>SMMW01000522.1:0-2400000 GCA_004794655.1 Marisa cornuarietis
GAGTCACGTACGCGTTTTGCATGCAACATACATCTGTGCTGCTGTTTTGCAGGAAACACTGGAACTCCGGCCTACTTCTTTTGAATGAGTTCAGCATTGCAGTACTACTCTGATCACTTATTTACTCTGGTTTCGATCTACCGGACAGAATCAAAACGCTTTCGCCATGGTCAGTAGTTGCGGGTGGACCCCTTTGAGGCTGATGAGGCCCCAGCACCATCCTCTCCTGGCCACGGTAGAGTAAGAAGACGCTTTATCGGTCAATGGTTGTTTGAAGAGCCAGGAAGAGGGTGCGTAAGCAGTCTGTTCTGGTTAGCGACGGGGCAGGTTTCCTTCCGTTTTACTTCTGTTGGATGGTTTGCTGTTTGTCCATTGCTGGGAATTTGGCTTATGGGCATCAGGGCATGTCTGTGCGTTGGTGGGCCTGCCTGTCGTGGGGCTTTGCAGTTCACCCAGGAGCTTTGCAATGCTCAGTTTACGCCTGTGGAGCCGCTGGGCAGGATTTGCTGTCGGGAGGCTTGTTGTACTGGCAGAGAGAGGCTTGCATATGGGGCGCCAAGAGGGGAATTTTCTTAAATTTGCTATTTCTAGCTATACATTGCAATGTATAATTATAGAATTCAATGTATAGCTATACATTGCATTTTATACTTATAGATTGCATTTTATACTTATAGTTTGCATTTTATATTTATACAATTCATTCTATACTTATAGATTGCATTCTATAGCTATACATTGCAATGTATAATTATACATTGCAATGTATAGCTAGAGAGAGAAAACTCGCTAAAAACCGAAGTGTTTCATTTATATTATACTCAGAAGTTGCTATCCAATTCATTTTATATATACATTTCAATTCTTTAGCTATAGAATGCATTCTAGCTATACATTTGAAATCTATATTTATAGATTGCATTCTATAACTTCTGACTTGAAATGTATGCGGAACGAGGCTGGCTCATTTGCATATGAGAAAATAAGGTCAAAGACCAACCAATCAGTGCGCTCGTAGCAGTGGCCTTCTTCGTTCTTGTGCAACTACAAAACTATGCAGTTCAAGAGGAAAACTATAAGTCTAAGGGTCGAGTAGAATAGTACCCCTACCCACTTTGTTTTTTTAACGTCTGACCACCCCCATACTTGCATGCCCCGCTTTCCATTTCGCGCTGTTGCAAACAGCAATGCTTGCCTGCGGTTAGGGTTCATAGTGAGACGCGGGAAAGTTGACATCACCTCGCCAGCACAAAAGACGCCGCATACAGCTATTTTACATAAGCCTGTAATTCATATTGGCTGCACACACACACACACACACACACACACAATTTACGGCAGAAAAGTATATTTTTTTCGGGTGGGGGGAACCGGTTTCCACGCCGTCAGATCAACAGTATCCTCTTTGGTGAGATTATGTAGTGCAGATTCAACAATGGTGTCAGAAAGTGGGTCTATAAACTGTTATATACCGAAGGGGAGTCGAGACAAACTATGGAACACCTGGTGAGAAAAATTAAAATTATTAAAAAGTTTCAGCCTCAGAAAAGTGAAGATGTTAGAAAGGCGGAGAACTATAATTTATAATGAGTGGGCACCCTTCTCGTGACCCCGCGACACACACACACACACACACACACACACACACACACACACACACACACACACACACACACGCGTGATGAAAGTGATATTTATTTATTTTGTGCTCGAATCATCGCAAAGTTGACGATGATGTAGTCGCATCGACTACGTGTAGTGGTCGAATCGACTCGTGAAGTGGTCGAATCGGCAAGTGATCAAATTGACCGTCCCTTTAATTTCTTTGGCTGGTTGCAGACGGCTTTTGGCGGTGCAGCATACACTGGTTCAACAAGCGGTTAATGAGCCTGTACGGCCAGGCCCGATCTTAGCCCCCGCGGGGCCCGAGGCATGTGCGGAGCCCTCAACGCCAAGATCGCACGGTTTTTGTTGGGATCTAAATTCTAAAGACACTTTTTATCCTGAGGCACATCTCGTCTTGTATCATTGACAGCACGCTGCATACACATTACAGCATAAGCCTACAATTAATTTATTTGTAACATTTGTCAATAGGCTACAACGAAGGGAACCCTATAGAGTCTGCAGTCGTGGTTGAGTTTGAGTTGACGGGTTTGCATCCGCCGTAAAGTAACACACAACACACACATACATGCGAAAGACATTCAGATTTAATTACCAAATAACATAGCAACACGTAAACATACGGCGTTATGCGTAAGTTTTCAACACTAAAAATATTTACAAGTGAACTTTCCTGGCCTTTATTGAAGCAAAATCATCAATAAGTTCACTGATATCTAATTCCCGAGAAACACTGTTCTCAGTTGAGAATATAACCAAGTTCCTCAGACCATTTTGGCACATCGTTGACAACAGGTACGTTTGAATTAGTTTCAGCTTCTAGAAACTTCGTTCTCCTGACGTTACTGTCACGGGTATTGTGAGGGCAATTCTTAAGGCAATCCATAAATTTGGAAAATCGAATGATTGTCCTTTAATGGAGAGGAAAGTCAACATCTTACAAAGGTCTCCATGCACAGAATCCGGAAAAACAGACTTCAGTGCGTCCATTTCATCGGCAACCATGTATCCATCAACATCTCGGCTTTCTCCGTGTGTTAGTACATCCTCCAAATTCTTTCCACACGACTTCAGCACCGGTTTTGGCAACTCCTTGAAGTTGTAGATAAATCCAAAAATTTGATTATGATTCCGTAATTGTTCAATCTTCTTTGAAGAGATGCAATTGCTGTATCCAATATCAAGTTGAAGTAGTTGATGCGGAAATCCTCCTGGACAATTCTTCCTCCTTTATCTTCTCCCTCGTATTGTTCGTAATCAAACATTTTCCTTCTCTTTCTAATTCGTGTAGCTTTAAAAACTGGTTCTGTATCCAAATCCTCTGCAATTTGTCTTGCGTTAATCCATTTTGACGATAATCTTTCAGCCAGTGCAAATACCCTCCAAGCCATTTAATGCATCTGAAAAATCCGCAGTCAGAGCTTTAAGTTCTTTTTTGACCGTGTTTATTCGAAACAACAAATCATACCAGAAGAACAAGGAAACAAGGAATTAGAAATTTTTTTAGCTCGTTAGCCAGTGATTCAGTTTCACTCCGACTTTTTGGATCGTTCGTTTCTTCTGACAGCTTGACCAATGCATCATAAAAGTTTCCAGCTTGATACCTCACAGCTTTCATGCTGTCTACACGACACTCCCATCTTGTTTGGCATAAAGGTTTGGGAGTCAAATCTGTCACAAACTGACGCAAGGTTTCCCACCTTTTCCCAGATCCAGAGAAGAGAAGGTACAATCGCTGCAGTATGCCGAAAAATGTCATACCTTCTGGGCAACATTTGGCCATATCGCCAAGCAGGAGGTTGTAACTGTGACAAGCACGGGGGGAAAATAAGACGCGTGGATTTATTTCCCTAATACGCGCTTGGCCACGTATATCGGCAAAATCTATCCCCAGTTTTTCTAGCTCTTCTAGAAGGACATCAGTCAGATTCTCTCCCTTGCTTTCAGAAGCAACAACGTAAATCAATGAAATGTTCATCTACTCCTGGAGGAACGTCATCGACCCAACCGTCTGAAACGTACCGTACTTTTAGCGACATTTGCTCTTCGTGGCTGATGTCAGGTGTGCAGTCTACTATCACACTAAAGTGCTTTGCAAATTTTGTTCTCTTGACGATAGTCGATTGCACCTTGTTTCCCATGAGAGAAATCAGTTCGTTCTGACTTCGATTTCCCAAGTAGTGATCGTGAATTTCGCTGGTCATTGCCCTTTTCTAGTGCTCTTGCATGGTCGGATCAAATCGAGCAATAAGCTGAACTAAATAAGAAAGTTACCATTGTGTGGCTCATACAGCTTGATACATACTGATCTACGGAATGCCATGTTGTGTTCTGCTAGGAACCGCACAAAAGAAAGCAGACGTTCAAAAACGCTTCGCCATCGAGACCTCTCTTCGTTAATTATTTGCTGGTTAATTTTGTCCACTGTGCATTTCTTATCCAGTCGTAATTCAAGTTCCAGCCACTCTTTAACTGCTGTCATGTGATATTCTGATCTTTCATCCTCAGAAAGACGCACGCTTGCATTTTTCCAATCACGGAATCCATCAGACGTTAAAGCGGAATTCATGTTTGCAAACAGCTTGCAGCAGAAACAGAAGAAGCAGTCCTTCAATTTGGAGTACACCAGCCATTGACGATTCCCAATTTGTCCATTTGGTAAGCTTCTCTTCAGGTAGTTCATTGAAAACCTTCGTTTTGTTGCACGGTCTCTCGAAAATTCCATATCTTCAACTTTTAGCAATCAGGCCTTTACTCTAAAGCCAAAGAAAAGGAAAAGAAGGAAAAAAATCCACCGACCAAGGCTGGGACCCCTTCACAACAGCGGGCGTGGGTACACCAAACCCGCCTGTATCCCTCCTCTCTCCATTCCGTTTGTTGGAGCGTGAACAAAAAGCTTGACTATTTTTGGATGGATTGAGAACACCTAAGCAAACCCAACCAATATTATTTTCCTTCCTCAAAAGCTACAGGGAAAGGGCTAAGGGAAGATATGACTCTTTTAAAATCCTGCTTAAAAGATAGAGCATGCAATACGTCATTAATTTGGAGCCTATTTACCATATTAATCAAAGGCGTGGGGCCCCTTATAGATGCCTCGTCCGCCTGCCCCTCAGCACGGCCCAGTGTAGGGCTGAGTGCATTGTCGTTCCTCTCCCACCTCATTACCTTGTTACATTGACAGTCATGAGGCATCCTACATCGTGAAACAAAAGTTGTTTCAGGTGTGGCGGGGAGCACGCGTACTTTGCTCAGAGGTCAAGTTACGCCGAGAGAAAGTGCAGTGGGTTGGGTGGGACAGTCACCACCTATCCTCATCCCCTTTTTCTTCCCTCAAGGCGAAGGTCGTTGCACAACGGGTGTGTTGTGGGGGGAGAGGAGGAAGATGGGGAATTTTCCCTGGGATACTGATAGGAAGAAAACTTGGACGTGAAACGTAGACATGTCGGCACAGAATGAGCACTGGACGACGACGACGACGATGATGATGTAATTTATTTTTAAAAAACTCATGAACACATTCGCACGCACACACACACACACACACACAACTATGGAAAGAGAAAAAGGCAAATTTTACAAGAAGGTTTGAAGGAGGAGAGATAGTAAGTTTCCGGTGAATATAGACTGGCAGTTTATTCCAGGTAACTTGGCAGAAAAAACTGAGGATAACTCGTGAGTAGTCTGGTCCGAGCAATGTAAAACCTGGGGAGTCCGGGTGGGGATCGAGATATCAGAAGCGAAGCGAAGAAAAGGGGGCGGCTTGTCTTACTGAGTACTGCGTATGCTGGGCTGTATTTTCAGTGTTACAGTGTTGAGTTCTTGAAGATCAAGTACCTTGTTAAGCGGATTCTGTGATCGTCTTTGAATGAAAAGGGGTCAAAATTTTTATTTATTGTTTTTTCCTTCTTTTTTATTTTTGAAATTATGCTCGTCAAAATCGGCTGCGGCTGTTGGTTCTGCCTTGAGTGCCTCTTCAAGAATGCCATCCGGGCCTGCCGCCTTGCCAGTTTTCAGAGACTTGATGGCTTTGATGATTTCTGCCTTGGTTGGTGTTCACCTGGAGTTGCTCGGTGGCTGGGGCAATGTCCAAAATTGTTGCTGGTGGTGGCCGGTTCAGTATTTCTTTAAAATGTTCTGCCCAGAGAGATCTTTGTTCTGCATCCCCGGTAATGACGCTGCCATTCTTATTCTTTACTGGCCTGCATGCATTGATGTTTTTCCTTCCTGATAGAGTTCTTGTAAATTCGTATAGTCTTTTCATGTTATTTTGCCCAGCTGCTTGTTCTGCCACTTCTGTCATTCTGTGTGCTAACTGTCTCTTGTCACCTCTTGCACTCTTCTTCACTTCTCGGTTCATCTCCAAATACTTTGCTCTGAGCTCTTCTTTTTCCTGCTGGTCTTGACACTGGTTGATCTTCTGCTTCAGCTCTTTCCTTTCCTCTATCTTTTTCCAGGTCCCTAGGGTCAGCCATTCTTTGTGTTGTTTCTCTTTCTTTCGCAGAATGCGTGTGCTGCCTTCCAGGTCTCCTGTAATCCTGTCCAGTGGTTGGCCACTGTTTCTTCAAAGAGTCCCTCCTGTCCCTAAAAACTGTTTTTGACAGTTGAACTCTTGTTGCTTCCTGCGATCTCTAAGAAACTGCACGTTGAATTTGGGGAGCGGTCTGTCTGATGAGTCATGAAAGGACCTCAGCTTTATCTTCAAAAATCTGCACCACGACTTACCCTGACATCCAGCAGACTCCTTCTAAACTGTCGATTAATGGTGATGTGGTCGATCTGGTTTTCTTTATTTCCATCTGGTGAAGTCCAGGTGGTCTTGTGAATGGTTTTGCGAGGAAAGACTGTGCCTCCGATTACAAGGTCATTGAAAGTCTGTGAACAGCTCGCCATTCTCATTGCAGTTGCCCACACCATGCTTTCCCATTATGTGTCCTTTGTCTGTGTTGTCATCTCCAACTTTGGCATTCATGTCGCCATGATAATCTTCAGGTCTCGTCTTGGAGTACAATCAACCAGCGCTTGTAGGTAGTTGTATGAGTCCTCCTCCTCTTCTTTTGCTGCGTTGGTAGGTGCATAGCACTGGATGATGGTGATCTTTCTTCCTTTGGAGTTGAACCGAACTGACATGAGTCGTGGGGAAACTGGTTCCCATGCTATTAGTGCCCTTGCACCCTCCTGTGTCATGAGTGGTCATGGTCTGGGTATTCGTGTCCAGAGTAAATGATAGTCTCCCCTGACGCGAGTCTCGTCTGACCGCTGCTATTCCACCTGGTCTCGCACAGGCCAAGGAGCTTGTCAGCTTGATGCCATAACTCTTCGTCTCCTGGGCTACCTGAGTTGATTTCCCTCTCTCGTATAGGGTTCTGATGTTCCAGGTCCCTATCCTGGTTTTTGCCTTGGCCGTGAGTAGATGGGTTGGCGACTTTCCGAAGGCTTTCACCAACACGCATCATAGGCCTCTCCAAAGAAGGATCTTCCCGTCCAGGCTCTCGTTGTGGTAATGTTGTAGCTGCCGTTTCTGTAGCAAGAGTTGTTTTATGGGGTGGGGTTGCTAGCCCCACGCCCAACCCTCCTCCTTCATCTGGGTTTGGGACCGGCAGGTTACCCTGAGGAGGGGTTTTCCAGGCGGAGTTATGTCATGCACACAGCTACACGCAAATACAGTCCTACGGATATGCTGTCATCTTTGGTTGCGCTTCTACACAGTTTTTGTGACAGCTCGCGAGAAAATGCTTAATTAACTGATACCAAAAATTAAAGAATCAAGGGGAAAATGAATATTAGCTGTCATCCAGCAATCTCGTGGTAGGGTCAGGGATGAATAGTTCAGATGTCTGCCATGACATGCAGCTATATATGTCTGAAGGCGAGGCCGAACACCGAACACAGAGGGAGACTGGTCGAAGTTTCACATATAAGATAAGCATTGATCTTCGTTAGATTATTTGCAAATAGTATCTTGCACTGAGCTTTACCTATTGTCACTTTAGAAAATGATTTACCCTACTATAGACCTTTAAATAATCACAATTTTATCATTCACTGAGAATCTCTCACTTTTTTCCTTTGTGCGCTGGTTCTGCAGGTCTTTTTATCGATGATAAGATAATTTGAACAGTATTGTCAACATATATTTTAACATAATTGGTGTCAATCATAAGGATTTAGCTTCCTTTTGTGATCAGTAAATTGTCCGAAAGGCTTCCATCATTTTGTTCAAACCCGAACAATTATTAGCAGGAGAGTTTGTTTTACTGATCGAGTTCAGGTAAACATTAAGCCAGGGGTGGGCAATTGTTTTGGCTCGAGGGCCACATTGTGTCGGCGGAAGTTAGCGGAGGGCCGCACCTTTTTAAAACTGCACAGTTCATTAAATATTGACATTTCTTTTCCATTATAGAAACATTAAATAATAATAAACAATAAAGACAATTATTCTTTAATCAGTTTAATGGGACAAATGCAGCCTGTCACAATTTTTCACAATCCTTTTAAAGTCTGGATTGAGGTTGCTGGTAGATATCCTCAGCACTGCCTCCAAGTTTGTGTCAGTCAGTGCGCCTCTGTATTTGTTCTTGTTAATTTTCATACACGAAAAGCTTTGCTCGCATATGTACGTGGACCCAAACAGTGAAAACATCTTCATTGCAAATTTCCTCAGGTGAGGAAATTTGTCAGCAGACAAAGATTTGTAGAAATCCACTAGTTTCGCGGAACTGAACGCTTCCTTCATTGCGTGATTTGACTGCAAGTCGATCAGCTCCAACTGCAGCTCATCAGGTGTTGCACCCGGATCAGCAGTGAATGGATAAGCCAGAATATTAAATTCTGGCTCAGTGTTCCTAAAATCTTGAAATCGTCTTTCCATTTCTTCCTCCAAGTTCTTCAAATAGCCCTTAACTTTGGTTGCTATATTCCCAGGCACTTTCTGTTTTTCTAGCAAAGGGAAGTGGCGGAACTTGCCTTCACCTGCTTGCTGACCAAAGAGTCTCAGTTTTAACTTAAAAGCCTTCACGTGTCCACATTTCATGAGCAAACAAACCTTTTCCCTGAAACGTCGCATTTAGATCATTTAATTTCTCGAACATATCAGCAGCAAACATGAAGTCGAACATCCACTCTTCACACCCCATTTTGGTTTTGAATTCACAAGAAATTTCCTTCATGTCCAGGAAAACAATGATTTCCTCCCTCAATGCCCAGATTCTTTTTAGCACTTTGCCCACTCATTGTTGTGGTAAAGAACGTCTTCATATTCTGCCGCCAAATCTCCAGCAGAGATTTAAACTACCGGTGGTTGAGCGCATAAAAATGGAATCATAATTCGCGGCGGCATGAAACAAACTGAGTTTCGGTTGAAAACTGTCAAATTTTGTGAATATTAAAAAAATCTTATATGTTTTGGCGGGCCGTGTGAAATGGCGAAGCGGCCCGCGGGCCTTTGCCCACCCCTGCATTAAGCTGTGCGCTCGTGTCTGCAAAAGTGAACTTGAAATCATTAAATTATTAAATTTTGTACCCACTGCAGCCCAGCTGCTCTGCTACAGATAAATTGCCATGGGAACTGGTTGTGTGTGTGTGCATGGATGCATGATGTAAGTGTATCAGAAATGGTCTAGATGTAAGATTGTATGTTTTTGTGTTTTTTCTGATACATCATTTGCCTTATCCTCATCTCATAAGTTCTTTTCTTTTGTAACTATAAGCATACTTCAATAGTTACAAATACCCAGTAGGATTAATTAAATTGGTCAATGGTCACTTGTCATTTATCATGTTGCATATTTTCCCCCAGGAATGGCAGTGCCATTTTTGCTGATATCAGTGACACAGTGTGCTTGGGGATATCACGATGGTGCCCCAAACAGTGCTTGTAACAATCTCACACCAGACCATGATTCAGCTCAGACACAGACAACAACGTCACCTTTTCGTGTTTCTGTCAACCCAGCTACCTACACACCTGGCGGTAGCAGCTTAACAGGTATCCACAGCAAAAGGCAAAGTCTAGCACATCTAAACACAGAAGTAAAGGGAACAAGATATGGTGACAAGGATATGTTAGATCTCTTAATGAACTGGATATGTCAGCATCTAGGCCAGGGGATGAGAGAGATACAATAAAATGTAGTGATTTAATTCAACATGAGCTGACATTTTAAAAGATGTTTGGTATACTTTACATTCATTACAATAAGCAACATTTAGATCCTTCAGCATGATACATTTTTCTCGTTTTCTTTCATCAGCTTTAAACTCTTAGAATACCATATCTCTCTAAGAAGTGAATAGAAAAAAAACACTGGCGTGAAATTTAATCTTTCTCATTAAAAAATGCCCTCTGCACTTTTTTTTTTTTTCACATGAGGAAACTTAAACTGCTGCAGTGTGTATAATTTAATCTCTACATTATCATGTTTTTACCCAAGACAGGAATAAGTTAAAAGGTGGAAGATTATCTTGTCAACATAAAAATTTGTCATGCTTTAGCACTTTCACATTATTCGTATCTGCATTTAGTCTGCCTATGTCCTTAATCTCTTTCTCTCTCTCTCTCACACACACACACACACACTTCAATACTGTTCAAATTGTTTTGCTGATTGATTAAAGCACTGTAGATAGAAGCTTTCTTATAAAATGTGCTGAATGACACTTTTGTATGATAGTGAACATGTTTACAGTGGCGCTCTTCCTGACTTTGGCCTGTGCAAGACCAGGTGGAATGGCAGCTGTCAGACTCTCGTCAGGGGAGACTTTCATTTACTCTGGCCAATTTCTTGTCTTGAATGTCTCAAAGGCTAAGGAAATGATCTTCGACTTTGGATGAACAGAATTGAGGCAGTCACCAAGCTGTCCATGTTGATGCTATTGAGGCAGTCATTTCTTATAAATATTTAGGTACTTTCTTCGATAACAAGCTTATAAATGGAACATCAGCACTAACATGATCCTCAATAAGAGACAACAACGTCTGTACCTCCAACGGAAACTCAAATCTTTATGTGTCAGGTCTGTCATCCTTACTCAGTTATATCAGTCCTTCATTGAAAGTCTCATCACTTTTTTTTCATCTCTTGGTTCACAGCCTCTCCATAGGAAACAGGAATAGTCTTGTCTCCCTTGTTAACATCTGTTACAAGATCATCGGAATAAGGCAGAGAGCCTTGGCAGCCTTTTGTCATCAGCAAATCCTTAGAAAGGAATCCCGCATCCTCTCTATTTCTAATCCTGTGTTGGAATGTGAGTTTTCACTCTTGCGGTCTGGCTGTAGGTAAATGTATGCAAAACCAATGATCACCGCAATTCATTCATTCCATGTGCCATATACCTGATCCACTCTACTGGCCGTGAGCTTGTTCTAGCCTGAGGTGACCTAAGGTCATTAATGTACTGTATCTACTGTTGTTGGGAATGTGTGAGAGAGAAATTATTTCAACATGTATTTTATGTATTATCTCTTGTATATCATGTATATCTATGTATTATTGCTAGTACAAGCACTATCTGGAATTGCCCTGTGGATAAATAAAGTTGTATTGTATTGTTCTGAATCAACTAAATCTGCCAATCTGACAAATGTACAAACTTCCTGACACAGCTGAAATGTTGCTGAATGTGAGAGGAAAACTCATAAATAGTGTAAAGAAACCATTTAAATTTTCATCATGTAGTATTTAAGGTGAGAAAGTTGTAACCACTGTTGCCTGCCAATGAAATTTCCAAGTCCATGCGCAGACCACCATCAAATGTTCTTTTGCTAGTAAGGATATGTTTTTGTAAAAAATATTCACCTACATATATCTTTTTTTCAGTGACACTAGACTCTCCTTGTGAAATACCATTCAAAGGCTATTTGCTGAAAGTAGACTATGCAGAACTCAATCATACCACTGGCTTATTGGGCAGTTTCAATACTCCAACAGGTTCAAAGTCTGTTTGTACAGTAGGTATCTTCATAATTTGTACCCTCTGGCACTGTCAACCAGTTGTCAGCCCTTAAGCTTTAAACCTCAAATTACTTATTCTTATTTCTGTTAATCTGCACTACATGAAAAAAACAGGGTGGAGAGTTGGTGGTCCAGCTGCACAGCGCTAAAGCTTATGACACCAGCACAATGAGAATATTAAAGTTTGTGTCTCATAGGTATATATAGGTTATAGGTATGTCCCCATATATCCTCACTGAGATTTTATGATGAGATCAAACTTTTGTGGGAATACAGTTCATCCATGATAAGCTCTTTGCATTGAACACCAGTTCACAGGACCTGGATGCTGGGGACTTTTAAGTTTCTCCCTATTCTGTTATTGCTCCCTGTCCCACCCTCAATATAAAATCCCCACTGAAGTTGTTTTCTTATCAAATAAAAATGCCAGCCTGAGGAAATTCTTGTGATATTCCATAATTTTATTCTGAATAAAGAAACATTGAATCATTCTGTGACAAAATCAGCTGAATGCAGACAGCATAACTAATTTTTTTTAAAGAGACGCATGATTGTTAATAATCATTTTTCGATCAAATTTCATGATAAGTGTTAGCAGAAATGTTGTTTTTGCTGATCTGTGAATTTGGGAATAAATTGAAATAAGAGATGAAAAGTTATGCACAAATTATCACAGCATAGAATTTATAGTTGGTTTTAATGATGTCTCTTCTCATACTTCAACCTAGCTCTCGTTAAGTGCTGTGGGACTTTTTTTTTTGTAATGGGGAGTCAACTATATTTTGTAAACTTTATATTCCACTTATAATATTTTCCAATAACTCTTCCTTGTACAAATTTTGGTGCCCAGTTTAAAAATTGAAAAGGAAAGCAAAAGGCAGGTCATAGAATGAGGTCATTTTCCTTCATTTTGTAAATAAACTTTTGCTAGGGTAATGGTAGGACTCACAAGGACAGCACCAGCAAGCAGAGCATCCAGTTCTTATGGACTCCACCACAATCAAGTGCTGGGACCATACTGTTTCGGTAATTGTGTGTGTGTGTGTGTGTGTGTGTGTGTGTGTGTGTGTGTGTGTGTTTTCGTCCATTAATGTTTATGTTTATAAGCATTCACACTTTCACAAAAGTATTCCAAATGTATTATTATTCTAGCAGTTGTTCATCCCACATGTGACATAGCTGCTCAACTTTTTATTATTCAAATGTGCTAAATGTTCTATAAACTATGTTAATAAGTACACTGTAATGTGAGGAGCTGTTTATGTCATCTTTAGCAATTAGCTTATAAATACAAAACAATTAAACATGCTAGAGTAGTATCATAAGTGCATAAACAGGAATAGTTTCTTGTAAAATGTTTTGTTTAGACCTAGATACAAGCATAAATAATTATGTTTTTAGGGCAACATTTGTCCAGTCTAAGTCTGTCTTCTGGGTTGATGTACATTCCGATCCAGTTTATGAAGCCGGCAAGACAACTCCTCCACCTGCTAGCCTTGTCTCTCCAGTACGCTCAACAGTTTCACCCCAAGGAAATGAATGCCCTGCAAAGGTACTCATGCCAGAGCTATAGATTACTTCATGAAGAAGCTGGTGCACAAAAGAGAGTCAAATCATCAAAGAGAAAGTTTGAAGACTGGGAAAGATGAAAACTAGCATTCAAAAGAAAACTATTAAAAAATTATTGCTTAAATTACTGAAATAGCTTAAGAGAAGAAGTACCAAATCCCAAAAGTAGAGAACACACCAGTCACCATGAAGCTTACAAATCTTAGTCTAAACTGACATGCAAGTGCTTGAACTGTGCAAGCTGTACAAAGTAGTAACTTAGTAGCAACTTATATAATGTTTATTATGAAGTCAAGTTTAAAGTCTACTTAGACTTATTTCACTAAGATGTGATGATAAGGAAGCATTGTTTGACATCAGAAATGAGAAAATAGTTGCTTTCTTTCAGGATTAAAATAGATCCAGTAATTGGATGTGCCAGACTTTGTTCCTCACTACATAGCCCCCAACCCAATCATACCATTAAATTGTAGCTATGATCTCCAGATTCCGAGAAGTGGGGCAATAATTTTGTTTTGTTTTGTTTTGGTTGTTTTTTGGGGGTGGGTGTGGTGGGGGTTGGGTATTTTTTAGAATTTCTGCTATTTAAAGAACTTATTTCTGGATACCATAGTTAAATAGCTAAACTGGTCTTGACTTTGTTTCATTATTGATGACTAAAGATTTTTCTATGTTCATTTTAATCATTTAAAGAATAACAGACTTCCATCTCATATTCAACAGGCTCAGTGTAAACAAAACCTACGTATATTATGAATGCTGAATTAGCTAGGAAAATCTTATACGACATAAGCATGTGGGTGTGCATGTGCGAGAGTGTGTGCGCACACGCATGCGTGTGTGTGTGTGTGTGTGGTTGAAATCCTTAGTCGTCTTTTCCAAAAGATCCAGACTGTAGCAAGACCAAAGGCTGTTTCTCTGACTGCGTACAAGACTCATGCAGCTTTCTAGGGACATGGGTTCCTTCAACAGACTCTGTGACCATCACTCTGCAGGCTTCTGTGCCGTCAGCTAATCGCTATATTGCTCTTGGTCTCTCCAATGATTTGCAAATGGTAATTACTGCAGAAAATGTGAATTAGCATATTTGTGCACATTAACACATGTATACACACCCCACCCATATGCACGTTTGGACACAACTGCAGGCAGACCCACACACATACACTTATACATATACCACAGTCAGCCACTTATATTTATACACCCACAGGTTTTATATAAATATATATAGAGAGAGAATGCCATTAGAAAATGAACAAATAAATGAGATGAAGAAGAAAAGCCATATTATATGTCGAAAGTTTCTCCATACTAATCATTCCAAGACATTTCCTTTTTCACTAATAGGGTGATGACAGTGTCAGTGAGTGTGTTTATGATGGATCTACAGCCACTGTGTACAACTCTTACAATACAGGCAAGAGGAACAGTAAACTTGGCCAGGATGTAAGTTTGCATTTTCACACAAACATTTGTATATAATAATACACACCTAGATTAACACAATGCTTTCATGGATGCAAACACACATGCACATGTGTGCACACTCATGCATGACATGCACACATATAGTCTTATCCACACATTGGCATGCATACACACATAGAAACATTTGCATATTTCTTCTTTATATATTGCAGCATATGACTCAGAATTGGGGGTTTAAAAGTAAACCATCTCATAGAGGTTTACTTGTTGGCCAAACTTGCATTTTATAACACTTCAAAACAGATTCTAATATAAAAATGTCCATGTAAGCATATGCCATCTCACTGGTACTGAATGTCTGAGATTTTCTAGGAACCCAAATTATGTGTCCTTGAAATAAATTATTTTTCTTATAGGAAAATCAGATTACTCAACTACTGCATCTGTAAATTCCTCATTTTTCTGAAAAGGTTGTTAACTTTGAGGAAGCATATCTGAAGAAGGCTTTGGTATAAGTCCTAGCCTGTCTTGCTGCTTACACTGCACTTTCCCTTTCTTCCCTTTAGGCCTGGTTCTTTATTTTGTCATCAACTTGATGGTTTCCTTTTCTTGTTGTTTTTATCTTTGAAAAGTTTCATGCTTTTTGTGGCTAACAGGGCTTATGCATTCATCTAGAGTGGGTTGGTTGCATGGTAGACTCCTGCCAGAACCGTGATGCTTTCTCTGTGGAATCTGCTTAGTTAAATCTTTCAAACATATCTTGAGAGCATGCCAGAACTCTTCAATTTTCTTGCTGTTACTAGTCTCATTGCATTTATTGCTTAGCCTTCTGATGTTTGGCAAACTACTTCATAGTCACTCTTATTGTAGATGAAATCTGCATTTCTTGACCGTGCTGGTGGCTGATACCAATCATACCATCTGTACAAAAAGTGTAGCACACTATGATGTTTTTCTGAAAGGAGCTTTATAATGAATTCCTGCTCATTTGTGAAGATCAAATTCATTCTGTTCTACAGGATTCTTTAAAATATTGAAAAACTCCCTCTCTGACTTAGCAGAGTGTTATTGTCTCCTATGCTACATGATGATAAATATATACTGTACAAGGCTGCCTTGACTGTGCAAACAGCTAGATGAATGCCCATATTATCTCTATGGCAATTGCATCTTTCTATAGCACCATCTCTAGTGGTTTGAGTGAGATTGTAATTTAAAGACTTAAACACCTAGTCAGCTGAATTCTCCATGCTACTGATTAGCTTAATTCTGTAATTTGAATTTAGATTGTTGGACTGTCAGACCTTGAGGATGTACAATTCATGAAGTAGTGAGATAATGAAGCCTTATGATCTGGGTTCAGTCTTCATAAAAGATTCTGAGATAAAGAATGGCCTTAATTTGTACAATCTTCTGTAACATACTTTATGGTAATCAAGGCAATGTAACAATTTTTCAGGGTTTAAACCTCACTAGCTGGTCATACAAAAACCAGATTTTGACCTGTGAATTTGTTCGAGTGAAAACAGAAGGACTGAATGGCCAGCGCTTCACACTTTCTGGCAAATCGTACATACTTTTCTTGGCCACTGGTCCATCAAGTAGTGGTAAGCTTATGAAGTAATTATTTATACAGTAACACATTTGGGTTCCTAGAAAATCTCAGACATTCAGTACCAGTGAGATGGCATATGCTTACATGGACATTTTTATATTAGAATCTGTTTTGAAGTGTTATAAAATGCAAGTTTGGCCAACAAGTAAACCTCTATGAGATGGTTTACTTTTAAACCCCCAATTCTGAGTCATATGCTGCAATATATAAAGAAGAAATATGCAAATGTTTCTATGTGTGTATGCATGCCAATGTGTGGATAAGACTATATGTGTGCATGTCATGCATGAGTGTGCACACATGTGCATGTGTGTTTGCATCCATGAAAGCATTGTGTTAATCTAGGTGTGTATTATTATATACAAATGTTTGTGTGAAAATGCAAACTTACATCCTGGCCAAGTTTACTGTTCCTCTTGCCTGTATTGTAAGAGTTGTACACAGTGGCTGTAGATCCATCATAAACACACTCACTGACACTGTCATCACCCTATTAGTGAAAAAGGAAATGTCTTGGAATGATTAGTATGGAGAAACTTTCGACATATAATATGGCTTTTCTTCTTCATCTCATTTATTTGTTCATTTTCTAATGGCATTCTCTCTCTATATATATTTATATAAAACCTGTGGGTGTATAAATATAAGTGGCTGACTGTGGTATATGTATAAGTGTATGTGTGTGGGTCTGCCTGCAGTTGTGTCCAAACGTGCATATGGGTGGGGTGTGTATACATGTGTTAATGTGCACAAATATGCTAATTCACATTTTCTGCAGTAATTACCATTTGCAAATCATTGGAGAGACCAAGAGCAATATAGCGATTAGCTGACGGCACAGAAGCCTGCAGAGTGATGGTCACAGAGTCTGTTGAAGGAACCCATGTCCCTAGAAAGCTGCATGAGTCTTGTACGCAGTCAGAGAAACAGCCTTTGGTCTTGCTACAGTCTGGATCTTTTGGAAAAGACGACTAAGGATTTCAACCACACACACACACACACACGCATGCGTGTGCGCACACACTCTCGCACATGCACACCCACATGCTTATGTCGTATAAGATTTTCCTAGCTAATTCAGCATTCATAATATACGTAGGTTTTGTTTACACTGAGCCTGTTGAATGAGATGGAAGTCTGTTATTCTTTAAATGATTAAAATGAACATAGAAAAATCTTTAGTCATCAATAATGAAACAAAGTCAAGACCAGTTTAGCTATTTAACTATGGTATCCAGAAATAAGTTCTTTAAATAGCAGAAATTCTAAAAAATACCCAACCCCCACCACACCCACCCCCAAAAAACAACCAAAACAAAACAAAACAAAATTATTGCCCCACTTCTCGGAATCTGGAGATCATAGCTACAATTTAATGGTATGATTGGGTTGGGGGCTATGTAGTGAGGAACAAAGTCTGGCACATCCAATTACTGGATCTATTTTAATCCTGAAAGAAAGCAACTATTTTCTCATTTCTGATGTCAAACAATGCTTCCTTATCATCACATCTTAGTGAAATAAGTCTAAGTAGACTTTAAACTTGACTTCATAATAAACATTATATAAGTTGCTACTAAGTTACTACTTTGTACAGCTTGCACAGTTCAAGCACTTGCATGTCAGTTTAGACTAAGATTTGTAAGCTTCATGGTGACTGGTGTGTTCTCTACTTTTGGGATTTGGTACTTCTTCTCTTAAGCTATTTCAGTAATTTAAGCAATAATTTTTTAATAGTTTTCTTTTGAATGCTAGTTTTCATCTTTCCCAGTCTTCAAACTTTCTCTTTGATGATTTGACTCTCTTTTGTGCACCAGCTTCTTCATGAAGTAATCTATAGCTCTGGCATGAGTACCTTTGCAGGGCATTCATTTCCTTGGGGTGAAACTGTTGAGCGTACTGGAGAGACAAGGCTAGCAGGTGGAGGAGTTGTCTTGCCGGCTTCATAAACTGGATCGGAATGTACATCAACCCAGAAGACAGACTTAGACTGGACAAATGTTGCCCTAAAAACATAATTATTTATGCTTGTATCTAGGTCTAAACAAAACATTTTACAAGAAACTATTCCTGTTTATGCACTTATGATACTACTCTAGCATGTTTAATTGTTTTGTATTTATAAGCTAATTGCTAAAGATGACATAAACAGCTCCTCACATTACAGTGTACTTATTAACATAGTTTATAGAACATTTAGCACATTTGAATAATAAAAAGTTGAGCAGCTATGTCACATGTGGGATGAACAACTGCTAGAATAATAATACATTTGGAATACTTTTGTGAAAGTGTGAATGCTTATAAACATAAACATTAATGGACGAAAACACACACACACACACACACACACACACACACACACACACACACACACAATTACCGAAACAGTATGGTCCCAGCACTTGATTGTGGTGGAGTCCATAAGAACTGGATGCTCTGCTTGCTGGTGCTGTCCTTGTGAGTCCTACCATTACCCTAGCAAAAGTTTATTTACAAAATGAAGGAAAATGACCTCATTCTATGACCTGCCTTTTGCTTTCCTTTTCAATTTTTAAACTGGGCACCAAAATTTGTACAAGGAAGAGTTATTGGAAAATATTATAAGTGGAATATAAAGTTTACAAAATATAGTTGACTCCCCATTACAAAAAAAAAAGTCCCACAGCACTTAACGAGAGCTAGGTTGAAGTATGAGAAGAGACATCATTAAAACCAACTATAAATTCTATGCTGTGATAATTTGTGCATAACTTTTCATCTCTTATTTCAATTTATTCCCAAATTCACAGATCAGCAAAAACAACATTTCTGCTAACACTTATCATGAAATTTGATCGAAAAATGATTATTAACAATCATGCGTCTCTTTAAAAAAAATTAGTTATGCTGTCTGCATTCAGCTGATTTTGTCACAGAATGATTCAATGTTTCTTTATTCAGAATAAAATTATGGAATATCACAAGAATTTCCTCAGGCTGGCATTTTTATTTGATAAGAAAACAACTTCAGTGGGGATTTTATATTGAGGGTGGGACAGGGAGCAATAACAGAATAGGGAGAAACTTAAAAGTCCCCAGCATCCAGGTCCTGTGAACTGGTGTTCAATGCAAAGAGCTTATCATGGATGAACTGTATTCCCACAAAAGTTTGATCTCATCATAAAATCTCAGTGAGGATATATGGGGACATACCTATAACCTATATATACCTATGAGACACAAACTTTAATATTCTCATTGTGCTGGTGTCATAAGCTTTAGCGCTGTGCAGCTGGACCACCAACTCTCCACCCTGTTTTTTTCATGTAGTGCAGATTAACAGAAATAAGAATAAGTAATTTGAGGTTTAAAGCTTAAGGGCTGACAACTGGTTGACAGTGCCAGAGGGTACAAATTATGAAGATACCTACTGTACAAACAGACTTTGAACCTGTTGGAGTATTGAAACTGCCCAATAAGCCAGTGGTATGATTGAGTTCTGCATAGTCTACTTTCAGCAAATAGCCTTTGAATGGTATTTCACAAGGAGAGTCTAGTGTCACTGAAAAAAAGATATATGTAGGTGAATATTTTTTACAAAAACATATCCTTACTAGCAAAAGAACATTTGATGGTGGTCTGCGCATGGACTTGGAAATTTCATTGGCAGGCAACAGTGGTTACAACTTTCTCACCTTAAATACTACATGATGAAAATTTAAATGGTTTCTTTACACTATTTATGAGTTTTCCTCTCACATTCAGCAACATTTCAGCTGTGTCAGGAAGTTTGTACATTTGTCAGATTGGCAGATTTAGTTGATTCAGAACAATACAATACAACTTTATTTATCCACAGGGCAATTCCAGATAGTGCTTGTACTAGCAATAATACATAGATATACATGATATACAAGAGATAATACATAAAATACATGTTGAAATAATTTCTCTCTCACACATTCCCAACAACAGTAGATACAGTACATTAATGACCTTAGGTCACCTCAGGCTAGAACAAGCTCACGGCCAGTAGAGTGGATCAGGTATATGGCACATGGAATGAATGAATTGCGGTGATCATTGGTTTTGCATACATTTACCTACAGCCAGACCGCAAGAGTGAAAACTCACATTCCAACACAGGATTAGAAATAGAGAGGATGCGGGATTCCTTTCTAAGGATTTGCTGATGACAAAAGGCTGCCAAGGCTCTCTGCCTTATTCCGATGATCTTGTAACAGATGTTAACAAGGGAGACAAGACTATTCCTGTTTCCTATGGAGAGGCTGTGAACCAAGAGATGAAAAAAAAGTGATGAGACTTTCAATGAAGGACTGATATAACTGAGTAAGGATGACAGACCTGACACATAAAGATTTGAGTTTCCGTTGGAGGTACAGACGTTGTTGTCTCTTATTGAGGATCATGTTAGTGCTGATGTTCCATTTATAAGCTTGTTATCGAAGAAAGTACCTAAATATTTATAAGAAATGACTGCCTCAATAGCATCAACATGGACAGCTTGGTGACTGCCTCAATTCTGTTCATCCAAAGTCGAAGATCATTTCCTTAGCCTTTGAGACATTCAAGACAAGAAATTGGCCAGAGTAAATGAAAGTCTCCCCTGACGAGAGTCTGACAGCTGCCATTCCACCTGGTCTTGCACAGGCCAAAGTCAGGAAGAGCGCCACTGTAAACATGTTCACTATCATACAAAAGTGTCATTCAGCACATTTTATAAGAAAGCTTCTATCTACAGTGCTTTAATCAATCAGCAAAACAATTTGAACAGTATTGAAGTGTGTGTGTGTGTGTGTGAGAGAGAGAGAAAGAGATTAAGGACATAGGCAGACTAAATGCAGATACGAATAATGTGAAAGTGCTAAAGCATGACAAATTTTTATGTTGACAAGATAATCTTCCACCTTTTAACTTATTCCTGTCTTGGGTAAAAACATGATAATGTAGAGATTAAATTATACACACTGCAGCAGTTTAAGTTTCCTCATGTGAAAAAAAAAAAAAGTGCAGAGGGCATTTTTTAATGAGAAAGATTAAATTTCACGCCAGTGTTTTTTTTCTATTCACTTCTTAGAGAGATATGGTATTCTAAGAGTTTAAAGCTGATGAAAGAAAACGAGAAAAATGTATCATGCTGAAGGATCTAAATGTTGCTTATTGTAATGAATGTAAAGTATACCAAACATCTTTTAAAATGTCAGCTCATGTTGAATTAAATCACTACATTTTATTGTATCTCTCTCATCCCCTGGCCTAGATGCTGACATATCCAGTTCATTAAGAGATCTAACATATCCTTGTCACCATATCTTGTTCCCTTTACTTCTGTGTTTAGATGTGCTAGACTTTGCCTTTTGCTGTGGATACCTGTTAAGCTGCTACCGCCAGGTGTGTAGGTAGCTGGGTTGACAGAAACACGAAAAGGTGACGTTGTTGTCTGTGTCTGAGCTGAATCATGGTCTGGTGTGAGATTGTTACAAGCACTGTTTGGGGCACCATCGTGATATCCCCAAGCACACTGTGTCACTGATATCAGCAAAAATGGCACTGCCATTCCTGGGGGAAAATATGCAACATGATAAATGACAAGTGACCATTGACCAATTTAATTAATCCTACTGGGTATTTGTAACTATTGAAGTATGCTTATAGTTACAAAAGAAAAGAACTTATGAGATGAGGATAAGGCAAATGATGTATCAGAAAAAACACAAAAACATACAATCTTACATCTAGACCATTTCTGATACACTTACATCATGCATCCATGCACACACACACAACCAGTTCCCATGGCAATTTATCTGTAGCAGAGCAGCTGGGCTGCAGTGGGTACAAAATTTAATAATTTAATGATTTCAAGTTCACTTTTGCAGACACGAGCGCACAGCTTAATGCAGGGGTGGGCAAAGGCCCGCGGGCCGCTTCGCCATTTCACACGGCCCGCCAAAACATATAAGATTTTTTTAATATTCACAAAATTTGACAGTTTTCAACCGAAACTCAGTTTGTTTCATGCCGCCGCGAATTATGATTCCATTTTTATGCGCTCAACCACCGGTAGTTTAAATCTCTGCTGGAGATTTGGCGGCAGAATATGAAGACGTTCTTTACCACAACAATGAGTGGGCAAAGTGCTAAAAAGAATCTGGGCATTGAGGGAGGAAATCATTGTTTTCCTGGACATGAAGGAAATTTCTTGTGAATTCAAAACCAAAATGGGGTGTGAAGAGTGGATGTTCGACTTCATGTTTGCTGCTGATATGTTCGAGAAATTAAATGATCTAAATGCGACGTTTCAGGGAAAAGGTTTGTTTGCTCATGAAATGTGGACACGTGAAGGCTTTTAAGTTAAAACTGAGACTCTTTGGTCAGCAAGCAGGTGAAGGCAAGTTCCGCCACTTCCCTTTGCTAGAAAAACAGAAAGTGCCTGGGAATATAGCAACCAAAGTTAAGGGCTATTTGAAGAACTTGGAGGAAGAAATGGAAAGACGATTTCAAGATTTTAGGAACACTGAGCCAGAATTTAATATTCTGGCTTATCCATTCACTGCTGATCCGGGTGCAACACCTGATGAGCTGCAGTTGGAGCTGATCGACTTGCAGTCAAATCACGCAATGAAGGAAGCGTTCAGTTCCGCGAAACTAGTGGATTTCTACAAATCTTTGTCTGCTGACAAATTTCCTCACCTGAGGAAATTTGCAATGAAGATGTTTTCACTGTTTGGGTCCACGTACATATGCGAGCAAAGCTTTTCGTGTATGAAAATTAACAAGAACAAATACAGAGGCGCACTGACTGACACAAACTTGGAGGCAGTGCTGAGGATATCTACCAGCAACCTCAATCCAGACTTTAAAAGGATTGTGAAAAATTGTGACAGGCTGCATTTGTCCCATTAAACTGATTAAAGAATAATTGTCTTTATTGTTTATTATTATTTAATGTTTCTATAATGGAAAAGAAATGTCAATATTTAATGAACTGTGCAGTTTTAAAAAGGTGCGGCCCTCCGCTAACTTCCGCCGACACAATGTGGCCCTCGAGCCAAAACAATTGCCCACCCCTGGCTTAATGTTTACCTGAACTCGATCAGTAAAACAAACTCTCCTGCTAATAATTGTTCGGGTTTGAACAAAATGATGGAAGCCTTTCGGACAATTTACTGATCACAAAAGGAAGCTAAATCCTTATGATTGACACCAATTATGTTAAAATATATGTTGACAATACTGTTCAAATTATCTTATCATCGATAAAAAGACCTGCAGAACCAGCGCACAAAGGAAAAAAGTGAGAGATTCTCAGTGAATGATAAAATTGTGATTATTTAAAGGTCTATAGTAGGGTAAATCATTTTCTAAAGTGACAATAGGTAAAGCTCAGTGCAAGATACTATTTGCAAATAATCTAACGAAGATCAATGCTTATCTTATATGTGAAACTTCGACCAGTCTCCCTCTGTGTTCGGTGTTCGGCCTCGCCTTCAGACATATATAGCTGCATGTCATGGCAGACATCTGAACTATTCATCCCTGACCCTACCACGAGATTGCTGGATGACAGCTAATATTCATTTTCCCCTTGATTCTTTAATTTTTGGTATCAGTTAATTAAGCATTTTCTCGCGAGCTGTCACAAAAACTGTGTAGAAGCGCAACCAAAGATGACAGCATATCCGTAGGACTGTATTTGCGTGTAGCTGTGTGCATGACATAACTCCGCCTGGAAAACCCCTCCTCAGGGTAACCTGCCGGTCCCAAACCCAGATGAAGGAGGAGGGTTGGGCGTGGGGCTAGCAACCCCACCCCATAAAACAACTCTTGCTACAGAAACGGCAGCTACAACATTACCACAACGAGAGCCTGGACGGGAAGATCCTTCTTTGGAGAGGCCTATGATGCGTGTTGGTGAAAGCCTTCGGAAAGTCGCCAACCCATCTACTCACGGCCAAGGCAAAAACCAGGATAGGGACCTGGAACATCAGAACCCTATACGAGAGAGGGAAATCAACTCAGGTAGCCCAGGAGACGAAGAGTTATGGCATCAAGCTGACAAGCTCCTTGGCCTGTGCGAGACCAGGTGGAATAGCAGCGGTCAGACGAGACTCGCGTCAGGGGAGACTATCATTTACTCTGGACACGAATACCCAGACCATGACCACTCATGACACAGGAGGGTGCAAGGGCACTAATAGCATGGGAACCAGTTTCCCCACGACTCATGTCAGTTCGGTTCAACTCCAAAGGAAGAAAGATCACCATCATCCAGTGCTATGCACCTACCAACGCAGCAAAAGAAGAGGAGGAGGACTCATACAACTACCTACAAGCGCTGGTTGATTGTACTCCAAGACGAGACCTGAAGATTATCATGGCGACATGAATGCCAAAGTTGGAGATGACAACACAGACAAAGGACACATAATGGGAAAGCATGGTGTGGGCAACTGCAATGAGAATGGCGAGCTGTTCACAGACTTTCAATGACCTTGTAATCGGAGGCACAGTCTTTCCTCGCAAAACCATTCACAAGACCACCTGGACTTCACCAGATGGAAATAAAGAAAACCAGATCGACCACATCACCATTAATCGACAGTTTAGAAGGAGTCTGCTGGATGTCAGGGTAAGTCGTGGTGCAGATTTTTGAAGATAAAGCTGAGGTCCTTTCATGACTCATCAGACAGACCGCTCCCCAAATTCAACGTGCAGTTTCTTAGAGATCGCAGGAAGCAACAAGAGTTCAACTGTCAAAAACAGTTTTTAGGGACAGGAGGGACTCTTTGAAGAAACAGTGGCCAACCACTGGACAGGATTACAGGAGACCTGGAAGGCAGCACACGCATTCTGCGAAAGAAAGAGAAACAACACAAAGAATGGCTGACCCTAGGGACCTGGAAAAAGATAGAGGAAAGGAAAGAGCTGAAGCAGAAGATCAACCAGTGTCAAGACCAGCAGGAAAAAGAAGAGCTCAGAGCAAAGTATTTGGAGATGAACCGAGAAGTGAAGAAGAGTGCAAGAGGTGACAAGAGACAGTTAGCACACAGAATGACAGAAGTGGCAGAACAAGCAGCTGGGCAAAATAACATGAAAAGACTATACGAATTTACAAGAACTCTATCAGGAAGGAAAAACATCAATGCATGCAGGCCAGTAAAGAATAAGAATGGCAGCGTCATTACCGGGGATGCAGAACAAAGATCTCTCTGGGCAGAACATTTTAAAGAAATACTGAACCGGCCACCACCAGCAACAATTTTGGACATTGCCCCAGCCACCGAGCAACTCCAGGTGAACACCAACCAAGGCAGAAATCATCAAAGCCATCAAGTCTCTGAAAACTGGCAAGGCGGCAGGCCCGGATGGCATTCTTGAAGAGGCACTCAAGGCAGAACCAACAGCCGCAGCCGATTTTGACGAGCATAATTTCAAAAATAAAAAAGAAGGAAAAAACAATAAATAAAAATTTTGACCCCTTTTCATTCAAAGACGATCACAGAATCCGCTTAACAAGGTACTTGATCTTCAAGAACTCAACACTGTAACACTGAAAATACAGCCCAGCATACGCAGTACTCAGTAAGACAAGCCGCCCCCTTTTCTTCGCTTCGCTTCTGATATCTCGATCCCCACCCGGACTCCCCAGGTTTTACATTGCTCGGACCAGACTACTCACGAGTTATCCTCAGTTTTTTCTGCCAAGTTACCTGGAATAAACTGCCAGTCTATATTCACCGGAAACTTACTATCTCTCCTCCTTCAAACCTTCTTGTAAAATTTGCCTTTTTCTCTTTCCATAGTTGTGTGTGTGTGTGTGTGTGTGCGTGCGAATGTGTTCATGAGTTTTTTAAAAATAAATTACATCATCATCGTCGTCGTCGTCGTCCAGTGCTCATTCTGTGCCGACATGTCTACGTTTCACGTCCAAGTTTTCTTCCTATCAGTATCCCAGGGAAAATTCCCCATCTTCCTCCTCTCCCCCCACAACACACCCGTTGTGCAACGACCTTCGCCTTGAGGGAAGAAAAAGGGGATGAGGATAGGTGGTGACTGTCCCACCCAACCCACTGCACTTTCTCTCGGCGTAACTTGACCTCTGAGCAAAGTACGCGTGCTCCCCGCCACACCTGAAACAACTTTTGTTTCACGATGTAGGATGCCTCATGACTGTCAATGTAACAAGGTAATGAGGTGGGAGAGGAACGACAATGCACTCAGCCCTACACTGGGCCGTGCTGAGGGGCAGGCGGACGAGGCATCTATAAGGGGCCCCACGCCTTTGATTAATATGGTAAATAGGCTCCAAATTAATGACGTATTGCATGCTCTATCTTTTAAGCAGGATTTTAAAAGAGTCATATCTTCCCTTAGCCCTTTCCCTGTAGCTTTTGAGGAAGGAAAATAATATTGGTTGGGTTTGCTTAGGTGTTCTCAATCCATCCAAAAATAGTCAAGCTTTTTGTTCACGCTCCAACAAACGGAATGGAGAGAGGAGGGATACAGGCGGGTTTGGTGTACCCACGCCCGCTGTTGTGAAGGGGTCCCAGCCTTGGTCGGTGGATTTTTTTCCTTCTTTTCCTTTTCTTTGGCTTTAGAGTAAAGGCCTGATTGCTAAAAGTTGAAGATATGGAATTTTCGAGAGACCGTGCAACAAAACGAAGGTTTTCAATGAACTACCTGAAGAGAAGCTTACCAAATGGACAAATTGGGAATCGTCAATGGCTGGTGTACTCCAAATTGAAGGACTGCTTCTTCTGTTTCTGCTGCAAGCTGTTTGCAAACATGAATTCCGCTTTAACGTCTGATGGATTCCGTGATTGGAAAAATGCAAGCGTGCGTCTTTCTGAGGATGAAAGATCAGAATATCACATGACAGCAGTTAAAGAGTGGCTGGAACTTGAATTACGACTGGATAAGAAATGCACAGTGGACAAAATTAACCAGCAAATAATTAACGAAGAGAGGTCTCGATGGCGAAGCGTTTTTGAACGTCTGCTTTCTTTTGTGCGGTTCCTAGCAGAACACAACATGGCATTCCGTAGATCAGTATGTATCAAGCTGTATGAGCCACACAATGGTAACTTTCTTATTTAGTTCAGCTTATTGCTCGATTTGATCCGACCATGCAAGAGCACTAGAAAAGGGCAATGACCAGCGAAATTCACGATCACTACTTGGGAAATCGAAGTCAGAACGAACTGATTTCTCTCATGGGAAACAAGGTGCAATCGACTATCGTCAAGAGAACAAAATTTGCAAAGCACTTTAGTGTGATAGTAGACTGCACACCTGACATCAGCCACGAAGAGCAAATGTCGCTAAAAGTACGGTACGTTTCAGACGGTTGGGTCGATGACGTTCCTCCAGGAGTAGATGAACATTTCATTGATTTACGTTGTTGCTTCTGAAAGCAAGGGAGAGAATCTGACTGATGTCCTTCTAGAAGAGCTAGAAAAACTGGGGATAGATTTTGCCGATATACGTGGCCAAGCGCGTATTAGGGAAATAAATCCACGCGTCTTATTTTCCCCCCGTGCTTGTCACAGTTACAACCTCCTGCTTGGCGATATGGCCAAATGTTGCCCAGAAGGTATGACATTTTTCGGCATACTGCAGCGATTGTACCTTCTCTTCTCTGGATCTGGGAAAAGGTGGGAAACCTTGCGTCAGTTTGTGACAGATTTGACTCCCAAACCTTTATGCCAAACAAGATGGGAGTGTCGTGTAGACAGCATGAAAGCTGTGAGGTATCAAGCTGGAAACTTTTATGATGCATTGGTCAAGCTGTCAGAAGAAACGAACGATCCAAAAAGTCGGAGTGAAACTGAATCACTGGCTAACGAGCTAAAAAAATTTCTAATTCCTTGTTTCCTTGTTCTTCTGGTATGATTTGTTGTTTCGAATAAACACGGTCAAAAAAGAACTTAAAGCTCTGACTGCGGATTTTTCAGATGCATTAAATGGCTTGGAGGGTATTTGCACTGGCTGAAAGATTATCGTCAAAATGGATTAACGCAAGACAAATTGCAGAGGATTTGGATACAGAACCAGTTTTTAAAGCTACACGAATTAGAAAGAGAAGGAAAATGTTTGATTACGAACAATACGAGGGAGAAGATAAAGGAGGAAGAATTGTCCAGGAGGATTTCCGCATCAACTACTTCAACTTGATATTGGATACAGCAATTGCATCTCTTCAAAGAAGATTGAACAATTACGGAATCATAATCAAATTTTTGGATTTATCTACAACTTCAAGGAGTTGCCAAAACCGGTGCTGAAGTCGTGTGGAAAGAATTTGGAGGATGTACTAACACACGGAGAAAGCCGAGATGTTGATGGATACATGGTTGCCGATGAAATGGACGCACTGAAGTCTGTTTTTCCGGATTCTGTGCATGGAGACCTTTGTAAGATGTTGACTTTCCTCTCCATTAAAGGACAATCATTCGATTTTCCAAATTTATGGATTGCCTTAAGAATTGCCCTCACAATACCCGTGACAGTAACGTCAGGAGAACGAAGTTTCTAGAAGCTGAAACTAATTCAAACGTACCTGTTGTCAACGATGTGCCAAAATGGTCTGAGGAACTTGGTTATATTCTCAACTGAGAACAGTGTTTCTCGGGAATTAGATATCAGTGAACTTATTGATGATTTTGCTTCAATAAAGGCCAGGAAAGTTCACTTGTAAATATTTTTAGTGTTGAAAACTTACGCATAACGCCGTATGTTTACGTGTTGCTATGTTATTTGGTAATTAAATCTGAATGTCTTTCGCATGTATGTGTGTGTTGTGTGTTACTTTACGGCGGATGCAAACCCGTCAACTCAAACTCAACCACGACTGCAGACTCTATAGGGTTCCCTTCGTTGTAGCCTATTGACAAATGTTACAAATAAATTAATTGTAGGCTTATGCTGTAATGTGTATGCAGCGTGCTGTCAATGATACAAGACGAGATGTGCCTCAGGATAAAAAGTGTCTTTAGAATTTAGATCCCAACAAAAACCGTGCGATCTTGGCGTTGAGGGCTCCGCACATGCCTCGGGCCCCGCGGGGGCTAAGATCGGGCCTGGCCGTACAGGCTCATTAACCGCTTGTTGAACCAGTGTATGCTGCACCGCCAAAAGCCGTCTGCAACCAGCCAAAGAAATTAAAGGGACGGTCAATTTGATCACTTGCCGATTCGACCACTTCACGAGTCGATTCGACCACTACACGTAGTCGATGCGACTACATCATCGTCAACTTTGCGATGATTCGAGCACAAAATAAATAAATATCACTTTCATCACGCGTGTGTGTGTGTGTGTGTGTGTGTGTGTGTGTGTGTGTGTGTGTGTGTCGCGGGGTCACGAGAAGGGTGCCCACTCATTATAAATTATAGTTCTCCGCCTTTCTAACATCTTCACTTTTCTGAGGCTGAAACTTTTTAATAATTTTAATTTTTCTCACCAGGTGTTCCATAGTTTGTCTCGACTCCCCTTCGGTATATAACAGTTTATAGACCCACTTTCTGACACCATTGTTGAATCTGCACTACATAATCTCACCAAAGAGGATACTGTTGATCTGACGGCGTGGAAACCGGTTCCCCCCACCCGAAAAAAATATACTTTTCTGCCGTAAATTGTGTGTGTGTGTGTGTGTGTGTGTGTGTGTGTGTGCAGCCAATATGAATTACAGGCTTATGTAAAATAGCTGTATGCGGCGTCTTTTGTGCTGGCGAGGTGATGTCAACTTTCCCGCGTCTCACTATGAACCCTAACCGCAGGCAAGCATTGCTGTTTGCAACAGCGCGAAATGGAAAGCGGGGCATGCAAGTATGGGGGTGGTCAGACGTTAAAAAAACAAAGTGGGTAGGGGTACTATTCTACTCGACCCTTAGACTTATAGTTTTCCTCTTGAACTGCATAGTTTTGTAGTTGCACAAGAACGAAGAAGGCCACTGCTACGAGCGCACTGATTGGTTGGTCTTTGACCTTATTTTCTCATATGCAAATGAGCCAGCCTCGTTCCGCATACATTTCAAGTCAGAAGTTATAGAATGCAATCTATAAATATAGATTTCAAATGTATAGCTAGAATGCATTCTATAGCTAAAGAATTGAAATGTATATATAAAATGAATTGGATAGCAACTTCTGAGTATAATATAAATGAAACACTTCGGTTTTTAGCGAGTTTTCTCTCTCTAGCTATACATTGCAATGTATAATTATACATTGCAATGTATAGCTATAGAATGCAATCTATAAGTATAGAATGAATTGTATAAATATAAAATGCAAACTATAAGTATAAAATGCAATCTATAAGTATAAAATGCAATGTATAGCTATACATTGAATTCTATAATTATACATTGCAATGTATAGCTAGAAATAGCAAATTTAAGAAAATTCCCCTCTTGGCGCCCCATATGCAAGCCTCTCTCTGCCAGTACAACAAGCCTCCCGACAGCAAATCCTGCCCAGCGGCTCCACAGGCGTAAACTGAGCATTGCAAAGCTCCTGGGTGAACTGCAAAGCCCCACGACAGGCAGGCCCACCAACGCACAGACATGCCCTGATGCCCATAAGCCAAATTCCCAGCAATGGACAAACAGCAAACCATCCAACAGAAGTAAAACGGAAGGAAACCTGCCCCGTCGCTAACCAGAACAGACTGCTTACGCACCCTCTTCCTGGCTCTTCAAACAACCATTGACCGATAAAGCGTCTTCTTACTCTACCGTGGCCAGGAGAGGATGGTGCTGGGGCCTCATCAGCCTCAAAGGGGTCCACCCGCAACTACTGACCATGGCGAAAGCGTTTTGATTCTGTCCGGTAGATCGAAACCAGAGTAAATAAGTGATCAGAGTAGTACTGCAATGCTGAACTCATTCAAAAGAAGTAGGCCGGAGTTCCAGTGTTTCCTGCAAAACAGCAGCACAGATGTATGTTGCATGCAAAACGCGTACGTGACTCAAGCGGACTGCTTCCTATATAGAGAATATGAAGCTGCCAGACTAAAAAAAAAAGTCAAAGGAGGCTAATCCATTTGGCATTTAAAAAAACTCACGTCCCTTTTTTTGTTGTTGGATAGTTACAGTACTTACTGTAATAATTCGGTTAACTATTGGGTCACAGGTTATATGAAGGAAAGTAATGTTACATGTTAAAAATACAGTATAAAAATACGAAACAAATATGAAATTTAAATATCAGACTCAAGATGCAAAGATCGTTGCGAGATTACCGCAAGAAATATTCTTACACTCCCGATGTAGTCCTTTCTGATAAAGTGTGACTAAACTCAAATCACAAAAGCTGAGTTTATTTCAACCCTACATCGGCAACACGATTAAATAATGATATGCAACGTCAGATTTACTAAATAACACTTTAAAAGCATTTAGAAGCATTAATACAGCATCAAAATACTGCAATTAGATAACTCTTCAACCAAAAAGGTACATCGCTGACCTCCCGATGACGAATCTATCTGTTTGGTGCTGAATTCCGGCAATGTTGCGATTGGTGTACTAGTATGACGCAATACATTGTTCGCGCGCTTGTTGATCGCTGGTGCGAATCGCGTACTTTCGTTACCGGATAATTAGTTAATGGGTGGGTTATGGAGGCTAAATTTTACAAGTTATTTTATATCGCCTATAACTATCGATAGCTGCAAAAAAGCGAACCATTCAGGTTGGTCGTTAAACGGAGAACTTGATGTGTGGAAAGGGGATAAAACAGCTCGTGCACAGTGCACTCGCCCCGCCCGAGTCACATGGGTGAGAAGCGCACCACCTGCATTGGGCGCTAGCTGTTTCCTGACCAAACGACCCAGTCTGTTAAAATTGTACAGTAACACAAAGGTTTTACTGCACCTCACGATGCAGACAAAAAGAACTATAGTAGGTTGCAGGAGCAGCAATAAATAATTTTTTGCGAACGCAGAGAAGTTCAAGATAGAAATATACAAGTGTACGGTTTTCCCCAAAATGATTAGGCTGAGCTCAGAGCAAAGAAAGGCATAAAGAAAATTCGAGTGAATACTCCTACCCACTTTCCAAGCTACAATCATACAAACATCTCTATGCACAGTGAGAGATCAAAATCACTGACAACAAAAATTGTAGAACCAAATGGGGAGCTGGCGCTATATGGTAATTAGGCGTGTCTACGGAATCTGTGACAGATTTGATGAAATGCATGTACGCTTTTATTGAGCTCGATCCAGTAATCGATTAAAAAAAATCAGTTATGTTGCCTGTTAATACAACCTGCTTTCAGGGAACTCCCTGCTATACGCAAGTAGATAAGTGAGTATAGGGAAGCAGGTAAATTGTGAGGTAAATACCTGAACGACAAGCTAATCTCTCAATGATGTAATAAACGGATGTCAGTTCTGTTAGAGGAATGGCTATTTAAAGGTCATGGGGAATCTGTTTTTTTTTCAAATAACCAAATTAAGCTCATCAGTGCAAAATATTTCCCAATTTTGGCGAATTATCCCCTACTGTTCTTCAGATACATATCCTCAAACACTGAAAAGCGTTAAATTCACGACGTTATAGATCGAGCGTATGTCCCAGCTGCCCCAGTGGCTTAGCCCTTGACATCGTAAACGTGTGCATATTAATGTCTGGGTTGTTGACACCTGTCTCTGGATGGTGATATTTGCATCTCAAGAACAGAGCAAAGGTACGTATTGACCAGTGATTTCGGGAAATAATATCTTGCGCTGCGCTTTAACCAGTCTTTAGGGGAGAAAAAAACTTTCGCCCCCCACTAATCCCTTTCATCATCATCGAGACCACTGAAAACGCACCTTGTCTCGTTATACTCACCTGTCAACATGTCGAGTCGCCAAAGCTAGAACAAAGGGATGTGACTCGCTGGTTTCGGTCTGTAAGAAGAACCCAAAGTACAACAGTATGGAAGGTACGAAGAGCGATGCCGACGCCCAGCTCATGTGCCTTTACACAAATAGAAGCAAACCGCGCTTACAGCTTCTTTTCGTTTCGCCAAGCTTTATAACAGCTGCACACTAACGCACAGCCGTCTTATTATCCACTTTGTGCAAGCGGGAAGCAGAATGAGGGTCTTTTTTTAATATTGGTGTTGGTGGCATTTTGCAGTTTACTTAGTGCCGTGCGCAAATCGGAAGAGTGGGTCGAGCGCATGTGCATTGCTTATAGCTGATGCCATTCTTTCACTGTGAGCGTTCTTTACAATCTACATTATTTTAGCTTCACTGACATGGATAAAAAGCGACTGAAATTAAAGAGAAGTTCTGAAGTTCTGAGTCTGACATTCACTTTTACAGTTGTCTGCTTCCCAGATAGCATTGAAACATTCTATAAATGTTTCAAAAGCGCTAACATGGTTATAATCATGTTAAAGTTTTAAATGAAACATTTTAAAAAACATGCTAGAAACATGCTAGAACCATAAAAATTAAACAAAAATATTGAATAAATGTGCTGTAAACATTTACCGAAAACTTCCGGCCCTCGACGCGTGGTTTTTAGTTGAGGCGCCGCCATTTTGCGGTGTGCCGGTTTCTCAATTCTACATGGATTTGTACTCCAACTACCGAAAATGACAAGAAAATAGGAAGTAATATTCAAACTCTAATGTGTATTCTAATAAAATATATGTTTTTGGTACTATATGTTTGCATATAATGTGTCAATAATGTTTTGTTAATTTCCGACTGCTGACTTCTTCACGTTATGAGTCGAATACAGTTGCGATCTTTACTTTCATTTTAGTACAAAGAAAAAAACTATATTTTTACACCATATAAATGTTTAAACAATGCTCTTTAAAACGGTGTATCACATATGATTGTCTTTATTATAGGTTAATAGTTATAACTATGCAGAAATCTACCGGTCGAAATGTTGAATCGAAGGCATTTCCGACGTAAGAAATGGATTAAGACTTAAAAATTCAGTTATTTACAGTTCTCACAAAAAATATTTTAAAACTTTATTTTATATGTCGCCTTGCTATATGTGAGATTTGAAAACTGTTGTAAAATCGGTCATCTCACAGGTTGGCCTGTTCTGGTAGTACTTCTATGATCGGCTAGCCCCCTTTCTTGGGGAGGGTGGTCGTGTGGTGCAACAGTTATAGTGCGTGTCACCAATACAGTGACATTTGGGTGTAATGTGTTCAGTTCTTGTCAAAGCCACGCATATCTTCGGAAGACACGAGAGAATGCAGACGCTATTTGCGAATGTCGTCTGCAACGTTTGAAGAACTTTTATATTTGATCGAGGCTGCCCAGAGCACGAGCAATTTCAATTAAGGCATTCTTGGCCTTGTCGAACAGACACGGGTAGTTTTCCCACATACAAATCATACTCGCACACTGACCACATCGCCATTTTCTAATTTGGAGGTAAAAGGGAGCCTACTGTGTTCAAGCATTCCGATTGGCTACAGCCATCTAAAGTAGGTCAGGCTCTGCAAGAAAATAGAACCACGTCCTATCCTTGAAAACAGGGGCCCCCGGTAGTGTAGTGGTTAAAACACTCGCTTGTCACCACTGCAGTGAGCGGCTCAGGGTTCAGATCTCGTCTCGGGACACTGGCTGGGCGGCGGGGGTTTTCTCCGGGTACTCCGGTTTCCTCCCCCCTCCCTTTCCCCCCATAGTGCGAAATCACTGCAAGGTGGAAGCACTTTCCAACTAAATAAACAACAACATCCTTGAAAACCACGGACCTTCATTCCAAAGGTTGCAGAAGTCTTCAAGGCCACGGTTGGCGGAAAATTTGGCGCACTGAACCTGGTGGACTGTGATGTAGACACCCTCGCTGGAAACATCAAAGAGGTGCTACTGTCGACAGCCCAAGAGGTTCTAGGGCGACATAGAAATAAGAAACAGCCATGGGTCACGAACGACATACTAGACCTCTGTGACCAAAGGAGGGCCTTGAAGAGGGAAAAGAAAAGCAAACCAGAAGCAGCAAACAAATACAAAGAAGTGAATTGTGGCATTAAGAAAGGGATGAAGGCAGCTAGGGAGAGCTGGATCGAGAAGCAGTGCCAGGACATAGAGGTTGGAATGGCACGAGGTGACAGCAAAAAGGCCTACCAACTTCTAAAGACCCTCACTAAGACAGACCAGCAGAAGATCTCAGTCATCGAAGACAGCAATGGTCACCTTCTCACAGAAGGCAATGCTGTACTCAACCAATGGACAGAATACTGCAAGGACCTGTACAATTACCAGCTGAAGACCGACGCCAACATTCTCCAAAACAACCAGACTAGAGACAGTGAACCTGCAGACCTACCAGTCCTACGGGAAGAGGTCGAAAGAGCTGTACATAGTTTGAAGGGAGGAAAGTCACCAGGGTGGGGAAGCAACTTCTTCTTATTCCTGTACGCTCCCAGTGGAGCATAGGGCCGCAACCACACCCCGCCAACGGACCCCGTTCTGGGCACTCCTTTCTAGTTGGGACCATGTCATGCCAGCTGTCTCTGCCTCTCTGTGGACTGATCTCCTCCACGTCTCTCTGGGTCTCCCAGCCCTGCGCCTCCCCTGTGGGTTCCAGCCCAGAGCTTGTCTTGTTAAGTTGTCGGCTGGCTTTCGTAAGGTGTGACCAATCCAGCCCCACTTCCGCTTCCTGATGTCTTGGCTAGCAGGTTTTTGATTGGTTCTCTCCCACAGGTCTATATTGGAGATCTTATCAGGCCATCTGATGTTGAGGATGTGGCGCAGACATCTGTTGACGAATGTCTGTATCTTGTTAGTAATGGCATTTGTCACCCGCCATGTCTCGGATCCATATAGAAGTATTGCCTTTACATTTGTGTTAAAGATGCGGATCTTGGTGTGTAAAGATAGAGCTTTGGAGTTCCAGATAGGTCGTAGGGTGTGGAATGCAAGCCTGGCTTTGTTTGTTCGGCTTCTTGCATCCTCATCTGAACCTCCATTTTGCTGACTATGCTGCCAAGGTAGGTGAAACGGTCAGACTCTGTAATGCATTCCCCATGCAGTTGTAGTGGGGCTTCTTGCTTGTTGTTGACCCGCATTTCTTCCGTCTTCTTGATGTTGATGGTCAGGCCCGTCATTGCTGCTTCTTCTGCGAGCCGAGTGAGCTTTGTTTGTGCGTGTTGTTGTTTGTGGGACAGCAGGCTGATGTCGTCTGCAAAGTCGAGGTCTTCAAGTTGCCTGGCGAAGGTCCACTGAATGCCCGTGTTACTGTTAGAGGTTGTTCTTCTCATGATCCAGTCTATGACGATCAGGAAGATTGTCGGTGAGAGCATACATCCTTGCCTCACTCCAGTCCTCACTGTGAAGGGGTCAGTCAGCTTTCCGTTGTGGATCACCTGGCATTTCGAGTCCTCATACAGCTGTTGGATGATGGCAATAAACTTTGGTGGAAATCCGTAGTGCTGCATCAGTTTCCAGATGGTTTCCCTGTCTACGGAGTCAAAGGCTTTCTCAAAATCCACAAAGGTTATGTATAGTGGTGCCTGCCATTCAATGGACTGTTCAATAATATTTCGTAGTGTAGCGATTTGGTCTATGCATGATTTTCCCTGCCGAAAGCCTGCTTGTTCTTGCCGCAGTCTCTTGTCTAGGGCATTTTTTAGTCTCTCCAGGATGATTCTGGTCAGCACCTTGCTAGGAGTGGACAACAGCATAATCCCACGCCAATTGCTGCACTGTGTAAGGTCGCCTTTTTTGGGTAACTTTACTAGGTAGCCAAGCTTCCAGTCTGCTGGAACTTGTTCCTGTTCCCAAATTTTCTTCAGCAGTGGGTGTAACATCTCTGCTGCGGCTGTTGGATCTGCCTTTAGTGCTTCAGCAGGAATGCCATCTGGGCCTGCCGCCTTGCCAGACTTCAAGGACTTGATGGCTTTGATGATTTCTGCCTTGGTTGGTGGGCTGGTGTTTACTTGAAGCTGTTCGGCAGCTGGGGGAATGTCCAAGGTGGTTGTTGGTGATGGTCGGTTAAGTATTTCATCAAAATGTTCCACCCAGCGTGATCTTGTTTCTGCATCTCCGGTGATGGCGCTGCCATTCTTATCCTTTATTGGTCTGCACGCATTGGTGTTTTTTCTTCCTGCCAGAATTCTTGTAATTTCATATAGTCTCTTTGTGTTATTTTGCCCAGCTGCTTGTTCTGCCTCTTCTGCCATCTTGTGTGTGAACTGCCTCTTGTCATCTCTTGCGCTCTTTTTACTTCTCTGTTTATCTCCCAGTATTTTGCTCTGAGTTCTTCTTTTTCCTGCTGGTCTTGACATTGGTTGATCTTCTGCTTCAGCTCTTTCCTTTGCTCTATTTTTTGCCAGGTCTTTATATTCAGCCATTCCTTATGCTGTTTTCCTTTCTTCCCCAGAACGTGTGTGCAGGAAGTTTTCCAGGTCTCTTGTATTCTTGTCCAGTGGTTGGTCACTGTTTCTTCCAAGAGTCCTTCCAGTGCCGCAAACCTGTTTTTTACTTCGCAGTTGAACTCTTCTTGTTTATTCCGATCTCTGAGGAACTGCACGTTGAATTTGTGGTGCGGTCTGTCCGATGAGTCATGGAAGGACCTCAGCTTTATCTTCATGGTTGCCACAAGTAGATGGTGGTCTGTGGCTGCATCTGCACCTCGCTTTACTCTGACGTCCAGCAGACTTCTTCTAAACTGTCGATCGATGGTGATGTGATCGATCTGGTTTTCTGTATTTCCATCTGGTGAAGTCCAGGTGGTCTTGTGAATGGTTTTGTGAGGAAAGACTGTGCCTCCGATTACAAGGTCGTTGAAAAAGCAAAAGTCTGTGAACAGCTCACCATTCTCATTGCAGTTGCCCACACCGTGCTTTCCCATTATGTATTCTTTGTCCGTGTTGTCATCTCCAACTTTGGCATTCATGTCGCCCATGATGATCTTCAGGTCTCGTCTTGGAGTACGATCAACCAGCGCTTTAAGGGAGTTGTAAAAGTCCTCCTCCTCTTCTTTTGCTGCGTTGGTAGGTGCATAGCACTGGATGATGGTGATCTTTCTTCCTTTGGAGTTGAACCGAGCTGACATGAGTCGTGGAGAAACTGGTTCCCATGTTATTAGTGCCCTTGCAGCCTCCTGTGTCATCAGTACTGCTACTCCTTGTGAGTGGTCATGGTCAGGATCTTCATGTCCAGAGTAGATGATAGTCTCCCCTGATGAGAGTCTGGTCTGACCGCTACCATTCCATCTGGTCTCGCACAGGCCAAGGAGCTTGATGCCATAGTTCTTCATCTCCTGTGCTACCTGAGCTGATTTACCTTGCTCGTATAGGGTTCTGATGTTCCAGGTCCCTATCCTGGTTTTGCCTTGGCCGTGAGAAGATAGGTCGGCGAGCTGACTTCCCGAGGGCTTTCGTCAGCACACGTCATAGGCCCCTCCAAGGAGGGATCTTCCCGTCCAGGCTCTCGTTGTGGTAATGTTCTTTCTGCGGTTTCTGTAGCAGGGTTGTTTTACAGGGTGGGGTTGCTAACCCCACGCCCAACCCTCCTCCTTCATCCGGGCTTGGGACCGGCAGGTTACCCTGGGGGGTTTCCAGGCGGAGCAACTACAATAGCCCTAACTGTTCTGTGCCAAAGAGTCTGGGAGCGCAAGGAATGGCCCAGAGAATGGACGCAGTCACTAATCATTCCCCTCCCAAAGAAAAGAAACAGCAAACAGTGTCAGAACTACAGAACAATAAGCCTTATCAGTCACCCAAGCAAAGTCATGCTGAAGGTCATACAGAACCACCGCAGAAGAGCTGCTAGCAGAAGAACAGGCTGGCTTCAGACCACGTAGAAGCACAGTTGAGCAGATCTTCAACTGTCGTCTTCTTATAGAAAAGCATCTGCAGCATCAGCGGGACCTTTACCACAACTTCATTGACTTTAAGAAGGCATTTGACAGAGTCTGGCACGAGGGGCTATGGCATGTGATGCGGAAATTCAACATTGAAGAAGGGCTTGTCCAAGTCGTTGAAGCGTTGTATAACAGCTCAACGAGTTCAGTTTTGCTTAACAACCAAATAGGAGCTTACTTTCGTACCACAGTAGGGGTACGTCAAGGATGTCCCCTATCACCCGTGTTGTTTAATATATTCTTGGAGAACATCATGCTTGAAGCTCTTCATGACCACCATACCTCTATTTCAATCGGTGGAAGACCAATCTGCAACCTACGCTTCGCAGATGATATAGATCTGTTAGCAGGTACAAACAAGGAACTGCAAGACCTCACCAACAGACTGACAGACAGCTCAAACGCATATGGAATGGAGACCAGCACAGAAAAGAGCAAAGTTATGATCAATGGCAACGGCAAAGCAGAGATCTATATGAACGGGGTACAGCTCGAAGAGGTAAGTAGCTTCAAGTACTTGGGAGCCACCCTCTCCAAGGACGGCAGCTCCACGCAAGATATCCGCATCAGGATCGCAACAGCAACAGCAGCAATGGCTAGGCTAGATAGGATCTGGCATAGCCACAAGATAAGGTTCACTACCAAGTACAGGCTATACAAATCCCTGGTAGTGCCGATCCTGCTCTACGGATGCGACACGTGGACTCTACTCGCCGAAACAGAAAGGAGAATCCAGGCATTCGAGCACAAGTGTCTGAGGAAGCTGCTCCGGATCTCATACAAAGAACACAAAACCAACGACTTTGTAAGAAACAAGATTGCCGCACTCGTAGGACACCAGGAACCTCTACTATCAACAGTCAAGCGACGTAAGCTGGTCTTCTTTGGCCATGTAACCCGGCACGACATCTTGTCGAAGACTATCCTTCAAGGCACCTTGGAGGGTGGCCGACGCCGCGGTGGTCAGAGAAAGAACTGGCTTACGAACGTCAAAGACTGGACTGGTCGTCCTGTACAGGACCTGCTGACTATTGCCCAAAATAGGCAAGAGTGGCGGGCCCTATCAGCTGCAGCGTCTATCCATGTGCTCCCCCCAACGCCAGGTGCCAGGCAAGGGACGACTGACTGACTGACTGACTGACTGACCTTCATTCACTGGATAAGTGTCTCTCATTCGTTGCCTCTTTGCTCTATCATAGGAGTGACCAATCGTAACAAACCCTAAAAACGAAGGGCTTTTGCTTCCATTTTCTGTCGTAGAAGAAATTTTAGAAGTGAGTAATTAAGCTTTTCTGTCATCAAAACCTCGTTAAAGAAGATTGATTGCAAAATAAACAGCATTTTCTGTAAAATGTATTCTGTATGTTTTTAGAAAACACATTTGGATTTTACGACAATTTTATAATATAAAAACATCGTCACAACTGATGCTATTGACTTGTTTTTGCCACTAACAAATAAAAAAATATATTGTTTTTGATTTTTTGGAAACAGTTGTATAGATTGTTTTGTTACGAAAACAAAACATCTACTTTAAAGAATTTATTTAAGATATGCAAACAAAGAACCGGAAACACGAGGCCTGTCTAAAGGAAAGCCGAGACTTACACCGGACAAGAACCTGAGTCGCTTATCCGTGTTGAAAACCTTAATGCGAGGCCTCCTCGCAGCTGTGTGCAAAACTCGAAAAGCTCCGAGCAAACCCTGCAAACCCTGCAAAGTGAGGTACATAGCAGCGTGAGAATAGTTGCTGGCTCCGCGTGAAACACCAACACTTCCCCACCCCCACCCCCCGTGCTCTAGCATTCACATTCAGTGTCAAATAATGAACTTAAATAAATTTAGCCGCCCTGTGTCTGGTTTGATAAGCGTTTAACTCAGAACAACTATTGAATATTTCATAAAGTTTTATAAAACAGTTTCAAAAGCTTGAAAACAAATATTAATAAAACATTACTTTGATGGGCATGATAAACATTCCCAAAACATCTGCTGCAAATATTATTGGTACATTTTGCGAGAACCATTTGGAAGCGTTTATAAAATGTTCAAATGCTATCTGGGTTTTACTGGAGTAATAATTTTCAGTGGGGTAGGAACCGGGGTGGGGGGGAGGTAGGCAGCGTCCTCTCAAAAAAGATACTGATGCAAGAATGTGAACGTCGTTCACTGTCAGTATGGAGTTTGCCCGCCCCTCCCAAAGAAGAGCATCTTCCTGCGCCACTGATTTTAGATAGTGGGTGTCAGAAAAAAAGCAAAGCGCAGCCTTTCTAAGTTTCTGTATCCAAGAGATGATTTATCGGCTGCTGATATCAACAACTTTCTCCCCGAGTGAGGGGAACTGGACAGGTTTGGGTGGAGGGAGCGGTTTCAGAGAATAAAGCGTTGTTTAAAATAACCATAATTAGGTGACTTATTTGCTTTATTTTTTGTACACTACATTTTATATACTTAAATGTACTTATTTGAGACAGGGACAGATTCCTCTTAATGCTAGGAAAGTTATTTTCACTCTCTGTGTGTGTGTGTGTGTGTGTGTGTGTTGGGTGGGTGGTGGTGGCAGCGCTGGTCGTAAAAGATGTAATCAAAGAGGATCTACAAGACCCACCACTGTTTTATGAGAGCTTGAGGTCAGGCGGCGGTCACGGGGAGCAGGGCCACTCCCCCTTCAAGTAAGCGTCGCTAGCTGCTCGCGCCTTTGTTCTGACGCAACCCACACAGGAGTCAGGCATTCACACTTTTCGGAAATAGAGCTTGAACATATTTCAAAAGGGCAACGTCTAGAAAAAAAAACCAACAAAACAAAATAAAAAAAAGAAGACTATGCTTGTTGATGGCCAAACGTCTCACGCTGCGCCACTTCTTCCTGACGGATTCCCCAAGGATCGTTACTTGGCCCAGTTCTGTTCATTCTGTACACAAAGCCGCTTTCATCATGCATTCAGTCTCACCCTGTTACTCACCAATCATATGCTCGCGGCACGCCGCTTTTCTGCTTTACTCCCCTGGCTGAGTCTTACTCTGCTGCTTATAGCACAATGGAAGCCAGCATTAGTGACCCCAAGGACTGGATGGCAAAAAACAAGCTTAAACTAGAGGTTGATAAAACGGAAGCCCTCCGATGCTCTGGAAGAAGAAAGAGGACTCGTCAGTCTGCCCAATCACATCAAGGTGGGCGAAACCAACATCACCTTTACGTCATCCGCCAGGAATCTGGGATTTATTGTCACTCCAGACATGACTCTTGATAAACAAGTTACACCTGTCTGTCATCTGCCTATTATGAGTTCCCATATAAGATCAGCATTTTTTTCTCTACACGCGCTATCAACACTCTTGTCTGTGCGTTTGTTCTTTCTCGACTCAACTACTGCAACTCCTTGCTGGCAGGCTGCCCCTCATCCCTCATTCAGAGACTCCAGAAAGTACAGAACTCCGCTGCACGTCTGGTGCTTAGAACAAGGAAACGGAATCATATCACTCCTCTCCTTCGTTTTCTGCACTGGCTACCCATCCGCTCGCATTCAGTACAAACTGTCTGTGCTTTAATGTTTTAATTTCTTTGCAGGATTCTGCCCTGACTATTTCTCTGAACTTCCCTTCCCCTACGTCCCACCCAGACAACTACACTCTTCGTCTGATGATCATATCCTATTACTGTCACCAGAACAACGACACATGGTCACAGGATTTTTAGTTACTGTGCAGTAAAACAATGGAAATCTCTCCCTTTCCATATGCGTCACCTTCCTACAACTGAATCCAACAAATCTGCAGTGAAAACGTACCTCTTCCTTGAGCATTACTCCTCAAAACAGTCCACACAATGCTATTCCTTTTTCATCCTCCCCTCTTTTCCGCTTAATGCTACTTTCCTGTCTTCCTTTGCAAAATCACGATATTCTCAGTCCTTGTTACTTGGTGCTTCTTTAGCTCTTCTGTATTTGTCTTCTATTCACCGTCAGCACTGTTGTCTATTCTTCTATTCTTCGTATGTTGTCCATGGTGTCCTTGTCTCATTCCTGTTTTAAGCGCTAAGAGCATGCTCCTTATGAGTGTCAGTATGCGCTCCATTTTATTATTATTATTATTATTATTATTAAGCGTTTCGAGTATAAATTAGAATTGGTTTTGCAAGTAACTCTGATTCGACAGATTTTTTCACACGAAGAGATTCTGGTTGTTGCATATCTAAAAACCTCTTTACACCCAGTGCCTTTGCAAAAAAAAAAAAAATTATGTACACGTATTTAACAGATGTTGCAGTTTTAACAGTTTTCTATTTTTCCTTGCGGACAATGCAGAAAAAGGTCTATTGTTTTCTTTCAGTGCAAAAAGCAGCCGTATATTTAAAAACAATTGAGCAACAAGACTGCCTGATTTGCATTTGCTGGAGTAACATGGAGCGAACTCGATTTCTGTCCAAAACGTTTCAGAAATCGAGCTCTCACTCGGTTCATGTGGAGGAGCTGGTCAGATTTTCTAAATATGATTTCCAGGTCCTCCACCACCGTCACCAGCTGAGCTTTAGGGACTACTAGCCCATTGTTTCCATGAATACTGATGTTGCTCAGCGCCAAGAGAAAGTGCTCTCCGTCTTCGATAAAGTTGCTTCTTTCATTTTGCATGATGAGACAATCCACCATCACCTGGCGCAGAAAGAACCGAAATTGCGGGGACTTGGATTATCTCCATGTCCTCATTTCTTCGTATTACAGAAAAAAAGTTTTTTTTACGCAGTGTTGGTTTGGTCTGCTATTGTGGAAGAATTTACCCTCATTCGTTTTGCGAATATCGTCCCAGAGTTGAAGCAGGATTTGTATAGCCAAAGTCTTCCACCCTCTCAAAATTGTCCTCTTCGATGTTGTAAGAAAGTTCCTCTTTAATTGTCACGGCATCAAAAATGACAGCACAGATCTCGCCTCCTTGCCGCATAGCAACCACGTTTTGCTGCAGGGCTTGCAAAAATATTATTATTATTAAACTCTGGGAAAACTTTGACCATTTGCATGGCTCTTCTTAGAGTTGTTAATGATGGCAAGTTTCTGTGTGCCTTCGGGCTTGTATGCAGGAGTGCAAGTTCCAGGGATTTCTCGATGGTAAGTCCATCGATTACCCTTGTTCTTGCTTCCAGACAACCTTGACTGTGTAGCAGCAATGGTAAATGTTGCAGCAGGAAGATAATTCTTTAAACCTTGAAGCAAGTGAATCTTCTTTGTGATTTCTGGGTGTTTTGCAGCACCGTTGGTTCTCTTAAGCAGTCGGCATTTCTGCTGAAGGGCTTTTGCATCGAGCGCTCGTTTTGAAGGCGACGTTTCTTTCACGTTATAGTGTGTTCCGCAGCTGAGGTGGATGGCTCAGAGGAACACGGTGACATGTTGCTGACAAAATCAGTAGGTGTCGACTGAGTCTCCAAAGAAGAAATGGTTTATGAACTGGCTTGGTTGAAAATGGTCAGAGCAAAGAGCAGAGCAACTGCAATGCAGGGTGGCCCAACAGATCGCTTCGCCAGCAGTTCTGCACCCACTTCTTACATCTATGGAAATGACAACACAAGACTAGTGAAACTGCTAGGCAGCAGCATATGTGGCAAAACAAAAGATAAATGCGACTTGTTAAATCTATTACAGAAAGATTCGGAAAAGAGATTAATCGAAAACCTTCAATTCTTGTAACAAGAGGGCGTGGCCGCGGTCACATGGGTCAGCGCGGCTTTACTTTCCTGCCTAAGTGGTCGCTCTTACTGATCTTTTTTGGTGTAATAAAAGTATTATTTCTTATTTGTGTAATTTATAGGCAGTGGCCAAAACATCCCTCTGTACATTACTCTGCAAGGGTTCGTTCCTGTAATAAAAATATTTATTGTGCAATTGCAACAGGTTTGATGATGATGATGATGATGATGATGATGATGATGATGATGATGATGATGATGATGATGATGATGATGTCCACTTGTAATGCGCAGGTATCCATTCGGAAGAATGCTCATTGCGCAGATATTTATGTGGATATTTATCAACGTATACCTTGCAATATTGCTAATATTCACACTTATAAGGCTCTTTCCGCCAACTGTTATTTCGGAATCAATGTCGATGCTGCAGCACGCATCTTTTATGCTACTTTTCACGAATCCTGGCACAGCTGTTCGAGCTTACTCTGTAAGTGGTTGTTCTTTTCGTCGAGGTGACGAATGTATGTCTTCACTGACTTCCATACCCACAATATAATGTTAGGATTCTAGCTGATTAAACACGGGTTGTTACGCTGTGTCAGCAGTCAGTCGAGACCTCGGCTAAAATCAAGCACGCGTGAGAGACGATGATGCAAAACAAGATACACTACATTAATTTTAGCCAAAAGGCCGAGAAGCGATGTACAAAACAAGTTACCTAGACGGCTATCAAGCAGCATGTATTTTGTGTGTGTGTGTGTGTGTGTGTGTGTGTGTGTGTGTGTGTGTGTGTGTGAGTGAGAGAGAGAACGAACGAACATTTCCATTGTCAAGAGGATAAGGTCACATGACTTAATACATTGGTAATGCATTTAATAAAGACATATGGCATAAGTGGGTTATACATGTGTGTATACTACATGTTCAAAATTACACCAATAAAGACTATAGTGGGTCACCTCCTTATTCCTCCGTTCTAATTCTTTGTAGAAGTAAATGGAAAAGCGACGTGTTATGCCCGGATAATTATCAGACATAAGTACAGGAAATCTGAAGTGAGATGTAAATTTATTGATCTTGGGTGAAATAAAAACTCTTCTCTCAATCGGTATACCCAGGAAAAACAAGTACAAACTACAAAAAGGACATTGCGTAGAGAACTTTTGTTTAAAGTACCGAAATTTATGACACTTAAGTTTGTTATAGCTAATCTAAAACTGACTAAGGTGTCTTTAAAACCTATATGTCTGAGATTAGAAAGATACGGACTATGCGAAGTAATTGTTTTAAAAGAAGAACATAGAGCAACACGTGAGCTACAGACGAGTTTATCGTGCCAGTCCTGTTGATGACAATCTATAAACCCCCCTTAAAAACAGTTTTACATTCTCAACACCTTGATTCATGGCCGCTGAAAGCCAGCACGAGCCCCGAGGCAACGACCTTTCTGGACCCCTTGCAATAATCATTAATTGCAATCGTTTATTATTTTCCCAGTATAAAACAGTATGCTTACAAGTTATAATTTGACTGGCAATATCTATTTTTAGTTTAATAAATTAATATAGACATCTTTACAAACTCCAGAAATCACAGAACTCCGCTGCACGTCAGGTGCTTAGAGCCACAAAACGGGACCACGCTACTCCTCTCCTTTGTTTTCTACACTGGCTACCTGTTTGTTCTCGCATTCAATACAAACTGTCTGTGCTGTGTTTTAATTTCTTTGCAGGCTCCTGCCCTGATTATTTATCTGAACTTCTCGTCCCTTACTTCACAGATAGACAACTCCGCTCCTCGTCTGACGACCGTCTCCTAACTATTCCTGTCACCAGAACAGCATCATATGGCCACAGGATTTTTAGTTACTGTGCAGCGAACAGTGGAACTCTCTCCCTTTCCATATCCGCCACCTACCCACTACTGAATTCTTTAAATGTGCACTGAAAACTTACCTCTTCCTTAAACTCTCAAATTCCTAACACTAGTTCCCACAATGCTAGTCCTTTTTCACACCCTTTCCCCTTTCCCGCTGATTGCTTGTGTTTCTTATGCAAAATCACTATAATGTTAGTCCGTGTTATTGGGTTCCTCTTTGTGTTTTCTGTATATGTTTTCATTCGTCATTAGTACTATTGTTTCTTCTTTCACAGTTCATATGTCGTTTGTTTGTTTTCCTGTCCCTCGTCTGTTGCCCATGTCTCGTTATTGTTTTTTTAGCGCTAAGAGCATGCTCCTGACGAGTGTGAGTATGCGCTTTACAAACTTTTGCATTATTATTATTACAGAATTGGTTGTATTTGGTTATCGAAAAATTTAAGAAATAATGATGGAGTTTGTCCCCTCAAAGCCGAGGCTCTTCCCACGCCATTGGCCTGTGCAGGTCACCACCCTTTCCGACTTCTCTATAACTTCGATCTCTAAGCATCTTATCGGGCAGGAACTGTCAATACAATGAAAAAAACTTTTTTATTAATCCTTTTCAGGAAATTGTTTGCCAATTTCACTATTATATATACATCAGACATTACATGATACCTCAAGTATGACATTAAATATAAGCAAACAAAAATTTAAAAAAAAACAGAGGGACCGGACGCTCCGCGACCTGGAGCCAGCAATATGAGAACCTTCACTCAAAGACTTGTCCTATACATGATTTGGTTGTTTCTGTGGATTGCCGCCGGAATAAAAGAGTGCAGATAGCGTGTGGTTCTGGTTCGGGGAACTCAAAAGCTACCACTTCTGTCTGTGCGTCTGTTGTCAAATTCCTGTCAGAGTGGGTGAGAGTCGTCGGCTAAAATTGCGGGCAGTTTGTTGTTCAGAAGCTTGTGATATAGTGTCTCTGTCATTCTGCACCCTAAGTTCTAAGTCGGTGTCGTCTGCAAATTTAAATACAAGGGTAGTTTTCGTTCCTGTGTCTGCACTCTGCCGTGTATAGGGCAAACCAAAAAAGAAAAGTACAGTCATTTGGTATTGGTGTACAGAGTATCGGAAATGACATCATTAGAAATTCTTATAAACTGAAGTCTGTTGGTCAGATAGTCTAAGATCCACGGAGAAGTTCTGGTATCAACATTCGTCCGAATTAGTTTTTGAACAAGCAAATGGCATTGCATTGTATTGAAAGCACTTGTAAGTCAATAAGCATTAGACGAATACCGGTGCTGGGGTTCTCCAGACGTGCGTAAATTCTATTTAAGACATATAAAACAGCATCTTCTACACTACGCTTACTTCTATAGGCAAACTGTAGTGGGTCTAACGCAGTGGTTTTCAAACTTTTCCAGACGAGTACCACTTTCGAAAATTCGAATTGACCGAGTACCGTCTCCCAACCCTACATACAGCCCCCGTGATATATATATATATATATTCTTTTATTTTGGTGCATGGTGCTCGCGTACCCCCCGTCATTCCTTCGCGTACCAGTAGGGGTACGCGTACAACAGTTTGAAAACCTCTGGTCTAACGAGTCCTGAACCAGGACTAGTAAGCGTCAGTGTGCACCCTTCTTTTTTCTCTCATAGTCTTCTCTTAATTACGAAAGAACACGAACACACTACTTACAATATGTTACTTTGGTGTAACCCTCATCAGTCTCACTTTTCACTTTTTTTCAGGACAAATATCAACTATGTGGACAGTGCAAATTATAGCGAAAAAAAAGCCTGTCCGCATATTCTCTTCATACCTCAGCACGCCCCAAGCCATGCATTCATGTCAAAAGGTAACAGCACAGCTTTTTATGACTGTGAGGTATAGAAGTATGTGGGTAACAGGGTCACTACTTTAAAAAAGCAGTCTGCAAGGCCCGGTTTGCAGAGAACTATTCGCCCTTAGTGGACCAGGGGAACAGGTGAAGGAAACGTCGTTAGAATGACGACAAACGGTCAACAACACTTTATTCATGCAATTTAAGACGTACGGGACACCAAAAGGGGAATATTTATAATTTCAGTGATGATATAATTGTATAGTGCATTATATAATGATGTAATAAATTATATAACTATGAAACGGATTCTATGCATAATTATAAAATAAATTTTGTAGCTATGGAATACATTGTTTAATCATAGAATAAGCTGTATAGCTAAAAAATGTGTTGTATAAGTCAATAATAATAATAATAATAAAATGAAGTTATGTAGCACATTTCACTAGGCAGGTGAGCAATTGCCTTCTAATAGCATAAAAAGCCAAACGCAAGGCCAAGACAACAGTTTTTTCGATGGTTACTCTGGTGTTCACCAGCCTCTGCTCTTACCTCGTGCGATGCTCACTCAATGCTGAAAACTTGTGCGTTGTCAAGTGGTGCCGTCTGTACGAGGCATTTTCCCTGTACAGATCTTTCGTCGTATTTTCTTGACACCGGACTTCTTTTCCTTGAGAAAAAGCCCTGTGCTTTTCAAGCAGTAACGTTACAGAGAAGTCTGCGTTTTCGTCGGAATTCTTATGACACCGGTGTGTTTGTCAGTCAGTAGCTATGCAACGGCAAAGAGCTTGTGACTCCGGACTTGTGTCACCTATGATACGGTTTTTAAAGCTACGGAGTTTTCTGTTTTTCGTCGGAATTCTTGTGTCACGGGACTTCTTTTTCTTGAGAGAAGACGTGTTGGTGCCACCCAGTGTCGCCTGCCTTGTGATTTGTATTGCTACAGAGAAGTCTGTTGTACCCGGGCCCCGCAGCTGTAAAGGGGGACCGGCCTTGGTCAGCGGATTTTTTTTCCTACTTCTTTTCCTTTTCTTTTAAAGAAAGGTTGACGTAACATTCCTTATTCTGGGGATTGTTTCTGTGGAGCGGTGTACTACAAGTTTGATCCTTTAACATCATTTTTCTTCATTTACTAATCACTCACGTGTAAACAACTTCATGTTCAAGTAGTGATGTCGATCCTAGTGCACGTGTCCTAATGTTTGCAGTCTATGCTATGTTACTGAATGAAATGTAGATATTGACAATAAAATTGTAAGCATATTCCTATTTTAAGTAATAGCAAGCCTCGTTATTCTGATCTAGCTTCCATCTTTTCAACGTCTCCTCTTAACGTTTTTCACAGACGTCAACACCGGCTTACGTACATTTCCCCCGTGATGGCAATTTCAATTAACTTCGCTTAACTCTGACCACGACCTACTACTGCTACATCCTTCTTCTTAACAACAACATTAATATTACCTACTATTGCTACAGTGTATATACTGGGAAACTAATTTACGATTATAATTACAAGGAGGCCGGAGAGGTCGTCTGCTACGGGGTTTGTGCTGGCTCTCGGCGGCCCTGGACGCTCCACCTTGGTTCCAGCTGTGCTACAGAAAAAGTCTTCAGACAACTTTCCTCCGTTGTGTTTGCTGTGCTCGGCGTGTTCGTCATACCAGCCGTAGGATGTCAATGCCCTGGGTCTGAAGTGCAGTCTACGCAGTGTGGCGTGACGACCCGCCTCAGGTGGGTTCTATGTCGGGGGAGAAGGTACCGGAATATACAGTTCGGCAAGCCCGTGATTTTGGGGACGATGTTATCCACGCAGGCACCCGGTCCCTCTTCGTTTTAGCCCCATTCGGCCGATCGCAGCAGGACATTTTTTTTCCTTCTCAATTGGTTGGGTGTTTCATGTCATCTGGTCGTCAAAGAAGAAATAACATTTTGAGAGTAAATTCTTTCTTCGAGACTTAACCGATGGCATTAAGGCCCTCTCGCCCTCCCTGCTGTTTGGGCAGAGTGTTGGTCGAAAAAAAAAACCTGGTGTGTTGGTCTTGCGTTTGGCCTTTCACGCTGGCTAATGGAATTGTCGGTGCCGCAGGCACGTGCTATATAGCTCACTGTCAGGAAGACAACTTTTCGATGGTTAAAGAGTGTAACCCTTTTCCTTCGATGGTCATCTGGTAAGGCTCGAAGACGGAGAATTTACTCTCAAAATTTTATGTTTTAATAGTTGTCCTTATTACTAGCTGCTCGCGTTTCATCAAGAGATGCGAGGTGAAATGCCCGTTCAGAGGGTAATCCAAAAATGCACTGCACAATCTATATAATATTAGGCATACATGTTAGTGGCTGTACTTTTTAAAAAATCTACAATGAATGTTATTGCCTATTAAATGTCTTAACATTTTTTTAATGAACTATAAAGAACTTTAGTATAACTTAAACATGAAAGAAGAGGCAAACAATAATACATAGAGAAGTACCGATGAATACAATAAAACAAACAAAAAATAAACAGAAGTAAAGACTGTTTTGGATCTAGGAATTTAGCAACACAGCTGGCAGCTGGTACTGTACACCACCACTGTGGAGCTGGTTGGCCTCATGAGCCGAAGAGAAATGTATATCAACTGGAAGAGGGCACAACAACAGCAACCACCTTCTGCAGCATCACAGAACAGCCACCCCTCCCCCCAACACCTACCCTAACACTATCCCCTCTTCATCCCTTTCCCTCTTAGGACCCCACTACCCTACAGTGAGAAATCTTGTTCATGTTTAAAGACTTGATCCCTCCCAATACCAACAACAAAACAAAAATACTATCAAACACCTGGCAATACCAAAGACTATATAATAATATAATAGCATGGGGTTTTACAGAATAAATACTATGCATATGTTCTATTGGATGCGTGAATTAGTCACTATAGGTAATAGAGTCTAGAGCCTGGACATTACAAATCCAGTTATAATTAAGCTGCTTGATGGAAGCAACCCTGAGGAGATGATGCGACTGATCCTAGGCAGTTAAAAAAAGATAGACTTGCAAGTAGACTGAGTTAGCATGATTCTCGAAGAACAATTATGTGCCCAAAATTACTCCGAGATTACTGACTGACTGGAAAAGAGTAATTGTTTTTTTGTGGATACAGAGAGAGCAAGTGATGCAGATGGAAAAAGGTATTCAGAGGGTACTGGACGATTTCAAAAATACACCAAAAGAAAATACTAGCATCATTAAAACTTGACTAAACAAATTCACTTTATGAAAGACTTTTATAAAGTATGTTTAAAGTTTTTGATAAAGTGCCACATTAGAATAGTTTTAATATTCTTGATATTATATTTCCCACGTCTAATTTTAACAAAAATATTTGGATTATATAAATAGATGCAAAATATGTAAGTTAAAATAGCTTTAACACGTTTCAAATTCTATCCCTAGCTATGCATACTGACACACTGGTGCATGCTGGTGTAATGTAATGAGTGCATGGTGTCCAGAACATCAAATACAAAATACTGTCTGTAAAATGATACACAATGTACATTTCACTTGGAAATTGAGAGCATTTCAGTTTTAAATATGTTATTCAAAAATATATTGAAGATAAGTTTTTTGCAGCTTTCAGACATAATTTGTATTCTGTACTCTGGGATTGAGCATTCTGCATTTCAACTAAACAGAAAGAAAGAACCTTTTCACAGCAGCACTATTCACAGATATCTTAAAAATAATGTGGATTGTTACAAGTAGCCAGTTCTGCATCCAAGTAAATAAAAACATTATGTGACTATTACATAAAAGGATTCCAACTCCTGGTACTGCTTTTTAAAAAGTTTCAGAAATGCTTTGTATATTACATTTTGTATAACACATTTTCAGATCATTCTTGACTGTACACAACTTCTAGAGCAAACTTTCCAGCAACAGAACCCACAATACATTTATATTAGTATTCTCAGATGATCCCAGAAGGGAAAGAAACGAAAACATTATATCTACGTGGTGAAATGAATCATAGCGAATATACACCATATAAAACTCATTTACATAAGTACCAAAAAGTGGTAATGTACTTTGCTCAGAAATTAAAATCTGACAAGTGAACACAGAATAAACAAGAAAATGTTTTTAAAAAACCATGACAAAAAATCCAAATAGCAACAACAACAACAAAAAAACTTAATTGGCTAATGCCCTAGCTATCAAAGACTCAAAGGCACACATTTTAAAATGTCAATAACAATCTTGACCAAAGTGCATATTCATAGAAGCAGAGAAACTATTTCTAAATATAAACATAATAATCACATAGTATAAATGTACAGTATGCATGAAAGAGGACTGGGAAATTGAACAATATATATATAAATGCTATGTTCTACCTCGATCACTTTATGGCATATGGTCAGCATTAAAAATAGAAAGTTGAGCTTTGCACATTTCCTTCTCCCTCTTGAAAAGCACAAGAAGACTTTTTCATGAATAGATAAGATGTATAATATATAACTTATAAAAACTATATTTATTACTCTTTGTGCAAGCCATGTGTGTTCCTAAATTTAGTGAACTTCGCCATTCTATAATAACTTACTGCCATTGTAAAGGTCATGATCATGAAATCTAACAATCTACAAAGCAGTTGGATAAATTTTGACAGTGTACAAATGGAATACTTTAAAAACACTTTATTAAAGATTCAATCTTTCAGCAAATGCTAGAATTAAATGTTACATCTATGATATGTGTGGATTTCCACCCTAACATGCATGTGCTTTAAGCATATGCACCAATACATGCACACGTGCACACAAACACATTCTTTTACGTTCTCTGCTTCATACACTCAAAAGATGCAAACCCATCAACATGTAAATAAGTGGTTTGAAAGGCTTCCTTTGGTTTTCTCATAAAAAACATTCCATTTGCTGACCTGCAGCATCTGATTCAATACACATCTAAACCTTAGACAAAAGTCCCACTATATATTTCTCATGGTTTCATCTCTTTATACAGGATAGTTGAGAGACCACTGAATGGTTCAATTGTTCAATGGCACATACTCTTATGAAACAGTTTATTCCTTCACTCTCCCAGGGGTAGTGATATACTCAAAAGTCCATCATCATCCACATAACCTACATTATTTATATATATCAAATATATACACACATACTTGTATATCTGTACACACACAAAATTCTATACATTACTGAGTACACACACACATCCACTGAATAATTCACTCTGCTAATAAATTCACACCTAATTCTTTGTCTCTCTCACTTCCTTTTTTTCTCATGCAAGGCATTCCAAACACATATATAGGTCACTGGATATTTTGACAGACCGATGGGCAGTCCGATGAGAGGGTACAGGGGAATTGGTGTTTTACGCCGAGTCAGCAACTAAGGCTATATCACTGGACAGCCAAACTTCACTGTATTAGAGTTGTACGTCATTAGCTGAAAGAAACACAATCTGTTCTTTTATTTATTCACTGCCTTTATTAAGGATGACAAGGAGAGCAATGATAAAACCAGTCAGTGCTGCGATGTGAATGGCCAGCACCACATTCTTGGCAAGAACAGCCTGCAACATGCAAGTTAAATAAATATAATCAAGTTTCTTGATAGATACAATCATTTATAACAGTAATTCTCCTCTCTCTTTCATTCACACACACACACACACACGCTTGTAAAAGCAGAGTATTGCCTATATGCACTCTAGGAATTTCATGAATGTTTGTATTGTGTGTATATATATTTTATATGTACACAGATCGCGTGACATGTGGGTGTGTACATACACATCTCACGATCTCTCTTTCAAGTCATCACATCACAATGTTTTTCAGCCTTTTATATGTTGCACTATTTTTTTTTTAAATGAAAACTAAAAAACAAATCTTTTGGTCAGTAGATTTGATTACCTCCTGCTTCTCTCCTACAGGTTTTGCAGGTAAGTGAGGTTCACGCATTTCATATGAATCGTTGTTTTCTGAAACATTACAATCAGTGTAATTACAATTACAAATCAGTCAAAATAAATTGAAATCCACAAAAACAATAAAGAGCACGATGAATCCTCTCAGTATTAAATGTAACCAATCCACACTTCCACCATCTCTAAATGAACCAAGATTGGTTTCTCAAAATGATGAGGGATCTAAGAAACTTTGCTTTTGCGCATGCATCAGTCTGGGATCTTTGAAATCTAAAGGCAGAAGCATATGTCATATTTGTTTCTCTAAACATGGGGATGTATGGTATCTTGGCTTACCTAAACATCATAGGGCATACCATTGTGGCTTGCCTAAATAGCTCAATATCATTTTTCTAAATGCAGTACAGCCTAGGATTTCGGCTTATCTGAAGACTGAAAGTCTGGATTGTAGAACCGCTGACAGTGCTGTAGTTGCAATTTACTTTATCTTATATGGTTTAAAGGCATAGAAGGCATGGAAAGAGCTTATATCTGATTATATGTAACCAGGTAACCTACCACAAGGCATGCACTTGCACACAACTTTGTGAAGATAACACTCAACATGTAGCATCCCTCATGTAGGTTGTTGGTATCTTTCATTACGGAAACTGCTTGCTGGCCGCCTGCCACTATATCTGTACTACTACCACCTAACAGGGCAAACCCTAGGCAAACTTTCCACTATGTCCTCAGGTGGGGCTCTGGTTGAAAAGGCAATATGATAGTGGTGCTGCAGCTAGTGTTTTGCTCTCTGTAAGCTTCTCTCTCCAACTTCTCTCACATTGCTTATCTCCCTCCCCTTTTATGTTTCCCAGGAGGGATAATGTGTCATGGATGCCTGACCATTTTAGAGGACAGCAATGACGGTGCTGCTGGAGTCTTCTTAGCAGAGCATATGGGTGCAGCCCCCTGCAGCCCCCTTAGTCCCATCTAGACAACACAAACTTGCACACCAATCAGTGCTACTGACTATAGTGCCAACCGATCAGCCTTCACCTGGTGTCTAAACCAGCCTCTACCACATGTTTAATGCAGTGTTCTGGAAAGCTTGCTATTTTTCACAAATTTATCTCTACAAACTTTCTGCTTAAAGCATTTTTAAATCTATATGTAGGTAAATATATGTGTTGAGGAAGTGAAGATACTGCTTAAGAATTATTCTCTGTAATAAGTGACAGGGCATAATGTGTTACTGACAGAAGGAAGAATTCCTTACGAAACATTCTTCCCAGCAGCTGCACAAGTTCCAGTATCAAGAAGACAAGAATTTGCCAGCACACAAAGGCAGCCAGCACATAGACAATATATTCTGGTGCACCAGCTCCTTCAAGTTTTGCACCAAAAAAGATGGTTATCACTGAAACATCAAGAATCTAATGTTAAAATGTCTGCAAAAAAATGACACCCACCTCGTTATCATATGACTAAATACACAAATGACAATGCAGAATGAAAATCCCCACAAAAAAACTAGCATACTAAATATGTTTTAAAACTTAATGATGTGATAGTAGGATGTTTGGGAGAAAAAAAAACACAAAAAAGATAAGCATCATATTGATGCAACTCACAAAGGCATAAAACATAAAAAAACATAAATAACTGCAGACATAAAGGAATAAATTATGTGTTTAACAGCTATAATGATCACACACTTGAAAATATATGTGCATAAGGAATATTTGTTTGTGGAAGTAGAGCTGCCAAGATCAGATCAGAGTAATTGACAACTGAAAATTTTATATCAAAGTGCTAATTAAAAGAAATATTTTGGGGGAAGTTTTTATCTTAATCTTACTCAATGAACACGATATGTTTCTTACCTCCAAGAATGTATGCTATAAATCCAACAGCCCAGTGAGCCCAGTTGAAAATGGGCCGGTTCTTGGTACCAGGATGACACCTAAACAGTGCCATGATGGGCTGCAGAAACAACATTCATCAGATAAATGGCTTCACTCATTTTTTCATAAATATTCACATATATATATACAACTAAATGTGTGTATTTTCATTAATTTAAATGTGGCAGTTCAGCTGGTCAACTATAGATGAGTTGTTGGTTGTGAGAGCATGTGGGTGTATGATGTTGTAGGTATGCTTTAATAATATCTTGTATATAAGATGCATGTTTTTGTGTTTTGCTGTGATGCATTGCTTGCCTTATTCTCGTCTTGTAAATGCACTTGTTCTTTTTGGCGTTTTTCATAACTGAGCACACTTTCCATGTTATAATGTCATTTGTCATTTGTGGATGTTCCACATTATCAGAACCTTGTCTTGTTAGCTCTTGTAACAGGTTTATGAAACCAGTTTATTTATGTACTTGTTAAACAAAAGTAATTTTAAATCTTTAAATTATTGAATCACAACTTAGACCTAAATATTTCTTCCAGTAAATGTGCTAGATATGCTTCAGTGTACTAACTATAGAAAATACAAAGTGAACTTGGAAAAAAATCAAGGAAAGAAAAAAAAAACAAAAAAAGTAAAAATAAGACGTACATTAATTATACAGAGAGCTGTCACAATGATCCCAAGAACTGGATGGGCCTTTTTGTAATCTTCACCTGAAATCTGAAAAGTTAGGACTGAACCAATCACACAAAATTCTGACAGATAAATGCTCACACTTATTTTTTTAAGAGTACTCTGATAGAGTAAGTGTTGGTATGGAAATGCTTTTCCATATGGGGCAAAAATTACTTAACAAGCTGATAAATTTAAATTTCTGCTTATTGTAACAAGTACTCTAAAAAAATTATTGCTTCTAATCAATAATGATATTTGCATTAGCAAATCTCTATTGTATTTTGCAAAGGTTGCACAATCTTAATAAAAATCAAGTAAACAATTATAATTGATATACATTATATATTTATATATAAAACATCAAAGTTCTTAATGAATTGGTTAGAAAATGATATTAAGCTAACCTCACTGTAGTCTCCTTCTTCTACGAAAATAATAATGAAAGCTATAACAGTGCAGAATAGGACAACAACCATGGAGCCACGGTGAATCTGTGAAACATGTAACAGCTTTATCAAGGTCTATAACAATGCATTATATATATATATATTTTTTTTAAATTCACGTGAACTAAACATTTTTTAAAACACTATTTCTCAAGAAAGCAGCAACAAATAAGGAATGCCACTTGTGTCCACAGCAGAAAACTATTCTAGAAACCCGCCACATTGTTTTAGGGTTATATGCCAAGCAAATCCTTCCGACAGTAGAAAATTGCTGTGTTGAACTCAGGATTTTTCTTCCTACCTGAAACCAGACTTTCTGTCCAAACAGCTTACTGTCTGGCCACATAGGTTTGAAGTAGCGTGCCATCACTATACCCACACTGGCCGCAAATATCCAAGCCACCATCATTAAACTGCCTGTTGCCACAAACAAAACTTGGTTCTATAAGACTCTACAAAATGTTTATTTAAGCAATAATGTGACCAAAGATGCTTACATTTAACTTCAAAACTGCATAGTTAGATGCAATTTTATTTTAAATCAAAGCTGCTTGATTTGGGCAATTTTTGAAATAATATTTTTTTAAATAAATAACAGGCTTCAGGAAAATTCATAACTGCATGAATGCATAGATGTGCACCCATATATCATGCACAAGGATAAGTAATTTGTAGCTGGGTAAAAACAAGTCATTTGTTACCATGTGCTTTCACCAGCCGTGACGTGATTTCAGTTTTGAAAATATCCACTGTGATGTCTTCAAGGCTGACTACAGTTCCTGTTGCTGCTGGAGTTGAATCATGCTCCAAAATACCCCCTGAAAGACACGCAAGATGGCCAGAAAAACAATTTTCTTATAAAACAGAAGAAGAATTGGAAATCAGGTAAATTTTAAACCTGACATACACTTTTGCCATAAACTTGACAGAAAATGTATAAAAGAAAAGAACATGCCCATAGCACGGTGATAAATATATAATTTCACTTTTTGCACGAATTACAGGGATAATGATGAAAGTAATAACACACCTTAATTCATAAAATTTTCCATGAATTTTGAAATTGCATTTTGAGATGGCTGGGAGAGATGCGTTTTGCCATTCTATGTTTAAAACATCCATTTTTTTTAATATTTCAGTATTTTTTTACACGTTTAAGCAATGTCAGAAATGTCACCAATTTTTAAGGCTGCTCATTTAAAAATAAAGAATAGTGTAAAAAATAAAAATAAAATATCTGTCACAAGAAGAAAACAAGCACTAATCGGAAAATAAGCTACACATGCTGCCTTGTGTTACTGTATAAATAATTACTTCATAAGCTTACCACTACTTGATGGACCAGTGGCCAAGAAAAGTATGTACGATTTGCCAGAAAGTGTGAAGCGCTGGCCATTCAGTCCTTCTGTTTTCACTCGAACAAATTCACAGGTCAAAATCTGGTTTTTGTATGACCAACTAGTGAGGTTCAAACCCTGAAAAATTGTTACATTACCTTGATTATCATAAAGTATGTTACAAGATTGTACAAATTAAGGCCATTCTTTATTTTATGATCTCTTTGGGCACTGAACACAGATCATAAGGTTTCACTATTTTACTACTTCCTGAATTGTATACCCTCAAGGTCTGACAGTCCAACAATCTAAATTCAAATTACAAAACTACGAATTATAATCATCAGTATGGGGAAGTCTACGAATTATAATCATCAGTATGGGGAAGTAAGTTGACTAGGTGTGTAAGTCTTTATATCACAATCTCACTCAAACCACTGGAGGTGGTGCTATAGCAAGATGTCACAGAGATAATATGGGCATTCATCTGTTTTCACAGCCAGGACAGGCTTTTGATGGGCCTTATACAGCACAGTAGGTAATGACAGTCTGCTTCTAGATTTCTGGAAGAAGTTAGAGAGGCAGATTTTCAATATTATAAAGAATCCTCTAATACAGAAGAAAACAGAAACCAAACACACTGATCTTATCTTCACAAATGAGCGGAGATGAGTTCATTATAAATCTCCTTTCAAAAACAGTCATCATAGTGAGCTTCACGTTTTGTACAGATGCTATCGGCCACTAGCACAGTCAAGAAATGCAGATTTCCTTAACAATAAGAGTGACTATAAAGGATTTTGCCAAACATCAGAAGGCTAAGCAATACGTGCGATAAGAGTAGCAACAGCACGAACACTAAAGAGTTCTTTAGTAACGGCAAGGTTCTGGCAGGAGTCTACCATGCAACCAACCCACTCTGGATGGATGCATAAGCCTGTAAGCCATGAAAAAGCATGAAACTTTTCAAAAATACAAAGCAACAAGATAAGGAAACCATCAAGGTGATGACAAAATAAAGAACCAGGCCTACAGGAAAGTAAGAACAGGAAAGTGCAGTGTAACCAAGATGGGCTAGGATTTATCCCAAAGCCTTCTTCAGGTATGCCTACTCAATGTTAAAAACCATTTCAGACAAATTTTTGAGGAAGTTATGGATGCAGTGGTTCAGTGATTTGATTTTCAGCTAGGAAAAATGCAAATGTTTCTATGTGCATATGTATGTCAATGTGTACATTGCATAAGACTATGTGCACATTATGTATGTGTGTGCACAGGTGCATGTGTGTTTGCATCCATGAAAGCATGTGTGTGAATCTAGGTGTGTATGCCTATATGTGATAGAAGCTGGCCAAGAGGCCAGCTGAAGGCCGATTGGCCAGTAGGGCGGCCAGTTAGCGGTGATTGGCTACCGGGTTTGTTTTGGGTCCGGGAGGGCGGAGGGGAGCCACGAGAGAAGAACGGGGCGACACCCCTCAACCCCACCTTCCCCAGGTGGACACAGCAGCGCTGCCGTCCGATACGGCCGGGCACCCCTGCCACTTTAGCCCTCCCGGGGGATATAAAAGGGAAGGGAGAAGCTTGACGGAGAGACGAGAGACGAGAGAGAGAACACGTGAGAAGGACGCAAGCCAGCAGCCCGGCTGATAGAGTCCTTGATAATGTTACGGATACTCGAATACTGTGTAATGTTCAGCTGACCAGCACGCGGTCGCTAGAATAAAAAGGTTTCATCAACCTACGGCACGCGTTGAGTGTGTTGTTGTGTGCCGTGTGGTAGGCGACCCTGTTACATTTATGGCGCCCAATGTGGGGCCTACCATAAGGTGATCGCGTGATTGACTGCAGCAACACAGAACAAAGGATGGAACCAGTCTCGGACAAAGAACGTCGACTGCTGGAGGCCTTCAGACAACTGAAAGCAGACGACACAGAAGATTCACAGCAATGGTTGAGCGGCTATGTAGCCGCACATCCAGAGGAATTTGCTGCGCGGGAAAAGACTGAAGCTGCGCGGGACAAGACGGAACACAGAACTGGAGTGCCTGTGCCGAACCTTATTGTCCCGGCAAGAATGCCAAGAATTTCAGTGTTCAGTGGCGCACAGCAGCCAAAGGACAGTGAAGCTTCGTACGAACTGTGGAAATTTGAGGTTGACTGTGTAAAGGCGGACGCAGCGTATGACCGACGTACAGTGCTGGAGGCGGTACGCCGATCGCTGCGGGGCGAGGCCGCTCGAGTGGCCATGCGCCTTGGTGTTATCGCCACGACTGACAGCATCGTCTCCAAATTAGACTCTTTGTATGGCACTGTGAGAGGCAGCGATGACCTGCTGGCTGAGTTTTATTCAGCCAAACAGCAGGACGGAGAGAATGTGGCTACGTGGAGCTGTCGACTTGAAGACCTGTGGGCTCAAGCAGTGGATCGAGGGAAAATACCGCGGGGCGAAGCAGCGGAAGTTTTGCGGTGCCGATTCTGGAATGGACTTGTGCAGCCGCTACGGGACAGGAGCGGCCACAAATTCGATTCTGTGAATGATTTCGACGGACTAAGGCGGATCATGCGGCAGTTTGAACGAACATCAGACTACCAGCCGAGAAAACTGACAGTTACGACGAAGGCGGCACAGCCAGTAGACGAAGTAACGACCTTGAAGGCGCAGCTGTGGCAATTACAGGGAGAAATTGCGGCGATGAAAGGCAGGGAGCCAGAGGCTGACCAAGCCCAGGGCCGGAAGGGGGCGCAGTGGCGGAGTAAGCAGTCCCACCCGCCCCAATTGGCGTGTAATGACATTGTCTGCTGGCACTGTGGAGGGGTAGGGCATGTCAAGGCCGACTGCCTACCCAAGCAGCGGTATCTACAAAGACAGACAAAGCGACGCGGGGGCCAGCGATCAAGACCCCCCAGTGACAGCGATGGTGGGGAAAGCAGAAGCCGAGGTTTCTGCAGGTGGTTTAACGTGACAAAGGGATGGGGGTTCATCACACCTGATAATGGCGGCCAGGACGTATTTGTTCACCAGTCGATAATTCACAAGACAGGCTTTCGAAGCCTAGGTAAAGGTGAATTGGTAGAATATGAATCCAGACCTTCAGACAAGGGTGTTAAAGCCACGTTCGTCTGTGGTATCGGAGGCGTGGAATGCCGGGGTAGCGACCGCCGGCCAATTTCAAGGACAGAGTTTAAAAACAACGGCGGGGAGTTCGCCAACCGCCTCGCGGCCAAATACGTACACGCACAGGCCGCTGCCCCAACTGTGTCACAGAGGCAAGTCTACCGACCACCTCATCGCCGACTGCCCTCTACGACGTCTACGAGATCAGATGGTGTTTTCGTCGCGCCGACCGCACAACGACAACGACGGCAGTGCCAAGTAGTGCCAGAAGTGCCAGTACCCGTGGTGACAGATGTGACAGTGCCGGTAGTGCCAAAAGTGACAGTGCCTGTAGTGCCAGTACCTGTGATGTCAGATGTGACAGTGCCTGTAGTGCCAGTACCTGTGAGGGCAGAAGTGAACGTGCCTGTAGTGTCAGAATTGACAGTAACTGTAGGACCCCAGCCGCGCACACCGCAGCGGCTTGCTGTGAGACGGGCATGAAACTTACATGTGTAGATAATGTTTTTTTATCAGAAAAGGATGTGTATCTGTATTGAAGAGCACTCTCGGTTGAAGGATTGTTCATTGTAGTTGTATATGTATAGATATGATAGGGTAGGAGGTGTATTGGATTTTGTATTTTTCTTTGTTAGCATATGGAAGGTAAATGCCGAGGACGACATTTCTTGGTCAGGGGGGTGTATGTGATAGAAGCTGGCCAAGAGGCCAGCTGAAGGCCGATTGGCCAGTAGGGCGGCCAGTTAGCGGTGATTGGCTACCGGGTTTGTTTTGGGTCCGGGAGGGCGGAGGGGAGCCACGAGAGAAGAACGGGGCGACACCCCTCAACCCCACCTTCCCCAGGTGGACACAGCAGCGCTGCCGTCCGATACGGCCGGGCACCCCTGCCACTTTAGCCCTCCCGGGGGATATAAAAGGGAAGGGAGAAGCTTGACGGAGAGACGAGAGACGAGAGAGAGAACACGTGAGAAGGACGCAAGCCAGCAGCCCGGCTGATAGAGTCCTTGATAATGTTACGGATACTCGAATACTGTGTAATGTTCAGCTGACCAGCACGCGGTCGCTAGAATAAAAAGGTTTCATCAACCTACGGCACGCGTTGAGTGTGTTGTTGTGTGCCGTGTGGTAGGCGACCCTGTTACATATATACAAATATTTGTGTGAAAATGGAAACTTACATCCTGGCCAATTTTACTGTTGCTCTTGCCTGTATTGTAAGAGTTGTACACAGTGGCTGTAGATCCATCGTAAATACACTCACTGACACTGTCCTCACCCTGTTAGTGAAGCATGAAGTGTTTTGGAATCATCAGTATAGAGAAACTATATAGACATGTAATTTGACTTTCCTCATTCATCTCATTTATCGGTTCATGCTCTAATGCCATTCTCTCTCTCTCTCTATATATATATATATAATTAACCTGTGTGTGTGTGTGTGTGTGTGTGTGTGTGCATGCGCACGCATGTAGATGTGAGTGGCTAACTGGTACATATGTGCATAAATGTATATGTGTGGGTGTGCCTGTAGTTGTGTCCAAATGTGCATATGGGTAGGGTGTGTTTACATGTCTTTGTGTGCACACATGTTTATTCACATTCTCTGCAGTAATTACCATTTCCAAATCATTGGAGAGACCAAGAGCAATATAGCGATTACTTGAGGATACAGAAGCCTGCAGGGTGATGGTCACAGAGTTTGTTGAAGGAACCCACGTCACTAGAAAGCTGCATGAGTCTCCTACACAATCTGAGAAACAACCTTTGGTATTGCCACAGTCTGGATCTTTTGGAAGAAAAGACTGAGGATTTCAACCATGTGCATGCACACACCCACACACACACACACACACACACACACACACGAATTGTCTAATATTTTGCTCTTTGCAAAAAATCTCATAAGAAAAACCTGCTTATACAGTATAATATTTTCCTAGCTAATTCAGCATTCATAATATACATAGGTTTTGTTTACACTGTACTAAACATATCAGCAGTGAGGAAGATTCTTCCTAGTATGGAAGCAGAATCGGAGTTTGTTAACAGTATCGGATTATGGTGATAGTATGAACAGAAATATTAAAGATACTGGTGAAAACACTGTAAGGAACTTAGCCTGTGGAATTTGACATGAAAGTCTGTTATTATTTCAATGATTAAACATTAATATCTTTAGTCATCAATAATGGAAACAAACTGTCAAGACCAGTTTAAATATTTAACTATGGTATCTGGAAATATGCACTTAGTGAAATAAATCTAAGTAGACTTTAAACTTGACTGCATGAAAAACGTTTTTTCAATTGCCACTAAGTTATTATTTTTGTACATCTTGCACAGTTCAAGCACTTGTCAGTTTAGACTGAGATTTGTAAGCTCCATGGTGACTGGAGTGTTCCCTACTTTTGGGACTTAGTACTACTCCTCTTAAGCTATTTCAGTAACTTAACCAATATTTTTTGTTAAATAGTTTCCTTTTGAATGCTAGTTTTCATCTTTCCCAGTTTTCAAACTTTCTCTTTGATGATTTAACTCTATTGTGCTCCAGTTTCTTTATGAAGTAACCTATAGCTCTGGCATGAGTACCTTTGCATTGCATTCATTTCCCTGGGGTGAAACTGTTGTGAGTACTGGGGAGACAAGGCTAGCAGGTGGAGGAGTTGCCTTGCCAGCTTCATAAACTGGATCGGAATGTACATCGACCCAGAATACTGACTTAGACTGGACAAATGTTGCCCTAAAAACATAATTATTTATGCTCGTATCTGGGTTTAAACAAATCATTTTACAAGCAATATTCCTGTTTATGCACTTATGATACTACTTCAACATGTTTTGTATTTACAAACAAATCACCAAAAATTACACTAGCAGTTCCACACATTACAGTGTACTTATTAACATAGTTTATTACACATTTAGCACATTTGAATAATAAAAAGTTGAGCAACTATGTCACATGTGGGATGAAAACTGCTGGATAAATAATACCTTTAGAATACTTTAGGGAGAGTGTGAATGTTTACAAGCATAAACATCAATGGAAGAAAACATAAACACACACTTACCGAAACAGTATGGTCCCAGCACTTGATTGTGGAGTCCATTGGAACTGGATGCTCTGCTTATTGGTGCTGTCTTGGTGAGTCCTACCATTACCCTGGCAAAAGTTTATTTATAAAATGAAGGAAAATTACCTCATTCTAGCTGCCTTCTACTTTTCTTTTCAATTTTTAAGCTGTGCACCAAAATTTGTGCAAGGAAGAGTTATTGGAAAGCATTATAAATGGAATATAAAGTTTACAAAATATAGTTGACTCCCCATTACAAAAAAAAGAAGTTCCAGAGCACTTAACCACAGCTAGGTTAAAGTATTAGATGAGACATTCATAAAACAAACTATAAATTCTATGCTGGGATAATTTCAGCGTAACTTTTCATCTCTTATTTCTATTCCCAAATTCACACATAAGCAAAAACAACATTAATTCCTGCTATTACTTATCATGAAAATTGATCGAAAAATGATTATTAACAATCCCACATCTCTTAAAAAAATTGTAGTGATGCTGTCTGCATTCAGCTGATTTTGTCATAGAATGATTCAGTATTTCTTTATTCAGAATACAATTATGAAATATAATAGGAATTTTCTCAGGCTGGTATGTTTACTATATGGGAAACGACTTCAGTGGAGATTTTATGTTAAGGTGGGACAGGGGACAATAATAGGATAGGGAGAAACTGGAGAAAAGCCCCCAGGTCCTATGAACTGGTGTTCAATGCAGAGAACATATCATGAATGAACTGTTGTCCCACAAAAAGTTTGATGTCATCATAACCTATATATATATATATATACACCTATATGAGACACAAACTTTAATATTCTTATTGCACTGGTGTCATAAACTTTAGTGCGTGCTGCTGGACCAACTCCCCACCTTGGTTTTTTTTTAATGTAGTGCAGATTAACAGAAATAAGAACAAGTAATTTGAGGTTTAAACCTCAAGGGTTTACAACTGGTTCATATTATGAAGATACCTACTGTACAAACAGACTTTGAACCTGTTGGAGTATTGAAACTGCCCAATAAGCCAGTGGTACGATTGAGTTCTGCATTGTCTACTTTCAGCAAATATCCTTTGAATGTTATTCCACAGGGAGAGTCTAGTGTCACTGAAAAAAAGATATATATGTAAGTGAATATTTTTATAATAATATATCCCTACTAGCAAAGAACATTTGATGGTGGTTTGTGTGTGGACTTGGAAATGACTTATTTTATTGACAGGTATCAGTGGTTACAACTTTCTCACCTTAAACACTACACAATGAAAATTTGGTTTCTTTAAACTCTTTATGAGTTCTCCTCTCACATTCAGCAACATTTCATTTGAGGAAAGACAAAGATATTCAGTTTGTACATTTGTCAGATTGACAGATTTAAAGGCATTTAGTTAATCAGCAAAACAATTTGAACAGTATTCAAGTGTGTCTTTGCTGAAGGATACTGAATACAGACACAAATAATGTGAAAGTGCTAAAGCATGACAAATTTTTGTGTTGACATGATAATTTCCACCTTTTAACATATTCCTGGCTTGGATAAATGGGTAATATAAAAATGTAGAAATTAAGTTATACACATTGCAGTGATTTGTTTCCTAATGTGAAAAATGAAAGTGCAGAGTGCAATTTTTGATAAGAAAGGTTAAATTTTACACCAGTATTTATTATTTTCTACTTTCTTCATAGGGGTACATTGTATTCTAAGAGTTTAAAGCTGATGAAAGTAATCAATGAGAAAAATGTATCACGCTGAAGGATCCAAATTTTGCTCCTTATAATGAATGTAATGTATACCAATCATCTTTAAAATGCCAGCTCATGTTGAATTAAATCACTACATTTTATTTTATCTCTCTCATGCCATGGCCTAGATGCTGGCATATCCAATTCACTAAAGGATCTAACATTATCCTTGTCACCCTATCTTATTCTCTTTGCTTCTGTGTTTAGATTTTACTAGATTTTACTCTGTATCTATACCTACCTGTTAAGCCGCTACCGCCAGGTGTGTAGGTAGCTGGGTTGACAGAAACACGAAAAGGTGACATTGCTTTTTGTGTGACAGCTGAATCATGGTTTGGTGTGAGATTATTACAAGCACTGTCTGGGGCACCATCGTGATATCCCCAAGCACACCATGTCACTGACATCAGCAGAAATAGCAATGCTGCTACTATCATTGTTCCTTCTTTAGGTTTTCTGGCTCAGTGTTCCTGAGGAATAATATGCAACATGACAAATTACAAATGACTAGTGACTAACTTAATTAATCCCACTAGGCATTTATAACTATGAAAGTATGCTTTTACTGATACAATTTACTGATCACAAAAGGAAGCTAAATCCCTACGCTTGACACCAATTATGTTAAAATATATGTTGACAATACTGTTCAAACTATCTTATCATGGACAGACAGATTGCAGAACCAGCACACAAAGGAAGAAAATTAATGACTTCTAAAGAATGACTGATACAAATTACGATTATTTAAAGGTCTATGTGGGATGACCTTTTTTCAAATGACTTATTAAAGCTTTTTAAATACTGTTTCCCAATAATCTAACAGAGATAAATCCTCATCTTATATGCGAACCTCCGACCAGTCTCCCTCTGTCTTTGGTGTTCGGTCCAGGCATGACAAGAGGGGGAAGAGGTGGGGGGGGTCTGTGTGCACGTGCCCACGGATGTGAAGGGGGCCCGACTTTGGTCGGTGTATTTTTTTCTTTTTCTTTACGTAAATCTCCGAGGAAAGAAAACATATACAGTAACAGGGTGGAAAAATGCAAAATCATTTTTCCTTATTTAATTGCTGACATACTTACGTGAGGAGAACTCATCTCATGCAGTGGTGTCGATCTTAGTTGTTTGCTGTCTTATTACGTTACTTAATGTAATGTAGATATTCCAAGTCTAATTATAACTTGCAAGCATACTACTATATATACTGGGAAAATAATTCACGATTACAGTTAATGGCTAATGCCAGGGGCCCAGAAAGGTCCTCTGTCCGAGGGCCCGTGCTGGCTCTCGGCGGCCCTGGTTCGGCCTTCCCTACAGACATATATATCTGCAAGTCATGGCAGACATCTGAACTTTTTATCCCTACCAAGACTTTGCTGGAGACAGCAGATATACAGGGAAACATGAAGCGACTATATGAAATGACACGAACTCTGTCAGGCAGGAGCGTTAACCCAAAGAAACCGGTTAAGACAAAGACGGCAACACCATAACAAGTGATGCAGGACCAGTGGATGGAGCACGAGATTCGACGAGATTCTGAGCCAACCTCATCCACCATCTTTACCTGACATACCACCAGCAACTGAACAACTCTACGTCAACACCAGCCCTCCCACAAAGAGAGAAATCATCAAGGCTATCAAAAGCATGAAAAGCAGCAAAGCAGTAGGCCCGAATGGCATACCCCCCGAAGCACAAAAGGCAGACCCAGAAACACAAGATCTGGGAACAAGAGCTAGTCTCAACAGACTGGAAATGAGGCCCCCTGATCAAGTTACCAAAAAAAGTAGACCTCTCCCACTGCAACAATTGGCGGGGGATCATACTGACCGGGGACTTTGCAGATGACATTAGTCTCCTATCTCATCGGCAACAGCATGCACAAACCAAACTAAATGGGCTATCAGAGGAAGCGGAGAAGACTGGCTTGAAAGTCAACAGAAAGAAGACAGAACTGATGGGAATCAACAACAAGCAGGAACTCCTAATCCAACTTCAAGGAGAGAACATCCTGGAAACAGACCGCTTCACATATCTGGGGAGCATCGTCAGCAAGGACGGTGGAGCGGACGATGACACCAAAAGCCGCATCAACAAGGCCAGGCATGCTTTCAAAAGCCTACGCCCCATCTGGAACTCCCGAGCATTATCCCTCCGCAGTAAGACACGCATCTTCAACACCAATGTGAAGGCAGTCCTACTGTATGGTTCTGAGGTGTTATTGCGTCCCTATGCTCCTCAAGGAGCAGCAAGGACTAAACTAAAGACTTTGCTGGCTGATAGTTAATATTTATCTGTCTCCTTGACTCTTTGTTCGTATCAGTTATTTAAGCATTTCCCGCGAGATGTCACAAAAACTGTGTAGAAGTACAACGAAGGATGACACCATCAGCATGACTGTATTTAGGTGTGCCGTGTGGGTGTGTGTGCACGTGTATACGCAACCAAAGGTTTGCTCGCACTCACGTTTACTGAGGTTGGCAGTGGTGTAGGAACTGGGGGGGGGCAAGGTAGGGGGCAGCCGCCCCCTCAAAAAAGATAGTGAGGAGGCTAGAATGTGAATGTCGTTCACCGTCAACGTGGAGTTTGCTCACCTCCCTCCCCAAGCTGAGCATCTTCCTGCACCACTGCGATGGAAGTCCAGGGAGAGAAAAGTGAATTTGTTTGGCTTTCTGTCCGCATATGATGTCCGGATTCTCCTGGTCATGTCTATGCCATGATATCGGCATGTTTGCTTCAAAATCTTCTTCACTCCATCTCACCTTTCTCCACTTCCTTCCCCCTTCCCGAGATTTTACTCTCTCTCTCTCTCATACAAATGCACTAATATGATAAAAAATTTTCAGTAATAAAACGTGGAATGATTACTGAGTCCCACATAATGCATTGATGATTAAACATCGGAAATATACATCCGTGCTGAAATCAAGCATATGAAAATAAGCTAACGGACCCTCGGTCACAGTGTAAAGTTCGAGTACACAGAGACACTCTTTAAAATCTCTGGAGTACACAAGAATTATGAGACACTACACAAGAAGAGCGAGGCAGGCAGATAAGATTCCAAGGCGCTGAAGCGTAGTGTTCACAGAGAACTGGCTCATCGTGTTTGGGGAAAATGTAAAAGGCGGAACCCAACCCTCTTCCTTCGCCCACCCCTGGTTAATTAAGGGCATGGAGAGAAGTTTTCCATAAACAGGTCCATGCAAGCCTTGAACTAACTCCAAAGTCGAGCATAATAACTACCAGGCCACGGTGCTTGTTCAAAAGACGCATATGCTTGGTACAATGACACAGTGGCAGTGCCATTCGTTTTGAACGTGCACCAGTGCTCGTTAGATCGATCTACACATGGGACGCCCGGTAGTGTAGTGGTCAAAACACCCGCTTCTCGCCACTGCAGAGAGATGCTGTCGGTTCAGATGTTGTCTCGAGACACTCTCTATTATGTGACAGCTGTTTGCAGGACCGGCCGTCGGAGGTTTCCTCGCCCCTCCCTAGATCTCTTTTCATAGTGCAAATTAAATCACACCTGGGTGGAATCCCTTTCCCGCCAAAGTAACCAACCATGATACACGCAGTACCACTCCCCCTTGCAATCTAGCAGTTCCACGCATTTGCCTCAGATGAACGCCAGCATGTTCTGTACCTGCCCCCACATTGCCCTCAAATACGTAAAAGATCGTAATCTCAAGAAATGCCCCCAAAGAATGTTCATGAATGATGACATCTGAGCTGTCTCCTGTCATCGGTTTGTCACTGCCCTCGGGAAATGGGCTCTCGCATTTAACGTCTTCATGACGATTGCCGGTGATGTGGGTGTTTCCCTTTTCGTACGACTGCAGCATACATTTTCTTTTTTGTTTTTTTTTTCTTTCTTTCGGTCCGTCTGTCTTGAGTAGGCTTCACGTCACTTGATGTCAGATGCAACACGAAACTAGAGAGGACTCTTCTAATTTTTCCCATTGTACGCTTGTTTTTTTTTTTTAATTTGACATTTTTTATTTTACTCCTTGAGGAGTATGGAGAAATTTTAACTATACACAACTGACAGTTCACACATGCAAAACTTGAATAAATGTGCATAAACTAAAATTTACACGTAAATGCAAGGTAAATAGAATTAAGCAAAAGTAAAAACAACCAAAAAAAACTTAACAATTATACTCATAATGGCTAAGATGTTAACTTTTTACCGCATAAACATAAAATAACTAACAACTTTATTTAGCAAAGCTTTCACAAATAATATTTCTAAATTCGATAAGTTTTTTCAGTACATACTTTTTAGTCGAGCAGAAAAGACTATTACATTTAAATGCATTCAGGTGTTTAAAATAAAATTTAGGAATCAGTTGCTCACGGCCGATCCGCCGCAGAGGGTGGAAAGCAACGAGAAAATGGAGGCCACGGCCCTACAAACTGAGATAAAGGAACATTAACACTGACACATGTGCGTGCGGGTGCCGGGTGCGAGTGTGTTAAAGAGGGAGGTGGCGTTAACAAATAATCATCGAATCGGAAAAGTCCTGCCCGACATTATAACCTAAAAAAGCAGCCACGCTTCGATCATAAATGGCGTTGGTGGTGGGTTGTTGTCCGACTATTCCCCCAACCCCTCTCTTTTCTGTGCAGCAATGGTGCTTTGCCACGGTACAGTGACCTCGAGAGGTAACCTCGGCTGTTGGAAGAGACAGACAAATGTCAAGAGGTTGTGCCAAGAAATGACACCATCATAAGAGAACACAACAGAGTGATTTCCATTTGATTTGTATCTGATTACCGAGACCAGCAAGCAACTATATAGCAGAGATGCCGTTTGGTCTGAATTTGCCGATTAACGTTAACATGATCAACGTTTTCATCGTATCAGATGTCGGGTGATGACATCATGACCTTTACAAAATACGTCAAACTGAAACTCTTCTCTCAAGAAAAAAAATATTTGCTCACGACACACTTGCTGGCCCTATTGGCCCAGCTGGTGTACGTCTCACAGCTATTATTATTTTTGTCTCGTCATGCTGCAAAGCCTATGTGCGACACCCCGAAGAGGCTAAATTTAAAATTATGAAGTGGCTATCACAAGGGGCTGAGCGAGTTCCCATTTCTCGCCCTCTCAGCACCCGACCGATCCACGGTCAATAATTCTCACGCCTAATCCCAGGGTGGGTTTACGTACAGAGAACCGTTTCTTGACAACATACGAACCGCACCTAGAAATTTTATATTTATCCCGGTACAGAATATTTTTCATTTCGAATCTACTGAGTATTTTTAATTACTCCCTTGTTCATTATTTTCTCTGAACAAATGTGTGAATGAAAGTTTATGTGTTTCACTGTTTTCTGAATACTAGTACTGAATACTGCATACTATTACTAACAATAAATTAATTTAATTGATGAAAAACTTAATATGCTTTATACACTATTAGTTTAAGTCCACTACAGCCTCAGTCAAAGATAAAGATGTTTTTTAACCAATCCCCCTTTCTCCTCCCTCTCTCTCTCTCACACACACACACACACACACTGATTATGCCATATAATATTGATCTCTCGCGCTTTATACACTGTTAGTATAAGTCCACTACAGCCTCAATCAAAGATAAAGATGTTTTTTAACCAATCCCCCTTTCTCCTTTCTCTCTCTCTCTCTCACACACACACACACACACTGATTATGCCATATAATATTGATCTCTCGCGCGCACAATTGCTTATAGTCTGCAGTGTGTAGACTTGAGTCGATAGATAGACCGGACAGACAATAAACACTGGCCGACATACTAGAAACCCAAAACACTATGCCGGTTAATAAAAGTGGATACCGCTTGGCTGGATCACGGGTGTGGCTGGTTTCAAGTGAGATCTTCCAAAAATCTTTGTTGACGTGTGCGCATGTGAGATCTTGAAAATCAACTCGAAAGTCTCAAGTGACAAGTCGACTACGCAGAAGACAGCAAAGTCGACTTGCCCTAGGAATCGGCGACTTAATAAGACTTATTTTCAAGACCAGGCAAGCTAAATGGTTCGCATGGTTCTACCACTTTCTTACTGACAAGCCACTCGATCTTAGGGGAAAGGTGAGATGTGACGCAAAATACCTGGCAAACGACATCCCCGGCCGTCAACTCGGTTGTGAAAGTGTGCTTTGATTCCGAGCATTACAATTTGGCACAAAGCAACTTCCCCGTCTTGGGTACAAGTTTCCCTCAGCTTTATTGAGACCGAATTAAATTGGTTTTGCCGGTAGATCACGACTCAGGCCTCATGTCACTAGTATTTCGACCTTCATTGCAGTTTGAGGTAAGCTTGCACTGATGTGCCTGCTGCTGTCATGAACGTTGATCTACGTTCATGCTGCTGTATCCAAATTGAAACCGGATATAGAATGGCACGCACATGCTGTAGCAGTCGATCGAATGGTGAATTGCTGCAATAGTCAGATCCTGCTAGTGTACAGGTAAAGCTGCATGCATGATTGCGTTCGTATGTTTGGACTTAAGTGGCGAGATGAGTAACAAGAACCGTGCAAAATTGAATTGAATTTATTTATTGAAGAGACCTTCGGCCATTTCATGGAAGGTCCAGGGGCCAGTTGCACAACATATTTCTAATTTTAAACACTTTTAAGCCTTAAATCTATTTAGATAATCAGTTTAAAGTGACACTACAATTTTAGAATTTTTAAAACTAAAACTGATTTAAGTAAGATAAAGTTATTTAAGTCTGACATTCCGTCCTGTCAGTACAATGTTTTGTATGTTCTTGTGCAATACATCTAAATGGCAAAGAAGGGATTTTGCTTCTTTAGAACAGGTTTAACGTTTAAGGTTTAGAAGCATGTTGTGCAACTAGCCCCAGGGGGATAATGTCAAATTTACAACGCCTAATTAGCATATATCCCCAGCTATTTTAGTGGCTGAGGCCTTGACATCGTTAACGTATGCATATTAATGTCTGTGTTATTGATACCTTTCTGTGAATAGTGACGTGTGTATCTCGAGAACAAAACAAGGGTATTTACCAATGATTTAGGGAACTTTATAGCATCTTGCACTGCGATTTAACCAGTCTTTAGAAGAAATAAAACGTTCGCACCCCCACTACACCCTCAAGTCCCTTTCACTATGATCGAGATCACTGAAAACGCACCTTGTCTCCGTGTACTCACCTGTTAACACGTCGACTCTCCCAAGCCAAACCAAGGGGATGTGATTCGCCGGTTCCGGTCTGTGAGCAGACGACCCAATGCCCAACAACAGTGAAGGAACGAAGAGTGACGCCGACACACATACGCTACTCGTGTGTCTTCACACAAATAGAAGCAAACCTTTCCCGCACTTACAGCTTGTCTTCGTGTCGTGAAGCTAATGACCGACTGCACACTAACTCGACACCCTCTTATTGTCCACTTCGCGCACGCGCGCGGGAAGCAGAATTGACTCACTGGGCGTGAGAGGGCTGACAGCGTTTGTAGAAGAGCGCGCTGGCGCAGACGGTGGCCTGTAAAAGCAACTGTTTGAGGTCAGCGCAGGCCTGACGAGGGGGGGGGGACAGGGGGGTCTGGTGTACCCGGGCCCGCGACAATGAAGGGGGCCCGGCCTTGGTCCTCATTTACTAACCACTCACGTGTAAACAATTATATGTTCAAGTAGTGATGTAGATCCTTGCACACTTGTCCTAATGTTTGCAGTCTATATTTCGTTACTGAATGAAATGTATGTATTGACAATCGAATTTTAAACATATTATTATAATTTGGGGAAATAATTTACCATTACAATTACAAGGGGCCCGGAAAGTCGTCTGTCCTGGGGCCCGTGCTGGCTCTCGGCGGCCCTGGGTCAGCGTCAGCATGCATACAGCTTGTTACACTGTGAAAACAATTAGTCCAGATCGACTTTGGCTAAAATTAACCACACATGCTAGACGATGGTGCAAAACAGGATACAATTACACTTTGATTTTAGCCAAAAGGCCGAGAAGCGATGTGCGAAACAAGCTACGGTTAGTATAAGCAGTACGCGCGAGTGTGTGTGTGTGACAAAGAGAGAGCTGGGGAGGTGTGGGCTTAAGATTTTATTATTTTTTTAAAGTTAAACCACACGTTTTTCACAAGCGCGAGTGAAAGTGCTCGCACTGTGATGTCATTTACAGATGGACGTGGTTATTACTAAATATTAACGAGATCTTCAAACAAGTAAAAAAGGAAAAAAAAGCCATAAAAAAAGGAACTTAAAGCCATAAGACGGACAGGATTTCCGTCACTTTTATGTTCGTGAAACCTGCAGTAGTGTATGTCACACGGAAAACATGCAACGGCCAACGTGAGAGAGGACACCACAGATTGACTCAAATCTAGGAACCTTAAGTGTGTAATGATGAAAAACCTGTTTTAAGCACACCGCGGGACACGTTAGCTTTGAGGGGTCGCAATTAAGTTGCTGTGTCGAAATAATCGATGTTAGGAACAACATGCGGATCGATAATTAACATATTCTTTTGTGCATGTACCTACGCGGGTGCATAAACAACTTTGCAATGACGGGCAGTGAGTTGTGTTAGGTTTTGCTGGCATTGCTGCGCACTGCACTCTTTTCACTTCAAAGACAAAAGGGCAAATACACGTTCCCTTATCGACCGATCATCTGAGTACCTTTTGATTTGCAGGAAAAACTGCCTAGAACTATTTGAAGCGCAGTCTTTCCCACGTACAAACACTGCCCAACAACAGCCTTCAAATCATTTTTTTTTTTTAAAGAGCAGGCTGTGTCGACGATGACAGGGCGAAAATCGAGAACGGCTTTATCACGGACCTGTATTACTGGACTGCTTGCAGACGATTTTTTTTTTTTCAGTTATAGAACGAGGCTTTTGACTATAAAGCTTCCGGTTTAGTCACGTTTCAGTTTAACTACTAGAACGAGGTGACTATAAAGCTTCCGGTTTAGTCACGTTTCAGTTTAACTACTAGAACGAGGTTGGTGTCTACAAAGGTTCCGGTTTATTCACACTCTTTGTTTAAGCTCGCCGAGACTAACAGCGGGGGACTTCGCAAGAGAGCGTTGGGTTCGACAGACAGACAGCAGTCCACCTATACACATCCGTAACGGACTGTTCGCCCTGCTATGCGCTGAACCGCTTCTGCGCCCAGCTTAAAACGAAAACAACAACAACAAAAAATGCTTGGTAACGGGTGACGGCCAGCGATGTACATTGTTCGCGTCCGCTTTGAAAGTCAGGCCTTTGCAGGTGTCACCACTCTTTCCACTTCTTGTATAACAGCGATCTCAAAGCATCTTATAGAATAGGGACTGTGTGCACATATCTCATAGTCTTAGTTACGAAAGAACAATAACACACTACTATATGTTACCTTTAAAATTTTCCCTAATCAGTATCACTTTTCGCTTTTTTTTGTTTATTTTTTAAGGACAAATATCAGCTATGTGTTCAAAAGTTTTGTGGACGGTGCAATTAAAAGTGATAAAGCCTGCTTGCATATTTTCTTCATACTCAACCAAGCCGCACGTCATGCATTCATGTTAAAATATCGTGAAATACACTAACAAAAGGTAACAGCACAGATTTTTATGACTGTGAAGTATAGAGTTATATGGGTAACAGGGTGGACGAATGTTCACTCTCAGTGGACTATACACAGCATGTGAAGGAAACGTCGTTAGAATGACGACAAACGGTCAACAACACTATATTCATGCAATATAAGACCTATGGGACGCCAAAAGTCTATCTTTACTTCATGAAATGATATAATTGTAGAATGCATTCTATAATGATAAATAAATTGGATAGCTATGAGCCAATGAAACGCATTCTATTTATAATTATAGAATGAATTTTTTTAGCTGTGGAATAGATTTTATAATCATAGAAAGCACCTTCTATAAATCACCTGATCCGTTCTGATCATGACATCAGGTCGCCATTCTGTAAGATAAGACATGATTGATAGCAAATCAGCACCAGAGAACCTGGAGTCTGCTAGCCAGTATATGTAATAGACTGACATTGAATTATATTTTTTTAATAGTTGTCATTATTACTACTTGCTCGAGTTTCTACAACAAGGGTATTAGATTGACGTTGATTTTTATTTTTTAGTAGTAGTCGTTATTACCAGCTCCTCGCGTTTCTACAAACAGTTAAGGCGGGAGGTGCTATGTCCATTCAGTGTAATCACTGCATAATGTATGTGGAACTGTCCAGCTACTCCCATGACGACATACATTACGTCATAATCTATATTAGGCTTACATGCTGGTAGCTATACTTTAAAAAATCTACAGTAAAATGTGGTCTCAAATGAAATAAAGCAGCTGATTAAATAAATAAATATAAATAATATTAACCATTAATTTCAAAGGGGTTTAAATATAGTAATGAATCTGTTAAATCTCTTAACATTTATTTTTTAAACAAACTATAAACAACTTTAGCACACCTTTAATGACATAGGTAAAAACAAAATATGGTAGAGAAGTGTCAAAGCACGATTCACTATATAAAAAAAGGTAAAATCTCTGGCTGGGATATGGCGCAATATAAACGTGCTGTGTGAAGAAGTGCGACTAGACGTACTAGATCACGGACGTGTATAATAATATAGTTCGTGACCAACAGACCGAGGCATTCAAACGTCGATTGCAGGACCCCCGGTGACTCAAAATGACGCACGTCATAGTCACAAGGTGCTTAAATTTCCTTCCGACCGGGGTCACACACCTCATACATTTAAAGTTCTGTAACCGGTCAATTCGACTAGGGTCAGTTCGACTAAGGTCGATTTGACTAGGATCAGTTTGACTAAGGTCAGTTCGACTAAGTCGTTTCGTCTAACGGTCGAGTCGTCCATAGTTAATGTATTATGGATTCAAATCATTATTTTGAATTTTAGTCTGTCATTAGTGTCGCGTGTCGCATGCTGCCTTTCGAAACGAGGGTGGAAGGAGGTAATTGGAGGGGGGAGAATTTCTGCGTAACCGCAGTCTTACGCAATTTCTTCTTTTTACGTAATTGCCGGCAAGGCTACCAGTAAGTACTTAGCCCTTACCTGGCCTCTCTCGCTGGTCTAGTTAGTTTTTTTTTTTTATTATTTGCCGCGGGGTGTTGGCCCCGACAGTGATCGGGGAGGGGGGTATCTTATGTTGTACCCGCCCTAAGTGTGGTTGCACTCCTGTACGGTGCTGGGCTGCGCGGGTTTCCATTAATTTGTTCATTCTGCAGGGACGTTTATTTGTATGTGTTATCTTGACATTATTTTTGGCAGTGTTTGTCCTTTCTTCTTCTCTCTTAAAATTTTCTTCCATCTTTAATAAACGCGTGTTTTTTTACTGTTCGCACTGTTTTACACTGGGGGACAGTTGGATGCGTCGCCGGCATCGAGCGTTTGTGCTTGTTGAGTCTGTGTGATTGAGAGCGTGCATGCGAGAGTGGAACGTGTGGAGCCCGATTGCTTAACGCGACAATTAGCACTATTTACATGATAGATTTAAATTGTTTATTAACATTCAAATCACTTCATTTTTTTTCCATTTCATGCGTCCTATTGACGACTCGACCGTTAGACGAAACGACTTAGTCGAACTGACCCTAGTCGAATCGACCGGGAACCTAAAGTTCGGTTCCTTCCCGCTCTGTTATGCTATGAATGAAAAGATTGGTGTCACCACTCTAGCGATCGAACGTCGGTCTGAGCACCAAATATATATAGTTTTAAATCTCGTGCACATTTATTTGGCCTTTCAAAGGTGTCTTCCGAGCTATAAAACAGAACTAAGAATGAATCAATGCTTTCGGGTACACATTTCAGACGTTTTTCAACTGATCCAGAGGCTGAAGTTAATAAAATAAGTCAGAGGACGGGGATTAAATACCGTCAATGTAGCCGTTGTAGCGTATGCTCAGAAGGTAAATCAAAGATCTTATTGTCAGTCCAGTGAGACCCTATCACAGTCATTTAAAATTCAGTCACATACGTAAACGACGATGTGGGTCCGGATAATATGTCACTTAAAAGAGACACGCGCGTCTCATCCAGCTACAGTGCGCAATAGATCTTTTCAATACAGTTGTTAGTTGAGTTGTTATTGTGCTCACAGTCTACACCTGTTTATCTTCAGTATTGACAACCTCTTTTAACTGCCACTGGTATAACCCACGGACGTAACTACAAGTTCATGGTATAACCACAAGACTTTTGATTTCATTATACACATTGAATGTCCTGAGTCAAAGTGACACGGCTGGGCTTTCTATAGCGTACTTCTCTTAATCGGAAAGAGCACTTAACAATTTCATCAGTGCCTTGTCTGATAAGTATGGAGAGAAAGAGAGAAGTGTGTGTGTGTGTGTGTGCGCGCGTGCGTGCTGGATCGCACACACACACACACTCTCTCTCTCTCTCTCACACACACACACACACACACACACACACACACACACACACAGAACGCCGAATATCTCTGGACTGCAGGCTGTCACAAATTTTGAGGCTGTCGGGTGTCGCCGAGCTATTTAGCAGTTTAATTAATAATCGGAACCGCAATAAAATTCTTGAAGTCAGCAATAGATTTGCAATAGATTTCTTGCTTAACTGTTTTTAATGCTTTCTCTTTGGGCAAAAGTCCTCGACCTCTACTTTCAACAAATCAGAGCCAGCAAACTGGGGGGAAAAAGACCATAAAGTTTGAGATTTTGTACATCCGTCAAAACGAGAGTTCGCATTGTCTGCTCTTCTTCTTGGTGTTAAGTTCAGCCGGAAGTGAATTTGTGCCTCGTTCTAGAAATTAACGCGGGGACGAATTCGTGTGCGAGTAGTCCAGATGTTTACTTCCGTTGAGATGCGTGAAAATGGGAATTTTTCAGTTCCATTGTAGTCTTGTGAGACCACATCGTATATTGCGGACTTTGCTATCTGAATTTGACCGAAGCATCGTTGTGCGGCTCATGGCTATATGTATATTTCTTGACATGAAGGTAAGCTGTCGGTGAGATTTTTTTTTTTTAAACAGAAATCGTGTTCACGGCCATACCTTTCTTCAGGTCTTTACAAGTGTTGTCTGATTCTTCTCTGAATATCTAATGCAAACACAATCAGCCTGCCGCCACTCCCGCCCGTTTACAGTGAAGCCGCGCTGAACTCGAAAGATCTGAAATTGATTTAACCTTCCATTGGGTTTCTTTGTATCGAGAAGGAAATTTTAATTTCTTGCAGTGAATGAAATAGAATGGATTTGTAAGGCTTTTTCTAACGTTTCAGTAAAACCATTGAATCCATTCTAGCAGTGGAGTCAATGGATTCTATCTATCTTGCAGCGTTCTCAGAATGCTAACCACGTTTGCTCATGTCAGGATGGGCAGAGTGTTTGGGGTAGTCTGTGATAGCTGCTCAGAGGTGACCGACAGTCCTACGTCAGTAACATAAACCCATAAGGCATAAGTTACCCGTCGCCGAAAAGGTGTCCTGAAGTCCATGCCTTGTATGTATGTGTCCATCCAAGTATAAGCCTTGTGTTAAAATGTCAGGTGCTACATGTGAAAAAAAGGAGGCTCGTAGCTATGTTATTTTTACGTCATACCGATATCATTCCTCCCGCCTCTATCAAATTGTGTGTGTGTGTGTGTGTGTGTGTGTGTGTGTGTGTGTTTTCGCGCGTGTGCATGCATGCGTGTGAAAGAAGGAGAGCGCCGGGGAGAGGGGGGAAGCTAAAGCTTTTCGAGAAAAGTTTTTACATGAACAGGGAGGCAACACGTCTGATAGAATAGATATTATCTGCTGGACTTATGTTTCTTAGGTACCTTCTACGAGAGCTAATAAATTGGGAGTAATAATAATAATTTTAAGTGCGTGATTTATATAGCGCATAATCACGCTCACGAAGGTGCATGCGCTCAGCAGAAGTAAGCGGGTCGTCCGTTATATCAGGAGAAGACACCTTGAACGGTATAATCGCCACCTTCAACGTACATCGACAAGTACTCAAGACAACTTACACACGTGCCACCTTCTGGATGTTACAAGGTTTTGCTTTCTTCTTCGCCTAACAGCTGGACAGGTTTACGACAGCCCCAGTATTGCGGGTAGACATTACGGGGGTCCCATGTCAAGATATATACCTCCCTCCCCCCAGTCCCTCCCAAAAAAAGAGCTCACGAATTCTTTTCCTATACTTAGCAATAATACAGCGCAAGTGATAACTTACCTACTTCGAGAAAAGCTAGTGACAAATTATCTAAATACTTGATTGTCCAGATATTTCCAAGCATTTTTAGGCGTTGGGTAGAACTATTTATAGCTGCTAATTTATGTGGGTTGGGCTTTTGTAACCCCTATAACGGACAACGGGTTGAGCAACGTGATGACCTAATACGCCAGAGGTAACATAATGCACTACACCACACTTAGCTGTTTGTGCGAGAGTGACAACGATATCATGTTTTTACTAAGTAACGACAGGGTCGCCGAGAACCAGCATTCCGGGTCCCTTGTAATTGTAATCGTAAATTATTTTCCCATTATATAATGATATGTATACAATTTGATTGTAAAGATCTAAATTTCATTCAGTAACGTAATATAGACTGTAAACATTAGGACAAGTGCACTAGGATCTACAGCACTACTTGAACATAGAGCTGTTTACACCTGATCGGTGGTTAGTAAATGAGGAAAAAATGACGTTAAATGATCAACTTGTAGTACCCCGCTCCATAGAAAAAAATCCTCAGCGTGTCTAATGCTTGGATGTTCTTTCCTCAGACCTTTCTTTAAAAGAAAAAGAAAAGAAAAAGAAGGAAAAAATCCACTGATAAAGGCCGGGCCCCCTAACAGCCGCGGGCCAGGGTACAGCATCCCCTCTGCCCCCTTGTGAGGCCTGCGATAACGATGTCTGAAAGTGAAGTCTCCTTACACCCTTAAAGATCTGTCAGGTTCCGATTGAATTTCCGCCCACGTGCATGGGTGGAGCTCAGGACAAGAAACTTATTTTCCAAAACCTGCGTGAATGGATCCCTTCCCGAGACATCACCATATGCATTATAAACTCTTGACATCACGAATGCACATAGACCTTGACAATGTTACCGCATCCATGTGCACTCGTGATATCAAGAGTTTTGGGACTTTTGGTTACACCCAGTGATTTATTTTTCCGAGATGTTTATCGCTGTTTTCTTAGCGAGAACGTAGCTGTAGAAATACGGTAAGATGTTGAAGATAACAGATGAAGTCAGAAAATCAAATAAGCCCTTATATGTATGGTGACATTCTGTATTGAAAGTTACTTAAACGCGATGCTATGTTGCCAAACCTGAATATCACGGAAAGCCAGACGATACTGTGGTAAATTCCAGGTGTAGTGGGCATCGCTTCTTAATCCCCACCCCCACAGTGCGAAATCACCGTGAGGTGGAAGCACTTTCCCTTTCAAAATCATCATCAACAACAAATCGCATCTCGGCCTTTTGGCAATATCAAAGTGTATTATCTGTTCTTGTCAGCTTAATATATCACACGTCCTCTATTAGGGGGGGGGATTGGTGTTTTACGCTGAACCAGCAACTAAGGCTATATCACGGCAAGCTAGGCAGCCAGGCCTTAAACAGAAGCCACATGCAGAGAAAGAAGAGTTTGCCCGAGATAAGAGCTGAAACGAGGACAGCTGACCTTCACTGTATTGGTGACAGGGGCTAACTGTTGCGCCACCAAAGTGCCCCTCTACTGGGTGACATCGATATTAAACTGATTTTCGACCTATGACGGAGTGTTAGGGGCACATGGAAAATGTTGGTAGAGGATAGATAACGTGACATAGCTGACACTCACACTGTAAAAGTAACAGATAAAAAAGCTGTTAAAAACAATGTGAACTAGAGAGAATAGTTTCCATGTCCTAAACACGGCTTTTTTAAGAAAAAAGAAAAAGCAGAGTAGAAAAACAATCAAACGATATAATGCACAAGCCAGTCTTTTAGGCCAAACGTAGTGTGCAAAATAAGTCACATACATATAATTCACACACACACACACACACACAAATACATCATGTAGTAGCAGGTTATAGTGCATTTGTTTGATTTTCTTTGGTTTTTCTGTTGTTCTTTACGCTCGGTGAATCTCGATACAGGTCAAATCTGGCAAAGCTTTTGAAATAATTCAAAATCGTCCAATATTTTATCTATCTTTATTACTTCAAATAGACCAAGATAATATTACTTGAAGTGAAAAATCTCCTTTCTCTTTTCTCTACAGCTGTGACAGCGTCAGCCGGACAAAAAGATTGGATCACAAATTAAAGAGAGGTAACCGTAATATACTAATAACGCGAAGGCTGCAAATCTAAACTTTTGTCGTTAATTTAAACACACGCTGTTTTGCCAAAAACTTTCGAATTAAATGACAGAAATCATTTAGCAATGCACTTTGTTTACAAACGGAGTTTGCACAAACCGAGCAAAGATAACGAAAGAAAACAGGCTTTAGATATAAGACGCATTAGATCACCACTAAGATCATCACAAGTAGTTTGGGCTGGGGAGGTGCATGCGGCTATTCAAATAATCGTGCACCGTAGGGCCGGTGCACGTGTACTGTCTTCTCGGTCTTTCCTGACACGTTGTCAGCAGTGAGTGTGTCATCTACTTTGGTCGCCGCCATTCAGCATTCAACAAGACTAAAGAGTTAGAAATGGACCTAACCTCTTACTCCTCAGTAACCTGGCCTCCCCCACTGCCACCCCATGTGAATTACAATCTCGCTCCCACCTGCCAGTCAGGGTAATCGGTCAGCGGTGACGGGGATGACACAGTTCGTTTCATCGATCCATGGCGTAATACCAATAATGAACTGAATATTTACTATGATTGTGTTTTATTCAACCCTTTTTATAATCTGTAATCGAAGGCGTTTTTGGTCAGTGCACGAGCTAAACGCCTATATATACCTGCTTTTGAAAAGCATGCCGTACGTATAGGTTTAATGTAAACAAAAGAGTTATTCTAGAAGTTTCCCTGTCAAAGAAGGTCGTAAAGGTTACGGCGACGACAGGGCCAGTAAATGTTAGCCAAGTGTGGAAGAAACTTTGGCGCGACATGCCATCTTTGCAGGAAAAATTTAAATAGTAAGAAGATTAAAACACCGGGTAGCACTAGTATTTGGAAGGATGTGCATGTCTCAATCAGAGTCGTGAATGGCCTTGAGCGCTTACCAGCAAGGGCTACTACCATGTATCCACATCTGCCTCACCTGTCATATAGGTTGACTGATGGCTTCTGCCTCACAGGCAGGCGCCTTACAAGCATCACGCCAAGCTAGCATTAACTCATAGATCCTACATGTCAGGATGTCTAAGTTCCGCTATTAATCTTCAGTATATCTAGTCGTAGCTGATGTTTAGTAGTAGCAGCAGGCACTGGGTCATCTGGTTCTGTGCTAAAATTCTGGGGCAAAATTTCTTCCTTTCTTTCTATATTGTGACACGTACCAGTGTCTGTGCTCTAGCAGCAAGAGTTAGTAGCAGATCTGATTATCATCACCACCCATCTGTGTATAGCACATATGAACCATACCGCATAGTTTCAGACCACCATATCATCAGGTAGTTTCATTGTGTCAACCAGTAATAGACAGATTATTTACACAATCACATTTATTTCACCAAAAGTGTAAATTTGAAGGTTTCCATTAACAAATAAATATGTCAAATAAATATGTCAAATAAATAAAAACCACAAATGTCTGATGCGTCATTTGTGATGCTGCCAACAAGAGTTTTTTTCTAAAGTAAACAATTTTATATTAAGTCAAAATCATTCAAAGCACATCTTGCATCTTCAAAACTAACATGCAGCATTGTAAATCTTACAATGGGTCAAGCTACAAACAGAGCAAGCAAGGAGATTGAGACAGTTCCAAAATAGACTGCATTCTCTAGCCAAAAACATTTACACTTTAAATAGCGAAAAGTAACTGAAAGTATTGATCAGCATGGTATTCTGATATATCTTCTAAAACTAATGTTTTCTAAATGCTGTTAAATGAAGCAGGAACTAACACTCAGGGAGTCAATCAGTTTTCACAAGAATTATGCCCAAGGCATCAAAAGCCAGCATGATTTTGTAGGAAGGATGGGACAGATGAAGAAACATTAATGGCAGATCTCAAAATAATGACGGACCTGTGTAGTTTCCATGAGCTGATGTGTGGTTATTATTCAAAAGCAATGTAAATCTGCAATTGCTACAGAACTCATTCAATTGCTTAAACTCTCAAAGATAATGTCTGTAAAGATCATTCTACATTACTATCATGAATGTATATATATATAAACACACAATTCATAACTTTCATACATGGATAAAATCACCCATAAAATATTAGATATGTAAAGACAGTACACTGTGCCTAACACTAAATATGCATCAAAATGTATGACACTTGGAACTTGAAGAACTACATACAAAATGAATAACAAATTACATTTTATGCTGACAGCTAAGCACATGTACATCTGACAGCAGATGTCATTCTCGTGTTCTTTAACATTAGAGATTTTTACAACAGATATATATATATTGTTTTTGTTGTGTTCTTCAGCATTGTTATAAATTAGACATGTGTTAAGTGACAGTGATCTGCTTGCAACCCTTACATCTAGAATTTATATGCAAGACTTGCAAGTCCAGAAACTCACTAACATAAAATGTGAGTTTGGGAGACATCAAGAATGTTACAAGCTTCTGATGTTTATCAGGACAAGTAGCAGCTGAGGAGTTGAATAATGCCACAGTGTTAGAGATCTGCAGGAGTTGCACTGCTTGCACACTGATGCATTCACATTTACAGTGATGATACTCATATCCTTCAGAAGCATGAATGAATCTTTAACAGAGACACTGAGACAAAAATCAAGTTCTTCAATGAGATTAGTGAAACTGTACAAGATAGCGTAAACACACTTGGCTTTCCTCTCGAACAACAAATTCGTTGTGTGCAGCACAACAAAATTCCCAAGTCTGGGTTTCCTCATTGAAATGTGAGGTGATTTCCTTTATTTCCCCTAAAGCAAGCGTCACACCTGTAAACCAAAGTAGGCACATGTTGCTTATAGGTAAAGCAGTGAGAATGAGAGGAGATGGACACCACCCTCAAAAAGAAAACAAACAAACAAACAAACAAAAAGCCAAAGAAAAGTGCTGTCTTTAACACCTCACTCCCCATACTTACTTAGTCCTCTTTGTACCTAAGGAGTTGGTACATAAGGCATCCACTAAAGACCTCCATTTTTGTCTGTCAACAGCATGTTTAGCCATGCTGTTCCAAGGTAGTTTCTGGTCCTTCAGTTTCCTCTCTACTGACCTTAGCCATGTTTCTTTTAGCCGACAATGCTTCCTCTTGCCATTAGCTGTCTAATAAAGAGCAACTTAGGGTGGTGCTTCTAGTTTCATTCTGCACACATGCCCTAGCCATTTCCATCTCCTTTTTTGGATTATGGTTGTTATATTTGTGCAGCTGGCTCTTCTAAGGATTTCTTCATTAGTAAACGCTAAGAGCATGCTCTCTATGAGTGTGAATATGTGCTATAAAATCTACATTATTATTATTAATTGTGTTGGGCCAGAATATCTTGAACATTTCCCACAGACATTTGGTTTTAAAGTTCTCTATTATCTACCTGATTTTTGCTTATATCTTCCAGCACTCACGTCCATAGTGTAAGTCCGAAAGGACATTGGTTCTGAAGATTCTTAATTTTGTATTCCTCCTTAGAACTTTGGACTTAAAAATTTCTTTTAGTATTGCGATGGCTTCAGTTGAAGATTTGAGCACTGCATGACCTTCCTTTTCTAAATCCTGCTTGTTCTACCTGATTATATCATCAAGAACAATGGTGAGCCTCTTCAAAATGATTTTTGTCTTTTTACCATTCATCTGGTGTTTCTTCAGTATCCCATATTTTCTGGAAGATCTTGCAAAAAAAAGCAGCTCTGGTATTTCTTCTGCTTCCAACTTTCACATTTTGGAGCAAGTCCCATCATGCCCAGGCGCTTTGCCATTTTTGTTGTTGTTGGATGGCTTCCTTTATTTTGGTCGTGGTGATGGGTCCCAGGTTTATGTCAAGGTCTTCTTCACTTTCTGAGATATTGGCTAGTACTGGAGGGCTTGGTCGGCTGAGCAGCTGCTTGAAGTGCTCCTTCGTTCTCTCTACCTTCTTTCTTCAGTGATAATGTTTCCATTCCAACAACCAATGGTAATGAGTTTTTTGGGTGAGAGCAGGTCGGCTATCAGGTTGGGAACGTCCTTGTAGCTTTGGTCCCCAGCCATCAGTTTCCTGGTCTGCCTCTCCACTGTCACAATTTGATAGCCTCTCTCTAGTTTCAGTTTCCATAACTATATCTTTTTTTTAACAGATGAATTGTTAGTCCATTGCCCAACCCCCTGTAACCTGGAGGACCAGTGGACCACTCTTAGTCTGACCTCTACTCCTTGATCGATCAAACATAGGTGACCCTGCCAGGAACTAGTGCTCCCATCAATATAGTTCTAAGGGTCATTGAGACATGCAAGCCCCCTGACCATGGCAAGGTGGTGGTCCAACAGCCTCACTCCCCATAGTGACCTAAAATAGGTCTGGGGACGACCTTTACCTTAACCTTTTTTTGTCATTGTAAGCACTGTTATCCAGTTGTTTATAACTTTACTGTAGTGCACAAAAGAATGAACACATGTTCAAATTTATAAATTTCATTACTTTGATCAGTTATCAGCAATGTTTAAGCCACTAGGGATATTCCATAGACACACCCTATCATAACTTTAAACAAACAATCCTACATATGCAATTCACATGTACATACACACACATATTCTACTTTAATCTTTATTAATTTTATAGTAGTGTAGTTGAAAAATGCTGCAGAAGATATCCGATCCAAGATATCAGAAATCCTGCAGTTTAACTGATCATTCAGATCTTGAATCCCAAATCAATGTTAGAAAGGTTATTGTACAAACTATGGATTTGTGCACATCCATGGTACAAACTATCCTACACAGAACAGCGCAAATCAAAGAGCCAACCTGTTGGTAGTGAAACATTATCTGCTGGCTCTGGAGTTCTGCGACCATGAACAAAGACACTGTTGTAGCTGTCATTTGCCTTGAATGCTGCCCAGTTGTGCACCTCCTGCCATGTCCCTAGGGCAACCTGACAGTATTTGTGACATATCACTTTCAGGGCATCTCCAAATCAATTTCAAAATCATAAGATTTTCAAAACAAGTGTACTTACAGTTAACAGTTCTGCTATAATTATCTAGCTCATTTGCTTTGAATGACACTGGGTGCAGCTATTTTCAAATACATCATCTCAATTTTCTCAAATTTTGAACAGTTGTACTTTGGATATTTTGGTCTTTTTTTAAAGAACATTGTCCTTAACAGTGACACCTTGTAAGTCCACTGGATGCAAAACAGCTGGAGAAGTATTTAAATGAACTAACATAAACAGGAATACTGATAATTAACAATTCTTAATAATTGCTAAACATTTTAAATTTTAAACTGCATTTTGAAGGGATGGTTTCTTGAATCACATGCACATGTGCACATGTTTTTACTCTTGTACACTCTCATTCACATATACTACTCCCCATAACAGGATACCTCACAAAGAAGTATGAAGCTACATTCTTCTCCATGGTCACAATACATCCTGGACTTTTCAAAGTCATCACTGAAGTAAATGCCCTGTGGATGAAATTAACATACCCAACAGGTCTTCATAAAAACAAACAAGGTAAACATAATCACATGAGATCTGGCAGAATTTTTTCAAGTAGATTTTCAAACTGGCACAACTTAAAGTTAAGAAAGTTAAACAAAGCAGTAAGACAAGCAAAGCTCTATGTTTCCTGCTTCCCATTAGATTTTGCAAAGAAAAATGTCATCTTCTTGATTCATATCTACATCAGGATCACCACAGCAACAGCAGTTCTTGTGCAGCCATAACATCAGGTTTATTACAAAGTACAATCTGTACAAGTCCTCACAGTACCAGTCCTACTCTATGGATATGAAATGTGGGCTCTGCTTTAGCGATATGGAGAGGAGAATCCATATATTCGAGAATAAGTGCCTGAGGGGGCTCCAGATCTTGTACACAAATGACTTTTAGAAAGAATGGTTGGTACCTCTGTAGACTCCAGAAATCACTGCCTGCAACAGTCAAGCGGCACAAGCTGGTCTGGTTTGGCCATGTGACCTGGCCCAACACTTTGTCAAAGACTGTGCAAGGTATCTTGGAGGGTGGTTGATGCCAGTAGCCAGAGGAAGAAATGACTTACAAATGTGAAGGAATGGACTTGTCATGCCGTGCAGGACCTGCTTACTATTACCCAAGACCACCATGCAAGGCAGGCCTTGTCAGTTGCTGTGTCTATCCATGTGCTCCCTCCAATGACCGGTACCAGTCAAGGGATAAATGATTGACTGACAATAGCAAATTATTATAATCTTTCTTAAAGCAGCACCACTGATTTGTGTCAGTATAACTGTAAGTTACCCTTACCTTCCCAAAGGCGGCGCCACTGATTTGTGAAGCATCCAAAGGTGTTTCCACTAGCCCCCGGTGTAGGATGCTGAGCAGGTTGTCCCTTCGTGTGCCATGCCACAGCAAACGCTTGTTGCCTAGGCCCCCTTTCTGCATTCTCTTCTCTTCACCAGCTCTTGCCAGTTTGTAAATGGCTTCAACTGAGGCTCTCTTATCTGTTTTAAACAATTCATTCATATAGGCTTATCTCCTCACCAAAACATTTGTCCTCGACTTTTCTTGTAAATCAATGTGTACCAAATTTACGATAACATACATCTCACATACATTTATGCAAAAAAATTTGTGGGTGGGGAGGAGCCCACACAACATGGTTTGGCTCGTTATATTTTGTGTCGGCCTGCTTTACCTGAGGCATAGACACTCCGCAGGATATACTGAGCCATTAAATCATCCTCGCTCATTAGTTCCATCTGTGTATGCAGACATCGGTAGACATAGTCTATTGGGTTTACAGCTGCACGCATAAAAGTCAAGAACTTAACATTTTTTCAGTTTTGTATATTTTTACAAAATTAACCTTGCAACATACAATTTTTAGTTCCCCTGAAAAGCAAAAACTGATAAAATTATTTCCACTAAAAACATTTCAGAGTTCCTGGACACCAGAAAGCAATAAATCAACACTTGGTACAACTATCTTAAACATCAGCATAAAAATGTTCAGGGTTCACTCTCATTCATAATCAAACTGTGGTAGACTAAATGACTCAGCAATTCTGCTTACTTCATCAGTGAGTTGCAGACAGAATAGTTCATTATCAATCCTGACCATACTTCTTCTCTTTCTTCTTTGGTTCCTAATCATTTTAAGTCAATGCCCTGTTACTTGAAAATCTAGAACCTCTCCTAGCTGTAGTATTTTTTCAAAATGTGCAAGTATCTTGGCCATTCTTGGGTATCAGTTCAATGACAAATGAACATCTCTTTAATTCTCTCTCATGCATACTCACACACACACACAATTACACAAAATTAAAAAAAAAACTGCCACCATTATCACAATTATCTTCTGCTAAGCTAAACTGTTTAAAAGGTATTGTAGAAGCTTGTCTTACTAGCTCTACAATACATGGCCCCCAAAAGCATTTTGCTGGCCACTTCATAGTCCAGCAGTTTGGTCACCAGTTTTACTTGCTCATTGTATTGCTTTTTCCTGTCCAATGGCCGCAGCATTTCATATACAAAATTCTTCTGTGGTATCAGCTGGAAATACTCTGTGCTCAACTCTGACACCTGCAAAATATTAATCCTTCTCAAAGTACTTATCTGAAAACTGCAGGACGGTTTCATTTGGATATTTCACCGCTGAAACAGACTTGTATATTTTTTATACATTTATCCAATAGAGAAAATATTCTGTCATGCTGCAGTTGTAAGAATACACAATTGAAACATTATTAAAGGCAGGTGTGCAAGGTTCTGGATTTTTTCACCTTTAGGCAGTCTGTTTGATGTTCATCCTTTTGTTCTCTTGTCTTGTCTCCTCTTGTATTCCGATAAACCTCAATTCTGTTAACTATATCCCTGAAATAGAATCTTTAATGCTAAAAAACTTTCTTCCCAGTTTGCTTGGTCTTAATCTAAAAACAAAACCTCCCAACTTCAGATTAAATCACAAACACAAATCCACATATGTACCATTTATCACATATAAAACATTCCACAGATGCCATATATCAAAAAAGGACAAGTAGATCATCTAGACAAAAGACACATTTCAGAAGCCTCTATAGTGTCACACAAACTACCATTTTATATATATATATACATGTGTGCCATTTATCACATATAAAACATTCCACTGATGCCATATATCAAGAAAGAACAAGTAATTGGTACTCATTTAGACAAAAAACCCCATTTCAGAAGCCTCTATAATGTTACACAAATTACATTTTGTCTTTAGCACCTACCCCATTTCTTCCAATAGCTTTCTGGCCTGCAATAGTCTGTCCCTGCTGATGCGTCCAAAGGGTAAAACATCTGGATCCAGGGATCTGTTCCCTTTGTACATTCTCTCCAAAGCCTTTACATCCATCTAAGATACAACAAACCATCTGTTAACTCCTAGATTCTCAGAGGTCTTACTAACCAACACACTAGTAACACATTAAAATATGCCAAAAATATTTTCAAACAAGAATATTACATTTTGTTTTGCTATTATTTGTTGCTTACTTACTTGTGCATCTTTAGGTCACAGTGTGAAGTGTTTGTATATATCAGTGTGTATGTGCATGTGTATGTTTGTATGCATGCATATGCACACATCTGCATATGTGTGATAGATAAACATTCTATTACCAAGCTTTGCTTCACTGAGAACCTGTTTTTCATGCAAGTGGCTCACCGTCATCTTCACAGTCTCTTGCAGGCTTTTTGGCAGCACAGAATCAACTTCAGTTTCAAACACGAATTCAACATCTTTCTGCTGTCGTGGTGGATGGCGTTCAGAGTATGGTACTAATCGGTATTTTCTAGGCTTCTGTTCAAAACTTAAAAAGAAAAAAAAAAAAAAATGTTCATAGTCTAACATCACTTTCCTGTATCTGTTATATATTTTTAAAAAAATTTACTCTTAATCAAAGATTCAGTAAATTTCTATGAACACAGAGCAGTAGGAAAAATGGCTTTTTTAAGATCCTGGAAAACAATCATCATTGAATTTTAATGGGATTTTACTTTAATGATCCTAGTGCTAACATTTTTCTAACGATCTGCTACTTACCTTTTGACGTCCTCCCATTTGTTGCCAGACTTTTCACGAAAGATTTTCTTGAACTCTTTGACAGCATCAGCTTCATTTTGAAATGGTGTGTGCTGGTACTGTCCAACATCTCCAATGCGACCCCAACGTGTGAAAAGAACATATATCTTCTTGCTTGGTTGACGAACCAGCTGTATGATATTATGTTGTATATATGATTATGCTTTTGGACTAATATTAGCAATACCAGCTTAAGAGAACAACCTCATTTTGACTTGGTTTAACTGATATCATCAAGACAGAATTCTGTCTGTGCTGTTGTGTTGTGGTTGCAGGAAATGTTGCCAAACTGTTTGTCTATGGTATAGCAATGCAATGTGCAATTACAATACACACACACACTCTCTCTCTTTAAGTCATGATTTATAATGGTTCCGCCCAGGAAATCTAATATGGCACCAGCAACTTCAAATCACTAAGTCACTTAAATAAAACACATGGACAACAAAGATCAATTGTAAAGAAAGCTTTTTCCAGTCCCACCTCCACGCATTTTTCACGCATGCATGCATGACACAATATTTATTTTTCATGCGTGTGATAAATACACTCTACACAATGCAGTATATGAATGAAATAGGGGACAATGAAAAGAGGAAAAATAAACAAGAAGATGTGTGATAACATAATAACAGCTAAATCTGACAGTGGTTTGCTTAATAGGAGAAAGACTTATGTGTGTATATGGCTTCTTCGGACACTATTCCAGGGAGAAAAAAAGAAAATAGTGGTACCTCCTTCAGCTCTAGCTGATTTAAAAAAAATTATTTTCCACCAGTCACATATGATTTTTACCTGAATCTGATAAAAGTTGTATAAGCCCCACTGTCCAAGATTAGCATCACACTTTGTCATCAGAACTTCATAGGGCAAGCTTTGTTCTGCATCAATCACCAGTTCCCTTCATTCAAAAAGAACAGCTTAGCACAGCAGTGTAGCAAGAATTCATTAAGAAAAGATTTTTTTATCGGTACCTTTTGACTCTTTACTATTCAGCATTTCTTGTTCAGTGACTAGATGTGATGTGGGTTTTTTAAAATGATTTAGGACATTTTGTTAAGCAGGTAATTTTTCAAAGGAAAGAGGACAAGCAAATTATTAAAATACAAAGTATTATTAAAACTCTTTCACAAACAACTAATGAAAAACTGACTGTAATACCAAAACACAAATCATGAACCAAAAAGCAGGGAGTGCATGGCTTAATTAAAAAGGTCTCAAAACATAAAACTAACCCATTTTTGATTCTGCAGTACTCGCTGACCTCCACCTTGATCTCTTCCTCTTCATCCATGGCCTCTTCTCTTCCAAGCTCCTTTTCTGCATCACCATGAAAATCTGGCTCTGAACCAGTCCAGGTAACACCATCACTGCATGAGAATTTCTCATAACTGGGTTGTTTCTGCAAAGAATTAGCTTCAATTTTATATCCTACATATATAATAGCATAATTAACCAATAGCACAAAGATAGCAACATTTCCAAAGCTTTCTTTATAATTACAATAATTTATATTCAAGCTACAACTTTATCATTATTTTAATCAACACATCCGTGTTTTTTGTTTCTATGAACTCTGCATATATAATGCTGCTGATTAATAACATTTTTTTAAGAAAGCCTACCATGTCTTTTTCAGACACCCCCATTAGTTTCTGCAGCATGCTCACTACTTTAGGTGCTCTGTGGGCCAAAGCCAGGTCAAGAGGTGTCTGCTGCAGATTGTTTTTCACATTTAACTTTGCACCTGCTTTGGCCAGAACATAAACCATCTCATCATTGTCAAATGTTCCCAGTTCCAGTGGGCAGGCTATATGGTGCATTGCAGTCCAGCCATTCTTGTCAGCCTGGTCCAGTTTAAGTGAGCTGGTTTTCTTCACTGCCTTGATTTCTGTGTCAATGAAAACACCAGCAACACCAAGATCAGACTATTTTTGTAAAAAGAACATCCTTAACTACTTTTTGTAAGTAATCCAAGGTCCCTCAAACAGCACACTTTGATTAATGTAGGTACATTAGTATACTACTATTAATAAAGTTTGCTTATATGTACCCCCATATCTCAGCACTGTGGGCAAGCTTAAGGCACTTCACAAATCACAGTAACACAGCCGATGAGGACAAATGAAGAACAGAGATGAAGACTGAGCAGAGTGGCAAAAATCACTGCAGATGAAATGTTGAGGATACATTTCAGGAAATCTCCAGAAAACCAATGAAGTTTGTAAAAAAAAAAAAGAGATATTGTCAAATAATATTATGTTAAAGAGATATATCCACAAACACAGAAACTGAAATAAAGGAGAGCTTGCCACCCTAGGCTTTGATGTGAAGGGGCATAACTCTCACTCTTGCACAGGTAGCACTAAAAACATGACTTTGTATGCTTAATACACTTTTGAAAAAAAGCAAACACATCAAATTCTGAAGCCTTTGCATGAACCTTAGAAATTGGTAATATTTTACTTTCAACCAGGCTAGGAATAGGCAGTTGGTGAAGGCAGTGTTGACAAAAAGACTGAACCCACACCCATGGCATCCCAAATCAAATCTATGACATTCAATATCAAATCTATGTATCAAATTTTGTTTTTTTTATTACCAGATCTGCCTCGTTTTGGGATTTTACACTTAATTGAGAATAATGTCTGAAGCAGGCAGTACACCAGTCATCTGGGACTTTACAGTGATATAGAGCAAACACTGAAGTTAACATATCTACCATTTAGCTTCTTCTTTTGTTTCAATTCTTCTGCTGCGTTTTCCTCCTCTTCATCTGATGTGCTTGATCCACTGGACACAGATGTTGCACTGATTGTTCTTTTAAGCTGAAATACTTTTCCATGTGTGACATGATTTCCCCTTCGTTGTTTTTTGGCTGGCACTATCTTTCCTGGTTCTTTGTAGTCAGGATCATAATCATACCTCATCAGTTGCTTGAGGTGGTTAAGAGAGTTCTGAAGCATTGTAAAAGGCAGAGCTGGGGTAAAAGTTAGAAAAGGACAAAACTATATGACATTCATTCCTCACCATGACAAAAAAAGCCAAAACGAGAAAACAAAATAATAAAGGAGCACCTCATGAATGCCGAAATATTATAGAGATGAAGACATGTTCTTACGATTTTGACAGCATGCATGAGAGGTGTGAGCAAACTGCTGTCTGGCAAGTTTGGGTTTGCACCCCACTGCAGAAGGTTATGAGTGATGGTGAAGTCACGACACCGTAAGGCAAAGATAAGGGCTGTTGTCTCGCCAAGGTAGCTACACCAGTAATCTGGGTTGCGCATCTTGACGTTGAACGAAGTAGCAAAAGGAATGTCTGGCATTGGGAAGTCAAATGTCTTGTTGATGTCTGCCTTTTTCTTGATCAATACTTCCAGCCATTCCCTGATAAATGAGGACAAAACTAATGAAAACAACAGCCCTCTGCAGACATCGATATATATATATATATATCTCAACATTAACTGAAATTAGCTACAGTGAAACAGCATTGACATATCAAAAGAAAAAAATCATTTTCTTTGTCATCCATCCCATCTGTGAAGTCATCCAAATTTTTAATCTTTTAAGTCTTATCTACAGTATGTTATTGCTCGCTTTAAGTTGAACTGGCAATATCCAGCCATATTCAGAACAGGATTTAGCAATATTTACCACAAGTCTGCAGGAATGCCAGAATACAGACACTTCCACAGAGATGCAGTCACATAACTCCTGTTGAAGCTGTCAACAAACTTGACATTCATACCATCAGGTAGGGCTGCAACAGCCAAAGCAATTGTTAATGTTTTAAAATGTACGTTTTGTATGCTAAAACACTTGTTTCTGCAAGCCAAAAATGAATGTCAAGAATGCAGTAGGAAGCACGTAAAACTCTGATGAATTATCTGCAATATGTGGCACCTAATTCGATTACAAAAATAATGATAATCTGGTAAATGAAAAATGTTGAAGGCTAAAAAAAGCATTAAAACCAAAACTATTAACAAGTGTACACATGTAAAGTTTGAAAACAAACCAAAAAAACACTCCAAAGAGTAGCCACTTTAAAAAGTTGTCGACCACTGATTTTCTACATCTGATTTTAAGAAAAATGGAGCACCATGTGACTGACCACTCAGAAAATTAGCAAGCTGAAAGTTCTTGTTGTAGACAGCATACAATAGAGGAGTGCAACCATACTGGTCTTTGCTATTGGGTTGTATCCCTTTGTCCATCAAAATCTGGGCAATCTAAATGAGAAAGCCAGTCAATTTTTTGGTTTGTCATTTTTAAATGATAATAAGAAAAAAAACTTTTTATCTATTTATGCATCCAAATAAAATGATTCTCAATAAATTTAACAATGAAGAAAATGTATTTGTAGTGGCCAATTCCAAAAAAGAAAAACCCAGTAGTAGATATACATCTTTTCTGATTTCAGTTAGTATCCTTGATGACCAGAAAATTGGACTTCAGATGCATAAAGATTTATAATTTTAAATGACCTGATCAATTTAAACAGACAACATAAAATGTTGATACTCAATGCTACAGAAAATAATAGCAACACCTGACGGTATTAAGCAACAATGGGATTATGTGAATCTCATGAGAAACAGTCTAACATAAACTTCACCAAAAAAAATCAGACTAAAGTTGCAGACCCTAATTTGTTGTTCTTTATTGTCAGCTGCATACAAGGCTAAGATGTGGAGAAGGTTCCTGTCTTCGCTTCGTGGTGCAAGAACTTCGTCTATGTCCACTGCTGTGGAAAGCAAGCGTAGTGCAGCATTGTACTGGGAATTCTTAATGGCCATCTGTAACATAGTGAAAGCACTTCTAAACATGCTTTGACTGACCAACTGCAAATCAAAATTATGAAAGTAGCACTGCTGCTATTGCAAATGGGGACAATGTTTTGTTTGCACCTTGATGATTTTTGCAACTGTAAGAACATACCAGTCATAACACAAGTTGTTTTAATGGGGTATTCTGTGCTGACTCTAAAATGAGAGAACAATTAACAGGCAGATAGGTGGATCCTCCATTATACCCCCACTCCCCCCAAACAAAAATGAACTAGGAAAACTTTCTCTTGATGATCTGCCCCATGTAGCATATCTGCTTTCAAACACCAGCACTTACAGGACACTGCAGTCGCTTCATTCCGAATACAACACTAGTATGTGTGAAGGGCGAGAACTACTCACACGAGTGTCAAAAGAGAACAACTGCAACTGTACCTCAATGCCGCTTGTCATAGAAATGCCAGATTTATCATAAGGTACTTCAAGCAGAAGGAATGTTACCCCAACCAACGCATTCTTGATTGCAACCTGCAATTAATTATTTTTAAGAAATAAATCCTCCAAGTAAAAATTATTAGACCAATGATTTGAAAAAGTAACGGACACAGTTTTGCTTTTAAAATGCTTTTTAAAAAATAAACATTGATTTTTAAATGATTCACTAATACTCTTGTGTACAATAATCTTCACAATACACATTATTCACAGTTTTACCCACACCTGCAAACCATGCACACATTTTCTCTCATTCGTTTATGCACATACGTCATTGTTGTATTATACGTGTTACTTCAGGAGTTGGCGGAGATGCTACAAAATGATATTTCATTCTTAGGTTACCTTGTGACAAGCAAAGGACTAAAAATAGACCCTGAAAAAGTAAAAGCTGTTCTTAAGATGCCAAAACCCAAGAATGTTGAAGGTGCTTTGTCGATTCTGTGGTTTCGTTAACTAGGCGAGATTTCTCCCCAAACTCTCAGACATTCTATAACCAATCAGACAACTTAATTACTCTGATATGGAGTGGACTTGGATCACGACGCATGACAAAGCATTTGAAACTGTGCAGAAGCTCATGACCAGGCACCAGTCCTATCCTAGCTTCTACCAACCAGAGGAAGAGCTAACAATTCAGTGTGATGCAAGTACTGAAGGACTTTGCGCTGAACGTACTCCTGCAAAATGAGCGTCCTGTGTTGACATTTTTTAACTTGATGGGAAGGACTACATGGCTACTGTTGATTATCTCACAAACTACTGGCAGATTGATAGATTAGAAAGTATCACAAGTTCAACTGTGATCAAGAAACTCAAAGCGCATTTTTCCTGCTATATGGATTACCATATGTGGTAATAACAGACATGGTCCACAGTTCGTCTTGGACAATTTCAGGAATTTTGAACACTTCTTTGATTTCGAGCAAATAGCATACCATTCCACAGCCAAAGCAATGGAATGGCTGAATCAGCTGTAAAGTCAGCAAAATCAGGAACTGTTGTATCGTAGAACAAACACTCTTATGATGTTGAAAGCGATGAAGGTGGTGTACATCGATGCAAAAGATCGAGTGCATCTACAGTTGGCACCAGTGACCAGATCCACAATCGCAACAGTCACCAGACATTCTCTTCATTCTCCATCATTAGCGCAGTCGCCGTCACGATCACAAGCATTATCACCTGAGAATACCATGGAATTGCATGGAGTACCACCGACACTAGCAAAGACAACTCCACATAAACCTGCTGCACCATCAGCCCTTCAAAGATTTTTGTCCCTACCACCCATTCTGGGCGAGAGATAAAGCCCACGAGAATGAAAGACTTTGTATATAGCTGAAAAGTGCTGATTACTTCTTTTCTTTCATTCTATATGGACACTATGTCTTCAATCAAAGGGGGATGTTGTATTAGGTGTTACTTCGGTAGGTGTGTCCCTTCTTCCTTCTCTCTGAATACAGATGGCTGCTGAATCTAGCTGTGTTACCTTGAATGAGAGCGTACAAACGAATAATGAAATAGTCATTATCTCCACAAGATGACCAACCTGAAACAAAGGTACTTTGGTGACAGGTTCTATAGTTTCTGCCATATGGAGCGGTTTCCATTTCCAAACTGGTCTTTTCTCCTCGTTTTTGGCTGTAACTTGGACAACTGGGTTGAAAAGATCTGCTCCTTGCTGGATCAGCATGCTCCCACAGCTAGCAAAAACAAAGCGTATATCCAACAAACATAGTGATGACCTAAAAACTCCTCAAGTAACCATTGCATCACACCATAAACTTTTCTGTTTCTCTCACACACTTGCTTTTGTTCTCTTTCTTTCTCTCTCTCTCTCTCACACACACACACATGTATAAACATTTAGACACACACATACACATATTTTGTATGTAAATTTATTTACATAATAAGGAAACTACAGCCATTAGTTCACAAGAATTCACTGTACGCACTTATCATGCCCTGCTGAAACAGCTAGGGTCAAAGCTGTGTTTCCATCTATATCCTGTTTGTTCAGGTCTGCCCCTCTCTGCAACACAAATTTATAAAAAAAATTATTTCTAGCTTTCTTACAAAAAAATCTGCATATGTGCTTTCAGTGTATTGTATTGTTAATACAAGCTTTCTAGGTTTGATTTCCTCAAACAGATGAATAAAGTTTTTCTGTGTTGATTTGAGAACCACCAATGAGTCCACTAACCTGCAAGAGATACATACAGCAGATGGCGGCACCCCTGAATGCAGCTAAATGAAGAGGCGTGGATCCATTCCTGTCAGCTATGTTTATTTCAGCTGATCCCATGGCTTTGGCCAATAGCTTGCACAGTTCTATTGGGTCATGGTGACTCTTATCTGTCTCTCTGGCAACAGAGGTTAGATGAAATGTCATTGTGAGACCTCAGTCTTATCACCAAATAAAGCGACAATACAGTTATCACATGAAAAAGCAGTCACATGAAAGGTTCCAGCAACATAGAATACAACCACACAAATATTGGTGGACACATGCCATTCAGAGTCTGAAATTAAGGCATGCACTTTGATTTGAAGCAACTGCTTCAAATCCTAGGATAGCTCAAGAGGAAAACACTTTTTATTTGCAATTCCAGTAATTTTAATTTGTTATTCAAAGAAAACTTTAACACAAAAAATAATGTGAAACTGAATGACACGATTTATTGTAACTCAGCAAAGAGCAGCTGTCATAGCGGTGTGGGTTAAAATAGCCAAGAGAAATACACTGTGTAAGTAGCAATGGCAAGCAGTCAAATATTGATAGAACTCAAATGTCACCTATTTATTATATAAACATATGTAAATGCACCAAAGATTGTAAACACAAAGATAGCTCTTCATGCAATTTCTTGCAAAGCTCATGCATAATTTTCAAAGTGGTAAATGTGAGGACCTGTGCAAGGAAGTTATAGCTCCTAGACTGTGACAGGGATAACAGTTGCCTGTATTTGTTGGGGGTTTTTTTTGGATCTAGTGACTGTTATACCTTTGTGTGTGAGGGTGGGGGGATAATATAAAATAACTTATTATTTAAGAAATACTCATGATTAATTATTATTTTTTGACGTCAGACCTTGCATTTTTCAGGCACACACACATACACACACATTTACAACATTTTTCAATTTCATATAAAAGGGGCTATGATCAAAATTTTGTATTCAGTATCACCATTTTCACACCTAAAACACTATTTCCACTAGGTGGCAAAAACTTCCGGAAGTGTCATAATATAGCTTCGCATCTTGTCAACTGGCTAATTATGGAAGACAGACCTTAAGAACTGTATATGCATACCTATTCTTTTTTAAGAAGACATAATGCAACGGTGTGCGACCTTCATTGTCACGGGTCGTCAAATCTGCATTTCTACGTAGCATCAGGATCTCAGCATCAAAGCTGTCATCAATGCCTCCCTTGTTAGCATTCACAAGGATATGAAGTGGTGTCATTTGACTGTCATCCCTGATGTTCACATCCAAACCAGCATCTAATATCTGTACCATTGCTTGTACACACTCTGCAGAAATAATAATATAAATATATATGTACAAAAGAAAACACAAGCAAAAAGTAATTCATTCATTTGGAACTATAATATGAAAAAAAAAACTTTTTTTAAAATATACCTTAGGCAAGATGATCCTTTCTTCACTTGGACTAGTGAAGCAGTAACAGACTATACATGAACATAGCTACCTGTAGACACGTACATTTCCTCACACACTGGAGGTATATCATTAAAATTCCACTAAAAAATGTTATCTACAAGTAAAATGAGTACCTCACTAAATTTAGCCAATATAAATTATAACCATAACAATAAACAAAATTAAGAAATGAAGAATATTTAAAATACAAAGAGAGTTTTAAAATAATGAAATGAAATTATCAGTCCAGAATAACATACAGCCCTTTACCAACCCCCATCTCACTCAATAGACAAGCTACATCACCTTGCATCAAGAATCACCATCTAGCAAGAAACATGCTAGGACAATCAGCATGTATTATCTGAAAGTAGGACAATTACTATGCACCCCTTCCCCAAACATCCAGTTTTCAACTTCCCCCATAATGCAAAGTATTTATTAGGAAATAATACTACTTTTCCATTAAACAAGTTAAGTACAGCCAAAGAGTCAATCGGGAGGAGGCAGACTCCCACCATCAAGCTCTGAGACAGCTTTCACTAACAACTCCACCACAAACTTTATCCGCCTACCTTCAGACCGGCTTTTTTCTGCAAGAATATGCAGCACAGATTTTCCAGAATTCTCATCTATTGCTGTCACATCTGCTTTGTTTTTAAGCAATGCACCCAGAATTTCAAACTGCTGATAGCTGAAAAATAAATTTCCAGAAAATTATTTGGGCAAAACATTCAATTCTGCAGCAGAAAAAATGTATGCTGTTTTTTTTTCTTTTGACAATTTCAATTCATAGTCTGACAATAACTAATCCAGAGAAAAAGAGTACTGAGATCTGGAAATTCATCTCTCTCTCTCTCTCATGCTCTCTTGTCTTCACAGGATACCCTTTGAAATGACACTGATGTCAGCAACATGAAAAACATGAAATGACATCAATATCAGTGATGTCATAATCTTTGACAAAATCTTCTGTGTTGATTTTCATTTGAGCAACCAGTAATGATTCTAATTTTATAATGGGTAACATAACAATTAAAATAATGATGCTCCAGAGCAAAATACCATTTTTGGTGGTAAAATTTCTTTCTTCGAGTACTTACCAGATGACGTGACAGCTAGCTCCCTCCCGCCTCCCCCAGTGGGTTCCAGACTCAATCCAGGCTTAAAATTGGAGTAGAGAGGCTCACTAGCGAGACAGGTGGGATGGGAGGGGGAGCTAAGCTGATTTCAAGTCCTACCATGTTGCACGGGTTTGGACAGTTGGATTTGAGGTAGCTAGAGGGAGATCTCCATATAGTCATGTCATCTGGTAAGTACTCGAAGAAAGAAATTTTACCACCAAAAATGGTATTTCTTCTTCGTACTGTACCAGATGACATGACTATATGGAGAATAACTAACAGGCGGAGGGAGTGGCTGCCCACCTTGTAAGAACACCTACAAACATCCATAGGTGAACAATCAAACAAAAGGAAATCACACCCCAAATCCAGCCGGGCTGTAGAGTGAGGCCACCTTGACTGAGCTATGCCAAGCTGCTAACGGACCTGCCAACAAGCTGCCGTATCTACTCCCTGCTATGCTGCTGATACCCAGCCAACTGTCACCAAGGAGTCAGTATAGGGTGCAAGATCCGTAGGTGGAATCTAGCGAATCACACAAGAACTCCAGCCTATAGCCCAAATAGCTATAGCGCTGCATATCCCGAAGTCTGGACTAGTGGCAACAGCTCCAGCCTCAATGCACGGACCTTCAAACTGGGGAAGCTGCTGTCGAGCAGCGCTGCATAAGCTGCCTGAACGACTGCTAACCCCTAGGCCGTAATTGATTGCACTGATAACACTTTCTGTCTTACCATTTCCCATTGGTAAGAACCGACACACGCCTCTCTGAGCGAGGCCAATTTCTTGGGGTAATTCCGGAGTGCTCTCACTAATTCCTGTGGTTAACCTGATCCTTCAGGCATGCTCTTGGAAGTAGGAGTAGCATATTCTCCTAGGACCCTGTTCTGGAAGACTAAACTTAGCCAGTAAGGCAGGATTATCTGAAAGGATATGAAACCATTACCCCTAAACTGTCAAGAAGTCAAAACTGAGTATCTCAAAAAGTCTCGGAGATAGTAGCCCCCCCGGCTACAACTGCTAACACCATGTCTGCCTGGCCAGAAGTTTAAAGGAGACCGGGATAACCGCTCAAGATATATACCCATCCTCTAATCCCAAGAAGGGAAGAGACTGCAACCTACTGGTTGAGGGCTAGCAAAACTCGTCAGCAAAGCAGAACATGGCTATTGGGCCCCATTCTATTGGCCGCCAAAGACGAAATGCATCTGATAGCAGGCCTCAATAAAAACTAGCTTCAGTTCTTATTAAGAATCACAGACCATTCTGCCTAGGACATATCCAAAGGATCCCGTCCATGACTAAGTTCTAAACTACCAAGGTGGAGGGCCTTCTAGTGAAAGCAATGCGCTCCACCACATCACTAGATCAATGTCAACTTCAGCTGTCACCTCTAATAAGGCAAAGGTGTGAAGCTGCAGATTCTCTGCAGCCAGATGAGCTTGTTGACTGCACAGCTCTTTTTTACCTAGACCGTATGGGCGGTCAATCCTGAAGTATCCCCAGTCAAAGCTGCTTACTCTTTGCTCCCAAGACCAATTCCAGGTAAGTGCATCCCTTATGAGAGGCCTGATCTTGGCTCTCTTAACCTTTGTCTGTCTGGCAGAAGGATTGTAAGGTAAATGCCCTGGGTTCCTTCCCAACTCGGTGACACTACGTCAACTGCCCAAGTCAGCGGGTCAGGAAATGGTGACTCAAACGTCGGGAGCTTGTCCCCACAAGTCTCACAAAGGTCCCCTATATGAAACAACCTGACCAGCATTGGAAAATTGTCTGGCGAAGGATACAGTCCCTTCTGTTCAAGACCTTTGGCTAGGATATTGAGTCTGCCAGTAATACTGAGCTTAGCCATGCAAGAGTAAAACATGATCCACCGGAATAACCTTCGCACTAGGGGCACTGGGCACAGCATAGGGGAGAAAGCACCCCACTGTCGACATTAAAGATCACTGCCTTGGATCTTTCGGCCAAAACCATTCCTCTCAACTGCGTCAAGCTGGGCTTAAAACTGGAGTAGAGAGACTCACTAGCGAGACAGGTGGGATGGGCGGGGGGCTGAGCTGATTTCAAGTCCTACCGTGTTGGTGTTTGGACAGCTGGATTTGAGGTAGCTAGAGGGAGATCTCCATATAGTCATCTAGTACAGTACAAAGAAGAAATACATAAACTAAACATAACCTATGAACTTCCTATAGGCAAACAAAGAACATCCTAACACAGATATAGGCACACATACCACCCTAACACCACCACCACCACCATCTTTTATAAAATGGTACTAGTCATCTTGTAATATTCATTTGAATAAATGGAATTAGTATGATGTGCAATAATTAGATGACTTTTTTATGATTATGAACCAGTAAAAGAATGATGCAGGAACCAATTTAATTTTCAATAAACTGTTTTATATTATTGAGACCTTATTACTTATGACATGCACAGACTAACTGGTTTTTGCAAAATAAGTTTTTGTTAACACTCACTGTGCAGCAAGGCAGATAGGTGGACATTTTACAGTTTTCTTTGCATCATCCTCTTCCTTTGTAATCAGTTGGCACAAATTTGGATCCACTTTGCCCTCTCGCAGCTACATAAAACAACCACAAAACTAAACAACCACAGATAACTCCAGGGCCAGCAAAGCTGATTTCAGTAATTTTACAGGCTGCTACAATTTGTCTCAGACTCTTGTTATATCTGCATTTTTCAGCAATTTCAGTGAGTACTTAGAGGTACTTCAAACTGAGTGAGCTGCTATGGTTGTGACACAGTTTCATGAAAAATCCCTCACTTTCCAACACAATTTACATTTTTGTTATTGTGGTTTGATCAATACATGAAAGAAAAATAATATTTGTTCTTCTTTCTGTCAAATGGTGTAGTTTATTTTATGACTGGATGCATAATATATAGCAACAAAAAAAATGGTTTGGAACTGTAGTACCCAAGTGTGTTTCTGCCTGCGGCATCAAAGGTTGGTAATGGTCGTAGTCAGACTACTCCAGTTTTGGATCTAATTCCTATGCATGAGAGTAAATGATCTAAAAATAGGCGATTTGGATCATCTAGGAGAAAGAATAGACTTTAATTTGGTACCAAAAGCATGGAGACTTTTGATTAAAAAAAGCGCTAAAATCAAATGTGAAAATTTTGGATAGCGATTGCTTATGGCCATGAAGTACACAGTGGATTAATATTGGTATTAGAACATGAAGAATTATTTAAACTACAAAACTATGAGCTTTGTTGTTCAGAAAATAAGTCTCACACGTTGGGATCTCAGGCAGCACATGGCAGGCCTTATCAGAGTGCAATAGTTTTCAGAAGACGCATTCTAAAAGAATCTCATGCACCACCATTAGGTCGGTGCTGTTGTATCAGATCAACTATCAAAACTGTAGCTGGCCGTCTATTATGACCCAACAATACATGTACTACAATAGGCAGGTTGTGAAAATTTTATTGCCAAATTCTGCAGTTTTCCAGTTTCTTGAAAGGACATCAGGAAGAAATTTTTTCCTGATGATGGAAAAAAAAGATGTTGCAGAAGTAGTCATGCTTTGTGTTCTGGCAAGACTTTGACATTCTGCCAATCACCAACTCTTGCAGAATGAGGCAGGTTTCAAATAATACAGCCATTGGTGATAGCTACAAGTAATTTTGCTAAAATCCACATGCATGCAAACACACACACATGCATGAGTGCACATAAAAATATGAACAGATGCATAGAAAGTGACCAACCAAAAGTAATGCTGCATCTAGGTGTTTCCCAGTAATAGCATAAATCAGCGGTGTCTTGTTCTCATGGTTGTAGATGTTCACATCAGGTCCTTGAGTGAGCAAATACTTCAGCATGGAGCATTTGATGTCTTGAACATATTGTCCAGCAGCATCGAACCAAGGGTCGTTGGCCCCAACCAGGTAAAAGACAGGCATCCACTTAGCTGATGACAGTGACAATGGTGAAAAATAGACTGCTAAATTCAGACTAGTCGAAAAAATATCTGAGATTCACATCTCACAACTTAGACAGGTTTATGAAGAAGTAAGGGGGATTTTGTTTTATAAGACAAATACAACCGCTTGTTCTTTGTAGTTAGAGGACAACCAATAATTAAAATATAAATAGAAAATGTCAAACTGACAAAATATGTTTCCTTTAAAATACACTGAGAACAATTATATTATTGCCACTCATACCACATGTAAATTAGAGAGATGACAATATTGTTTTGTGAGGCTTTAGCATAAACCTCTTGTTAGCCTGTTACTAGTTTCTCACTAAACTTTAAAACTACAGGTAATCTTAAGCACTTTTAGCATATATTTTGAAGATGTTAATAAGGTTAACATGAGTATGACTAGAAAAACTAATGTTCAGATTTTAAGATTTTTTTTATATTTTGTACGAAACTCATTGCGGCCAAATACATCTACTTTTCTTCATATTTTTGAATCTTCTTAAGTAGATTTTCTCTGAGGTAAATGCAGAAAAAGAAAATAAGCTATTTCTCTCAATCGCAGCTTTCAGGAGGTCCCTGGCATTAACATTATTCAGACTTCAACTCATTCCCCTGGTTTTGTGCCTTGAGACTTTTTGCTTTCCCCCCCAACTCTGAGGGAAGACCTTTCCGGACCACAAAGAAGTAATTGAAAAAGTGGAATAAAAAGAGCTGAGCACTGCTTTCGCTTGTTCTTTTATGTCTTGTCTCTGTATCTTCTATAGGGGAACAGAATTTCTCAGTTAGATATCAAGGGTCAACACATGAAAAATTCCTCAATAAAATAATGAAGTAAAAACATGAACTTTAGGAACTAAGTTAGTAAAAATTATTTAAAACATAGTCTAGAAACATTACTACAAACTAAGAAATTATTCTTCAAAGCATGGTCTAGAAACATTACCACAAAATAAAAAAAATAATTCAGTGCATGAAAACTACCGAAAGACTTCAACTAGCACATCATACTTGCAGAGCATCTGTTTTTGTGTGAGCTTCCTTCATTCAGAGATATCCAGTCTGGTTTTGTACTTGCATTAATATCACTCTTAGCCACCTCAACAAAGTTCCTCAAGAATGCACGGGCTTGCTCCCATCTTTTTCTCTCCAGAAATTCCATCTTTTTATCATGCCAGTACTGGAATCAAGTACTTTCATTACCAGCAATTCAGTCTTTTCATGCTAGTACTGAAATCGGGTTATCTCATTATTTAGTCTTTCCATCATGCCAGTACTGAAATCAAGTACTTTTATTACCAGAAGATTTACAATTATTACTGCCTTTGAAAATATTCATTTTACAATGTGCACTTAATTGCATCTATTTCTTAGATTTCTCTGTATGTCCTTTACACATTTTGCAATCTGCTGAAACATTTGTTTCCTTTAAAGAGTTGTCAAAAGAGCTTTTTGCTGTTTCTCTCCTCTCACTTCACAAAAATACCCCGAAACTTACATTTCTGGAAGAGTAGGTTTTGCAAGCAGCCATGAATGGAGTCAGTCCATTTCTATCATATGTTCGTGCCATTTCACACAGTTCTTTTCTGAAATTCCTCTTCGATCCATTTACTGTCAGCTGCAACAAATGCAAGTAGTTATAGGACACTCACATTTGTTGAGAATGGCGCTTGTATACATTTTCTTATTCCCAAATAGAAGACTTTCTTAACAGATATATGACTCTCTCTCTCTCTCTCTTACACACACACACACACACACACACTAATGATGCACACATAGCAATAACTGCTCACTGTTTGTGCTAGAAACTTGATGACAAGGCTAGGGTCTCCAGGCTCAAAAATGTCACAGGCAAGAGAATGCAGTAGGGTGGAAGGAGGCACAAGTGGGTCATCTATTGTTGCAACATTGATCTGGCAGCCATTTTCCACAAGAAGTTTTGCAAGAGGAATATTTTTCTGAAGAAAAGTCAAATACATTTAAACAATTTAAAACAGCAAAATTTGTAACAACCTCATCAATGATCTCTTAACCCCACACTCTTAAACCCTATCCACCTGGAATATCTCAGGTAATTTTATACTCTTTTATCATGACTTAAATTAAAGTAATCACATTCATGCCAAATGACCGATTCCAAAGCAGCAGAGTGATTCTGACTTTTTGATGACAGCTGTCCACATGAACAAGCAAATTATAATTTTGTTAGACACGTCTAAAAAAACTCTTAACAACTATATAAACAAATATATAATCTTTCTGTTTATGTGATTTGCAACACGAAAGCATAAAGCCGCTAATGAAAACACATAAGTTGTTGTGTTTGGAAATAGATTAAATCTATCCCCAAACTACATCTTTTATATATATATATACTTGTAATATTGGTGTCTGGTTGTATAAAAAGTCCAACCTTGCAAAAGACAGTAAGATATGATGTTCTAAGATGTTAAAAAAAGCATATATGTATAAAAAGTTGTAGGTGAGGGGGAAAAGAATAAAAGAGGTCAAGGTCATTGAGTTAATGCAAAATGATCATAACTACCTTTCTGAGAGCTTCAACAGCTGCAGTATTTCCCTCCTTGTCCTGAAGTGATGGATTACATCCATTGTCCAGAAGGAACTGAGCTATGCTGACCGTGTTCTTTATTGCTTGTTCACTTATTATCTACACGCATAAGATGTAATATAAGTATATAATGCACGTTTAATATAATCTTATAATTTTCAATTATTTAATTTTATGTTTATTATAAGAAAAATATAACAGGTGTGATAAGGTCTGAAACAGTTCAACTCTATAGGGTTAGGATGGTGTGCCTGATATGTACATATTCTGCCATCAAAAGATATACATCTGTACTTAGAAATGACATGCACAATGGTTGGTACAGTGTGTGCATGTGTGTGTGTTTATATCACTATCAAAATAAAATATTAGCTTAAGATAGGATCAATGAATAAAATACATTCTACAAGTTCTTACAGTTTCTGCAGGTTCATCATCTGCCTGGATAGATTCAGTAATCTTTGTCACAGCCAAGTAATGAAGCTGAAATCATCAAGTGTATGCACATTTCAACAAGTAAATAATGATTACTATTTTTAAACATTCCATAATTTCAGATAATATATCAATTTTTTTATTTAATTTGAAGGAATAGTCAGAAACTATTCCTGCTGTTTCTCTTATAAATATCCCCATATTTTAATAAAAAATAATATAGAATAAATTCTTTTTCTTCGAGACTTACCAGATGACATGACCATAGGAGACAAAAGGGTTATACTAATTCTTCAACCATCAACAGTTGTCTCCCTGACAGTCAGCTAACTGGTCCAGTGAGCAACTGCCCTCTGACAGCTATAAAAGCAAAGGCAAAACCAATTAATATGGCAGGGGTTTTTCTTTTTCAATGACCAGTGAAGTGGCCAGCACGCCAGGGATGTGCTAGCTCACTGTCAGGGAGACAACTTTTAATGATTAAAAGAGCTAGGGTAACCCTTTATCTCCTATGGGCAGGGCATGTCAACTGGTACAGTCAAAGAAGAAAGTCTGTATCAAAGAATGAAAAAAGTATAACATGATGACAGCTTTTTATGCTAACGCATAGAATAGCCAATTTTTACCATTGTTTTCCCAAAAGTATCTACAACTGTACAGTCTGCATTTTTCTCCTTAACCAGAAATCGAATCTGTTCAAGCAAACTGTCTTCTGGTTCACTGGAGCATGCTATGGACAAAAGTGTCCTTCCTGTACAAGAAAAAAATTAAATTGCCATCACACTTGAGTGGTTGACAGATTTCCAGTATAAATATTATAAAATAAATGCACATAAATGTTACTTGATTGTTTTGATGTATACATTGGTTTCAGTATTATTGGTAGTACTGTTGTTGTCACAATGAGGTGACTTGCAGATTTGTAGATTTGGGCTCATTAGCACCTAAAAGTGGCCTTAAATTTCAAGGTCAAGTGGGCCATATGGGCTCTTTAATGCACAGAAATGAAAGCATCTCAGGTAATCTACCCAGACCCTTCTAAAAAGTGAAACAACATAATGCGGTATTTAGAAATCATGCTCGTTCTCTCACCCTCTTCATCTGGATGGTTAACATTCACATTCTCATTATCAAGAAGCTGGGAGACAATGCCAAAGTGACCCTTTAAGTAGGCAACTGACAATGGAGTTGTCTGCACACAAATACAAATCACTCCATAGCAGAAAGCATATACACTCTGAAAGAAAAAGTCTTTTGATAAATATACTTTAAAATTAATTTTTATTAAACCCTTTCATAGGTATGCATGAAGGAATTCTGCCCATAGCTATGATATGCTTGAAGTACTATTCCATTAGATGTGCTCACCTGCCAGTCATTGCTACAGCATGGATCTGCTCCAGCCTGGATCAATGTTTTCACACAGAAGTACCAGCCATAAGCAGAAGCATAGTGCAGCGGAGAGTTGCCTGATGAGTCTGGCTGATTGGGTGAAGCCCCAATGTTCAGCAGGTAAGACAACACACTGGCTGACCCATTCATGACAGCATGAATCAATGCAGTTCTTCCCAGGCGATCTGATCATGCACAGAAACTTAACATGTCGTTCAGCTTGCATGGTGTACTTATTTCCAGTTATAGATAATGATATAGCAACTTTGTTTTGCTTTCAGACATTTTTAAGCACATGATGAACCAAACGTACAGCCCTCTTTAGTACAGTTTTCTGCCCACCTAAAACTTGAGAGAAGTTGTTGGGGAGGACTAGGGGAAGTTTGGCTTTGACATCTGTGGAATTTTTCTCTAAGCCTATTAAATAAAAAAAAAATTCATGCTCCTTGCACAGTTTATGGACCATGAAAGGTAAGACATCCCATGAATAAAGCAATCTTGCAAAGCTAGAAAAGATAATTCTTACCCTTCTGTTGCACTTCAGCACCTCTATCAACAATGCACCGAACAATGTTCAGATGTCCCCTGCCAGCTGCTACCATGAGTGGGGTTAAAGAGAAAGAGCTGATGGACAGCTTGGTGTTAACATCAGCGCCATATTTCAGAAGAAGCTGAACAATACTCTGTCAGGAACAATATACCAGTTTATCTATAAACATACTGCAGCCCTCTTAAAATTTAAAATCTAAATAAACAAGATTTGACTTTTCAAAAGGTAACATTATTCAACTTTTGATGTGTAACTTATCAACTAGCTTCATAATGCTAACACACCAAATCCTAAATTTGTTTTTACCTTTTTTTTTTTACTTTATTGTAGAATCAAAGGTAAACTCAGTGAACTGCCATGCATAGATAATATGTAAACATAAATGTTAATCTTTTATGTAGTCTGTAAAGATAGTTCATAGGCCATTTTTTGTCATAGATATTTGAACCAAATTTTACCAGGTTTCCAAATTTTGCTGCCATATGAAGTGGAGTTTCTGAGGTGGTGATGGTTCTGTTGACTCCACCATTTGGTTTTCCTTCAGTTGGGTCAACAAATCGAGAGTTTTCTGCAATAGGCACCCAAAGAAAACATCCATTCTAATGATACCTCTTATGTGAGTGGAATAGTACAGAGTGTTTTGATAATCGTGGAGTGCAGCTCACTTATCTCAGTCAAACCAGCTGACAGGATGGGTACCTGACTCCAAAGAGGTTTGGGGAAGGTAAAGTATCATGGGGAGAAGGAGATGGGCACTGCCCTCACGTAAAGCTGCCCTGAGAAAAGTGAGGTCTTTCTTTCTTTCTTTCTTCTGAGTAATGTGCTAACCCCTGCTAGGTGGGGAACAATACACATAGGTCTCTGGCGCCTCACTCCCTAAACCCTCTGAGCACGACATAAAAGTATAAGTATTACAAATAATGGCTAACAACTGAAAACTGCGAAGACGACAGTGGGTAAATCTGTTTATTATGGTTGCTCTCAGGTAAAAATTAGACCAAGAAACCTATACATTTTTGGAAAGGAGAACGCTTGAACTTTGCAATAAAACTAATGAAAATCGACTTCCCCATGCTTCCCCAGCAAAGTCACAATCTGAAAAATGTCACTGGATAACTTTTACCTTTACTCTAGGTCAAGCAAGAAGATAAGGTTGTGGGCAAAGCAGTTGTCAATTATGAGGAGAATTTTTCATTAACCCCGTCCCCCTTTCAGCAAGAATTCCAAATCAAGTGCCCAGGCACCAACAGGTAATCATCTCATCTGATCTCAGAAATGTTAAGACGAAAAAGAAAAGTCCTTGAAATCCAAGTCCCGATTCTTGGCATCCAAAAGAAAGTTTGTTATAATGGAATTTTTGGAACTTTGGACTTGAATTTTACTTCATTACATCAAAAAATTCTTCATATTGACATTTTTATGCTGATTTCTTTTACAATGAGCTCTTTAAAAATCTGCCATGAGTTTAGAAAAAAATACTGAAAAATGTATACTGCTGTTTGCTATATTGAGATTCTACCTGCTACTATTAAAATAAGCAAGCATGCTCATACTTAAAGAGAAAATGCCAATAACTCAAGATGTGGAATAAATGCCACAGTGCTGCCTGTCTATTTGACCTTATAAACAATTAGAGTGTCAGTGATAAAAAGAAATGTGTCTCTTATGTTCAAACAGTAGATGATTCCTACAGAGTAAATATACTCAACAATTTGATGTTTCACAGCCTGTCACAAAATTGTTTAAATCAGACATTATGAAAAACTATAACTATGCACATATGATGACCAATAAAAGATTTAACAATATTAAAATTGTCTAGGGTGACGTGATTCTATTTCAAATCATTACATTATTATTTTTATTATTGTTTCTGAAAACAAGAAAAACTGTACATCAGGGCAAAAAAACAAAACAAAAAACAAAATAAGGAATAATCTTGTGCCCCAAAGGGAAACTTTCATATGCTGGGTACAAACAAGGTTGTTTTCTTGATCATCCATGATCTATATGAATCCTGGTGCACTAAAATTCCCCCAATTTAACATTGCTTCATCATTTTCAAAAGATGAGCATCATTATGCTGGAACTTACTGTCTTGAAGCAGTTGAAGGAGAATCTCTACATTCTCTACCCTTTCTGCCTGGATGGCAAAATGTAGCGAGGTGAAACCCTTGCTGTCAGAATCATATGGATTAGCTCCCCTGGAACAGACAAGGCCAGTCATAGACACCCAAAGATTGTGTCAAAGAATTTTTCTTTCATTTCTCTTTTTAATCAAACTTGCTTAAGGTTCCAACTGCTCATCATTTTTATGTGTGTATACACAATTTTGTGCTGTACCATTTAAAAGATGTGCATAGAGATTTAGATCGACACTGCTTTCTCCTCCCCCTTTACTCTCACCCACACACCCAACCCTCCCACACATACAGAGCAGGTAAAGGAAGACAGACAGACTAAAAGAGAAAGGTAGGAAGGTGTGGCATGGGAAAGTAAAAAATATTCATGGTATATTTGTAAGGGCATAGTAACATATTGATTCTTTTCATTAAGATTTCATTGAACTTAAGGAAGTAGTTATTAACACAAAAATAACATGATATGACAAGGTAGGCATATACTGTGTGTGTGTGTACTTTTCTAGCAGTAGTTTGAGTGGGCCTGTCGAAGAGCACCCTGCTGCCAGATGAATGGGGCGGTGTCCCTTGGCATCACTTATGTGAAAATCAGGATCTACTGATAGAACTTTTTCCAGTATTGCAGGATTTGGGTTGCAGGCAGCTGCATGAATAGCTGTGAACTGATGAACACAATCAAAAAGCATTCTATAATTCCTGTTATTTACATATTTCAAGCAGTAACAATTAAAATGTTAGATTGAAAGGTTGAATAGGAGGTTGATTCTCACATGGTAATATAGTTATTTTAAATGCATATATGAACAGGTTAATGAAACAAAACTGATAAGCTATGGCGCTAGGGAAAATGTTTCCCCTTACAATCCATATCAATCTATCTAGTTAATATTATTCAAAGTATGTTTTAATAGAAACAACACCAACTCTGATACTTTCTTTTTTTTTCTTTTTTCTTTTTTTTTTTTTTTTGCTGTGACATTTACTTCAAACCTACCCCCTTTAATTCTTTTGTATCAGCTCTTAACTGTGATGGTGGCATAGTTTTTAGGTCTTCAGAATCTTTGGCCAAAAGAACCTGAAACAAAAATATACCCTCATCCTCGCAATCCAAGAGTAGGATAATAATGTTTCAATAATTTTTTCATGCTACGTTGGGATCCTTCACAAATTTAGATTTTTTTTTCAATTGATAAAAATGTTATAACCATGGAAAGTGTCTACTTGTGTTTAAAATAAAGGATTAGTCATAATTATGTCAACACTTAAATGGTAGAAACCATTTGTTCGCAAAACATACATCATATGTGCATGAAGATTTACAGGAAGTCTCAACCTGTTTGCCATTGTGTACAGCAAACAAAACCAGTTAGTTACAGTGAACACACGTTTTGTGGGGAATAGATGATACCACAGTCTGTATTAATGTTTACTATCCCTGTAAACACATTGTTCTGTAGGATAAAATAAATAAATGTTCCTCTCTATTAAAATAAACCTCTAATTATAAATGATCATGTTGCAGCAATGAGTAAACTATCTTGTTTGGTAAAAAATTGGTGTAAAAAAATAATGACAAGCCAATACCCTAGTAATGAGAAATGGAAAACGTCCAAAGCGAAAATGCTGTTTGACAATCAACGCCATTAGTTCTCCTGCCACAACATTATGTCCCCTGATCAGCAATACCATCAAATTCTTGACCACTTGATTCATCTGTCACAGAGAATATTTAGTGACGATTCACGTATTTAAAGCAAATAATCAAGCTGGACCTTCCATTTCTAATTTACTGACTAAGTATATCTTTGATAACAACTATAGATGAACCAAGTTCTTGGTACTCCTTACACAATACAGCATGCTCACACTTCTTATACTTTCCTTTTTACTAGGTCTTACTTTTTTATTCAAAAATCAGTACATAAAACAGAATCCATGAAAATATTCTTTGAGGTTTTATGTCAAAAGTACAAGAAGGCTTAGCGATATGAAACAACCAATTAAAAATACTTTTGTAGCATTTTTATGCATGTATATATATATATATATTACAAATGTGTAACATACCATGATCTATGTATTTTATAAATATGTGTTTATTTTTGCCCATTGATCACCAGGTAAAAAAAAAAAAGATAACAAAAAAGGACTGCTTAGATAAGTACTAACCAAATCAAATCTCAGATCTCTGGATATGTCACATTCCTCCTTATCAGAAGCCATAATTTTTAAAAAGACTTCTTTGGTTGCTCCAGTCTCCATGGCTGTAATAATAATATCAGCCTCGGCCAGAGGATAACTGTCTTCCATGTCACGCTGGTCCTGCATTCACAAGAATTAAGCAACACATTGCCAAAGTACCATTTCCTTCATACACAAAAAGAGAGGTTGAAAGAATTTAGACAGATAAATAGTAATAAAGAAAACATTTTTACAAGCACACTTTCCCTATGTTATAAACAGAAAGTCTTCCAGCAGTTTCTCAATGTGATGTATTTGTCACTTAATTTTAAACTGTTTATTTTGCCAATCTCATTCTCTCTCTCTCTCTTTCTCCCCACTACTTCTACATCAAAACCTGTGATCACTTGCAGAGGCCTCCCACCCAACATAAACACTTATTAAAACAATAAAAATGAAAATGAACATTCAGAGGCGGCTTTTGGGGGATGGCAACTGTTGCAGATGCCCCAGGCCCCATGCCTGATAGGGGCCTCGCAATAGGAGATTCTTGTAGTACGGTATATAGCCTACATTTACGGCTCTTGGTCATGCATATAACACTTGCCCAGGGCCCTGTTTGCTGCTAAGGCTGCCTCTGTGAACATTTACAACACACTATTTACTCATTAGTCAAAAAAACAAAATCCCTGTCAAATAAGACATCAACCCCGTCTTTGACATACAATCTAATTTTTCCTCTTGTTTTATTATAGTGTCTTTCTTTTGTATTCATGTAGTGTTTCAAGTTTTTTCTTTAGATTGCGGGATAGATAAAAAAAAAAGCATAACCAATGTTTATTCTGTTACCCTTGTAAATAAAAATTTGTCGTTTCTCTCCTTCTCTCTCTCCTGCATCTGAATGACATTGTGAGGCCACTATCAGTTCAGTGCAGAGACTTTTGCTGCTAGAAAGTTGTGTTTAAATGATTGATTTTGCCTTTATACTTTCTGTTTTGGTACTTGCATTTTATAAGCCATTATGATGGATAACCCATACAAGACTGTTATTCATCACACTGCCTCAATTAAAAAGTCCTTCTCTTTGACACATGACCTCACAAAACTCAAATGCAGCCTGAGGCCAGATAGAAATGTGGGACTTTTGGATGGAAGAAGCCAGCAAGCAAGAACATGTTAAAACTTACAGATATAACACAATCAAGGTTGAGTCAAACATTTATCTAGTGCAAAAAAACATCTTTTACTGAAGTACCTTGCAGTTTGATTGCCTTTTTTTAACTAGAATCAAAGAAGTAAAGACAGCACAGCATGTTGATACAGTGATGCTGAGTGAGAATAAATCTTACTGAATTTAACCCAGGAGTGTGTATCCCACAGCACTGTTTAAATCCTTCCGAGAGCTAAAGAAAGCAGCTTCCAATATATTGGAGACTAGAAATCAGACCTGCCTTCAATCATCACCACTAATCTCTCACAGAGTACCTGTCTAAGTATATCTTGTTCTTTTTTATTACCGTTTTGCCACCTGTGCTGAATGTTAGAATGCAAGCTTGCAATTACATATGAACAGCTATGTTGTATGCTGACAAAAATTCTGTTTCATCCTTGTCACCGGATAGCAATTTACTCCTTGGGTGAAAAAAGAGACTTTTTAAACACAAAAACAACAACACGGTGTACTGGAGCAATCAGTGTACTGAAGCAATCAAGAATCATCAGGTTTTTAACAAATGTACTTTCCTACCTTTGTGAGAGCATTGTTGCCTTCTCTGCTACCTCTGCTGGCCATGATCGCTCTAATTCGACCTACACCCAGTGAGCGGAAGTTGTAGCTATCAAAGAAAAGATAGATTTTTTTAAGGTACAGAGGGATACATGCGAGATAAAAATAGACTGACAAATATACATTGTGAAGTGTCAAAGAGATTATTCTCTGCTCTTGTTTTCTGCATAGAGAAATATCATCTGTTGGTAGCAGAAATGTTCATGAGATTTAACTGGTCTTCCCAAGATTGTCTGGTTATCATGTACAGAAGAAAAAAAAATTAAATGAGCACAAAAAAAGATCTTAGAAAAAGGTAGCAATTCTATAAAATCCTGTAGAATAGAAATACTTACGACCCAGTCCCCAGCCTTTCCATCATAATCTTGTCTGCAGCATTTCCTTCTAGTCGTTTATGATATTTTTTCCCAAAGTAGTCTTCATATAGAAGATTAAAGGCTTCTTGATGCTTTTTATACAGAGCATATTGAAGTGGACAGTAGGAATTGCTCTGGCTATGCATGTGACTAAGCTGAAAATAAAAGCCTTTTTCTGAAAATTCAATATCTGCATAATAATTGTCTTTGCACCTCACACACACACACACACACACACACGTACACACACACATATACATGAATCGCTGTACAAGCATGATCTTGTTAAATGCATGCTATTTGTCTGGAATTATTGATTTTAGGAGATAAACTTTGCAGGTAACATCCTTAAACCTTTAAAACTCACTCACTCTTTCCCTCTCTCTCTCTCTCACACACACACACAATTAGCAAATATTCACAACAGACAAAACATACAGTCGTGCAGAAAAAAAGCAGTAAAAAAAATTACAAGCAATACTTTTATATTTCTTCTCAATGATTTCATTTTAAATTTATTCAAAACCAACTGGGGTACCTGTCACTGGCTGTGGCTGACTTTTTAAAAAAAAAAGATTTTATCTTATCTTCTAATCCTTTGATGTTTCCTTTGTCCTTAAATTTGGAAGCTCTTTTTCTGGTCTTCTAATCTGCTTTTTCTATTTTCTGGTATTCAATAGACAATGAGTGTATTCTTTCAAGCTGCTCTGGAGCAAAGTGCATGAACCAATTATCTCAACAGGTAGCTGTATCCCATGAAATGTTCCAAGGAGGTCACACCACAACTTGTTTGTTATGCTGCTGGTAGCATGACTTCCAATGATGATGGTTTTTATTGTTTCTCACGGACATAGCAACCTAAGTACCCAGAACTACCACATACAAAACTAATAATGTATAATCTGCTTTGTTTATATTTATCATAAAATTATGACAAAAAGCAAATAGTAAAATAAAATATGAGAAATATGAGATTTCTGCTTACACAACGGACTCTCTCTGAATCTTTCAGAAGTTTTTTGAGTAGTTTTATATCATTCAAGTTGATGGCACGAAATACAAGTCGAGAATTTCCATACTTTGAAATGAAAGGCATGTGTGCTCTGAAAAATAAAGCAAATCACATCATGGGTTATTCTAGAAAACAGCTAAACCTGAAAAAAATAACCTAACACTAAATTCAATGTATCACTACAGAAAACTTACGTTGTTTCCCATAAAGGATCTTTCTCTTGAACTTTTATATTAGGGTTAGGATGAAGCTGAATGTCTTCCTCCTTCTTGGCCACTTTTCGCTTGCGTTTTGGTTTCCCGTCAGCTGTTCAAAGCCCCAGTTTTATTTACATGAATAATAGAAAAAATCATCAACAGATTTGTTGCTAACAGGAAATGTTGGCTCTAAATTAATTTTTGAACCATATAAATAAATTCCAAATGCAAATGGTCAAAATATGCAGAGATAGTTGAAAAGTGTATGAAATTGCATCATAAGTTTTTAGTTTACAGATTCAATCATTAAAACTTTAAAACAGATAATAAACAACAATGGTTTAAAGCCGCGGTTCTCAACCTGGGGGGCGCGACCCCCAAGGGGGGCGCAAGCTGCTGAAAAGGGGGCCGCAAAGGCGGTCATTTTCTCATATCTCGTATAGGTATTAGTGGCTAAGGGGGGCGCGCGGACGTACCTTTATTCGTCTGGGGGGGCGTCACAAGTAAAAGGTTGAGAAACGCTGGTTTAAAGTGTTCTGAGATACAGCTGTCTTCAGTGTTCAGTGCCAATAGCTGCATCTAACAGAGTGAAGGGGTTCATAGCTATTTACAATCACCATGACTTACACAGAAAGACCAAGCAAAAAGCTTCAAAACTGTTTTAATACAAACTATATTCACTTTACTTGCCTTCTTCCTGGCTTCTTTTGTTCTTTCTTTCCTCTGCTTTTCTTGCTTTCTCCTGCTCCTTTTGAGAAGGTGTCTTCTTAAGTTTGGGCCTCTTTGCTACAATAATACATAAAATGTCAGTGAGTCCTCAGTACTGCTCTAATATATTTATCACTAAGAAGTAAAGTTGTTTCATTTGTTTATCTAGTAAAACACGCGCATGAACAAGCTATTCCAATGATTATACAAGCCAAATTATATTTTAACACTTACTTTTAACCCTTTCTGATGAAGATCCTTTGTCTAACTTTCGTTTCTTTGAGGGTGGATGGTCAATGATAATAACCTCTTCAACTGAAAAAAAACAAAGTAAAAAATTATCTAATATAAACGGTGTCCGGTCACTTAATCCCCAGACATTTAATCCCCGTCCCTTAATCCCCTATACTTTTAATCCCTAGGCACTTAATCCTCAGAAACTTAATCCTCTATAAAGCATTGTGTAATGCTTTAGTCAAAGCATCAAGTGTCCGGTAACATTAGTGACAGGCGGAAATGAAATAATCAAGCAGTTATCTACTCACAATCATGAGTGAAAAAGAGAAAAGAAGAAAGAAGATGACTGAATCAACAACAACGCCTGTGGCTTGTCAAGCTGCAGTAAATGTCGACTTACTTCCATCTGTTCTAATGGCTCTACCAAGTAAGAGTACTATAAACAGGACTCTGAACAGAAATCGTGGGAGACTCAGAAACAGAGATGTCTACGTAAGGATTGTCAGTTACACAAGGCATCTGTTTTACAGTCATGCGTCGGCACAGAGAAATGTCCAAAGAGGAAGTACGCTGCATTGGCCAGGAGAATTAGCAACATTATACAGCGATATGAGGCAACTGATTGTCTTCTGTACCTCTGATCATTAGCTTACCTGTCATATTGATTAACAACAATTACCTCACAAACAATTAAGAACTATTTTCATATCATATTGTTGAAGAACATTGAATTTAATAGCTCACATGAATTTTAACTAATGTTATAGATGTTGAAATGACGTTGAAGTTAAGTATTATTTTAATTATCAAACTTATTGTGATGTTTATATGAAAATAATTATTTGAATTTGAATTAAATTTTTCACTGACTTCATAATTTTTATAGTGAAAATTTCATGTTTAGGATTAAGTGTTTGGGGATTAAAAGTCTAGGGGATTAAGTGTCTGGGGATTATATGTCTGGGATTCAATATAAACATGCAAAGGCATGAGCACGCACACAAACATGCACACCAACACACACACACACACACACATGCACACATGCACAATACATATATATAGGTATGGAGGTATGAATCAATTAAAATTATTTTGAACAAACCGAACAGTTTAAGACATGATAAAAATTATAAACCAGACTAAAAATTACCATCTTCTCCAATATCTTCCTTTGCCATGTTGCCTGACTCTACTTCTTCTGCAATGTTCAACAGCCTCATCGTTTCTTCCTTGTCCTCATCGTTTAAAATCATGGTCCTTCCATTAGGTGATACCTCCATGGACACCTAAATGCAAAAGAAAATGAAGTCTGTAATACAATAATAGTTCAGATTAGAAAACCCTTAATTCTCATTCCATTTCTCTCTGAATTGACGTGTCTATTTGTAGTCTGTGGGGGATACATGTGCAAGTGTGCAAGTGAGCATCCATGCATGAATATGTGCATGTTTGAATATATGTTTTAGTATGTATACACACGTAATGGTGAATCTGAAATATGTGAGTAGTTTATAATGTATGTGAAACAGAGAGAGAAAGTTTGTGTGTGTGAAAAAGAAAGCATATAAAAGTGTGCATGTATTTGCATATGTATGTGCAAGGAGTCCTTTTGGGGGTATACATATAATAGTGCAAGTAGTGGCTTCATTGAGTGTGGGCGTGTATGATTGATATTTGTTGAGTAAGTGGCGACCATCATCAAGACATGTTTCCCACTTGGCAAATAACTAAATTCTTCTTCAACAACAATTGCTATAAACATGGTTGTCAGTCATAATGAAATCTGTGCAGTACAATGACAAAACAAAGTAAATATACAAACACTATTGCAAATGCACCTACATTATTTCAATCCTTCAAACATTATGAACTATATATGCAGGGTTATTTAACAAATATGCAAAAACAACTATTGCTTACCAGATAGTCTGCTTAATGTACATACCTCCATCAAAATGCTAGAGGGGTCAATCACATCCACATAGGAGAGCTGATATAATTTTTCATCGTGTTCTTTATCGTCATGCATAGTTGCACAAGTATTTTTCTTATTTCTGCTTCTAGCAATCTTCTGTTTTTTGGCAAGCCAACGAATTTTTACTTCTTTGGAAGTGTTATAAACATTTCTCAACACTCTGCACAGGTAAAATCCATCTGAAAATTTAAATGTATGGCTTATTCTTTCAGTTAGTTTTCACAAAAAGGAAATGTTAATTACAAAACTTATCAAGTGATAAAATGAAAAGGTATTTTTTTTCTTTTTGCAAACAAAACATCAACAAAGCTCTTTCAAGCTTTCATCTATCTAGTTTATATGAATTATAATGTTACAATTCTTATGGAAATCTCTAACAAATATAAGCATGTGTGCACACACCCATGCATGCAAACATACACAAGCATATGTATGTGCACACACATTTTCATGCGCATGCATGCACACACACACACACACACAGCATTTCTGCATATCTGCTCAATCTAAAAATGTCTGACTGCATGCATGTAAATGTGTATGAGAGCTTGCATACACATGTAACGCTTCAGACCATCATCTTAACCAAGAGATCAGGTTAACTTAAGCCTGGCATAAAGGACATACAGCCCTAACTTGCTCTCTTCCCCAGCTGTCACATTGTGCTTATTAGGTGTATTAGCAGATTCAAAATGACGTACTTACCTTCAGTACTTCGCACTGATAAGTAGGCACCAGTAGAATACCAGACAGTTCTTCGCTTTGGTTTTATATTCCTAAGAGGCATGGCTCTTACTTTTGTCCCAGAGCAAGAGCGTGTAGGAGCGTTGACTGAATGATCCTTCCCAGGTGATGACACTTTTTTGGTCAAGCTCAGTTGCTTGGGTCCTTTGCCTCGTGCACTTAGAGACACATTTTTTGCCATCGCCAGCTGTTCTGTGCAGATCTTGGAAGGGTTTTTAGTCACTGATCTTTCCAGCCTAGACGCATTCCTTTTCTTGGATGATACCTGTGTTATCTCTTTACTGTGGAGTTCATCTTCCATGTACCTGGATGGTGTTTTCGTTAATCTCTTCAACACTGTACTGGTGCTTGTACTGATGTTGCTGCTTGATGTCAAGGATCTTGTGGAATTCTTTCTAGTGGCACGTGTAAGTGAATTCTGCTCATTATCTGGAGGAAGTAGTGTTGTTGGCTGTCTTCGCAATGTCGCAATGTCCTGGGGGCTGTCTGCACTGTTTGTTTTGTTTAAGACCTGTGACCGTATCTTACTGCTCATATCTGCCTCATTTTTTGCTGACATGAAAGAGAGACTTTTTGAGAGCCTCTGTACCTGTTAATAATAATAATAAAAAATAACATCAGTGCAGCATATTGAGACTGACTCGATCGCAGCACCCTTTAGAAAAAAAAGAAAAAAAATCTCACAAATAATGTCTCAATTCTCATGGAAAATGCCTGTTTCTGGAAGCATACTACCATCTTAATGTCTCCTTTCTCATGGAAAATGTCTGTTTCTGGAAACATACTACCATCTTAACAAATGTAAATGAAAGCACAAAAAGCAGCATCAAAGTATTGAAGCAAGACCCAATCGCTGCCACGGTGTGGTGAAAGATTAGTTCGAACGCTTGGTTTGGCACAAAACACACTTATCATCTGGAGTTAAGTCAAAGTCGTTAACACATGCAGATCCAAAGTTAAAATCAGCAAACAATGTAGCAATGAATTAAGCTATTTTCTGATAAAGTCAAATGATTGACACCTTTGGAGTAGAAGTGAAAAGTGGTTTCTATAAACAACGGTAGTGTAAAATTGTTTTCCAATGTACAGAATAATTTGTTTTTTGTTTTGTTTTGTTTTGATTTTTGGTCTCATCAAAGATACCACAGCTGTACTTACCAGTGAGGGTATCATCCTAATTTAAGCACTTTTTCTGGATGATGTCCAAACGTCAAACGAGTCCACCACCCTACAAAAAATGTAGGGATTAATTATTTAAATTTGTTTCAAATGTTCTATAAACTGTTCCAAACACCCCTCAAAAGACACAAAACTTTATATACATAGTCACCTTGCCTTTGGCTCCGATCGAGTTGAGCTTTGCCGATCCACCGCACTGAATATTTGCAAACGCCCCTTTATAATCTACCCATACTTCCCTCGTTTTCTCTTAACAGAGCTTATCGTGGGAACCCGTAACAAGGCATGCTGTATCATGTTATCGGTTACGCTGATAGGACAAAACAAATGGTATGGATTGGGCAATATTTCCCTTAAGTTGTTTCGGTTCCGCGAAGCGTAGTTTGGTGCGACTGGCACTGTAACGATTCTTCATTAAAGAATGACGTCAAAATTAGAAATTACATTTATTTGATGCACTGAACATATCAAGATGTTTGTTACTTGGCAATGTTAGCCTTATTTTGAACCACTAAATGTAGAAAGTGGACGAATCCATGACAACAGGAAGAACTGTAGTATGAAAGTAAAGCCCCCTTACTGTGAGCTCTTCTGGTGAAGAGATTCGTTCGGTCATAATACTCAAGAAAGGGAACCGCTCGTGCGAAATTCGTCTATCGGACTATCTTCTTGCCCATGTATTTGGACGATATTCCCAGTTCAATCAGGAGCTTGTAGGATGAATCAACGTAACACGAGCTGAATGAGTTTAATGTTTTTCAGTCAGAAGTTTAGAAGTTGCCCCCTCATGCGATTGTGGCCACTAAAAAAAACAAAAGACGAACTGAGCCGTGAACCTATTCGATGTGTCGAAGTTGAAAGATAATTTGTGTGTCTGAATGGCAGCAACAGTTACACTAAACTCAGTGAGTAACATCAAGCAGCAAACGATGGCACCGACAAGCGAAACCAATGGCTCAGGAAGTAGACAAGACGGTTCTACAGAACGCTGCGTTTTGGATTCGGAAGAGAAAAAAGACGTAATACGAGATATCCTAACCGAAGGCAGTGAACACACTTTGACACATAACCACGATGCCATCTTAAATGGAGGAAACGAACAAGTAAATGCTATGAACAACGAAACCAACGATCAAGATGAAAGCCCTGTCATAGATATACACATAAATAATGTTGTTTGCACTTTCAATTTGCGGTGCCATATCAATCTTAAGAGGGTAGCCATGGAAGGGGCAAATGTAGAATACCGACGCGAGCATGGCGTAAGTCACAATTATGCTTTTTAATTAATTTTTTTCAGGCATGTCGCAAGAGATGCTGATGTTTTGTACAAAGTCAAATATAGAGGACTGTAGTTGAATTAAACTTATTTAAAGCGTATGATGCAACAAATGGTTTTAAATGTAGTTTCATAAAGCTTAATCATTATACCAAGAGACTGGTTGGTGTAGGAGTATTGTCATTAAGAAAAAAACTTAATGAAGTCCATATCTCTTGCAAACATTGTCAGTGTAGTGCACTGTAAGCCACTGTATAATTTTTAGAAGGTGTTGTTCAGATCTAAGAGAAATAAATGGTGATAGTATAGTCTTTCTCTGTGTAAGCTAACAAGAATATATACAGAGCATGCCATGTTTGCCTATAAAAAGTCTTAGAACAAACGTGTTTCCTGGAACGCATGATGTCATAATGGTAACGACATAACCTCACCTTCTTTGTAAGATTTTCTTTCCACCTAACCCCTTATTCTTATCCCTAATCCCTTTGTTTGATGGAATCACATTCAGCTTCAGCTGTCAGCATGTTAGGCCTATGCCATCTGAGAAACACATTTGTGCCGAAGTCTAGAGTACTCAGAATTTCAAAAAAAAAAGCCTGCATTAGTTAACTTGAATTGTCTTGATCACAGTAGGTTTTATTTTAGTACCTACACCATTGATTTGAGAATTTTTAGTGATGTCTTTATTGAAATCAAACTTTCATATTTATCACATTTTAGTTTAAATTTTATTTGACTTTACTTTCATCATGTACAATTTTTAGTAAGTATGTTGGAAGGTTTTGATAATGCTTCTAAATTGTTTAATATATAGTAGCACATGAGAGAAAATTTGTATTTTGCTAGAGATGAAATTTTATCTTCACATGTAGATTTTGAACATGAAGCTACGAAGACCACGTGTCACAGCCAACATTACATCTTCTGGCAAGGTAACCTGTACTGGCAGCACCAGGTGGGTCTTCTAATATTTTTCTCCCATTCTGTATAACAAATTAGTATGGGGTATTCTATTTTTTTCCTTAGTTTAAAAAATCTTGAAATATTTGTCCATGTGTTGGAAAAGAACTAAAAGGTACTGTTTTGAAGACCTATGAGTTTTACCTTAGGAGGTTGAGGCACAGTTTCAAATTATTTATGTTTTACTACTTTGGATCAATAAAATGAACATAAAGACTTTAAGTGAACCTTTCATTTTTGTGTTTTTTGGTTCTAAATAAAAGCATTAGTATGGCATAATAGGTACTAAACAAATTTTTTTTTGACATTCTGACCTTGAGTGAATCTTCAAAAAAATATGTTCTTCTGCATCCTCTTCTTTGCCTTTATGTTGTTTTGCTCCTTCATTCAAGTAAGTGACACTGCAGCTTGGTTTTATTGAAGAGTACATTTCTTTTAAATAAAGACCAGGAATTTCTTTTCCAGTGAGGCAGAGGCAAAGGTTGCTGCAAGGCGGGTTGCTAGACAGCTACAGAAGCTTGGTTTCAATGTTCGTTTCAGCAATTACCGTGTTGTCAATGTGCTAGGCACCTGCATTCTCCCATTTGGAATTAAATTACACAACTTCTCCAACCAGCATCCAGAAGAAGCAAGGTAAAGTACAAAACTCATAAATGGTTGCTGGTTCTTTTATGTGCTGGATTTTGTAACTGCATTATTTCTTTTTTTATTATGAGCATCAAGAAATATCAACGTTTTGAAGACAAGGATAATTTAGGTGCTACTGCAATTTAAACATTTTATTTTTTTGTCATCATAATAAGAATGAGTCTTTGGCAGTTAAGTTATACGTTGTTTTGAACACCCACAGTAGTGAAATTTCTTTTTCAAAGTACAGATTTAAGTTTATTAAATTCTCAAGATACATAAATAACCCTCTTTTGTTGATGAAGTTTAAATCTTCAGTCTGAAAAATTCTTACATATGCAGATCAATTTTCTGCCTTCTTGTTAAAGTATGGAGGCTACAGCTAATATATAGCTGGGAGTATATGTAATTACAGGTATTAATCGACTTATGACCATTCGACTTTACAACCACAATCGCTAGCCACTACTTCTCCGCAGTTGGTAGCGCAAACGTTGCCCAGCTGGTTTTGATATGTTTTGCAATTGGGAAAATGTTTCCTATGGTATTTTTTACACTTGTATTTTGTATGTTTTGCAAATATTCAACCAGTTGTACTGGTAATGCAGTGTTTTATGTAGCCCTCTTACCGCGATGTGCCACGATTGTGGCTTTACTGGCAGAGCACAATGACCCACTATTGTGGCTCGTGCTCCACGAGCGTGGCTCTGCAGTTTCACTATTGTCTTCAAAATCATAAATTTTAAGCCCATGTTTTTGAACATAGAAATATTTTTAGACATGCTAAGAGGGTTAAACCTGAGAAATGTAAAATTAAGAAACAAAATGGTGTAGAGATGATACAAATGGCATAAAATGAAAATTATGATAAAATATGACGTGAACATTTTTATAACATCATTTCACAGTACTGTACATAGCCTACTCGACTTACGACCAAATTGAGTTAAGACCAGTCTGTCAGAACCAATCGGTCATAAGTTGAGCAGTACCTGTAAATGTATCCTTTTGCTCTGTGTGTTGACATTTGGTGAGCAAATGGAAGTTTCATATTAATCAGATTAGCATTAACAATATGTTTAGTTCATTTATATATATATATGCACACACACCATATTAATCCCTAAAATCTCAACCTTTAAACACTGGAGTTTTTAACTGGTAAAGTCAAAACTTTGTTTTCTGTGATCACAAAAATAAGCTTGCTGTTTTGGCAAGGTGTAAGTTCTTGCACTGACTTCATTCATTCCATAACATCATAATTAATAATTTAAATTCAAGATTATAGGTTTACTTAATGTGGCATACAGCTTTGTACTTAAAATTTGCTCATTTGTAAGTCTGGAAAATCCATTTCTTGCAACGTGTGTAATGTTGGGGAATGTTTTTGTCAGTACTTGTATGTTTTTGATTTATTTTGAAGCTATGAGCCAGAACTTCACCCAGGGGCAACATACAGAATTAAACCATTGAAAGCAACATTGAAAATATTCTCCACAGGAAGCATTACAATCACAGGTAAAACAATCTTTATGGATTTTTTGTTTGTTTCTTTTATGCTAAACACTGAATCACAACATGAAGTATGCAGATAATTAATGTTGTATTAAGTCCATTTGCCTAGGAAATATGCAATGTTGCCTTTAAATTTCTTTGAAATTATCATAGTAACAATATTAAAATCTGTATTTATTCCCTGAAAGAAGAACTTAGATGTGGCACTTCATAATATTGATAAGCTCAGCATTTAATGGCTTTTGAAGTTTTCTTGAAAAATAAGCAGAATATTTGTAGAGGAACAAAATAAGCCTGGCATATTGTTTCACAATAAGACTGTTTAAAATATTTATACTATACATAGAAAATAGAACTTAATAGATCTAAATTAGAGTATTTCACATTGTGAAAATAGTTTGCATTTTTATTCTGCAAAACAATTTGAGGTTTCATTTAGGAAAGATTTTTGTAGTGTTACAGATTTGATTATAAATTACCAAAATACTTAATACTAGATACTTCATTTACATAATAAAAATGCCATAATGTTCACTTTCATTTTCCACCTTATGCATCTTGCCATATCTTATGAAAGATCCATAATTAAAGTAATTCAAGATTGTGTGAATCATCTTTTAACTTTAAACATACAAAGTTCAGATATTGCTGACCTCAGATACTCTGATTGATAAATCCTATCTGGGCATGAATATTGTTCTTTTAGTGGAGATTCCACGAAGTATGAGCCTGTAATGCACGGCCACAGTTAATTACTTCAGTGAGCAGTTTGGTGACAAATATCAATAAGTCCATAAATTAGAAGAATAACAAATAACACTAATGTTGTCACAAGTATCACCTTTTTTAAAGCTGAAATTCATACCTTTTTCATGCCATTTTATTGTTAAAATTTTGAGAGATTTTAAGACAGGTTGAAGGTATGACAGTACGTATGGCTGATGATGCAAACTTAAAAATTGGTTTGCAGGGTAGCCTAAAAAACTAAAATCTCGTAAACCTTTGAAGAGTCTGAAGTAAATTTCCTGAACAAATACACCCTTTTTTCTGACATGTTGCATGCAAAGTCATGGGAAAATTGTATATTTCAGCTCCATGTGTTGCCAACATAGGCTTAGCCATCGAGCATATCTATCCCCTTGTGTCTGAATTTCAAATGGAGGCCAGGGTTGAATCCAGCAAGCAAAGACTCAAACAAAAAAGAGCACAGCACTCGGACTTTGCAAGAAATGGTTTTCATGAAGAAAATGAGGAGGAGGAAGAGGAGTTCGATTTTGATGAAGATGAAGACGAGTACGACAGCGAATTTGAAGAAAGCTTTGATAGTGACGTCAGTCATGATTAAGCGTTCTGACTGTGAGTTGTGCCAGATGGAAGTTTTTTGTGCTGTCAGATCTTTGTTACTGAAGTTGACTTTATGTGTTATTCTACATTCATCATGTCTAGTTTCTGCTGTTGCTGGTCCGTTATCCTTTGAGTTTTTCAAGTAAAAGGGGAAAGCTAACATACTTCTGCTGCTTTCTGTTATTAAATTTGTGCATCACAGTATCTTTCAGCATGTGTGAACTTTTCAAAACTGCTATTGGAATTTCCTCCTTATGTATTCTCTATGTGTTATTCTCAGATGATATTGTGTTCTGAAATTTTGATGTATATGAAAAACGTGTGGCATTTCTTGTACATTTGTATGATCTGGGGTAAGGGTGGGGAAATTGTTACACTGTAATTTGTAGTAAAACTGATGTGATGAATAAACATTTTTTGAGACCTAGGGCTTCATTTTATTTATTTAGTATTCTCAGCATTGGTGGTATCATCATTCTTGTGAACAAAGCTACAAATACGTTTCGCACGCTTAAGATATACAGATCAGGAAATGTACAAACTTTCACAGAAGGGATTCGGAGACCCATATGTGCCACGCTTCTTGTACTAATTAATGTTGTCAGTGTAAATAGCACATTTCTACCTGGGGTTTCAAAACACAAGATAGGAGAAAAATATTGAGTGAAAACAGCTAAGGTGTTTTATTGTATCTACTTGAATGAAGTTTTCTTACAACACCACAGTCAAAAGTCTCATAATGATCAACAATGAGACTACATATCACCAAGAGGTGGATCAGCTAGTAGTGTGTGGTGGATTAACAACAGTCTGCATCTAAATATCTTGGAGACCAGGGAGATGGTAGTTGACTACTAGTTGGTGGTTGTATGCTCCTTAGCCTAACTGGCAGGGAGGTGACAAGCTCTGTCACTTTGTCTTGTCCATGGATCTATGCGAGTTTTAGCATCCCCTACCGATCTGTGATGTTTGTTGCACCATTCACCTGTTTTGGATTGTTCTTCACTTCCAGAAATAAAGGCTTTGTGAAACCTCTTATTATTAATGGTGAGACCATCAAGCTAGTAGATCATTTCGAATTCCTGGGACAATTTGGTGTCTCTCTTCAAGAAGGCCCAGTAACGACTCTACTTTCTGTGACAGCTGAAAAAGCTAAGCCTCGAGAGGGACATTCTGTCTAGACATTAATCAAGAGTGTACTGGCATTTTTTATCACCATTTGGTATGTCAGCACCACCCAAATGCAGAAAGTCCTTGGTCGTGCATGTGCTTAGTAGAATGGTTACTAGTTAACTATGTTGTGTAGTTTTACAAACAATTCAAAGCTGCACTAAACAGACCTGCGGCTCCATATAGCTGCTCAGCTATTGCACAAATTATGCAAGAAATTTTCTCTCGCTCGTATACAGGCTTTTGTGCACCATATTACTTTGAACATCATCCGTTTTTCATTTGATAACAATGGCGACAAGTATGTATATCATGAGAATAATTTGTATTGGGTCATGGTCAAATCAGGAAATGGTCTAATTGACTGGTGACCAGTGGCAGTAGCCAACACTACATGCTTCTCACATGTCACTGGGAAATAAATTGTTACCTATTGTTCTTGTGTCTGTATCTTTACTAGGTCCATTTAATGGTATATAATTTCTTTGAATATGCACACTCTCATGCCTCTACCTCTCATCTACATTCATATCCAAAAAGCTGAAAAAGGAAGCTGCAGGCTTTTATGGGTAACAGCCAAATCATTAATTTGATCTCCAATATCAGCAACCATTGGCCCGAGTACTTGGAAAAGTTCCAAATATGACAATCATTCATGACATATGTAAAAGACCATGGCCTGACATTTCAGCACTCACTTATTACAAAACATCTGATAAAGAATGTTACATGTCGTCAAAAAATGTACTGCTAAAACAGCATAATAAACGAACTGCAAAATCTTGAAACATATCATACTTATCAGTACTAGCAGTGCATATATAACAACTGCATATATCTTGCCTAGTTTAGATGATGGTGAGTTGTGAATAACTAAGTGATGTACAGAATGCAGACGAAATATGCACACATGCTCTATCCAGTCAATTCACGGTTGCTGGTGAAACTAGTACTGCTGAATCCTGAAAGGTATTTATTCATCTGGGCGTTTTGGTGGTGGCCCACATGGTTGCAACATTTTTTCCATTATGTTAAATTTCACACGTGCCCGCGTCTCATTCTCTGCAACGGCAAAGTAGCTGAGCATGTCAAAGTGACCTAAATAAGAGGCATAAGTATCTCGGTGTTGATTTGTAAGCCATTCCCATTTGCTTGTATCGGCATGACCAGTGCCAATATACTTTGACTGCAGATGCTCTAGCTGGCTGTGGATGTTGTAACGATCTCCCATGATTGGCGTGAGAGTGCTGATATTTTTAATCCAGATGGTAAACTAAGCCTGTCTCTGTTTTGGCAAAAGGAAGCAATGCTACAATTAATAATCTGAAGAGCATCAATTTAAAAATACAGTATACTTTCGATATCTTGCACTCTTCACAGCCTGATCCACAGTCAAAACGAATTTCCTCCATAATCACATTACAGTGAAATACACAGTAAATAGTATATTAATTTTGTCAGTCCCAGTCGGCGAAACAGGTCTGTCCGTAGAGCAAATGACAGTAAGTTATTAAATCAAACATAAGTTTAAAAAATGCAGATTTATAACTTACCATGAGTAGCAGAAATAGTGATAACCGCCTGGCAATGAAGCAAAGACAACGCAAAGCAATTTGTATTTTCACGAGTGGTGCAAATCGGAAGTTAGAAAACGGAAGAGCATTTATAGGCGACACACGCATGCGTGGCGCGAGCGTGGGGTAACTCAAACGGATTTGCTGTAAACGTGGGAAGCATTATTTCTCGTTCTCCTCTCAAAAGCGGTAAGAACTGCGAAGTATTACAAACAGGTTACAGATTTATGTATTATAAGCTGTTTGTCGATTTTTTTTTTACAGTAGATGACGGATACATAGAAGGGGTTGTTAGGTGTAAACGTTAAAAGTGGAAGGTAGATTGCAGTCCGTATTTTAGAACGTATCATGCTTGCTGATGCTAGGACTTCGAGGATAATTAATTTTATTACTCTGGCAGTTACTGATATCTTCATCAGATTCCTCCGAATAAAGACAGTCTGTATGAAAACAGAAAGACGATAGGATTTGCAGAAAAACAAAAGGAAGAACAGGTGAATAGAAAGTTACGTATAAGACCTACTAGTGTCTTTTATCACCCGACCATTAAATCCTTTTATTGACATAATTGTGTAATGACGTGTATTGATCATATAGTTCTACTGATGAGAATAAGTTTAAGCCAACACCACCACTAACCTGTAGAAAAAAAGAATCGCCTGTAAACCGATCGTTTTATCGTTTTGCTCCTTCTGAGGAATAGTTAACGAAAGAATACAGGATCAGTTAGAAATAGTAGTAGTAAGTTTAGTAGTAAGTCCCTTTGAAAGGGAAAGTGCTTCCACCTCTCGGTGATTTCGCACTGTGGGGGATGGGTTCTTTGGGGAGTGTGGGTGTTGGGGATGTGGGTGAGGGGATGGGGAGATGTGGGGAAAGGGTTGCTGTTTTGTGGTGCCTGATGCGTGGTTTCACTTTTGTACGTGCCCTCTATTTTTGTTGGTGTTTAGGTTTTCCAAGTCTGCATGGGTGATGTACTGTATTTGTGCCCTCTTTATCCATTGTTGATCTGCCAAGTTTGCATGGGTCGTTACAGTGCTGCTGCCCTCTTTCCTCCTGCTGCTGCTGGTGCTGGTGCTGCTGCCGTTTGTTGCCAGTGTTTAGGGGTCCTGCCACGTGTACCGTGGTGGTGTATTGTGTTTCTTTGTTGGGTTCCATGTATTGCTCTTCCTCAATTTTTTTTTTTATTATTTCATTTTATTTTTCCAGTGTGGATGGCTATGTTATCCTGTTTACCCCTATTCTTATTTTATATTAGACTAGAGTTTGGGTGGCTTGTTGCTATTACTACTACTAGTGACAGTATACTGTTCCATAGTTCTTTAGGTGGGTTGAGGCAGTTTCTGAGGTTTAGTCCCAGTCTATACTTATCTAGGAAATGTTTTAGTTCTTCTCTCTCTGGTTTATTTTCATTGCATTCCAACAGTACATGCGGGGTGCTAAGTCTGTCCCCACAGGCACATGAAGGTGGGTCTTTATACATTTTATAATATTCTCCACTAAGCCTCATTCTGGTTATTTTAATTTGGTCCGACCTGATTGACGTTAGGTACATCAAGGTGAGACTAGGCTGGTCGTCTATCAGTCTTCTAGTACCTATACCTTCATTTTTGTATTTTTCTTGCCACCTTATTTTTATTGCTGGTTTTATAGCTATTTTTCTCTCTGCTGGTGAAATAGAGATGTTTAGGGTGGTGACTTTAGGGTTAATTTCTTGTTTTACTGCCAGTTTAGCTAGTTTATCTGCCTCTTCATTTCCTTTTATTCCTATGTGGGAAGGAACCCAAAAGAACTTAATGTCTCCCTGTTTCTGGTTGATTTTCTTTATGATGGACAGTATCTTGTATACTATATCTATTCTGTTTGAGGATTTGTTTTTTAAAGCCTGAAGTGCTGACAGTGAATCTGAAATTACAACATATAAGTGCTGGAAATAACAGTTGGAAATAATCACCACCGCTCAGATTTAATGGGGAATAGTCACATTAAGCAGATAAGCTAGCAGACTTGTAGGTCACTGAATTGTTATAAGTTTTCTCGCTCAGTGATGCTAAATGACCCCCCCCCTACTAGTACTGTGACATAGTAGTAATAGTAGTTCATTTGGTCCTCCAAATTTTTTGTGACTCTTTTGATTGTCTGCTTTTCAGGTCTTCATCATGCCAGCTAAAGCAGGTAGAGGAAAAAAAAGAGCACTTCCGACGAATGAACTGGATGCCAGCGATAAGCAGAAAAGCATTATTGCGCCACCAAAACGGGTCAAGGGTATGGACACATTTCTGAGAAAAAAATTAGTCGATTGTTCTTTGCTTAAATAATTAAGATTATTTTAATGTAATCACATTATGTAGACATTGTGTATGAAAGAAATAAAAGGTAAATATTTTCATTTGGGTTATTATTTGCATAAGTGTTGTAGATTTCCTGTTTATTTAAAAGAATGCTTTTTTTCATCAGTTTGTCAAACCTTACTATGTCAACTTTACTCCTGTATCTCAGTAAATTTAATACAGAAGCTGGTTGAAGGAGAAAGCTGTACACTGAGCTAAACCAGAGCAGCAAATGATATTGGTCTGCTTTTTATCATCTTTTATATATAATTAATATTTGTAAAAAAAAAATCACTGCACTTTTTGTTTGTTTGTTTCAGTGAGCCATCCATCCCACAGAACTGCTGGGGGTGTGGTCTTAACATGTGGGGAAAATGATGTGGGACAGCTTGGTCTTGGTGCAGATGTTGCTGAGAAAATGAGAGTTTCCTATGTAAATATTCAGGAGCCAGTAAAGCAAGTGTGTGCAGGGGGTATGCACACTGTCTGCCTTACACTTACAGGAAAGGTGAGTAGACAACAGTCTTTAGTAGTGTGGGGAAACTGTACTTGAGAATTCGTTAGATAATTTTTATTAAAGAGAGTTACAGTTCCACTGGTAAGTCCTCAAGACACTTAGTTTCCAGTGTTTTTGTGGTACTGTTATAATGACATATTATATCAGAGTTTTTGCTGATTCTACTATAGACCTTGATGCATTAGGCTAAATAGTTGCTTCTTGTCTTGTTTTTGTACATGAGATTTTCCTTATATGTTTGTGAATCATTTATGTTGATGCACAGTGTAAAGCATTATCCTATCTTATGGAAAGAGAGCCTTTTATTTCTTTCATTAAAAATTTGGCAGTTGAATGCACTCGCACTCACTCACAAGTTAGTTCAAGATCAAGACATTTTTTTAGGCCAAGGCTCTTGTTATAGTAACTTTCTATTCATATGTAGGTATATGGATATTTTAAATTTGCCTTTTAGTTTCATTAACACCTTTTTAAAAGTCGCTTTGGTTTCTTGTTCTCTGTAGGTGTTCACATTTGGCTGCAATGATGAAGGAGCCTTGGGCCGAGACACATCAGAGGAGGACAGTGATGCTGTTCCAGGTCTTGTGGAAGGTCTAAGTAATGTGGTACAAGTCTCTGCAGGTGACAGTCACACTGCAGCATTAACAGAAGATGGCAGAGTCTTTGCTTGGGGAAATTTCAGGGTACTGTATCTGAAAAGTTATTACATTACTGCTTTATTGTTCTGTACTAAACTGACCTGGTAAACAAAGTACAGTATATAAAAAAGATTTCTGTATGCTAGTGCTATTTGATATTTAGTTTAGTCTATCCACCTGAAATATATAAGTTAAATTTTTTTGGGACAGTGTCAGTTTTGATTACCAGTCATATTTTTTCATGTTTTCGTGTGAATTTGTAACAAATTACCAGTTATTAGTAATTTACAGTGATGCAGATTTTCAAACAGTTTGCAATTCTCATGATGGGAGAGAGATTATTTGAGGATTACTGCAGGTACAAAATCATACACTTTTAGAATGCTCTTTTGGCTCCTTTGACACTTTAAGTTCGGCAGGCCAGTTAGTTTTTAACTGTGGGGTGTTTTTAATGTTTAGTGTTTTAATGTTATCAAGAGGTTTTGTGTTAAATGTGCCAGGATGCAAATGGATTGATTGGATTGACCAAAAAGGGCATCGAGAAGAAACCTATTGAGATGTTGCCTGATGTAGTGGTTGTCAAGATTTCATCAGGCAGCGACCATCTTGTTTGTCTCACAGACCTTGGAGAGATTTACACACAAGGTATGTACTCAACTGCAACATCAGCCGCCATTACTATTTTAGAAACAGGAAAAAAATTGATGTCTACATTTCTTTCAGAGTTGAGCAGTAAAAGATTGTTTATTGTGGTAGAATTTGTGTTAAAAATGCTTTTTAAATCTATTTAACAGGCTGCGCAGAACAGGGACAACTTGGTCGAATAGCTGAATGCTTTTCTGCACGTGGTGGACGCCATGGACTAGGTAATTCATATGTCATTAAAAGAAACTATTACTTGTTTACCTTTAATGTGTTATAAATGTTCATCACATTAATAAACTGTATGGGAAAAGTGCCTGGAGATGGTAACAAGGCAACGCCACTGCCTTCTGCCTACCCTTCTTCACAACTGCTAAAGTGTTTTGTGATTATTTCATGAGCAAGACATCAGACATTTCATCATTCTTGGACTCACTCGATGTTTTTGCCTGACAGCATCTCTTGTGATGTTCTGCCGGAATGGTTTCTGACTCAACTTTTGACCAGTCTCTGAAGCCGACGTAAAAGCAATTATTCTGAAAGCCAAGCCAACAGCTTGCCAGTTAGATCCAATGCCCACAAGCCTTCTTCCTGCAGTGCTTATATCTTTTACTTCCTGGCATCACAGATATTGTAAATGTCAGCTTGTCATGAGGTGTTTTCCCATCTTTGTTTATAAGTGCCCTGGTGAGGCCACTCCTAAAAATGTCAATACTTGATGTCAACATGTTAAAGATCTACCGCCCAGTTTCCACATTGTCTATTCTCTCTAAGATCATAGAGAAAGAAGTTTTGACATAGCTTTGGGCCTACTTACAAGAGCACCAATTTATCCCCCAAGCCCAGTCAGCATATAGACCTTTTCACTGGAACTACTCTAAGTAACCCCAGACATGTTATCTGCCCTTGACAGTGATGTTTATGTCTTATCTTTACTGGACCTGTTTGCTGCATCCGACGCTGTTGACCACTCTCTGCTCCTTCATAGATTCCACACCCCCTACAGAATTTCTAGACTCACACTAGCATGGTTCAACTCCTATCTCAAAGATAGGACCCAGACTGTGTTTGTAGACAGTCTAACATCTCACCCTGTTTCATTTTCCTGTTGGGCTCCCCCAAGGCTCAGTATTCAGCCCAGTTCTGTTCATTTTGAACACAAAGCCACTTTCATGCATCAAGTCTCACCAGGTTTCTCATCAATCATATGCTGTACTGCCTCACTTTGGCTAAGTCTCACTCTGCTACTAGCACCCTAGAAGCCTGTATTAGTGATGTCAAGGACTGGATGGTAACAAACAAACTTAAACTTAACGATGATAAAAAGTAACCCCTCTTATGTTTGCCAAATCACATCAAGGTGGGCAAAACCAGCATCACCTTTGTGTCATCTATCAGGAATATGAGATTCGTTGTCACTGCAGACATGACCCTTGATAAACATGTTACAGCTGTCTGTCAGTCTGCCTATTGTAAACTATGTAAGATCAGCACCATCCGTAACATTCTCTCCTCCTGCGTTGCCAGTACTCTTGTCTGTGGGTTAGTTCTTTCTCAGCTTGATCAGCAACTCCTTGCTTGCAGGCTCCCCTACAGACCTTCACAAACTCCAGAAAGTACAGAATTCTGCCGCACAACTGGTGCTTAGAGCTAAGAAACCGGGCCATATCATCCCCCTCCTTCGTTTTCTACACAGGCTACCCATCCGGTCTCGCATTGTGCTGTTTTAATTTCTTTGCTGGCTCCTGCCCTGACTATTTCTTTGAACGTTTCTTCCCCTTATCCATGCCAGACAACAACTGTTCATCTTATGGCAGTCTCCTAACTATTCCTGTCACTAAAACAACAACAGGTCACAGGATTTTTAGTTACGGTGCGGCAAAACAATGGAACTCTCTCCCTTAACATCTCCAATAAACATGTTTCTTTGGATAGGTTGGGGGGAGTGTTTTTTTGGTCGTGGATCAGCATTTATGAAAATTTTCCTTCCTAATTATGCACATAATTTTCATGTTTCAAGATAACTTTTTCTTGAAGACTGTTCAACAGTTTTTAAAATGCCAAAATATGGTGAAGAGTATTAAAGATATTGCTTAAAATATGTCTCTGAACCCTGCAGGTGAAGTTCAGCTTAAAACTGCTTGCAACTTTTTAAGAAAATGGTCTGCTAACAGCTGAGCAACACTGAGAAAAAAGACTAATTTGGCCATTGACTCAGCCAAGCCCGTTGAGATCTTGTAGCTGTTGATTTCACATATTTCACTAATGCTGAAAAGAACTGAGGAAATGTGTTAAAAAATGAGCAGGTTTTCATGTTAAGAAGGAGTTACTGTTCCTAAGCAGCTAACATGCAATGTATCATTACATTGGTGAACATATGACGAAAAAAGTGTTTCCTACCATTCAATAATCTTCCTCCTTTTAGTAATGGAGAGAGGAATTTCTGTAGCTTAGGTTCAACTGGATAATAACATTACCAAACAAGTGCTTCCTTTGATTTCTATGCACGTATACTTTATATGGCTGTGTCACTGTAAAGGGATATATTACCAAAATGACTGTCTTCAATGCTATGTATATATTACAGAGTAGTATTTGATATTTTATTTTCCAGAAACTATTTTAAATGCTGGTCTAGTACGATGCAGGAAGTTCAAGACACGTAAAATGGCAAAATTTTCTGATATCTGGACTGGTCAATACATGACGTTAGCTCAGGAAAAGGAAACAGGAGATATATACGCTTGGGGCCTGAACAATTACTACCAGCTTGGTTTGTGTTTGCATTTTCTTTTTACTTTTCAGTCCACATACACAAATGTGTCAGTTTGTGTGTTTTTTTTTCGTCACTTGCTTTTTGAAAACTGCTGTAAATCTAATGTGACCAAATCTGTTTTGTGTTCTTTTGAAGTCTGCATATGAAATAACAGTTGTTTAGAGTGTTTTGAATGATTGCCAAGTGCCAGCTTTAAAATGTAGCATATAGTTATGACAAATTTTCATATTTCGGTGCTTCATTAGGTTTTGGAGATATGGTAAACCGTTTCTTGCCTGAGCGTGTACAGTCATTCTGTGTCATGGGTCGCCAGTGGCAAATGATTAGTGGAGGCCAACATCACGCCATAGCTCTTGACACTGATGGTAAGCATTTGCTCATTTTGTTTGGAAGAGCGTAATGCAAATGTACTCTATTTTCTTCCTTTCTTTCTTTTTAAGTCTAGAGCTAAATGTGATTTGCACATTTCATAGCTAACAAAGGGGACTGATTGCATTTTTTTACAATGAAATATTGTAATAAAATATCCTTTGTCGTAACAAATTTTAAGCATACAGTTGGTAATATGACATCACTAATAACATGCATTAATCAGTAGCAATATTCATATTATTTCATGATATATGTGGTCTTTTTTTCCTTTCTGTTGTAGGTAAGGTGTATACTTTAGGCAGGGCAGATTATGGGCGTCTTGGACTTGGTGAAGGTAGTGGAGAAAAGGCTGAACCAACACTTGTTGAAAGCCTCAAATCAGAAACTTGTGTAGACATTGCAGCAGGTGGCTGCGTATCATTTGCTGTTACTAAAACTGGTAAGAACTTTTCTTTTTCAATATTAATATAAATTTGTTCTTTAATTTTCTGAAGTCAAAAATTTGTGTAGATGTTGCAGCAGGTGGCTGCATATTGCTGTAACCAAAGCTGTTGAATATTTAATACAAATTTATTGTTATTGCATTATCTATTTTATTTATTATTAGTATCATTGACATTATCATGATTATGCAGACATTTTTACCTGGCTTGCCCCATTTTTCACTTTCCACAAATCTTATTGGTTTTATGGTATGTAGTTGTTACGACTCAGAAGAAATTATGGAGGAGGAATTTCATGACTCCAGGATTTATCCCAGATTGTTTCTCTCCAAATAAATATAGCTATTATTTAAAATAAATTCTTGATGTTTACATATGTTCTTGGTAGGTAACTTATTGGAACAAATGAATGCAGCAATGCTTAATGTTTGCTCATATAATTTACATAGTTATATGTTTATTTGTTTTTTAGGCAAGGTTTTCTCATGGGGCATGGGTACCAACAAGCAGTTAGGCTTGGGATCTGAGGATGATGCATGGGTTCCCACTGAAATCACAGGAAAGCAGTTAGAAAACAGGTACATTTCTCTTCTTGCAGTGTCATCATTGACTATTTGATAATGCTTAAAATCTTAGAAAACAAGAGATTCTGTTCATAGAATGCTGGCGTCAGTACAAAAGCCATGAATACAGTTTGCTGTAGCCAAGAAGTAAGATAGCAAGACAAATAATTCTAGTTTCAAAGTCATTTTTCACTTAAAACATGCACTTTTGTCTTAAGCTTCACTTTTTTCAAGGCGGCCTTATAGCACAAGTACAGGTGCAGAGAATCTCATATGCTACAGTATGCTGGAAATCGGCTATAAAAGAAGGAAATAATGGGATCATTTTAAAAAGGAAAGAGCAGAAAAGGCTTTTCCAGAATTCTAAAATGCCTGAAAATGTTTTAACAGTAGCTGCAGTGCTCTACTAAAACCATTCAAATTAAAATTTTAATTGTGCTGGTGATAGCTGATTTTGTTTTGCTCTCCGTTTTAGGCTCTTCTGAAAATTTCTGTTGGTTTCTTTGTTGCAGGGCAAGTCTTATGGTTTCTTCAGGTGGTCAGCACACTGCCTTGTTGGCAAAGAATGTAACTGCTAGCACAGTGCCTTGATAGGATTTTTAAAACTTGCATCTGACAATACATTATCTTGGAAGAGTTAATTTTTTAGTTTATAGCTGAGGGTTGTTGTTTATGTCTGCCTTGTACCCCCAAACAAGAGAATCCTGATTTTGAAATCATGTTCCCTCAAACCAGGTATAAGAATTACTAGAGGAACATGAGGGAAAATGTGGTTATTGTAGAGTTTTTCAGATAGCAATTTTTAATGATAAATCTTGCATAAATTGTTCATGTGTACTTGGCAGCAGTTTAAACCATTAACACATTGTTTAAATGCTAGTATATAAGGCAGATCATTGAATCATTCATAACGTTCACATCACTGATATCAGATCTCCAGAATTGTGTGCATTAACATTTAGGGTCTTCCTGGCAAGGTTGAAACAATTTTGTCTAGCCCTAGCCTGGTTTTGTCACCTTTTCAATGGTGAGAGGCAAAATTATTTTCTTTTTCCTCCAATCCCCCAAATGCCTGTTCCCTAATCTTGTATTTTTGTGCTCATTTTTGGATTTAAGAGGAAGCTTAAGTCACACTTGAGCTAAGCAAAAATTAATTAGCTATCTGTAATTAAACCACTATTGTAAACAACTAACTGCACAAAACAGATTTGGTCATTTTCACGTATTCTGCTTGACCTATATGATTTAATCCCTATCATTTTTTGAAAAATCATACTTTTAGTTTAAGATCTTTTAGTTTATGACTTAAGCTTTTATTTTGAACCAAATGACTTCTGGCAAGAGAAAAAAAATTGCTGGAATATTTCAAAGTATATATGTAATCAGGTTTTATTAAGCTAGTATTTTTTTCAGTATGTTCTTATAATTATGTACATAAGATTTTTAAAACAATTTCAAACCACTGCCATCAACATTATCAGACAATTATCGTTCAAATGGTTAGGAACCTAAAAGTGACACCTTTGTCTATCCCTCAGCACTAATCTTTTTGCGCTGATTTAAAGAATTTCTTTCACCATTATCTTTTTATCTTACCCTCTTTCCGTCCACTGAAAATCTTTGATGAGAGAAGGGGTTGGCAACATAAGAGGTGGGAGAGTGTGGTTTGTTACTCTTTACAGATCATTCGATTATTTATAGTTGAAAAACCACAACTGAGTAGTTAATAAGTATTGTGCAGCAGTACAATGTACATTAGTGTACATATTTAGTCAACAGCAGACTTTTATATTTTTGCACTTGATAATTATAATGAACCATGTTCTGACCCCGCCTGAGTGGATACATCCGTGCCTATGCATTGTTAGAGCCCCCCCGCCTGGTGCTATAAGCAAGCTATATATACACACTTGTATCGTTCTCATGTATAAGGGGGGGGGCATGAATAAATGAGGGCAAGAGTAAACTGCTTTTCCAGATTCAGGTGTTGGTGTTTACCTCTGTAAAATAGTAAGGCTACATTTCTGCAGATCATGGTCAGATATATATTTTTAGTATTTTTTTATTGTGTTAGTGGATAATGATAGTGATGAAGCTGGTTCTTCTAGTGATTGAAAACAGGGAATATCGATCTTTTAAAAAAATGATTGTCTTTAACTGGTGTTGCAGAATTAATGCTCACAGTTCACACAGTACATATTTACATTTTATATGTTTGCTGTGCAGAAATCTGTGTTTCATCATTCAGTCATTGTGAATTAAATCTTGTTGAATGAATGTAATAAGACATATTTGCTTGCAATAAAGAAATACATTGCTGTCAGTATTTGAAGAGTGGTTTCTTTTTTAATATATACAAATGAAATTAATAGATCAGTCTTATGATGAACCATGCATAATATCATTTGGACAGAAAGTAGGATCCTATATAAATTTACACACAACTATTTAATACATAAACCCTTTTAGAAATTATGGGCCAGTTGCACAACATGTTTCTAAACCTTAAAACTGTTCTAAAGAAGAAAAATCTTTTCTTAACCATTTTGATGCATTGCAGAAAAACATACAAAAAATTGTACTGACAGGACGGAAAGTCAGACTTAAACAACTTACTGCTTACTTAAAGCAGTTTTAGTTTTAAAAATTCTAAAATTGTGGTGTGCACTTTAAACTAGTTATCTAAAAAGAGTTAAGGCCTAAAAGTGTTTAAAATAAGAAATGTGTTGTGCAACTGGCCCTATGTGTTTACAGTTTTCCTTAACCTTTTAGTTGCTGGAAGTGATGTTTCAGAGACTGCTTGTTTCTATTAATGGCTTAAAACAGCTGCAAAACATGTTCTGGGGCGAGCTGCATGATTACTAGTATATCCCCACACGTACGTGCCTGTATGGTCTGAACATTTTCACTAAACAGAATTACGCTGCTGTTGTTTCTGCATAAGTCACCATGGCAGGCCATTTATCCATGTGTTTTGACCACCTCTTTCATTCTAACCGAACAAATACCTTTTTTCTAGAGCGGTACACCAAAATAAATGCTTCATGTCACGTATTTACAGTTACTTTGTATGCCTAAGCCTACATACATGCACATACACGCGCGCGATGTACATACGAAAGCCACGCCTACTAAGGGAGGCTACGCTGATGAGTGCAGGCTAAAATGGCTTCGTTCGCATACAGTATTGTGCGTTTAGAAATATATTTGCATTTAACTATGAGGTCTGTCAAGTGGTGAATCTCCGCAGAATTGACTGGATCGTCTTTGTTATTTCGAAACTCTCTTCTTCGAAAATGTCAGGTAATGTGTTGTCATTTGAACCATGACCATTGTGTTAAAACTCGGCTAAATCACAAATCGATAAAATCAGGATTGCTGGTGTACGCACAAGGCACATTGCTTTTAAATCATAACGGTGTACCATCGGGCAGAATATGCTGTTTATGCAAGTAATGGCTTAGAATTCTAGCTATTCAATTTCAGTTTGGGGTTGTTAATAATATTTGCAGTGGTTTATATTTGAATGCTGTAAGATCATCTGGAGACGGTGATACTGATAGCGTGAAATTTTTAGTTGGTAACATTAATTGACAAGCTATCCGATGAACGTATATATTAATCTTAACTGCCATTTGTTTATATTAATTACTAGTTTTTTTATCTTATTGTTTTCGGTAGGATGCTGTGGTTGTGTCGCTGCACTCCGACCTCGGTACAAACGTCTTGTAGACAACATATTTCCAGCTAATCCACAGGTAAGGCTAACTGCTCAAATGTTTGAATAGTATATTTCATTGAAATAGCATACTTCGCCTAGTGGCAAAGTTTTCGATGGCCTGTTTAATTTATTACCTGCAACTCTAAATCAACGTTTTCTCTTGGGTGTATTTTCTCTTGAATTTTCCTTGCACCCATTGCACAGATCAGTGTATCCCTGTTAGGACTGAGCCTGAAGATGTGAAAGGTTAACAAAGAATGTACATGTCAGATTTACGGAATTGCCGACTGCTCTGCATGAGCCCTTCTGTGTTGTCCATTCTACTACAGAATCAGGATAGTCATATGGGGCATATGCTTGCAGCAGCAGTTATTTGCCCCTCCTGTTGCAGAACTAAAAAAGAATTAGTGTAATATCACTAAGTAAATTGCGTGTTCTCACAAGTTTTCCAGGAACTAGGAATCCACCAAAATGAAAATTGCATTGTCCACAGTTTTGTCAATAGATTTTAGTTTTGCATTCACCAGATGGGATGCTATTATTTCCACAAGCGCAAAAATTTGTGGACAAGCTGCATGAACTTGTCAGAGAAAAAGTACATTACCATACACCCATCAAATGGTACACAAGCAAAATTTGTTACTGCTCAGTGAGGATTATCAGAAAACACAGATGTGTGAATGTGATTTTTTATGAAGTAAACTGTTCTAATAATAGTCTTTGGGTAGAATTTTATTGCAGAACATAATGTTTTTGTCTTCTGCTCCAACCATTGCAGATAATACAACAGTTTCTCACATAGAAGATTTTACATATGTTATAAAACATATAATTAAATGCTTTTCCACTTTTCTGCTTTTCTGCAGGATGGATTAGTGAAAAGTAACATGGAAAAGTTGACATTTTATGCACTGTCATCAAGACCAGAAAAGCTGGACAGGATAGGCCAGTACTTTGAGCAGAGACTGACAGTTGACATCAATAGACACAGATATGAGTTAGTTTTCTTTCATATTTAGATGATTGCTTTCACAGTGCAAATATAAATGTCAAACCTCATACTTTAAGCTATAAATAACTTCATAAGAAGTCATAGAGGCTGTGCAAAATCTAAGAGGAAGAAACTATTTGAATTAGATACCATGCCAGTTTAAATACATGTAGTCAATTAAAAAATAAATGGATACAAATTCTTTCATGTTTGAAAAAAGCTTTAAGTACCAAATTAGTAACCTGGGATATACAAACCTACATTTTGAAATATTTTAAATACTCTGAAAGGGGGTGCTCTAAGAAGTGAAAAGAAGAAATTTGTTTTAAAAAATTGAGTTTTAAATGTCTTTTTGTAGGATTTAAGCAGTTACTATTGTATCTTTGGGACAGATATGTTTTTATTGCCATGGAGGCACTTGATCAGCTCCTTGTTTCCTGCCATGCTCATTCACTAAACTTGTTTGTGGAGAGCTATCTCAAAATGGTGCAGAAACTCTTGGAGTGCACTGACCCTGACCTCCAAATTACTGCTACCTCCTCTGTAAGATAATTTTTTATTGCTTAAATGTTTAGTTTAAAATGTTTCTGGATAAAACAGCTACAACTCTTTTTAAAATTTGTTCTTGCTGAAGTACTTGCAAAGCACTTATGCATCCCAAGTATAATTGATGATCATATGATATTAAATAGCTTTGAATACCAAATACAGCATTAGGTCATATTTAATTTGTTTCAGTTTGTAAAATTTTCGAATATTGAGGAGGATGCACCTTCCTATCATCGTCGTTACGACTTTTTTGTCTCGAAGTTCAGTTCAATGTGTCATTCAGGTGACCAGTACGACAGGGATACCAAGCTCAAGTAAGTGAAAAAAAATGTTAAAAGTTTCCTTATGTTTTCTTCTGGTTTTTTTCTGTCCCATTTACATTCTACTGTCATATCTGTTGTACACAAGCACAAAAACAAAAATGCATTTTGTAATTTTAAAAATAAAAGAATGAAACATCATGGCTTTAGCATAGGTGCTTTACTGAAGTTTGCAGATTTGAACAAAAGATATTTACCCTTGTCTCAGAATGATACTTTTTTATGCATTTGAAAGATCTTCATGGGGTCGAAGTTTTAGATGAAGCATGTATCCAGATATCAGTTCAGCTTTTCGTAGTCAAAAGTGATGATGAGTGCAGTGCCACATAAGTATGTCCCATATTTGTTGGGGTTTTTTTTTGATGGTATATTGCTGATGTGTGTGTGTGTGTGTTTGTGTGTGTGAGCTTGTATAAATGTGTATGTATGCATCTCTGAGAATGAATTGATAGGTGCATTTGATTTTGATGTATAAGAATGCGTTGAAAATGAGTTGTGTACAATAACACATTTTCAATGTTTAGTATATGATTAGCTCATGAGCAGCTGTATCTTTCTGAAGTAAAGTATACCTGGTCTTCTTGTTTTCCTTGTTATTTTCTTTCCATTCTTTGTCTTCCCTACCACATTTTCATTTAAGACAGAAATCGTCCTGCATTTGGATTTCCTTTCTGCATTCCATGTCTTTCTCACACTTTCTACATCTCATGTGATTCTCCTCTTTCTAGGCTGGTCATTCAGGTCTAAGAGAGAAAGGTTGTCAGTTCTCCTCTGTCCTTGCCTGCAGAGGAAAGGTTGGGCTGGTCTCCTTTCCCCCCTCCTCCCCTCCAGCCTTCTGGGGACATTTTCCTTCTTGAGCTGGTCAATCAATACTAGCATTTTGCCTCCAGCAGCACCATCTCTCAGCTTGGGGTTCTGCTGGAAAGAATTTCGGTGTAGATTCAGTTGTTTATAATCTCTCACTGCAACGACAGCTGTTGGGAAAATATATTTTGACTGATTTAGCATCATGCTCAATATGTGTGACCTTGTTTACATCGTGATGTCTACCTTTGAGGATCCTGAATTATTCAAAGGAAATCTTTGTTAGCATGAACATGTGCATGTGCATGTAGGTGCTCATATACACACAGAAATGTGCATGCATTTATATCTTAATATGCAAATTTAGGTTATATAGTTGGAATATTAATATATTTTCAATTGGAAAATGTTATAATTTTATCAGAGCTTCTGGAATATAAATCTGTAAATTGTATTCTTTTATGACTGAGATATTTGAGATACCTGCTTGTTCCATAATGTATACAGCTACCTTAGAAATGTCTCTGGGTGAAAGAAGAGAAATAGAGAAAAAAATTAGCTTTTAGAGTTATTGATCTTTGTCAAGCACCAGAAGGCACACACCATAATTGCTGCATTTTGTTCCCTGCATTGGCGATAATGAGGCTTTGCAGCAATAAGTCATCCTGATGGAAAGTATAAATTGAGTGCGTTCAGTATCTTGTTACTTTAAAAAAAAAATTGAAATGTGCACAGTGTGTTAGTGCTTAAGAAGTTTACTTTTGCATAAAGGATCTGGCTTTCCAGCTGGCAATAGTTTTAAATTATGTGACATTATTCCCACACTGACTGACAACCAAGTCAAACCCCAAACTTGCAAGGTTTCAAACAGAAAGGACAAGCAAGTGCTGAGCTCACTTCTGTTATCGACCAGTATAACAGCCATTTTTGTCAGTTCCAGCGCTGACCTAATTTTTGTTTTTCATGTCAATGGTGCCAGAGATTAAATCAGTGATTGAAGCAGATCTAATTATTTTCTCATTCATCAGTTGGATTTTCGGGGCTGTTGTGCCAGTTAAGAATAGAAGAATTTCAAATAGTTCCTTCTGGAGAAAGATGCTGTTTGTGAATTGTCAAGCTTAGCTTTTTGAAAGCTGGTAGGATCAACTGATACTTGTGGAAAATCAAAAGTAGTGTGCAATAGCCAGATCAGCAATGTGTTTGATCTGAACCTTCACTTACTCAGCAGCATTACAATGGCAGTAAACTTGCATGATAATGTTAATTCAAGAGAAAACCTTTAACAAAGCTCCCTCCATTCATTGTCACCTATAACTCTAAAAAGTCATCTGTTTACTGTTTGCAGTTTGATTTCTGTTGGAATAATTCTATCAGCATTTATCATTGCCTTGTTAAATCCATCAAGGTTTTTTTATGGGAAACGTTTTTGTCAGTGCAGACAAGAAATAGAACATTGCTAACTACATGATAACTGTTTGCCTGTTTCTTAAGGATGAGTTCTGTGACTGTGGGTTGCTCCTCAAGACTCTACTGTGTTGCTAGATTTTTAAGCTGAAATCACAGGCATCAGTTTGTTCTCAGAAAAATTTCTGTCTTAATATTATTAGTTATTTTAAGGAATTGTTTACATTGAAATCTTTGAAAAAAACACCACTAAAATTCATAGCTAAAATTTGGCTATGCAATTTGAACTTCTGTTTTTGATTTATGCTGGCCAGATTACTATGATGAATCTTAAGTTTTGTATGCTCCTGCCTTCACCCTGGATTTGCAAGAAGTGACTTTCTGCACAATGAGGCAGATATTATGTTTTATTTTTTTTGGTGATTCAAAAATGGAATGTGTGATTTGAGCAAAGTCTGGAAAACTGTTCTGTGTGAATACTCATGTGGCCCAATCTTAGCCACAGCATGTTTTTCTCAGCCTGTGGAGCTCTGTGCTGTCCTCACAGATTTCGCAGAGCAGGCCTGCGTGGTATTCAGGGTGTCGTTCGCAAAACGGTGTCAGATGACCTGCAGGTCAACATCTGGGAGCCGATCCACATGGACAAGATTGTGCCATCACTACTGTTCAACATGCAGGACACCAGGTAACTGCATGATTTTCTTTATTGAAGCAGTTGCTTTAGATTCCATGTGTTCTGTATCTGATAGCTGTCCCTAGGCTGTTCAAAAGACAGCTACTATGCTAAGTGGCATGAAAGGTTTTTCAGGTAAATGGTTTTAGTTCATTGAAATATGTTAAGTCTCAAAATCTGACAAAAATAACCCCCTTCTGTTTGAGATATAAACATTCAATCATTAACATTCTCCCATGCACACTTTCTTATAGAACTGCTTAATAACTGTTCTTTGGGATAAATACAGTCATGACAGCCAGTGGGAGAATTAAGAACCCATAAATATGATAACTAAAGGTAACTAACATGACGTTATAATTAAATGTTGACCTCTTTGTGCCACAAGTTAAATGAGAGAAATTTAGATGACCCTCTTTCGTTCAAAATTCTCTGCCCCTATCTCTTTGAACTGTGGCTATTTGAAGCTTTCAAGCCAGCAGGCCTCAAACCTCACCTCACCAATTTTGTTCATCATCTGTATGTTCACCACTGTGTAGCCTGTGCTTAATTGTGAGATTTTTGTTTGTTAAGCTGTTGGTTTGTTTGTAGTCAAGTGTGCGTAGTACATCAAGCTCACCTCAATGTTGGGAAATGCACAATGTTTTATTATTGTTGTTATTATTCTTCTGTCTGTGCACATGTTAGGTCACAGTGTTTCAAAGCTTGTACCTCCTTTAGGAAACTAGGTTAATTGTTCAAATATTGGGAGACAGTATTTTGGAATGCACTAAACTTAATCATTTGAAATAAAAAAATTACTTAATTAGGACTTTCATCATTGGTTTAATTACTGTTTTAATTGTTTCAGATAAGTATAATATTTAAAATAAAAAAACTAAAGGGCAGCTACTAGCAAATATGTAACTGAGATTTAAATATATAATACATGTACATTTAAAATAAAGAGAGGTCTCTCTTTTTTATTGTCTCACTGATTAATTGATAATAAACGTTTTTGTTTTCAAACCACATTTATTTAGCATGTTTGGCAGCATACAAGTTTATGGTGAACAGGTTCAACCCTGCAGATGTGGAGAGTCCCAGAGATGAGGATAACCCTGCGCATTTGGCAGAAGTTGTGTTTCGTGATCTCATATGTCGTGCTTCCTATGGAAACATACGCTCAATTATCTTGCCAGTGCTTACGTGAGTTACATGGTTATAGCCTTTACTGTGATGAAAAACTGATTGTTAATCAGGAAAATTAAGTACAAAAAATAGTTCAAAATTTTGTCAGTGAGTTGATATGTTTGTTTTATTTGCCATGCCTTCATTTAACATTTACTGTCCTGTAGCTACTAAGCTACAGACCTTTATTTATTTCCACTTGTACATTTTGTGAAAGGGTTAATAAAATGAAGAGAGCAGTTGTGGATAATCATGTTATGCACAGTATAAAAAACATCTTCACACATGCATGCACATGTACATTCACACACTCCTACATCCTACCCCACGATTCCCCAACACAGACAAATATGTGGATTTGCAGGTATATGGGTGCACACACCCATCCAACTAGTTCTCTGTCAACTTTTGATAAATTTGTCCATTTTATATATTTTTACAATGTTGTTGAAACTGGTTTGCTTAACAGATTTAAAGAGGATCCTGTATATTTGGCAAAATGTTGCAAATATATTTTTCATTTCGTTAACTTGGTTAGATAAATGGTTTGCAGCTAGATTATGGTTTATATTTACCTTGCCTGTTTTGTTTACAGACATCTTGATAATCATAAGCTCTGGGTGCCAACAGATTTTGCCATAAGATGTTTTAAAGTTGTCATGTTCTCTGTACAGGTGAGTGATGTATTTGACTATTTCATCCCATGTATAGTGATTGTTTGCTTTTTTGATGCCATAAAATTTTCTTAAGATGCTAGTTAATCTTGATTCTTAAGTTGGGACTTTTGTGTCTTTTTCACAGCTGCTAAAAAATCTTCGTATATATATATATATATAATTTGAGTATAAATGATACAAAATATATGACACTTTTCTTTGCTTAACTACCACACCTTTATGTAGTATATTGTGATATTTTTGGGGGAAGGAGCCTAAGGCTTACTTAATATTTTCACATAGTTAAGAACTAGCCATGAGTGTTTAATTTTCAGAACAAACCTCAGAGCAATTTTCCAACCATTAATGTGTTTGTTCTCTGGCTGCCCTTTTCAAAAGAGCTTGTTAAATGGGTTTACTACATTAAGCATTTACAGGATTGGCACATTGTTAATATACTCCCAGGCATAGACCATTGGTTTGCTTGTAATCAGTAGGGAAATTTGTAGCAATGTCATTGTTTATCGTTTTCCTTACATTATTTCACCAAATTTGAACAAATGATCTCTTATATTAAAAAATGTCACACAAATTTTGGGATCTAGAGCCAGCACAGTTATCTGGTAATTCAGCTTCTCCTGTCCCATCTTGACAAGCATGTCAAGGACGACCCAGAAATCAAGACTTCTATCATCACTGTTCTCTTTGAAGCTGTCCTCATCTCTGCAGGTGGTTCAATAGGTATGCTCCTGCTACAGTTGTAGATGCTGTAATCTTTCAGTACTTCACTAAGTGTTATGGTTGTAGTGTTTTCCCTACTGCTGTTCTACTATATTAAATGAAGGGTAAAAAATATATAAATATAATTTACCCATTACATTAGCTTAAGCAGTTGTTGGTAAAAGCCATTCTTAACCAGGAGTTCCCAAAATGGCAAAACTTCAGACCTCTGGGCTAATTTGTATGTGGGATCTTGACAGTTAAGTCTTAAGTCACCAGTCTCAAATTCAATTCAACTTTGCTAAGTTTGGTCTGAATAGTCAACTTGCCACTTGAGACAAGTGACTTAAGACTCATTTTCAAGACCTTGCATGCACACCAGACAATGGTGATTTTTGGAAGTTCTCTTGGAAAACTTGGGTATAATGTCATCCACTTAAGACCTCCATTGCGACTCAGCTTGAAAATGCTATCAAGTCTCATTATATTGGCAAATGTGTTGGCAGTATGCTAAGTTTGGAAATAGCTCAACATATTGTTCAAAGTGTCCTGGATGTTCATCCCAAAACTATTAGTTTCCTAAAGCCTACCCACACAACTTTGCCTGACGGTGTTCGATAACATTTACCCACTTAAGAAGAACCTTAAGGATGTGACATTTTAGTGTACAGCATGCAGATTTATCTTGATGTTAAAACAGCCACATTTTGTTTTGTTTTGGCTGTTTTATTATTAAATGTGTGTTTCAGGTAACCTGATTCATTTTCTGCTTAATAACATGCAATGGTACAGTCATTCATCTAGCAGGGGAAACTTCATGTTTTACCCTTGTTTCTGTGCTTTACAGGGCCATCTGTTCTTGAAGTTTTCAACAATCTTTTGAGGCACCTACGAATCTCTGTAGACAACAGAAGTTCAAACCAAGTACTTCATACAGCTGAGGTCAGATTTCAGGATGCAATTGTCAACACCATCGGTAAGTGCTGTTTGGTGTACTGGACTTGCCTTGAAGTTAATTTTATGGAAATTTTCTTGTGAAATTTCGTGCAAGATCATATTGAATGACATTAATGTTCATTTTATGCTGTGGCAATTATTTTTAGGTCAAAATTTTAGTAAGGATTGATTGCCCTTAGTTGAATCTTCTGTTTCTAGTTTTTTTTTCTGACCATGAAGTTAATACAACACAATGCATCTTTATTGTTTACTTGTGTCCACAACTGAGATAAAAATTTTCCTTCATTTGGAGGACCTGTAGGTGATAAACTACAGTGAAGCAACGTCATACCTCACACACACACACACACACACCCTCACAGTTACACTCACACCCAGTGAGAACAATTATGAGGGGCACACCATAGTCAGTATTATATGCTAAAAAACTATAGGTAATTTTCCAGTTCTGTTCAAGAATGATATCACATACACAAAAAAATTCTTTGCAAAAGCACTTTTCTTGGTGACCAGTGGTTTACATCTGCAGCCAGAGGGTAGCATTTTGAAAATGATGATGTCGAAGATGAGAGGAGTCGGTGATACTTCTGACAGCTTTTAATCTCATAACCCTGGTGCTAGGTCACCTAAGGTCTTTGTGACAAGTCAGGGATCTTGTTAGCAGCATTGGCGGTTACCCACATCAAAAAAGCTTTATCCCTGATATAGAGAACACTGAACCACAAAACAGATTGATGCTTTCGATCAGGCTGTGATATACTGACTCAAGGCCTAGGCTGCTGAACCCAGAATTTTTTAGTTCCTTCAGCAGGAACAGGCACTGATGTGCTTTCCTAGAAATATTAAGCATGCTGTATAATACATGTTTTTGCTCTAATGTGACTTTCATGAAGTAAAAGAAAACCAGTCTAGCTGCAACAGCATCTCAACAAAATAGTTATTAAAGGCCTGTACAATGATATGAAGATGGATTTCTATATATAGATGAATTTCAAATATATTTATTCTTGTGTTTTCTTACATTTCTGCAGGGGAGTTTGCCAATAACTTGCCAGATTATCAGAAAATAGAAATCATGATGTTTGTAATGGGAAAGTTCCCTCAGTTTGCTGAAGAAGAAGTAGGGTAAGCAATACTTTAAAAAAAAAACTCTTTGCTAAATCAAAGTTAACTACAGTTAACAACTGATGTGGCTTAAGGGTAAATTAATCTTGTGAGGAAGCTTGGTTTTGGTGTAGTCTTCAGTGTCATAAAGGGAAGGTGGAGTGGTTAGATAACCGACATCCAAGGTGCATGCTGTAGCCAATTTGATACCAATACGGCACATGTTCTTTCCAAAAAGATTTTCACAACTTGCAATTTTTTTTAGATTGCATAAAATAATGGTTGCAATTTGATTTTGGTTTTTTTTCCTTTTTGCACCTTTTATTTTTGATAGCAAATTGTAATATGCTTTATTTGATTAAAATGTGGCATTTTTGGTCAGCAGTGACATGGCTTGCTTTTCTGTTGTAAGGGGTCAGATGGATATGCAACTGCAAATGAGCCTTTTAAAAACCCTTCTGAAGGTATGACTATAAAATGGTCTTTTTACTGTTAATATTGTACATATTATAAAAAGATCGCAAATTTTCAAGCTTTGTCGTGTATTTGTTTTCTGTGTCTTCATTTTGGTGGTGAAGAGGAAGGGCCTGTTAAATTCAGCGGAATATCCAGGTTTCTGTACAAGCAGCATTAAACTTTTTCATCTTGGCAGAAGGTCTGTGTCCTATATGTGCCAAGGTTTGCCATTGGTTTTAAGGATTCTGTTGTTGCTTTCCACCAGTTTAACCAATGTTTATCCAGTGTTACTCTCCCTTTATTGGACAGGTGGCTACAAAATACAAAACCGTGAACATGTCTAACGCTTTCCCACCGGAATTCCTTCACCCATTACTTCGTATGTCACTTCTGGAAGATGCTGGAATGCGGATTACTGTACAAGCCATTCTCCACACGCTTATTGATCGTCACGGCAACACAGAAAAGCTCAAGAGCATTGAGTATGCTGTCATTAATTGTGATGGGTTTTAGTTTAGGAAAGATATAACAGAGAACTGTAAGTGGAATAAATGTAATGTTTTGGAGAATAAATTTATGTTGCACTTAATTTTAACTTTTTCTGTATCATCTACCAACTTTCTGATACAGATTATCAAAGACCATGATGTCACATTAGCAGAACGACATTTAGGTTACTAAACAGCTAATAGGAATAGCTTTAATGATGCTCCATCTGTATATTAAGAAATGTTCTTATTTCCAGGCTTTGTCTTGATATTGCATCTTTAGAGCTGACAGTGGAAAAGTGTTCTAGGCAAGATATACTTTTCATGAAAAAGGTAATTTACAAGAATTTTCTCTTTGTTCTTATCTAAATACAGTGTCTTGACATTAATTTGCAAGATCTCTCGAAAAGCAGAAAATAATGTATTAAGAAAAGTTTTTGTAACATATGGGAACTCCCAGTAAACGTGCTCAAAATAAAGACATTAGCTTTAAAAAGTGGTGGTTTCATTAACTATTCTTTAAAAAAAAAAGTCTTATGCTGGAAATAGATCACCGTAGAATCTAGTCAAAGCTAAGTCCTATCTTCCCCTCTACATCGTAGTAGATTAAGTGTGTTGACAATTTATCTTGAAAGGTATTAAAGACCTTTGTAGGAATCAGGGCATTGTATGTTAAAAACCTTCAAATTGGAAAAAGTCTTCAAAATATTTGATACAAATGTATATCTACATTTCTCAATAGCTCATTGATTTAGGGATGGAATTAATGCAAAGATGTAGAGAAAGTGCACATAAAACTTGAAAGTGAATGAGCTGGCTGCCAGTTCAAGCTTGCGTTGATGACAAAATTATACTGTTATTGTTGTCCTGTCTGAGCTGTTGCCTCATTCCTGCTCAAGTTGGACTCTTCAGTCTGCTTTTGTTGACCTTCTTTCTTTCCTAAGCATTAGACAAGAGAAATTTGGAGGTTGCTTCTCCCTCTCAGGCCCACGGCGGCGCGGTGGCACAACGGTTAATGCCTGTCACCAATACAGTGAAGGTTGGCTGTCCTGGATTCAGCTCTCATCTCAAGCATGCTGTTCTTTCTCTGCATGTGGCATCTGTTTACAGGGCTGGCTGCCTTGCCGTGATATAACCTTAGTTTCTGGCTTGGCGTAAAACACCAATTTCCCCCCCCCCTCCACTGTTTCTCTGACCTCTTCTTGTTGAACTGTTTTAAAACTTCCTAGCCCAGCCTCAGAACTCCCCTTTTCAAGAAATAGCTTTCATAATCAAGTGAACTCTTCTTGGTCCAATCTTGGTCCTCTTCTGTGTGGTTTGTTCATGTCATCCGTTTGCTGACACATATGTTTCTTGTATGGTTGGCTGTTGGTTTGTTTGTATTTGTTTGTGCACAACTCATTGAGCTTGTCTTCACATGGGGAAATGCAATCTACAAATTCAGTAATTATTTATTGTTATATATCGTTAAGTAGCATGATTTACAAATGTTTTTCTCCAGATTTTGTAATTATCATCCTGACGTTATTAAAGCACCATATAAAAGTCAGCTATAATGAGTAAAAGCAAGCCCTTTGGCTTTTAAGATGTGACCCATTTACCATTTAGTGGGATCACTCCCTTTAGCCCTAAATCTGGTCAGGAAGCATATGTACCACTTTCCTTTACATATGTGTTTGGATCCATGTCTGAATTTGGCTGAAGGAGGCAGGCCACTGCTTTCTAGATATGCCAGAGACAACTACTCTAACCAAATTCTTCTACTAAAACTGTTTTTCTTTGCAAATAAAAAAAAAATGATTGCATACCAGAATTGTGTACTGATAATAGTACTTATAATAAATGATAGTATCCCTCCCACAGCTGATCTAAGGCAGTCTGGTGGCCCAACGGTTAGCACCTGTCACCAACACAGTGAGGGTTGGCTGTCATGGATTCATCTCTCATCTCGTGCATGCTGTCCTTTCTCTACATGTGGCATCTGTTTATAGGGCTGGCTGCCTTGCTGTGATATAAGCCTTAGTTACTGGCTCTGCGTAAAGCACCAATCCCTCATCTCCCCCCCACACCCACTTGAAATCGCTGATCTGGTTTTATGGAGTCAAGGTAAATTAAACAGTAACTGAAAAAGCTAGACATTTATTTAATATCAAGTATTAGTAAATTAATGATGTCTACATCTCCAAAACATCAGAGTGGGATACAGTTCTACTGCCATATCCTTGAGAATCTACAGCTGGAGTCCAATCGTGTGGACAACCTAGAGGCTGTCTACTGTACCATGGGACTGCTGGCTGTGGAGGTGGGCTGTGATGAGATCATTGTAGACCTCTATCGCCTGGCCCTCGATATCCAGGTTGGCAGAACAATCAATGTTGATCAGATAGCGAAAGTCTTCTTCCATCTTTGTACCAAATGGATCTTGGCAAAACACGTCTAAATCTTGTAATGATGATCCTGTGAATATGTTGCATTGGAGTTAACACTGAAGGAATTGCTAAAACTTCCCAGTATATTTGTTGTAATGGTATTTTCAAGATACTCATCTCTAAATGTATATTGTTGTACAAATCTACCTTTTCTTGTGCATTAGTCTATGCATGAATGCATTTGTGTGTCTCAGAGAGAACAAGAGAGGGGTGGGGTGGAAGAATAAAGAGAAAGAACAAAAGAGAGGTATGGTTGGGGGGGGGGGGTCTGAGGTGTGCAGGAAATGTTTTCAATCATTGATAAAATGTTCATTATTACTTTTGCATCACCAGACAGTTGCAGTCTCGTCAGCTCTTCCCATAACACATCGGTGTGCTCTGCATGCTATGGTTGCAGCATACCTCAATTTAATAAGTCAGCTGCTGTCAGGACCGACCATTTGTTCATACATCACAAATGTATGTATTTTCTTTTGATTATATTGAATATGATCTTTTCAGCACAGTTTTGTGCTTTGAAAGTCTTTTAATTCTTTTCTCATTATTTTAGCAGATAAGGAAATAACGATAGTGGAAGTAAAATGAAACAAAAGAAGACAATATGACAAGACCAACAGATAACAACAAACATTGGTGCTCAATTATAATGTCTGCCCATGAAATAGCCTTAAATATAAAGTTTATAAAGATGTTTTATGATAAAATGAGAACAATGAAAGGACATGATAGATGCAGTCTTGCATTGACAATTAAGATAATAACTTTAACAAGAACATAAAAGAAGAAATGTATACAGCAGGCAAAGCTCTGTAGCAAGCAGTTTGACAAGCAGCGTTGCAAAGATTTGTCCAATCCATTATGAATTTGTCTGGCACTATTGTATTGGGACACCTGTAAATTAAAGTTTTGATGTTGACATGTTGAATGTAATTGGGATTTAACCATGCAGATTGTGCTGATCTTCAACATCACTGCCTATGTGAAAAGTCTTTTCTTATGTTATTGCAGTAAAACTACATTTAAATCTTGTGTCGCAGGTAGTTCAAATGCGCCAGGCTAGTGCTCCTCATCTGTTGCCAGACTTTGCTTATAACCGCACCAATCGACCTCAGAGGTACTGGATTTGCACTAATTATTGCTATACGATGTTTTGATGCCTTTTCAAATTTGCACACATTGATTGGGCCTATTATTTTAATTCAGCTATGTGCTTAAGCAGAGATAGAGCTAGAGCTAGGCATCCCATTTTCTGAATTAAAAATTAAGATATCTAAGAATTACACGAAGACTAAATAAATGTTCATTGTGCTGGTTACAGAGGACTAAACCTTAGAGCTACCTCTGCCTAAGTACAGCTTACCATTCAGTTGCTCTGCCAAAACTACATAATCTATTATGATCAGTTAAGACTTGGGTTTATCTTCTTCACTTGGTGGTTTTGCTTCTTATGCTTTGATGGAGCTTTACAGATGGGGTTATACAGACGCCTCTGGTGCCACCATATTGTATCACAGAACTTCACTTAATGGGCTTCTGTCTTCTGTGCTAAAATATGAATTAAATCAGACTTTCCATTTTTCACTTTAAATTATTTTATCAAGAAGGCGGTAAGAATTACTTACTCTTCTGAAGATTAATGTGTTGCATGGGGTTTTTTTGGCAGTGAAATAATTATTCTAACAGTTAACAGCATTATGTCTTAACATACTTGTTAGTTCTGCCACTAGATGGCAACCAGAGTGTGGAGCAGATACGTGTATGACAGATACAGTTTTGTTTCATTCAATATGATGGTGTGTAAAATTGGCTTCCTTCCCTATACACATTTCTTGCTTACCAGTGCAAATTATTTTGCTCTGTTAACATGCTGTCTAAAGCTGTAGCAAACCTGTAATCTGTCCTTTTAAGAACAATATCCTGGGCTTTCAGTCCTATGGAAATGGGAAAGAAAAACAAAAATTGATAGCTGGTGAGGCTCTGTTGCCAACATTTATTTTCACGCTTTACCCTCCTGTCCACAGCCTGACTGCACTAGAAAAGTCAGAACTGTAAGTAGCTGCTGACTATCTTCACATCAGCATAGACTTTTTCTGGGTAGTGCTTTTTTATGCAACATGCTACCTTTAGCTTGTGTTTGCTGTTTACCCTTGCTTGATATTTTCAGGACCTTTTGCATGATGTGGTTGTGGTCTATTTCTGAAGTCTGTTTAAGAAATATTCTGCCTTTACTTATAAACATTAAAGATTATATCACATTTCCTTTGAAAAATAGCTCAGCATTAATACATGCAGTCTAAACGGGGCCCAGTAGCGATTTTTTTTCTTTACAGTAAGTATTTCAGTGCTACATTTTGAAAGTGTGATTGTGAATGTTTGTGTAAATATTTTCTAGCATTGCATGCAGGGACAAAAAAAGACTAGTACAGTTCACATCCTGAGCCAGTAGTGAGAAATGTTGTGCAACCTATTGCAAAGTAACGAAGCAAAAAGTAAAACCTGCAACAGTATCTTTGCATATACATGTACTAGATAGTGGTCATCAAAATGTGCCAAGCTATATAGGTTTTTACAGTCATGCAGGTCATGCAGAATATTTTCACAAGAATGAAAGTGTGCGGAGATCCCTAATGGACTTTAAAAGAATATCTGTTTGTTGAAAGAAGGAACCAGTCTTCTATTTTTCTTCTTTAACTTTACCTGATGACATGATTATAAGAATTACTTCACTAACAATTAAAATGTCAGCCATAGAGTTCCTGCCCTTACTAAGAAAGTGAGTTGTAACCTGCCAGTTAATGAGGGAAGGAACTCTAGGGCTGGCATGTTAATTGATTGTAAACTCCTATGGTCCTAGTGTCACCGGGGATGAAGGAAAGAGAATTGACTTGAACAAAATTTATTTCTAATTTTTTTTCTTCCCATTTAGCAGAGAATGAGCAGAAACAACTTTATAGTTAGTATAGTTGATAAGAAGTAAATGAGAAATGCGAAAAAAATAATAGAATATTTTGTTTAAGCCATCAGCCCCTAACAGGAGGGTGACATCACAATGACTTTGTACATTTCTAATGCATTTCATAATGATAAGTTGCAATATTTGTAAAATATAAAGCATACAATTATACTAATTTGGAAACTGGGTGTATTATAGTGTTGTCTATTAGAGCACAGCTATATAGGTACTAGAATACTACATTCTTAAAACCAGATAAAGAGCTAGAGAGAGAGAAGAACAAACAAATTATTGCTTAGGCCATCTGCCCATATTACAGGGGGTGGTAATCACTCTTGTAATTTTTACAAAACATACCAAAAAATAGGTGTAGTGTATTCATGACCTTGCAGTTACAGAGCGTTGTTTCAGATTTCAAATGTAGAGTGCAGCGTTACATATTATTATCCTACTACTGCTGCTGAGTAACGTTAACTTAAACATAGATGGAGTTCTATAAAATTTCAAAGGTATATATTTCTTTCGAAGAACAGTATATATATATATATATATTCTAATAGAATAGATATATGTCCAGAGTGGACAGGTGAAATCAGAAGGTAACATATTGCATATGTGCCTAAGGGTATGGACTTTTATTGAAGAGGTACCTACTCTAAATCTGATCAAAGCACTCTAATGTTGCCATTTCTTTAATAGTGCAGATGCTGACTATCAGTAACAGAGGATCTAAACAAAGCATAGAATTGATATCGTTCATTGGAAGATATCATAAAATGCTATTCCTGCTGATAACAGTCATTTTGGTTTTGCCAAACATGCCCAAAGCCATAACGATACAACAAAAAGCATATGGAAGAAGCCCATGTTATCTTGTTATGGTTATGTATTTTTAACAACATATTATAAGCTTTATGTGGCAGTTTGGAGTTATGTTCAAAATATGTAGCCAATATTTAATACTTTGTAAGGGGTATCTTTATATTTCTCCATAAACTAGTGCATTAGAGTTTTTAAAAAAAAATAACATTAACACCAGGAGTGATTTGGGTAGCTTGGGAGAGGGAAAACTAAGTGAGATTGGGGGCATTCCCAAAAAGCATTTTTGTGCTTAATGTGATGATGCTAAGCACAAGCACATTCATTGTAAAAGCTGTCACTTCCTGCTTTGCAGCAAAGCAATGTCATCCATGCCACATCTGTTGCCAATCACTCTGCTTTTGTACAGTTTGCTTTTTGGTCATTGTTAAGTACTTTTGTTCAGGCACAGGGCTGCTTTGCTGATATTCTAATCTCATTCTGATTTCAATAGAAGTGAATGTTGACTGGTCTTGCTACATCAAGCAAGGTTGTGTGAAATAATTAGAACATTTTACTTTTATTAGCTATATGGTAGTTTTCATTTAATGCATTTTTTAATGTATTTCTCTTTATATACTATTCATTTATACTATTCACATCACATCAGTCTGCTTGCACATACACATAGTTGAAATTGATTGAGAGATATATTAAGTGTCACTGAATGAGGGAAAGAATGAGTGAGAAATATTATGTGTGTATTGTTTGTGTTGTTGTATGTGTGTGTGGACATGCATGGTGAAAGTTGCATACATGTATTTGTGTATGAGAGAATTCATCCATAGTTCAGTGTGCTTTAAATATAAACCACTGGTTAATTTAGCTGAAGTTAGTACATGGTGTAATGTAACATTCAGCACTTTGTGGGGGGGGTTTCCTCTAGTGTAGGCTCACTCCTTTTTCTGACAAAGCCTTTTTAATTTAGAACATGAAGGAAATGTAAAGCATATTCATATTTATGCTTACTGTATAATGTTGTATTACTGAGATTGGTTAGATGCATACTATTCTGTTCACATAAAGTCTCACCTATCAGACATCATCTATAGTTAAAACTATAAGCCTTGAATTTTCCTAGCTGAGTGTTTTTGTTTTGTATATTCTAGGTCTTGTTTCAAGGAAAGGAAGGTGTCATTTTCATTTGCTGTGTTTATTTAGCTGTTACATTTTTTATGCATGTTAATCACTATTTATTGGTTTACACTTGTTTTTATTGAACCACTGCAGTTTCCCTAGATCTTAATAATCAATTTTATAATGTCACAAGTGAGTGATTTTAATTTTTCTTATGGATTTTAATTTTATTTTTGTGGAATGAGAACTTTCAATTATATATGAAGAAATGGAGAAATTTCCTTTAAAGTGTTATGGTAGTCATGATATTGACATTGTCCAGTTTTACTGCTGTGAGTTTTGGCCTAGGTTTCTATCTTTAGTGTTATAGCTGTTGGCAAGCAGCACAGCAGTGAAGCAAAGAGTGCAAGAACTCTTGATCATGGGTTTGTCTTCAGTGCATAGTCAGTCTCAGGATGTGCCACCTGCTCATAGGCTGGACAAGAGCTGTGACAGTTTTAATTGTTTACTTGATGAAAAAAAATTAATAACCTCTCTTCAGTATTTTGAGTTTAATGACAGAATGAGTGCATCATATTTTTCAGTAGAAATAATTATTAACTGAAAAGTTAAAAGTGGTGATACATGACACAGCCTTAGGTACTAGAACGAAGTAATAAGACCAAATATTAAGATTGGTAGAGACTGGTTTTCTAGACTCTTTGTGTACATACAAAATATCCTCATAATCATCTGCTACCTGCATTATGATAATTAAATCAAGTTAATGTTTCTTCTCCAGCTACCCAAGGAACGAAACTGTCAAAGAAGATTGGCTGTTTGACCAGAGTTTGTTATCAGACCACCTTGCCAACATGGGTCTGGACGTCGGACGTCTTGGTACTCCTTTTACACAAAAGCCCTATGTTGGAGGTCAGCAATGAGTCAGTTCATTAGTTATAAGATGACATAGTTGGAAAGGAGGTCATTTTTTTAGTATGGCAGTACCAGTCATCATACCCGTGGCTGCTTTTTACCATGCTGAAAGAATGCTTTTAGGCACCAGCAGAAAGTGTTCCTACCAAAAATGTCTCATATGTTTCATAAATAATTTTTAATTTACAAACATGAATGCTTTTACATTCTTTTTTGTTGGGTTTTCCTTAGATGCAAAAGAACATAACCAAAGCATCAGCGACATGGGGTCTATTAACATTGATATTGAGAGTGTTGATGGTTCACCAATCATGACGAAGGTAGGAGATATTCTCTTCACCTTCACCAACTACATGGCACAGTCTGAGATGATGTATCTCATTTATATTTTAGCTGCTGTTCTTGTTAAGTTGGGATTAGGGGGAGAGAAGGAAAAACTGGAACTCATTGTCTAATTTTTTTTTGGGGGGTCTTCTGATTTTTCTGGACATTTTCTGATTTTTCTAGACCTTTTAATATCAATTTATTATTTGGTGAGCATGCTATTATACAAGAAGGAATACAGTTGTTCTTGCCTAAATGGTTTGTTTTTCTTTTGCAGAGAAAGTTCAGCTCTACAGAGGAAATTACTGTTGAGTCACTGAAAAAGATGTTAGGTAAGCACATGTAGTTAATTATATGTTACAAATTATATGTTATATGTTACAGCATGGACGTGTATAGGTGAACTATGACTGTTTGCCGAGACCAGCGCTTAGCCTCTTGCAAAGGTCTCCGCTGTTAGTCTTGGCGAGCTTAAACCATGAATGGGACTAAACCGGAAGCTTTGTGCACACCAGCCCCAGTGGTTCTAGTAGTTAATCTGAAATGTGGTTAAACCAGAAGCTTTGTGCACACCAGCCTCGTTCTAGTACTTAACTGAAAAAAATCCTCTGCAAACAGTCCATTAAGACAAGTTCGTGATCAGAGTACTTACAGAAATGTATGTTGCCTGTGCATTCCCCATTTGAGCAAATTATTTTTTTGGTCTGAAAGGTGACTGGTAATAATAATAATAAATAATGTGTGATTTATATATCATAGAATCACACTTATATAGAAGTATGCACTAAGCCCTTGGTACAAAAACTAGGTAAATTTGTAGTATGTAAAACAGAAAGATGAACAATGAAGATACAGTATAAAAGACAGTGATGACACAAAGGTAACAGTAACAATGAAGAGTAACTAAAAAGTAATCAACAAAGGGACATCAGGCAGGACAAATTAATCAAGAGACATAAAAGGGGGGAGAGGAGAGAGAATGGACTGTGTTTATGCGTAGTGCTCATGGAAGAGATGTGTTTTCAATGTATGTTTAAAAACTCACTCATGGTTAAGCAGCTGATATAAAAAGGAAGGGCATTCCACTTCTTTGCTGCACCATAGCTGAAGAGTCAGTGACCATACATTATTGTTTAGGAGACAGGAGTAGACAGTATGTACTGATCAGGCGAAGAGCGAAGGGTTCTGGTACAGATGTAGGGGAAGATAGGCAGGACAAGTGCTTCAAAAAAATTAAAGCATAGCACAGATAATTTGTACTGAATGAAAGCACACTGGGCAGCCAGTTCAGAGAGCGAAGGAGAGGAGTGACATAGTCCCATTTTACTGGGTGGGGGGTGTGTGTGTTTTTTTTGTTTGGAAACTGGAGATTTCTTTGTTTGTATACCAGCTGAAGAGAGAACAGAGGACAAGGAGGAGACAGAAAGGAGGAGAAGGGAGGTAGTGAAAACATTCCAGACAGCTCCCTTTGAAGAAATTGTTGCAAGATCAGAGGCAAAGGTGAAACCCCCTTTTATCCAGGGATTTTTTTTAAGTTTTATGTCTCAGCTAAAAAATATATTTCTTTTGTCTGGCTTTTCCTTAAACAATCCTCCACTTCTTTTGTTGTGCAGCATATTAATTATCTCTGTACAGTTGTGTTTGTGTGTATGTGTGCATATGTTTCATTTTCCGTATTTTTGTGTTGCTTGTGTTTTTGCCCGTTTCTTGGTGTTTGTGTGTGTGTCACAGAAGTAAAGCATATTGAGCCTTAAGTTTAAATATTGCAATATAAGAGTGTTTTGTTAGTAGTATTATTAGATGTTTTGGTTTATTCAAAACACCAGTGAAATAACAGTAAACGATTTTATCATTTTTACCTCATTCAGTTTCCTATCTTGGAAAACGTCAAGGGTCATGAATTTATATTGATAAATGTCTTCAATTAATATCTATCCTTTTTCTTGTGCAGTTTGTATATTGTAATGATTATATTTTGAGTCTGGCTCCAAGTTTTTATTCTTATGATGTTGTTTACAAAAAACTCTAATAGCTGATGTAACTTTCATTGTTTCATTCGTATGCCCATTTCTTTATTCACTCATTAATTTGTTTGTTGATTTGTGCAGTCCAACCACTTCCACAATAAACTCAGTGAAATCTTGGATATGGTTTCTTCAACTTCTGTAAAAAAGTCCTCACCTGTGGATGGAAGTGCAAGTGATTCTTCGGACCAGGTTTTTGCCATGCAGTTCCCAGATCTTTTTGTCTACTAGCTGTGACATGCTGTCATCAATAAAAATATTGTTGATTGAAAGCAGGAACATGCTTTTTCAGAAGTGAGAAGCTGTGCAGTGAGTGAGAACTAACAACACATCAGATGACTACTTTATGAGAAATGCAGAGGAGGAGGTGAAATATTTAGAAACAAATGAGAAGTAAGGCTGATGACTTGACACCTGTAAAAAGGAAACTGGGATGGTATGGCAATGCATTTGTTCTTTCTTAATGGAGGATTCAAGATATATAAGTTCATCCAAAGAAAAGAAAACAGATGCTACCACCCTCTCACTATCATACACTGGGCAGTATCAGTGAGCTACAGCTGAGACACATGAAGCAAGTAGTGTTGCTCTGGGAGTAAAGGAGGAAAACTGCTGTTGTAGCCTGATAGCATGTTGTGAATGCTTTTAATGGATTCTTCGGTCAATAATCAACTGAGTTTTGTTTTTTTTTGACTGTCGCTCCTTGCTCATATTGCTTGGTTCATATACGAGACAAGGGCAGCTGTATGTGGAAACAGATATTGCCAGTAATCTGCCATCTGACAAGTTTATTTTCAGTGTAACACAACATATTCTACTAATTGATCTTTGATTAAGATCTTCCAGATGTGGTGGGTTTATGATGGGGTTTTTTTAACGTTGCCATGAAAAATGTGCTTGGGATTTTTTTTGGGGGGAGGGAGAGGCTGTTTTATGCTCAAGACTTTACGTAAATCATTTGCGTTCTATGCAGGAGTAGTGTCAGAGTCCGCAAACATCCATGATAGTGAACAAATGTTTTCTGTCCAGTGATTTAAGATTCTATTTAGCTTTTATATTAGGTGCCCAACTTTTTCTTCAGACAGTTGTCATCTACAGTAAACTCCAATTATGCGAAAAAATTAAAATGTTTTATGTTTTAGCTGTGCATTTACAAACAGCTTCCTAATATTGCGCTTGCTTATGATTTACCCAGTCCTGGAAGACCATAGCTTTCCTCTTCTTCCCAATTGTGAAAAAAGACATTGTAGTGGTATTTAAATCATTTCTAAAACCTAAAATCTTTTTTCAATTTGTGCTTTTTACAAGTATATTGGCAGGAAGATTGTATGTGACCATGTCTATTGTGAACTACAGTTGCAGTGTACATTTGAGAGTATGCTAGATACTTCTCTAACATAAATAATGCTAGATACTTCTCAAACATAAATAAAAAGCAAAGTTATTGTTTATGAGAGAATGTGTTGTAATCTACTAAACAGTTTTCATCTGCCTGGCTACATGCTTTAGTCTCTGAACAATCTTAATCAAGTCTAAAGGCATGTCTCATATTTTTATCATGTGCTACCAACTGATGGTTATTTTTGGTGTGTGCAACCTTTATATTTTCCTCTTGTGAACACATGTTTTGAGTCAAATTATGACACTTCCTTTATCAGACTCTCCAATTTTAATTTTCTAGAATTACAAAATGAATTTTGCACACTATATTATGCAGTTTTTAGCAGTTACACTTTATTTCGAAAACAAAACAAAACAAAAATTTCTGCTTGTTTGCTTGATTTAAAGAAAAGTGGGATTTAGATCATTGACAGCCTGAAGCACTTAAGATACTATCTGATATGTCCAGATATGTGAGCAAGAAGCAAAGAAGGAAGGTTGTAAATCTATCTGTTGTTCCCAAATTCTTTTGAGAAATCTTTTGTCCACAGCAACATCCAGTTCCTGCCTGTATCCCAGTTGACTCAGCTGCAATGCATTTGCTTGTTCACATCATGATAGCATCATGTGCTCTCCTTCCAATCTTTCTACTCCCAGACCATGAACCATCCACAATTGTACCAAAAATTCACCCTTATTTATTTGTAATATTGTGAATACTAGTTTAATGTTTTTGATGTTTATTTCTATTTTTGTCACTGTCATCATGAACAAATCTTGAAGTAAAGAGTGTCTATTGACACGTAAATTCTCTTCAAATATTGTATGATATGGCATTGTTTTATATTGATGGTTTTTTTTACATATTTGTGATATTCCTTAAGTCGCAATCTCCCTGATAAAGGGTGTAATGAATTTCAACTAAGCAAACACTCTTTGCTACCAGCATAGTGCAACAGTTTTGTCACTCAAAAACATTTTGAAAAAGGTAGCTGCAAAGAAATCAGCAGCATATAACTGCTAATGGGTTTTTTTTTTATAAAAATGCTGCAAAATCTGTCTCATATTTTTTGTCCACTCGTTAAAACTGAAAATAGATTTTGCCATCCATATTTGTGCTTTGCATATTTTAGCAGGTGCGCACAGCTTTTTCTGAATACTTGTATTTGCATCAGTATTACTGTTTGTTTACAGGGCAATGCTAAAACACTCTTATTCATTTCTAAACTTTCCTAACTCACATTCTTGTTCTGAACACACATGCATGTATAGGTGCATGCTGGCATACACATGTGCACACATGCACACACACCCCCCTAAACGGAGACATAATGAGCCAGAAGTCACCACACTCAAACCTTCATTCATGCACATATCCATCTTTGGTGACCAAAGAACAGTGGGGGATCATCCTTATCCTGTGTTGGGTCAATAATGTGGCAAAAATGTCTGTTAAATAAGGTTCGTTTAAAATAATAAATGGTCTAAAGTAAGGGAAAAGAATAAACAAGTCAGATCTCATGATTTTTCACGTTGTTAAAAAAGCTGTGCATGTTGTTAATCTGTAGTCACAAGTCAACAGTGTATGTCTTTGTGTGTTTATATGTATGCATATATAACAGATATTATAAATAATATATATAGAATATTATGTAGCTGGGGAGGCTCCAGAGTCTGATGGTCAACAGCTCAGCTGTGGAGTAGAAGGTATGAAACCTGTTCTGACCTTTTGCTGTGGAGTAGAGGGTACAAGACCTAATCTGACCTGTTGCTGTGGAGTAGAAAGTACAAGACCTAATCTGACTTGTTGCTGGAAAACTCCTCAGTCCTCCTGCCCACCCAACAGAAATGGATTCTTAATTTATTCACAGCAGGTATAGGTGGCGAAAGGAGAGGTTTGTATTTTGCCATCCATATATTGTTCTCTAAACACGCTGAACTATTTGTTCGAATGACCACTAGGATATAGGATTCATCTCCTTTACCTACATGAATGTGACATGCTGAAGGGTAGTTTGGGGTGGCTGAAAGGGAATGGTGCCCCTCAAATAAAGAAAAAGCCTATTTTCTTACAGCATTAGTACTCAATAAACATTTTTTTATTTTAATATTCTCATGTTTTGCAACATTTTCACAATACCCCCATTTGTTATCAATTAACAAAAGTTATTTCTTTTGTCCTTCATAAAAGTTTGTTACTTTGTCTCCTACACAACGACTGTATTTTAATCGCAGGTGACTGAAGCGCAATTTACTTCACGCCTCCGGCCGCCCTCCTTAGAGTTTAGACTGTGCTGCTCACTACGTAGTAAGAAAGTTTCATCCTTTGTCCATGAGCAGTTCCTGGTGGGAAGGAGGAGATAGTGGGTGTCTGTTATTGAGGTTGCTCTTCGAAGAGAAAGTTCGCCTGGTATTGAGCATTTGCTTTGGACGGCTTCGAACGTTTAGAACGCCTGCCTGCATGCCAATCGTGTGGACGTCTAGAGAAGCACTGAGCGTTCTTGTCGAGAGCTTGATCGAGGAAGGGTTGATATTTACCCCGTGCCGTTTCAGCTACCTGTAGCATTTGGCTGCACGCCGTTATTTGTTTTTGGGCGTTGGCCGTTACGAACGAGATTATTTGGAAAGAATGGGAAGTCAGCGTAGGAATAAAGGAACGGTCTCTCTGTAAATGAGAAACCTGCTATGTAAAGTAGTACTACTATGTAAAGATCCTCTGTGACCATCTGACAATAAACTTTTCCCTTCACGCTCTCTCTCTCTTTCTGGGAGGGAGGTCGCGTTAAGAGATTTCGCTCCTAGCAACTAGAGACGCGATCCAAGTATGCGTCTGAACGGTCTCTACCTACCCCCACAACCTAACAATTACATATCGGGTCGGGGAATGTACGCACTTGTGACACCAAGTACACCCCCGCTAGCAAGCCGCTACTTTTGTTCGGCAGATCGAAGTGATCGGGGCAGAAAGGCGGCAGAGTTCTCAATACACATAAAAAAAACTTCGTCACCCCTCCAAACCTCACTCATCTCATTTCCGTTTTCAACACAACCCGACAAGAGGGACACAAAAGGTTGCACCCTTTGCGACCAGACGACCAGAGCAAAGGACACAAGCAGATCGAGTGTCTACGTGAGCACCTGTCATTATTAAATAGCCTTGCCGTTATCACCCTTAGCATGTCAGGGATTTCTCGCACTACTATGGCAGTGGTGTACACATTTGTATGTTACAAATAGCATAAGAGTTCATAAGGACACTGGTCAGCACAGGAAGTTCTGATAAACGTTTGAACAACTGTCGCCCCTGTTTTCCACGCGATCTTTGTTTCAGATTTGGATTTTGTCGGTGGTCAGGTCTCGGGAGTTCAGTTAGGATATCTGCACACAACGGAGAGGCTACGGCTTTCAGCGAATCCTACAGCAAAGTGGTACGTCACTCATAAGTATTTACACACACGGTCGTGACGTGACCATTCCTTTCCAGACAGGTCTGGTAGCTGTCCGTTACGGTCCAGGTACCACACAATCTTTCCAGGTCTGGAGCTGAGCACTTTTACATCAAAGTGTCGTCTGGACAGCTCCCTTTTCTCGCATTCAAGAATTGTCAAGCATCTGAACACACTGCCTTGTGTGGTGCCTATATGCTTGAGATTTGTTGCAGGACAATTCAGTTTCAATGAAAGCGACCTGTAAATTGTGACCTGTGTCAGGACAAACCAGGTGTAATGGAAAAGAACAAACATGGCCGGAAGTAATTTCTGGTCAGGTCTTCTCGTTGTGATGGTCCTTTGGCCATCGCTGCTTTATGGAGAGCGTTCTCGAAGACCAGGTGAGTTCACAGCTCATGCATATATCTACACGTGCATACACACATAAATCCATCCACCTTACATACATAAATAAAATCATACGTGTGCTGGAATGGTCGTGTCTCTGATTTGTACACGTATATACGCATGATTTTAGTCACGCTCTTGCAAACGCCCTCTGTGGGACTTTGCAATTTGTTTCTCAAGAGATTAATGTTCCACGCTGCAGTGAATTCAATGGCACCTGGTGTGTGCCCTGGTGGATTCTATGGCTACAACTGTCGGCATCGCTGTCACTGCAAGACAGACGTTACGGCGTGCGTAGACGTCACGGGTTACTGCCCCAACGGCTGCCTAGATGGCTGGTCAGGACCCACGTGCCAGTCAGGTCAAGTTCTTTTTTCTTTCATTCGTTCTTTCGTCATTCCTTCCAGTTTTCTGTCTTTATTTTTTTCTTCTTGTCTTGCTGAGAACAAATAAGAAATCTTGCTTTGTATTGTTCTTCTGCGTGCAACAACTGTGCAGTTAGATCTTTTTGCCGACGGATGCTGCAAAGCTTGCATTGCGCCGAAAGTCATTCTCCATCCCCGTTGGGGCTCCTGTGGCTATATATGCTTTGTGGATAAGGCAGTCTTGTAGGATGTGGTCTAGTTTGTTTTATATAACTAACGATCAAACATATATTTTGATAATATCTACCAACGAACGCTGGTAAATTATTTTGTAAAGAAGAGTGATGGTGGCTATAACTATTAACTATTCATAGAAGCAACCTGTGTGTTTTAATATAGGAAAAGGATAATATTAGTGTTTTGGGGAAGCTCCTTTGAGCTTGTCAGATGTAGATGTATGAACACGAAGTCGAGCGAACGTAGGTTGCAATTTATTTGCAGAAAACGTTGCGTTCCGAATGCCGTCAAAGATTCGAACTGTAACGCCACCTACAAGTGCAGATTATGCGGTGGACGGAAACGTCAGCACTTGCGTCCATTCTACCCCGGATTCGCCGGGTTGGCTTCAGGTGGACCTACAGGAGACCGTCACTGTGTACCGCATCTATCTCGTCACAGGTACTTGCAGCAAGCACAAGCATACTAACTCCAAGGACAACACACACACACACACACACACACACACACACACACACTTTTTTTTTTTAGGTGTTTAGTTTTACGGAAAGGTGAAGTTTCCAGCTACATGCAGACTTCTAGTTTTTATAGATTTAGTTGCCTTAAAGGAGAAACATATAATCCATCCAGTGTCATGTGACTTTTGCCTCTGACCTTTCTCCCCACTCTTAGTCCCAAGAGTTGAAATACTAGTTCTTCACTTGGCACAGTTAAACCTGATTAAGATGCTTTTCAAAAATAAATTCTTGATGCTTAAAAACAGTCAGTTCATGATGAAATAATGAAAGGCACACAAAGAGAAAGGTAAACAAATAGAAAATGCGCTTAATCTCTGAACTATCCTGTCATAAAATTTTAACATGTACGTGTCTGCTTATTTAGTCTTTATCATCAAGCGGCAATCTCCCTCCCCGACTACTGACGTCAACCTTGAGCTTCTTGGAAAGTCCATGCCACACTTCTGGGCCATATATACCTTTATAAAACGGACTAAACTTTGTTCTCGTGCTTTCAGAATTTCCCGAAGTCGGTTGGCTTCTAGAGTCTTTGACGCGGCTTCGCTGTTCCAGAAGTAGTCCTTTAATTCACATCATTAATAACAGTGTTTAGAGAGTTCCCGTAGGCGGCTGTTGCTAGCATCACCCTAGAAGGCATATCTGTATTATTGTAACTTATGAAAACAATGGCTTGAGACTTAAGGAAATTGAACTTAATGTTCATTCGATTTTTTCTAAAAACCCTAGAGAACCTGACGTCCACCCGCGGATGGCAAGTTTTCGTCACAGACTATGAAGACTTCTTCTGGGCCGCACCTTGCACCACCATACGTCAGCGCGGATCGCACGTGCATCTAACGTGTGACTCACCTGTCACTGGGAAGTACCTCGCCCTGCTCAACACGAAAGGACCTCTGGCAGTTTGCGAAGTGCAGGTGAACGGTGAGGTCTAGGGCCAGCCAGTCAGCCAACAGCTCCTACGGCCAATGGGCGTATTTGTGTGTCTGTCTATCCCTCTGAAGTCTTCAGGTAGAAAGAAGTAAATGTCTGGGCCAAAGAAGAGAAAATAGAAAAATGGAAGCAGTTGGTTGGTTGGTTGGTCAATCTGGTGTAAGCGATTTAAGTGCTTCCACGTAAGGGGATTTCGGACTGTCGGAAAAAGGAAGGAGTATTGAAGGGGAAAGGAACTGGTGTACCCGGAGGGGAAAAAAACTTCCGAGAAGTACGTGTGCCGCGAGACATCTGAACCCAAGAACCTTCCGATTCTCGCTACAGTGGCGACAAGCAGGCAGCTTTTCACCAGCTTATACCGACAGTAACCACCTCTACAACCACCACCACAAGGAAAAGAAAAAGGGGATACTATTAATTATTAATGAACATTATAAACAGATGCAATATGGAACTAATGGTGGTGATCACGGATACAGTCGTGAATATAGTTGTAGTTGAATGTAGTCAATGTGTAGTTGCACATAGGCAGTGCGTACATATATGAAGACTGTGTGTAGCTGTGTGTAGGCACTGTACAGTTGTCTGTCGGTATACAGGGTGCTGTGTAGGTACAGCAGCAGATATACTTGTGGATGTGGTGAAGCTGACTTTGCTGTTGCCACAGTGTGCGCCAAGTACAGTTTTGGAGCGGACTGTGAGTTGATCTGTAGATGTGCTGACTCCAAGGAAGTGTGCCATCCTCTGACAGGCCGCTGCACCACGGGCTGTGAGGCCGGCCACAGGGGGCGCGACTGCCAGGCAGGTAAGCCAACTGTTGATTAGTGTGACGACCAGCGATGTCCATCCCTTGCAAGAAAAGCATTTGCTACAACGTTAAAAAAATCTTATAGGAACACTTGATTCTAATGACTGTGTACAACTCAGTGAAAAATACGTTTGACCTAAATCTGGATGAAGACCAACTGTCCATTCGAGAGAGAGAGAGAGAGACTACAGAGATCAGGATGCTCAGATAGAGGTCAAACTATATATGATGACGTCATGTTTGTCCACAATTACGCCTGCCATATGGTCCCAGCTCTCCCATTGGCTGATGTTTTGACAGCGTAGTTATTTCAATGTTCAATCCTAATTGATGTATGTGTTGTTGACCTCTTTCTGTGCTCGGATGTTCCTCCAGATTTATAGTGTATTGCAAGAATAGTATCTTTAAAAGCTTTACTTAGTCATTTGAAGAAAATGCACCTCACTAGACCTCCAATAATATAAATATGTCAGAGAGTTCAGTCCAATGTAGCATACATTTACAAGCATAAAACTTATCTAACGTCACCATTACCCATTTCATGCTACTTTTATTTTATTGTCGAGGTTTATGGACTTTTGGGGGTGGGTGGGTAGGTGGGGAGGGTGGTTTTACCTTTTTCGTACCTTTTGTTTTGTTTTCTCTAGGTTTGGTTGACATATGTATGAAGCGTAATTCTAATGCAAAATCCACTGTCTTAAAACTTACTTGCAAGTAAGACAGCGACCAATAGTTCCTTGAAAGTGTGCAGTGCAGCTTTAGCAGAACACTCCTGTCGGTCCATCGGACATTGTGTCGTCTTCTGCTCTTGCAGTATGCGTCAACAGTTACGGCCGCAACTGTGCCACACCTTGCGGTCATTGCGTTGGAAGTCAAAGCTGCGATCCAGTGAACGGCCGCTGCACTGGCGCAGGCTGTGAGGCAGGATGGACAGGAGATAACTGCAACATCAGTGAGTGATTGTCCTTTGTTGTGGCTTGCAGCCGTCAACTCTTCACTCGATCAGTCTCTTCACCCACCGGCCAATATTAACACAGTTTTGATTCGTTTGCAGGCTGTCCGAGAGGCCATTACGGTCATGCGTGTAACAGAAGGTGTGGTCTCTGTCAGGACGAGGCAACGTGCGCTCCGGATAGTGGTCTATGTCCGGGACTGTGTCAGGCAGGATGGACTGGCCCGCACTGTGACAAAAGTATTAAAGAAGCCAATCATTAAATGATAAATTCATACGTTCAGATAAAAAGGTGTTGCTAAGTCAAGAAGCCACATTAATAATTGCAGCATAGAGTATCTGCTTTATTGACAGGTTTTATATATTAGTGTTATTTACACTAAAGGCCCTTCTTAAACCTGATTACTTTATATTGACGAACATTTGACGAAGTCTGGTAAAGTTTTTAAATAAGATATACATATTATATATGTTATTTATTTTATATGTATATCTTCTTAATCTTATCTATTTCATTTGTCTTATATGTATATCTTATTTAAAAACTTTTCCAGACTTGATCAAACCTTCGTCCATTCTTATTCGATTAAGAACAGCTTTCGCGTGATTAAAAATAAAATTAAGACAAAAGACTTTTGGGTGTTCCTTCCTTGTGGTCCCCGATGCTTGAGTTTCTCGACATATACTTACGACAAACGAAAGGCGATGTACGCCACAGCTGTGGCGAACTGACGGAGATGTACGCCACAGCTTTGGTGAACTGAAGACGATAGTCACAGCTGTGATGAACGCTCCATAATTGTGACGATGTACGTCCCAGGGTGTCAACAAGGATTCTACGGGCCCAGCTGCCTATTCTCCTGCGGTTACTGCCTGACTGGCACTGCCTGCGACATCAACAGCGGAATCTGCTTGCAGGGTTGCGATCCCGGCTGGGAGGGGCTGTTCTGTACTCAGGGTGAGCCACTGCCAACTCCAGTGTATGCACAGCCTGTATGGGCCGTGGTCACATTGGACATACTCAGATCGATTTTATTATCTTTTTGTAATTAAAATATTTATTGATCGTAATGCATCTCACCTGATAACATAGCAAGTCAGACAAATGTTAAAGTCAGTCAACCATTGCACAGCTTTTGATGCCTACTTACTAAAGGCACATGTTCATGCATATATATGTTATTGTAAGTGATTTATCACAAGGGACTTTAATGTTAAAAAGTATTTGTCCCATAAATTACACAAAAATAGGACATTAGTCTCAGAGACTATACGATATTATGTGATTTTTGTTTTGTGCTTTACTATCTCACCATCACTTCTCGCTCTCAGATATAATCTTCCCTCATTTTATTTTGCGCACACAGTCGCATACAGAACCCCACGAGCACAGGTACGCACACAGGTTATATTCGCGCGTACACAAGACATACACACTCTCTCGTTTAAGTACAAACCTCCCACCTTTCTTAATTACAGCAACTAAGTATTAAGAAACACTAGAGTTAGATTAGTTAAGCTGGTCCCTCCCGTAACCTGGGATCCGATGTGCGACTGTTGAAACGAGGCCTGCTGAATGGTTCAGCATACGGCGCCAGTCTCCTCAATCTATCACCATACGTCTTAAAAAGCAGAAGCTGCAACCACGGATCACAGAAGTCTGTGGCTGCAACGAACTCGGAAATTCATTACCTCTAACCCTGCATCTTTTATGTCATCAATACTCACCCCCACCCCCACCCCCGACTAATGTGACAAATAGTCGCGAATTTCAAGTGTGTTTGCCTTGCAAATATTGGCGATTTTCTGCAGTTTGGGCCGCGGGCTCTGGTTCGCCAAAGTCTTCAAATTTAATTTTTGATATCTGAGGAAAAAAAGAGACACATTTTCGAATGTTGAAAATATATTTCCTTTCTAGATATAATACTAAAGATACATCATCGAGAGACAAAAATCACACCATGTCGTCATTTATTGAGGCCACGAGATCGAGCAGCCTGAGATGATCACGCGTTTAACATAGCAACTCAACAATCGAAACACCCGAAACAAATTTTAATAGTCTGAAGAATCTGTTTCGAAGATGGTTATCTTTTGTCTGCAGAATGCTTGCCTCGCCATTATGGCCCCAACTGCTTGCAGACGTGTCCTCGGTGTATGACATCATGCGACAGCCAGACGGGCCTCTGTGATGGTGACGGGTGTGTAGCAGGCTTAAAAGGACATGAGTGCGAGAAAGGTAAACACATGTGTGCTTCTATTATGTACATTTAAAATAACCTCCGTGTCGAGTCTCGTTAGATGTTTAAGAAAAGATACATAAAGTGCCACTGGTGTTACGATACTGTATAAATTCAACCAGACATGAAATTTATGGGTAATTTTTTGCACGGAATAAGTGTTCGTATTGCCAACTACCTCTCAACATTTGTGGAATTTTATATGTAGAGAGACATGAATATTTATATCTCCCAATAGTAATAGTAATAATAAAGCGTCCATTCACGCGATAGCAATTCCTGGCGAGCACATACAAGCACTTCTTCACACAACTCGCGCACATATATATATATATACAGTCAAACCTCGGTTTTTATTGCCTTCGGTTATCATCGGTTTCAGTTTTTGTTGATTTTTTCCGCGAAAAATTTGTCTCGGTTTTCGTCGGTTGCCCGTGTGACCTCGCTGCTAATTTTGCCAAAACAAAGGGCTACCCACGAATACTTCTGCGTATACAGTATTCGGTATAATGTGTTTGTTTTCGGTTTCAAAATGTACGTAACGCACGTAAGATAAAATCACGTGCTCAAATCTTATTGTCCCTGTTAAGTGTTTCCTGGTCCTATTGTCAAAAGGACCCAAAAGGGAAGTGACCCCATATAGTGCCTTTGATACCTATATATAAGGTCCTTATGGAAGGGGATTCTCCTTCCAAACACTATCTGCACCTCGATCGATCTCTCTCTCCCCTCCTCGCCATCTTCCATACGCCAAGAATTAAGTGTTCAGAAAGGGAAATGCTTGATGTTTTTAGCATTAAACACTATATATTTATTCTTTATAAATGTGTTTTGGTATTAGTTTGGAGTGTCTAGAACTAATTAATTGTATTTACATTGATTCATATGGGAATAATTGCTTCAGTTTTCGTCGGTTTTTCGGATTTCGCCGATTGTCTTGGAACGGATTACCGACGACAACCGAGGTTTGAATGTATATCATTATATAAATAAATAAAATAAGTATACAAAAAATAAAAATAAAAATGTGTATACCTTTTTACTCTAGTAAGGACAAGAACAGTTCCAGGGATATGGCAAAGGAAAAAGATAAAATTTCAGAGGTTCTGAAAAAAAGGTGTTTTTGGTGATTGTGGAGATATAGTTTGTTACCGGTGGGTGGACAAGAAAAAGAAAAGGAGCGTGGACCAGCGGCATTTATGCTATTACAAAGTGTGTGTGTGTGTGTGTGTGTGTGTGTGTGTGTGTGTGTGTATATCTCACGGACCTACATTACTTAAAGGTCTGTGATATATATTTGTGTGTGCACGTGCATACAGTCTCTTTGTGCATTGATCCTTCCCTGTACACAGCATATATATAACATGCTAAACAAGTGTCCATACCGTGTGTGTGTGTGTGTGTGCAGAGTGTGACAAAGGTTTCTATGGCGTAAACTGCAATGAAAGTTGCGGAAGGTGCACGCGGCAGCCATGTGATGTTGTTGCTGGTGACTGTCCACGTGCCGCCTGTCAACCAGGATGGCGCGGACCGGCTTGCAAAACACGTATGTTGGTTAAATCAACATTTTCTACTTCCATTTTTCCCTCTTCTTGATTTATCTGAAAATGCTTTCACCTATAGTGGAGATTTCGCATTATACTAGAGAAAGGCTTGCTGAAAAGAGAGAATCCCGATCGAGTTTCTGGGGAATAGTAGGGAGTGCGAGAAATCTTACATATGCAGGCATCTGATTAAAAAAAAGTAACTCATCCGTGCCTATGAAAGTAACAGCAAATGTGTGCAGTTTATATGTTCTAGAGTTGTCTGAAATTCTGTTTCCCCAGCATGCACGCCAGGAATGTTTGGAGAGAACTGCTCTAACATCTGTGGTGTTTGTAAAGATCGCGCCGCCTGTCATCCCGAGACTGGAGTGTGCCCTGGACCCTGCGCTGATGGTTACCATGGTGAATTGTGCTCAGACAGTGAGTCAGGAGTTCTGTTTTAGTCTGTGCTTCGTGCACAATGATTCCATTACGGTATAAACAATAACTCAAGGTATGCACTTAGATGGTTAATGCAATTCTGAGCCCGAGCTAAACACGTACATGGGAAATTAATTTCAGCGTTACAAAACCGGATCATAGAGTATGGGCCTGTATGATATAAATAGTGAGTCATATTTTTATTTAATATTGTTTTCAGAGAATTTGTATTCACGCTTGGCTTATATTCCCAGGGGAGATAAACATTGGGGTGGTGCTTCCTTTTCCTTTTTGCTTAAAGTTTGGAGCTACGGTAAATTGGTAACATAACAGGTAATATAACAATTTAAGTAAAGATGCTTGTAAACAAACTATACACGAACCAAACAAAGTCTTCAGTCTTTCTGTAAACAAAAGTACTTTTGTTTAGGATCAGACAATTTAAACGGTGTGGATTTGCATAGTACTCAAACCGAACACACACACACACACACACACAGAGCTTTATTTATAATATTTATTTCTTGACACAACTTCATAATCGGGTCCGAAAAAACAAATCAAAACAACAAAACAAAAAGAAAACAAAACATAAAGCTGAGCTTTTTGCAGGGAACATTTTCACCAACGCCGTAAGTCAGACGTTTGTGGCGCTGCTGGCCACTATCCTGACCATTACGGCCACACTGCTTGTCGGCGTGTTTGCTTGTCTGGCTCTCAAGTGGCGGCGTGACAAGGACCCTCACAACACATAGGCTGACCTCCAGGAGCTCGGCGCCCTGTCAATAATACGACTGCCAGCGGCCCTCCCGTCACGGCTAATCACCTGACGACTGGTTCTTTTCAATTGTTCTAACGACCTCCCCGTCTGCCGCCCTTCATTTTTTATATTAAGCAAGTGGTCTAGATGATTAGTCCTAATGTGAACGTCGGACAAGAGGAGGCATTTCAACGGGTAAACCACACGAAAACCTTGTCCATTTACCAGTGTTATTGCCTGACATTATATCCTTAATAGAGAGCTGTGTACGTTTCACACCTCTATGGATATACGTCCATGTATTTTTGTATGCGTACATCCATGTCATTGTATGTGTGTGTGCGCGTGCGCGCTCCGGTAATCCAGAATTGTGTACATTATAGAATTTGTGTACTTCATTTATCGTCCAACAAGTAACCGACAAAAATTATAAAAGAAATATGTACACAAAGCTTTGCATGCATGTGCACATGCGAACATATACATACAGACATACGTATAAACAGCAGTTTTCATGGTGTTTCTGGTCATTTTTAAAAGCATTTCATGACTGAATGTACTGTCATGTATCTATTATTAGCCATGCCGTCCTTTAGCCCGAAACCATTATGTATTCACAGCAAACTGGGCTTGCCACACAGCAAACTTTGACAAGCACATTAAAACAGTACATGTATAAGTAATCCTATATGCATCATATATATACATATAGTCTTCCATTTCCCTTTGTACACATATTACTGAATGTAATATAATTACTTGGCATGTTGACTGCACAACACCCATCTATATTTCAGTTTAGTTAATTGTTACATCTAAATCTTGTTTTTTTTAAGTATCAATTATGCTTCTCTAGAAGGATGTATCTGAATTTTGTTTATCGCCTTTTTTATTTTAAGCAACATGTATGCTATGATCCACAAGTCTGTCCTTTCCTGATGGTTATGGCGTACAACAGAACTCCACTAGTACTTCTTTCAGTTCTTGTACAAAAAGCTGTTCTTGTTTACAGCTACAATAAATGTGGTCAGAGGTTCACTCCACGCTGGCAATAAAAGTGACTGCAATACAATCTTGTTTTAAAACCAGTTATTTGGATGTGAACAGACATCTGGAGATTTATGTGTGGTGTGCATGTTTATTTATTCAGGCTACTATGGCAGCCACATCAGGTTACCAAAACAAAATACCTGCCTTTACCTCTTGAAAGGACCTATCCCTACTTGAACCATAGGTACAATGTAGAAAAACTTTTTGCTTTATCATTCTTCACTTTGCAGTGTCCATTACAAAATATTATACAATTAGGATTCAGATCTATTCATTAATTGGCTGTGGGAGCAATGAACAGAAGGTGGTTCATCATGGCTAGAGCATGGCTTGGAGAAGGCGGAGTAATCTACAAGGCTGTAGAGCTTTCTTCCAATGAATTCTGAGGATGCTTCCCATGACTTGGATGGCCAGAGTATGTAAAATCCATTTAGACAGCACAATGTAGGTCATCCACTTACACTCTGTCACCAATATAGCCACACAATCCTTTCCCACCAACAATCTTGTACATGAGGATATGCACAGGAAAAGATTAACTGAGAAACAAAATAAACGGACTAGTTTTTAATGATACTTAACACTGACAATGCCACAAAAGTGATTACCAAAAGAATGAAACAAACAAAAAAGAAAAGGAAAGTAAGGTGAGTGGAAGTATAAACCAAACTCCCATGAAATTAAGAAAATTTAGGGGTGACTAGAGAAGTGCAAATGAAAGCTATTGCTGTGTAATCTCACACAAAGTAGGAGATGCAACTTGAGTTTATGTTTCAGAAAGTAACGAGTATTTTAACTGTAAGAAATAAACATCACAACTGAAAATAATTAGCACTGTAAAGGTACATTGGTCAAATGCTACATCATCACATTGTAAACAGATGTATCATATATTAAAGATTATTCTATAAACCTGCATTTTCTAAACACTCTATTAAGTTCAACAAATCACTCCCTAAAGGTAAATTTTGCATGATGAAAAAATGTGAAGTATATGTGCTATTCACAAAAAAATTAAAGGGTTACTGAGAGCTTATAAACTGTTGATACTTCATTAAAGTACAAAAGAAAATTGTACCCATTAACTTAAGAGCAGCATCAATTGAAAAAGTATACTCATACAAAAGGGAAAATACTAAACATGCCACATAAGTAAACACAACCTAAAGCATCTACTATTGTCTAGGCTAGCACAGGTAGGAGTGTTATAAAGAAATCAAAGCGGGACAGTAACTTAATCTTGGAAAGTCACCAAAAATTGTGTAGCTCTGAAAAAAAGAAATTTCATCTCTGGTAATAATAATGTTGAAACTAGTATGGATCAAAAAGTGAATATGACTCATGATTAGTAATAATAAAATAATGGATTCTTGATGTTTCAGAAATGGTGTCAGGAAGTGTTACATTACTTTATAAACCTTTGAGATATTTGTTGCTTCTCTGCCAGATTATTTTGTCTACAGTGAGGCAAAGAAGGCAATGCTAGTGTGCCATCTATTAAGACTAATGGAGCTGGCCCTAAGAAGGGGCTATATGGTTCCCTTTCCCCAACATCATTAATACATAGTTTTTATACAATGTTCTTATTTTTGCACTTTTTTGATCCCACCTAGCTCGTCTTTAAAGTGGTCAGATGAAAAATAAGACTCATCATGGCTGGGATCAACTGAAGAGAAGGTATTTTCAAAAACAGAGCTGGTCTCTGACAACAAACTGCCTGTCACTGCCGCCCCTAAAGACATATCATCCCCTGAGTGGATGCTACTGCAGTTTTGGACTTCCAGTGATGTGTTCTCGCCTGACGATAGTCTTCTTTTAACTAAATCCCTCAGGCTAAGCATTTCCAATGGATGTTCACTTCTTAAGGTGAATGAGGGACCTGGAGCGTCATCTTGGCTTGTGGACTTCTGCGACTTGGTTGAATATTCTGTAGACAAACTTGCTGAGGCTGATGGCATAAGAGTTGCTGCTTTGCTGCTTTGAAGAAATATATCACGCTGAATAGCTTCATCTGGAGCATGCTTCCTCCACCAACGCAAGCCATGAGGCCCAAGTTCTTTTCTGACAGCCAGAGTGCACAATATTTTCAGTCGAGGCACTGTACCTGCACAAAATAAAAGGCAAAATAAATAGATTAATTAACAAAAATCCTGTCATTCTTATTCCAACAAGCAACGCATACATGCACAAATTCCAAATATTTGCCTGATCTCTATAATCTTAAATGGGACAACAGCTATTCTTAATTTAATGACATTGTTTCAATTCATTCACTCTCTTGGCAGATATGTTTTTAAATCTTCAAGTGTGTGGCTGGTGATTGTTGTGAAAGTGGCAGCCGCTACTAAGACATGTTTCTATTGAAATTTTGTTTGGCAAATAAAATCTTGTATTATCTTATATCATATTATTTTGATAGGATACCTATTATTTCTTTCATATGCAGTAGATCATACTAATTTATCACTCATTAAAAAAAAATACCTTAATAAACTTTACACTCACATTTTCTCTTTTTCACCCACTGTTGTATGTGCAAGTTTTTTGATTCCTCCATTATATTTAAAGCGGTTTTTCCCAAGTGATTAGGTATGTAGAGACTGGCGCCTTTCCACAAGAAGCGTACTGTGGACAGATGCCCAGCTTTAGCAGCAAGATGCAAGGGAGTATTTCCCCATCTGTCCTGAGACATCAACAACAGTGGTTGTGTTCCACAGTCAAGAGTTGCAAGTAAGTACTAACATGTAAAAGAGATAAAAGTGTACTCACAATCATCTTGCATACACAACTTATTGTTTTACTTTGTACCTGCAGACTAATATCAGCACCATGACGAAGGAGACATCGAAGCACATCTGTGTAGCCACTAGCTGCAACATCATGAGCAATGGTGCGCAATGTGCTGGTGTCGGTTCTTTTGCCTACATCTAGTGCATTAGGGTCACCACCTGCCTCTAGAAGCACTTCTGCCAGATCAGCATTGTCATGAGCCATCACCTTCAAGAAAACAGAAATAAAAGATAATATTTACATTCTTATTCTTATGAAGTCCTTATCATGCTTCTTTCAAAAAACTATAAGGATCTGGCAAGAAAAAAAAATGCAACCTCTCTTTGACCTCTTTTAATGTTAATCAAACTCACCGATACCAAAAATTCGTAAAAATATTTACTTTGTTCTATGGATTTATTATTGCGTCTACTTTCCACTGGCATTTAAATAATATTATAAAAATTAAGACAATTGACAATGCCATACTGTCAAAACTATTCACAATGTTTCTTTTTATTCTTTTATTAACAAATCTCCTCTTCACCCAAAGCATCCACAGAAATGTCCTTAAAATGACCAATTTGAAAATTAATGGAATTCATAATCTGCACATCAGATTATGATTCTGATGTTGATGCTCATCACTGCAGACATAAATACCACAGCTGTCTGCAAGTTCTCACCTGGACTGCTGTTCTGCCAAAACTGTTGGGTGTATTCACATCTACACCATTCATGAGTAAGGTTTTCACCATTGCAATGTCCCCAGCTGCAGCAGCTGTTGTTAAAGCATCTACATCAGGAGGGGCTGCTTCACAATCTGACCAACTATTTGCCGAATTTGAGAACTGTGAGGCTGATGAAGATGCTAGTTGTCTTGAGGAAGATACATAATTTTGTTGATAAGAAATCTGTGCAATGCGTTGAAACTCACTGTGTGAAGTTTCATAAGAAACAGACTCTTGGTCTGATGATTTAGGGTGTGCAGTGTGCTGATGAAAATGGAGCTCACTTCTCTGTTTAAAATCTGTTTGAGCTAAGATGTCAGGCTCATGTTGTCTGTCAATGGGTTTCAGTTTCATACACTGTAATTCAGATGGCTGATGGTCATCACCTTTTACTGAGACATAATGACTTAATGGCATTTGCATTATTTCTCTATTATCTTCCCTTGTTGAACCTGCATCCAAACTACTATGTACCGCAAATGAAGAATGATGAAGACCATGGTGGTGCAAAACACGTTTGTCATGTTTAGTTCTGATGGTGGCATCATCAATGGTTGCATTGATTTCTTCAAAAGGATGCAAGACGGTCATTTTAGTCTCATCCTGCTGCTGAGAAGTATCATGACCACGATAAATGAGACTAACAAAATCTTGCTGCCCGATGTCAGTTCCTGCTTTTGGATCTTTTTCTCCATTTGACCGTCTTCGTATCTTCGGTTTACTATCATCAGTTACATTTTGAAATGGGATGCGTCGAAAGGCAGAACTCCGGTCCTGTTTTGACCTTACGTCCTCATCAGAAAGGGGATGTATAGATGAAGATCTTTGAAAATGTGACGAACGTTGTGTGAGAGGAGTGGAGCGAGGCTCCCATGGTTTAACCACTACGGGGCACGACACACAGCCATGAGCGGACCCTGTAATGTAATAAAAAAAAAATCCACTGATCTTTAGGAATCACTAGAAAATTTATTTTAAAAAATTACAGAATTTTAACTTAGATTTAAAAACACTGTCTTTCGGTAACATGTCCAAACAATGTTAAGAAATCACTATATAGGCCTATATATACTGGCCCTACCCATCTAAAAATTTTGCTGTCCTCTTTAATTTTTGCCCTCTGTCCGCGTTTTCTTATGCTTTCTCACAAAATGTACCACATGATATTTTGGGCTTTTTCTTCATCGTGCCCCTGAACAGTATTCACTACTGAACGATCTTTATCAACGTTTTCAGGTACGTGCTGCGGTCTTATCCGAATTTCCCGACCCAGCCATGCAGACATCATATATGCGCCCTACTAAAACTGAGCATTTTTGCATAATTAACTGGGCACATAGTGATGCCCATCGGCTGCTAGCAACAGAAAACAACAAAGCCACACCTATGCTTCATTTTGGGATAAAATAATTTCGTAACATTTCGATCGACGCACGCACTTACCTATCATGAAATAAAAACGCGCACACGACACTTGACTAGAAGATCGCTGACGATGAAAGTTTTAAAAAAGACATATCCAAGTTAGGCAAGTCACTTTCCATATGACAGGAAAAACGATCATAAATGAATCCATCGTACGGTGTTTCAAGTTAGGGTCATGTTTGAACTAAAGGCGGCAGATCGACTGGCCAGGTAGTCAAGATCAACTGCAAACTCTACGAATCTCGATCATGCGCGCTTTCGTCTGGGCAAGCTGCCGCAAGACCCACGCGCGGGTCCTAATGGATACCGATCAATAAGTCAAAACATTCTAATCTTCATACATTACATCGCAATGAACACTTTACAATATAAACATGAAAGCAATACCTATTCTTTATTTAATGTTTATGCTTTAGCTTGGTATGGGAAAGAAGTGATAATGAAGGAGGGGGAGAGTCACGTGATCTGAAGCATGCGGTTTGTTACTATTTATAAAACAACAGTAAACATTAGCTACAATCTTAGAAACAAATATTCTTTTATAGATTGTATCAAACTCTACTTGTTTCAATAGTCATAAAGTGTTAAGTTTTGAAATGAAACTTAGTAGATACTGATTTCCATAGCTTTATTCTTACCAGCATTTCCGCTATTGTTAACAAACGTGACATGCGCATTACAAGGCACAATGGCGGATACAAGAGACCAGATGCTTGTGGACTTTCAGGTAAACTGCATTACCTTTAGCTGGTGCTGTTTATTAAAGTTGTTGAAAAATAAGCATGTGCAATCCCATTAGAAACTCATATGTTTTCCCCAGTTATGATCGCATGCGTTCTGTAACTACATAATCGTTAACCGTTAACTGATGTAAACTGTGTATCTGTGTAGCTTGTTTGTGATCAGCTGTTTTTAAAGCAAAGTTCGTCCGATGTTTGTTTTTGACTAGTATGTCACATCGTGCCTGGTATATTAGTTTCAGGTTAATTTGTGGATCCATTGAGTATAATTAGCTTGAATTTGTGTATTAAAACAGATTAGTATGATGGATGCTATGCTGTGTTTATCGTTCTTTTGAAAAAAAAAACTTGAAAGAGGAGCAAATCCTTAACTGCGCAAACTCTGACCAGATGAAATTCGCGCATTATGTAACCCTTTTACCCAGGTTTTTCTCATCTAATTTTTTTAATTGAAGAAAGATACCTTTTAGCCCGACTCATCTGGGTCTTTGTACGTGACTCTTTCGTTCGTCAGAAATGAACGAGTGTTTTTGATGACTTGAAGTACAGAATGCAATAAGTGTAGCTTTTAAATACACTGCTAATTGTGATATAATTCTGATGTTATAATGTCTGTATAGATATTAATGAATATAAGCTTGCATTTGCAAATGTTATGATGGATAATTTTATTGCAATTTTTGACTTGTCATATAGCTAGTCCGGGGGCCGGTCATTTCGTCACGGCCATTTCGTCCCACTCCAAAAGTCAATTCGTCACACGTATGTCCATTTCGTCCCATGTATGGTCCATTTCATCACAAGACAGAAAAGTCAAATCGTCGCAAGCCCAATCAGCAAAGTCTCTATATAATGATAATAAGCAAAAAAAAAAAGTCAAAATACAAGTTCACAATAATGACAAAATCTTTAATGTAAAAGATTGTTTAAAAGAGAAAAATCACGGGTATTTGCCATTGTAAGATTCGTTCTTGGCGTGCGTATTGCCAAGCGACCATTTTGTTCAGTAACATGGTGGCTACAATTATTCGCATGGTTCTGTTTAAAATAAGCAGCTGAGCTTGTGTATCTATATTATTCGAACAATGTATGGCTCTTTTAATAATATTTGACATTAATAGCTACTTGTTACATTGGTGCTCGATTTGCCTTTTGAGCTTGTGATGATTTGACTTTTCTGTCTTGTGACGAAAAGGACATACGTGTGATGAATTGACTTTTGGTGTGGGACAAAATGGTAGTGACGAAATGGTCTTGTGACGAGTTGATCTATGACCGTTTCATAACACCTCACATTAGGGGGCTGATCATTTCGTCACAAGACCATTTTGTTCAGTAACATGGTGGCTACAATTATTCGCATGGTTCTGTTTAAAATAAGCAGCTGAGCTTGAGCATCTATATTGTTCGAACAACGTATGGCTCTTTTAATAATATTTGATGCTAATAGCTACTTGTTACGTTGGTGCTTGATTCGCCTTTTGGGCTTGTGAAGATTTGACTTTTCTGTATTGTGACAAAATGGACCATACATGGGACGAAATGGACATACGCGTGATGAATTGACTTTTGGTGGGGGACAAAATGGTAGTGACGAGTTGACCTATAACTTTTCCATAACACCTCACATTGGGGGGCCGATCATTTCATCACAAGACCATTTCGTCACTACCATGTCATCCCACACCAAAATCAATTCGTCGCACGTATGCCCATTTCGTCCCATGTATGGTTCATTTTGTCCCAGGACAGAAAAGCCAAATCGTCACAAGCCCAATCAGCGAAGTCTCTGCATATAATAATAATAAGCAAAGAAAAAGTCTAAATACAAGTTTGCAATACAATCATGACAAAATCTTTAATGTAAAAGATTGTTTAAAAGAGAAAAATCACCCGTATTTACCGTTGTAAGATTCGTTCTTGGCGTGCGTATTGCCAAGCGACCATTTTGTTCAGTAACATGGTGGCTACAACTATTCGCATGGCTCTGTTTAATATAAGCAGCTGACCTTGTGTATCTATATTATTCGAACAATGTATGGCTCTTTTAATAATATTTGACATTAATAGCTACTTGTTACATTGGTGCTCGATTTGCCTTTTGGGCTTGTGATGATTTGACTTTTCTGTCTTGTGACGAAATGGACAATACATGTGATATGAAATGGACATACGTGTGACGAATTGACTTTTGGCGTGGGACAAAATGGTAGTGATGAAATGGTCTTGTGACGAGTTGACCTATGGCCCTCACATTGAAATAGAATGAGCATATCATAAAGCATAAGTTTCATAATCATGTTGGCTTCTGTTGTGAGCATTTTTAGTCAAACTTATATACATTCAATAAGTTCAATTACAGTAAAATATTGAGATGAATATTTTTTTCTTTTAGCAAATTACTGGCATTGAGGATGTGGACACATGCATGGCCATTCTCACACAGCAGGAGTGGAATCTTGAGGTAAAGGCCTAGCTTGCTTCTACAAAAACATTAGTCTGGAGATATTTGGTCTTTGCAAGTGTAAAAGGAAAGTGGAAGATATCGCGAGGTGTTGACTGTTTTGGGTATGCATCAGATAATATACAGGCATGCACACAGTCAACAATTGCTGTATGTATTGTGTGCCATGAGGAAAAATGAGACTGAAATATTGAATTTCTATGTGTATTTGCAGCTGGCTGTCAATACTATCATGCATGATGAACCAGTTACAGAGGTAGATGCCAGTCCTGGTCGTATGTCTGACATAGACATCATTCACTCCAGCAGTGCACCAGAACACATTAGTCCAGTTGTTATTGATGATGATGCTTCAGCATCAGGACCCTCCAGTTCTCACAGTTTTAGCAGTATCCGCAATCCAAGTCGGATGATACACTTTAACGTAGAATATCGTCTTCGCAATATCCCTATTGTTTTACCAGATTCAGAAACAGTTGGTAAGCCTTCAGTTTTTATCCTGCTGCATTTTGAAGACTTTGTATCTTTGTGTAATTGAGTTTATTAATCCATATGAAATATTCACATTTATTTCTCTGCACCTCGGTTTGTATCCCATGCATCTCTTCCAGTTAATAGATCTGAAATCTACTGTGTGAGAGTCAAGCTTTATGGATTCTGTAGGTTTAAAATTCTGTTTACACGGTAAAACTTGGCACTTAACTTACCATAGAAGGATTGTTCAACATGATTGCTTAAGATGCATTCGGCATAGAGTTTGGTTCCATGTATTTTTCAGGAAAAATCAAAGAGATAATACAGGCAGAGCTAGGAATTCCAGTTGACAAGCAGCAGTTAAAAGGACTTGTAAAGCGCCACGTAGAGGACTCTGTATGTTTGCACTCTGCCTTAATGTGTTGGTAGTTAGAAATTACATCCAGTTTAATTTATAATTGATAAAGATTTAATATTGAAAAGTGTTCATTGTATGTTCAAATTACTGAGGAATAATGCATCATTTTATATGATGTCAGCAAAATTATCTTGATATTTTTTCTAAGATACACAGTAACAGTAAATATCTTCTTAAAAGTATATGATTTCCTATTTAGTAGAATATGATGATTTTTTTTTTAAAAAACTTTGTAAATATATTTGAATTATTTGCTGATGGGAAATTTAAAGTTGCTCACATTGTAATCTGAAAAAAATCTAGGTAGAGTTTTAAAAATTAGTACAAGCAGCAATTATTTTTGTCAAGTTACATTTGGCTTTTGATCATTTGCCGTATTATAACATGTTTAGTAGAGAAAAACTTTCATCTAAGGAAAGAGTGTATGTTTGATAGAGTTTTTTTTATTGCAGGTTGTATTGCAAGATCTTCATTTACCCAAGGAGAACGTCCTGTACTTGCTGACACCAGATCTATGCAGTCCCACAGATAATACTTCTAATGTAGACAATGGTCAGGTGTAAGTACAAAGAAAATCTTTTAAATGTCTGCAAATATAGGTTTATTCAAATGTTTTTGTATTATATATGTATGCATATACTGTGTATGAATGTTTTACAAGTATGACACTGATTGACTTCACAAAAGTAGTCCTTCCAAGTGGTGCAGTAAGGAGGTTTTAAGGAATTGTTTAATGTGCTGATCGGGTTAACATCATACACTACCCTCACATCATTATTTACACATTTTTTTCCTTTATACCAGTCTGGTTACTTTGGTTGCGATCAGAATTGTCTGACAATGCCAGCTGACTATCCAACATTTTAATTAGGAAGAAAAAGGACCCAAAATCCCTTTCCTTTTTAATATTTATTTCAATCTTTAGAATCTTGCTTGACCTTCAGCAGCCCTCTCCCAAATACAACCACCAAACAAAATGTCCTTATCTTATTGCATTTAAGGCTTTTTAGGAATAATGGCTATACACTGAAAGATGCTGTTGCAAATGTCACCTGAATGCTGAATGTGAACTTTCCAGGTCTCATCGGAATGATGAATATAGACTCAAAGTTGTCTATCGTAATGGATCCTCATACAGAATTTACAACTTGAATCTTAAAGGTAGCAAGACCATTAAGGAGGTAAGATAATGACAGTTTGGAATAAAAATAAATTTTAAAGATGTTTATGTATGAGTAAGACATACCTTGGTCCAGAATTTAATAATGCTTCTATGTGAGGATGTTTTCTCAATGTTGATAGCATGCATTGTTTGTATGTATGTGCATGCTTGCATACACATTATATCAACATGTATGAAGATGCAGGTTTTGCAGATTAAAGTTTATGGTTTAAACATCAGGCATGTTCTTGAAATTTCTATAAATTGGTTGGTATGGCATTAACCTTTGTGAAAAATGTGTGTGCTTTTAACAGTGCTTTGGCATGCCCAGAATGTTTATGAACTGGAGTAATCTAATTAATATAATTCTTGTTTGCAGGTTAAGCAAGATGTGTATTCTCTAACAGATGTCCCAGTGCGATACCAAGAGTGGAGGGGATGGCCTTCGGGAGTTAGCGAAGATGTAGGTATTTCATGTTGGGATTAACAACTTGCAATAATTTTTTTTTAATGTGACATTTAAGTCTTTCCCTGTGACAGGGAACAGTATAAAGTTCCATCTGCCATTTCTTTCAGGAGAGTCTGTGTTCTTGTGGCATATCATTTCCCGCTCATGAACTGGAGGTAGAGAGAAAAGTGTCTACAAACCTAGAGCAACACCCAGTGCCTAATAATGAGGTAGGTGTTGTTGGTAAAGAAAATGCTTACTGATGGTCTCTCCCTTTATTGTGCAGCAAATGTGCATAGCTAATCTGCTAAATGGAGCTTGTTCAACACTTGGGTGAAAAAGATCCATTCGTTTTTAAGGCAAAATAAAATACAAAAAAGGAACCGATTTTGTTTGACAATAAATATGCAGATAATAAATGGTACACAGATATAAAATTTCATATATATTTTATGTATTGGGGCTGGGTATAATAATAATAATAAAGTTTTTTTGTATAGCACCTTATCCCTACCCTAAGGGCAAGTTCAAGGCCCTTCACAAAAAATAAATACATTTTTACAGCATGGTCTACAGAAAACTCCTTGATATCCAGATTTTCAGCCCTGTGGATAGTCTCCTGATATGAAGTTGCACGTTATTCCCGCTGAGCAGTTGCCACATGTCTTATCACAGTTGAGGCCAGACGAACCCGTATAGCAAGCTTCTTTACAGAAAAGTAACTGTTATCCTGCAGCACACCCTGTCTCACACCTGTGTCATCGATGTTACACAGACTGTGTTTTGTGCAGGTGCCACATGTGTTGTTGCAACTCACACCATGGTACCAGCTCTACAGGAGTCATTATAGTACCTTCCCTGATATCCAGCATGCAGTCGATAGGACATTTTCCTATTACAATGGTGCATGTTGTTCTCTCAGAGCAGTTGCCGCATGTGCTGCTACAGTTGGGGCCATACTTTACACTAGGGTAGCTTGTATCCTGCAGCCCATTCTTTGTCACAGCTGCCGGTAGAGAGATTACACGGACTATTTAATGTGCAGTTGCCGCAATGTTTCCTTGCAGCCTGCGCTGTACGTACCAGTTGTAATAGTTTAATGCAGGATGGTGGCTGATATCCAGCACCACATAACCTTAAACAATCTCCTAATGAGGCATCGTAAGTACTTCCTTTGAAACACCTACCACAAGTGTTGCTGCAGCCTACACCAAAGGAACCTTTCTTGTTTGTTTCATTGCAATACAGCCACTGATTTCCGAGCACACAACCCGTTGAGTACACCCCACGTACTGGGTTACACACTTTAGGGGAATTCACTTTTGTCATGAGTCCTGTAAGACTAATAACATAGAGCAACACCAGAAAATCAATCTAGTGGTTATGCCAGTTGTTTAAATGATGTCGTAAAAAAGTAGATATGTGGGGAAAATCTTACTGATATGTGGCATTGATCCATATAAAATTGACTCATCGTCAGTTCAAACTGGAAGTTCATATTGTGATTTTGTAGTCTGCATAACTAACCTAGTAGTGACAAGAGTTTACAGAGATGATACAAAATGGAGAGATGCTGTTTTCAAACCATGTGTTTTTTCATCTATTTATTATCCAAGTGTTGTCAAAAAAAGTCAGCAAGGAAATGTTTACCTAGTCTGTAGATCTGACTATGAGTGAAACTGAAAAAAGAAAAAATTGGGTTGATTAGACAATATTAGTGGTAGTAAAGATAATGAATTCCAAGTCAACATAGTGGGGATAACCACAATAGAAAAATGTAGATTTTGTTTCAGAGTGTTGGGGAAAAAATAAAGAAAAATCCAAATAAATAAAACCTTATAAACCTGTCTCTGAAAACAAGTGCAGGGTAAAGTGTAACTATACAGTATATGCTTGGTAACATGAAATGTATTGTGATAATGATAGTTGTGGATTTAGCTGGTTTCATTAACTGAATGTTGATGTTAAAAAGAGGAAAATGGCTTTGTAATAGATGCAGGCAGTTTCCATTTTTTGATAGTTGAAAGATAATACATGGTTCCCTCTTGTATGATGATACCTTTTCTTGCATTTTGTAAGTCAGTTTAGTTTGATTTGCTCTGTAGTATTTACCACCGATTTCTTATCATTGAGATGCTCACTTAACCATTTGTTGGTGAATTGAATGGGTCAGGAATTTGAAATCCTTGAAATTGCATGATCAGGCATATTTATAGCTGCTGCCTAATATGAAAAACACCAAATTTTGATTAGTATTAAGTGAAATCTGCAAATCAGGTAAAGAAGGGGAGATAAAGATGATTTTGACATCACTCTGGAAATGGAAAACAACACAAAAACTAAAAATCATCCATAAAAATAGTTCACTTACCACTGATGAAATGACGATGTCCTAGTTTGTGATGATCGATAACTGAATTGAATGTAATCTCCTTGTGGCCAATTTCATCTTTCTTCTTTTAGTTCATTTCTTACATTCTACACCTTGATTTCTTATTATTTTTGACAGTATCTCTAAAGGAGCAAATGCCTAGGACAAGTAAGATAGGCATGTTGACAAAGTCTACCAAAATGGTGATTTCCTGACAACCTCTACCTCTTATTTTATGCTGCCACCCTTTCAAAATACCTCATAGCAAAAACCCTCTGTAAAGGAACTCAAGAGAGCAGTGTGCTAGATATCAGAGAATGCACAGTTACACAGTGAAGTGAAGAAAGGATTGTGACATTCCATTGTTAATACTCATGTAAATTTGTCTTCTGTTGTTGAAGGCATCTATGGAGTCAGAAAGTGATGAAGAAAACATGGATATTGCAAATGATGAAGATTTGTTTGAGGTCCCATCATCTCGCCGAATTGCACCTCTCAGTAAGTTCTTAATTTAATGGGGGACTTTGTAAAAGGTACTTTGCCAATTGAGGTATGTGGTACCTCTATACTTTTGCATAGATCGATCTACTTCATAAAAGACAGGTTTAGAGAGGGATTATTCTCAGGGAAAATACTTGTACTTCGATATAGAATGTCCTTATGAGACTTATTTAGAAAAAAGAAATTTTTCCTAAAGTAGAATTATTTTTAGTAACATTAGAAATAAATGATACATACTTTTATCCTAGTCAACACAGCATGGTTGTTTAAGTAGCCAAGGATGCTACCAACCCCAGGAGTTAATTTACTTTATATTTGTGATTAATTAAATGTATTTTCATATTTTTGTATTGTTTTTATTTCCTGCATGTTTCTTTCAAACTTGTTGATTACATCTTTTAATGGCAGAGTGTTTTGTGCATCATAGTATAGTACATCATTGCTAGCCAGTGTTTTTTTTGTTTTTAATATTTCACTTTCCTGAAGTCTTATTACTTTTTGGTCAGTGCAGAGGTTTTGCTGTGTTGCCGCACAGTATAAATTTATTAAATGAAATGAAATTAAACATTAATAAGTCAAGATATGATTTTTGACTAAAAAGTATGTGACACCAGATGGAAGTTACATCAAGGTATCAGGTGAGTGGCAGACTGTTTTTCATTAGTTAATAAGGTGGAGTCCCTGCCTGAACTGGCTTGGGGTTGACAGAGATGTAAAAGTCATCATGTTAATCAACAAGAATTATGAAATTAATGACATTATCTTGAAATACATTTCTGCCTTCTTTGTTTCCATAGTTTCACCTAATGCTCAGACGGAAGCAGAAGCTCTAGAACAGTTCACACATGAGTTTTCTGAAAGGTGGGGATATTTCTGCTTTTGTTTTTGTTTGCTTGCAGGGAGGAGGAAATAATTGTACACTGAGTATTCTTTTTCAATTAGTTTCCTTTATGACAGCATCACGCCATCGCACTCTGAACCTTTTATGTTTTTGTTGCTGAAAGAAAATAGCATTGAAATTGTTACTACTTCTATTAATCTGATAGCTTTATGTATGGATTTTGTTGAATGATAATTAGCTGACATCTTGCAGGTATGGTGAAATTCATCCCGTCTTCTACATTGGTTCCCTGGATGATGCTATTCGAGATGCTTTACAAGTAAAAGCAACAGATGTGAGTATATATATATATATATAGAGAGAGAAATCTTTCTATACAAATCATTTCTGTGTTCATAAACAGGTGAGGCAAGCACTTGCCTATCTAGGGAGATTTCAGCAAGACGTACTTTGTAACACATTGTAATTCCATTATAGTTATTACTTTACCAGAGATGTATATATATATATATAAAGGTTTTTTTTAAACTTCAGTGGATATCACTGTTGTCTTCAAAAATATGTTATTGGGTCTGCTGTGAAAATATGCAATTCCCAATAAGAATAATAAAAGTAAACTAGTTTAGGTATATTGTTCTGATAACTTCAGAATAGTGAGAAATTGCCCTGTGTTTTCAGCGTAAATTGTTGGCGCTGTATCTACACCACGATGGCAGCATCCAGGCCAATGTCTTCTGTTCCCAGCTTTTGTGCTCAGAGAGTGTGGTAAATGTGTTGTCAGCAAACTTTCTCACTTGGGCTTGGGACTTGACTCATCCTGAAAATATGGCCAGGTAAGTGATTTTTTTTTTCAAATGCAGCACATTTAGTTTCTTTTATCAATCTTATGCTTTAAAAATTATTGCCTGTTCCTGCATTGTTTACTAGTTAATCTAATCTGTTTTACATATAAATATTTTTACATAGTTTTGGTATTTTGTGTGCAGATTTTTAACAATAGCTACCAAATATTTTGGTATTTTGTGTCTGCAGGTTTTTAACATTAGCTACCAAACATTTTGGAAGCATAGCTGCCAGCCAAATTCGTAGCTACAGAACTGAGCAGTTGCCAGCACTTCTCATAATTTCCCGTTCTAAAGCCACTAATGAAGTCATTGATGCCATTCAAGGTATCACTTAGCTTGTTCATCATGCACATATCTGATGTTAGCACTCATAGTTAAATACAGAGTGAAATCTTACATCACTCCAGTCATATCTACCACTCACTTGAGTCGAATCGAGCCTGTCATTCCACGTAAGTATATGTCATCCCAACACCAAAAACTGAATCGATCCAAGCTCAAAAGGCAAACCGATGACGTGGGTTATATATATATATATATCAAATATTACAAACAGAGCCATGTGATGTTCAAATAAGCCACCATCTTACCAAAAAAAAGTCTGTTGGGCAATACACATTCAGAGAACAAATCTCACAATGGCGCATAAATACCATTTTCTCTTAAATCATTGTTTTGGGGGATAGTCTTGTTCATAGTTATTCCTTAGTTTGAAGTTAAATGTGCATGCATATGTTTAGTTAAAAGAAAAATTTGCATATGGTGCATAGCAGCTGTTTGTGTTTACAGGTCATGTGACGTTAGTTGAGCTGATGACACGATTACTGCATGCTGTAGATGTCTTTACTGAGCAAAAGGAACTCGATATTGCTGAAGAGGTGAGATTCTTTAGATTATTAACATTATTTCTAAGAGTGGATAGAAATATAAATGTGGGTACAAATACATTGGCATGTGGTCAGACAAACTAGGCAATATTGTACAGAAAAAGTATGTCATGCTCATAGAATGAAGCACCAGAATACAGAAGATGAAGGAATCCAAAATTGGTAAGTCCATGCATACAGTGCAGGAGATGGTTTCAGAAAGGCTCTTTATACACATTTCAGTATGAAATTTTATAGGGTTAATGAAATCTGCATTTTAAAGTGAAAATTTGCTTTATCACATTTTCACTTTCCAAGACTTTTTTTCAATCTGAAGCAAGAATAGCTTGTCCAAATTCCACTGTATAAGTAATCACTTCCTTTTAAACACTTAAGATTATGACTGGATGTAACATTTTTAGCGAGAACGCATGGACCGTGAACGGATAAAAGCTGAGCAGGATTTGGCCTACCTAGAGTCTTTGGAGACAGACCGGAAAAAGGTAAATTCTGAAGGGGGAAAATATGAGGGTACTTGTACATTTACAGATTTTTAAAAAAAGGTTTAAGAAATCTAGTAAATATAAGACAGAAGGCATAAGCTAAGCATGCAGAAAACGAAAATTGGAGTGACTGTATATTTAGAGGGCAACTAGTCTTATTCAGTGCCTTTTGCATGGTGCTTCATGATTGTGTGTGAGAGTTTTAGGTGGCTTAATGCAGGGGAGGTAATGTTGCTTCTCTAGTAGTGCTTGTTTGCCTCACAAAGGAAAATATTTTCTAAAAAAAGAACCCAATTCATTCATCCTTTTGGCTGCTATTAGTTGACAAACGGTTATGCTGGTTTTCTAGTACTGGTCGTCAGGTGGATCAACTTGACTGACAGCGGCTATGAAAAAGAGTAACTACAATAATACTGTTTATGTTCATTTATTTACTTATGACCAGAAATCAGTTTTCATGAAGTAGACCAAATAGTGATTCTTTATTGCATGTCTTTGTTGGCTATGTTCATGTGGGTTTACACAATAAATAAAAAGACAAACAGGACATTTAACAAAATGCAGTGCTTGACCTCAGGTGAAGTGATTTCTGATACTGATTTTCTTGTCTTTGCTCTCAGGCAGAGGCAGCGAGAGTCGAAGAAGAACGCATACGCCAAGAGAAGGCCAAAGAGATGGAACTCAGGAAGGAAGAAGAGAGAAAGAGACAGAAGGAAGAAGCTATAAAAGAGGTACCTTTTCACTGGGACCAATACTGTTTCTCGTTTTAGAACTTGCTTATATGTTGTTGTTTTTTTTAATATTCATTCCAAGAAACAATGTTGGCACTTGTGGGTGCTTTTATTGTGTCAGGGAAAATCTGGAATCTGAACTATATATGTAATTAGTTTACATGAATATAATTAAGTGAAAGTTACCTTTAATTATTACTATCAACAGTCACATCCTGGTTTGTTGTGTTGCTGGGACCATGTGAAAAAAATTCATTTGTACCACTGAGATGATTTAGTGGGCAAAATCCATGTTACTGCAAATTGTTATTATTTTGATAATGTGAAAATAGTTTCGTTTGATTCATTTAATTCATTGAAAGTTTCTTTAACCCTTTTGCCTTATTTTGCTTGCATGAGCACAACCTTCACCACACACACACACACTCTCACTCTCAAGAGATGGAGATGTGCTGAATTTTTATTTTACTTTTCTGCAAAGGCTTTTCAGGCATCTATAGCAAAGTCAGTGCCCGAAGAACCAGCTGAGGATGCAGAGGGTGCCATTTCAAGATTACGATTTCGTGTGCCAGGGGGAGGTGTGATCACCCGCAGTTTCTGGTCAGAAAACACTTTGCAAGATGTCTTGAATTTTCTTACAGCACAAGGCTTTCACACAGAAGATTACAAAGTTATCACAACATATCCACGGCGGGATGTAAGTAGTTATTTTTTTTAGGCTGTTGTACATATTTGTTTTTTTTAACTTATGCTAGTATTTCTCCAGTAGAATTTTTAAAATAATAATTGGTGTGTTGGGTTGAGTTGAAGATGTGGCCTTTTTTTTCCAGATCACACAGCTTGATTCAACTCAGACACTACAGTCAACAAAACTGTTTCCTCAAGAGACATTAACCTTAGAGGAAAAGTCATAGAGTTATTATCAACGTTTGTATGAATATCTGATGCTGTTGCCACCATATTCTCAAAAACATTGTTGGAAGAGTCCTCAGCATCAGAATGGAGCCTTGTGTGCTCAGTTGCCTCCCCTACTGTTATTTGCTTGATGTTCTTCATGCCAGCTAGTTTTCTCCCCTGACATTGTGGCCTCGTGGAAACTGTGTTGATTGTTGTGCTATGTCAGCCGTCACCGGTGGGATTCATGCTGTACGACTAGTAAACAAGGAGTGGCTGTTGGCATATCATGGCCATGGGCTGCTGCATGAAGAACAGAGCTGTGCAGGGATGTCTGTGGCAATTAGTCCTGAATGTCAGCCATGTTTTGCTGAGTGCTTTAGCATAGAACATTTTCTCAGATGAAATGAGCATTGCATTGATGTCTCATTTCAAGATGAGTTTTAAGAATAATTCAACTGTGGTCTAGCATGGAGGACTTTCACATGAAGGACAGCTTATGTGTCATGTGCATCTGGCCTAATTTGAGGATAGATCTTTGCTACATAAGACTGTTAAAGTGTATGAGGTCTTAAAAAGTTGATAAGCAGAATGAGATCTGCTTTTAAGACATTGCAGATAATGTGCATATTAGGAGGAGAACATAGTAAAATGGCATTGTCCTCACACTGCCATTTCCTTTCTTTCTCTACCCAGGTTTAGATCCTTAACTCTGGGGAAGCTGTCAGGTTAGCACATTAGCCATAGCATTCACACTGCATCTGGGAATGGCATTATTTATCACAGCGTCTGTATCATTGCATTTAACTGCAGAACAGCCTAGGCATAGATCAATCTTAAACAGGGTTCAGGTCTCCTTATAATAATGTGCATGTGTTAGTAAGCTGGGTGAATGGGTGCCTGAAATGTGCTGCATGTGAATCATATTTTGCTTGAAGAAGGTTTTATTTATTTTCCCTGTTTACCATTAAATTGCTTTCATTTTATGGTTGCCCAGAGCCAACCAAATGTATTTAGAATTGCGAGTTCATTTAGTATTTTCTGGGCGGCAAATTTGGATTGTGATGGACAAATACCATAGTTTTGGTTTCTTACAAAAAATACTTGTGTCTATTGCTGAAGATGACTTGGTTAAGTTGCGTACAAAATTTGAAATTATATCTGTAGTATTTAGTAAATGTTTTTACCAGATAGATCAAATGGTAGCTTTTTCCACTCAACATTTCTTAACTTTTGCTCCAGATGATACGGTGGCCATTATGTGAATGATCCCAAATCCAAAACAAATTGGATAGATTCCTTAGAGTGACTGGAATGTAATTTTTAACAAATGACTGGATTTATTTTAGTATTATTCATTAATGTTCTGAACTCGTAGAGAATAACCATCTCTAAGTTTGTGGCCACAGTTTTATGAAAATGATTGATTATTGATCAAGATCTTGTTTAAGTGTCTTCTAGACTTGTCTGACTATATACTATTCTCTAAGGTATGCTTTGAGCATTTGTGTTAAAGTATTTGACTCATTATTCAATATTTGGATCCACAAAACAGTTCAGTGAAAACAGTCTCTAACTGCTGTTTGGCCATTGTGATTATCCAAAATACATCTTTAAAAAAAGTGTGCTAAAATAAACTGACGATTGTTTTGCCACTTCATGCTTATTTATAATTTGAAACACTCAAGAGTTGAATGTCTTATTAACTATCTGTATCTAAAAGCTGTTTGTTAACCATCTCAAAAAGCATTAGTCTTCATCTACACTACACATTATATTATTATTATAGCACTAAAATATTTAGTGTTTGCTGTCATCTAAATTGGAAATGTAAAGCTTGTTGGTCATTCCCACCTCACCTGCAGACTAATAAACACACTTTTCATTGTTTTAGCAAATTTTATAGAGCTATAGATGCTTTTTGTTCTATGGCGACAAAATTATTGCATTTAAGTTATTTTACATAATAGCTTTCTTTAAATTAAGCACAGTTCAGTAATGTGGCCACACATATAAGTGCTGCTGGCTGATTTCCAGATAAATGTAACTTTTTGTTCAGTTGCAGTTTTGATGAGAATACTTTCATATATGGAAGTACATTTTATTATTAGGATATGATACTCTTGGACTCCGCTGTCTTCTTATACTGGGCTTTGACAAAACATCCCCCAAAACAGTAAAATAAAAACATGCTTGAGCAATTGTGTCTGCTTAGAAAATTGGACACTGCAGTGTTAACAGGAAATAACAAAGACAATACAGAAACAAAAGGGTGAAAGTAGATTTTTAGGTAGCCGAAACTTTTAACCTGCAGTTTTTGCAGGAAATGTAATTAATAAGCACGACAACCCTGCTTTAAAGAAAAAAATACTTCTGTCTAGTTATAATAAGAGAAATTGGTATACCTAACCTAAGGCATGCAAACATCTGCACTTAAGTGGGTCTTTTCCTTTTTGCTATGAATCTTCAAGGCATGGTTGGGTTCATTTTGGTCTAGAAGATCTTTTTATGCAATTGAATACTGTCTTGAATAATGACCTTGATTTCTTCAACAGCAGAAAATTTTTCAAGTTATCCTGCTCAGTTCCCTCCATTTTCTTAGAAATGTCACAACTAAGAAAAGACAGTGGATAGATGGGTGGGTGGATGGTAAGGGTTAAAAGTTGTCAACAGGGGCCATATCAAGGTGTGCTAGTTCAATCCTGTGAACAAGTGCCTATTCTGAGAGAAATGATATAGCTGAAGGCAAGATCTGAATTGACAATCCTCACATTAGTGCCAAGTGCTTTACCATGCACCAGCATACTGCCATGATGATGAGTGACATTAGAATATTAAGTATCTTTAATGGTTGGCTATAGAATCATGTCTAGATCCTGTAAAAATGTTTGTAACAAGGTGTTATGCTGTGGAATCTACAAGTCTTCAGATGCTACTTGGTAGAGGGGCACACATTGTACAAGGGAGAAAAGCAGTTCATAATGTTCCTCTGAGATATTCACTTGTCTGTTCAGTTATAAATGCTTACATTAAAAGCTTAAAAAACTTGGATTGTGAGATTCACTGAATTTTGTGAACTGATGGGAGTGAAATTATCCTGCTATAGAATTTATAAAAATCAAAGATTTGTAAGTTGAGATGATTTTGCTCAGAAAATGATTTTGCTGATAAAATTACTTTGCATGGATGGCATGTCCACCTGGACCCTTTGGCTAGGCAGAATCTAGCTGTAATCCAGTTTCCCAACCACACAAGTTCCAACAGACAAAATCGGACAAAGACCAGATAATTTTATAACAGGTCATTGCTGCACTACAACTTGACACTATCTTCCACCTGGATGCATCTGTTGTGCACTACTGCAAACCCACACACCAAGCAGTGTGGTGTGCAGCTGTGATGCAACTTGTATGCAAGCATTTGGCACTAACTGTGAAGTCTATAGTGCGTGTTCATTGCTGTGTGCTGTACGTTTTAGCTGAAGCTTGCTAGATCTACTAGTATGTTTGTTACTGTGGTTTGACTGCTATTAATTATGGTGTGAATGTTATGAATGATTCATTGGTTAGTGTCACATCCTGCTGTCAAGATGCTGAAGCATGCGAACGTTATTTCCTGAGACTTTGTATCTTTTGTAAAAGTTGTAACATGTTACAGCAAACCTTACTGGACGATAGCATAGCAATGAGTGCATGAGAAGCCGTGTGTTTATTTATACGCCAATTAAATTCCATGTGAGTGAGCTTAACCCTCTTGGTTCGACAAGCCACGATCGTGGCTTTGCCGGGTAGCACAGGCATGGCGATTTTCATTACTTTTTATTGCAAAGTTCAAGTTTTCTCTTTTCCAAAAATATATAGGTTTCTTGGTCTAATGTTTATCTCAGAGCAGCAATAATAAAAAACAAACTTCATCCACTGTCGTCTTCGCAATCTTCAGTTATAAGCCAGTCATTGTAATGTTATATTTTTATCTTGAACCAAGAGGATTAAGTGAAACTGATTTCCCAGAAGTCAGTTTTATTAGAACACAAAAACATTAGTTCTCTACTTTTAATGTTCACAGTATGTTCTTATATTTACCATATGTTAAATGTCAAAAAAAAAGGAAAATAATCGGGCACTTCACTGTTTGTTAAATTTGGTATGAATGTGCTTACCAGCAAATAACAGTATTATTACTATTCACCAGCAGTTGTAACAGTGAAAGGCTTGTCACGGAACCAGCTTTGATGATGCTTGAAACACAGGGTGGGGTGTGATGATGTTACCTTGAATGTGGAGAAGACAATTAAAAGTATAGTAAGTTCAGCTTGACAAATTGTGATCAATAAAGGCCACAAACGATTGAAAACCTAGAACTTGATCACCTCCGACAACACTAGAATACAATTCTGTAGAATAGAAAGCAAAAAGACAGTGGTGAATCACTTCACTTAGTGTGGGCAAATTTAAAATACCCTCTACATTGTTGAAAAACTTATGCAGGAGGCTTGGGTTGAAATTCTTGCAGACAATACCTCTTCTCTATTGTTTTGGTTGTCTTTTCATCCAGTGATCTTTTGCCCACATGCATGCATACAAACATCACAATAACTGATACATCACTGCATAAGACATCTTTATCTGAAAACAGAATGTTTCTAGCGCCTGTCACCAGTTCACCTCTTCTGACACCATTTGTAGTGCCTCTTTCACAGTAAGTCTGGGGTTTCTGTGCCTCTTAATATACTGCAATGAAAGAGGCATAATCATAAACTCATAACTATATGCATATATCTGCTCCCTACTGCTACCAATAATAAAAATTTATTGAGTTTTTTTTCTGAAAGGTATGCTCAGATTGCAATTAGGAGGAACAACAATCACCTAATCTTACATAAACTTATGTGCACACGCACACAGTTAAAACACAGATATTACACAAGCACATGGTCCAGACATAAGGTGGTCACTGATTTTGAACAAAAGGTAAAATTATGCAGTTTGTAGGATTTTAAGGCATGATGTTAGCTGACCTCTTTGGTATCTTGAAGGGTGGTATAATGGTAGTCTGGGACATTGGAGTCTGTAAGGGAGTGGTAGAGACAGTCATGCACCCTTATAAACTGCCTGATGAGGTCCATTTGCTGCTTCATCATGTCAATTAAGGCCAGTGTTGCTGGGCTATATGCTGTCATAGCTAGAATAATATAAGAAGTAACAATGATAATGAATTCATGGCAGGCACGTACAAAGTTATGGATGAAGAGCTGAGAATTAGTTTGCTTGGTTATGAAAGACATTTCTTAATGAGGTGGGTTCTAAGGTCTTACTTAAAAGCTTTGAACATAGACAAAGTTTGAAGAGAAAGGAGCAGAGAATTCCATAAAGTGGCGTCAGTGAAGGAAAAGTGCCTACAGAATTTCTTGTATGATGCTTGGAATACAGAGGTGTAAAACTCAGATGGTAAAGTATCAGCTGTTCAGATATTCAGGGGTAAGGCCATGGCACAGAGTGGCCATCTTGTAACCAATCTGGGCTTGGCAGCCAGTGGAGCTCATGGAGACAGAATGTGCTTTTTGCCTACAGGAGACGATACTATCCACAAACAGGTCTAGTGCAGTGCAAAATGTTTCTAATATTGTGAAGGTCCCAGCCAATGGGAAAGCTGGGAATATAAATTAGGCATATCATGATGTCAAAATTTTGACCTCTTCCTGAAGGGGTATTTGGCCTCATTTGGGGAAAGAGTATCTTGCACTGAGTTTTACCCAATCACTAGACTCTGTAACCCACTAGTCCTTGATAAACACCACTTTAACACCCATTCAAAGCACATTTTAGGCATCTTAAGCTCAGGATGATTAAGTGCATCAACTGAATCAATGCATCTTTTTTGTACACAGTTAAAACTACTCGCCTTCAAGAGTGTCAGGGTTGACAACTGTGGCTGCTATGGGTGTAGGATCAACATGATCAAGTCCGTGTGAAGGCCCCAATATGGATACTCCTGTTTGTGTCACATTCCACTGGTAGTGAAGTCCTGGTGGTGCTGTAGTTTGAATCTCTACACTTCTCTTCTCCATCACCAGCTTGGTCTTCTGAGCATCTGAAGCAACACTGGCATCCCATATATTATTTAAGTATTGCTGTTGCTCCTCTGGAATTGCCATTTTTTAGTGCTAAAAAGGGATACACAAACTAAGTTCTAACATTTATACCCTGCAATGTTTTAGCATGAAGTGCTGGGAAGGGGGTGTTGCAGACAATGAAGCAAAGGTGGAATTTGCAGTAAATGCAGTAAAATCGACAAGAAGGCAATGTATAAGTGAAAGAAGGATGCAGTTTTGATAGAAAACTGGTGCAGAATTATATTAATTCAAATCTGTTCACTATCTCTGAACAGCTATAATATACAAGAGTAATAACGGACCTCATGCTTCTTGCAGTGACATACCTTTCTCTTTGCAAATCTTCATCTGAGTATTTATAATGGGAGCTGTCTTCATCTTCTGAGGTTTTCGCCACAGACAATGTTTCACTGGCAAAATCCTCTGAGTAGTCATCAGTTTCTGTCTCCTCATCACTTCGCTGCATTCTAGCTTCGGAAACACTCCTTAAATGATTTAAGTGGCTGCCACGACGCTCTTCAATTTTCTCAGATATGCTTTCTTCAAACTGGCTTGAGTATGAAACCTGTGGCTGAGGGGTGGTACTTGAGTGAATTTCAGTTATGATCTGAGAAGTTGATTGATCCCTCTGTCTTCTTCTGTTCAAAGGTTCTGTTAAAATTTCAGACTCATCAGAGTTTTCTTTTTCAGAAACACCTCCAATGAGCTCTTCAACAGTGTGAACACAAAATGACTGAAAGATATTTCTCTTGTTTTTGTCCTGATGTTTTCCCTCTTTCTTCAGTTTTCTCTTATTGGAGGTGGCTGGTGAGCTGGCTCGTTTGAAAGGACTTATTTTGGCCTTTGAGGCTTTCTTGCTATGATCAGACTTTAAAGGTTTTTTTAGACTGTACGTTGACTGGTCAAAGGAGTCAGCATCCATAACTTTAACTGAAACACATCCATACATTCACGTGCACAGATTGACAGTTGAGAATTTAAAAAAAATCCGTAATCAAGCATTTATATTTTGAGAAAAATTAATAACTAAGTTTGTGCAAAACATATGAGGATTTTCACTTGTGTTAGCTCAGTTTAACTCTTGGTTTGAAAGGCCACGATCATGGCTTTTCCGGGTAGCATGGGCAAGGCGATTTTCATTACTTTTTATTGCAAAGTTCAACTTTTCTCTTTTCCAAAAATGTATAGGTTTCTTGGTCTAATGTTTATCTCAGAGCAGCAATAATTAAAAAACAAACTTCACCACTGTCGTCTTGGCAGTCTTCAGTTATAAGCCAATCATTGTAATGTTAATTTTTATCTTAAACCAAGAGGCTTAATGTTAAATGTCATAAGACAATAAAGAAGATCCAACAGTACAAATTCCATTAAAAAAACAATTATTAAAGGGTTTTTAGCTTAAGGCTACAAAATAAGAGCATTCTATCTTCCTGAGCTTACTTGGGACAGGTTCGTCAAGGCTAATTGAGTCAGCAATCATTATTTTTCCATGGATGTTATCTGCAACTTCACTAGCAATTGAGTCTGCTATGTCAGAATCCTGGGAGGACCAACGATGAAAGCTGGAATGAGGAGATGTTCTGTAAAAAGGATGGTCCCCTTTGGCACTTGCAGGAGATGGTCTATGCTGTTTTGTAATCTGCTTACTTGGCAATAAAGACTTGGATGCCTGAGCAAGCTTTTTGGAGGTTTTCTGGGAAAAATAGATGACTGATAATAATAAATGCAAATAAATATAAATGTACTAGGAATTTGTATATGAATGTATTACATTATAAATGTACTGAAGTTTCCAAAAGCTACATAAAAACAAACATGAACCACTCTAAAAAGTCCAATAATACATACTAAATTACAGCCATAAATACAGTAATAATAATTAAACATTTACCTTTAGACATACATACTGTGAGCTCTGACAATTTGGTAATTCGTATTACATCACCAAAACGACTACACAAAAGAATCCAAAATGAATGGTGTATATTACACTTACTTGCTTAACTGTTTTCTGGGCAGATTCATCTGAACCAGAAAGGTGCTGAATAAATTCAGCCAAACTTTCATCTTCTGACGTCAGATAGACCTGAGAAGAAGGCTGCAGCCGCCTGGTTGGATGTTGTTTAACTGGATATCCAAGACATAAAATCTTAGCTATCAAGCATGAGCAGGTTACTACTATTGCCAACTTTTATAGAAACTGTAGTAATGTGGCAGCTTTGCAGATTTCTATCCCCAACCTTTTTAAGGGGTTATGTATACATTAAACAGCTGGGCCAACTAGGGAAGCATGCTACACCCCATAAATACAGAACCAGCAAGAATGAATGCTTCTGCCCACAGCTATCTGCTTCCTCCTTATACACATATGCAGGATCTTTACCTTTTTAAGTCAATCTATAAAGCAGCAATTAATGTCTCCCATCAGCATTTCAACAAAAATCACTATCAAATATAACAATTTATCTAGATCAAATCTTGAACATTAAAAAACCTCAATAGACGATTGTAAACTACTTCATGAAAGCTTTTTTATTTTTAATGAGTGATACAAGATCATGGCAACAGTTAAATAGTATATTAACTGTGCAACAGTTAGAAAATGTATAAGCTTGTTATCAGCATGCTACCAACCTAAACTTTTGCTCCAGTCTTTTTGTACAACTGAAACATTTTCTGGAGATGCAGAGGACACACTTTTTTCAGGGCTGGCATGTTGAGGTATCTGCGGTTTCTTTATAAACTTGCCTCTGTCATGACCAATACTAGGGTCTGAGGCAGACTCTGATCTTGACCCTGCATTATCAAGTGTAACCCCATGGTGCTGAAAAGTGGAATGTTCATCATCGCCACTGTCATGCTTGAAGAAGCCTAGTTGCCTGCCTGACTCTGAACGCTGTGTGATTATGTTGGCCAGAGCCTTGGCTTTGTTTAATGCTGTTGACGTTTGTGCAGGGAGTATATTCTTCTTCCCAGCTCCCAAAGAAGCTCTCTCGGCTTGGCCTTTCCTAAAGGACGATGGCCCTGATGTGGCGGGTTGACTGTTCCAATGTGCATCAGAAACAGCCTGCTTTCTTGATGCAGTAGCCTCAGCTTCTGTAGCTGGTGAGCTTTTCTTTTTTAAAAATTTGCTGCCAGCACCAACAAGAGGACTGGCAGAACGATGCGCAGTTGGGGTCATTGGGTCGGCCCCACTTGAGATGGATATGTCTCCATACTCCTCATAACTGACTGACTTGACCTGCTGAGATGTCTTCTGGGTCAAGGAGCTCAAGTATTGCTGAAAAAAGTGTTTTAAATATTTCTCCATATGAGGAAATTCGCTTTATAAATTATATTATTATAATAGTAATGATGAGTGGTTGCAACACGCATATCTCAAAAATATACTCCTGAACTGAAAATGTGTAAACTCTTAAATAAGACTGCCAATCAGCGTGAAACAAGTCATCCCAAAATTTCAGCTAACATAGACTGATATGAAAGTTCATTCGTATGTTCTTTTTCAGTTGCCACTATTAAAAAAACAATTGTTCCACATCCAACTTCTTTAGCAGCATTGTGAAGGTAAAGGTCTCTTCTTTTAATTAAAATGGAAGATTTATAGAGTTGATTTGAGGCCAACATTTACAACATTTTAGCAACAGTTCTAATCTAAAATGTCTCGTTTGAGGACCCCTACATATCAATCAACCCTGATAAATTGTCAAGATGAAGTCCAAGTTTAAATTAAAGACTTTATTAGGCTGGGGATTGGTGTGCTTTGAGAAAGATAATAGACATGATGGTGTGCATATTACTGTCTGAAAGAGATTTGTGTGAGTGGGAGGGGTATGATAAAAATGTCAATGGACAAAAGAAAAAACCCAGGAAACATATTTATGAAATTCATGTACCAGACAAAAGTAGTCTTCCAGGTACAAAGCTGCCCTAGATGGAAAGAAAACTAATAAACCATAATTCTCTCACAAACAAAATGCAGTCCTAATTACACGTTTAAAACTTTGCATCAAAGCTGATTATAGAATGGCATTTGTAAGTTCTAAGCATAATAAGTTTTATCATGTGAAAACAGGTTCTGAGTCAAGAGAAAAAAGTGCTGCTCACAGCAAGTTCATCCTCTTCTCTGGTCTTGAGTGGTACACGTTCACCACGAAGCTGTGAAGAAGCTTTCTGAAGGAGTACATGGGCTGAACGTTGACCTGTTCTTTGTTCTCTGCTCATTTCTGTCCTCTTTTCTTCTTTATGCGCTTATGAGCTCTCAGCATTGAGGTAATTTGAATCTGTTGTAGACAAATTTTAAATATTGTCAAACAAAAAAAAGAAAAAAATGCCCAAACATGCACAATTTTACCACCATTTTCATAGGAAGTTTTACTAAACCAAAAGGCAAGTATAATCAGGATGTAATAAATACCATGTTGTATCGTGTTTCAAACTTACAGGTAAGCAAACTGCGATACCATATTTTTTTCTTAAGTCAAATGTAAGACATAGGTAGTTTATGGTAGAGTGAAATTAAGGAATAAAAAAACAGGAAGAAAATTCAAACATTATATATATATATACGTGCTTTACTCAAAATACTATAAACCTATGTTCTATATTTTCTAATGCATTGAAGTTAACACACACCGAGTAACATAAATCCTATCAATATTGATAACAAGATGCTGAATCAATAAATCGTCTACAAATTCTATCTTGGAGGATATGCTCATGGCTCATTTTCACATTTGTGTAAATGCGAATGCTTAATCTCTTAACTTCCTGACCTTTTAATGATGATTCAATAATTCATGTATCGGACTCGTACGTTGCAACAGAAATATTTGAAGCAAAACATCTAATAATAATGCACTGCATTTCCTTTTACAATGACGTTTATTTCGTATACACAAGATGCTAAATTGCAGTAGTGTTAATAAAAATTGTACAAATTACAACATCCAACCTGATTCAGGGATTCATTGTAACTGCAACTACACGTATTTTGACGACTTCAAAAAAAGTTTAGGACTTTCTGCTTGATTTAGTTTACATTAACAAACAGTTTAAATGTAGGCATAAACATATAAGAAAGAAATAATTTTCACTTCGAAAATAATAGTTGTTTTTTAAAAAATGAATAAATAACCAGTCCTATTTTAGAATACTGTATCATAAATCATAGAAGGCTGTGACTGTATCTATAACCGCCATTTGTAAACAGGAACTGACGTAGCTTCCGGTGTGGCGGGTGAGGGGTGGAGTATTGGAGGAGGGGGACGTCGTGCCCCTTCGGCATTTGTCGGAGATGGTCTACGCGGGGAGTTCCCAAGCCCTGCGCGTGGTGTGCTACCATTGGTTAGAAGTAACCAATCGACGACGGACAGCTGTCGGAATCACGTGGAGTTGTAGCACATTATTACCAGAGATCGTGCAGAAGGCGACGGCATCGGAAGGGAGGACTGCAACCCTAAGCATGAAAGTAGCGGTTGTGCTTGTGGCATTTTTGGGTGCCGTATTTTGCGACCCAACACTATACTTCAAAGAAGAATTTGGAGGTAAGAAAAACGAGTTTGACATGCATATTGTTTTTGTATTATTTTAAGTAGCGTTACCTGCTGTCTGTATCAACGAACACTGAACGGTCACAAATGATCGATCGCAGATCTGGTTACTGATCATTTGTAAGATGCTTACACCTTTGTCGATTTGTATCTCATGTTAGCAGTTGTAGTCTCTTGAGAACGCCTTATCATCGCTCTTTGGAATGTTTCAGAAGGAAAGGGTATTTCACATATTGTTTCTTCTAGCTGGATCTCCTCGTCCCACCCACTTTACGTGAGACCAATTTTAACAAGTTCTGACGAAAATTTCCATTTTTTTCCAGATGGTTGGGAGGAGAGATGGGTGGCTTCCAAGAGCAAAGGTAGTGACCAAGGCAAATTTGAAGCTTCTGCAGGCAAATTTTATGGTGATGCAGAAAAAGATAAAGGTATGAATATGTTTTGTTTGAAATGTAGCACTAGATGTTTTTCACAAATAGCTCCTATGCTGTTTAGAGGCGTTGTTCAATGCATACGAAAACAACTTAATAGGTTTAAAGCCCAAAACTGTCTAAGTTTGGCCCCAGATTTCAAATCACGAGAGCAGCAAAAATAATGCAGTTAACCAGAAAATTCGTTTTTTTTTTTTCACAATTTGAAATCATATGCACATCTTCAATAAATGTTCTCAGTCTTTCGTGTTGCACAACTTGACATAAACTTTAACAGGAAAAAATTGGAATGGCTCAAATTTGATATAATAATAATAATGGTGTGAGCTTTTATAGCGTGATATTCCAACCAAAGCCAGGCTCTCCATACAAACACAAAAAGCACAAGACAGACAAAATTTCCGTTGCTCTGTAAAAATAGAAGAGAGGATTCATTTGTGTATCATACAAAGCGATCTGCTCTTAAAGATAAAGGTAAATAGAAGCTGTTGTTCATGATAAAATAAAAAGTGAATTCATTTGCATGTTGTTCTTGAACGATTTATTTTTAATGGAAGTGTTACAAGACCTATTTATTCTTGCTGCTATAAAGCATTCTTGGGGTATTTTTGAAGTTCTTTTATGACTGTTGATTAAGAGCAGTCACATGATATGTGTGGTATTGAGAAAAGATTTCTGAAAAGTGAGTTACAGAAAGTAGGTGCTTGATCAAATTGTAAAGAGGGGAGGCAAGCTGGGCAGATTGAGCAGAAGGAAGCTGGGCATAGCTGTGTACCATTTGATAAGGCGGGTGGCAGCATATTTTAGTTAAAATTAGGCTCCAACCTTGTAAAGTCACATCACTAAATGTGAAACTCCTCCCAGTTTTATTGCAACATATAGGTTGAACAAAGCCTCCACTGCTGGCATCCCCTTCCTTTTGATCATGTTAGATTCATTGTGCAGAATGTAATGACTGACACTTAGAAGCTCAGGTTCAAGCTTAAAGCTCTTAAACAATACCTCATATAAATTCTGTCATTGTTTTTGCTCAAGGCTTGAGGACAACCCAGGATGCACGATTTTATGGGATCTCTGCAAAGTTTGACAAGTTCAGCAATGAAGGAAAGCCTCTTGTTATCCAGTTTACAGTCAAGCATGAGCAGAACATCGATTGCGGAGGTGGTTACGTGAAAGTGTTTTCTTCAGATCTCCCTCAGGAAGAAATGCATGGAGAATCACCTTATCTAATCATGTTCGGTAAGAGTTGATTAAACATTTCAAAGGTTGGTTTGGCAAGAATAACAATGGCCATACTACTGATTTAAACTTGTATGAGAGTGTACAAAAGAAATGTGAAGTATTGCAAAGTATTGTGAAGTAAAATGCTCTAATTTTAAATGCCAAATGAAATTCTGCTTTTTGCATGTGCAGGACCTGATATTTGTGGTCCTGGTACAAAGAAGGTTCATGTAATCTTCAACTACAAGGGCAAGAATCTCCTGACTAAGAAAGACATTCGTTGCAAAGATGATGTATTTACTCATTTATATACCCTCATTGTGAGGCCTGACAACACATATGAAGTACGAATTGACAATGAAAAAGTGGAGAGTGGAGAGCTTGAAACTGACTGGGACTTTCTTCCTGCCAAAAAAATTAAAGTAAGTCCAAATATGGCAACTATGTGGCCAGATGTAGTTGGCCCCCTATTTGAAAATGTGTTAGCCAGTGATTATCCAAATCAACCTTTTGGACACCATTTTGATGATTGTTAATCTTTTGTGTGTGTGTGTGGAGCATATAGTTTGATGCGGCCTCAGAAGTAGCCAATTAAAGTGAATGTAGAAGTATTATGAAAGTTTTGTCCAGACTAAAAAATGTATACCCATAGTGCTTTGTTCATATTTTGCAAAATCATTTGAATCATTATAATTGAAAACTTATAAGTCTGTCTTATAATTTGCTCTTGTTTATTTTTACTTATGATTATTAATGACATCACAAATGCAGGATCCAGAAGCAAAGAAGCCTGATGACTGGGATGAACGTGAGAAGATTGATGATCCAGATGACACCAAACCTGAGGACTGGGATAAGCCTGAGCACATCCCTGACCCTGATGCCAAGAAACCTGATGACTGGGATGATGAGATGGATGGTGAATGGGAACCCCCTATGATCGACAACCCAGAGTACAAGGTGTGTATTCTGGTAGTGCATATAAATGCACTCATAATTGCATGGCATATTTTTAATTAGCCTTGAGAACACCCTATAAAATAGTTCAGTATCTTTGCATCTTTCAGCATCTAAAGGCTGTCCTCAGTTAATTGGATCTGTAATCATTTTTTTTTTTTTTTTTTTGCAGGGAGAGTGGAAGCCTAAACAGATTGATAATCCCAACTACAAGGGTAAATGGGTCCATCCTGAGATCGACAATCCAGACTACACTCCAGATGACAAGCTGTATCTCTACAAAGATATTGGTGCTCTTGGCTTTGACTTGTGGCAGGTAGGCATTCATACAAGTGTAAATAGGATCACCGCAGACTATAAGATTCTGCTTTTAGTAGTAATCCATCTGTTCTAAAAATAAATACATCCAGGCATTGGGGTTGTGGGGTGGGGGTGAATGTAAATCTGTACTAGCTAGACCTCGTGAGAAAAAAATAAAATAACGATACAATATTTTTAGCTAACATTCCATATTTGAAAGTTTCGTTTGCTTCACATTCAGTTTATAGTAGATTTACAATGTTTTTTATTGTTTTATATGTATATATGTGTGGTATATATATATATGTAATGTTCAAGATACATTTTTTAACATTCAATGTTGCAGGTTAAATCAGGAACTATTTTCGACAACATTTTGATAACAGATGATCCTGACTTTGCTAAGGAGTTTGGTGAAAGCACATGGGGAAAAACTAAGGTAAAGTTTTCCCCTTTCTTTAAAAATGATTGAAATGTACATTTGATATGTGTTTGTTACTCTAATTTAGCAGAAAAGAATTTAATCAAATAAGAAACCAGAACCCTGTTTATATTTTGCATTTGAAGAATGTCGTAATTGACTAAAAAATCTCACAAGATATACTGTAACATCACTCTACCAGGCCCCTCTGGTGGGACACTTGAAATAATGTTTACCCATCCTTCCTTTATCAGATTTTGCAGAAATGCTATGCCTTGTAACTGAATGTTAAAGCATTTCTTCATAGACAAATACTAACAGAAGAGTTTATTGACAGTTAAGATTGGTTTGTGATCTGCCTCATTTACATTTGAAATCTGGTAACATTTTGGATGCTGTTAAACATTGCTGTTAAGGTTTCATTGGTATAAGGAAGAGTATATTCTAATCATGCATGTGGACGTTTGCAGGATCCAGAAAAGAAAATGAAGGATGCACAGGATGAGGAGGAAAGAAAGAAACGTGAGGAAGAGGAAAAGAAGAGGAAAGAGGAAGAAGGTGTGTACAGTATAAGGTGTGAAAGTTGAGAAAGAATATATTTTAGGACAGCAATCTTAGACTCCATGTTATTGACAAATTAAAAAAGCTTTGATACTTTTATCTACGACTTTATCATTGCAGATTCTAAAAAGGCTGAGGAAAAAGAAGAGGAAGATGACGATGAGGAGGAAGAGGTTAGTTTCATTAATTTTTTAGACAACTTTTGTCTAAATTCTGCATATAATAAAATCTTAAATTGCTTGGTGCTATTAAAATCTTGTGTCTTTACAGGAGGAAACTGAAGAACATGACGAGTTGTAGTCAGCGATGAAGTGGAAGAGAATGCCGTGTGATTTGATCATCTTCATGGACTTTTCATGTCATCCCATTTGATTAATGAACATCAGCCAGAAAGTTTGGTTCAGTTTTCAGTGCTTGGATCATTGAAAAAAGTTGCCCCGGGGGGCTCTTTTTTTGAAAGTGCTATTTATATTTTTCAACCATCTTCCTAGACTGTTAAATGCACAGATAATTAGGATTTGTGCAACTTGTTCCTGTTCTTAGGGCTTTAGAACATTATTTTGACTCATCAGAAACGCATTTGTTCATTTGTGTAAATGAGACAAGGGAAATGATTGTGCTGCTAGTGCTTGTGGGACATGAACTGTGTGATATGCCAAGGTTGCTGGTATTAAAGTTTTTAAAAAAAAATCAGATTCTTTTATGAGCAAAGTTGAGATTGACTCAAAATGTGGAATGCTGGAAGAGGTGTGCTTGTGCAGGGGTGGAAGATGTCGAGCAAAATGGTTTTTTAAGTCACAAAATATGCTGCTACCAGTCAACCATAACAAATCATATTTTTACTGTTTAATGGGGGAAATGATGCTGTAAGGCAATGGCACAAACTGTGTCCCTCAAATTTCAGAACTTATCAAAAGGCTCGTCAAATAATGACAGAATGTTAAAGCTGCTATTACATTCTGGAAAAAAGACCTAATTCAAGCCACATTATAAAAGAATTCATGCTTTACTACCCATTTTCACAACTTTGTACATCTATTTGCTTTCATTTAGCCTTGATAAACAAAACTATTGAAAAGTGAATAGGGCCACTCAAATGACTTCTCAAGACTGCTGCATAAGCTTGCTGATTGTTTTACAGATTCACATTTAAATCTGATAGTACATGTCTTTGTTACAGAAGCAAACAAGCTGTTGGTGGAGATCAAAGAATCAAGCTTGGAAATGGAATGGGACCAAAGTCCCAAGATAAGAAATGAAAAACTAGATCATTTTATCAACATTTTCCTTTCAGCAATAGGTTTGAATTGCCTCCTCCCTCATAACCATTTCATAAATCAGAGACACCAAATTTTATCCCTTTGATTTCATACTTGTATGTATTAGCATGTGCAGGGGATGATCTAGTGAAGCATACATACAGAGACGGGGCTTTCAACACAGTGTGATTAAGCCCTGCAATGGGTATATAATGCTTCTGGTTGAGTGAGGAGAAAGTTTGCTTATTCATCTTATCACCACCACCACCACTCCTACCATTAGGTTAGACATGTAAACATAGGTTTTGTTTGAGGGGAAGAGGAAGGGTGTAATTTAAAAGCGACACTTTCCACAAAAGCCATTAAACAGCATTAAGAATGCTGCATCTGAATTTTTCAAAACAAAACTGAACCCTCTATTTTAATGTAACAGGAATAAAAAGAAAAGCTTTATAAAAAAGTGAAAAATTAACAAAAATAGATCAAATATAATAAATACTGCAAATTTATTGTGAAAGTATGACAAGTGGAAAAGTTTATAAACAGGTTGCTGTTAACAATGAAAGACATTGTGCATCAGAAGCAGATAAGAAACATGATTATAAGCCTTTGAAACTTCCAACACAATGCTGAAATTAAGGAAGAGCATGCAAAATGAAGGTCCCTTACAAGGTGACCATGTTTCCTGCAGCACAGGGTAAATGCAGTTGTATATTTCATTCCATTAGAGTAGGATTGCATTACACCAGCACTTGTTTTTGCTTTGACCAGGATATAAATGATATGACTTAAAAAAAAAAATGTACCAGGAATAATCAAGACAGGTATGAGGTTTCACCATCATATGCCTGTTGTTAGTAGTCCAGTGTATGAGGATGTGCATAAGAAACAACCAAGCTTTTAAATGCTGTCTAAAAAGAATGATTATGCTTTCAAAATAATCATATGATGCTAATCAACTTTTGAACCTTACAAATATAATTACACAAAGAAACTGTTAAACAGTGTATAGCCGCGGTTCTCAACCTGGGGGGGCGCAAGCTGGTGAAAAGGGGGCCGCAAAGGCGGTCATTTTCTCATATCTCATATAGGTATTAGTGGCTAAGGGGGGCGCGCGGACGTACCTTTATTCGTCTGGGGGGGCGTCACAAGTAAAAGGTTGAGAAATGCTGGTGTATAGTTTCCTTCTCTTTTTTGTTTGTAGTCACCAATTCTTAATTTAAGAATAACCTTGTCAGAATGTCATTAAAACATACTTTCAGAAAGTCCAAATGTTTTTAGGCACTGTCTTGCAGAAAGTTCATTCAGCCAAACAGTGTGATATGACCATTTTATGTAAAATCAAGCATAATATCACACATAAAAAAAGGATGGAAGATCTGAAACATCCAGGAAACAAAGTGGAAAAACATATTGAATAGATTAAGAACAGCTTTCAAAGAAACTGTTTAAATAGTATTTCAAGCCTTTTCACTAAACCATTCAGAATTCAGCTTCAACTTGCATTCAAGCTTAAAGGTTTACCCATATTTTTCCCTTGTACTCTTCTGTTGCCCACACGCACCTGCATTCACAGCAATAGTCATATATGTATACAGGAAACAGGAGCTTGAAGTACACATGAAGCTTACAAAATGATGAGAACACATTAACATAGGTTAAAATGTGTGTTGGGCATGAAGAAGCAATGCATCTGCATACATCACAATATAAAATTGAACCTGATGCCAAATAAACAGGCCAAAGTCAAACACTGTTGGGCAAAATACAAGTTTGGTAAAACTAAGTGATTTTGTAGACTAAAAATACCTTTCCAAAATAGTGTGAAAGGTAAGAATGTATCAAAATCTCCAACAGTAAAATAAAAGTTGTTCGTCTTCTTTTCTACTTGATGAACCTCCCTTGTCTTCAAAAAGAAGAGATTTCTGACGGTCAGATAATGTGGGGGGCAGAGGATGCACTTATGTACAAAGATAATCACTTGATATGGTATTCCACTCGTCTTTTCGAAATTATTTAAAGTGATATATAAAACAAAAAGTTTGTTCATACAGATATATTGCACAGTGCAAGATATGATGGAAAGGAATTAAAATAGATAAAGAACACTTGCTGCAAATGTTATGATGCAATAACTCGTCAAAGTTTCACATCTACAGTTTTTAAAGATCACTTTAAGACATGGACAAAAAGATCTGGCTACACGGTATGTTATTTGTAAAGCCTTCAAAGTGAAATTCAACTTTGTATAAGTTTGAACATATCTAAGGGCAAAGCCTTACGAAGATCTGATATGAAGTGCTTTTCTTTTTTTTTTGTTTAGAAGCATCGAGTGGTTCATTTCAGCCCCTTAAAGTATACATGAAATGTATTAGCATTTAAAAAGGCAAGTATTTCAGGCATATTCTCAAAGAAATGGTTTGGGAAGCTACAAACTTGTCTGATAAGAAATGTAGCATGTTATTAAGGAAAAAAAGATACAAGAATAATTTGATACACCTTTCATTCTTAAAAAAAAGTTGTGAAAGCATTTAAGCCGGATACGGCTATATCAACTTGCTTGTGATGGTGAAACTGAATTACCTGGAAGATAAATTATGCACTTCCCACTGTAACAAAATTTTACTGCTTTTATGTACAATGATAAAATCATTTCTGCAAATACTTTTCCATGATCTGGGCATAAAATCCCCATATAAACAATATATGTCCATCCTGTGGTTCTCTATGATTCTGGTCTTTGGTCTTCGACTAGATAGTTGCTCAGGAAAGTCGTTTCATGAGTTTGCCTGTAATATAAAACCAGTTTTTTATTGACTTATTTCTAACTGCATTAAAGTAAATCAGTCATCAATGGTATGACTAAAAGAAATATTAGTGATTAACAGCATCTATCCCTTCTAACATTCCCTTATATTTTCACTGATCCACTGTTACTTCTAACATGGTACAAAAGACCAAAAGCATAAATATGATATAAAGGATTAGATTTCTATAGAAATCTGTCTCTCTCACTTACACACACCCATGTATGAGCACACAAACACAAAAAAATGGGATGGTGATGCATATCCAGCATATAATAAGAATAAAAAAAAGAACATATAAGATGCACAGTTTCCCTTCAACTTGATTCAGTAATAATTAAAAGAGTAAATATCAGAAGGCCATGTAACTAGGTAAGGCAAATTCAGACCTACCTCTCCATTGATAGATGCAGAGCTTGGAATAAGAAAACTGTCAGTAAATGGAGAAGCTGCTGCCTGGAAAAAGACACAGTAAAATCATCGTTATACAACGGTGTGAGAAAATGTTACTGCTATTAAATATATTTTGTGAGACTGTGAAGCTTGAGTAATTCAAAATATACAAATTATGTATTTTCTGTAAAATAACGAATCTTTCACAGTTGTTGCTTTGAGTACTCAATCATATTAAAAAATGAAAAGATGATAAACAAGTATCCATCTCTAGAATGTGTAAATGGGTATCCAATAGAACTTGCTTTTAAAACTGTTTTAAACATTATAATTATCTCAGATATACACATTATAATGTAATATAATAAATATAATGCAGTTGAATTAAATGTACACACAAAACTCTTTTTAGCTATCTGTTACAACACTAGTAACAAACATGGATGAAAAACATCACAGAGAATGTTTCCATATTGCACTTTAAAAATGAAACATTGTATTCATAATATACCTGCAATTTCTTATTTAAGAAAAGTCACATTAATGGGCAAAATATCAACACCATAAACTTCAGCTCCATCTAAGAGCCAAACACTGTAGCTCTAATGAGGACTATATAGAAAGAAACAGCTTTGAAAGATGTCATTCTTTGTGAGATGAGGCATTCATTTTAGTATTTGGAAAGGGTGAAAAAAGTCTTAACCTAGTTTTAATCTGATTAATGATCAGACTCAAAGTACTCAGGCTAAGGCTTTGTGAATGAAGTCAGTGTAGAATTTGAATTGTGTTGATTCATCCGAACTGAATGAGTTAAAACATATGCAGACTGGTGAAGGTGTCTCACATGCATATTACACCATAGATCCCACGTTTGGGGCTGATGACTTACAAATACAAAAGAACATGCATGCAGTTGTGATCACACAGGCAAGCACATACACAATCTCTGGCTCGCTCACTCTCTTACATACATACATACATACATATACATCAAGCTGGTGGCAAGCACAATCAGATCATGCAAAACAAACAAATCATCATGTCTATCACAGAATAATCCTGAAAAAACATATATGGTACTAAAACTCAACAGTAACCAGAATTACAGCTCTAAGGTTGTGTAAATGTAACCAAAACTATTCAAATATTGTTATCTTAAATATGAGGCAAGTAAAATGTCTAAGAGTTTGCCGGTTACAAAAAAAATAGCATTAACATAAATTTATAAGTACTATTTAAGTACTTTTGCTTTTTCATCTTATCATTGTGACAACCTATGTCACCAAGGAGGTAGTAAATGATGATAGAAATAGCAATTTAATTTTTACTATCAACAAATGGGCTGTCAGTATGATTACTGAGTAGATATCAAAGCATCATATGAAGTTAATAGGAATGAAGCTTCCAATGTCAGAAAAACCATTTCATCCTTGAAATATGCAGAAAAGTAATGGATAGTGCTTGATTCATCATGTATTGTTCCTGTACCTAAGAAAGCCCATGTTTCATGTTTAAACGATTATAGGCCTGTTGCTCTTACCTTGCACATTATGAAAGTTTTTGAGAGATTGGTGCTACCAGTACTAAAGACCCAAGTTGCTACTTTTCAAGATCCCTTGCAGTTTGCTTACAGAGACAGGGTCGGGGTAGAGGATGCTCTATTGTACATGTTACATTCTGTGTACTCTCATCTTGAGAAGAGAGCTGCTTGTGTACGAGTAATGTTTTTTTATTTTTCTTCTGCATTCCAGACTATTCAGCCGCATCTCCTTGCACAGAAACTGCATAGTATGTCGTTGCATCCATGCACAGTGAATTGGGTATTAGACTATTTATTGGATAGACCTCAGTATATACGCTGGAATAATACCTTTACATCTAAGATGATTAACACATTCACTGGCACGCCTCAAGGAACTATTCTGTCCCCGTTTTTGTTTACACTGTACACTTCTGATTTTAAGATTAAGGGAGAGTTATGCCATCTTCAGAAATACTCAGATGATTCTGCTATTGTTGGATGTATTTGTGACGACAATGAGAACTTGTACAGAGAGCGCATCGATGAGTTTGTGACATGGTGCGATTCTAACTTTCTTGTTTTGAACGCCAGCAAGACCAAAGAAATGATATTTGATTTTTGAAAGGAAAAAGGGATTGTCCATCCGGTTTACATCAACAATGAAGCTATTGAGATGGTTACAGAGTACAAGTACTTGGGAGTATTGCTAGATAGTAAATTAACCTGGTCTAGTCATGTGGATGCTGTTTTAAAAAAAACACAGTCTAGATTGTTCTTTTTGCGCAAACTTAGATCTTTTCAGGTTTGCAACAAGATGTTGTGCATGTTTTATAAGAGTATGGTGTGTAGTGTGGTAGAGTTTGCAGCGATGTGCTGGGGAGGGAGTGTGTCTATGCGCGACACTGGCAGGCTGAACAAGCTGATAAGGAAAGCCAGCTCGGTGGTAGGTCAGAGCCTTGAGCCATTTGAACCACTGGTTGAGAGAAGGCTGGCTAGGAAGGCTAGAGCTATTTTGCTAGATTCAGACCATCCCCTCCACGGCACACTGAGTGAACTACGCATGCAACGGAGTGGAAGATTTTGTATGCCAAGGTGTAGAACAGAGCGGTTTCGTAGTTCTTTCATTCCGACTGCTGTTAGGCTCTTTAACAACGGCAGGCCTATTGGCTGATTTTTGATTTTATTCTTTGAGAATGGTTTTGTATGCTATATGATTTTGGTAGTTGTGTAGAATTTTTTTTTTTTTAAAGGTCATGGATGTGTTTCTGTATGGGAATGTTAAAGTATGTGTAGTATTGTAGGAATTTGTTATTTGTATTATGTTTATAGGCCCTTGCTGTCAACAAATGTATCTCCGCTGAGGACTAATAAATTTGTCTTGTCTTTTAGGTGACAGGTAATTTAAAGAAACTCAAATCATTCTTCAGGCACTAGAGAAGAAAAAAATGCTAGTTTTAACAATATTACTGTACTACTTAACACTAGTTATGATTGTTGTTAAAGAAGTGTTCTTGTTTATTTATATATAAATATACAAAAATGCTTAGCCTCTAGCCTAACTTAAAAACCTACTAGGTGTGATTTCATCACTGGGGAGTGAGGTATTGGAGATTGCACTTTTCTCAGGGCCCATTTTTTGTGAACCCTGTCCATCTCCTCTCCTCACTGCCTTACCTTTCAACGCTCTATGGAGTCAGGTTCCCCTTCCTGACAACTGGGAATTTGTGACACAAATAGGATAATCATGCTGCATTCATGTAATGCTTAAAGATGCTGCCTTCATACACCAGTGCCCTCAGCAGCCATGCAGGATGATACAATCAAAGTGCCATAATCAACCAATCAATCAAATTAATCAACTTACCCAGTCTCTATCTGAAGACACAATGGAAGAATCTTTCACATCAAAGGCTTTCAGACCACCAGAGACTCTGTCTACTGGAGTGTCAGTGAAGTGCTCCCACATGCTTTGCGATGGGGCTGAAATGGCTGACTCACTCTGAATGTCAAATGCAATACTGTCAACTTTTGAGCTTTGTACTGTGTTGATTTTGTCAGACAGTGGGAATCCGAATGGATCCACCATGGCATTAAACGGACTTGTCAAAGTCTGACTTGACTTTTTAGCACCATCTGATGAAGACGGGTGGCTTTTTTTAGACCTAAGTGGTACACCAAAAGGGTCATCGTCAACACTGTCTAGTATCCTATTACTTAAACTTTGCTGCCTGGAGGTCAGGGGCAATGTGGAGTCTTGGTTTGCCACAGAACAAGTATTGGATGTTCTTAAGGAACTATCAGGTGGTAAATTACAGACATCAGACTGTAGCCCAGTGTTAGAAGTAAAATGATCTACAATGACAGAGGAAGATGTGCTTACACAGGGACTTTGGGATGGTGGAAAAGGTGCAGATACAGAAGAAGCAGCAGCCTCTATTAAAACAGATGAGGTTTGGCACTGGTTAGGAACTGGAGGCTCTCTGGGTGGGAGCCGAGGAGGTGGAGGAGGAGGAGGAAAAGCTTGAAAATGCAAGTGGGAGGGAAGAGGTGGTGGTGGCTCACTGGGCATGTCAAACCTGTCTTCTGGTGAAGATTCTTTAAGCTGATCTCCTGTGGCATAGCTCACTTCCTCACTTGTGGCAGGATAGGGTATACGATCAGGTGGAGCAGGAGGTGGACGAAGTGGTGCAACATAAGGAAGAGGTGGTGGTGGTTCTGAGGGAGGAAGAGTAGGACAGGTATCGAAGGGATCATTTTCTTCGGATGCAGCACTATGCAGAACTGCATCCAATGGGCCAAAGGGGTCAACAAAAAAAGCTTCTTCCAAGCTGTCACTTGCCTTGCTGGCATCGGATGTGGATGGCTGACCACCTTCAGCCTTGATCTCGTTCAAGCTCCTCTTGGGTGGTGCATTCAGGTCCTTGAACAAATCTTTAGGGGTCTTGGTGGCTGAGGTCTTTATATCTACAAGATCCTCAAAGAGGCCAGGACGCTTGGCAGCAACTGCAGCTGGCTTCTCTTCCTCAAGCTGGCTGGCTGGGCGGGTAGGCTGCAGCAGATTGCTGTTGGCTAAGAAGGGGTCTGCTGCCACTGGTGCTGCTGCTGGTGGCCCCAGCCTTGCTGCAGGGCCTGCCATGGGTCCGAACCCCATCGCAGGAGATGCCATGCCAAATGGCATGACTCCTGGCATGACTCCAGGCATGACTCCAGGCATGCCATATGGTGGTGGTGCAGGCATAGGCTGACGAAGACCTGGGAATGCTGTTCTAGGACCAATGGCGAATGGATTGTTAAGGTTAAAGCCTTGCTGTGGAGCTACACCCATGCCCACTGGTGAATGTGTCGGCTGGGATGCTGGTGAACCAAATGGGTCATCACCAAAAGGATCTCTGGTAACTGGCAGACCTGCTGCTGACCCTACAATGGGCTGAAACACAGCGTTTTTTTCTGTTAGAAACTTACATTTTTATTCTTCATGTTTATTTTTCACTGATTAGCTTACACAGAAAATTTACAGGTGTCTCAATTACTATAACCAAGGCAAACATGATTTACCTTGAACTATAAAACATTGCTATAAAAATGAAGTATTTGTTTTTTTTTTGTTATACGTTTATGAATTAGGTGACTGAAAAGACTTGACAAGGACTGTGATGGAGTAAAAATTAATTGCAATGGACACATTTCAAAAGTTGTTTTCCCAGACTATCATGCTAAATCTTTTTATTAATTATAGATTTAAAATATATAATTATTTCAATAATTATATTTTTGACCTATATGTTATATTTCTCTCCAACTACCCCAATAAAATTCAAATACCTGTTGTCCTTGCAATGTTAAAGCTCCAGGCTGCACCAAACCAAATGGGCTACTTCCAGCAGTGATACCCACACTTGGAACTGGTGTTCCAGGAAACATCGTCATGCCTCCAAATGCTCCCATGGCTCCAAGAGGGTTTGATGAAGGACTCTGCAGCTGTTCCAGATCCGACAGGGAAGAAGATGCTTGCACTGGTCCTGCTGAAGCTGCTGTGGTGGACATCCCCCAAGGGTCTGTGGTGCTCAACACAGGTGTCTTAACAGTGGCCTGCTCCTCCTCCCGCAGTTCATCAAACTCCAGATTTTTAATCTGTTCAATTCCCTTTGTAATACAAGCACAACAAACACAGATAAAAAGCTAGATCACGGCTAGGTGCATTTAATTTCTGTGCCAAGTATTATATGAAGTTTAATGAACTACTGAGCATCAAAATAGTGAAGTAAATTTGTCCCCCTTTGATCTATATTCACATCGTTTGGGGAAAGAGGAGGAATAGCCAAAAAACTAAAAAAATGGAATACAGTAAGCTTATCTGCAACCTAAACAAACTGAAATTCTTGAGAAAACAACTAACAGGAATACTTAAAAGCATTACATTATTCTGATAACGCACAAAGCCAAATTTATGGGGATAAGGGAATTTGAGTAGTAGCCATGCCTATAATCTAGGCCTTGATTTCCTATTGGGTATTTATGTCAGAATTGTGTACAGAAGAATTTCTTCTTGGCCAGAAGCACATCAACCAAGCTGTTACTGCAGACAAAAAAATAGCTGAAAGTAATGGAAGCACACATTCCCCAGATGGAAAAAAGAGTGGTTCTTAAAAAAAATCCAAAATAAAACTTATGTGGTAAAAATAAAAAATGCAGAAAAACTTAAAAAGATGCCAACAAAAGGATCTGCACTATGTCATTATTTTTAGTGTCAAATATGCATAAATACAGTTCAAAATCTAATCACAAAGAAAGGATGCAGCGAATGGAAAGATAGTATTACTATTTTCTGGTGATATCCAACTGTCACATTGCATAAAAACATCCTAGTCTTGCAAGAGTTTCATATACAAGCATAATTTTAAAATAATTTTCATTGGCATCTGCATACTTTTTTCCCACCTCACAGAAAATCTCCATTTTATGTACAATTAGCAAGCTAGAGAATTATCTAATATTACTGGATGTGCTTTACTTACAAAGTAATTTTGGTTCAAAATGTAATCAATTCTTCTGGTTTTACTAAAATTGCTTTTAACAGATTGCGATGCTTGAAATATCGTTTCAGAAAGGTTGCTGGTGGTTATCAGAAATATTTAAAATGCAACAGCTCTGTAAAGCGAAGCAGAACTTTAAAGTTGTGACTAGCATCATGACCTGGGTTTGATCCAAGAATGAGCACTGACAGGAGGTACCTACTTTTAAGATGTGGTCCGCCTGATCCTCTAGATCCAGCAAATTGGCAACAACTTCCTCTTGTTCTGGATTAACAGGTGCATTGTTTTTAGGCACCTAGTCATGACAGCACAGCACAGAGCATGCACGTTACTGGCAGATCTGTTAGTAGCATACCTAGATGCAGTCTTCTTTGACAGAAACAGCAACAGGCAAAGTAACAGCAAAAGAACAGCACATGAAGCTCCACACATATCTGTGTATGCTTTAATGCAAAGGTATGCACATGCAGAGATATACATAAGCAAGCAAGAGAACAAAGACAATTGCTCAAACACCAGTACAATCAAAAGGGAGCAAACTTCACAAAACACATAAACTTGATCATTTTACTAAATCCTGAATATCTTGGCCTGTCCATCTCTCTATCTATATATATATATATTTTTTTTTTCATTTACATAATATTCATATATAATATATAACTAGAAGATTTTTCTTCACATATGACTGTCCTTCAGAAAAAAAAAGTTTGGGGAGAAAATATAGCTTTGAGATGAAAACTTGTATTACTTCAAAACAAATTATGATCACAATTTGTTCTGCTTCTCTAAATATCTTTTCTGCTGGTCATTTTATTCTCTGATTGTGAATATAAACAAAGAAAAAAAGCCAGATAGAATAGAGTAGGATAGTAAGCATAAAAAAGTGCTGCTCTAGAAAACAGACCAGTCAAAGTGGCCAAGTCTGAATGAAAAATGACAGTGGATGAAAACTGTAACATGCTGAATGTCTGTCATGAAACAATAAAAGTATTGTATCTTATATCCACAATAAAATCTATAAATGCAGTATGTTTCAATAATGATGAAAACAAAAGTATGTATTCATGCATGCAGATAATGGGGACACAATTTATGATCAAATTGAAAATTATAAATTTAGCATATTTTGCTTTGTTCAAATTATCATTGTCACACTACTTGGTGTTCTTTAGTCTATGGTTATCAATATCAGCACGTTACATTTCATTAACTGTGATGAAAGATTATAGAAAAAAACTTATTATTGCTAATGACCCTTTGTGTGTTAGAATTCTGGTCTGGAAGCCTCATGTTAAAGTTTTGAGTATAATTTTCAATTCTCAATATAACCAGTTTTAGGCATTTTAGGCTTGATATTAAAAATGGTACAGCTCTACATTATCATCTACACTGAACCTCAACCTAGTAGAAATGAGCCCCAACCTAGTAGAAATAAACACCAACCTATAATGCACCAGCACCTGCTCACATTAATGAAGGAAAAATAATGATTGATTTGGAGAAAGGATAACTAAAAAAACCCCAAAAAACTTCATATTTGGAAACAGATAAAAATACCTGGTAGATACTCTCTGATGGTTCAGCAGGAGCTCCATTTGGTGGCACCTAGGTCAAATGAATATCTTAACATTAAAAAAAAAGCTTTATATAACTCTTGACAGATTTTCTTGAATAACTATTTTAATGAACAGAACAATTCTTTGTTCACTCACCACAAAGCACTCCCTCTCTCTCACACACACACACACACACACACATATCATTGCAGAGAAAAGTAACCTTTTGTCAAAACATGAGCGCATTTCTAGGCCTAGCGGTCTCTTGTCAAAACATTATCATAGTTATCCTTGGTCTAGTTGTTTCCTTTATATTCCACATACCTGGTAAGTGGTGTCAGTTTCAGGTTTGCTGCTTTCTTCTGATTTTTCTTCAGCTGCAGCCACCTTTGACTTGGCTTCCTCTATTTCTTGCTTCTTCATCTCGTACACTGTCTGGAAAAGGTCTCGCAGGGTTAGCACTAAGTTCTCTGCCTGCAAGAGATAACAAAATCACATTTTCACATTTAAAGGCATCTACTCGTCTCTCACCAATACAGTGAGTCAGTAGTAAAATGATAATCATGACAATTTCTGTGAATTTTTTTCCAAATTATGGAAAAGGATGCACTTTCTCAATGCAAACCATTTTCAGAAGTAATCTTATGATTACAAGTTAAGCATGTTAGACAAACCAAAAGGTAAGCCAGGATGAGATCAAGCACACCAAGATAAACATCGTACCGCACTTGCTGTTTTGATGCCAAAGAATTTGTGAGTGCCATCACCGGGCCCAAAAATGTAGCCAAATGCTCGACTATCTGTTATATCTCTAGAAATGAAGGAGATCTGATGAACTGGGTGTGTGTGCTGTACTGTCTGTAAGTATCGAAAACAAAGATTAAAATTAGTATGTGGCTCTTAATGCTTTTTTAACTTGATGATTATTTTATAACTGAAACATGAAAACCCTCATTCTTAGAAACATGGATTTGGTAGGGTCAAATATTCATTTAAAGAAGATTAAATAAGCAAAAAAGGGCACAGAAACATTCTTCAGTTTTGACCTTAGTGTATTCATTATCTAGTTTAATGGGGTTACGTTACAGCCATTACAAAAACAAATGAACTGTAAGACAAATATGCATGATAATCTGCATTACCTGAAATTCATGCCAGGTCTTTATTTCTGGCCTTAAGTACAAAAAATACATTTGCAGAATGTTGTCTGGTGACTGTACTCATAAAAATGCTATTAAATGTTTAACAGTTTCTGTATTGTACAGCAAACAAGTTGGAAAATCACCATAGCAGTTGCATCTATGATCCTGAGCCCCTCCAATGTGACATTAACAAAAATCTTCTGCTTGTGCTGGCCAGATACTCGAACAGCAGTTTTCAACCTAAAGATGGCTTCCTGACACATTTTATCTCCACGAGCTTCTGAAACATCTTCAGACCCAATCAGCTTTGCTCTGTAGCTGATTCCATGGCCTTGAAATCTTGCAGGATCTGTAGCTGTGTGAACAAAAAAGTAGTGCAAATATAATTTACCAGTCCATAAACATTTATTTATGGGTGACATGATGGCATATGAATGCATGCATGGGTGAACATATACATATAAAATTTAGACCAACAACATATATTGTGAACAATATTACCTTGACCCTCAACTATTTCTAACCTGTTATTGACACAAATAGCAAGTTAAAAAAAGACTAGGTCAGTTGTAACTTAAACATGCAGCTCTGTAAATAAAATGGATGATCTAGAATCTGTCAACAAAGCATTAGTATGGTCAACTATATGTAACTAATTTAAATTAAGTGGCAAAAATGGTGAAGGGTTTCATGGCCTTGTGGCTGCAGAGGCAAAAAAACTAAGTAGCTTCTCTTGTCTACCACAAAGCATTTAGATGATTGATCCCAAGCCTTTCCTTTAAATCTTTTACCTTCCCTGATAATGTAGAACCCATTTTTTTCTAGGTGGACAGAGGGCTGCCTTAAATAAACGAGCTCTGAATTCAAAGTGATTTCTTCTGATTAAAACTAATTATGACTATAGAATACCCTGAGTCAACAAATAAAAAGAAGAAAATAAACCTTGTGCATGATGTATGTACTTAGTATGCATCTATGCTATCTTTGTCTGCTTTCTTGATTTTCAATGCTTTTGTGCAAATCATGGTGTAAATTGTCAAAAATAATGACAGAACTGTGATCGACCAACAACATACTCTTTTTCACATGTGACAAAAAGTCACTTTGCATACTAAAATAAATAGTGTTATTTGAAAGACATTTACATACTGACAAAGCAAATTAAGTTTGAACATTTAATGGTTTTATTCCTTCTGGGTACTTTGTATGCATATGCTATGCAAATGATGTAAACATTTTAAAATACTGAACTACATATATAAACATCAAGCAAAATCTAAAATTGCCGAACAAACATTATTATTTAAATTTTAATTTAAAAGAAATCAACTTACATTTTCTTGTCTTGGCTAGCATTTTTTTCTTTTTAAGCTACTGCCTTCTGATCAGGAAACACAAAAACCTGATAAAAAAAATGATAATGTATCTCCCACAAAAATGAAGGCAAAACATAGATACACATGCGCACATTGAGAATTCAATTTCCCCATTACCTTTTTCCAGTCACACTAAGTGCAATACACGGAACAAAACTTTGCCATTGTGCGTGTAATACCTCAGATATGTTTTTTAATGTCTATTAACAGTGAACAGCCGTCTCTGACCCCTGAAAACGAGCAAAGGCAGACGATATGCATCTCGCATGCATGGTTCTCTACGAGCCGCCACACCCATCCTGTCTTGGGCACTTTCTCAACTTCCACCTCCGCAGACTGTGCAAGTACAAGCGGAAAGCCAGTGGTTCGCATTTGCAGTTCTGCGCACATTCCTAAATTAATTCCTCAAAACAGGGCGAAACGCCAACATACACTGCATGATTCAGTGGAGATGCATCATGTCTGGATGAAGTAATTTAGGGGGCGTGATCTTGGAACAGCAGGCTGTCTTGTGATTTTGTTTGTATGTGATTTACCGTTTTCAACTACTCCAAAAATTATTTCTCACAAAAAGCGCTTTAAGCAAAAAAGCATAATATCTTCTGATCGAGTGCAATCGTTAAAACGACTATATGCCCATCTTATTATTTCTAACTTGTTGCTGAGTCTTGAAACAGCCATGTGAAGTCGCATTATCAAAGTTACGATAAAGTTTTAAACTTGTTACTCGGTGTAAATAAACATTTACTTACTTATTATAATAGTGTAAAATATTGTATTAAAGATCGGAATATGTGTTTTAAAGCAACTTACGACTTGCAGAGTACTTTTTCCCCCACCAGCTTCTCAAGAAGCATCAACCTTAGCACCAAGCACCAGCTCTCTCCTTGGCGTTTCGCTTTGGCTTGTGTCGACTCCCCGGATGTCAACCCTTGACCTCTGACATAGTTTGTGCTGCATGCTCCTCTCCTGTCATTTCTTCAGTCATACACTATTACATCGTTTGTTAAACCGCTGCCCAAATAATTGAAATCTTCAGATTTTAAAGACAAATATATCCGTTTACTTTGCGTAATCTTCTGCCAGAAATCGGGTCTTGCTACACCAGCTCGCAACAAGGGGACGCAACCATCACTTTTTTTTTTTCATTTCCAGTTTCGCTTCTGAGGCAAACGCCGCTTTGAAATAATGGACGACATACTACTGATTTGTTCCTCTACAATTTGTTGCGCAGTTTTTATACTCCTGATTCCGCTTTGTGTGCTTCACAAGAGACTTAAAAGAACAACGAGACGCAAAAAGTCCGATCCAGCGTCGCTAATGGTCGTAGTCGGTTCGGGTGAGCTTGATGACATTGATCATTGAACAACACCAAGCTGTACGCGTACCCAAAGTCGCAGATTTTGATCTAATTCTTACTCCCATCTGCGTGACATTTGTTATCCTATTAGCTAAGTCTACATAATCTGTGCGCTTTGAACTGGGACAATATGTTCGTTTTTAGTTTTATATAGCGAAAGATAAAAATTATAATTCTAGAACTGTATAGACCGCGATTTTAATCGATTTTTTTTTTACAGGTGGTCACACAAGAGAGATTCTGGTGCTGATGAAAAGCCTGGGGAGTCATTACAGACCAAGACATTATGTTGTGGCAACAACAGATCCAATAAGTTTGCAGAAAGTTTATGCACATGAAAAAATTACTCATGGTGTTGATGAAAAACAGGTAATATAATGTCCGGTGGTTTATTATTAGCTTTTTAACGGTAGCGCTCTTTAGTTCTGTGTTTTAATGAAACACGTCTCGTAAAACTTGTAAACTGTGAAGATAACTTATGTATTTTATATTTGCTCCAATGCAGTATGAAGTGCACACTGTACCTCGGAGTCGTGAAGTGAGACAATCATGGATCTCTACAGCTTTAACAACAACTCATGCATTCCTTCTCAGTCTGCCACTTGTCTTCAAAATCAAACCAGAAGTAGTAGGTATATCATTATCACACTGATTGAAGATATGCACAAGGGATTTAGCTTAACATTTACTAATTCTGTAAGACTGACCTTAAATTCTGTTACTATATAGATGCTCAGATTTCACGGCAGCTATCCAGACTGACTATTTTGCATTTTTTTGTGTTGCCCCATGTAAACCAGACTAATCTCAAAAGCAGTTTCATGGCATAGGTTCTTTCAGTCAGTGATGTTGCATCCCAAAAAGCAGAAAAATTTAATAACTAATACATATGTGTGTTTCTGTGGGCATGTGTGTGTATATGTGTGTGTGAGAGAGAGAGAGAGAAGGAGAGCACACAAAACATTTAAAACATTGACACAAGATTTTATTAGGTCTTCTGATGCTGTGAAATTGTTCCTGTAAAAAAATATTGAGCCTTGTTCAGCTTGATATTATCATTATATGTGTTTTTATTACAGATCCTTTGCAATGGACCAGGCACATGTATACCCATTTGTTTGGCAGGCCTCCTTATGAAGGTAACTTTTGACAAATAAAAAAAAACCCTCAAGTTGTTTTGTATTATATGTTGAAGCACGAGTTATAATGAAATATGTCAAATAGTCACCAATACTTTATAAAATTTTGCAGAGAAAATTAAAATAATGCAAATGTAACCAATTGTTCGGTGTGTTTGAAGAAATGTGTTGGGCTGCTAAATTGTCTGATGTTATTGTTATCATAGCAGTTGTGAATCCTTTTTTAACAGTTTTACAAGAACGGTCAGTTCTGTCTTGTTTTTATCTTGCTTAAATGGAATTATAATGGAATTATTTGAAATCTTTAATCTCAGCTAAAACAAATGGTAATGAAGGGGTGAATTTTTATTAACCAAGCACATTGGTGAAAGAAAACTAAAGGCTGCTCATATTTCAAAAGTTAATGTAGTTTCATGTGTATTTTTTTCTTGTGTGTTTCAGTGGCTGTGGATACAAGACACCAAAATTGTTTATGTGGAAAGCATATGTCGTGTAGAGACTTTGTCAATGTCTGCCAAACTGCTTTACAATTTTGCTGATTCATTATTGGTTCAATGGCCAGAGTTGACACAGAAATATCCAAAATGTCAATACATTGGTAGATTAGTGTGACTCTTCTACACCGTGTAATTAGATAATTGAGTCTGATATGTTGGTGTTGCTAGTTTTTCTGGAAAAAAGAAAAAGTCCTAAGCATGCATGCAGATGGCCCTGAGCAATGCATAATATTATGAAGTATCTCAACTGGCTTATTTTGTATTATAAATGTTTTCATGTGTTGTAGTTTCACCGTACCCTTACTGGCTAGAGGGGACTAGCTCTCCCTGTTCTTTCTTTTGCTTCTTGTAGTGCCTTTGGGTTTTCATTGTGTTTAGTGTCCACTGACTACTGTTAATCATTCCTTTAGTTATGGTTACCTGCCACTGTTTTTGTGAGTCTGCCCCATTGTTGTCTTCTCCATCGTCTGTCTCAAGCGCCATATCTATGCCACATCAACTCCGGGATTTTCGTTTGCTGATTTAAATCACCACTACCCTGCAGGTGTTCAATGCTTTCTGCTCTAAGTATTATTACATTCTTCCCGCTGCTTTAGATTCTGGATCTACACGAGTCAACAAGCCCACACCTGATTTCCTCTACAATCCTGCCTCCTGCTTCATTTTCTTCACTGCCATTGTGTTGATGCGACCTCTGTGACAGTCATATGAGCACCAAAAATGAACAACTTTACATTGTTGATGCTACTACCACTATTCCCACTACAAATCTGCAGCTGCAAGTTAAGACAAGAAGTGAAGGCTAGAAATAGATATTTTAGTAGTATAACTGTAGTAACTGCATCCATGCTGACGGCATTCACCTTGAGAACACAACGCTTTGTTTAGAGACCATTATTATTCTTATGTCTGTTTGTATTTTTTTCTCTGTAAAGCGCTAGGGCGGTCCGGTGGCGCAACGGTTAGCGCCTGTCACCAATACAGAGAAGGTTGGCTGTCCTGGGTTCAGTTCTCGTCTTGGGCACACTGTTCTTTCTCTGCATGTGGCATCTATTTACAGGGCTGGCTGCATTGCCGTGATATAGCCTTAGTTGCTGGCTCGGCGTAAAACACCAATTTAAAAAAAAAAATCTGTAAAGCGCTTTGAGCTAGCCTTTGATGATGGGATAAAGCGTTATAGAATTTACTTATTATTACTGTCCAGCAGTGCAGTGGATTGACTCTTATCTTGCCGATAGATCTCAGAGAGTGATTGTCGGCTCTGCAAGCTCTGAGGCAGTTCCTCTGGTGTGTGGCGTACCACAGGGATCCGTTCTGGGTCCATTATTATTTTCGGTATATACTTCACAGCTTGGACGGGTCATTGAACGTTTCCAGATGGGACGTCAGTTCTTTGCAGACAATACACAGATTCTGAACAGTTTTCTCCCCGACCCAGCAGTGGCTAGGAATGCGCTTCAACGACTTGAATCTTGTTGTGTTGCGGTGAAGGCGTGGATGACCAGGAATCGTCTTAAACTCAACAGCGACAACACAGATGCGTTACTGTGCGGCCCCAGGGCCAGAAGGGAGCAGGTCGGCATTAGTGCTGTGCAGGTCGGTGACGCCTCCATAGCCTTTGCTGTGTAGGAGACCTAGGGCTGTTTATTGATGCAGAGCTTTCCATGTGTAACCATGTTAGTTCTGTTGTGGCAAAATCCTACTACTTTTTGAGGACTTTAGGTAGACTACAGCCCATGCTGACTCAAGCTGGTGCCAACTCACTTGCTGTGGCTACCATCATATCAAGATTGGACTACTGTAATAGTGCATTGTGGGGTATACCTGCTACGCAGTTGGATCGACTCCAAAGAGTTCAAAACACAGCCGCCAGGATTGTCACCCGTGCAAAGTCGTCCACTAAGCACATCACCCCTATCCTACAGAGCCTTCACTGGCTCCCAGTGAACAAGCGCATTGACCACAAAGTGCTTTCAATTGCACAGTCCTGCATGTTTAAAACTGCTCCTGACTATTTGCAAGAGATAGTTCCCCCTTACCAGCCGTCACGTAACCTGCGCTCTGGCTCCCAGTCACGCTTCTGTCTCCCTGCAGTGGAAGACACAAACAAGAAGCGCACTGGAGCCAGGGCCTTCAAAAACGTGGCACCTAAATTGTGGAATGCTCTGCCATCGTCACTGTCCACCATCACCTCACCAACCACGTTTCGAAAAAGACTGAAGACCCATCTGTTTATTTAAGACGGACTTAAACTTAAACAACCAAGCAACACTTCTGTCTTTATTTTTTACTTTCCTGGTGTTTTATCTATTATTTACTTTAATTTTTTTTTTTTTTGCTGCGCAATGAGCATTCTTCTGAATGGATACCTGCGCATTACAAATGGACATCATCATCATCATCATCATCAGTTTTGCACATTAGCATGTTTGTATTTCTAGTTTACTGGCCTATCAAAAATTTACAGTGTCTTTTCAGTCTGCAGTGTATCTTTTGAAGCAGAGAGCTTAATAGCTAACTTTTGTGATTTTTGGTTTCCCAGGGAGAATTTGATTTTAACATCTTATAAGTGGGATTATAAATTTTAGGTGGCTGGGTAAGCCTGTTCCATACTCATTTTGCTGATCTAACATTGCAGTCAATTCAGACACTGCTTTTATCAGACTTTGTACACATGCTCCTGTTTCAGTGACCACAGCTAATTATATTTACAGAAGACTATATGGTAACATTTCAAAGAAAAATATATATTTAAATAGAAAAAATGTTAATAAGTCCACTGTAACTGTAACAAAAATATACTTTCAGCTTTTAGATGGATAGGGGTTTCTCTGAAAATGTAAGATGTGACAAGTATTCATTTGTTCATTTGTTCTCTTTAAATTCCAGAAACTATAAAATCTTTGGAAAGATAAGTTTATTAAATCTGGATTATTAAACAAAGACTGGTATTAAAAAAAATATTTTGAAAAAATCAGCCAGTCAAGGATAAATGCTTTTTTCTGAAACCTGAGTACAAAGATCACTACTGGATGTGTTAGGCACACTTTTTTTCCTTCAATGCATACATTCAAACAATTTCACAAAGGGTTGCATCTATATACCCTCACATACAAGAGTTTCTGCACCCACTCACCCTAAAACAGATTGTGGGTTCAGTAAACTAAATTCTTGTAGACTCTTTATCCCTTTATTCATTGAGATCATATTTACTGATGCAACATGCATTCACAGCCGGAAGAATTAGGATGAATGGCTTTTGATGCCTTCGGTGCGAAAGAAACAAAGCAATGCTGACAATGCCAGTGTGCTTCCTGCAAGTCCCCCAGCAAATGCTACTGTGGGAAAGGACCCCTGAAAAAAAATTGTAGCACATGTTTTAAACCAACAAAACTGTTTTCTACCACTTATGTAAATTTTTGCATGGTAAGAAAAGAGGCCTGGGACCAATATGAAAAAATTCTCAATTATGGAAACTTTGGCAGCTTTTGTGCACATATGAACTGCAATGAAGATAACCTTATTTTCAGCATTGTCTTCACCTGTTCTTCTCTCAATCAATATTACATGCTTCCTATATTTTCAGCAAGTTATATAAACACTTTGTATGACAGTTATACTTACCTGTCTGAGACATTTGTAACCATGGTAGCCAGGCGAACACAAACAGTCTACAAGACCTGGGCCAGCAGCTTTACAGTAAGATTGTGGAAATGGACATGTTTCTGCAATATTCATGTACCACAGTCTTTGGTTAACAATGCATACTATTTCTTGACGGTTTTTTAAAAGTGTATCGCCCACAACTATGTAGAGATGTCATTAACCTTTTGACTTGACTGAAAAGATAAATGGGATCAAATCTGACTTCTCAGAATATAGTATGGAAAAATTATCAGAGTAATAAATATTTTTCCTATAGAATTCTTACCATTGTTTTCTAAACAAGGGTCAATCGGCTTCTGGCAAAAGAGCACATCAGAGCTCATCTCTGATTTTTCCCATGCTCTTATTCCTCCTGGGCATTCAACTGACACATTTTTAACTGGAAGCCAGCTTTAACAGAAACAAAAAGTCCCCACCCCAAATCATCCAAAATGTCATTTTGCCTTTATATTCTGGTATATCTTTATATTCTAGCCATTCACACTTCTTAGAAAACCATAATCAAAAGAGTCAAGGACAAGACAGCATTTTGGATAGTTTAGCTGACTGTTAATCTTTAGTTGATAATTATAAAACAAGGTCTTAAAAAAAAAGACAAAATCCGTAAAAAGTACTTGCCATCCAACAGCTTCACACTCAAAATATTCTATAAATATTTAAAACATTTCTCACAGATATTCCAGTTCAGTAAGTTCGTAGAAATGCATTGCTTGAAAGTCAAAAAGTGGATTGTCCTCCAACGATCTGGGATAAAAGAAAATGAAATGCTACACTTTGTATAATTATTATCTTCTCTTATAATCTTTATACATGAACTAATATGCAGACAACACATATGCCTAGTGCTACTCTTCATTGCACATACAAGTGCATCCACACCGACCCACAAACACAAGTACAAGCTTCCTGAAAAATGGGGACACTTAAAAGTATACATACAAAGCAGGACAGAAGGTTTCTGAAAGCTGAATTTCTTTTAAAATTATTTGTGTGTGTATATAAAACAGCACAAGGGTACAGCCTCTAATTGACACACACCTGGCTCCCTCCCAGTAAATTCCACAAAAAGTCTATTGCAGATAAAAACACCCAAGACTGAAAACTAGTGTACATTCCCAGTTCACCCTGATCCAACACATGGCACTTTCAAAGTGTTAAATCTAAGCCCTACCCACATTAATCCTTCAAATATCACTAACCCTCTCTCCGTGTCCCTGGCTTTTGAAAGTACATAAATACGCACAATTCCCAAACTACTCTAATTCAACAAGAAACTGAGACTTATCAAAATCATCACTCACATATTTTTAAGATGGGTCATGTTTTTGAAAAGATCGCCAATCGTGTCCAAACTGCAGTTGTGTAAATCTATTCTGTAAACAAAATGAATATGATAAATCCAGATGTAAGCTCAAGTTCCTTAGTTCGTTATTCTGTTTATAAGCAATAAAGTAATTTCGATCTGTTGTTCTGATGTTAAGATCAAGAACTGATATCTGAAATCTCAGTTCTGATAACTAGCCTGGAATCTTTTGATGATCACTATACTCAGCAAATCTTTATCAGGCATAAACAACAGTGTGGATGGGGAGGAAATATGGAACATTGGTGTTTTAGTGTTTCATGCCAATTTGGGTTGTTTATGACAAAGAAGCTGGCCCTGTAAACAGGTACTAGCTGTAGAGGAAAAGTGACCATGCCTGACACAAGATCTGAACCCAGGCCACTACAGAACTAAATGAACCAATTTCCACACAATCGCAACAACTTACACAGTGGCAGTTGTGATGCCTGTCTCATTGTAACAACAGCGTCCACTTATATTCAGACCTTGTGTCGAACAGTCTGTTTTAACTTGGTCCTTCATGTCACCTTCACACTGCCTCTGACACACAGATGCCAAGCTCTGCAATATCCAACAAATGTTTGTTATACACGAACCCATAAATACCCCGACACAGAATGTTCGTTAATATAAGCGCGACGCCATGCTAAACCGCTTGAACAGGGGCGTGTGGAGCTATAAGTGTATTAAACAGATGTGAGAGGGGCGTTGAACCCTGCAAGAGTTGAAGCGATATTTGATGCTCTTTTTTGTCTAATTCTTTAAGCCTAGGCCAAGCTGTTAAGATCCATGACGTCGCGTACAATCCGTGTAACGCATTTGTTACAAGATCTATGCAATATTTAAGTGCAGTTTTATAGAACAGACTGAATACATTTTTTAAGCGATTCAATATAAATCTTGCCTAATATTGATCATCATGCTGGTACATTCTTTTCGTAATCCAGCGCACATTTCTTCTCCTTTAGTCTTTATCATGTTTCTCGTCACAAAGGTAGTTTTTAGTTTTAAAAAAAGAAAAGAAAAGAGGGGAGTGAGGAGCATCATCACTTTGAAAGAATCGTTTATGTCTACGATCTACGACTTAATTTAATTCTCCCATTGATCGTTCTCGCTCAGAAACACACAAGAAGCAGTATTTTAATATATTACTTACTTCTAGCGTAGCATCTGCGATCACAAGCAGTACGAGCAGTTTGAAACACATTCTTATTTTTAGCCACATTATGCCATGAGTATATGACACTTGTGACAGCCTCGTGTGTCAGATATTGTGTCATGTGACATCTACATCCGGCACTTGTCGGCTTATCTCGGAACAATTCGGTAACCTCACCATGACAACAAGGACTTCTTCAATGCATTCTCAAATTGAATTGGACAAGTTTTCCGAGTTTAGCCAATCACATTACTTGTGACATCATGCAGGCAGACTGATGTTTCCCTAGCAACAGGACAGCTACCTGTGTTGTTGCAGTCCTATCGCATCAGGTAACACGGTCGTCGGGCACTTACATATCATTCAAAGTAAGTAGATTTTCAGTGTTGTAATTCTGTTAATTTGGGGACAGAGACAATAAGAAATAAACACGAAATTACGGGTAAAAGTAAAGTTAGTTTAATATAGGATCACGATACGCGCCATTTATAGCTAGTGCATGTAGTAACCACCAATATGCATATTTTTACAATGAGATGGGAGAACTTCTGACGAAATCAATTATTTTTCATTATTCTGGAAACAGACTTACATATTATAGTCTTGTATGAAAGGCACTTAGCGTGCTATACAAGATTTTATCTACATCAAAAGTTCGATGAATTTCGGTTAACTATATATAGGCCATATATATAGTTATGACTCCTTTTTGACCATCTAGTTCTGGGAGAGGGCACACAACCATTAAGTAAATTGTTATAGTACTGTACTTTTTATTAATCAACACCAGAAAGTAAGAATTTAAACTTAATTTGAAACAACAGTTATGAATGTACAGAAAGAATTATTTTTGCAGACACCATCGATCACTTATTGTGAAAAAGTTTTAAATATATAGATCGATCTAGTGCTTTTTCTAGTAGAAGGTACTAGAAAAGTTGAAAGATATTGCTTATCTGATTTACAGACACCGACATCTATGATGAACTAGTACAAGCAATTTTCATCCAGAAGAAAATAATAATTTGTTCGCTTGCACATTAGCTGGTTCATTAAGTCAATCAGTCAGTCGTCCCTTGACCGACACCTGTTGTTGGGGGCAGCGCATGGATAGACGCGGCACCAGACAGGGCCCGCCACTCTTACCTATTTTGGGCGATAGTGAACAGGTCCTGTACAGGATGACCAGTCCAGTCTCTGACGTTTGTAAGTCAGTTCTTTCTTTCTTTGGCCACCACAGCATCATACCTTTGATCCAAGGTGCCTTGAAGGATAGTCTCTGACAAGATGTGCTGGGTCACATGGCCAAAGAAGACCAGCTTATGTCGCTTAGACTGTTGAAAGTAGAGGTTCCTGGTGTCCTACAAATGTGGCAATCGTGTTTAGTACAAAGTCGATCCTTTGTTCTGTGTTCTTTGTATGAGATTCAGAGCAGCCTCCTCGATCAGGCACTTGGTTAGCTGGTTGGTTTTGCAGGAAAGTGCTTCTACCTATAGGTGATTTTGCACTATGAGGGAAGAGGGAGGGGTGAGAAAACTAGAGTACCCAGAGAAAATCCCCAACATCTAGCCCTGTATCACATACAGACTGTTTCCTGAGACGAGATCTGAACTTGAGGTTTCTTACTGCAGTGGTGACAAGGGAGTGTTTTAACCGCTACACTGCTGGGGGTTCCTTTTAGCTTGCACAGGCGATGAAGAGGATTTAAATCCCCAATTAACTTTCAGAATAGAGTAAAAAGAATAAGGAATGAAGCACAAGTACCAAACAATGTTCACAATGAGCCATCTATATTCCTATAGGAAACTGAAGGGTGAAGCATAATGTTAAACAGTGGTCATCAAAGTCTTTCTGTGAGTAAGATGTGACTAATTTGTCTAATATGAATGGGTCATACTAGAAATTATTTGATTTTTTAGTTGATTGTTAGACTGCATTAACCATTTATGTATTATTAAGGAAGTCTGGTAAAAATGGCCCACATATAACAGCTGATTGTTCATGGAAGACAGATTTTGTAATTCATTGACACATTGAAGTCAAGTCATGATGTTCACCTCTAAAGCACATGAATCAGCATATAAATCATACAATAGATTATATTTTCAATCGCCATTGCTACTGAAACTGGTGTTTCAAAGCATTGAAATTGTGTTAAACAGGTGAACAAAGAGTGATAATATAGTATTAGTCTGACCAACTTATTTTGTGGATTTAAAAGTTATACAAAAATAAAGATGTATGGCCAGAGGTTTTTCTGCTACCAAGCTCCATCAACTTTGAACAGCTTACCCACCAGCTTTCATCACTCTGATTCTCTTACCACCTTTAAGTCCAAACTTAAGACATTTTTTTTTTCAGAAGAGAGACTTCACTCCCACCCATTCCTGACCATGAGTGTGCATAATGTGTGTCTGTATTTAACTTGTGTATGGATAGGTGTGGCTGTTGTAGAAGAGCATATGTCTGTTACATACAAATATGGGCACATGGTGTTAGTGATTCCTTTTATGTTGATAGGTCTGTCTATCACTTCTGTAAACTGCTTGCTCTGAGAAAATCATTAAAAAGCGCTATAAAAATGCTCATTATTATTATTATTATATAGATAATTAACCTTTAGAATCATTTTCAGCTTACATTATTTTAAGAACTTTAAGCAGAAAGATGATACACAAAAGTCACTTAGAAATCGTTTTTAAATTGGGTCATTTTTGTACCTTAAACAGATAATTTATTCACAGGACAAATCATTAACAAACAAGCATGGCCACTGAAGTTCGTCCTACTACCCGTTTCCAGCCACCTGACTGGTTTACCAACAGTTATGCAATATCTACCAATGCTGAGCGTCAGCGCAGTGCCTCACATGAGGTGCGACAGGAAAGTCGCTTTCTGCGCAATGAAACAGATTCCCAGACAAAGTGGGACCAGTATTCTAATAATGTGCGCTTGGCTGACCGCATTGATGACATCCGCAAGGTAAGTAGGAAGATTAATGTGAAAACAAGTTTTATCTAACAAAAGTGTTGTTTTTTTCAATTACTCTTTCAGACTGGGAACGGTTATTCTGTACAGAGCTGGTTTCTAATAAGTAGCTGTGAGATATGGGTTCCCAAGCACTTTAGCTTTTAGTTTACACATTTGTGCAATCTTTTATGGCTCTGATGTTTGTAGTGGAAGGAAATTCTGGAGAAGACACTTGCAGACCTGGACAAAGAAATTGCTGATCTTTCTGAGGCCAAAGAACTGACAGAGATTGCTCTGGAGGCTAAGAACATCCCCACTGATGCCAACATTGAATGTCTGACACTGCGTGAGGGGCGTCAGCACATTGATGTAGTGCAGGACGAAGTTGAGAACCAGCTACATAAGGCAAGTTTGCTTTTGTCATGAAAGATAACTTACTTACAAGTAAGATAACCAAGTTATTTAGAAAAAGACGATAATTGGTGCTTCAGTATTTTCACATGCAACCTTCCCCCGATATATTTGATTAAGCTCTAAATTTGGCGATGGTAGATGTAAACAGCAGGCATATTTCAGCACACTCTGATTGTTTTTATACTGAAAGAAGTGGGATAGACGATCAACTTTTTTGTTGAGAATGGGATGCAGATTCATGAGCATAAAAAGACTAAAACCCTGAGGTCCTGTTGTAGAGGATTTGTACTGAAAGTTTCAGAACTGTAGAGTGGATTTGAATGACTTGTCATAGTAAATAAAGTGAAAAGATGACAGCATTTGTGTTGTCTTCTCGTTTCTCCAAAAGGAAAAGGAAGTAATTGAGGGCATCAAAAGAGCTCTACAGCAGCGGATTGGTGAGGCCTTTGAGCAGCTGTGTCTGCTGCAGGAGGCACGCCAGCAGGTCCAGGCTGATTTGCAGGACAAGAACATTGCCCTCGGCATCGACATTGATCAGTATAACCTCAGTGACCGCTCACCCCTGATCAGCTATAAACCAGACAGCCTCCGAGTGCCCAAGGGGCAAGTGTTTTTTTTAAATTTTAACTATATTAACTGTTCATCACATATAAAATAGCTGACTTACAAGTGCTTGCAAGGAGAAATGATTTTCTGATAAAATCACATGATCTGGCCTCATCTTTATGGGCATTGATAATTTACCCACAGATAAAAGTACCACACAGAACCAATGAATAACCAACAAATTATATCTAGATTCATGAGACAGTGAGAAAATGAAGTTAACTAACAAACTAGAATAGCAGAAATTCATTGCAAATGCATTATTCAGGTAAAAAAAAGCATGAAATAACTCAAAAACACAAGGAAGAAAGTGCAGTTTATTAACTATAATAAAATTTTGCCCTTTATGCAACTATTAGACCAAAAAGGTGTTGATGTTGATGCTTTATTTGGAAGCAGAATGACGTATGAAAAAAAAACGATGTTATTGATCTAATTCATCTCCAAGAGATAAAAAACAAAGGGAAACATAAGCTGAGATTTTTTTTAATGGCATTTGTTAGGAGTGATGCAGGTGCAAAAATTATTTGGCAAAATTTCCGAAAGGCTAGATTAAACACTGTACATCGTATGCTGCAGGACCACAACTCCTCAGCAGTGGGAGGACTTTAGCCGCTACAATAAAGAGCGTGCTGATGCAGAGATGTTGGCATCCACTCGGCTAAGGGAGGCTATCCACCACACTCTGCATCAAACAACTAATGACCTGGAAGCCCAGAAAACTGCCACAGAGTATGCCTTCCGCAAAAGAATTCATGAATTTCAGCGAGCTAAAGATGAGCTGGAGTGGCAGAAAAAACTTGTGAGAGAAAACTGTGAAATTATTTTGCTTTTTATTTGTGATTTTTTGGTTATCCCTTTTGTTTCATAATTCTTTCAGTGGTTTTACCATTTTAATTGATAAAAAAGGCTATTGCTGTTGTTTTCTGATTAAAGCTAATGTGTTATTTCATTCTCGCGCAGTGATGAGATACACACAGACAGCAAATGTTTTGATTTCAGTTTGTCTATTATAAGAGCATAGCTTAGACAACAATTATTGTAACCCTCTTTCTGTAAAACTCAATCACACCCTTTTTTATACAAAACATTCTACTAACCAGTCTTTAGTAAATCATTTTTGCAACTTCCAAACATTGCTTCCCTTCATTTAGGATTTAAAAGAAAAACTGTGTGGCTCACATCTCAAACCCCTTTTGCTGCACCTCCTGGATAATTAAAATTCTTAAAAATCTTCTAGACTCTGGGTGAAATTGCTGAAATGGAGAACGACATTCGAGGGATAGAAGAAGCCATCCGTGCCAAAATCAACCCTACAAAGCTTGCAGAAACACGTCTGGAAAACAGAACCTACCATCCTAATGTGGAACTTTGCCGTGATGCACCTCAGTATGGGTTGACAGATGAAGTCAAACAGCTTCAAGCCACCAAGAAAGCATTAGAGGAGAAACTCAGACAGGCACAGTAAGTGCTTTCTACATCCTCCCAGTCTATTTTTATTGTTTTTTTTTTTTAAACTGATACAGTAGACACAATGAGATTCTCTTTAGCTATAGCCTAGATGTTAAATTGTGTAAAGCAATGCACACGCAACAAGCAAAGACATCATAGACATGGCAGCTATGAGAAAGAAAGTGCTTGAACTGACACAGAAAAGTCACAATTCCCCTTATTGAATCCAAAACCATTCTTTTTTTAAATCATAGACATGCCTTGGATGGACTTCAAAAGAATGTACACCGCATCAATGATGATCTTATTGACAAGAATAATTCCCTTATGCTGGACAACCACTGCATGGATGTGCGCCAGAAAATGAACATCAAACCTCAGACTTCAACTGATCGCAACTTGAACATTGCTGGGGTTGAAAGACAAAGAGTCACAGTCCTGGCTTAAGGGTTTTTTCATTTGCCTGCTGCTTAGAAGACTTTCCATATACTGTGTAATGACCGTGGCATAGAAAAGTTTCCTTCCTAATATTTTTTAAAAAAGACAGAGTAAGAAATTTAAAATTCCTTGTCAATGCAAAAGACATCAGAATTGATATTTTGTTATGTAAGAATGTGGGGATGCCCTGAACCTCTGCTTAGTGGAAATATGAATTTTGGTTAGCTTTATAGTTATTAAAGTTATAAATAACCACAGACAGTACATGATAACTGTCACATATTGTCTTGAAATAGAAACCTCAATTAAAAAAATATTGCTTTCATGAAATTCTAGATTTTAATAAAGTCTGGATCCACATTAAAAAAAGTGCTTGGACACATTAACTAGTCTTTTTGTCACAACACTTGCATAACAATCTGGTTTACACAAGAAACAGCTAGTTGATGTGGTCAAAGATTACTGCAGAATCAGCATGTAAATAAGTAAATCTGCAGTTATTTTCGGTTCCTTTTACTCCCTTATCAACCTTCATAATGGAGGGATGTTTGTGTTCATGGATGCTTCTCTAGCTGCAGTAATGGACTAACTGCAGTGTGTTAAGCCAGGTGGATTTTGTTACATCCAAGCATCCAGAATAGTTATCTTAATTGGTAACCAGTTATTGTTTTCAAGATAAGCTGCACTATCAGCTGGATTTCTGTTAATAGTTCAGGAAGTATTGTTCGTGGTCATCCCATCCACCATATGATGTCCACCAACCACTCACTTTCACAGTCTTTGTTTTTGTAACATTTATGTACTTATTTCAGTCACTCCAACTGTTCACATTTTCTTTTTACAATTGTGAAGTGACATAGGTGTGAAATACAGCAAATTTTAATCAAGTATTCCACTAGCCTTCATGATGAGGAGGGACTTTATAAGTAAATTGGCTGTAGATGCATAAGGGCTGAAAATCCGACACGTTACCAGATAAAGACAAAGATAATCTCAAAACTTTTCTACTTGAGAATGAGAAATGCGTTAAATGAGGATGTGATAGTCATGTTAATGCCAAGTCATTAAAGATACATCATGGGAAAAAACAGAAAGGTTATGTATGTGTGGATATATATATATATATACACACACACACATATAAAATGGATCAGAAGTTTAAGCCTTGCTACTGTAAAAGAAAGGTATGAGAATACAAGAAAAGTGAGGAGTCAACATGTGATCAGTATTATGTTGTATTTAATCCTCTCCCAACATGTAATTGTAGCAATCTTCTGTGGTGTGTCTGCACAAATTCCTTGTAAAATTTATAGATATGGAGTTTTGCAATAGCTTGCAATGATGGCTTTTTGCTATGTGATGGCTTATACTGCTGGTGTCAGTGTTGACCTCTAATAATAATAATAAAAAAAGTTTTGTGGATGACTTGATCCCTTCTTATATGCATTCTGTGAGGAGTGGTTGCTGCATTCCTAAATTAACATACAGATCCCTTTGAAAGGTTATTTGTTTTGTATACCACCACGGTAACTATTTAAAACCATTAAGAAAATTATTTTCTCCAAGAAACCAAGTGGGAACACAAAGTCAAGGTGTTAGAGCACTGGCAATTGAATCTGGAGTCATGCATGCTAGCTGGTTCTGTACCCATGCAGTGCAGTGAACTTATCCCAGTCTGTACAGTTGTTGAATAGATACCTGACTCCTTCAAGAAGGTAATGAAGAGGAGATGGGCAATACCCTAACAATAAAGCTGGCCTGAAGAAAAGTTCAGTCTCTGACACCTTCCCCTACGACCAGAAGGTTAGGTGGTAGCCTTAACCATTTTCTTTTTTTTCCCTCGCACCAAGAAACTAGAAGTGGGAGAAAAGACTTTTCATTAGGTTATATGTTTAATATGCATACTTTTGTCCATTTAAATAACACACATTTCCTAAAAGACTGCTGAACTTCACTTTTTTCCAGTATTAACAATTTTATTATGAAGTTCTTTGCATGAGTTCATCCAAGAAATAAAAACAAAAGTCCATTCATCATTCTTCCACATCAAGGACAATCCATGAAAAAGTATAATACATAAGATGTTCAAAATGAAGAGTAGGAGAAAACATTTTTGACAAATCAGTATTTCATTTTCAAGCAGGAATCCAGAAAAAAAGACTTAAAGTCCACCAGATTTATTTCAAAACGAGCTACTTGTCTTTTTACCTTTCACATCTACCAGTGAAAACTCCACGGGTATGATTTTCATGGACTTTGTTAGATATCAGGGCACCATATTTCAACATAAACTTCAAACCCCAATGGAAATCTCAAACTCTATCCCCTTTACTCTGCAATATTCAGACTGATCATTGGAGTTACCCTTAGCTGTAAAAGATTTTCTTTGACCATAAAATCTACTGAAGATAAATGGTTCCTGTTTTGGTGCTGGGTGGCAGAACACAATGGAAAGGCAAAGAGCTGAAATCTGAGTCAAACAGATGTGGGCTTCTGGGTGTGAGATAGGAAGTACAATCAATGTGGGCATTCTCTTTCAGGCCTATGCCAAACTTTCTGGGTGTGGAGAAGACAGGAAAGTTGGTACAATCTGCAGGGTTCACTTCTTCCTGCTCTGAGCTGACGTTCTGAGACAAGCTATCCATGCATGATGTTTGCAGAAATGGCAGCAAGTCTTGTACACTGCTGTTTAGGGATGACTGCAGTGAGTCCAGAGATGTCATAGCAAAGTAAGAAGGAGCTTGACGTGTGGTTTCCATCCAACCATCCACCAGAGATGCTAGATGCACGAGCTCACTAAAATGTTTCTCCCATTTTCTGTAGGTGTCCAAGTTTATTGGTCTCTTTTCTTTAGAGAAAGACCTAAAACTGTCCTCGGTACATTCCTCGGCCGGGATGTCGTCCTCCCATACCCCTTGGTGGATGCTGCTGTTGCTGGCCCCCACCCCGCGGTCCACCCCTCCAGGCCATGGGTGGCCTTGCCCTTGTTGGTGTGGCACCTCGACGCAGACCCCGTGAACGAGCTGATGCTGGAGGCCTCTGGCTGGACTGCTGCTGCTGCTGCTGCCCTGATGTGGAGGCTGCTGCTGCAGTTGTGGGCTGAGTGGCTGTGCTGCTGGCACTGTTGCTGCCGCTGTCCTCCCACACGATGCGCTGTATCCTCGGCCGACTTGTGCTCTCTGCACACCATCAACTTTGGTAAGCTAAGTGAGTATACTAATGCAATGAAAACTAGCATGCCAAATGAAAGTCTCTTATATGGCGGCCTGAGTACAATACTTGTATTTATGAAAAGACAAAGATGGAAAAATCTGTTTCTGACTCAAGCAGCCTTCATAATAGACCTCAGTATCTGAGACCCTTTCTAGGTAACGCTCTACTTGATCTTTATGCCAGAGGGAAAAACCCCTCGCATGAATGCAATGTTACGTATGATTGCACCAATAACTGCCAAATTTGACTCCCAAAAATTTTACTAGGAGGACCTGAGCAAAAGTTCTTCTGTAACAGCAGTTTGACTCCCATCAACTGTCGTCACATTTAACTGTTAAAAACTGTCTAGTGATACAGCAGAAAATTTTTTTCAATGCTCACTTGATTCCTCCTCATCTCCCATTCCCCCTTCAGCAAGTGAGGCTTGAGGAGTAGTGGTAGCAGACACATCTTCCTGACCTTGTGAGCTCTCACTGTGGAACGCAGCAAAAAGATTGTAAAAAGCTGGTTATGGAGGCAGGAAGGTGAAAGGATATGGAAAAAAAAACACGAACAGTATAACTTCAGGCTGTCAAATTATGCTGCTTGACACTCCAAAAATGTCTCAAAAGAAACACAAGTAAACACTGTACATTACATGAATATTGTGACATTTGAGTAAATATACTATTAACCCTTTTTTAATACCAAATTATGATATAAATGTAATACAAACACCATATCTTCAGCTGCCCACCAACCTTGTCAAGTCCACTTGTTGTTCAGATGACTCTGGGCCAGAAGGCTGTCCTTCACCTTGCCCCAGAAACAAGGCAGGGTAGTTGGAAGTCATACCTGAAGTTTCTTGGGACTGACCAACTGGTGCAGCAGTTACTGCAGCTGCTTCAAGTGCAACTGCAAAATAAAACAAATATGGTCAACAGTGCATGATCTTGTTTTTTTTTTACTTTGATGCTGTATTGTCTGTGTTTGTTTCTGCTTTGGTCTCTGTATGCATGCTATGCTTATTTTCAATCTATATTTGTATATTTCTGTATGTTTTGGTTTTGTAAGCACATTGAGCCTATTGTGAAGTTGGGATATGTGCAATACAAATCTAATAATACTAATTAAGTAGTAAAACCTCCCTTAAAAGACCCTAAGAGACTAAAATCCACCAAAATTGGGTCAAATTTTGAGAGGGGCCAGAGTAGGAAAATCAACCAATCTGCTTTTATTCCATGATCCATGACTCCAAGCACCTATATATATTCAAGTTCATTCATTTAAAATACAGCTGTGACCAGGAGCAAGATTTAACATGGCTTGTTGACTAGAGGTGCAAATCACCACCTATATATTCTGTATGCATATAATGACCAGAAGGTGGAGCAATCAGACAATCTTTATTTATTATCGCTCTGATAACAAAGACGAGTGTGAAACGCTGCTCTCTAGTATTGAAAGCATTAAACCTTACATGTTTCAACCTGAGGATGGCAAAGATTCAAAACCCCAAACATAATATGCACAAGCAGCAGACAATGAAGAACAATTTCACAATACCACATGGAAAGCATCATTGATGTTTGGCAAATTTTGCAAGCTGCAGGTGATCATTATAATTTATGTTTGTCCATTCATTTATGTACGGTCACAATAACGTCATAATAAAACACAAACTGTCAGTCAAAAGTTGCATTGGGAAGGTAGTCATAATAGAGATGGCATTTATATAGAAAAATATGTGAAACTTTGTTGGGTTATATCTAAGAGGGGGTCGCAATACAGAGGGTCTTAATGAGGAGGTTTTGTATTATTATTATTACTACTATCTAAACATCATCAGTCTGTTGCATTCAACATTAATTGATCTGTGTTTAACTACTTTCTTACAGCTTCACCAATCCAATCACATCAATAGTTCAAGTTTAAAGAGTTTGTCAAGGTAGTTACTTTTTTTTACTGTTAAAAGAAATACCATGAAATGTTGGGAGAAAAAAAATTCTAGAACAGTTAGACTGACTTGTTAATAAAGTGAAGTATGCAATTAAGTCTTTCACATGAACTACTAAACTTTGCTCTTTACCTCCTGCACTCATCTGCAGAGGGGTTGGGGTGGACGACATGCTGCGACCCCCAGCATCATCAAACTGTGACAAGTCCATGCGAGTATCATCCATCCCTAAAGCTTCCATGACAGAGGAAAAATCTTTTCAAAGTGAGATGTGTCATCACCAGTAGATTAGAAATTACATGTAACAATGCTTTTGAGATAGTGTAATGTGATAACTGCTAATCAAAAATGAGTGTTTTAAATATTTAATAAGGATAATAAAGTTTTTGAAGAAGGTACCTCAAGGCAAACTGATTCAATGCCTGTATATGAAGTTAAAACATTGTTTTATGCTGATTCCTATGGAGTATCATGCCTTTTTTTTTCTTAAGGTTGATGTCATCTACAAGCACTTGAAGCTGTCAGGATTAACAAACTGTGCTCAGGTCACTGCTAACAAAATGTGCTCAGGTCACTGTTACAGCCATCTTGCAACCCTTTGTCACTCCATGTTAATGCAATGATGATCAGTAGATAAGCCTGGGTCTAGTCAGTCAACCTCTGCTCATGATCCATAAATATAAAACCATTTAAAACCATAAAATCATTTACTATCTGCTGACAAGTTTAATACTACAGCCACCCCTTCCCAAAATAACTGACTCACCTCGCTGAGATTCAAGCTGAGCAAGTTCTGGCTGGACAGGTACTTCCACTCCACCAGAAAACACAAATCTTTGAGACACATGGGGAGAACTGCAAACAGTAAATGCAAATACGACCATGAATGTGCACTACATAAATCATGCATTTATTATTACCACCTGACAAACTAATAAATCACAACGAACACCACTAAACAGCTAAAAGTTTCAGCAGAACAGATTAGTATCATGAAACAATTAGCCATCATACAGCCCTCATGCTGACTGCGTCACCAACGAATTCAAGAATACAATCTGGAATGTATATAGAAAATGAATGCATAAAAGCAAGTTTCTTTTCTACATGAGGGAAATAACATGCTAAATAAAACTTACTTCAGTGCCTCAGCAAAGCCATCAGTTCGTCGTGGTAGGGACAGGGTAGGTGTGCTTGGCACAGTACAGTCATCATCATCAAATGGGCCTCCCTGACCCTGCCAGTAGTAAGTGAAACATTGCAAAACATAATAAACAACTTAATCCATATCATCCACAAAAAAATACACATAGTAAGGTGATCCAAAACACTCTGCGAAAAAGCAACACAAAACATAATCCACAAGATGGCGCAGAACATGAAGCACACACCTAGACAACCAATGCTTAAAAAGTACATTACTTCAAGACTAGCAAGTATTGCAGCAATTCTGACTGATGCTCAAAGTGAAAACAAAATACAAATCTGTCAAAGAACAAATGCCTTAACAAATCACTGGTAAGATGGACTGGCTAAAGAGATTGTCCCATAGCCAAACAATATCAAAGGAATCCACACTATACCTGGAATTAGATGTTACACTTTTTAGATAACATTATTTATCCCAGAATTGGGGCAATTTGGGCACCTTGATATGAAAGAACAAAACAATACCACACCATATCCCTATCTGCAAAACAGACTCAAACATTCATAGATAGCTGCAGTCATTTGCACATAGTAACAATCAGAGGTCAACAATGAAGGACAGCCTCAATCAGTTGGTCCTGAACACAGGTACACGGAATTGGTGGCCCAATTGAAGGTGGAAAAATTCTCCCGAAGGACTTTTTAGGTAATGAGTTTATGAATTCATTAGTGAAAAATATATATAACCTGTTCTGGCATGATGTATTGAAGCACTTAAAGCAATTATTGTGAAATCTGACCCAAGATTATTGATGATTTTAATGAGACTGAAATTTCTACAACATAAATATTATTATAAGGAACTGGACAATTTACTTTAGTGACTGGCTGCAAGCAGATGTTTGGCAAGTTAGACTAAGACACTTAATGATAATTGTGACTACCCTACACGTCAGGAGTTTTTATCTAAAACTTCCTACAAAACTCTGTTAAAGAAAGAAAACAAAGGGGGAGATAATTTGAAGGGGAATAAATATGTACAGTTAATACTTCAATCACTGCCTATAGATTTTTCTAAATGGAATGCTAATTTTGAAAAGGTATGATGGAAACTTGTAAATGCTATACCACAGCAACAATCAACTAAACTAGCTTCAATTAAGAAGTTTTCATAAAGTCAGTTTGCTAATATATTCTGGCAAGATCTACACATAGTCTTGACCAGTAAATGCACTTTACTAAGAAATTTTAGGAATATTAACGTTTCTCGTACACAAGTATGCGAGGTGAATGTAGCTGATCCATGGTGACTAATATTAAAAAATCATGACATGCTGAGTGAGTCTTAGTTGGAGGCCGCTCATCTTTCCCCAATGCCTCAGATTGTAAATTTGTCTTGAAGGGTTGAGTTAAGATGTTTGATAATTTCAGCTCATACTGGAAGGGAGCTATGTTAAAGCATCACTTGACTGACATACCAGGTGCACTCCCTTAAACTACAAAGGTCCAAGGGTCTGAGATTCTTTCTGGGGCTGGTAATGTCCTTGGCTACCATAATGATCATGCTATGTCGACTGGGCTAAGCAGAAGGGACTCTAGTTTCCATTTGTAACCAAATTAAAAATGATTTCATATGGCATGCTAAAAAAGAGACACGAGCTGATAAAATGTCAGATTTAATTATTTTTCTGGCAAAACACAATTATTTATGTAAATGAAAAAACAAAATGTACTGAATGCTGTGAAACTGAAAAAAAGGATGCCAGGTGGCAAAACTCACAAGCAAGAATGGAGTCAGCTGTGACCTGCTGGTTGAAGGCAGTCGTTCTGTGTGGGGCACTGGCTGCAATGGTGGAGGAGGGCGGGGACTGCTAGCGGTGCCTGTGACAGCACTGCTTTCAACCTGTCCCACAGGGATCTGGGAATCTGTTTGCTCGTTTTCATCAATGTCTGGAACATGTTTGGAAACTGATATGCTGGTTTTAAATCACAAGGCTTTATGGAGTGAAGTGGTTTATTAAGGAAAAAAAAAAGAAGGCACACAATAGCAGAAATTACTATTTTCAGCAAAATGAAGTGAACCCTTACTTGCTAACTAAATAAAAATTCTGTTAAAATCCTGCTGAAAAGATGAGAAAAGAACAATATTTTAAAATATAAAAAACATTCTTACCAATGATGACCACATCATTATCATCTTCTTCATCATCATTTTCCTGATCCTCATCAAACTCCCCACCCTCGTCTATTTGTTCATCTTCAGAGTCCTGGAGAAAGCAATGCAATATGCCAAAAAGTGTCAACAAATTTTTCCAACCTACATGTAAGAAGCATTTGAAGTTACCATTTGCAAATCACCACAACCTCTGACAGGTATAACTTGCTTACAGTTTTTCACAGGGATGGGCACCAAAAATACTCCTCAGACTAAAGTACTCACATTAAGCAAATTAAAAAAAAGTTGTTTCCAATATTTAAACTTCAATCCGAGGAATATAAATAATAAAAATTCATTTCTTCATCAGTTATTTGTAACCATTTTGATGAGTATTATATGTTAAAGCAAGTATAGTTTTGGCTTGATATCAGTTTTCCTCTGTCTAGCTTCAGCTCCGTTTCATAAACCTCATGTGACTAAGCTATTGTAATTTCCCATCTGGCAGAAAATGTGATTAATCTGAGTTTTTCTCTAGTTTATCCAGTACAGTTTTGTTTCTCTTCTGGTTATGACACATGTAAGGCATAAAAATCTCTACTAACATCCATGTTAATGATTCTGTGTATTTTTTTGTAGGAGCTAGCAACAAGAAAGAAAGCAAGTGTTTTTTTTTTAAAGGACACAATAAGTAAAGCACAACAACAGACACAAGCCTCACTAATCGTAACCTCATTTCTTGTTCCCCTTCTTTGGTTTTTCTTTTTTGAAGCCTTTACCTCCTCCACACAAACCATGCCATTCACCCTTATATTGTTTTTAACATATATTAGCACTTTCAAAATCACAGATCTTTTTGCCTATCAATTTTCAGAACACAAAATGTTATTTATCCAATGGAATGGCAGAAAACTGTCAGATACAAAGAAATGGTGGTAGATTGTTAGTGTTTTCATGGCAAATATATGCTTAACAACTGATGGTGGTGGCATCAATAAAAATGGTAACATGAAGCAACTGTGATGTATGGCATCTTCTCTCTGCCATGACGTCTGCTTGATTTCCCAATCTTCTGAGTGCATCTGGAATATTCAAATTCTATTTTCTGTCCCAAGTCTCTTCTCCGACAGAATCTGTTTTAAATAGACAGCTCTTCCCCTACCTCAAATTCTGCATTTAGAAAAGATGTGGCTAAACAGGCAAAGACAGAATGTATGCATGCATTTTTTCTAAACAAGTAGACGTGTAAACAAGAAAAGATGAATAGAAAGGGGTAAAAAGAAGTGGATTTCATAAGGAGCAGAAAAAAATGGCTGCGATGAACGCGTCTGATGCTTACAGCATCTTCATCGGACTCGTCCTCCACTTCTTGATCTTGGCCCTCCTCATACTCTAGTGTTGCTGACACTTGAATGTTGGTCTCCTGTCCAGAAAACGTACATGCATTTCAGGATCAACACAGGACACACACAAAATGGACAACCTTCACCAAGCTCTGGAGACATATTTCATGCAACAACAAGACTGCAGCTTAGCAACCAAGTTTACAAACATGTACAATGTGATTTTGAGTTGCATAGTAATCAGCAAAGAGAGGCACCTACCACCTCCTCCTCATCACTTCCTACGACAATGACATCACCATCGCCTCCCTGTTCCTCTTCCACTGGACCCTCCTGTACCTCTTCCACCTGGCACATGTCCTTCTCATCCTCCTGTTGTTCAAAGATCTGTACAACAGCCAACATTTGATTATTATTATTATTCTTGTTATTAGAGCACTCCCAATCTACTAATGACAGGTACTTTTATCACTTTATTAATACATCTAAAATAACTTTAGCCAAAACAGAAAGAACCAGAACCTGCTGTGGTGTCTCTTGGCATCCTGCCTGTCCCAAGTCTGTGGTGGAGGTAGTGACAGATATACCTTGTCCTCGGTCACTCTGTAAGAAGGGAACAAACAACTGGTTGGTAGTCTCACTACACTTACTAGACGAAATCAGCATTTTTAATATCCCACGTTATCATACTTTAAACAGTATTATACAAAATTATAGGCAGCAATAGAAAGCAGTTGTTTAAACCTAGTTTGTAGTCTACAACCTTTCCTCAAAGCATCCACTGCTCAAACCCCTGGTGGGGGGTTGTGTGTGTGTATGTGGGAGGGATGGGGAAGAATATCTCCACCCCTCATCTGTAACATGTGCACAACTTTTTACCTGCACTGCCACTGGTAGCAAGATTTCTTGTTGTGCATTGCCACTTGATAAGGATGGCTGAGAGCTACTCACCTCTTGCAGTGTCTGTGTCTGAGGCTCTATGTGTGTCACAACTTTGGCATTCTCGTCTGTTATGGTGATGGTGGGAATGACTGCTGCTTCCTGCTAGAGACAAGTTAGATTAACATGTAAGCTGTTAATTTTCAAGTGGAATAACCAACATCATTAAGATTGTTTAAGTTACCTCTCACACACACTTTAACAAATCAAAGGTTTATCAACTCACACTGCCCAGTATAGCAGGACCTGTAGAAGGGAATGCCAAAACCATACTAACGAACTGTAGGCAAGAAACTATCAGCTCCACCATGGACTAGCAAATTATAAAGCGAACTAGTAGTCTTGATGACTGAGGTTTAAGTGGTAACAAAAGAAGGGAAGCAGTTACAAGGCACTTACCTGAGTTACTTTTGAACGTTTGGCATCCACTTCCTCTGATCTGAAACAAAAGGCTGAATACATGAGGACATGACCTTTAGAGATGGGCAAAACACAGTCCTAACTTGCCATTATTTCTTTTCTGCTATTTTCAGTGTTTCAGTAGTTAACAGTGTTTAAAACGAAATCTCACACCAGTAACAAAAAGGAGAAGGAGGTAAACCTAAAGAAAATTACAGAGGCAATCAGCATTGGCGACATGAGACAGCACTCACATCTCCCCGTCGTCCCGTGACCGCTTCCCAAGCTGACTGTTGCTCCCTGGCAACGGCTGCATCTCGATGGAGGTGGATGGGGTGGCTGCAGTGGGTGGGGTGGTGGAGGGTGCATTGCCAGTGAGTGCCTGTGTTTGTTGCTGGGGCAGCACTTGTGCAGGTGCTGGTTCTTGGATGTTTGGAATGACAACAGCCTGGACTGATGACTCCTCTAAAAGGTCACCTGCCATGAAACAATGTTTAACCCTAACCACTGGGGCCCAAATTTTTGTTTTTTAACCTGCATTCCTTGAGGACATTCAACAGATCTCAGTTTATATTTTTGTAGAGTTGCTAGAATGTAGCTATTGTGCAAGAATGGAAAAATAGAATAATAAAAAAAAACCCACAGTACCCTTTATGGATTTTGTTTTGAATTTGAGATAATTTTCCACTCCAGTCAGTTTCCACCTTTGAATGTTTAACTGACAATCCAAACCTAAACTCTATTTGAAGTACGTTTCTTTCAACTAAAATACTGTTTTATTTGTGTATATTCCATTTGTGTATAGAGTGAAAAGAACTGCATAAAATTTGATGCTTTGAAGCCCTTCACTACAGATTTTAGAATCGTTTTTTTCCAGCTAGATTAAAAGATGACAAAGAAACAGATTTATACAGAACAAACACTTTATTGTTTAAAAAACAACAATTTTCGTTGTACTTATTGTAGGTGTTTTGCTGCTTGTGTTTAAGAAAAAGGAACTTTTGATTGAACTGGGCACTGTACTTCCATCATGAGCAAGGAAAGCCAGTGTCATCAAGTTAAAAGAGCAGTTTGCACATACAACATACAAAGTCCACTGTTCAAATTAATTGAAAGAGAATAGAGGCATACAAAAACACACAAGACTGCAGTGTTTTACAAGTTTTTGTGCATTCCTGACCAACATTTGCTGGAGCAGGAACTTCACCTTGTGAGTCTACCTCGGGTGCAAACCAGCAGCTACTGGGGATAAAGACCCATATTTAGCCGTTGAGACTCACTAACAACATCATGTGCGTACACAGAGAGGATGCTAATAAAAATTTCTTTCTGCTCAGATAAGCACCAGTCTGTATATTGGTGTAGCAGTATTTATGCCTGAGCTAAGCCCAAAGTTATCTTATTGATAATTAACACTTGAGATTTCTCATGAATGGAACAACATTTGTAAAGCACCAAGTACTTATTGTGCACCGAACATTAGCCAAACCTGTGCTTTCCATCTGGGGCTGGACAATCTGCACCTGCTGCTGTGGACGGCCAGTCACGGAAGCTGCAGGAATGGATGATGTTGTCTGCTGTTGCATGCCAGAGGTGCTGGGCAGGTCTAAGAGACGAAGGAAAAAAACAAAATACTAGGTGAATGGACAGCATTAGTTGTTTTTTTTTTACCTCTTGGGTTTGTGAGTGCAAGGGTTAAAATGAACCAAATCATGATTTAACTGGGCATACAGTTAAAAAAACAAAAAAAATAACAAGCAATACCCTGTGAGGTCACTGAGGCAGATTTAAAAAAAAAAACTCACCATCATTCTGCTCCTGCTGGGCCATGGTGGTTGGCATGACGGCAGCCATGGGAGGAGTTGAGGAGGAGGAAGGGTGCTGAGGGACAGCGGTGCTGGTGCTGGTGTTTGCTGGGGCAATGGCCATGGGCCTGATGCTGGCCATGGCCTTTGCCTGGGTGGATGAAGAATGCTGCATAGACGAAGTTGTTGCCGCAGTGGCAACTGGTTTGATGCTTGCCATCTTGGGGGCTTCTGTTGGTGTGGGGCTGCCAGGAAATCCAAACAGATGACCATGAAGGCACAAATGAAGTTTATTAACTACTAGTTGGAAATAGCAGACATTAGATCTGGGTGTGTTATGAGAATGCTTCTTCTAGTATTTCTAAATGACAATATGAGGCACTGGTTACTGACTACAGTTGACAAGACTATTTGTAGAGCATGTTAAATAGCATAAAACCAAAGCATTTATGTCATCCTCAATATCAACTGTTTACACTGGCAATATAGCCCTTTGTACTGATTCATCACTCACAAAGGGTAAACATAACACATGAACAGTATGCTTTCATTACCTATGGAAATTCTCTAGGAAAGGAAAATAAAAACGCAGCCAGTGTATGCTGTTCATCAGCATTTCTTAATAGATGAAAATGTCACCAATACTTGGGCAGCAACAGTGATATTAATGTTGTTCAGAGAGCCCTCACTACAATCATGTCCTGGGGCTGGGATGGTGTTAAAGTTTTGTTGGAGAAGGAAAGACATAGAATTTGAGAACCCCTGGCCTATCACATAGTGCATGATGATGCGATACCTGGTGCCAGAAGATGGAGCCTGGCGTGGCATGGGTTGTGTGGGCTGTGCCTGGCCTGTCTTGGGTAGCATTTCTACTTGTCTCTGAAGCTGCTGCACCTGAAGATGACATTAAAGTAAGCATCTGGGACTTGCATGGCATAAGTAACCCTATTACACAATTTTCCAGCCCAGCTAGTCTCAATTAAAATGCCAAATTTTAAACAATTTCCCATTTGCAGCAAATCTGTTTTTTGTATTGCTCACTTTGACAGGCACTATGAAAACAAAAGCCTAACCAAGAATGATATAAAAATCTCAATTAAGTCAAATGTACCTTAAAAAACAAGTTTTCTTTAAGTAAAATTAGTTTTAGTCAGCTTAGAAAAGTGTCTTTATCTTATCTACATGTTGACATGTCAAGGTAAGATTTGTGACTAAAGAATATAGAATAAAGAAAAGAGCTATGTCAAGGTGTCTGGTGCACCACCCTGAGTTGCATATCAGTCATTTACCTTCATGGAAAGTTCAGTGTTTTCTCCAATCAGCCGGTCTCTTTCTTGCTGCAGCTGCATCACCTGTTGCTGCAGATCAGCAGCAGAAGCTGCCACCCCAGATTCTGCTCGCTGAGCCTCCAGATCTCGTTCTAGCAGTGAGACTCGATGGTCATACTGGGACTTGAGAGATGCCACACGAAGATCACACTCCTCTGCAAAATTAGTCCATTTTTATCATGAGTAGACTTCGTATGACGATGCTTCTTACTTTCAATCTTAGTTCCAGACAAGAATGTAAAACTTGTGAATTATACAGCTACGTCATCAGCTCAGCTACCTATTTACTAAAAGATGAAATGGTCGTTGGGTTAGGAGCTATTTAAAAAATAAAAGCTTGCAATAAACCACAAATGTGAATACACCACCTTTAGAAATCTGTCCTGAGTCTGTCAGCTTGCGCTTGAGTTCATTATACTCGGCTGTGACACGATCAAGTTGCTCTTTTTGCTGGGTGATGCGTACTTTGGCATTGGCCAGAACTTTACGTGACTGGTTGTGCTTCTCCTCCAGACTTGCATGCTCTGCCTGCAGCCGTTTCTGCTCTTCTTCCAGCCCTTGACGACTCTCTTGTACTTGGCTCATCTCCTGAAGTGAATGGCAGCATTATCCAATTAGTTTCCTAACCCATATAGGTTACATCAGCCACTTACAGCAAGCTATTTCTACATCAGTCAAACATTATTTATCATTTATTTATTGAAGAGGCCTTCAGTCAAACATAGCAATGGGAAGAAACAGATTTTAGTTGGAAAGAAGTGACAAATGCCAAGCGAACAATTTCTGCAAACCTGCTGGGCTGTCTCCAGCTGCATCTTCTGAGAGTTGAGCTCAGCTTCACTCTGTGCCACCTTGATCTTCAGTTCATCGCGTTCTTTCTCTATCCCCGTGGCTTTGGCCTTTGCCTCGTCTCTCTCATGCTCTGCAACTGCCTGTTGTTCTTCTGCTGCCTTCTGAGCTTGCTCTGCAGCAGCCAGCTTTTCCCTGGTCTCATTGTGGGCTTGCTCCATCTTCCTGATTTCGTTCTGTTCGTGTTCGGAGGAACTCTGCTGCTGCCCAGCTGCAGTCTTTCGGAGATCCTCCAACTCTTTAACTGTATTCTCCCACTGGTCTTTATACTTGCGCCCTATCTTTCTCAACTATAAACACACACACATTTTCAGTTAGCAATAGCCAAAGTAATGCTTGAAACTCTCACTATGAACACATTTTTAAATAACACTGCATGCAATAAATAATGCCTAAAGCTTTTGTGTGCTGTTTTTTGTTTTTAAAAAACTTCTTCCGCTATCTGCATGTGACCACAAAAGTGCTTGACTTATGTTTTGTCTTACCTGGGTTGCTGTGACTGTTTTCTTCTCTGATTCTTTGAGTTCCTCTTCAAGCTGTTGCTTCATGTTTTGCATATCATCCCTTCATAGAATCCAAACACGTTAAGTCTATCTATGAGCAATATTTAGAACTTCACACACACACACATAAAGGAATTGCAAACAAGGACAACATTAGGTTATGTTTACCATCAGAATCAGCTCAGGTGTCCGCAGGATCATAATGTAAACTCTTTAAAGCCTGTCCAGCACCTCAGATTACCACATTAATCACAGTTCCTCAACCTCTGATTTTAACAGTTATATTGACTCTTCCAGAAAATATAACAAAAATGAAGGGAATGGGGGCTGGTATACGCACCTCAGTTTTGTTGTTTCCTGCTTAAGATTTGCTAGCTCTAATCTGTGAAAAAAAAATAAAAAAATTTTTGATAACATTGTATTTCAATAATTCCTTGTCTAAGAAGTATCTCTCTCTCATGGGTATAGGTGAGGGGGTTTGTGTGTATGTATGGGCATGTGTTCATAATGGGCAAGGTGGGGGCAGGGAGGCTAACATCAAAGCTTTATCAAAAAGGACAGACAAGGTTTACAGAAGGGTTTATAAGGACAGACAGGGTTTATCAGAAAGACAAAGTTTACCAAAGGGTTTATCAGAAGGGATAGTTCATAGTCTGAAAATTCACTTACTCCCTGTTGCTCAATGTTGCATTTACTTTAGACAGCTCAGCTCTGAAAGAAAAAAGAAAAGACGCTTTACAGAATATAATGGAAATCTAATAAAGCTTGGTTTTCAGAAAGTGTAAAAAATGATTCACAAAAAAAAGTGGCATTACAAAACACTTTACTATCTACTTCACTTACTTCACTTTAAACAGCTCCTCTTTGGTCTGGGCAAGCTGCTTTCGCATCTGATCTTTCTCTTGTCTACCAAAACAGGCAATGGTACACCAAATTGTAAGAAACGCACCTCCAAATAATCATCTACTACTTATGAATCTCATAATCATGTTTATCATATGTAACTGACAAACCTTACCACAGTTTATTATTTTATTATTAAAGGTCAAACGAATCTGGAGTTCTAAGCAATGGTATAGGCACATACTTCCTAGTTCTTGTTATTGCATCATGGAAGCAGTTGTCAACCACTCTACTCAGCTGAGAGTAGTTACAATAATTAGAACAGCAATATGTTTAAAAGAGCAAAATGGGAGAATTCTGCCCCCAATCTCTACCCCTGCCTCATGATAATCGATGACAAAAGATGACTTATCTCCCCTTACACAAGTTTTCGGTGCTCTTCTGGATCGGTCTTGTTGCTCTGTTCCACCAAGTGGTGTGTGCGAGACTTCCATCTTTCTACCTCACCAGCCAGAGAGTCCTTCTCTACTTCTACGGCCTCTTTCTGAGCTGTTAACTCTCGCACCTGTGCCTGCAGAGGACTGATGTCGGCTTCGAGCTTCCTCACCTATGTCCACAAATGAACAGTTGATGATAAAAGGAAATTCCATTTTCTCTTTTTTTTCTTTCCCAAGCATAAATTTCTCTAAGCTATTGTTAGAGACCTTCCAGGCTGTGTGCATCAAAATTTGTCTGACCTTGACATCCAGCTCCTGGTTCTGAGTCTGCAGCCTGTCCCTTTCCTCTCTCAACAGCTTGTTGCTGTCGGTCAACACATTCAAGTTCTCCACACGCCGCATAAGTGCTGCATGCTCTGACATTGTCTGGGTGTTCATCTGCAACCCCAACCCACATTAAAGATAAGGCATTGCATCCAGGTTAATTTCCATGCAAGGTAGTTTTCTGGAGTGGTGTAAGCTTATCTTTGCAATTGTTCATCTGAAAAATCCGCAGTCTGAATTCAAATATAACCATGTTTTTAAATTCAAATGTAATCTGCTAAATTTGAATGTCACAGGTACTGCTTATTAAAATGTAATTTCACTTCTATTTTCTGCTTCTGCACCAAGGGATGCTGTACTACCCACTCAGACACCGGGTTTCTATTCCAGATTTGAGTTCCAAGTCATTAAAAGGTTGAAAGAGGTGGGAGAGATTAAGAAAAAGTAGCTTATTGAACACACAGTAACCATACAATTTAAAAGCAATGACTGATCATATTATATACACTGGGACAGAAAGCTGCCTGGGTTCAATGGCAACCTTATTAAGTCACACAGCTTTTGTCTTATTACCCCATGTATTTCTGAACACTGCTCACCTGTGAACGCTGTCTCTCTTCACTGAGTGCTACATTAGCCTCCTCTAACTGCCGCTCCAAGGACTGTACAGTCTGCTTTATGCGGTTAGTGGATGCTTCAACAACCTGGAGCTTTGTTTCTGCTATCTCCTTTTCACGCCGCAAAAATCTATAGAATCATTTGAATCCACAGCATTAATCTATAATTTTATGAACCATTTAAGGCTAGATTTTTTAAGCTTAACTTTACACCATTTACTGCATCTTCCACTGCGACATTGCACCATCATGCCAGTATAACTAATACTTATCACTGTTTGTATAATGAGACATATGACCAAGATGATTTGACGGCAGCAGTTTTACCCACAACACTATCATGGAAACAAATATGCTAGCTGCAAATATCTGCCATCATGCTGGCATGCAGGATACCTGATGACCTCCAGCAGCTGCTCACTGGTCTTGTTTTCTTCGGAGAAGGACATGTTAAGTGGGTCTTCAGCAGCCTTTTCCTGCAGACTAATGGCTTGCTTGCTCAGCTGCAGCAAGAATCATGTACATCATAATTCAGTACATCATAAACAAAGTATATGAACAGTCAGAAACCTACAGTCTCACTGATAACAAATGCTCTAGTTATTTAATCCTAAGAGGCTTCATCGACATCCATGGCTGAAAATACTGTCAGAAAGGGCAATGAACTAAAGGAAAGCAAGGAAAAGAGTGTTCTGTAGAAAAATATACAAGATTATGTCTCCTGATTTTTGTTGCTTTGGTCGCCCATGAACTCTCTGGCAAACTCACAGTTTCCATCTGGGCATGCAGGGTCTTGTTCTGCTGCTCTAGCTCCACATTACGCGCCTCCAAAAGTTGACATTCGGCACGAAGAATACGCTCCTGCTCCTGCCATGAGGTCTGCACAAACAAAACCATTCCACTCCATGATGTATATGTTAAGCAGCTTCTGCTTCTGCTAGGGTGCATCTGGAATGTGGGTAAGAGAACAGACACAAAACAAGTGCAAAAGAAAACATCTTAAAAGTGGTTTAGACAGCTATGAAAGCAACAAGAAAATACATGACCAAAACCTAAAATTAAGACTGACCTGGGCATCCAGGAGCTTATTCTGCTCTGCCTTTACTGCTTCTTGCGCTTTGATCAAGTTATCATTGTAATTCTCCAACTGCACACACAATCAAACACTTTATAGACAGAGAAAAAAATGCAAAATCTAAATCTGAATTTCGACATGGTCTCTGAGCATAATCTACAAAACAACCTGGAGAGCTTACAATCAGTGGGAAATGTTTGAATGGTTAATTGGCAATGATACCTATGATTCTTTTATGGTCATATCATCTGGTACAGTCAGTAGAGAAAGAACTGGTCTATACAAGCTCATGCACCAACCACTGAAAGTAAATAATTTATCACACAAGGTGGTAAATCACAACAAATTTTACAAATTACCTGTTTCTTTAAAGCCGTGAGAGCATCCATGTCAGCAGCATGCAGCATCAGTTCTCGCTGGTATTTGTCTTCTGCCTGCACATCACAGTCATCATGTTTATTAACAGATTACTAAACAAATACACTGAAGAAATTCAATGAATTTTTTTTTTAAACAAGAGCGCTTCCACCATGGACAAGAAAAAAAGATTGCAATGTTGCTTCTGTAATCATAATTCAAAGCAAAGAGGGGTAGATCACCTCTGAGGCCAGTTTTGTCTGATCCTGACAAGCTTTTTGTGCTGCCTCCAGGTTTGCAACAGCTGCTTCCCTCATCTGCACTGCCTCTTGCAGTTCATGTCGCAAGGAGGTCAATTGTTTCCTCAGTTCATTGTTCTGAATATTGAACAATTCAAGCACTCACAAAAATTGTGACACATGCTCAGTATGATAAAAACTGGTGATTACCATACAGCTAAATGCTTCATAAAAGCAAGCAGATAACTATTGCCAAAACCCCCAAAATGCTCTTTTTTCAAAAAACTATTTTCACTACACCTATAATTTCATGATCAATGCCATAGCAGACACGTATTATATACTTTCTTTTTCCCCATTTAATTTTACATTCGGCGACATCTTACCAAGTTGTGACTATCCTCAGCCAGACGAATATTTTCATTCAACTGATTCTGATGAGCTTCCTCCAGTTCCTCGACTCTTTTCTCCAACAAGGCCTTTGCTGTCATGCACAGAAGGCATTCACATTCAGCATTAGAGCCTCGGCTTACGTAAATTTATTTGAAGTGTTTTGGTCATCATATCCTTATGGTGTAATCAAGAGAGGAAAGGAATGTGATACTCTACCATTTTGTGCATCCAGAACCCTTGTCTCGCACATCTCTTGAAATTCTCTGCTTGTCTGAAAGGAATAATAAAAACATTATACTAAGTCATGCTATCCATGATTCTGAAATGATTCACCAAAGAACACTTTGCCTTGGTTATCTTGCTCATTTATTAAACTAACAGTTCATGTGTGAGTAGTATGCCAAACCTGGTTGCTTTGTCGCAGTTTCTCCTCCACACTTTGCGCAATAGCCTGGTACTGCTTCTCTTGCTCCCTGGCTTGTTTCAGCTGTTCAGACATGTCTGTCCAACACAAAGACCCCATAGTACAGACAACTATTGTGTCTCCAATTGTCATTGCTTGGTAAGACAGCCACGAGGACAGTCTACTGTTAAATCTAAAATAAAATCCAGACCTAGATTGCTGTTCTTTTAATCTTAAACATATTTGTTAACATCTCCTCAATAGGGCACATTAAGAAAAAGTGATGCTTTTGCAGGAAAATTGTAATGTTGGCTTTTGCCACAGTGTAATAAAATGCAGCATACATTTCTTTTTCAAATGAAAAACACTTTCACACCCAGGAGATCAAAGACTCACTCTTTAGCCGCCGCTCAAGCATCTCTTTGCTGGATTTGAGATCTTTTAGTTCTTCCTTGAACTCATCTATGTTGTTAGAAAATTAAAAACCACAGGTATTATCTTTAAATAAATACAGCTCATACAAATAAACACAAAAATTACCATTTATTTTTTAAAAGATTCTTGCCCATTCATCAAATATGAAATTTTAATCTCTGTGTGTGCATGCATGTTTGTAAGTGAAAAGATGTTACCACATCAGTAACAAAGATCAGTAGACACTGAGATAACCAACCTTCACCAAGGGAGCCAATGCTGCTCAGCCTGTTTTCTGCTGCTGCCAGTTTAGCTTCAGTTGCAGACAGCTGCAATACAAAGAGTTTCATGTGATGGAGGAGGAAAAATGTAGGCTATTTAAGGCAGCCAACCACACACACAATACAAAGAAAGAGGTGGATGTACATTCATCAATTAAAGTCTGATACAAAAGAAGAGAAAACCCAAACAAGCTCACCTCCTGCATGGCAGCCTGCATGTCATCCTTGGCTTTGGCAGCTTCTACTTTCAGCCGCTCTTGCCCTGAGAGGATTTTGGTTAACTCCTCCTGCTTTGAGGTTAGCTTTGCCTGTGCACACACAAATGTGTCATCACTTGCTGTTGAGGGCCGATTTGCACACACCATTTTTTGTCACATATGCAAGTGTCAAGTTTTCTGAGAGAAAGAAGACCGAGACAACTCACCTCCAGGCCTTTGACTTTGTTGTTCTTGTCCTCTTCTGCTATCTCCAGCTTTTTCTGCAACATGGCCACCTGCTTCTCCATGTAGTCAATCTGGTTGGTGTACCGAGCCTTGGTCTCAAACTCTGCACGCTCTAAGTTGTTCTAAGGAAGTAAGACCACATACAGAGTACGTCCACTGAAGTAACTGTTCATAAGCAGCAACAATTTAAAAAAAAGCAGATTGCAAAGTTCCATTCTTATGCCAGTCTAAATTTCGGACACTTACCTGAATGGCCTGTAGGTTTGCGTTAAGCAGGGCCTGAGATTGCTGTTCTCGTCGCATGCTTTCCAGCTCTGCCACAAGCCGCTGCTCATGTGACCGCAGTGCATCATACTGCATATGCAAGTGGTCCACCTTAGCTTCCCAAGTACTTGCTGTCTGCTGCTTCTCATACACCTCCTGAACAAATTAATTCTGAACTGATGTGTTGCTTTTGTTTCAACTAGAATACACGTGTTCTGAACCTAGGTATGTAGTGGCAAGTGTACACATGCAAATTTCTTCTTTCTTCCTATTCCTGTCCCAAAGCAAGTTCCAGAAAGTTTTCCACCCCAATACACAACTATTTTCTAGAAACAACAAAAGCTGGCCTCATTTCTTTTGCGCACAGTAAGAAAATAAAACTAAAACTAAAACTAAGAGTTTTGAAGCACTATGTATGAGAGATGTAATCCCAGTTTCCTCCTGCCTTAAAAATAATATATAGCCAAAAAAAAGGAAGCTACCTATAAATGACAAAACCAACCTCTTTAAGTTGTGTGATTGTCAACTCAAGTTTGGCCATGGTTGTGCTACTCTTCTGGCATCGATCTTGGAGTGCTGCTATTTCTTTCCTGTAGCTCTCAGCATTTCCCTGCAGAATCTTGTATCGCTCTGCTGAGTGGTCCAGCTGCAAAAAGGCACGTCTGTAGTTCTGCCTTGTCTTATGGTATGTCAGGTCCAAAAATAAAGCTTCTCTCTTAAAATAGGTTGTGCTCAGCAAATCCAATGAAAGAAAGACTGAAATTTATTGATAATAACATAAAAAAATTCTTTTAAACCCCACAAAAGACTCACCTGTGATGAAAGCCGAGCATTCTGTATGCGTGTTTCTGACAGGTCTGCTCGACATTTTTCAAGCTGTTCATTTAGAACCCTGGACAAAAATGGGTTTTTAAAAGGACATTTACAATAATGTGAATTATACTAGAGACATATTTTAACCTCAAGAGTTTCCTTTATTAATCAGCTGTTAGAGCTTATCATCCCAATATTTTTTTATGTGAAAGATTACTGAAGCTTCAGTCCTCTCCTAATCTTGCCGTGCTTGTTTTTATTTTTAAATAATAGTAATAAATGAAATTTGTAAAGTGCATTTCCACCAGGTGCGAGGAATGGTTTATCGTCTACACCTTCCCTTAAACCTGTTTTTTTTTCAATCTACACTTCCTTTGCTCACATACTTCTCATTTTCCAGTTTCTCTTTCCTGTAGGTGCTGTACTCTGCCTGCAACTCCTTCAAAGCCATTTGCACTTCTTGTAATTTCTTTTCAGTATCCACATTGACCAGTGGTGGGGCTTGTGACAGAAGAGGGCTGGCCAGTGCTCCTTGTGCTGCTGTCGATGTCAGGGGCGGCAGACTGGGAGAGATCTGTGCAAGAAGAAAGTCTTTTTGTCATGCATTTCCCTAGCTCGGTGAAGCTGACCACTGCATGTTTACTAGTACAGCATGCAAACAACTGCTGAAAAGGAAAACCTCTCCAGAGTAATTTTTAATTTCCCTTCACACCTAATGTATATATGGATTGCATGCCTGCAATTACCAAGTACCACAATCACCTTTCTGCAGAAAAATAGGACCCAACAGAAGTAACAGAACATTGATTTATACTCACCGGGGACACATTTCCTTGCTGCAGGAGCACTCGATACATGTCTCTCTGCCGCACAATGGCTTCAACCTGGATGGCATATGCATACTTCTTATTCTAACACACTCCAAATATAAGCCACACATTTCAAGCCCCAAGAAAAACTAAGAAAAGATACCCCCATTCTGAGAAGCACTGTTTTATGCATGAGCTCAACTGCTAAACTAACCAAATGTATAACTAAAAGAGGAGAAATGAGATGCTAAAAAAGGTGGAGTATTACTGTAAAGACCATGAACAAAAGTTGCCTGTGAAATGTAAGGACAGGGATTGTACTCATTTGTTTCAATACATCCACAAAATCATCACACACACACACACACACACAAAGGTTCAAAGCCACACACAAGCTACTGCCTCACCATTTCAGCTTGTCTCGAGCGTGCCGACCGCAGGTCATCTAGTTCTTTAGTGGCTTCCTCCAGTTGCTTCTGCAGCTCCACAACTCTGTTGTGGAAGAGAAAAGACTGCATTAGGAAAGCTCACACTGAGGCTAACCTAATCTAATATCTATTATTTTTAAAATTTGAAAATGTCCCCAGCACCATGAAACAAATGGTGCAGATTTTGGCAACCGGCTTTTAACTAGTAACACCATAAGGTCTCTTAAGCTAAGACAGGAATTCTAATAGATATGGAAGGGAGGGACCATTCCATAAAGAATGCCACAATGCAAAGAATGCTGCCTGCTCTTATTTGTAAAACTCTTGATGGATGCCCTTAACTCACTGGAGTCGTTCCCCTTCGGCACAGGCCGTTCTCTCTGGATGCATGAATTTTTGTCATTTTAAAAAAATTGTAAAAATATAACGTTGTAGGATATAGCTATGGATTTTGATTTGTTAAATAGATAAATATTAGTAGAATTCACATGTTTTTACCTGAATTCGCATGAAGCTCGACTATTTTTACAGTTAGATATCCGGTCGGGTAAGTAAACGGTATCCCATAAAAAGTTGTTTTGGAGTAGACTACCACAAGAAACTATAGGTCCTATGACCACAAATATGGCCCCCAACCCAGTTTATATGTCAGAAACACACGTGGAATGATCCTGTGCAACAAGCACGTCGGTTCAGTCGTCATACAGCATCTTGAAATAAAGTTCGAGAGCCTTTTGCACTGAACAGCGTTCTTTGAATCGCCATTTTCGAAAGGCAGTGACTAGGTCTAGAAAATTCTAAATTTCGTCGAAGAAACAATCGAGTAAATAATGCCAAGGAAGGTAGATAAATGATTCCTTAAGCGATTTCCGCAGTTAGCTCCCTTTTTTACCTATAGAAATCGAAGAAAAAAATATTTAACACCCTTCGTAACACGTCTTACGGAGCGACTCACGCGGGCCTCCGTAAAACGCTCTACGTAGCGACTCCTATGAGTTAAATGCAATTTTCTCAATGTAAGAATAACATTTTTACCTTGCATCTGTAGCCAGGCTCTCTTCCTGCTCCCTTTGGGTGCTGAGGTCTCGGATTGCCTCCAGGAGCTGCTGGTTCTTCTCCTGGAGCTCTTCAATATTCCTGAGAATGAAGGGAGGTAAAGAAAATCTCATTCAGTCAATGCATTCATATCATAAGACTAGGAATAAAAGAAAACCAGACAAGGATTCTAAAGAACTGATGTACTTCCAACAACTGGCGTACAGGTATCAGCTTACCTAAAGGTGACCATGTGCTGAGTGATGACGCGTGAAGCACTGGAAGAATCCTGGGTTGAGGACACTTCAGCCTCATCATCTTGCACCACACACCCTCCTTTCATCTCCTGGATCTCCTTCACTAGGTAGCGAACCTGCATCCCACCAGAAAGGTCTTGGTTTACACCAAAGCTCTCATTACAGGAAACGAACAAGGTGTGCCTAACTGCAAACTCCAACGTGCAACAAAAGAGATCTGACATCTTCCCAGCCACACTAATGAAAGGTAAAAAAAATCACCTGTCTACTAAGGTCAGCGTTTTGCTGCTGAAGTCGGACATTTTCTCTCTGGAAGAAGCTACTGCGTCTTTTCATGTCATCAGATTCTGCTCTCAGCTTTTCACATTCCTATCCCAATCAAGCCATGAAACTCATTATTTTTGAGAAAGATCTGAAGTAGATTTCAACAAAAAATTTACAACAGCTACAATTCCAGCTCAAATCACCTTATCAAAAAAGAAAAAAAAAAAAAAAAAAATCATGTCAGCTTACTAGCATTGCTGAGTCCAGTTTGGGGGTGAGCTGGTCTAAGGTCTGCACAGCTGTCTCATAGTCCTCACGCTGTTTCTTCAGCAGAGGTGCCTTGTCTTCAATCTCCTGTTTACAGCCAAAATCAAAAATAGTTTTCTCGGCACTCTAAAATTAAAAAAAATTTCTGTTAAAGGTCTACCAATTTGCTTTCTATAAGACTCAATGAATCTTATTTCCATAGTGCTTGCAAGAGTACCTGAACATGCAATTGTTGGAGCATTATCTTTCAAACACATACAAGCACAAGCTGAGAAACCTTATAATTGTTATCAATTTATAAACCCCCACATACCTTCTTATTTGCAGAAGACAGAGAAAGATTAATGACACTCACTTGTACAATCTGATCAAGGTAAGAACTGAGACGTTCATTTTCTTCCTTCTGCTGTTCAAGGTTTTCCACTGCTTGGACGTAGGAACTATAAATCTGCAGCAAGACATAAAATTGAAAAAGGAGGAAAATTAAAAATTAAGAGCAAATCACTTCAAGCACTGTGACCACTTTTCCCCCTGATAAGTACATTAGGTACTGAAATAAAATGGGACTGCTCATGGAAGCTAACGGACAGAAAACAGTTCAACAGTCTGTCTCCTCTCACCTTGTTTTCCATTGCTGCTTCTTTGTGAACTTTCTAAAACATCTCCAACATTCACTACATGATCAGCTAGCAAGTTTACTCTCCCAAAGAACTATCTTGCAGTCATTGTCCAAATGAGAAAAGTTCAAGTACAATTTTGGCAGTCGTGAGGAGTCCATCAACAGTCTTTGCCAGGTGCACCTACGACCAAATAATGTAGTGTTTCGTGACATCACCACTCCTGTACTCCTCACCTCTGTCAGTGTCATCCCCTTTTTAAGCAGCTTGCTGGTAGTGGCAGCCAACGGGAACATGTTTGCCATTTCATCCTCTGTGAATTTCAGCATACCAGCCTTTTTGGCTGCCAGCAAGTCATTAGCATTGCGAAGCTCCTCATCTAGACTTTCAATCTTCAAATCTGTAGAGGATATGCAACAGCAAATGTTTGCTGTAAATCTTCTCATTTATAAACAGTTGGTTTAACACAAGACAAAATAAACTTCCTATCTTTATTGAAGACATTTTCCCCATCACCAACAATTTATGATGATACTATTATTACCTTTCTTGAAATTTCCCATGATCTCTGGCAAGTCAATTAACTTCTGTTTACACAATTTAAAGTATTAAGAGAGATCTAATTTAGAAAAAAAAATTGATGTAACCATGAAAGCTCTTTATCGAAGATTAAGGCAGTTCACAAACCTTTTTCTCTAAGTTCATCTTTGAGCTTGCTTTCCTCTTCACCTTTAGCAGTTTCTAAATTTGAATAGGCTGGAATTAAAAAGCATTCATGCTATAAAAATACAACTGCATGATCATGGGGGCAGGTTTTGAATTCTTTTGCGCATATGCACAATTACATGTGCCTAATAGGAATACTTGACACAGACAAAATCTTCAAAATAGCCATGCTAGATGCTTCTCTTCATGTCATACACAAACCATCTCTTCTAAATCCCCTATGGACAAAGACGATGAAGGCGAGTGTTGAAGGCATAGGTAACAAAAAGGAAAAAAATATTTTCAAAAGAAGTGAAGCTGAAGTATAATTATATGCAACCTTTTATATATATATATATATATACTGTTGACAGACAGCTTTTCTATTTGAAATATGTGTTACCTGTGGATGCTTCTTTAAGCAGTCTTTGCAGTTCTTCCACAGCTCGTGTCAGCTCTGTTATCTTGCCATTGTTTTCCTCTGATGCATCCTGTTAAAGCATTATTTTAAAACTGTCAGTTTATAGTGAGAACTGGATTTTTTTTGTAACCTGGACTAATCCCCCCCTTTGCCACAGAAGGATAGTTTTCAAAGCCCTACATTAAAAAATCTATAAACACAACAACCATGTGATTTAAAATTATTGTGATAGAAATGATAGTGCATACAGCAGCATGCTATGTGCATGGAGTACATTGTAACGTTTCGCGCCTCAAACCCATTTAATATTACATTATTATTATTATTTACTTTATTAATTGTTCAAAAGCTTAGGTGGAACGGTGGCGTGTTCTTGAATAGTTTCATGAACATGTGACACAGACCTGCATATTACATCACACCATGACGCAACTAAGAATGGAAGACTACTTAGTTAAGAAGGATTAGTTTGTGGAGTAAGTCGTCATGGTGTGGTGTAGCCGTACTGGACATGGTCTAGATCAGGTAACACACTAGGCGATCACCTGGGTGACCCAACTGCTTAGCATGAAATGGTCAAGACCTGTAGTGGAGGAATGAAATTAGCGGGGATAACGTTTCCCAGGTATTCAGCGGCAATCTGTCAGTGTAGACTGACCTGTACATGAATAGCAGACGTGCATAACGGACGTTAACATCTCTCTACCGAAGGGTAGAACTTGGAAACTTGCTTACACCAAGGGAGCAACCACTACTAGCCATACTCCAGATTCAGCGGCAATCTGTCAGTGTAGACTGACCTGTACACGAATATCAGACGTTCTTTTTGTAATGGACGTTGAAATCTCTCTCTACCGAAGCGTAGAATTTCGAAGCCTGCTTACATCGGGAAGAACTGCACACCTAAGTTGTACTCCAGATTCTGCGACAATCTGTCAGTGTAGTTTGACCTGCGCACCACCAGCAAACGTCTTGCAACGGTCGCTGACATCTCTCACTACCGAAGGGTAGAACTGGGAACCCCCTTACACTCAGGTGTAAGCACTATTAAACTGAGTGTTGGATACAGCAGGAACTGTTTCTCACAGACACGGAACTGGTTGACTGCGATCTGCCTGAGACGTCTTCAACAAGACTAATCTTCAGGCCACGATATACCCTTGTGTTCTGGAGGAATTTATATCGAGACCCGTGATTCTTATGCTCATCTTGTTTGCTGACCGGCACACGGCCACCAGATGATTCATAACAGGCGCAGAGGCCTTCCTACCAAGCTGTTCCAGATTCAGCGGACATCCCTCCAGCAAGAACCGGATAACGCGGAGTCGACAGTTGTCCGCTTCACACCGCCGGGATCTACTCTTGTGTCATATTGTGATTCCGGAATTTAGATTAGCTTTCCTGTGCAAATTCGCATTCGTCTGGGATACAGTTTGCCGGTCAGCAACCCAGGTGTAACCTGTCTGCAAGTTGTCTACCTACCTTGGATATACCTGACCAGTGAATGACGTAACAGGTGACATTTGCCTGGGAAAGGGGACCCTAGCTTTCTGCGTTAGACATTTATAGTAGTTCTTGACTGTTCACTATTTCTTTTAACATCTCATTTCTACTTTTATTTTTGTAGCATTAAATGTTGGAATCGTTGGGCGGCCCTTTTTGTCTGAAAAAGGAAGAAGAGTGCCTCGAGCGTAGCTACATGTAGATGTACACTCACGCTTGCGTCCATTTATAAGTGCACTCTTCACCCAAAACGTTACATACATTGCTAAACACCAAGGATTTAAGTTGGATTTAAAAGTATTCTTGAAATAAATATGACAAAGGTGGTCAATAACAGCAGAATGGGGCAGTTAGCCATGACATCACAGGATAAACAAAATTTCTCTTGGCCTGCAAACATGTCATTTTAATGAGAAAAAGAGAAAGAATAAAAAACTTGACAAGCACCAAAAAAGTTAAAACAAGAGAGATGGCCATACCTTATACAGGGCAACAAGTTTAGACTGTGCTGCAAGTTCCTGTCTGAACTGCTCATCTGACTGCGTCTGCAGGTCTCGAGCCTAAAATACAGAATGCATAGTGAAGCAAGAATATAGACCAATAGCTCATGGTCCAACAAAAATATTGCACATTGACAAACAAAATGTTTTAAAGCAGCTAGGCACAAAAACAGGCTGCAACAGCATGATGAGCACAAAATGGACTCATGTCCATCGCTTTATAGCAAAATGTAAATAAAAGTCTTTAGAATTTTTCATGGAAGCTGTGACAAAAATTTGTTCCCGTTTAACACCCCATCAAAAAAAAATAAAAAACACCCCTCACAAAAAAAAACCAACAGTGCACACTACCTCCTTCAACTTCTGGATAAGCGATTCAATCTTAGATGCTTGTTCTTCTTTGGATGTCTTTAAAGCCTCAATAGTTGCAAGGTGATGTGTGATCTAGAAAAGAAATATCACACAATCTTAATTAAGACCACACAGAAAAAAGACTAAGCATAGGTGATGAGTTTCAACATAGCCAAAATCTTGATGTGAAATTAGTACGGTTCTTACTATATAGACACATTTCACCACGTTTTGATCTGATATTTTATTTAAAAAGATCTATATATATATATATATAAGGGTGCACCCTGGAACACACACACACCAGGATATAACAAAATAACTATTATCTTACAGCAAGTTACAAAAAGAAGTCCAAACCTCAATGCCATATACACCAATTATCACCCCTACCCCCCAGGCGGCCCAGTGGTGTAACGTTTACCACCTGTCACCATTACAGTAAAGGTTGGCTGTCATTGGTTCAGCTATCGTCTTGTCTGTTCTTTCTCTGCACGTGGCGTCTGCTTACAGGGCTGACTGTCCTGTCGTGATATACCCTTAGTAAAATACCAATCCCCTCTGCCCCGCCTTGGTCTATATTTTTATCTCACCTCTTCAGTTTTTTCCTCTACTTCTCCCTGCAGCTCCATTAAACGGCTAGCCTGCAAGACACCACACAGCACAAACGGACCATAACAGAAATGAAAGCATTACTATTTCAGGCAGCACAACAGATAGCCATTCAAGATAAAATTGATTTTTCTTTTTTATTGCATATGGGCTTGTGCTGATTTTAATCTTCTAAAGTGTTGCTATCAAACACACACACATATATAAAAGCACACATTGATACTTAATTTATATTAATAAACCTTGAACAATGGTATTGTAATCAGGTTATGGCAGGCCAGCAACATGCTAATTTATAGGATGCACTCTGTGGTTGTGGTGTGACATCATTGTGTTGAGGCCTTAAAAAGGATTACATGAAAAATGTCTGACCTTCTCTCGCCGGAATGTGACAAACTCTTTGGTCTTCTCACTCAGCTGCTCGCTCAGCCAACTGACTTGCTGTTGCAGCTGCTCTTTCTCTTGCTGCAGACGTTTTTCTCTGTACTGTGAGCAAAATACATAAACAACATTAATAACACACAGTGAAATATTCTTAACATTCACAGCATCATGCTTATGCTCAAAAGTACAGACCCCGGATATACAGTCATGCTATCAGGATGCTAATGCAAAGCTACCAATAACTATTTAAGCTGACTTCTCAATGTTGGTATGAATGCGTAATTGTGCATTCAGTTCATCGACAACTTTTATGTGCAATATATTTTCGCTTAACCTTTTGTGAAACCTCTTCTGCCTGCACTTTCATAAGCTCAGCTTGGGTGTCACACTTCTCCTTGTTTGCCTTAGCAAGAGCCTCTGAGAGCTCTTTTATTTCAACTGTGACATAAAAGCCAAAATGGTAACAAACATGGGATGCCAGAGTTCACGAGAATGAGACGAGAGAGATGAATAAGTGATCAAAACAAAGCAAAAATGACCTGTCAAAAAATTTGAAGGGAAATTTGTAAGTTTAAAAATACAATAATGAGAATACTAGTGCTTCACTATTTCACTACGCTGATGGCTTCATGATGCAAGTGGAGGGATTAAAAGTTGATACTAAAATCACAAGTGGAAGAAATCAACCTGGGCAAAGCTGGTCACCAAGTTACTAAGATAAAAAATAATCCAGTCAATAAAATGTGGTGCATAGTTCCTCAATCTGTTCTCAAAAATCACTGGCTGAAATTTTTCATCAGACACAAGTTATATGGTATGTCAAAATAAATGGAATGTTATTAACAGCAAGTGAAACTTGAATGTGACAACTCACTTTCTTTCTAGTCTGTATGCTTAAGACTCTGAGGTTAAAATACATTAACTCTAAGATAAGCAAGTGACTTAAAGGTTATTCATTAGTGCACTAGGATACTACACTAAATTAACTGGTAAGTTCTCACTTATTAATAACTGACAAAATTTACAAAAGAAAGAACACAATGAGAGAGGAAGAGATACCTTTTAACCGATCAATGTTTTTATCCCTTGTTTCCATAAAACTTGCCAAATCCCGCTTTTCTGCCTGCAGAAGCTGGTTGGCATTGGACAGCTCTTTCTGGTCCACCAAAGAAAAATTGGGAACACATATTCACTGATTTGGTTGACTGGCCAACAAAGAAGTGTCTCTCACAATAGTATTATGATGCCCATTAGGTGGTCTGATACCTGTATGGTGCAACATACTCCTTTCAGTTTATGCAGCTGTTGAATGGGTATTTGACACCATAGAGGTTGGAGAAGGTAAGCCTGGTAAGGTAATATGGGAGAGGAGATAGATACCACTCAAGTAAAATGATGGCTTTGAGAAAGCAGGGTCTCTAAATCTTCCCTCCCCCAACAACTGGAAAGTTAAAGGGACAACTTTTACCTTATTATCTGTATGCACGTGTGCTAGAGCTAAGAGAAAAAGTTAAGAGATGTTCTTGTTATTTTTATCACTTGTTAGTTAAAAGAGGAAAGTGGTAAAGCTAATCATGTAACTGTCTGGTCGTTAGGGAATGAGGTGTCTGAGAATGGGCTTATCTTGAAACTAGCTTTTTGGCAAGGACAGTTCCCACCCCTGAAAGTTTTTTCTTGATGCCTTTCCGTCCCCAACTCTGGTTGCTGCCAATTCAACAACTGGGTCAGCTGAAGGCAGTATGATCTGTGACTGGACTGTTGAAATATAAAGTGTGCATAACTCTTGTCACAGGCACTGGTGCTCTAACCTCTCAGCCATTCACTTCCCATCAATTCCACTCTATTGCCAATGGTGACATGGTTATAAAAACAGTAAATAAAAATTTACAGCTCACCTGTTCCACTTGTATCGCCTCATATTTTGAAGACAGCTCCTTAAGTTCATTTGTGGTTTCATTATGTTTCTTCTCTATTAAAAATTATTTGTTTTAATTAAAATAAACAAAATTGCAGCAATGTATTTGAAATAAAAAATAACTTTTTTCCTACCCTAATCTCTCTCTCTTTCTTACACACACACATATGCATTTTACATTGACACACTAACACTGCAAACCGAGAACCCAATAGGGAAGATTAAAAAAGAAAGTACTACTGTACTAACAAAAGAAAAAATTAACACAGAAGAATGCACTATTTGCATTAAATATCAACATAGCTAATAATCTTCTGGATAATCTTTCAAATTTCAGAGAAATCTTTATTGAATATAATTCATCAGAAAAGTATATGCCCAAATGCACATCAAACTGAACAACTATATATATATATAAATAAAGAAAAGATCAACACAATGGGTGCATAAATAGCCTAGGCTGTTTGAAGTCTGTCCTTAATTATTACTACTGTTGTACTCATGTATTATTTTGCTGTTAGCTGCTGGTTTAAAGTTTTCTTTGTACTTTCTAGTTTCTAACTGCTGAACAATCAAACACTTTATTGAAGGATAAAAGCTCAGATAAGTGTGCAATGCCTGCAGTATCATATGGAAATAAAATTTATACAAACCAAGTTCAGCCAGGCGATTTGAAAGGTCTTCTCTTTCATGACGTTCTGCTTCTAGCTGGCTGGAAGTATCTATATGCTGTTTCTCCAACTCAAAGTATTGTTGTTCTGCACAAATAAACATGCACCAATTATCTCATTCAATATGGGTATATAATGCAATTGAGCTATAGAACTATAAAGATGTTTTCATTCATGGATGTGAACTGTAAGGAAAGCATTTAATTTCATAAAATGCCTACACCCAGCTGGAAATGGAATCTGTATCAGATCTGTTAGGTGTGTATACAGTCCACTCTTCAGTACAACAGTCTGTAAATCATCTATTTTGTATGGAGTGAAGCAGGGAGGAGCAAGACAAGAAAAACAGACACATGCAGATCTAAAGTATCATATAAAGATTATAAACATACAGAACATGATACACAGTCCTTGGCAAAGGGGAACAAACAATTTAGTGTGAATGGATGCCTTAACATTATGAGGTGAGCAATGCCTTTGCATAAAATACCACACCAAAATTTCACTTATGCTGTTCTTTTAGGTTATGTAAATATATATTTTTTTGTTCTGTGTGTGCAATGTATGCGTTTGTGCATAAGCAACTGTACTTCTTTTGTAACATGTAGGGCCTACTAAGCCAGTGTGTTTAACGAAAACATTATTTTACGATGGGGATCAATAAATATATATTAAATATCATTTGCCTTAACTGAAGCATTTCGTCTCATGCTAGATTTTAAAAAATTACAGTAAATCAATCAACTTTATCTTGAACTTAAGATTCTAAATGGTATACAGAAACTTGTTAAATAGAAGGCAAGAGTGATGAACTAAATCGTTCATTCAAACAACGTGCAAGTGACCAAAGAACAGAGGTAAGGTCATAGTTTTGTATGTGCATAAATATTTGTGTAGGTTATTCGTCAAAGACATTACCTCTTTCCACTCAGTTTTCTTCGAAATGAAAGTAATGTGAGCATGTCGATAAATATTATTGCACTTACCTGAATTAACTCGAAGTTTTTCATATTTTGCTGTAATCTCATCCCGTTGCAATGTAAGCGATGATATTAAACCCTCCAATTTCTCTCGTGTGGAGGAAGATAATGACAGTAAAGCATCTGCGTCAAGAGAAGTCTCGAGCAACTCTCTCCCCGCCATTTAAAAACGTGCTACCAGTAACTATAACTGTGCTACACAGCGGGAATGAAGTAGTCTCCCCGAGTCTCTCACTCTCCGCTGCGGTGGTGCTTCCGGAAAATCTTTCTTTCGTAAATGTTTTCAGCATAGACTTCAATGATTTCAGTCTGTGGTTTTCAGTCAGTGTTATAATAAAAAAAAAAGTTTCTAAAACTTTCTGAACGAATACCTTTTTCAACGAGTTAAACAAAATATCCATTGGCTACTTCCTATCATTATGAATGACATTGGAATGAAAGATCTCATAGTTTTGAATAAAACAAATCGTTAAAATAAAAGCATACGGGTAAACATCGGTGTAAGGAGTGGTCCCCAGAAATAATGTTTTGCAAGCTCCACCTATCACATAAAACTGAAAATCATATGTACGAAACAGACTGACATCGGTTGAATTAAAAAGGGCGATTTTTTTTTACATTCGATATTGTCATCTTAAAAAAAAAAAAAACACTAAACAGAGTGATGCCAGTACAATTAGCGTGCTCATGTTAACGTCAAATGAAGCATAGCCAAATTTATTATTCCAGATCGTACGGTGATTTATAACAAATCCTTCTCCAACCGTCCAACGTCATTTCAAGTGGTCATTTTCTTTTAAAACTCTTTGGCCATGATGGGCCACGTACGATCATGGCTTTGCCAGGAAGCACGATTTTCATTACTTTCATTGCAAAGTTCAAGTTTTCTCTTTTCCAAAAATGTACGGTTTCGATCTTGGTCTAATGTTGACCACAGAGCAGCAATAATAAAAAACAAACCACCCATTATGTCGTCTTCACAGTCTTCAGTTATAAGCCAGTCGATCATTGTAATGTTACATTTTTATGTCGTGCTGTAGGCTGTTAAATGGGAAAACAGATTTGTTTGATGATCTGAGGAGATGCGTTACGTGTACGTTCATTATCAAGTGTTTAATTCATAGATGTAGTCCAAAGCAAAAATGACCGTTCTTGGTCCAAAGCACAATATATCTACCTGCATGTCCTCTTCCAACCATTGAAAAAAAAATGTTTACAAATTATATAATAATAAAGTTGATTTATCTTGATATAGCGCATCAAAGGCAGGCTCAATTTAAGGCGCTTTACAACAACAAAGAAAGCACACATTTATATAATGGAAGCTGCCCTCAAAAGCAGAGTATAATTCATTGCATGCCCTGTCAGTGTAGCTATACTCGATCATGTCGAGAAGAAGATGAATGGCATCAGAATAGATTTATACGGTCTGCAGCCTTGTCAGTGCATGGAATCTTTAATGCTTTAAATAATGTTTTTGGCTAATTCCGACCATTTCTGCATCAAAACCAGATAACTGACGTTGATTAATTAATTAAGAAAGATGTAGAGTTTTTGGAGCTTTTCTTTATCAACCTATCATGATGGAATTTTTCAGCAAATAATTTAAGATATCAGCAAAGATTCACGAATGAAGTCAATGAAGTTCTGTATCAAAAAGTATAGCTGCAAAAAGTCATTATACGACGTTTGTTACTGTAAGTAAATGCACGGGGATCGAGGGGGTTAGAAAAGAGACGCCCCATCGAGTAGCTACCGTTACATGCTTACTAGCTGCGTTCTCTTTATGCTTGTTGGGGGAAGGGGAGAGCGGGAAGAGAGAGGATGTCATGCTTGCGTATCGATGCAGTTTCTTAATGTAATAATGGTGAACAGGCCAATATAGAGATACGATCTATAATATAGTGGTCCTAGTACAAGTGGTGTAGATAAAAAATGGTGGAGTAAGAAATTTTTATTTTTTGTTCTCATGAGTATTTGTGGGTCTCAATTATAGAATTATCATAATGTCAGAGATATATTTATATGACAATCTTCACGTGTACCCAGTATATATTAATTATTACTTCCCTTGTTCAGGGTCTGTATGGGTTATCAGGGAAGATATACAATAACCCATTTGCCACGTCGAGCGATGGAGTCAAAAAAGCGAGCACCTTCCTTGTGGCTTACGTATAATTACACAGAACCGGGAGACATTCTCGTGCATGAAGTTTTTGTTCCGAAGGAAGGATTGTCAACCTTTACATACTATTGTTGCTTGGGCTGGAATTCTGGCATGGTAATGATCGACTGATTTTATTAATAATTAGGATGGTATAGTTGTTGGGTCACGGTCACTTCGACCCAAAGACAAAAACACATCGAACCGAGGACAGTAGAGAAGTCCTGTTTTATCTTCCTTGGTCGTCTTCAACCCAGATCGACTCTTTCCAAAGCCACATCGACCCACGCAAGACCATTTCAATTGACTCTCGGAGAATTAGGTCGATATGGCTGCAGGGTTGGTCGAAGTGACCATATACCGTTGTTTTTGGATTGTTTTGACTAAGATTTGAAGTCAGATCAGAATAGACCAAAACAGTTTTATTTTTAGCTGTCTTTTCTTTTGTTTGAGATGGTGTGGCGACATAACATATATCATTATATCCAGCTTCCACAAAACAAAATATTTTTTCTTATTATTTCCCTTTTCCTATTAAAAAAAAACCCGAACAGTTTGCAGTCACCGAAGGCAAAGGTCCATGTAAAGAAAGGTTTAGAGAGATCTTGTTTATGAAAATGAATACAAAACTTTTGTGATAAGGAGCAATTGCTTATGGCATTTTTAAATGCACCTCCAACAGCTCATATTTCTTAAAATAAACTTTTCTTCCCACCCCATTTCCCCTATTATTATTATTATTTTCCTTTTTTTTTTAGGAAGGTGGAGGCTACTGTGGCATTCAAGATCATCCCAAAGGCCGGGCTTTTATCTTTTCCTTATGGGATCCTCAGGACGGCAATGCAACACCTATTACAGCACCTTTCCTGGGACCAGGAACATTGACAGAAAGATTTGGTGGGGAAGGCACTGGCCTTAAGTCTATGAACTTTGAGACAGGTTTGATTTTTCATTGATGCACCTTTCGGTCAGCTTTTGTCAGATGAAGCAGGTTTCTGGTTAGTTTTGTTCAGAAAACATGCAGACATGATTTTTTTTCCAACTAATTAGTCTTACTCAGATGTGCAATAATCATTGCTTATTAAGACTTGCCAGAGTGGAAAATGTTTTTCAATTGACTGGCTTCACAACATGATAAGACACTAATTCTCAAGATCTGAGAAAGTAACCCATTTCTGTCTGCAAGATATATGCCTTTGAATTCAGCAAGTTTAAATTCATTTTATCATGTTGCTATTATGGTTATACTTCTGTTGTCATGTATACACCCACCTGGCATTCCCAGGTTCCAGCATCGTGTCAGTTCTTTGATGATCAGGGCTCAGTGTAATATATTTTACATGAAATGCTGAGATTACGTCTAACTTTCAGGCTGGATGGAAGACCAGTGGTACACAATGGTAGTGAGACGATGGAATGCACCCAGTGGAGGCACATGCTTCGGCTGTTGGGTGCACGATAAGAACCGTGACATCTGGCATCACCTCATCACAATGGAATATCCAGTTCCGAAAGTATTTTTCTCTGGAACCACATACAGTTTCCTGGAAGACTGGAATTTTACCAGTGAAAATGCAAGGTGCATTATATAGATTAACAACAGGGCATTATCTTGATTTGCAAACCTAGGTTAGCTATCTGTTAATGAAAACCTGCAAACTGAATTTAGTGCATAGTGTCAAATCCTTAAACCACTCCAGGCTCTGTCCAGAATGCCAGACCACCCTTTCAGAAAAAGTTTTTAGAGTCTACCTGTTCCTTCCTGCCCATTAATTTGTATTTAAAAACATTAAAATTGAATTTACACACACTGAACCCTCAATGTGAAAATTGTATGCACAGTTGTCTTTGACATGTTCAGAGTACAAACAATGTCTCATGTTTTTTTATTTCTTTAAAGATGTCTTATCGCTTCTAACATTGTATTGTTTCCTTATGTGCTGATTAGACATCAGCGCTTGATGACTCGAGACTGAAACAGTCAACTCTTCAATTAGAATAATAGCATAAAATATGATGATTAATAGCAGGAGCAGCAGTGCAAGATTTAGAGTAATTAAAGCATTGTACCTTAATTTATCAGTATCAAAAGCAAAAGAACCCAATAATTGTTGTTTAATGAACCTTTTTCTTCATGTATTTTCCAGATGTGTGAGATACAGGAATGGATTTAAAAGATTGATCAGTGGATCTTGGGTAGCATTTCAAAAGGCTCATTTTCAAGTCAATGTTGAAAATACTGCAACAATGAACTATGATGTCACATTTAGTGACCCAGAAGAAGGAGTTTGCATAAAATCTGGTGGTGAAACAAAGCCATCTGTTAAAACAGCATGTATTTTTGATCATCTGCAGCATTATGCATGCCCGCAGAAAGCACCAATTCAGTGTGTGCAGCTAGATGTTAGTGAAGAAAAGGTCACTTGGATGTTAGCAAAAAGTTCTGCTCCTCAATTCTGGTGCAGGGTACTTGTAGAACGCTGTATGGGAGTTGAAGAAGAATTATATCAGAAAGTTACAGAAAATACTAAAAGCGTTTCTCTTTTGACAGAGTTGAAAGATGCAAAGATTAGTGTAGATCTGGAAGATATTTTAGGAAACAAAACAAGAAAAGAGAAGAGGGTGTAGCCAAAATTGGTAAGAGGTTGTGCATGGTGTAAATGTATATGCTTCTATATAAAATAAATACTGTCAACCCTCTTTTTATTTAGAGACAAAACCTGCTGAAAAGAAAAGATTTGCACAAATTCAAAATAATGAAGCTGTCTTTTGTTTTCCTTTTTGCATTTACTAAATTTATATTTAACTCATAAAACTCAAGTACAGCTGGTCTCTAATCTCATAATCAATAAAGCATAATGCATTGAGAAAATCAGTACACATTGGGTCCTCTTGCAATTTTGTTCCTTTTTGTGGTATTTTTCAGTCATTGTCAAACAGTCCCTTTCCACAAGTATGAAGTCACCTGAATCTCAGAGAGGTGGTGTAGCCTGATGGTTATTGTACACTGGAGCAGAATGTTATTAGCCCAACACTGTTTGAGTCTGTGACTACTCAGCAGCAGATGTGTGTTTGATTTAACGTGTTCCTTATTTTTTACTTTTGTGAACATTTTTATTCTTTTGGAAAATGTAAACACCTTTGTTTATTGTAATGGAGAACACACAAACATTCACTTTCCATCCTCTGGCATGTACACTCTCACACACACATACAGGCATTCACCATTTATTAACTTCATAAACCTAGAAACAATATGTTGCCAACTTCCATGAATAAATCAGCTTATTTTTGTACATAAGTAATAAGATCTGTTTTATAATATTAATTGTCTTATAGGTCATGTAGACATAAAAGGTTATTGTCTTGACCTGAGACTCAGTCCTTTGTCCCAGTGGATCATGTGCAGAAAGATAAGAAGTTGCCTCCCATGCTCCACATGCTGTTATCAGTCTTGTATCGTTATCTCTGTGCTTACACTTAAATAAAGCCCTGTGCCTTGCTTTGTCTTGTCTGTATCTCATTCAAGCTATTATGCTGGTCCAGGGAGTGCTTTATATTTTTGCCTTTGTAGCAACAATTAAAGGTAAACCTTTCCTCACATGTTTACAATGGTTATGTGTAAATCACAGTGAAGGTTTTAAGTAACAGCATCTCAACTTTCAGAGATTAAACTTATTGAAGATAGCATATCTTTTATTGATTGTATAATCCCAACTCAACCTTAGTTCCAACTTTCCTACAAATTTAGAGAAAGGATGCTGGGAAATTAGATCTTCACCCTAACTTGAGAAAGCATGTGACATTTGATGAAACGAAGGTGATGATAATGATGATGTCGTTTTATAATGCGCTAGTTTCCGCAACGCAGAGATACGCTCAATGCGCAGTGATCCCAACAGCCACCAGCCTGCAGGTCAAATGATCAAGTTCAAACAACAAAATGCAGATGAAAAAAAAAAACTAGTCCATTTGAAACAAGTGGGTCTTCAGTTTTTTCTTAAAAGTTGCAAGACTATATCAGACTCCTTTGTCGAGAGGGGAAGCGAGTTCCACAGAAGCAGGGCTACATTTGAAAAGGATCTGAAACCCATTGTCTTTTTGTTTGTGTTCCCTGTCTGAACATTTGGTCGTCTTAGTCTGAATTGGCTGCTGCTGAACGAAGGTTCCGCTGAGGTTGGTGACGGTTAATAAGATCTTGTAGATATGCAGGCGCAAGGTTGTGAAGGCAGCCATATGTCAGGTTAACAATTTGTGGTCGATCCTTTTCTCCACAGGAAGCCAATGTAGGTCACATAATACGGGAGTAATATGGTCAGTTTTTTTCTTTCGTGCAACTATTCTAGCAGCCGTATTTTGCACTCGCTGAAGCCTCGACAACTCACTCTGAAATTCCCCAGAGGCAGGTGTTTGCATAGTCCAATCTTGAATGAATGAGGGAGGGACACAGCAACTGCATTTGCAGTCTTCTTATTGAGAATGGGTCGGAGTCGTCCAAGTGTGCGGATGTGGAAATAACATGCCTTGACCACAGAACTGACATGATCAGACATAGTAAGAAGATTGTCGACATAGAGTCCAAGGTTCCGTACGGAGCTGGAGAGGGGGATTCTAGCTTGGCCCACTTGGATGGAGTCTAGAGAGACTTTGCTAAGGCTAAATTTTACTTGGAACCACATAGCATCGCCTCTGTCTTCTCATCATTAAGCTTGAGTTTATTCCTTTGCATCCATGACTTTACCTCTAAACAACACTCTTCTACTGCACAGACTGCCTCACACACCGACTCACTGAACGAACGATAGAGCTCGATCAGTATCATCAAAAGAACACATGATAAAAATCAAAACAACAACAACAACAACAAAACAACCCAGAAGCAACCTCCCACCAAAGAATTTAGAGTTTCAAAATTTTTGTAATGCATTATCATTGGACCATCAGTTGCTATGCATGTAGAAATCGAATGTTCCGTAAACATAAATGCATCTTTTTGAATAATCATAATACTACGACAAATATCAGCAGAAAAGTTAACTGAGTGGGTTAAAAACAAATTCAAAGCTTTACTTTTGGATTCAGTGTCGTATCAGAAACTTGATTTTAAAGGGATATGAAAACATGTAAAGCTACTACTTGGGCCTATTCAAACCCACTTTGCTATCCAGAACATTCAAGACTGCATTTCAGATGTTAGACTGTGGATGACTGAGCTCAAACTGATTGAAGCCCTAACTTTTTCCAGTAGAAGTACTAGAGTTTGCCCTGGTCTGCCTGTTTCTGTTCAGGTTTATGATGCTGATATCCCCTTCATAGTCTCCACACAAAACTTAGGTTTCATAACGACTTCAGGTGTGTCTCTTAACAATTAAGTCACTAATCTTTGTAGTGCTGCTTTTTATGAAATCTGCAAGATTAACTCCATCTATCCAAACTATCAAAACTGTCACTTGTTCCTTAGTTCCAGCCAAATTAGACTACTGCAACTCTCTACTTGCTGGCTGACCACAGTACTTAATTCACAAGCTTCAAAAAGCCCAGAATCAATGTTATTTCTTCATTATCTAGTCCTTCTTACTTTCTCCCCTTCCGCTCTTGCTACTTTTCTGCCCATCTTTCTCTGCAGAATCACTATATTCTCTGTTCCTGTTACTTTGTGCCTTTTGTGTTTTCTATCTTCGTTTTCTGTTTGTCGTCAGTACTGTTATTTATTCTCTCGTCCCTCGATCGTGTTCTGTCCATTTAGTCCATGTCTCTTCCCCGTTTTAAGCGCTAAGAGCATGCTCTCTATGAGTGTGAATATGTACTATAAAAATCTTCATTTATTATTATCATTGGTCAGTGCAACTTGCTTTGGTGGTGATCCTGCGCGCTAAAAGCTCTTTATTATTATTATATTTATTATTATTATTATTCCACTTCCCATCAGGAACTCAAAACTGACGTTTGTTTTAATGTTTAAATGCTTTTTAATGTTTTGGTTAGCACCAATCATTTTTGTATCAAAATCTAGATAACGTTGTGCAGTGTGGACCAATTAAGAAAGATGCAGAATTTTAGAGTTTTTGGAGCAACATTCTTTATCAACCTATCATGATGGAATTTTTCAATAAATATAAGATGTAGCAAAGATTGACGAAATACAGTGATGATTAGGATGAAATTAATTGGCCGTTTCTTTTTTTTCCCCTCTCCCTCGTTCCCTCTTTCTTGCCAATGACTTGATGGAATATTGACAGGTCTGTTTCTCAAAGACCTCTTCAAATCAAGCGTGTGCTATGACACTGTCGGCTGCTTCAACAACAGCGACCCCTTCACCAACGCCTGGAATGAATTGCCCGACTCTCCAGAGAAAGTCGGGGTCACCTTAACTTTGTTCACAAGAAACGGTCCCACGCAAGGTCATCCTCTCGACTATAAAAAATCCAACCCAATTGAAGACACAAGCTTTGACCCAGAAGCTGACATTAAAGTGATCATTCACGGTTATGTGAACGACGGAACTGAGGACTGGAACAAAAACTTGACAAAGCATCTGTTGTTGTTGGTAATGATAGTGTTATATCGCTTAATTTAACATGTCAGTATAGTAACACGTACTTCGCTTTCATTAAGTTATAAAACGATCTGGATAAGATGTTTTGTATGTTTCTGCATTATGTTTACATGCAAAATCCAAGTAAATTCAAACTGTTTAGACATTTTTTAAACCAGGTTGCCTACCTTTCACTGGTGGTCTTAACTGATAAGTACGTTGATAATCAGATAACATGCTGGTCTAAAAATACATCACTTAACGGAAATACGTGACATCTTTTTTATGAGTTTTTTAACCTTCTTTTTGGGTTATACAACCCATTTCTGTGAAACCAATATTGTTTCCATATGCGCCTAAATAGAAATTTTAAAAATAAACAATAGACTGAACTGGTGTTTGGAATTGTCAACGAATTCTTTATTAGAATAATATAGTAAATTTTTGGAGGAATATACGTAAGAGCTTCTTCTGAAAAAATACATATATAATTCAAAGAAGCATAGACAGTCAAAGCAGAAGACTCGTAACGGCCGACACAGATGACTTCCATTTTCTTCTCAGACTTCTCCCATCCCTCTGACGAACCTCCCCACCCCCACCCCTTGTTTCGAATTAGTACTTACCGTCCTACTTACATCACGGATATCGTTGCTCAGAGGGATGACATTTTGACAGCTTTACAAATTTATCCCGGTACACGGCGGGATGCATTTAACAAATAGCCTGAGGAAGTGTGGAGGGGTTATAATGGTGCGCTGCTCTATAGAGTACTCGATAATGCAGTTAGATGTAAAAGCTTTTTACCTGATATGTGAAATATTTCTGGAAATTTAAGATACGAAAGTTCTGATCTGAGCATATTGCGAACATTGATTTCCAAAGAGCCAAAGAATCTGTGGTCAGATGTGAGTCAGTAAGGGACGTGTAGTGAGTGCGGAAGTGACGTGACATCATTATTCTTTTGTTGTCGCTGCTCCTATAGAAGCCTTTCAACGTCATACGGGTGGCATGGGGACCCGGAGCATTCGAGCTGTACCCCAAGGCGGCAGCTAACACCCGGGTCGTTGGCGCCTTGACAGCCATATTGCTGACGTCATTACGGGACCGCCATGGTATCAGCATGGAGCGCGTGCACCTGCTCGGGCACAGCCTGGGAGCACATGTGGCCGGCTACATCGGTGCCCGTGTCCGGGGCATTGGTCGTATATCCGGTACTGTTTTCAAAATCCTGTTTCTGTCAATATATATATATAAGACTCGATCATAGTCTAGCTGCACAGGAAAGTCTTGCAAGAGACTGTGCGTTAACGCTGTTGGTTCATGTCTGAATGCGAACAGGGGTGAAGAGTCGTGTGTAAAATCGCGCTAACTGGATGCTAAAACCTAGCAGTCAGCTAAAGTGCTTATAAAATTATTATAACTAGTTGAGTGACAGGGGTCGCCATCCACTTATCGCGACTGTGCAACTTACCCTGATAAAGAACGCGAAGCCGTTAATTAAATTGCTCCTCGTTTGTGTTTATTGGAGCGGACTTCTTCGTCACGAATAGTGAGTGACCCCCTCTGTATTTGAACCCAGAAAGTTATGCCGCTGAATGTAGGTATCGCCCCTGCCCCCTTGGATAAAAGTATGAAATAGGGGCTTTTCTCTGTTTCCGTCATTTAGCTTCTTATATTGGTCTCTCAATCCTGTACTTTAAAAAATAACTACAACGAATATGCGACTGTGTGGAGATTTAACTTTAGACAAATCAGCAAAGCACATCACAAGTTTAGTCCTGAAGAGTGAAGACTAATTAAAAACAGGGATGTCTTAGCTTCAGTAAACAGATAATATTTCACGTAGTTAACTTGGGATACTTTAAAAGTGGGAGAAGGAAGGAAATAAAACAAAATACTAGATTTAGTTTCTTATTTTCTTTCTGGCTCAGACGTAAAACTGTCGTATGTTCCCAGAAATATGAAATGCATTGGTTAATTCTAGTTCAGTTCAGCGAAGAAAAGACTAACTGAAAAGCAAGATCAAAGGTCCAATACATTATTAAGTTGACAGTTTAAAAAAAAAGCTACAGCAGATTCCATTACACAGGAAATGATGACGTGATCAGGTGCTTTTGAACGGTTAAGGAAATACGTGACAGACGCATAGTAAGTGTGACGTACATCGTTAAAGTGTTCTTGTGACCGAGACAGCCCGTACTCTCCATTTGTTCAGAGATTCTACATGCACTTGTTCTTTGGTTGACAGGAATGGATCCTGCAGGACCTCTGTTCGAATCTGTAGATCCTCGAGTACGGCTTGACCCAACAGACGCCATCTTCGTTGACTGCATTCATTCAGACGGTCTGCCGTTGACCGATTTAGGTATTAGCTTTGATTAACTGTACTCATCTGTCATATTTCTAGTTGTCTCTTTGATTATGGATAAGTGGGTACTTTATGATGGGATTATTGATGTTTTAGAGCCAGTAACGAAGGATATATCCCGGCAAAGCAGGCATCGGGTAAAGCGGGGGGGGGGGAAGAGGGGGGGAGAGGAAGTAAGGTATCTGCCATTATTTCGTGACGTCGTGTTAAATTTAAGTCGTGGAATTCACGGTTATTTCATGGCAAAGTCAGAATTATATCCAACAACAAAACCAAACCGAACGCACGAATGATTAAGCGATCGCAACATGCAGATGAGAGTCGTTCACGCTTTTCTCTTCTTTGACATGCTTCAGGCTTTGGAACAATGTCCGCCTGGTGTCACGCTGACTTCTACCCGAACGGTGGGCGTGTCCAGCCCGGGTGTCCCCCGGTTGTGGGTCGTACACTGGATGACCTCTTGACTTTCAGATATTCTGGTAAAAAAAGAATTCGCAGGAAATCGTTGCTTCATATACGCATCTATGCCATCAGCGAAATATAAAACCAAAAATGACATATAAATGAAAGAAAGAACGATCAAGTCAGCGAAGGAGAAAAGTTTCCTAATAAAACTGAAAAATAAAGAACAATAAAAGAAAACAAACACAATTAAAGCGGATAGCAAATGAACAAACAAACGAAAATCAAGGCATCAAAACAAAGAAGCAAATGATAAACTAATAGGGAAACACAATAAGGCAGGGAATGTTTATTAAAGCGTTGGAGAAATCTAAACAAAAACAAAAATATCAAACAGCGATCATTAGCGATGCAAACATTTCCCATCAGATGCAGAAGACAGTGTTTCCTGCAGCCACTCTCGTTCCCACGAGTTGTACATCTCTTCCATCAACACCTGTCTCTTCCCTGCCTACCCCTGCGATAGCTACGACGACTACAGAACCGGAAAATGCGGCAACTCTGTCGGCGGCGATGGTGGCTCTGCATCCATGGGATATCACTCCACAGACAGCAGGCGGCACGGCAAGTTCTACCTGAACACCACGGGAGAATACCCTTTCTGTGGTAAGTGTTGCCGGGAACTGTAGGACTGTACCTTTTTTTGGTAAGTGTTACCTGGACACGTTTCTGTGGTAAATACTGGGTGGACAAGAAGGGACTGTAAACTTATGGTAGTGTACTACATAGGTGCCACGAGGCTGTACCATGCCTGTGCTATTATTTTGATACCACAACATGTACATTTTCTATGGTTTCACCTGAACACAATACTGCTGTACCTTTGGTATTTGTTAGCTGGATACGACGGTGCTGTACCCGGTGCTTGAACACCATGGGACCGTTGAGACGATACTCACTGTGTGATAAGTACCCTGAGACAACGAGACTATTCTTTTATGTGACGAGTAATTGCACATGGCGGTAGTGTCTTTTCAGTGGTAGGACATTATGAATCTTTTCACATTGTGTGACATTTTACCTGAACACTGTGGAAATGTACCCGACCTACGGTTGGGCATATTTTTTCTTGTGGGTCACCCTCCTATATTTGTAACGATATCGACAACACACGCACACAAACAAGTCTATAACAGAAATGTACACACTTAATTTAACCTTTTATTATCAGCCTGCCATAACTGCATTTCTTGGAGACATCATCCTCATCATCTTCTTCATCATCATCGTCGTCGTCGTCGGTCATATGTGTAAAAGCACATACGGATATGATCGTTTATTTCTTCAAAGACTCGTTTTGCAGGTCAAAGGTAAATTTCAGCACGATAGAACCGCATGGCAGCACAAGCAAGAACAGGAGACCATGTCAGGAGGGCACAGTGTACACAGGAGTGTCTTCAAGGCCGTGGAGTGCGTCAGGAGACCGATGTTGTGCGTTCTTGTTCTGCCAGAGACGGCATACTGATGCCCTTATTAAAAGCAAATGCTCAGCTTAGCTGTGAGAGCGGCTTTCTGGGGTGTGCATAATTGAAACAGCACAATGCTGGTCATGGAAGCACGAAAGGGCATGAACTGCCATTCTGTTACGTCATTGACAAGGCTGAGCTATAAACAGCCTCCCGTGGTGAAACTGCACGCTAACTCATGCCCCATCCCCCACTCCAACCAGCGAGGTCTACAAACAACACAACAGGTGACACTCAAATACAAAACGCATCATATTCAATACGCCAACGATTTCTCTCTCTGTGCACTCCTACAAGTCCTAGTAAGCTGAAATGAATGGTAATTAGAAGACTACCCGCTCACCTCTACCAGAAGCTTTCATTGTGTTAGTGGCTCTGTAAATTAATAATTAATACATTACAATAATTATCAGAATATACAATATGACCAGATATCTCGAACACATGCAAATATATTTTATAATCTTAAATCATTTTTTAAATGGAAGTTAAGAGATAGAGGAGTTCTCGCCTCGCTCCACAAGGGTGTACATTTTCAGTGCGATGTTTTTAGTTCGGGAATAAAAGATTGCAGCGTCTCCAGACCTAATCGACACCCACTGCTGTCCCGTTGACAGACAGTTCCAGATGAAGAGCACCTTTCATAAGAAAGAAAGATTCAGTCAAGCTTTTCAAAATGAGCTTTGTCCGCCAGGGCTGAGCTTGTCGAGGACAGTGCTCTGTGCTGTCTACAGCTTCCCGGTGCATTTCTTATTGCAAGTACAATTTCCAGGTACAGAGCATACCTGGAGCCCTCCGGTACAACCTGCAGACAGGAATAACGAATTAAACCATCTTCCAGTCTATCTCTTTCTCTAACACACACACACACACACACACACACACACACACACACACACACACACACACACACACACAAAATAATAATAATAGGCTTTGTATAGCGCATTTCTCCCACACGGAGGCGCGTTCGATGCGCTTCACAAGAGACCAGGGGTAGTGGGGAAAGAGGCAATCATATATAATTCTAAATCTGAAAAGTTCAATTCCAGAACAATTTTGATTTACCACTAGAGAACATCCTTTTACATGCCTGAATGTGTTTCAAGTGTAGGACGAACCAGACAGACAAAAAGTCGTTATTGTTTTTCCTGATCCTTGGGGTCTTCTCGGAAAACCGTAATATCCAGTGAGCTCACAACCCAGGGAAGATATATTTCAACACTCAGTAACATATTTCAGTGTGTTAAAAGGATGTGCCGTTTTGGTAACCGAAAGAAATTTAGAGGTGGGATTTCTTGTTTCAGGACACGTACACAGCTCACAAATACATTCGCACAGACCTTCAGACACTAAACACATGCAAGTTTTTTACGAAGACACAAAACCCATGCAAGTACATTCACACAAATACCTCACACACACACTGGCTCGCTCATTCTCTTTTCTCTCCATTCTGTCCACACTGTCCGCTTCGCTGGGTGCCTACTTATGTGACCAAATAATAAGAAATTATCCAAACAAAACGTCACGGAAGAAAAAGGAAGGGATTTAGAGGAGTTATGCAGGCATGAACCCAGGGGTAGCGGGATGGGGAAAATGCGGGTTGAAAAAACGGCAGCGGTGGCACCATCGCAATGACAAGTAACCCAAACGAAGGGCGACAGCTTAAGCTCTTGGCTGCAGCCTGTCGCACACCCTTGCGTTAGTGCACGTGCATCGCCATAAAATCCGCCGACGCTGCTGTAACTCATGCCCGTTGCTTTAATCCCCACCCAACCCAACCCGTTCCCCTTTTCTGCAGCTATGGGACCTGGTGGCCAGTGTGGGCTGTGTTTCAGTGTAGTGCAATGACGAATTGGGCCAGTTGAGAACTATCAGACCTTCACACGGTGCGGCTGCCATCCTGTCTGGGATCCCCGCACAGCCAGCAGACCGACAGGGACACGTCTGGGAACATTGGCACGACTGGCCTCCCTCGACACTGTTTCCTGCGCAGATCAGGGCACAGACATTAGATCTTCTCGCGCCGACAAAGATTAATCAGAAAACGTCCGATTAATCTTCGTCGTCTTATTAGGCAGGCCAGCCCACACTACCATTTATATAAAAGATATATTAGTCTGTATAATTGTAGTAAAATACTTAGACTAGCAGCACAGAGATTTTTAGGATGATCTAGTCTGTGAATCAATAAAAAGAGTTAAATGTGTCCTGGTGAAAGAGCGATGTGGTCGACATCACGTAACACGGCTTTGATAGATGAAAGGTGATACGACTTTGACTAACGAGACGTTGTAAGTAGGTGAATGGAGAAAAAAATGTTAATATTGAGCTGTGACAGTAATAGTGAAGCGAGTGGTACAACCATCATCGTGAAGAACACACACACACACACACACACACACACACACACACACACACACACACACACACAGATGTACAAAAAAGCGCACACACTCGCACACACGCTTGCAGTCACGTATGCATACAGGAGCAGAATACATATCTGATCAGACTGGTGTCTTGTACGAATATCTGTTTAAAAAAAACGACCCCTCAAAAACAAAAAAAAGACTACCACCACCACCACCAACAACAACAAGAACAAAACAAAATCCAGGGCTTGTATGAGTCTAACAGTCTTCTAAAGCAATTTTTTTCGTCTCTTTATCTTCTGGAAACACACACACACACGTTCCCAGACATTCAAGTCGGCATGGTTCACCAAGGGCCATTTACCACGTCAGCATAGTCACGTGATACACAGCTTTGGTAGGAAATAGTAATTATATCTGTTGTAATCAGTCTTCTCTCTTTGTTTCTCTCTCAACCACCTCGGCTTTTCCTTATATTTACATTCATTGCTCTCTCTCTCTCTCTCTCTCTCTCTCACACACACACACACACATGAGCGGCAGAAACGAGCTGAAGACATGGTTGGCTTGCACGATCTTAGCATCTCCTCCATTGTTGAGATTTACGGGCAGTTTTATGAGTAGGAAAGATACGAACAGTCCTACAAGGCAAGTCTGAGTGGCGGTAGAAATGTTCGTAAAAGGCAAAACGTATGCGGTCAAAAGGATAGAGAAGGAAGCAAGGGGAAGGGTTTAAGGTGGAAGACGGAGGAGGAACACCTGAAGAAGCTCAGTCTTCAAGAAGCAGTCACAACACGACAGTAAATCCGGGACGACGAGCTCAGCATGCTTAACCTTAAGTACCACGACATGTTTACATCGTCAACCTGAGCATGATGCGGGATTGATTGCCCGGTCTGCTTGGGTGCATGCGGTGTCAGTGGTGCACGAGCATTTCTGAGTGCACGGCTGGCACCTCTTCCCTACGATGTCAGACTCCTTACAGCAGATGACTGAAAATGATAAAAAAAACCGCACTTAACAATCTATACAGATTCCTGTAAAGTAAACATATCACATAAACATCAAACATAAGCAAAAAAAAAAAAAAAAAAAATCCTGCGAGCACACGCAATGCTCACACAAAGTGAGAAAACCATAGCGGATACTCTTTACCCGATAAAAGTTTACAAAAGCAAAATAGGAAAAAAGCATTAGATAAAATAACAGAATTCGATAAAACCTGAAAGTGTGAGAACCATGAAATATTTTCCCCAAGTGCCACAGATCTAACATATTATGAAGAGTGAATGAAGCACACGACAGCAAAGATGGCTTTTACTGCAGTAATAATTTTACTGACAGTTTTTTTTTTTTTGGGGGGGGGGGACTTATTTATATTCTTAAAGAGGGCGAAGGAAACTGACGCAAATAACATATGTTCTGACTTTTAGTAATCTGGAGAATTTCACTGAAAATTGATCATACAGACCCAACATTTCAGCCACGTGTCAAATATACCATTTTAACAGCTGGGTGTGTTTGACACGTGGTATGAAATAATAATAATACTAAGAATAATAATAATAATAATAAATAATGAAGATTTTGATAGCGCATATTCACACTCAGAGAGCATGGTCTTAGCGCTTAAAACGGAGAAGAGACATGGACTAAATGGAGACATGGGCTCTCGATCTGCAGTAGACTTATGAGTTACAATTCACCTTTGAGCCAAGACAGGAGAAGGAAAAAGAGAAGGGTGATTTAGTGTTAGTGGAAACGTAAACGTCTTCACGAAAGTAGTGGAATGGTTAGAGGAAAGAAAAAACTGCTGGGTGACAGAGTCTCTACTCAAATAAAATGGTACCCACCATAGTATGAGATCGTTAATGGTTTATGGTACGTCCGAACGAGGCAGAACTTTCTATGTGACGTCATAGGCTGCCTGGTCTACGTTATTTTGTCAGAGGTTTGGGGTTAGGGTTTGGGGTAGGGTTAGGGTTAGGGTTTGAGGTAGGGTTAGGGTTAGGGTTAGGGTTAGTTTTAGTTTATTAGGTACAATTGGGCAATTGAGGGGAGCGAGCAGACGATAATGCCGCGAGCCATTTCTGTTATGGCCGCCATGTTGCCCCCCCCCCCCAATAAGAAAGCTGTTCCTCGAACGACAATGGCGGACCCGATAGCTTTATTTGTATGTCGTGTGGTCTGTACCCTATGCACGCATACCTTTAGAAGCACGAGACGGATGTTTTCTGATCGTCAAGCGTTGTTGTGCTGCAGCAAACTTCCGGTGTGTCAGATCCGTTCAGAAAACAAGGCCCTACATGCGATCTGTGCTGCAACTCTACTGGGTTGTGGGTGTGGTGAGTGGGGGGGGGGAGGGGAGTTGAGATCAGGGTGACTTTCTCCCGGTTCAGTATGAAGCAAACAAGATAATCATACCATACAGACGAGGTCAAGATAGCCGGTCGCCATTGACACTGATTGTTCTAGGTCACAGGTCGCTGTCACCTGGCTGTTCGGATCGTCACGCGGGGGTAGTACGTCATGAGTCACAGTCGTTATCAAAGGTGACGTTTCAATGAAAACGCTTCACACAAGCTTTACCTGCTTTTTTTTTTTAAGATGAAGTTTCTGGTCCTGATGCTTGAGTCTTACAGAACTTCTTCACGCAGACTCGCCACATTGTGACATGAATTGGCTACTAAATACGACCTCGTATTTAAAAATTCATGCTCAAAAAGTGTTCTTCCTATTAAACAGATATAATGATTGCTGTTGATTTGCTTGCTTGGCTGGTTGATAGAAAAGTGCTTCCGCCTAAATTGAAGGGAGAAGAGAGAAAACAGGAGTACCTGAAGAAAATTTCCAGCACCCATCCCTGTGAACAGGTGCTGCATCTAAATGACAAAGCGTGCTTTGAGAAGACGTAACAATGCTCTCTACAGCAGTGACAAACAAGCATTTGAGCAGTGCGCTACAGGAAGGGGTGGGATCACGGATCTTCATCTAGATGAAGGTCCGTGGTGGGATGGGCTGGGGTAAATGGCTGCTCGACACACAAACCTATAGGAACAAGGGAGGTATAAGGCTCATAATTACAAACGAGGGCCTAAACCTGTAGGCACAGACTCACTTATTTAGGCATCCTTTCCTACACATTCACTTATAAACATATACACATGTACACACGAGTACACAAACTCTCTCACATACAGAGAGAGAGGTAAATGCACGCACACACGTACACCGAAATACTTCTCCTTCTGCGGCAGTCTGAGTTTCTAAAGCACGCCTAACACTGTTGCTGCGCCAGAAATATGGACGCATCACGACATCGATACCTTTTTAAAGAATCAGGGAGACGCTCTTTCGGTAGTTATTTTAAGCATATAACTATTCTTTAATGAAATCGCCGCCCTGATACTAATCGTTACCTTGGTTTCAGTTGCCTTTACGCAGTGGGGATCTGGGCACGCGTAATAGGAAAGCTGTAAACACGTTCGATGGTCATGTTCATCGCATATTTTGGACAGCTGGACCACGAAGATGGCGCCTGATGACGTTAGGACTCTTTCAAAATACGACGGGCTAAAACTGTTCTATTCGTTACGCCAGCTGCAGAACCTTATGTGCATCATTAGATGTAACAGACCGTATCGGATAGTTTCCACTGAACGCGCGATACTGATGTCAAAGCGGCAGCAAGATGTCGCTAGCTCGGGCAGAGTGTTTTAAATCTGTCATATTCTCTAAAGCTTAAACTACGAAAAAAAGTCTTAGCCAATCCTTTTCAGAATTGTTTATTTTTAACACTATGGGGTAGGAAAGGAAAATCATGCAGTCATCGTAGGGAAACGTACTTTTTTTCCTTGTTTAAATTATGTCATGATATTTTGTTTGCATTATGTTATGAAAAAGGTAGACAGAAAATTGAGGGAGAACCTCCTCTTAAGCTTCTGCAAGAAAAGAAACGTGATTTTCGGAGACAGTAGGTGAATTTACTACTTTTTTTGACAGCGCTGCAGCATACATTGCACATCACCTAGATATTTATATGCACAACATATCTGTATTAAACTTTGTTGTTCTATACATTTATTTTTCTGCTTCACTGACCAGACATATAAAAATACATGTTAATTCAGCAGCATAAAAGTGCTGTTAATACATGTTTTCTGGAGGACTAAATCCAATTAGACAAAGTAAGATTTGTGGGAAATGTACTATCTAATATGTAAAATGTAATATTCATCAACAAGATGGTAAATATTATTGTTAATACTCCAGCAAGATGGGAAGTGCTTCCCCAACATTCTTCCTTATTGTTGACTGTATTTATCGTTTCCTGTAGTATTTTTTACATCCTATAATTAGTTTTATACCCGAACCATTTACTTTTGTTTTAGGCATACATTTCGTTGTGTTCAGAGATAAGCTGAAGCATTGTGAGGGATATTTGAATAACGTTCTCAGCATCAAAGGCAAGCATCACAAGCTGATGGTGCTAATGTTTAGTGATGCGTTTGCGCACTAGATGTGTCAGAAATATTTGAACTTAATATTTTAAATACTTTAGTTAATGTTATCATTTAAAAATATTTTTAAAACAGATTTTCATACCATGACCACACACGCATAAAGCTATGCACACAGAACATCGGAACACGATTTTTTTTTAAAATCCAAAAACAAAAAGACAACACAACACTCCATTTGGTGGCCTCCAAATAATTTATAGCATTGTATAAATACTTATGTTATCATAAAAATGGTTCAGTACAAAATAACGCTTTTATCTTCGGGAATAGTACTGTACTGCGACTGGTTCACGGACAAAAGTTATGAGTCATGGTAATACAGGGTGGGCCACTATGAAAATAATTTTAAAAAATTTAAAGACACTTTTATTTGAAATGTACTAAAACGGGTAAAAAAGTTTTTCCCTAAGGTCTCGGGACTTTCTTTAATGCATCTAACTTAAAATATAAGAGTGTCAGGGACCCCGGAGTGTTCCAAGTTCGAAGAGTGCCCCTCGATTTGTAGAGTAACCCACCTTAATGTACTACCAGGTTATCATTTCTTAGATAAAATAATTTGTTTAATGACGTAAATAGTTGTAAACCAGTACATAAAAACAATTTACCGAATCTGCCTGCCAGCCGGCTGCTATTCATGAAATAAGTGTGTGTGTGTGTGTGTGTGTGTGTGTGTGTGTGTGTGTGTGTGTGTGTGTGTGTGTGTGATGCTTTGAATAACGATTAAAATGCTATTTTCGTAACAGAGAACGTTGTCAATGAATGCATCCTGTTTACTCAGCTTTGACATGTCATCCCACCCAGCGCAGTGACTCCAGCCAGCTAGCTTCTCGTACGAAACACAATCATGCGAACACAAATTTCAACACAGTACGTGATCTGCAGCACCTGCCTATCGCCGCTTCACTGTGCGTGACAAGCGTGACGACGCAGATACTGTGAGCGATTAAAACAGCCTGCATATGTTACACCGCGAGATGCAGAAATGTCACATACAGTTCCAGTAGTTATCCTCCTCCACCTTCCTTCGTGACATCTTTAAGAAGCAGCCGCGGGTTCATGCAGCTGCAATCGAAAGTAGTTATGACGCTCTTATCTATATTCGTTGAGTCAGAGGGTAGGGGAGGGGGGGGAAGTGAAAGATTTCGCAGTACTGATAATAGAAGCGATAAGAAAAAGAAACCTTTCCTCTACTCTGAACGTATCGGTCACAGTCACTTTGGTAGTATATCTCCATATAGTCACGGCAGCATTGGCCGTCAATAGAATTGCAACGAAAAGCCGACAAAAGCTGTTATGTTACTATGTTAGCAATACTGAGGTCAAGGTAACACGCCTGTGGTTTTGAAGTGTTTACGGGTAGATTGGTAGCTAAGTAGCTCTGTTTATTTTGCATTCGAGAGAGAGCATGGGGGGGGGGAAGGGTCTAAGTCTGAGGCACCTTACAGAGACACAGGGAAAATATTTTGCTAAGATATGCGCAAAGTGGCAACAATTATACCCAGATATTGTCAATATATCAATATCAATATATGAGTCCAAAACGTAAAAGCATTCTACAGTCGTGAAGCAAACTTAGGGTGTCTTGCGTGCGCCCGCTATTACACCCGCAGTTATTATTATTATGTCGCACGTCACATGTCTCTTCCTTAACACGCCCTCAACCTCAACTAACACGAAATCAACAACCGATGAACACAATAAATAAAAATCAGCTGGGTTGTCATAATCCAAAACGGCATTAACTGGGATAGCATCAAGGCCAGGGAAAATCGTTAGGGTCAAAGGATCATTGACCGGACTGGGCGAGTCTAGAACAATCGATAATTTACCTGGTAATGACGTAGCCATACTGCGTACGCAGAGAGAAAGTGAGGAACCGTGCGCACAAGACAACGGAGGCAACGATCCGTGTGCAGGAACGGGGAGGCGTGCGCATAAAAACAGAGGCAGGTGACACGTGGCTGGCCTCGATTGCCGACGAACGATAACACCGGCGATCCCAGTCTTTGTAAACGAGGTCACTGTGAGTGTTGCTGACACAAATAACTGTCATAACAGCGACAGTAAGTCGCAACAGTATTAGCTGAATTTTATGATACTGGAGAATCGTCATATAAATTTTGTCTTTAATACACCCAAAGGAACATTTAAAACAAAAACTATAAAGCTGTTTAAACATTTGTTCAATATACATGCCCTCATCTTTTGAGTTTTCCCGACAGGCAATCCTCGAACCGACGTATATAAAGACGTATATACAAATAAAAACAAACAAACAAACAAATAAATAAATAAAACATACAAAAGCGCCTCTGTGGTCCACTTTTGGTTAAAATGAGACCGTTTGGCATATACGGAATGGTGCGTTTTTGGACTACATTTTACCTGCTGTATGCGATCCTTGTTAATTTTGCCAGTGTAATTAATGTTGGAGCGACTCAGTTTTGTTTGGGTTTTTAATCCCTTCTTAATTTGATCAGAAGGGTCTGCCTTTTGCATTTGGTCCTTTTCGTGATCTTTGTACTATAAATGCAAGTCTGGTCCAAATATAGTCCACAAAATTTTCCGTTTTTTTATGCTTCACTCCATTTCAAGCCGTTAAAGCCATTCTGGGCATTTCGACATCCTCGATCATGGTCATCATGCATTATCCTCATCAATTACGCGGAACTGATCGAGACTGTCTCGGCACTCGCCAGTTATAGTATATGTTTTACAAATACCATACACGTGGAACGGAGTAAAGTCATGCTATGAATGTGGAGACAAAGTCACGTAGGCCAAAAAAAAAAAAAAAAAACCACCCCAAAAAGAACAGTGATAGCCCAAGAAAACAGAACAGAATGCTGTTCTCCACTCTGAACCAGTTCAAGCTTGTTCATAACCGTCAACAGCCTAGCTGCAGGCTGTACAGCGTGCATACAGCGTGCAGTGTGCAAATCTTCGTCGGTCTAACGGACGCCTCCACCAGATTTAAAATTGTGGAGTCACTTGCGTTGCATTCTTTCAGTCGAGCCCTCGACACTGCTGCAGTGGGATTTTAAAATAAAATTTCAGTTACCTTTTGTAAAATGTCATCTGCACAGCACAGAGACACTACAAGCTTTTTTGGATTTGGTCTCGCTTCTAGCCCTATCGACCATTGCTACATTTAGCCACTATTACCCTGGCCTATCCGTCAGATGAAAAAAAGCCATATAAAGAGTTTACATCGAGCAACAGAGAGACTTTATATATATATCAGTGGTTAAGATGCTCAGCTTTGGGATGGAGGGTGGGAAGCTTTAAGCTGACAGTGAACCACGGTTATATTCTTGCCTCCTCAGTATCTTTTTTTGAGGGGCCAATTATATGTATATATATTGTGAGTGAGAGTGAGTTAAAAAGAGAGAGGAGTTTGAAAACGTAGCTACGTTGATCGATCAAGCGAGAGGGAAGAGAAAATGTGCATGCATGCTGATCGAAAGAGTAGTAAACATGAAGGGAATAAGGGGAGGATAAATAGGGATCGAGGGAGATAATTTTTTCATCCTTACAAAATAATATCGTATACACATGTATATATCCGGTTGGAGACAAAAAGGACAACACAGCCCCACAATCTGTTTATAACTGGCATTGACGTGTTTTATTACTTTACAAAACACTTTGTACGCATGTCTGTATTATATTTGAGTAAGTTTATTGTGGTGAAGAACTGAAGATTTCTTTCTTTCGTGAAGCAAAAAATCAGTCACAACCTATAACCGATCCAGTACAAGTGTGCAGGATTCTGTTTCTACTTGCACACAGAGTACGATCGATGGCTGAACGTTCACCTGTTACTTTTAATTAAAACCGTGTGCATGACCGCATGACGTCGTGGAGAGATGTGCGCAGTGAACGTGCCTGTCAATATTTTGTAGAGACGTGTGCAAAAGCCTGTCGAGCGCGCATATAATCGTCAGCAAGCGAGAGTGCACCGCATCCATCGTCGGCGACGCCGTGTTGTTGTGGTTGTTTCCAGCTCCAGTCACTGCACGACAGTCAAATATGTCTTCTTCCGAAGCACATTCTCACCATCACGGCGGTAAGAGTTTTATGACACCAGTGCACCAGTTTACAATGATAAATAATTTTACATGCCGTGGTGCTTGAAGTACAAAAAATTCTCATTTAGTTGGCTAAATCTTTGCTGAATGTGACGTTATGTGACAGCGTAGTCCGATGTCGGTGAGTCTGATCTTGTTTGTTTTTCGACGTTCAATGCGTAACGTTGTCTGCAAATGCAGGGCAGATGATTTGTCGTTGAGATGTGTCACCAAGGGAAATTATCATTTGAAACGAGAATAATGTGCAGGTAATCTCCCTTGCTTAAGGCTACGTAATGTTGAGTAGCGGGCAATAGTAACAATCTCAATCCGTGCTAGTGCCTATGTCGTCGTCTTATCGATCTTATGATCGCCTTTAGATTAAGGATGCGTGTAGTAAGGCTATCAAGTCTCGTGAGTTTGTGAAGCTGTTGCTAGGCAGCTGGCAAGACTTCTCGTAAGACAACAGTGCTGTGATTGCAAAAATATTAATAACAGCGTTTGTAAAGCGCATTTCCTTGCAGGCATCAAGCTCAGTATACGTGCGCTTCGATATAAGCAGTTGGCTCACAGTATGTAGATTAGTAGATTTTATAGCACACTTTCCGTATAGGTAGGCTCAATATGATATACAGAAATTAAATATAATACAGCATTACATCATTAAAATTTTGCCCCAAGACCATATCATCCAACAGCCTGAGTCAAATCCCAGCTATGTTCATGTCGTCCCAAGTAACACCACATCGTCTCAACATCGAAAGCGGAATCATCCCAGGCCCAGAAGACAAATCGATTACACAAGTTGCTATTAATGTTAAATATTACCATTATGACCGCTGACCCATTACATAGAGCAACATTTAGTGTCTCTCACACAGCCAAGGGGAGGTGACAAAAGATTTGTCTTAATACTTAGTTGAAGGTTTAGGGCAACAGCTGAGAAATGAGTACAATCCTGACACTGAAGCAGCGAACGCCTTAGTAGTTTAGATACAGACATGGAGCATGATGCAGGACCACACAAAAGACACTTATCACACCACATCTGAGGCACATATATGTAGATCCAAAACGTAATCTGCAGAACATGCAGCAAGAACATTGTTGTATTTCAGAAAAGGTGAAAACTGTATGGTCGTAGTGCCAAAATAATGAAAGCTTCAGGGAAGTAGGCACAATTAAAGTAACCTTGTAAAGTTTAAGAAAGATGACAAGATGCAGAGAATGAAGATGTGGGTAGGAAGAAGTGACTGTGGCTCAGGGATTAAAGAACACTCCACATAGAGGCAAACATTGCAACAAAAGTCAGAACAGTATGAGATACCATAATTGGAGGTAGATGCATGGAGGAGACAAAACAACAGAGAACAGTCTTCTTTAGCTAGTTAGACAAAAAGACATTGCATGGTTATGTGGTAAATGACATTTTCCTTAGGCCATATTGGGCAGATACTGCCTAGAAATGTAAAACGTCAAATGGGCCATTATAATGTACCCCAACAAGGCCCGTTCTTGTCCAGAGCCCTCGACCATAGCCTAGTTACCATATTAATCAAAAGCTCGGGGCCCCTGATAACTATCAAAAGCGGGGTCCTAGGCAGATGCCTCATCTGCCTGCCCCTAAGCATGGCCCCGACTCTGGCATTAAATTTTGTTGTCAGTAACAGGAAAAAGCTTGTGGAAATTTTCCTGCAAGGTATATGTATATGCATGAAAGTAGTGACCCACCCTCCCCGATAATATCATACTGTGCAGAAACTGTAAATACCAGTGATGTGATGTGTTCAAAGTACCAAAATATACATGGGTGTACTTCATTATATTGGTTTCTAAATGCATGTTATTTTGATGCAGAGTGCGCCAAAGAATGCAAGAAGTCAAAGGAGAGCTGCTGCGGAGGTGGTAAGTGGTGCAGCATAGATCAAAAGACCTTTATACTTTATTACATTATTGTAAAAGAGAATAACACACAAGGTTATAATTGTGTTTAGTATACAAAGGCAAAGCTTGTTTGTACTTCTGAAAATTAGATTTGATATTTTTATTTCCTGTAGTTAGGAATAAAGTACTATGTGTTGTACAAGGGAGAATTTTTTCCTAGTTTTTGTTGTGATGTTTAAGTTTGACTAAAGAAGAATGTCATATCTGGGGCTTATTCACAGTGAAAGCTACATTTATTAGGTATTGCAGTAATGATAAGCCTATGCAGCATGTTGGGAAGAGTCCAAAGTGGACATTTCATGCCAGAACAGCTTGTCCAACACATGCACATGCATGCCCACCCACACACACACACACATTCAGATGTTAAAAAAATAAAGACCTTGCTGGTGGCTTTAACACTATCAGCCGTGGGGTGGGTAACGTGGGTTGAGTCTATCATTGATTAATAATGCATGACATTTAGTTATGTGAAACTGCTTATTAATATTTTATGTAATTTGTGTAAAAATACAGCTTGCACTGACGAATGCAAAAAGACCCCATGCAACTGTGGCGATAATTGCAAATGTTCTGATGGGTGCAGATGTCAGTCCTGTTCAGCGCCCTGCAAGTGTGATGGTAGGTTTTGGTTAAAGAATGCAGGTTAATAGCCATAAAATATAACTGAAGAAAATTGTTTCTACCTTTGTTACTATCATGTTACTATCATGTGCAAATAACTTTCTAAGATAAGCAACTTGTTCTCCAGTGCAATCATAATTGGGGTCTGTAGCTCTGTAAGGGTGGGGTTTGAAGGTATATATACTGTGACTGTTTCACAGCTATCACAGCTACAAATTCCATATGGCGGACATGGAAGCAAATTGCAGTTTTAGGGTTTGAAAAAAAATCAATGTAAACAAATGTGATTTTAGTGACTAAATAATTAAAACTACTTATTTTTAATGCAAGCCAGCTTATATAGCATGAATGAGTTTTACAAGCTCAGCTGTTAATGCATTTCACATCAGGGCTGCTTCTCCACAGTCTGGGAGGTCAGCCACCATGATGCTCACTTTCCACTGAACCACTTATTTCAGATTGCTTTTACATACTGCAACAAGTAGAATTGTGGTACTTATGGGGTTGTATCGTAGTTGATGGTTGAGGTTCAGTTTTAACTCATAGGAGTCGCTCCGTAGAGCGTTTTACGGAGGCCAGCGAATTCAGGTAAAATGTGTGAATTCTACTAATATTTATCTATCTAACAAATCAAAATCCATAGCTAGATCCTACATGGTTATATTTGTACAATTTTTTGAAAATGATAAAAATTCATTCATCCAGAGAGAACGGCCCATGCCGAAGGGGCACTCCAGTGAGTTTATAGGGGAAAACTGAGTAGGCCCAGTATAATTGTTCCCATCAGATCAAGGCATGGATTCCCATTGGATAATTTGAGATTAAAAAAAACTGTAAAATCTGATTTTATGGGAAGAGCAGCAAGATTTTTGAAGAAGAGTTCCACAGACCTCAGTTCAGAGTAAAGTGAAGAGGGATGATAAGCAGTTTCAAACTGAGTAAATGAAGGATGGAAGTGGGTAAAGGAAGCCTTAGAGCAAGACATGAGGATAACGTTACTGTTGTCGCTTTGTCTCAGGTACTTGTCAGTGTGGAAAGGGTTGCACTGGTGCTGATAGCTGCAAGTGTGATCGCAAGTGCTCTTGCAAGTGAAACATTATGTGCCGTCTGGCATTTTCAAGATTCAAGAATAAACTTTCACCCTCTAAATGGTGTTGAGATATTCATAATATGTATTACATAAAGACACAAATTCCTGTCTGTATGTGCAATCTCACACACACATTCACTGACCACTTTGTAACAGCTAATACATTGAAAGCTATAATTTTCTGCCTCACTCACATGTTCTTTCATTCTTCCAGACCTTTAAAGCATATCACTTGTCGTTGCATCTGTAATCAAATAAATCAAAGTATATAAACACATGAAGTAGGGATCAAAGTAGTGACAAACTTTTGAGGGATGTCTTTTGTCTCATTCTTACCTAAATCACAGATACATGCGCTCAATCATATTTGCTTATATAATACACATATAATCTCACACACATACACATTTTGTTAATTTTTCTAGATCATGCTTATAAGTAGTAATGTAGCAAACTGAGCTAGTCTAGTGAGGATCTTTTCATTTCTTGATGTTAAAGAAATGCAGTAGGATTGCGAGTATATTGAGGTGAATCTTTGCACGTTGGCCAGCAAATTATTTACAGTTGAATAGATAATGAAATTCATCCCCTATATCCTTAGTGTTACAGAATCTACCAAACCTTTTATTTCTAGTAATATCGTTTTTTCTACATTTATTTACTAGAAAGTAGTTTCTCAGTTGCCTAAATTTTAATAAAGGGAGATAATCATGAAATACTATGTTTATGCACAGGGGGTGGGGACATGGTTAATAGATTAGAAGGGCAAATTGACAAGAAAAGCAGTTTGTAGCTCATCTTCCTCATGCAAATGACATGGTGGAATATGACAATGCCAAGACAAATTTGCATTAGTTTTATTTGGAAATATTAAACCTCCAGATTGCAATGCAACTGGAAAAAATACTCTCCAAGTATTGTATCATTTATTGAATGTGTGGAGTAAATGTTACATAGGTTTCCTGACATTATGAAAGTGTGAATCAATACTTGATTAGCTTAATCATTACTGTCATTATTTTCAGATCTTTATTTATAAAGAATGTCGAGAAAGATGTCTTTTGAAGGTAAAACAAAGCTTTATCAGGAAATTGCACACCTGTTTGCAAAGTCAATATTGGCCACCTTTACACAGAGCTGAGGCGCATGTGATGCTTTGAAACGTCATTCATTTAAAAAGTTATAAACATTGCTGAGTGCGACGACTAGCGCAGGGAAAGCTTGTTTTCACAAATACTAATGATCAAATGAACAGGTGGTCACAAAGACCAATATGATTCACATGCGAACTGTAGTTGGCACGGAATCTAGTTATCCGCTACACTAGTGGAGACAAAGGGCTCGTGGGTGGGATAGAAGGTGGGAGGCGAAGTGGGGGGGGGGGGGGGAAATTGGTGTTTTACACCGATCCAGCAACTAAGGCTATATATCATGGCAAAGCAGCCAGCCCTGTAAACAGATGCCACATGTAGAGGAAGAACAACGTGCCTGAGACGAGGACAGCCAACCCAAACTGTATTGGTGACAGGCGCTAACTGTTGCGGGGAGGCGAGAAGTCGATAACCCAGAAACTGGACGATGCTGGTCTCCGCCCTGACCTGTAAGAACTAGTTTCCGTTTGTTTACGATCGTCGACAGCGACGACAAACGCTCTGGAGAGCGCGCTGTATGCAGAACTGCGTCATTCATAAACGTTCCGCCAGACATGTGGAGTACAGTTGCACTGCATCCCTTCAGCCCAGTTCTCCACACTAGCTCCGCGGCATTTCGGTTGCTGGTACGTTGACTTCGCCACGCGAGTTTCTCGGAAGGACAGCATCTGAAGTGAAATGCTAACCATCGGGGAACGGAGGGGAAATGGAGAGTGGTGTGTACGAGAGGTTAGTGGCCGGATGGGGCTGAAGGTGTTTGGGGCGAACTTTAATTCTGAACCCCTAGGTTGTAATGTACCCCATGCCACCCTCACCTTTCGCTCCTCCTCTCTGAAATCGGAAGTTCCGCATTGATGCACAGAAAAAAAACTGCAGCAGATCCAGTTTAGGACTTAATTTTGTTACTCATTTCTTTTTGATTGTGCGTCTGTCTGTGCTGGTAATGCTATGATATTGCTATAGATGTTTCTTCACTTTTATGTCCCACAAGCGCACAACAGCCCTAAACGTGTGACAAGTAAGGAATAGAATATGGGATGTGTCTATGTGTGATTCTTTTTTCTAACACGGACCCTACTAACCATTAAACCAAGGGTGGGAAACGTCATTTGATCCGGCCCGCCAAGACAACTTGGCATTTCAGTAAATCTAAGCCATTTTCATAGCAACATAAAAATACATTAAGTGAATAATAATAATAAACATACATTTTAAGGGACAAGCAAAGAACGTCCATTATGGGATAGACAGGAAACAAACGAGTACACGACGGGACAGACAGACGGGTCGGCTGCCCGCGGCCTATATGGACGATTCTGGAGAATCATGCATTGTCACGGACCACCCGCGGACATGCGCATTCTTACCAAAAGATTAACAAGCGATCACTTTGGTGTATCCCCTCAAGAGACGAGTAATTATTATCAATCTCAATGCCAAAATTAAACAAGCAATTCAAATTACTAGCTCCTTTGCAAGCAATTAATACTCAAAAATTAACCATCCAAACAATGCAATGCCATTATACTGAAAACAAAGTAGTTAAGCTACTATCACAATTATCTTCACAACAGGTCATCCACTGCTTAACATGAAATCACACACGCAAGAAGCGCGTACAAAAGATATAAGAGTTAAAAATATCTTTACCTACGTGCACCCAGCACCCACCTGTATTAATTCGATAACCAAAAACAGAAAAGCCAGCACACCGCTATGCCCTAGCACAACTTGCGGAAGGATTAAACACAAAATAGTTCTCCGCGCTCCTTCCAGCGGGTACTTAATTTCAACAACTCAAAAAGGAACTGACACTGGCCCCCTTCCCCCGCTTAACCTTATCTTAAATGGAAAAGTCTTACCAAAGAGCGTACCAAGAGCCACCACTTAGGCGGGAAAGTGAAGCTGCGCGGACCAGAGATCGAGCTATGCTGCAAATCATGCCACAGTATTTATGGTGCCTGCACTCTTAAAAGCCCTGGTGCCAGTTGCACAACACGTTTCTAAACCTTAAAACTGTTCTAAAGAAGCAAAATCTCTTCTTAGCCATTTTGATGCATTGCAGAAAAACATACACAAAATTGTACTGACAGGACAGAAAATCAGACTTAAACTTTATTTTATTTAAAGCAGTTTTAGCTTTAAAAATTCTAAAATTGTGGTGTGAACTTCAAACTGATTATCTAAGTAGAGTTAAGGCCTAAAAGTGTTTAAAATTAGAAATGTGTTGTGCAACTGTCCCCTGGAAACAAACAGTTGGATACTTTTTATCAAGCGGCAACTTGCTGAAGTCACTACTAACACAGTGCCTAGAAAAAGTGTCAGAAATTGGGCTGAAAGTTAAGGTCATCATATGTGACTAAGGTCCAAACAATCGCAAGGCTATAGAAGGATTAAGGGTGTCCGAAAACAGACCTTACTTCATTCACAACAATTGCAAAGTCTGTCATTTACGACCCACTTCATTTGCTTAAAAGCACAAGATATAACTTTAAAAAGACCGGGCTTACGCAAAACAACAAACATATTTCGTGGACATATATAGAAGACTTTTTCAGGATGGATAGCAAGAACCGTATCCGAATGGCTTCACGCCTCGCAGAAAAACACAAAGTTACCAGGTTTTTCTCTCTCAGGTTTTATCGCACAGTGTTGCAGCTGGAATATCAACGATTGTAACTTTGGGAGTTATCAGAAGAGCCATCTGAGGCCGATTTCTTTGTTGAACGCATTGATCAACTGTTTAATGCGTTCAACAGTCTTAGCAAGTTCAGTAGCCAGACTATGTATGCATCATGCCATTTCGGAAAAGTCGTGTCACATAAAGTTCTTGAACGAAACTGCCATGGCTGTCGACACTTTAAAGCAATTCATCGCGGCCGCTCCCATGTATGATTGGATGGAAAATACCTATACAAAGCCTGCTTCAACTCTGGGACAATCTTCGCAAAACGAATGAGGTTAAATTCTTCCACACTAGCAGACTAAACCAAGACTGCGTAGCAAACCTTTTCTGTAATACGAGGAAAAGGAGGGCATGGAAATAATCCAAGTCCCCGGCAGTTTCGCTTCTTTCTGCGCCAGGTGATGGTGGATTGTCTCTTCATGCAAAGTGCAAGAAGCAACTGCATCGAAGACGGAGAGCACTTTCTCTTGACGCTGAATATCATCAGTACTCAGCGCACTCCAGCGATTTCTGACGCCAGGTTTGAGCAAAGAGAAAGATGTGAAATCTCCCAGTTTCCTTTTACCAGCTCTGCCGAGGAACCTATCGAATCCCGAGGACAATATTTTAACTTACATTTCTGGTTACATAGCTAAAAAGGTCCAAAAGAAAGTATGTCCAGAATGTAAAGAAATCATTGCTGGAAAACAAGAAGGAACTGTAAGAGAGACCCTGTTGTCAATTAAGCAGGTACCTCGTGCTAACTATGGGCTAGTAGTCCCAACATATCAGCTGGTAACGTTGGTGGAGGAACTTGAAATTATATTCAGAATATCTGAACAGTTCCTCCACATGGACCGAGTGAGAGCTCGATTTCTGGAACGTTTTGAACAGAAATCGAGTTCGCTCATGTGTCCTTCCAGCAAACGCAAACCAGACAGTCTTGTTACTCAATTGTTTTTAAATATACGGCTGCATTTTGCACTGAAAGAAAACAATAGACATTTCTCTGCAGCCTCCGCAAGGACAAATAGAAAAATGTTAAAACTGCAACATATGTAAATATACGTGTACATATTTTATCTTTTTGCAAAAGCACTGGGTGTAAAGAGGTTTTAGATATGTAACAACCATATTGTCTTCGTGTTAAAAAAATCTGTCCAGTTAGAGTTACTATAACCAAAACCTATGCTAATGTAGACTTGAAACGTTTCACTTTTGTTTTCTTGTTTTTCTTCTAAATTAGAAAAGTTGCCCTTTCGAAATATGTTTTCAAGCTCTATTTCTGAAAAGTATGAAAGCGTGCGCGCCTGATTGTGTGTGTGTGTGTGTGTGTGTGTGTGTGTGTGTGTGTGTGTGTGTGTGTGTGTGTGTGTGTGTGTGTGTGTTGCGTGTGGCCAGTACACGATGGTCAGAACAAAGGCGCGGCACGCCCGAGGCTAGCAATGTTTACTTCCCTACAGGGGGAGTGGTCGTCCGCTCCTTGACCGCCGCCTGACTTCAAGCTCTCATCTAGCAGTGGAGGCTCTTGGTTACGCTCTTTGGTCTTACTTTTGCCTCCCTGTTGGTCACGGTGTTTTAGTCCCATGAAGTCCACGCATCTGCCTCGCGTCAGCGGTTCTCAGGATGACAAGGATATCGGCAGCAGAATAGCACACAGCACTCAAGTCGTTCGGCCTTGCTGTAACGGTTCTTCCACTCATTTAGGTGGACACGTTCCCCTCCGGCTTGTACGATGGTGATGAACCTATCGCCCGTCTTGTTGGACCCCAGGTAGTCTCTCCTCACACCAGTTCCAGCTGTCAAAACACCTAGTTTCGTAGACAGCCTTCAGTGAGCTCGTCGTATTCCTCTGAGCACCTAGCAGAGAGTTTCCTTGACGCCTGTTTCACAGTCCCAACAATAGCCACTTACAGCGTTCTCGGTTGCAGTTACAACAGCCCTCAGCCTCGGTAACAGCACCCACTGCGACAACCAAAGTCACCGTCACAGCGGTATCGATGGCGCAAGTAGCAGCGCACACGTCGACAGCCCAAGCGACGACAGATAGCTCCAACGACGATAGGAAGCAGCCCCTTGGTTGTTTATGGGCCTATATACCCACCTCTGTCCACCTGGACAGACAGGGTGAGCTCTGCCCAGACCGCACGTGAAACAAAGAAAAAAGAAAAAAACAAACCCCTGAAAGCTCACGATTTTTTTCTATTCCGTGTGTGGCAGAGGCAAAACCACAGACACAGTGTGTTAAAACAAAGACGCAGTATACCTCCTCCCTGCCTATACCACCCCTGAACGTTGCATGCATGCATGTGGCCTTCACCGCAAGCCGAAGGTAGACCACTACTGGTTTGATGTCGGCTGTTGATGTTCTTCAACCATGTTGGCTCTTACATTAAAAAATGATCGTCAACATTGCTTTGTACAATTTCAGACCTAAAAGTGTCCAACATAATCCTTTCATGGTTTTCCAAAGAATAAACAAATAAAAAAGCTTTGGTTGGTAAAAATTCGTTTGGGTTTATGAGTTTGTGAATGTCTGGGGTTTGTAGCTTCAGGAGGAAGTGTGTACTACTACTACTACTAATAATACTAATAACAGTTCAGGGACCAGTTGCACAACACATTTCTAATTTTAAACTGTTTTAAGCCTTAACTCTATTTGGATAATTAGTATAAAGTGCACACCACAATTTTAGAATTTATAAAACTAAAACTGCTTTAATTAAGATAATGTTGTTTAAGTCTGACTTTTCGTCCTGTCAGTACAATTTTTTGTATGTTTTTCTGCGATGCATCAAAATGGCTAAGAAGTGATTTTGCTTCTTTAGAACAGTTTTAAGGTTTAGAAACGTGTTGTGCAACTGGCCCCAGGCCTACAAGTGGAGCTGTGTAGCATGCGCGTATACTTTAAATGCCATGAACTCCTTCATCAGGAGGAGGTGTGTGGTGTGTGCTAAATACTCATTAATAATCATAAACATGTACTTTTATTGCAAAACCAGAAAATTTTGCTTTAGGAAAAAAAGGTTCTGTTGCTATATACTCTATCTCATATAGGAACTTTCTGATAAACGTATATTTTACGAACTCTAGACAGCTGCTTCGATATGCTTTTCATAGGAACAGAGCATATTTTTCGCGTACCTATAATTAAAAGATGGATTGTAGTGCCAGGCATCCTGGGATTGGAGACGTTGGAAAAGTGTTAACACACTGTAGGGAAACTACAGCTTCCATAAATAGAGCAGGCTAATGTTTAATAATAATAATAATAGTGCATATTTTTATAGCGCATATTCACACTCATAGAGAGCATGCTCTTAGCGCTTAAAACGAGGAAGAGACGTGGACTAAGTAGATACAGAACAAAGGGGATGAAAGAAAACGACAGTACTGACGACAAACAGAAAACAAAAGGCATCAAGTAACAGGAACAGAGAAATACAGTGATTTTGCCGAGAAAGATGGGTAAAGTAGCAAGAGGGTAGGGGGCGGGGTTAAGAAGGACTAGCATTGTGTGGACTGTGTTAGGAGTAATGCTCAAGGAAGATTTTCAGTGCAGATTTGAAAGATTCAATTGTAGGAAGGTGGCGGATATGGAAAGGAAGAGAGTTCCATTGTTTTGCAGCACAGTAGCCAAAAGTCCTGTGACAATATGTTGTTGTTCTGGTGACAAGAACAGTTAGGATACGGTCGTCAGACGAAGAGCGTAGTTGTCTGGCCGGAGTGTAAGGGATGAGAAGTTCAGAGAAATAGTCAGGACAGGAGCCAGAAAAGAAATTAAAACACAACACAGACAGTTTGTACTGAATGCGAGAACGGATGGGTAGCCAGTGTAACATGTTTATCAAGGGTCATGTCTGCGGTGACAATAAATCCCAGATTCCTAACGGATGACGTGAAGGTGATGTTGCTGTCGCCCACCTTGATGTGATTGGGCAGACTGACGAGTGAAGGTTGATGTCTTCTTCTATGGCACAAGAGGGCTTCCGTTTTATCATCATTTAGTTTAAGCTTGTTTTTTACCATCCAGCCCTTGACATCGCTGATACAAGCTTTTAGAGAGCTAATAGCAGAGTGAGACAGCCGGCGGAGTGGAACAGTAAAGCTGCGTGTCATCAGCATAGGATTGATGAGAAACCTGGTGAGACCAGATGCATGATGAAAGTGGCTTAGTATACAGGATGAACAGAACTGGGCCAAGTACTGAGCCTTGGGGAACACCACAGAAAAGTGAAGCACTGCGAGATATCTGACCATCAACTCACACAGTCTGGGTCCTATCAGTGAGATAGGAGTTGAACCATGAGAGGGAAGGTCCAGAAATCCCGTAGAGGGTGTGAAGTCTGTGAAGAAGCAGAGAGTGGTCTATAGTGTCAAATGCAGCAGACAGGTCCAGTAGGGTTAATGGAGAGACATCACCACTGTCAAGAGCAGATAATATGTCTGTTGCTACTTTAATAAGAGTGGTCTCGGTGCTGTGGAAAGGTCTATACGCCGACTGAGCTTGTGGGATAAGATGGTGCTCTTGTAAGTATGCCCAGAGCTGTGTCAAAACTATTTTCTCTATGATCTTAGAGAGAAAAGACAAGTTGGAAACTGGACGGTAGTTGTTCAGCACATTGACGTCAAGCGTGGATTTCTTTAGAAGTGGCCTCACCACCGCATTTTTAAACAAAGATGGGAAAACACCTGACGACAGGCTGACATTTACAATATTAGTGATGGCAGGAAGTAGAGTATCTAGGCACTCGAGCAGAAGGCTTGTGGGCATCGGATCTAACTCGCAAGTTGTTGGTTTAGCTTTTAGAATAACCACTTTCATATCGGTCTCAGAGACTGGTAGGAACTTGGTCATGGAGCATCCTGGGAGGGATTTAATTATTTGGCCCTGAAGATATGATGCTTTAGCCTCATAAATGCATTTTGCAACGCTTCGCTTTGCGGCATTATACATTTCTTTGTGGATGACGAGTCCAGTCTTCCGCCAAACACGTTCAGCTCGCCGGCGCGTGCGCTTCAGGTCACGGAGTTCGACGCGGATCTGTGAATACCAAGGCGCACATTCAGACTGGCGCATCAGACGTTTAGGTAGATACATTTGTTTGTCCCGTGAATGATGTTATAAAGATCAGAATTGGCCTTGGTGGAAAAAAGGTTCCCCTCCCCTGCATTAAAGGAACATTGTGTGTTTGTATATCTCTGTATCTGTCTGCATGTTTGTGTGTCTGTTTCTGTTTGTGTTCTTAAGTGTTTCTCCTTTCAAAAATGTTAAAACATTTACAACATACATCCAGCAAAATATACACAGCTAGCTGAATAGTTTTTATTCTCTTTATTTTAAAACAACATTTTAAAATCATGTAGAGATAAAAGGATGCATATAAAGCACAACATGATACATGATAATTTTACTATTTATTTTGTACAGCAAACTCAAATGTAGTCACGTAAAATTGTTTGTGATGATACATTAGTGGACACTTTCCTTTGTCTTTCTCTTTTTTCCCTCTACCTCTTCTCTTATCTTGAATTAAGAATGAAAGGGATGCCAAGTCATGTGAACTGCATTTACTGAATAAAGAATATATTGAAAAAATTACAAAAAATATATAAACAGTCAACTACCACTAGAAAAACAAACAAACAACAACAACAAAAACTTTTAAAATCAAGTAACCCAAATTTGAAAACCCTAAATAAAGTGAAAACACGGTCTTGACTCTTGGTATTGTGTCAATATATAGGACTACTAGTAGTATTGATATGATGTAGGTACATCAACTTCACAAGATAGTTCAAATCAATTAAAACTTCCTCCCACCCCGCCATAGCCGTAAATGGCAGACATCGTGTCACTTGCTTCACTTGCAGGAGCACTGGCGAGAACACTTGCAGCTGGTGGCTCCCGTGCAGCCCACTCCACACTGGCAAGTACCTGAGACAAAGTGACAACACACACTCTAGCTATCACCGCTTTTTCCTCTGACACTCCATCCTACATCTCCTCTACCCATTCATTTCTCTCGGAAACTGGCCATTATTCCCCTTAACTGGACATTCCGTACTGTAGAAATTCAAATTTGACAAAAATACCACTGCACATTTCATGCAAAGAAACAAAGACCTTTTCACCTTTTCTTCAAGTCTCCAGTTTCTAAAGGTAATCCATGTACTGCTAAGTGTTGAAATGACGCTTTGCCATTTCAAAGAATTTCAACATTGTTTTATCACATAAAGCTATCTCGCCTAGGGATAATAGAAGTACATAAAGAGCCAGTTCTTTAATCTAAATGCAGTTAACATAAGGTCTTCAAGCTAATGTCATTATTTACCACGACACTTGCAGGGCGCTGAACAGGACTGACATCTGCAACCGTGGACACATCGGCACCTGTCGCCGCAGTTACAAGGAGTCTTCTTGCATTCAGCAGTACAAGCTGCATTTTCACACAAATTATATCAAACATTAATGGCTACTTTTGCAAAAAAACAAATGTCAGGAATTATTTATTAATGTAAATGATACCTTGCCGAACAACATGTTCCCCGAGGTTCATTACTTTTATTTTGGTGTTAAAACGCTAATAAGAATCATATGTATCTTTGTGTTTCATGGGAGAAATATCACCTCCTATTATCAAAGAAACACAAACAACGATTAGTTTTAGTTTAACTGCCATGAAACAACAGTCTTTAACCACCTGCCATAAACCTACCGTCACGTTTGCAGGTCTGACATTCACAGCCGTCGGCACATCCGCACTTGTCGCCACAGTTGCAAGGAGTCTTCTTGCATTCAGCAGTGCAAGCTGCATTTTCAAACAAATTACAACACACATTAAGAGCTTTTGCGGAATCCGATTGTCACGATTAACTAAGTACCGGGAATATCAACACTTGCTCAAGAACATGTTCAGCGAGGGTTACTGCTTACCACTCTAATTCTGACAATCTTATTATTTTTTTAGGCCTTTAGCAGAAGTTACACGTGTGTGTGTGTGTGTGTGTGTGTGTGTGTGTGTGTGTGTGTGTGTGTGTGTGTGTGTTGGCGCGAAGGAGAGAGTGAGAGAGACGGAGAGTTATCTAACCTAGTGGTAATAGACGTGTATATATATATATATATAAGCATTCACCTTAACTGCCATTAACGTACAGACAGCCAGCGACCATTCACCTACCATCACGCTTGCAAGTCTGACATTTGCAGCCTTTGGCACATCCACACTTGTCGCCACAGTTGCATGGAGTCTTCTTGCAATCAGCAGTGCAAGCTGCATTTTCATACAAATTAATCAAATATTATGGATGTTTTCTCCAAATCAAATTTCTTTTTTTACTTTGTAAAGGTAGATCACAATGTCCTAATGAAATTTTTGATGTGAGAAATTATGTAACTTTTCTAATTCTGACGACTAAGCTTTTATGGGTTTGCCACTACTTGGATAGGAGTGTGTGTGTGTGTGTGTGTGTGTGTGTGTGTGTGAGAGAGAGAGAGAGAGAGAGAAGGGGGGGAGAGGGAAACATAGTCGCAAGGAACATAGATGAGAAAGCTTCTTTTTCAGTTCATCTGCCATATAAAAAGTACATCAAACATCAACCTACCATCACGCTTGCAGGTCTGACATTCACAGCCGTCGGCACATCCGCACTTGTCGCCACAGTTGCAAGGAGTCTTCTTGCATTCAGGAGTGCAAGCTGCATTTATACATAAAATACATCAAATATTATGGATGCTTTCTCTAAGTGAATATCATTATTTACTATGTAAGAGTAGATGGCAGCTTCCAAAAAAAAACTTTTCATGAGGAACATTTTGTTATTTTTCTAATTCTAACAAGCAACTTTTTGGGGTTTGGCAATAGTAGTACAGGATTGTGTGTGTGTGTGTGTGTGTGTGTGTGTGTGTGTGTGTGTGTGTGTGTGTGTGTGTGTGTGTGGTAGAGAGAGAAACAGAGAACGAGTGAGAGAGAGACGGAGAGTATCTTGCCAAGCGGTGACAGATGTACGTAAAGAAAAGTCATTCCGTTTAACTGCCATTAACCTACCGTCACGCTTGCAAGTCTGGCAATTGCAGCCTTTGGCACATTTGCACTTGTCGCCACAGTTGCATGGAGTCTTCTTGCATTCAGCAGTGCAAGCTGCATTTACACATAAAGTACATCAAGTATTATGGATGCTCTCGATAAAATCAAACATCATTATTTGCTGTGTAAAGAAAGGTAGGTCACAGCGTCGTAAGGCATTTTTTTTAATGAGGATTATTTTTTCACTTTTCTAATTCTGACGACTAAACGTTTGGGGGGTTTGGCACTACTTAAACAATATATATATATATATATATATGTGAGAGAGATAGAGAGAGAGAGAGAGAGAGAGAGAGAGAGGGAAACGTAGTAGTTACAGACGTAGATAAAGCATGCTTCTTTTCAGTTAGTCTGCCATTAACGTACAGAGTACATCTGACATAAACCTACCGTCACGTTTGCAGGTCTGACATGCAGGTGTGTGTGTGTGTGTGTGTGTGTGTGTGTGTGTGTGTGTGTGTGTGTGTGTGTGTGTGTGTGTGTGAGCATTCACCTCAACTGCCATTAACGTACAGACAACCAGCGACCATTCACCTACCATCACGCTTGCAAGTCTGACATTTGCAGCCTTTGGCACATCCACACTTGTCGCCACAGTTGCATGGAGTCTTCTTGCAATCAGCAGTGCAAGCTGCATTTTCATACAAATTACATCAAAATATGTGAATGTTTTCGCAAAAATCGAATCCCATCATTAACTTTGTAAAGGTAGATCACAATGCACTGAGGAAATGTTTGACGTTAGACATTATGTAACTTTTCTAATTATGACGACTATACTTTTATGGGTTTGCCACTACTTGGACAGGAGTATGTGAGAGAGAGAGAGAGAGAGAGAGAGAGTGAAAGAGAGAGAGTGAAAGAGAGAGAAAGACCGAGAATTATCTTTAATCTTACCTGGTGGAAATAGACGTACATTAAGAAAAACATCAATTGTTTAACTAATGTGAACCTAAAGACTACTAAGAAGGATTTACTTACCGTCACGCTTGCAGGTCTGACATGTGCAGCCGTCACCACATCTGCACGTGTCGCCACAGTTGCATGGGACCTTCTTACATTCAGCAGTGCAAGCTACATTTTTACACAAATTACAAAAACATTAATGAGCAGCTTTGGGAAAGCCAAATATTATTTTTGTTTTAATAGAAGATAACGGTAAATCACATGTTCGACGGTCACCATGTACCTTCTCTTATTTTGACAACTCTGCCAACTAAGGGCTTCAGCTGTAACAGTTCAGGGTGGAGTGTTTATGCCTGTGTATTGTGTATGTAAACGCGGGAGTACGCTCGTCAGTTTTGCAGTTCAGAACTTCTTTACGATGTTTTTACTGACATTAACAATTTTTGCATGGTTTGGTGCAAAGTTATAACAAAGGAATAATTTTATGTGTAGGTAGTTTCTGCTAATCCAAGAACGAACTGTGCCACAAAGCTTTACTAACTCAGACTTTCAGCATGGCATATAAAGACGTCTTGTACACAAATTACGAAATCTTGTTCCTTCTTTTTTCTTACACAACTGTAGCAGAAGTGTAGTTCGTTAAACTGCCTTCGCTTCAAGCAGTGAGGACCAGTAACGACCTAAACAGTGGGCGAGTGTCATATGCGGGACCACAGGGGCCGAGAACCATAAGTGTAGGCTATACACTGGGCTATATACCGTACTACAAGAATCTCCTATCGCGGGCCCCCCCTCAGGTGCGGTCGCCCCACTTGCCCCCCCCCCCCACCCAAAGGCCGCCTCTGGTGAGGACGAGATGCCCTTGAGAATTTAGACTTTATGTAAAGCAGAGATGAGGGTCATGTGAAAAAGAAATCCATTACTGTTTTCACACGTCTTTAGTGAATCAGGTCGGCTGCTTAAAGGTTTAAATCAATTCAAAGAACAGGACTGCCATGGATGCCATGTACCCTCAATTTAGCGAGAGATAATAAAAGCTAGTTGACCGCCCACGCCTGGCATCCAAACACCAGGTCTTTCCAGCAGCTTTGCTACAGCTTCGCAAACGCACGCGACTTAATTGCGCTACTTTATTAATAACGCGAGAAGAAACACTAGCACGAAACCGATATCACTATCACTGTCTCTTAATTTAATCTTCCGAAGTTACTCTTCACTGTTGTGCAAAGGGCATTGAATCTAAGGGAAGTTACATGTTCACCATTCACATTATGAGATGATTTTCAAACAGCTGACAGGGACAACAAATCGGTGCAAATCAGATAAAATGGTTAGGATTTGGTATCCTCGAGATCATAGATTGCATCTCACGGACAAAATGAGTGAAGCGAAATGATCAGCAATGCCGTCTAAGCTGTTGCAAAAGAAGAAAAGCGTCTTACCAGGATTAGCGGAAGACATGTTGGTTGTCACGCTGGACACTTGCAATAAAAAGTTGTCGCCGAAGAGGATGGTTCGGTTGTCGACGTTGTCGCCTGACGACGTTTATATGGGAGCTAGGCAGGCTTTTGCACACGATCACCATGACCTTTCGTCAGTGCAGTCCATCTAATCTGCGCATAACGACGATGGCTCGTCTAGCGATGCACACGGTTCTTAAAGAGGAAAGATCGGACCCTTGACCCTTGTCGGTCTATTTGTAGGAGCCAAGCGTCTCCGCCAGTTTCGTGACACCAGGATCGCCTCTTTTGTATTTAGATGCTAACATGTCACATATTGGTTATATTTTAAAAGGTTTTAAACGAGACATACACACAGCCAGCATATAAATGGTGGACATATCGACAGTCGGACGGCTAGACTGAAGGTTACTGTTGGCTGGTTTTTTTTCGTTAATGGAGGTCACATTTGAGTCAGGTCAAATAATGAAGCTGTATGTATATCTGCTCTAAATAAAGGTCCATGGAGATAGAAAAGAGACGTGACAAAACAGTTTGATTTAGAAAGAGACGCGAGCAAAACCAGTTGAACTCGTCTATTCAGTGGAGTCCATATGAATCTTCGGCCTGTCTGTCATCTCTCTCTCTCTCTCTCCCACGCACACAAACACACAAACACTTGCATGCATGAATGTGTTGAAAAAAGCGTGCAGAAACATTAAGTGCAAATAGAGTCAACGATGCCGATGAGAAGCCATCATTGGGTGACAGGCTATAAATTTTTTTTTCCTTGCGTATTGTAAGCTTGGACCTCAGGGGAGATAAACAACGACATTGTGCAAGACTACTTGACCTTTCTGGTAGATAAATGCTGCGGAGACAGTGTCGAGTGTTCGACTGAGGGAATAAGGTGCAACTGTACTCCACATATCTGGCGGAGATACCCTGTTATTTGTAATCACATGACAGCGAATCCTGACGCAGTTTTGCACACGGCACGCTCCGTACTTTGTGCTCGCCTCCGCTGTTAACGACATGCTTAAACTTGTTGTTATGGGTCACAGCGGAGAACGTTATTGCTTACTTTCTGGGTTATCGACTTCTCCCCACAAGACCTTGTCTCCACGATGCAGCAGATGACTAGACTCTCCGTGCCACTTGCCACGTGCTTGTGAATCACGTGCTACACTGCTGAACACCTAGAGAACTGCATGTCATCTACATGTTTAATGATTCAAGTCCTTCTCCATTCGACCTTGTCTCCACATACAGTAAAGTGGATGACTAGACTCCATGCCACGTGCAACGTGCAACGTGCATGTTAATCACATGCTAACCTGATGAGAACGAAACAATATAATCACAGTAAATCTTCCGTATTTAACTTCATAATTCAAAACTAATTAAACAAAAGAACGAAAAATTGAAACAGCACATAACACACTAAAGCATACATAGATGGTGTGAAAGAGACCTCCACACACACACACCTAAACATTCACATCCCCCCCCCACTCACACAGACGCAGAGATGTAGTGAATGAGTGTGTGTGTGTGTGAGAGAGAGAGAGAGAGACTGCTGATTATAAACGATATTCACAGAAACACAACGTTATCACACAGGGCTTTGACTTTGTGATTAGTTAAAAGTATGAGTTCTGTCTAGTGAAATTATTCAGCATTTGAGGGTTTCTTTGTCTGTATACGTCACCGTCCATCTCAGTGGTCTACTGAACGCAGGCGATAGATTACCCATTTTTTAATTTAAAAAAAAAATGTTTTGATCTTTACCTACCCAAAGCGACACTTTTATACAAGAAATGTTTTCTGTGTTTTTTTAATATTTCGGCCCATTTAGAACCGTGGAAGCCGTTTTGGGCTTTTCGTCAACGTCCTCGATCATGGTCATCATTATCCTCATCAAGTACGCGGTACTGCGACAGTCTCGCACTCGGCAGTTAGTATATGATTTACAAATACCAGACACGTGGAACGGAGTAAGGCCATACTACATTGTATGTGGAGACAAAGTCACGTAGGCCATAAAATGTGATAACCCAGAAAATAAAAAAAAAATGCTGTTCTCAACTCTGAACCGGCTCAAGCTTGTTATAATTCATAACCGTCAACAACATAGCTGCACACGATGTATAAAGCGTGCCGTGTGCAAATCTTCGGCAGTCTAACGACACCTCCGCCAGTTTTGTGGAGTCACTTGCGTTGCACTCTTTCAGTCGAACCCCTCATACTCTGCCACAGACCACAGTAGTTTTTTTATGTTGAAAAGCTTCAGTTACCTTCTGAAAATTAGCCACTCTTTCCCTGGGCTCCGTCAGAGGAAAAAGCCATTGAAAAAGTTTACATCGAGAGACTATATATATATATATCAGTGGCGTAGGAAGATCTGCTTTGTTGGGGTGAGTGGGACACCACGCTGACAGTAAACGTCGTTGACATTCTTGCCTTCTCAGTATCTTTCTTTTTTTAGGGGGAGCGGCTGCCCACCGTCGGTATATTGTGCGTGCGCGTGCGCGCGTGTGAGTTAAAAAGAGAGAAGAGGATGAAAACGGTGCTACGTCGGTCGAGCGAGAGAGAGAGAGAGAAGAGAGAAAAGGTGCATGCTTGCGTGATCGAGAGAATACTAAAAAGGGATAAGGAGGGGGAGAATTTTTTTTATTCTTATAATAATTGTATACACGTGCATGTGCATACATCCAAAGGGAGACAAAAGAACACAACACAGCCCCACAATCTGTTTATAATTGGCGTTGACGTGCGACGTGCATGTTAATCCCAAGCTAGACTGACGTGTGTGTGTGTGTGAGGCAAAGAGGGTGAGAGAGAGAGAGAGAGAAAGAGCGAGAGAGAAAAGAGACTGCTTATTATAAACGATAAAAATGTGTCTTACAATGTGATATAAAAGCTTACAGCGTTATCACATAGCGCATTGACTGTGTGAAACGTTGAAAGTATTAATTATGTCTAGTAAACTTTTCCAGCATGTTAGGATTTTTTCGTCTGTATACATCACCGTCTCTCTCTCTCAGAGATCTACTGAACGCAGGTAATAGATTATCCTTATTGTTATTTTTGATTTTACTTAAAACTTTTTATATCTTTATCTATCCAAACCGACACATTTATACGAGAAGACAACAAATGATGAGAGTTAATAGTTATGCCCCTATTTACTAGGAAATCGGCCAGCAATTATGGAAAGGATACTACTTATGAAATAGTCTTATGTAATAATGAATTACACTACAAAAAATACCAAGTTGGCTCTAGTAAATTCCTAAACTTAAAATCAAGCGTCCTTTGAAATTTAGGAGCGACATTTAAAGCCTAATACGAGCGCTCAGCGAAAATCGCTGGAAATAGAGCATAAAGTATCACAAAAAAATGTTCTGGGGGTATTATATGACGAAGAGGAACGGAAAATGTTTTTCTCGTAATCACATAAGAATGCCGATGTTTGAAGGCTTCATAATTATGTTATCATAGTTTGGGAATTATTATTTTAAAATGAACTTAACCCGACCCTAAAGAAAAATGTTGCACTCGTGTTGACCTTTAATTAGGAGTATACTGGTCAGGAGGAACAGTGCATTTACTTTCTGCAACCAAAAAAAAAAGACAATAGAACATGCATTCTGGCTCTGATTTGTGGTTAAATTTTTCTGGTAAAGCTCCGGGAAGGATTTTATATAATAAGCTGCAATGATAATCATGACTTAGAACTAAACGAACCATTCTTAAAATGCAGGTATAACAAAACTATTAAAACCTTTATTTTTCGACACTGATTTATTTGAAGTCAAATTCTTTATCTACAAGTGCATATTCGAAAGCGACAGCAACTGTCACTATTTTACTACATATAAACAAGAGACATACTACAGAAAAATTAAACCCATCTTTCAGCACCAAATTACAGAATTAATAACCCAATGTTTTGGTTATAATACTCTACTTGACCTACGATAAGAGTTTAGGGACTTTAAGTGCCACAGTGCCAGTACTATCTATAACAAGTGGCAGTTCCCACATAGGTCTTTGTTTATTCTTTTCCTTCCACTGGTGTTTGAAACTTTGCAACTGTTTGGTATCATTGTACTTGCACTATGATACATAGGTCCATTTCAATACTGAGCATTATTCCATATTGTAAAAGAGTATTTTTTGTTAAAACAATCGATTATACTACTAGTAATTAGTTGATTTTAACAAAATAGCCTGACAGGTGTAATAACACTTTTTATATTCAGCGTGTAATAATGGATTGTAAAATAATGCTGTGGTTAAAGAACAGCCAGTACGCTCCGCCAACGATCTTGCTGTCATCAGAAATTCGAAATGGAGGGTTTCCTTGAGTGTCTTGAGAAAGGCTGAGCGCGGATCACGACCCTGGTTAGGTGGACAAATCTGCCTTTGGATCCTTTGCGGTTGGATGACCTCATGGCAACAGAACGATCTTCAAGTCAAAAGAGGTAATGTCGATTGTTGATGGTCTCTTTTCCTTTGTTTTCTCTCTCCGAGCTTGGCTGCTGACTACGTCACGTACGTAGAACGTGTGCCACTGCCACACATTGCATTCTCAAACTAGTCGACAGTTTCTTTTTGAGTTCATACGTTCTTCCAAACACACTTATCCTAATCCACACACTTCTTTCATCTGTGCCAAGGCGTCATCCGCTTGCTGCACTCTGTGTTTTCGTGTCTGTTGTGTGGTTGACTGTAGGTTCGTTTGAATTTTTTCGTGCCCGGCGCATCGATCTCGCCTCTAAATTGGGAAATGTGATCCCCAAATCAATTCTGTTATTACTACTATTATTGTTATAATTTTTTATGGAAAAAGTTTGAAGGGAACGCACGGTGCCGGAATAGGGGCTACAGGACAGATGGTAGACAAGTTGCGGAGGATTATGGAATGATTGGTCTTTATTGTACTTTTTTTATAGATCAATTTGAATTTTTAAAGAGTTTTACTTCTCCATTATAATACTTCATTTTTATTTATAGTGGATGTTCTTTAATATTTCATTTTATTACAGTTGATGTTCTATATTATCAACAAAGTTCTCAAACACAAAACAAATCAATTGCTTAAAATAATGTTCGTAAAGATTGCAAGTTTTGCTCACTCATATGATGTTCTGTTTGTTGTGTATACAATACTAAGCATGAATGTGCTTTTAATTCTCCCACAAAACAATTAATTGTTAATAATTCAGTAAAAAAATAAGTTTTCTCTATTTGTTTGGCCTCTTAATTCCGCAAATCATTGCATTGAAGGATAACATATTCTGGCACCATCCTCCACCAGTCCCCTTCGAGAAAGTTAAATCTTTGTTTTCCGCGGCTAGGGACCTTGAGCTTTATGCAGCCTAAAATACTTTGTTTTAAAGAAGTTCCTCATATGGTCATAGAAGCCTTCTCCAATATTTTTAATTGTTTTTAAAAGAGAAGTCCGTACAAATTACACACCTTCTGTTTCATAAAGGTCCTCATCCTCCTTGATGAAAAGTTGGAGTAACTTTTAACAGCTAAATAACTAGATGGCTCTAATTTAGCAATATTTACTTATATGTTCAGGATTTTGCTAGAAAAATGGTAGAAATAATTTGCTCTTAGATCTTTTTCTAATGGGTTCAACGTGACCTTTAAAACACAAAGATGCATTAAAGATAACGACTGATAGGCAAAGGCTACCAAAACTCAGTAACTATTCTCGCTGTTAGGAAACTTATGTAACATTTACTATACACATTTAACAAACGACACACAACTGCAGAATTAATTTGTATTTCGTTATTTCCAATCAATATTTTCAAAACAATTCATGAAAATTTGGGAACCCTGAATGAAACTTAAACAGGGTCTTGCCACTTAGCATTTTCTTATATAACTACTACAGTATCAATAATAGTATTGGCAAGATGAGCAGGGGAAGTACGTCATCGTCACATCAATTTAACCCCCTCTCATCCCACATCAGCCGCAAAAGGGCAGGAATCGTTTCTCTTGCTTCACTTGCAGGAACACTTGCGATGACACTTGCAGCTAGAGGCCCCCGTGCAGCCCACTCCACACTGGCAAGTACCTGAGGCAAAGTGACAACAGAAACATGAGTTATCACCGCTTCTTCCTCCGACACTTCATCCTTCGCCTCCTCCGTCCCATCGATTTCTCTCTTTAGAACTAGCCATCATCCCCCTTCTCGAGTCACTCTGAACGATGGAATTTCAAATGTTACTAAGGTTACACTGCCCATCTCATTCAAAGAAACAAAGGCCATTTTTTACATTATTTTCTTCAAGCCTACAATATCCAACGACAATCCATGTCCTGTTCTGAGGTAGATAATGGTGTTTTGCCTGTTCAGTTTCCAAATACAGACCTAAACTGTATGCTTCTATGCAGTATCAGCCGCTTTCTTAGACACACGACAGATTGTATAGCTCTAGGTGTAATCACGAACTTGTATTAAAGACCAACCTGAATGGTTTGCGTTTTTTGCAGATATCGGTATTTGGTGTTGACTGCTGCCAGTGTTGTGAATGGTGCACTACTGTGACGTAGTACACTGTTAGCAACGCTTGTTGATCGTAAGTACGAATCGCAGCGGATAATTAATTAACGGATGGGTTTTGGAGGCTAAAATTTACTGGTTAGGTTTATATCGCTTGTGTCTACCGATATATGAAAACTTCGAAAACCATTCAGGCTGGTCTTTAAACCTGAAGTCAACAGCTACGAAATGAGTGCAGCAGATTTTTGCGCACATCCCGCGCCTCCCCACTCCGATCATTATGGCATTAAGAAACAAACTTATCTTTCCTACTGGTAACAAACGTACATAAAGAACGATTTTCTTCACTTTAACTGACATTAACCTACAGCCTTCAAGCCAATTCCGTTAACCTACCACGACATTTGCAGGGCGCTGAACAGGCCTGACATCTGCAGCCATCAGCACATCCACAGCTGTCGGTACAGCAGCATGGAGTCTTCTTGCATTCAGCAGTGCAAGCTGCATTTTCAAGCAAATTACATCAAATAATATATTTTTAAAATTTATTTCGCAATAACGTTATGATTTATTCATTAATAGCAGATCACTCTCTGCCCAAACACACTAGTCGCCAGTTACCTTCCTTAATTCTGACAACCTTCAAGGTTTAGAGATACTAGGTAGATTGTTGCTTGTGCGTGCGCGTGTGTTCGTGTTCATGTTTGTTAATGCGTGTACATATTTGTGTGCAGATTTCTACACACAAACCAAGCACTCAATCTCTCTCTATCCATATCCTTCCGATTGTTCTGGCACAGAAAAAAAGCTGAATTTTTTTTTTGTCATAGTGGTAATGGACGTTCAAAGATTTTTTTTTAAAGTTTAACTGTAAATAACTTCAACCCCACTGCACTGAGCGCCACACTTACACTTGCAGCAGGACTGACACGTGCAGCCGTCGGTACATCTGCATCTCTCGCCACAGTTGCATGGAGTCTTCTTGCATTCAGTAGTACAAGCTGCTTTTTCACACAAATTACACGAAATATTAATGTGTGTTTGTATTATAACCAAATTTCATGATTTTCTAATGAATGGCAGATCGCCCTTCTCTTAAAGGGATGCTTTTGAGGTTCACTTCTTGCATTTCCAATCTCCTACCAAAACAGTTTCCACCGTCAGGACAGATGTGTGTGTGTGTGTGTGTGTGTGTGTGTGTGTGTGTGTGTGTGTGTGTGTGTGTGTGTGTGTGTGTTTGTGTGTGTGCGTGTGTATGGTGTGTTTGTAGTACAGAACGTCTTAACGACCACTCCACTGACATTAACAGATCCAGAACGGTCTGGTGCACAGAAATTAAATTAGTACCGAGAGATCAGATGCAGGCAGGCAAAGGTAGTGAATACTAATTCCAGAATGAACTGTGCACCGTAGTTCTCGACATTTAACCATGTCTTATTTTTAAAAAGCTTCACTTTGTCAGTGCTATAGCTTAACCCATAATGTACGAAAACTCATGATTCCTGCTTCTTGATTAGATTTTTAATCGACAACAGCTTAATTCCTTTTACTTCCTCGGCTTCACGCTGTGAGGACTGGAGCTGTCACTATAAGCTTACACTTTATTTTAGGCAGAGAGACTGCACGTGAAAAAGGCATCCATCTAACACCACATAGAGTTGAAGCACTGACACCTGGAGCTGTAAGCTGCATAAAGGCTTGAAACTATTTTATATGGTAATGTCATAAATATATCAAAGGACTGGATACCATGCACAATGCAGGTGTCATGTGCTTAGAAACCCTCCCTTCACTCAAAAATCCGCCTCTATAATGCGCATGCGTCATAGTTTGATGCCTAAAACAGTAAATAGAATATTAAAAAGAACTTGAAATCGTGCACGGGCACAATATTATGGGCTTTTGAGCGCAGTTTCTTCGGGAGTCTAGCTCTAAATACTCAGTTTAGCGAGCAGCAGGACTCACCAGCACCGTCGCCATTGCCTTGTAAACGCACGAGACTTAATTGTGATGTTCTGTGCACTTTGATCGAATTATATCATTAATTATGTGACGAGAAAAACTACGAAATGGATATGAAACTGTCATTACTGTCTGTTATTTAACATTACTGTTGTGCAATAGGAAAGCTACCTGCACGTTTTTGTTAGTAGATGATTATTTCCCTTTACCAAACAACTGACAGGGGCGAGCGCTTGGAGCAAACATTACATCTTAATGGTCTCAATACAAAATCTAGAAAATGTCTGCTCTCTGAAGAATCTTTCCTGATTTAGCCAACAAGATCAAAGACTGCAGCGGAGGTAAATGTACCTAGGACTTATTACAGCCGGTACTGTCGTTGCAAAAAGGAGATAAATTTCTTACCAGGGTTAGCGAATGCCTGGGTAGAAGACATGTTGGCTGTCACGCTTGGGACTTGAAATAAAATGTTGTCGCCAAAGACGGATACTTTGGGCTCCTCACGTGTCTACATTTATATGGAAGGTAGGCAGACTTTTGCATACGACCTCCAAGGTTAACTGTTAGTGCAGTCCATCTAATTTGCTCACATTTCTCGATGACATCTTGTCTATCGATTGCATGGTTGTAAAAGATGCAAAGGTCGGACCCTTGAAATGTTGGTCTACTGGCAGCATCCAGGCTTCACCGCCAGCTTTGTGACATCAAGCTCTCCTATTTTGTATTCATCTGCTAACATGCTAGATATTGTGTGTGTGTGTGTGGGGGGGGTTGTAAGGACGTCAAGGAGACAGAAACACATTCGGTGTTTAATCAATTGGAAGGTGAGTATCTTAAATATTTGAAGTAAACTACTTCTTGCGAATTTTCTTTTTTGGAGGTTACACCTGGAGCCATGAATAATGCAGCGTGTGTGCAGACCTGCCATAGAAAATGTCCATGGAGCTAGAAACGAGATGTAGCCAAACACTTTGGTGACTGACTCCACAGCATTCTGTTGGTCTCTCTATCCCTCTTACCCACCCACTCCTACACGCACACACATACGCATCTATGTACGGATGCTTGAAACAGGGGAACAAGATTTTTTAAAGTGGAAATAAAAATGACGATATTAACGTCGAAGAGTTACTGGGTTGCAAACGTTATTTGTTATTTTAAGTCATTAGAGACCTAGATCACAGCAGGTCAACGACATTGTGCAATGCGCGTGAGCTTCCCAACAGATAACTCGAGTGTCGCGGAGACAGCGTGTGGTGTGCTCGGCTGAGGGAATAGGGTGCGACTGTCCTCCACATATCTAGTGGAGGTGGTTTTTTTTTTTTTTATAAAGCACATGACGAACTTTTGCACACGGCACGCTCTATTCTCCGCGCGTGCCTCCGCTGTTGACTATGAGTCAGCAGAAAACATTGATGATAAGTTTCCCTTCTCTCCGCTCTTCGAACTTGTCTCCACATACAGACAATACAGGGAAGCGGATGATTAGACACCGACCCACGTGTCACGTGCATGCGAATCACGTGCAACACTGACGAGAGGCTTAGACAATCGCACTAACTCGTCCGGATCTGACTTTATTATTCAGAAAAAAAGTAAATAAATACAATCAAAATTTGAAACAGGGTTTAATTTATATCAGCTTACACCAGATGCTGTGAAGACACACACACACACACACACACACAGAGTGAGAAAAAGTGAGATAGTATGCGCTAATGATAAAAGGTACCCACGGACAATGTGTCACTTTTGACCTTTGCAAATGGAAATGACTAGTGCAGAGAGTTCAAAATGGAATGCGAATGAAAGAACACAGAAAAGCACTCAAACTTTTAAAGTCAGATTTGTTTTCTAGGAGGTGCCTCCTGTATGTTGATATGTTGATCAGTAATCATCTGAATATCAAATAGTATTAGTGCCGTATTCTGAACGTCTATGTCACTGTCATCCATCAACCTGGACGCACTCAAGGAAATATTTTTTTTTAAAGACAAAGTGTATTCTTACAGACAGGGAACTGTTCATTGTGTTGACCCAACTCTTTGCCATACAAATCCCCCTCCCCTAAGCCCAGCGACCAGTTGCACAACACATTTCTAATTTTAAACACATTTAGGCCTTAGCTCTATTTAGATTATTAGTTTAAAGTGCACACCACAATTTTAGAATATTTAAAACTAAAACTGCTTTAAGTAAGATAAAGTTGTTCAAGTCTGACTTTCCATCCTGTCAGTACAATTTTTTTTGTATGTTTTTCTGCAATCCAACAAAATTGCTAAGAAGAGAATTTGCTTCTTTAGAACAGGGTTTAGAAACGTGTTGTGCAACTGGCCCCAGATCTCTACACCTGCTTTTAAAGCAGGGCTAAGGTGTTGATGCGATTCTCAGCAATGTAGCACGTGATCTACATGCACATGGCAGTGATGGCACGAAGCGTAGTCATCTGCTACATCGTATGTGGAGACAAGGTCACGAGGGCAAAACTATTTGGTAACCCAGAAACTGTTCTCCGCTGCACTTACAAACCTACCAGGACTAGTTTAAAACTGTTGATTGTCGTCATCAGTGGAGGCCAACAAAAAGCACCGAGCGTGCCGTGTGCAAAACTGCTTCATTCGTCATTTTTGTGGTCATGTGATTGGAAGAAGATTCCTCCCCCATATATGTGGAGTACAGCTGCACTAAATTCTCTCGTCCGAGCGCTCCGCATTGTCTATTTTTGAGTTACATGTATATTCCAAAAAGGTCGAGGACATTCAACTACGTTTTCGTTGACCTCTGCTGTGGTTTAAGCTTACATTCTAAAGAAAGGGTGAAAAATATGAGTGCACATCAAAAAGACTGCACTCAGTGGTCTTGCGCAAAAGCCTGCCGAGCTCCCAGACAAACGTCAGCAGGTGAAGAAGACTCGAGCCCAACACATTCATCCTCTGTGACACCGTGATCACTTCCAGTCCCCAGAGCGCTAGTCAACATGTCTTTCACCCAGGCACCCACCCCACTAACCTTGTTAAGAACATTCTAATTATATTGCACTGGCTTAAACAGCAGTGGTTACCATTTCGCTGTGCTGTCGTGCGTGAGCTGAAATCTCTGATAATGTTCGTTGAATCACGGACCTTCATCTACTGGATGAGTGTCTCTCATTCGTTGCCTCTTTGCGCTATCATAGGAGTGACCAATTGTAACAAACCCTACAAACGTTAGGTTTTCACTTCCGTTTCCGATTTCAAAATGGCGAGTCTTCCTAACGTCGAACCACTGACAATTTTTTTTAAAAAAGCATTGTTTTTGATTTTTTTGGGAAACAATTATATAGATTATTCTGTTCCAAAAAGCCTATACTTTAAGAATTAATTTAATATATGCCACAGATGAAGGTCCGTGGTAACACTGAAGACAATAAGGAAATCCCACGTTGCTAAGGTCGGTTGGTATTGTAAGCTATGATGGCGACGAGGATAGATGTTTACTTTTTGTTGAGGATCACGACCTCTCGCTTTATTGGTATGGCATCCAACAATGCAACAATTTGCACCTGTCCATTTTTTTCGAATCCATTTATGTCTGCAAACCACTGACCTTTATTAAAATTAAATGAAGGTCCGTGTCTCTTCGCAACAGCAAACCGGAACCGGAAATACGGGCTCGCTGATAAGGACAGCCGAGACTTACACCGGATATAAACCTGAGACACTTATCCAGTAATTGAAGGTCCGTGGTTGAATCTTGGCTGCGTGGGGGTCATTTTGTGTTGGTGAGTTCTGTTAGCCTTGCGCTGTTTTCGTCCTCGACGATTATCTGTTTTCTTTTAAGCAGTTGACAACAGAAGCAGATGCCGAATCGAGTTTAACAATGTTCTCGGTTTTGTATTCTGACAGCCTAGCAATCATGTTTGCCTCTAGCGCATTTCAGGGTTTGTTATCCCTGGCATCCGTTTCTTCAAAGGGAAATAATCAACTAGTAACGAGAATGATGTGCAGCTAACTTCCCTTGGATCTGATACCCGCTGCACAACAGTTAGAAGAATAACTTCGTAAGGCTGAATAATAGACAGAGATGGCAGTTTCATGTCCGTGCCAATGCTTTTCTCGTCACATTATTGATCTTATGATCACCTCCGGATCCCGGATACACACGAGCAATAGAATTAATTTGCGTGCGTTTGCGAAGCTGTGGCAAGGCTGCTGGCAAGACCTGAAGCTCGTATGGCAAGAGTGGCGGTCAGCCTCGTTTTATTAACTGAGGCCGCGTGGCATCCAGTCCTTTGATCCGTCCTTGAGGCCGCTTTATGAAAGAGTTTCAAGCCTTTAAACAGCCGATTGGATTCATTACAGACTTGTGGAAAACAGTATTGCACGCCTTTTTCACGTTTCTTTCCCTCTACCCAAAATCAGTCTTCATTCTAAAAGTGACAGCTCGAATCCTCACAGCGTGAAGTCGGCAAAACGAATTAAGCTGCTGCAGATTTAAAATCCAATCAAGTGACAAACTTCCGTATGTTGCTGGCAAGAGGTCTTCAAGGGTTGAGGATAGCTCTTGAGTTGAGGAAGTTTATTGTCTACGAATAGGGTGCACAGTTCATTCTGCAGACGAAATTAGTAACTAGTATCCTTTCATTGCCTATAGGATCTCCTTGTTATAATCTGATTTCTTTTGCAGCATATTATTCAGACACAGCCAGTACAACATTCTCTGGACCGGTTCTGCAGTAGAAAGTATCTAATGCACTCTTTCTAATTTGTAGACATCTTTTCATTTCTTCCCGGCTGTTTTGTTTTGGACTGAAATAACGTGTCAGATATGAATTAAAAAATAATGAAGCAAAGACAAGCAAGGTTGTCAGTAACTGCAGCTGCAGCTGTCTTATTTCCCCTAGTGACTTGTCGGAAAAAGTAGAAAATGCACATCAGGTATAAAAACAGCTTCCACACACACACACACACACACACACACACACACACACACACACACACACACACACACACATCGAGAGAGAGAGAGAGAGAGAAGGGGGATTCGTTCAAATATCGTTAAGACCCGAACATTTTTAGCATGTCAGAACTGAGGGACGTAAGCGGTCGCCCTCGGCGGACACGACTTTGAGACTAGGGTAATTCCATCCTTTGATTAGCAAAGCACATTATTCGGTTATCTCAAAATAATCCTTTAATATTTGATGTAATTTATGTGAAAATGCATTTTGTACTTCTGAATACAAGGAGACTCCAGGCATCTGGGATGACGCGTGCGGATGTGGCGACGGCTGCAGATGTCGGTGCTGCTCAGCGGCCTGCAAGTGTGGCAGTCGGTTACTCATGGCAGAGGATTTACGACAGTACGCTATGATATGGTAGTTACACTGAACTAAAGAAATGCATTCTTTATCGATGACCCTCCAGTTCAGTGTTACCGCTAGGTAAATTAATTTTCTTTAATAAAGCAAGAGAGTGCACCTGAGCTGTGCGCAGTAATCTGTTGTGCTCTTGTCATAGCTGTACGTTTCAGGCTGTGATAAATAATCATTTTTTGCGATATTTGTTGTGATTTATTTTTGAGTAGTGAGAACTCCATTTTAGCGAGGGTTACGCAGATGGTTACGTGTCTCAGAAATTGTTTTTGCTGCTGCTGCTGCTGCTGCTGGCAATGATAGTGGTAATTGCTGAGAAGGAGTTTGATCTGTGCAAATAGTTTGAATACTAACAACTAAAGTGTCCAAGTCAGAGGAAATCAATGATAAACGTGAGAAAATTCTGGACCACATGAACTGATATAGATTGGTGTCTTTTAACGGGACAGGCAGTGCAATGTTTAGTAAGAGTTAAAAGACCGTAGTACAGAGTGACCCAACAAAAAAGATGATCGTCAATATAGAAGAGAGAAAGCGATGGGCTACGAGGGAAGGTGGTTGGGCGGAGGTGTTAGACGCAAGAATCGGCGATAACTCGTGTTGTCACTTTGTCTCAGGTACTTTTCAGTGAGGAGAGGGCTGCACGGGAGCCCCCAGGTGCAAGTGCCATCGCAAGTGTTCCTACAAGTAACGCATGTTTGACGCTGCTCACCGTGTGCACCTTGTGTGTGTGTGTGTGTGTGTGTGTGTGTGTGTGTGTGTGTGTGTGATGTGATAAATGAAACGCAGAAGTGGAAAATGACATGAGCCATCTTGTGAAGGTGTCGTACGGTTTACGATCATTTTGACTCTCGTTCTAGTGACACCACATTGGCATAGCAAGCAAGATAATCCTTAAGACAAGACCGTGTTTTAATTTCAATGCTGATCCTTAGTTTTGCCTGAATATATTAGAAACTCTCATACTCCAAATGTTAAAACAACTGAAACAAAGAATATGAAAAATGACTCCTGTGCAGTTTACTGGATGTGTGGAGTAAATAATAAATGTAGTGTAAATAATAATAGAGTAGTAAGTCTTTTCTCACAATGAAAGCGAAAGTTGCTACTTAGTAATAATTACCTGGTTCACTATTGTCACAAAAAATGGTCACTAAATCACACTCACTTGTGACACATGCGCATTCTTTCAACAGGATTAAATGATTGCTTTTTTTTGGTTGTTCGTGTCGGGTTATTCCTCAAGGAAGAACTTTGAACAGGACAACACAAAATACATACTTCCAGCAGTATTTAACTCCTGTCTATGTTCAAATACGTTTGAAACAAACACCAGACATGAAGTGTGCAAAGACAGAGATATGAAACGAAAAAGACCTCTATAAATATACACAAGAATTAAAACTAGATTTCATCTCTCGAAGTGATCAAAGTTGTAAGCACGTTTGGTCCCAGCCTAAACATTGAGTCAAGCAGTCCAACGAAATAAATAACATAACATCGATAGGCAAACTTACGCTTCTTTCACTCCTTTAATCTACAATCATTGCAATACACGTGTCACTCCGAGCTCAAGAATGTCCCCTTTAACCCATTGTACTTGCCTATGGTAATAAAGTCTTGCCCTTCTTATTTAAAATGGCACATAACAGGTCAATTATACTCTGATATGGACTGACACGTGACAAGTATATGTCCGTGACAAGATGAAGACGTCAGTGGACAAGCCTTGTGATTCGAAGGTCTCGTTTGGTCCGTTACATAAAGATCCGATAAAAACACACGTTGACATGTTTCCAATGTCTCTTGAAGGTAATTAGAAATTTTAAAAAATCCTTTTAACAGCAATTGCCCGAACGTGTTAGCGAAGCAAATATGGCAAATTGGAGCCATATTATTTATAATTCTTTACAAATTGCCTCGGCCTTTCTTCAGTGAGGGAGAAGACCTTAACGGAATCGAGAGGCATGTTGTGTTTGGAGACATCGCTTGTTAAAAACAATTACAAATATTGGCGAAAGCTTTCATCATCTTAAGAGGAGATTCTTTCAGCAAACGGTTTTTAATAATAGATTTCAGAAGACATGAATTGTCGTCTGAAATCGCTGTGTGTGTGGGGGTGGGGGGTGGGGGGTGTGGGGGTTGGGGACTTTGTTACGGAAACTGGAGGTGGGGCTACATCATGGACAGCTGGGGGAAAGGGACCTGAAGCAATGAGTCATGTGTAGATGGCACGAACGAACCCGGGGATCAGTTGTTTGTGGTTTGTCCATCGATTCCGTTTAATAAGAGTCGTTCCATTGTATATCATTAGGCACCAACCTCAGTTGTAGCCAGATGTCTCCATTCCACACTTTCAGCCACTGGTGCCTTCATCGCTCGCTCCTCATGTCTCGAGCTGATGGCCGACAAATAAAAGGTTCTGGAGTGGTGTGGATGGTAAAGGCCTGTGCGAAAATGAGACAATGAGCACAACTCAAGCGCTACGGAATAGAGCCTCAAAATGCTTTTCCCCCTGTCATTGCTGCAAGTTAGCAGTCTATTAATAGCATGCTTGTGGAAGACCATCAAAAGCAGATCAAGGAAACGGGCTTTCACACTCTTCTATCAAGCTGGCATAACCAGGAACAAATTATGTTGTAATCGCGCTTGCGCAGAATTCTGAAAATCGCAGTTGGCTGACGAGTATCCACTCAACTTTCTTCCAGCGATTTTCCGAGAATCTGGTCCTGCGATTGAATTAATATAGAAACTTGCAGGTCCACTGCCGCTGCCACTTCTGCTTCATTGTGTAAAACCTGAAAGAATCTTTGTCGCCTAATGGATCTTGGAAAATTATAATAGTTTTTGATTTTCGCCACAGAAAGGGAAGTCTCCTGTTTCATGCTATTCGTTCGTGTACGTTTTTTTTGGTACTTCTATGCAAGCCATCCCAGCAATATGCACGCAGCCACAAAAAGGTTTCGTGTTACAAAGAGCAATAACTGAGCCATTTGCCTGTGAAACGTGCAGAGTGCCGAGCCATAGAGATTTTTTTCTGCAGTGGTAACATATTGTAAGTTCCATTGCTTTTTAAAAGAACAGACCAGCAAAACGCGAGTTTGTTAGCTTGACTTTGGGGAAGATTGGGTAAAGTAAAAATTTGGGATTAGCATGGGTACAGGGAATTAGAAGCATGAATAGACGACTAGACGTCTGGTGAACACGTTTGACACAGAAGATTTAACGATTATGAAAACGACCAGATAGAAAAGGGACATCTTTCCTTCAGATAGTAAGAAAAGAAATCATAGATGGAAACAAATCATGTATGGATTACTTCTGAAGAAATTATCTGCTGGACACCAGCCATTCAGACTCCCTGTCGGGCACCAGCCAGTCAGACTACCTGCGGGGAATGCCCTACAGTACCCAAAAAAATAAGAGAAAGAGAGAAAAAAAAAACAGAGAAAGACGTCGCTAGTCTGGTAGAGCTGTTTGTAATCGGCTACTATTTCACAGGAACCAATTAGAGTGCAAAATAGAAGAGACAGTTCGGCAAAGTCTGGCTTGTATGCTTGTAACGGAGAAGACTAGCTTAAAGAACGGCTATTTATTGTGCCAGACGATCTTGCTTCACAGTAGAAAATAAAAGAAAACAGATAAGCATTATCTTTCCACTACGTGCCGGAATAGACAGTACAGATGTCGAGGGGGGGGGTGGTATTTGGTCAAAGTTGTTTGGTATTTTATTTTATCTTATCTTCCTTTCTTCTGTCTACTACATTTACTGCATTTATTAGCAGTATCACTAGTTAAGCAAAGAATTATGGAACGTGAATTAAAAAAAATGTAAGGGCATCCAAGAAATAAAGGGTGTTGAAGAAGGTGATTATAAAACAAAATAAGATACCCATAGCCCCAGCAAAAAAATGAAGCAAGACGACAGAAAGGATGGTCGTGCTAATGTGACCCGTGGGGTAATAATCCCATCCCGTCCTGTACTCGACAGCGGGACATTACTTGTAAAGATGAGTGATAAAGGAGTGTCAACAGAGGCTGGGTGAGGGGGCGGGGCGGCTATCAGACCAAACTGTTTTCCTCCCTCCCCTCCCTCCCTCCCCTACAGCGTCCAGCTAGTCAGCACGCGGATTGGCTCGTCCTCAGCCCAGTCGAGCAGACGACCTGTCGGCCATGGCAAGGGTTTACACGTGCGAGAGGAGGGCGTGCGCTAGATTGAATTAAATTTCTGTTTCTCGGCTGCGATGCTGTGACGCCTGCTGGACGCCGCCGTCGCAACAACAGCACCAGCACCAGCAGCAGCTCCAGCATCCATCGATCGGGCTTGACGTACTGCAAGCATATCTGGTTGAAAAACCTGCGCAAGACAGAGCGAGCGAAGTTTTCCCTTTGAGGTGAGCGGCCCGTCCGGCCGACTTCCTGTTCGCAGCTCATTGTTGCCCGTCGCAGGGGAGGGCTACTTTGAAGCTCGATCAGTAATTTGGCGCCCGGCACTGTCGGCTTCTCTTCTCCTCTTTTCGTCAAGTGTGACTCTCAAGGAAATGGCAGCGATAAGAACGGCGAGGTTCTTGCGAGACACACGTTGGCTCTCAGACAGCTTTTTCAGCTCCGCCAACTCTTTCAAAAGACTCACGAGTACTTCCAGCGGGTTCGCGTGTCTTCTGAGGACCACAAACTGAGACTTTTTCGCGGAGAGAGTTGATGGTCGCCGCAGCGCCCATTCACCGGGCAAAGAGCGTTGTTTCATGGTGATTGGAGCCAGGGACAGTCTGTTGAAGCCACCTTCGTCTCCCCCCCAACCCCACCAACCCTCCCCGATTAAAGTGCTGCTTCGTCTGAGTCACAGAGGTGGCAAACGTCCGAAAAGTGGAAACCTGCCTCCAGAGAGACGAGAGGTGACACAAAACTGTTCATTTCAGTAAAGAAGTACAGACTTTGGTCGGTTCAGTACAGCAACAGCACAGATCAAGAAAAGCGGTCTATGAGACAATTTTCATTATTTGCGGACTTTTAATGCAAGGACTTTCTATACTGTGTTGCCGAGTAAGACATCGATGGCTGTTTCTGGCAGTGGTCTGTCGCCAACACTTCAAAAGCAGGGTTCAAAACAGGGTGCATCTCCTTCGCCGGTTTTATAGTCTTCAAAAGCAACAACGCCATAAATCTCAGAATATAAGACACACTTGTGCAATGCAAACCAAGAAGATGGCCACGTAAATAACGAAGTCCTGGGGATATCTTGCCTGCTTCTTTCGTCTTCGATTCCTCTAGGCCAAACAGGTAAGCGCCACGCGTTTTATGTCAAAGGATTTTTTAACGTACTGAGAGTTCTGCGGACATTCTAGTCTCTCCAAATGCCGTTGCTCCAATCGATTTCGCCAGCTACCCGGTGTAGAGATTCCCGACTAGCTGCAGTCCTTTTTCACCGTTTTGATGGTTGTTTGAAAAAACATTGCTTTTTAGCATGCCAGCCGGCTGTTTGTTCACCTATGGAGACGGCTGTTACTTTTTTCTCCGATGAGAAATTTCAATCCCACTAGTCCTGTCAGAGCTTATCTTGTCGCTTCTTATAGTGTTTGTAACGGGTACCCAGCAAAAGAACGCGCCATAAAGGTGAAACCCTCTGATGAGGTAAAGCAGGAAAGAAGATGGTAAAAAGTCCAGATTAGAAAGCTTTATCTTGTCTCGAGCTTAGGATTGTGCGTAATAGATACTTTCACCACTCCTCTAATTCTTTTGCTGCATTTTAAGGAGAATCCACGGTGTCATTTAATTCTCGATACTTCCAAAGTATCATAAGCAAATCTAAATACCCCTCCACACACACAAAACACATAAAAACCCCAGAAAGAAAGAAAATTATCACCGTAAAATGATATCTCTATGTTTGTGCTCTTGTGTGTGTGATAGAGAGAGGCGATAAATATAATATAAATATATATGACTTCGTGTATGTGTGTAATTTTAAGACTCTGTGTGTGTGTGTGTGTGTGTGTGTGATTTTAAGTGTGTGTGTGTGTGTGTGTGTGTGTGTGTGTGTGTGTGTGTAAAGGGTAGGGGTATTGCGATGTGTAGAACTTTTGTGTATCTACTGACCTACTGTTTTTCATCAGTTCGGTGGTGATTTAATAAAAGACGGATAAACCACAGGTGCCCAGCTTTAGAAAGGCGTCTACCGCCGAAAACGTTCCTAACTTCCAACCCCCACCCCCGACAAGTTCGCCACAGTAGCGTCGCGTGCCCACCCGCCATAATATTCTTATACTTGGGTGACAAGGTGACATTGAACAGCTCCCTCAACGAGCATACAAAATATCGAAAAGAAACCTGATTAGCCGGCTGATTGCACTAGCACAAATAGGATTGGCAGAGTGTGCTGCTAGCATGCAGATTGCATCCGGCGACCCCGACAAGCACTACACAAACCAGCCAAGCGTGTGACCCACCAGCCCTCCCCCACCCCCGACTCAAGCCCCGTTCTTCCCCTCCGGCGTCCTCCAAGACATCTCTGTCGAGCGAACTTAAGGTGGCGACGATGGCTTGTAGAACTGAATAGTTTCTTCCCTTTTCTAGTCGTTTACTAGAGACCTACTGCAGCTGAAACGAATCCAGTTCTGTCCAGCTGCAAATATGCAGTCGAGTTAATTAAGGAGGGTGTGGCTTCGGTGTCTTCATTTTGGTACGACCATTACACCTGCGTGTGAGATCTTTACTTATGTAAGACTTTCTTTGTATAGGCGTGATCCTCATCAAGGTGAGATTGCTGTGGCTCAGGTGTTAATGTGCTAAGATTAAAAAAAGGTATGGTGGTGATGATGGAGGTAACTTTGGTGGCTGTGAAACACAAACGAAGAGAAAAAACCCCCAATAAAGCATGTAACATTTTAGAAAAGAAATTTAAAAAATAAATCAAGGTTATGATGGCCCCCTGAAATGTTAACGCCAATGAACCCGCAATTAAGCTCCAGTTTTGGGGTTTGTATTAAGCTATGAGAGTGGACACCAGAGACAGAGATCAAGTGATTAGTTCTGTGGATAACTTCGTTTCCGCCGTGTCACTAATTGTCCTAATTAAGGAAGGTCACTGGCAAGATACCCGGCCTGCATTGCAGCCCAGCGAGAAAGAATCGCAAAACACGTCCATTGATTTAAACAATCACAGCGAGACGTAGGCAGTGTCTTTGTATACACACCGCATTGTTAATTCTCTTTTGGTGTATTGGTCTGTTATTGTGTTATGTGGCTCCAAGCTAATATCCGTCTACATTGTAGCTTGTCGTTTACAATTCGTGCCAGACTCTGTCGTGGACTTCTGAAGTTGAAGTCAGTTCCGGAGTTACTGTGGATTACAAATTTCTTAATCTTTCGTGATGCCTTAGACATGTTCGTCAGAGAAATTAGTCAAATGGTAGATCGACTGACCAAATAATCGACCCAAAATTTGCACATTTAATTACGAGGCCATCTAACTAGAAGTCGCTTTAATTACGGGTCCATCTGAGGCCTGCTTCAAAGGCTGCTTCGGACTGGAGACTTAATCAGACAACTCTTCCCCCCAACTCACTGCCTTCCTTCTACAATCCTTGACCAGTGAGCCGCAGCCAACGGGCAAGATAATCCGGGCTATTCTTCTCTTCCGTGGTTTCCTAGACAACGCTTAGTGTATCCAGGAAGATGTTGCACAAAAATACATCCACGGACTTCACTTATTGGAGAAGAAAGCTTCTATGAGTCACATCTGAGTGCTCACGACATACATTTTGTTTTTGCTTTTTTGTACTGATGTTGCGACAGATACTGTCAGCACACATCAGCAAATATTGCCTTATTATGGTTAAGAGGTCAACAATTGTTTTAATTGTCCACAAAGGCTGGAAAAAGCCTCCTGTGACTGGCCCTCATTAAATATTAGAAGACCAGTCTTTCCTGAGTACATCGGATATCAGCTGTTTTATGGTCTCTTGTGGTTATAGAAATAAAGTCTACCAATATGCTGCGAGCGATGTATGCAAGTTACACTAAAAATACTGTATACCACTTACAAGGACATCATGGTTACTCGAACGACTTATCTTCTTTTGTTTCTTTAAGAGGGCAAGAGAACATTGGAATACGGTTCCCAGTTCGCGTCCACACAAGTTCAAAGGCACGTACGTCTTGATAATATGAAGACAATATTTCTGTAGTGAGCCCGGTGCATGTAGACGAAGAAAAGCAGCGGTGATGGCACACATCTCTGCCTGCCTCCTGATGTTATTTCAAGTCAGTATGTCAGTCCAGTGGGGGCTCTTACTGCACTCCTGCATTTCAAGTCTTTTGGGCAACATTTTCCCGAAGGAGGGCAAGACAGACGGAGAGACAGAGACCTAAATCCAGAAAGCAAACAATGTATTTCTACTTTCCTTATCCCCTCAGCACGAGACTAGGACACTGTAGGCTGCTTAGGTAGGAAAACTTACATGCCGAATAGAATGACTCAAAACAAAAACCAAACTAGAAAGAATATGATCCGAAACGACAAACAAATAAAATAAAATGAAAGATGCTAAAGGCTGCATTAGTCAGTCAACGCATCCAGCAGAAGAGAGTCAAATGTTTCGGCCACTTGACCAGAATGTCAGTCGACCAACCAGCATTCAGCATTCAGATGAACAGATAATAAAAGATGATCTGACACCCGATCAAAAGGATGACCCTCTCATGTGCTGGATCGAGGGTGTGGAAGAGATCCTCTCGTCACATGACCTTTCCGTCGCCGTGGTCTCACGCTGAGCCATCAGCTGCCGTCTTCACCTCCCCATTGTACCAATAAAAGATAAGAAATAAAGACGAAAAAAATTAAAATAATTATAGCTTTTTTGGATCTCACCCGAGTAGGAAAAACCGCTGTATGAAGGGGAATAGGCGATGCATGGTTACGCTGTCAGCACTCTTTACATGTTGTTCCATGAGAATAGAGAAGGATAGCTGGAAGGGGGAAAGAAAGTGAGAAGGGGGGGAGGAGACAAAGAGACAAAAATAAGAGAGTAGTGAAGGCACAAAATAATTTCAGTGAAACGTAAATGAATCAAATGACATGAAACGAATTTGCGTTTATTGGCAAACCTCGGTGACTCGGATAAAGACTAAGTGCTCGCTGAAGGAAAAAAAAAAGTCATTTACAGAGATCGCTCTCAGTCCGCTGCACACCGACTGAGCGCTCGAATCAGACAGCCGACAAAAGGAGATAATGCTGACCAAGAAGGGCACATGCAACGAAACGGCAGGATTTCACGCGCAAAAAAAAACAAAAAAACAAAAAAAACAGCCCCCGGAAGATTCAACGAAAGAAAGAGAGGAAGAAAAAAAGAAGAAAACAGAATAAAGGAAAGGGGCTCTGACAATATATTCTTGCGGAGGAGAGGAGGATTGGAATGGGGGGGGGAGTGTATTAGTGAGGGTGGGGCCGGGGAGAGCGAAAGAAGTTGATGGAATAAAAGATGTTGGTCGGAAAATAATTTCTCAATGAGATCGACTGAAATTAATGTGCAAAATTAAGTGCTTTTGCAAGATGTTATGGTCTGGGTTGTGCACCTGATTGAAGCGGGATGGTGCACAATGCTGTCTACCTTTGCTGCTGCTGATGCTGTTCCACAACCTGTGATTTTCCACCTGGTACACTGATTTAAAAAAAAATCCTTTTGGAATTTCCAGTCTACGCTTGACCTTTCTGGCAAACTTGATTTAAAACAAACTGAAGCAGTTTTTAAATGACCTCACGAACCGCAAGAACTTAGAGCCACAAAAAGAGTGCAAATTAAAAAAAAGAAAAGAAGAAGAAAAAAACACGTGAGAGAATGTGAGGTAAATTATGTATTCCCTCGACAAAAATCACAAAAAAGAGTTAATTTAAGTCTTTGCATTGACTTTTTTTTTTGGTAAGCACAAGACACAAAAGCTTAACAGGCATGAGAAGTGCTTGCTTTTCAAAGTCAGATTTTCAACTGCCATATATTACAAGCAATTCGGGGGCCGCTGACGAGGGAAGCATTTTTGTCACTGTGAACACCGGCAACAGACGGTGACAAATGTGGAACTTTTTTTTTTTACTTAATTTTTTTTCTGATTTTTTTATCCCCCGTCTAAATTGTGACCACGAAGAGAAAAACATAGAAAGGCACAAATCAGGAAAAGGCAATGCTGACACTGCCGGACAATGGGCATGTATGCAAAGACAAAATGCATGAGTGTGTTTTGCAAATTCTTGTTTGTTATTTACCCTTTTGTCATGCGCGGATACACGTTTATCATGCGCAAACGCATTTGTCGTGCAAGCTCGCGCTTTTCTGCGCAGCATCTCGCTTGTTCGGCATTATCAATTGTTTATTTTGCCTAGAAGTCAACACCAGGCTCAAACGCTGTTTTGTCCCGTTTAACACGCGTAAACACTTTTATTACCAGTAAAACAGTCTTACTGTGCGTAAAGGATAAAAATCAAGATTTTACTCTCTTCACTTTCTGTTTTGCTAGAATGCACGTGTCCGGGCAGGGTGAGGTCTTTCACGCTCGCAGCACCGAAGAACAGCATGGCCATGCACTTCAGGTCGCCCTAAAGGATCAGACGTAAGCAGGTCATAAACAAGAGGCTTTGGACATTCCACGAGGATAAATAGGTACTGCGAACTATACAGCGTTCAATATCGCCGCACGACACGCTGTTTCCACGATCCAGACAGATAAAGGAGACGATCACCGTTCTTCGGAGATTTAACCCTTGAAAGCTCTAACCTGTGTGCTGTACGTGATCCGGTCGTCCAGAAAGCAAATGGTTCATTCCCTGGCTCTTTTTGGTGGACAGTATGGGACGAAGAGCGAGCTATGTATGCGCAGGGTGTCTGCATCGTATCTATTTGTTAGATGTGCTGATTGACTTAAGAAATGACTAAAATCTTTTTCACATTCCCTATTTCGTAAAAGTAAAGATCTGTATAATTTGAATGCAAAAGTAAGCCTTTTCTGTCATTTTATCGGAATAAGTCAGAAAAATTGCCACGTTTCATTTTGTACAAGAGGAAGAAAGCCATATACTGACTAAATCTTGTCCGACTTTAACCTCATTTGAACAGATCTCGCATAAAACATTTACTTGCTTTAGTAGTATGAAAATGATCTCATTGATTTGTCTGATCATCGAATAATAATAATGATGATGATGATGATGATGATGATGATGATGATGATGATGATGATGATGATGATGATGGTGGTGGTGGTGGTGGTGGAATTTGTTAAGCTTATTTACCACTTAGATACGAATTTAATGCCCCGCACACGAAAACATACAGTCTGTTATTTAAGTATCTGACAGTAGTTTGAAGGACTGTTATTTCAATTCCCATTGAGAAACACTCTTTACAGAGCCTTCGAAGCTGACAATCGACTAAGCATTGTTCACCAGACTTCCTTCATGGGAAGTAGAAGACATTTCGCAAGTCGATAACCTCCACTCTCGTCATCAAAACCCTTAAACAACATCAAACAAGTAGACACAAAGTTTACTTCAATTTTTTTTCAATCTCATAATGAAAAACGTTGCTTCCTCGTAGTTCTGCATCTGACAAGAAAAAAGTTCCTTTTACTTCACAGCTGGAAGTAGAATGTAGACGAGGTTTATTCCTCAAAATTCAGCCAGTCTCATCTTGCGGTTTTTAGGTACATAGGTCTGCGAGTATTCCTCGCAGCAGCACATCGTGCAGGCAAGAGATTGCTATACTTCGTGAATCTTTCTATACTTCGTTGAATTAATTTTTTTTAATTAAAAACTTCTTCTCGGAAGGAGAAGCTCGAAAGAGCATGGAGGTCGCCCACATGCACGGCGATCGACACAGAAAGAGCGGAAGCCTTGAATTAATGAGAGGATTTTGAGGTGAGGAGCGACTGTATTTGGTGAGGATTTCTTGCGAGAGCCAGAAATCAGACAAAGTGTTTTCAGTTCATGAGTCATGGATGCTCTTCCTCACAATTATCAGCGAGAAGGGGAAGAGAGGGGGAAAGAGCGCGGGTGGGGGGAGAGGGGTAGAGAAAGAAAGAGAAGCTTGCTCACTTTCCATCTACTATTGTCCGTTTTCTGCATGATTACTGACTTATTCATCGTGATGTGGCCTGCACTTTGTTGAGGCTGGTGCTCAAACGTAATTAAAATTCACTTCCGTAATAAGCTTCGATTGACCACCTACATGAGACGCGTGTATACAGCCGTTGTCAGCGACCGCTCATCTCTTCCTCCATTTCCCGGAGAAGGAGGTGCAGAAGAGAGATGGATATTAAATTTTTATTGCTTTTTTCAAGCTTTCATATAAGCCACAAGATGTGAAATTAAAACTTAATACAAATGCAAGCACAAACATCTTTATGAACCCTTTTCAGGAATTTATTGTCCTCCAATGATAAAATTAGAACATTGCATGAAAGGTCAACAGTGGCTAAGAAGAAAAAAAAATTCTAGTGCTCCGTTTGTAATCATGTGCGCTGGTATTTAAAGCCACTCTCACAACTATCAACAATCTGTATACGTTCATATTGTCACCCAGAGTAGGACAACAAAACGAAGAAAACGACATCAGTCAAGAAGTATTCAAAACGCCGTGTGTGGGCATCTGCATTCATGTGTGTATATCATCCATGATCAGATGTAAAGTAAGATTTAATGCCGGCGTTCAAAGCTTGTTTACTCTGCTTACACAGCAAAGGTTACGATGGCTAGGGTTGTCCACTGTACGGAGAATGGTCGCATTACCCAAAGAATTCTCTATGGCGAACCACTGGTCTCTCAAACTGCGGTATACAGACATCTGCGAGAGTTATACGCGAGCACTTGACATTGACTCAGAAATCTGAGAGAGAGAGAGTGTGTTGCAGCTGCCCTCACAAGGTGGAGAAGTACTATGGGCCAATATCTCGAGTCAGGGAAAGGAAAACTATTGTACTTCGCGACTGACAAACGGACATGCAGAAAGGAGCGTAGGCAATCCACCAACTTGAAAACACAAGTTACAATACACTGATGTATATACTGTAATAGAGACTATCATTCGCATGGTGGTCTTGTCAGCCACACGCGCAGCTGCCATAGTAACACAGCCAGACTGCATGCTAGCATGAGCCATTCATGGTCAGCTCTGAGTAAAGAAGCTCATACCATGCACATACATACCTGCCTTAACAAACTTTAAATTGTAAGGACTGCTTTTTAAAACTCCCACAAGACACTAGGATGTCTAATAAAGTACAATTTTTTATCTCCCTTAAGCAATACGATATTGGAACACGATATCTAAAAACTGCAATGACGAGATCTCTGTTTCAATGTTTCCTTCAACAATGTAAAACGTCTGACATATTTCACAAATTACATACGCAGTGAAGGACCAGTACATAGCGTTCAATAAAAAATCAGTTTAATGCCAAAGACTTCATATCAAGTGTTAGTAGCAAAACTCAGATTAATATCATTCACAAATGACCGGCATATTTCGTGGAATCGGAATGAATCAATGAGGGCCATTGTTCTGCAAGATGGCTGACACAGTATCCCGTTTTAATTCTGTACGCGTCCCAGAAGTACAAGATAGACAATGCCAATGACTACCAAGTCTGCTATCTGTAAGAGCACTAGAAGTATTAAGTAGTCAATAGTAATAACTGACTACCAAGTCTATCTGTGTCTGTACTAGGTTTTAGATGTTAATAAAAATTACTGAGACTTCCAGGTCTCAAAATTTGTGATACATTAAATAATCCTAAGAATGTTAAACTAGACCAGAGAATGGAAATTACAAAATGGCATGCAATATTGAAATCTCTCTCGCTACAGTTGAGCAGGATATATTTTCGACAGGCCGAGACGCTTGATGCATTCTGTTGTCTCAGAACAAAGAGCTTTGTGTACCTTGGCTATCGTCCCCATGTCGCAAGGCTTCGTCTAAGAAATCTAGTCGGACATCCTCACGCAAAGTATTGGGGTTTCACATCTCTGTCCGGCAAGTCATTGCTATGGAGATGCCTGTTTGTCAACACAGACACATGGTGATGCTGCCAAGGCAGGCACGTTCTACCCATTTCTCTGTCCTGTCAATATTCGAACACCATCAGAGTAAACAATTGTCGCACAAATCGTTGGCTTCTTTCCTTTCTTCTCACTTCGGTGATGGTGGTCACTTACGAGGGCTCGCTCGTGGGGTCAGATTCTGTCGTTTTTTTTCAACTTAGAAATATATGGGTCGCGCTTACCTTCCCCCCCCCCCTCTCTCCGTACATTGTAAAACAGAGCAGTCTCTCAAGGGCGGAATATGTTTACAGGAGAACTCTAGATCCACTTCACGACGCCTCTGTGGAGAGTTAATTTCTGTCTAACTGGTGAAGCCACAAAAATGTAATAGGCACCCAAGAGCAAATTCCATTATGGCGAATTTCCCTAAGGCTCCAATATCATCGTTGAGAGCCATCCTCCCCATTTCCCAGTAAATTCGCCGGAAAATGCATCTTTGCTAATGTTTCGCTGGCTTATTAATGCTATCGTTCCAAGTGAATTTACTCGGAGATGCCTGCCCGGCATAAAAAGCTGACATGTTGGAGTGCTGAAGCGCTCAGCGGTTAGGAGAAGGGAGAGGGGCCAAGATAAATCTTTGGATCAGTTTTACGAGAGAACATGATAAATCTTAGACACGTTTGTCCGTCAGTGTTTACTCTTCAACACCGAGAATGCAGATTTTGTAAAAAATGGTGCTTAGACATTTTGTGGTAGGCGGACGCTAAAGCAGGGAACACTGACGCACGCACATGGACATACACTCCCTCTCTCTCTCTCTCTCTCACACACACACACCATCCTGCGGCGACATGTAATAAAATAGAAGATGGAGGAGAGGAAGAAGAGACGCTGCCCTCATAAATTAGCTCGACCGATGTCAACATGGCGATTTTCTCTTCCTACGAAAAAGTAAAATTAAATATATATTCTGTAATGAGGAGTATAGTTTTTAATTAACTCTGGTGGATTATGTATCCCTTACGATACAGAAATCCGAAAAAAACATGGCGCAGATTGAATACTTTCCCAATCGAACACTGGCATAAGGACTGAGTTAATATTAGACACAGAAACATCTCCAGCATCAATCGATCATGGATTGAATGATTGATTCAGGAAATTTCACACACAGACACGCCTCCAGCATCAATCGACTAAACTGAATCACCACTTGTTTGTCCTAAGTCAACTGTTGTTATTCCTCTCCTTGTTTTCCTGGCATTATTTAACTGTTTGCTGTCGTGTCTTTGTCTCTCCCGCACAAGTCAATTGTTGATATTCCTGTCCATGCCTTCCTGGCATCAGTTAGCTGTTGATATTCTTGTCGAGTCTTTAACCCGAGAAAGCCGGTTACAGATTATTCATGTCGGCACTTCAAGCCCATTGATCAAATAATTTTTATTCGATTAATTCGCATTAGTCAGTTACCTGAAATTTCTATGAGCCACAAAAAAATTTATTCTTTGGGCTCTCATCTTCTCTGACGAGTAGTTTTTAATAGGGTCGACGGTAACAAGTACAAAAATATATAGTCAGATGCAGTTATCACACACACACACACACACACACACACACACACACACACACACACACACACACACACACACACACACACACACACACACACACACACACACACTCGCCGAAATTTTTTCCTTCCTGCATTAGTCTAAATTAACAGCAAAGACATTGATTTTATGTCATTAGTCTCGGAGTAGGTTCTGGAAAAATCGTTACTTAAAAGACATCACATGCTGCTTAAGTCTGCTAGCCAGCTGAGGAAAAAGAAGCTTATTAAAAGTCCTTGCACGTCGGAACAGTTTTTGATACATCAAGAAGCCTTGATTTAATTAGATCCCTAAGTAGTCTGTACATCTGTTTACTCTGCGTCGACATTTCTTATCCTCGTTTGGTTTTAGTTTCTGAGCAATATTTTTTACCGAAATTCACGCAGGATCTCATAAACGTATTCAACAGATGATATTGTTTCAAATACAAAATTGAAATCATCTTTTCACTCGAGTTTTCTTTTAGCTTGACACAATATCTACTTTTATTTTTTCTATTTTCAAAGGCTATCTCGATAGTAAGATTATTTGAAATGAATCTAATTTATTTATAGTTATTAATTCCTCATATAATTCACGAGAGATGGATTTAAACATGGAAAATATTACGAGTTTTTTTCACATTAGTCAAGAATTCGTCTCGGGCGACATTACACAGATTTGGGGCTGGACGACAGTTTATTTGCATATACTTGCAGCTACACCATGCAGTGATGCCAGAAGCTGGAATTTAGGTCCATCCAGATGTGCTTTTCTAGAAATAATATTTGTAAGTAGAAGTAATATTTGTAGCAAATTACTGATATGTAAATTTGATTGATTTATTGTTTGACTACATATTGTCTTTAAAGGAAAATACATGGTTGCTTTCAACCACAAATTTTTCGGGATTTTTCCGCACCAGTTCCCTGCCATTACGTGCCTCTGTTTACTTGTGGTTGATATCGTGATACGCTGACTTTGGACAGGAAGGGTTAGGAACAGTCCTCTCTCTATTTTATCTCTCTGTCTCTCACACATATATTATGTATATAGGAAAAATAACCACTGAAATGAGGACCTGGCGCCTGTACTAGTCGAGGGAGGCAGAACTCTGCCTGATAAAAAAAACAAAAACAAAAACGAAAGGCGATTTATGGCAAATCGGATTGTAACTGCCGATAATGACACTGAGCACTGACCAGGTAGAATCGCAACCTTCACGTGACATTTAAAGCTTTATGTTGCTTCGCGAAATGATTTTTTATAAAGAAGATGCTAACGACGGTGATAATAGCACATTCTTTTAGATTTGTCAGGCTGTCTGTATGTCTGTCCTTGTGTGTGCTTGTTTGTGCACGTGCGGGTGTAAACAAACTGCGTTAATTTATACACTTGTTTGTATGTGTGGATATGCGATGTAAGGGGAGTTAATCCATGTATGTATGTATGTATGAGAGAGAGAGAGAGAGAGAGTGGTGAGGGGAAGATAGAAGGAAGACACTATGAGAGAGTAAATTCGTGTGTGCGTGCGTGTGTGTGTGCGTGTATGTGTGTGCGTGTGTGTGAAAAAAGAGAAAAGAGAATGTGTGTTTGCGCGTGTCTCTTTGTATGAGAGAGACAAAGACAGAGTGAGCAGGGGAAATGTGGAAAGAGATGAGGGAGCAAAGCCATCCAGACAGAAATATCCGACCTCCAGTCCATAATATTCTTGGCGCTGCTGCGCCGTCCATATTGCCAGTGTCTCACTCTACCTGAAACTGGCCTGCGTGATGGATTGCCGGAACTTCTTAAGCGCGTCAATTAATCGATACCACGACACCCTCTAACCTCTGTCGTTGACGCCGACGACCTGCAAACCTTCCCAGGCCTCTTCTCCGTCTACATTCAGACCTTAAGGGCAGAGTTCTCTCAGGTCGCTCTATTTTTTTCCTCCTCGTTATCAGTGTGACGAATGAAGTCCAAGCACGTACAACAGTTCTAAGAGCGAAGGAGAAACTATTTGGGTGTTTGACCCGTTGATTGCCCTATAACCAGAGAAATCTCATCTCATTATTCGCTTGTAGTTTGCAAATAAACCTGTGAGGTATGAGATATGGATTGAATGAGGTATGATATATGAATTGAATGAGGTGTGATATATGGATTGAACATGATGAAGCACGAAATATGACTTGAATGAGGTATGAGCTGTGAATTAAACATGAGGTACAAGATATATATTGAGGGAGGTATGAGATATGGATTGAAGGAGGAATTAGACATGGATGAGAGAGGTATGAAATATAGACTGAACATGAGGTAAAGTATAAAATATATATTGAACATGAGGTATTTGTTCCTCTGCTCATGCCACTTTTTTGATTAGCGGTTTTGGATAACGAGTTAGTTTACAGGCAGTATCAGATGCAGATGACTTTCTCCGGCTTTGTTTCACCTCGTTACAGAAAGTTCGCCCTCGAGCGTAGGTGACGAGTGCAGATCAAACTACCGAGAAGGGTGAAAACGGGATTAGTAGTCTCCCTTAATTATTGCCGAAGTAACGTAGCTTGCCCCTGGTATCTTTTCCGCCACCCTTTGCGGAGGCTGTCGCTGCGTCCGTGGTGGACGACCCCTACCCCCTCTATCTTCCATCCGCTCGTTCCCGCAATTACCTCTTCGAGATGTTTCTCCTAAGGGAGACAACACCAACTCGGAGTGCCAGACGTGAGCGCTCCGCAAATAAAACCAGTCATTGAAATCACCATGGGGCCTAGAGTGGAGTCCCTTTTCTGAGCACGTCATTACGTATACGCGAAACATTGCCAGACGATTCATCTGCCTCTTAGCCTGGGGGCGAATCGACGCTTTACCTATGAGCAGAAGCTGACGATATCCATGAAGCGTCTCACGTATTTGTACATCATGTAAAGTGTAGTAGAGACAGCAGGAAACATTGGATTTACATTTTTTTTCTCTCTCCAGAAGAGTGATCCCACAAGGAGGGGCAGACGACGTGTGCCCTCTTACAATCATCCTTGTCGCAGGGTGTCTGCCCTAGATTAGATGGCTCAGGCTAAAAATAAGACTTTACGTCAGTTTGGTGCACTTCCGGTGGCTGTTCACCCGCGAGATCGGCGTGTCTTCAGCGTCGTGATGTCTTGGAAATTTTAAAAAAAGAGAGAGAAACGCCCCACAGTGCTCATTTACATTGACAAGGAAACAGACAATAATGTCTTATTTTACTCCCGTACAGAACAAGGCGATCGTTTGGTCGCAAGCGGCTGATTGCTTTTCCTGTCGGAAATACAGTAGTCAAGGGTGGCTTTCCTGACTTCCAACGAAGCCATCAGCGAGTGTTTTTTTTTAATCCGTCGTTTGTGCTGCGGAATAAAGCGGCCATTAGGCTGACAGGGCTGCGTCGCGAATGTAACTTCCTCACTATCGGAGCTTTAACCTCGCCATGAAAGGGCGGCTTTATTTGGGGGCCAGGCATGAACCTAATGGCGCACGGGCCCCTTCTACAGGGTCCGCGCGTGAGGCCCATCAAAGGAAATGTGCTCCAGGGGTTGAACGTCACAATCTCTGGTGTAACCTGTCTGGAATCCGCGAGGCTTCAGATGACCCGATTTTCGCTTTTTTATATTTTTATTTCTTTGTACAATCGGACCTCAAGTCTGGAGCTTCACTTGTTCTGTTTTATTTCTAGAAGAGATAACTTTCTTCAAGTCCTCAAAAAGAGAAATATATACGCCTTAGACGCAGAAGAGGTAAGCCAGCCACGTGTCACGTGATAATTGTCACGGAAGATGAAACGTTTAGACGTGGGTTTATGTCTGAACACGAAAATAATACCCTGTCGTTCAAGAGGGGCAGTCACACATCAGTGTGTCAATAAAACGGACAATAATTGAATTAATCAGGGACTGAGGGAGTGTGGAAATAAAAGAATGAAATACAAGACTACTGGAAAGGCACAGCCGCAGTGCTTGTTGGAGATGGAAGGGGGAGCTGAGAGGAAATTGTGTGGAGAGAAAATGGAGTGTCGTGCGCGACAATATAACGATTGATGGTAAAGATGTATGACCTCATGTGTCAGATGAAGTGAACCTATCCCAGAGGTGGCTGCTTCATCTGAAAAGTCACCATGACATTGTCGGCATGCGATGTTGATAGAAACATTTTTTTTTCTCCTGCGGCCTGCTCCATTTCAACTACCCTGTCGATTGACATTCTGTTGATTACATAAGAACAAATAGCGGGAAAATCAGTCATGCGGCTCTAGCTGAGCTCCTCCTGCTTCTCCTCCTCTCTTTATCATTCCAGGAAAAAAGTTTAAATAAACACAGCTCTGAATCAGCAGCAGGAAAACGTTATCCCTCAGGAAGCCACATTCAGCGCACACTCTTGCGAGTCAAAACAGGGAATTCCGGAACTCCAGAATCTTTGTTCCAAATCGGTCTCGAAAACAAAATGTACACTAGACTTCACTATCTAGAACATTCTCAAGGACTCTTATGAGTCAGATCAAGGAGTACCTGAGCTAACAGCCTTTGATCTAAATCAGTTTAGAAAATAAAAAAGAACATTTTACAGTATCAGCTATCCTCCACTCATCTTGATTTTCTTAGACACCAGTGTTCTTTTTCCTCCCATAAGAAAAAATGTCTACACAATACACTCTAAAAGCAGCTCTCGTCCGCCAGCCCGGCTGACTGACCCACCGCCGCCAGTAATGGGTCATCTCACCACAAGCTACTGCAGTAAAACATGATACAACACAGTCTGGCATTTGCAGGCTGGAAAGTGAGAACTATAAATAGCGCAGATCGTCCCGGCGGGAGGGTGGGGAGGAACTTTCCTACTCGCCCTTGATGCGGCCTTTAACGACGAGGTCTGTCCTCGCGAGGTTCCGGAGCTAGTAAGGGCGAGGATATATATCTCCTGTCGTCTGCTCTGGGTGCACGAAGAACCATCGCCACCTCCCTGGTACGGATGAGTCTCGGCATGGCGTAATCTGTGAAAGGTTCGTGACGTCCTTAGGCGCCATTTGGTGGTTCATCACCTAACAGCACGCGAAAGCATTCCGATCGAATGCGCGTGCAATGGTCCTTGTGTGTGTACCAAAATCCGGCCGTGTAAACACAATATACACCAAGGTAAGGATTATAAGGGCGGCGATTTTCCTGCAAAATAGCTAGCCGCTCAAGTTGGCGTTAGCTGCCAAGAATGGCGTCGCCTTCAGTCTCGGCTACTGCGTACTTCTTGGTCTCGGTAAGTACAAGCTATACGAGCTGAAACCCATCTATTGAATCTGTGCCAAGTATCTCCGACGCCCATAGGATCATAACATGACTTGCTGTATTGCAGAATTCACTGGAGAAGAAACACAAAGTAATCACTCTGTTAATTGTTTCAGTTATTAAAAATAGTGAAAATAGCTGGTATTTGAGAAATAAAAGCCAAGGAAGTTTAACAGTCAATTGATACGCGAATATAGGGGGTTGTTTTTCGAAGGAAGTGAAAAATGTGACATTGCGAGTTCTCCTCTGACTGAGCAGGGGCTGAAAGGATTTGTCGCCACCAGGAAATATATCCCAGACGCCGACCAAAGTATGTGCACGTGCACTCAAAAATCCGCACAGAACATCAGTTTCACAATACTTCTTCTAGAAGCTTCTAAGGATTTCCAGTGACGCCAGAGTGCTCTTGCCATCCTTCAAAGTGCCACCTAACGAAGGGGAGCAACATTAAATGTTAAAAACAAAGAATGACATAGTGTGGAAAAACAATAGGAAATCTTAGAAAAAAAAACAACCTTGGAAACCTTGTTGGAAACATCTCGGCCAACGCGAGAAGGCATGGAGTGAAGCGTAGAATGCAGTGGATACGACAGATGACACGGCGAGAGTACCAGAGAGGCAATTTATCGCTTGACCGTGCGAGAAAAGATATCGCAAAGATACATCACATGACTTAACAACGTCTGTAGAGGACTCCATCACAAGAAAGAGCATCGCGAAGACAGGGCCTGAACTAGTGAAGTCCTTTTAAGATTAATACATTACGAGTAGAAACGTCGGGGAAACCACATCCCAGGCTGACCACATGACATACAATTGTCTTGACAAGGCAACTACTTCCAGAGTAACAACATCACGAGAAGCATCTCACAGACCGCCGGCCTTCGGAGCCTCTTAATAGCCGGATCCATACATGTTACACGTAACGCTTGTATTAGACCTCGTTTAGACAAAAATCTGCCAAGACGATAATGTAGATACGAGCCCGAAGTGCATTGTGAGGCTCAAGGGCTTAGCCTCCATCATAAGAGGGAGTGAAAATAACACGTCTAGCCCTATAATCTGTCCAGATCACGAGGAAAGGTCACTAGAAGGACCGGGGAAAGTGTTTTTTTTTTCTTTTGGCCTCTGTCTGTAGTCTCCTTCCACCCACCCCACCGCTGTCAATACCTCGTTATCTTGAACCCACTGTTCAATAGCGCTGTCCATCTTTAGCTTGTAAATGTCTTGACCGCTGAACTACTGGTCGAATACGAAGAAGGGAAAAAATAATCTTCGTGACTCGGACGCGTTCATCTTGTGCCAGTCGTCTGCTGACGACTCGCGGGCATGTTGAGGGGGACGTTCAGCGCAGTTTTTATAGTCACAAAAGAAAATGGATGTCGACTGGTCACGTACCCTTTTCAACGCAGAAAAGTTGAGTGTGGGATTGGCATTTGACCTCACTGTGTGTGTGTGTGTGTGTGTGCATGTGTGTGTGTGTTTGTGTGTGTGTGTGAGAGAGAGAAAGAGAGAGAAAGAGTAATGAACAATGAACAAATCTTTATTTACGAGAGCAACAAAATTATCAAAAGTGTACCTTGTATACACGTAGCCCTCGAACTAATTAGTAGAAATAAAATTATTGCACTAATTTAGAACAAGGCAATAAAAACAGAAACATTATATGTACAAACATATGGTGGTTGATATCTGAATTGACTGTTTTTGGGATATTTTTTAAAATTATTGCCTAGAGCACTAGAAACATCTGGTACGTTTGCTTTGTCGGTATGTGTGTGTGAGAGAGAGAGGGAGGGAGGTGGGATAGGGTCGCAGTAGAAGAAAATAAATAATGCAAAATCATGAATGTTATCTTCGAGGTCACGTGTCACACAAAACAAAAAATCCACTTAAAATATACACCACCACCCTTCCGACCAGATCTTTCGACAGCGTTTCGTTGGGGCTGGATATTGTCAAGATAAAGCTCTCTCACATACTATCATCATTGTCATCGTCATTATCATCTGAAGTATTTATATTTCCCTTTTCTTCATTTTGTTTTTCAACCTCTTTCTGTCCCTCTTTTTTTTTACAGGTTAAAGCAATGCGATAGAAAAATTTGGCTAGTTTCAAACTCACTTGTTTTCAGTAGTAAAACTGCTTTTTAAGAAGAAGGGAAACTTGATAGTTTCAATTTTAATATGCTTCCGCCAAAACAAAACATCAGAAATAGTGCAGGACGTTACTGATCTATCGATTGCTTATGAGACCGCTGAGTGTAGTTCATATATAGTTCTTGGAAGGATGAAGACATGAGGCCAACGAAGCGGAGGTCGACCACCCACCCTCACAACCACGCTGGCAAAACACTGGCTCGTGCTTGAGATTACTGTCCACGCTTCTGGATGGTCCACCTCTCTATGTGGCTGATACATCATCAACGCTATTATCGATTTCCTGATCAGTTTGGTTGTCGGCGAAGGATCAAAGCACAGGCAGCAGGGATATTCTTCTTCGTTTCTGATGTGAAGCTGATGGTGCTGCTGGCACAGTCCTCTTTAACATTTGTTTGCGTTTTTTTGTTTCCTTTGGCTTGACTTGCAACAACTATCTTCTGGGTTTTCTCCCCTACAGCTCAAGGTTTTTGAGATAGGCTGTCTTGTGGTGTCTTCAAAACTAATGCCGACCTGCAGGCCTTGTATCAAGTAGCTTATATCATGTTTTGCATGTTGCTGTGAGGTGCAGTGTGAGCTGTCATCACGTGTATCATGAACCGACACGACATGCAAATGTGCAGGCTGTGTCAGAATATGTCAGCCTGGAAGATATTCCAGAGTCGTAACCTTTTATGATTTGTGTGTTGCATTCGTTTACAAAATAATATTATGTATTTTGCGCATACTTTAACTGTTTTTAAATCAATTACTCTGGTGACCCTTAAAGGACGAAGGAAAAAATTTCTGACAGGCATAAGTTGGCGGGAGATCGTGAAAGAGGAGAAAAACGATGAGAGGACAGCGAGAAGAGAAAAAAAGAGAAGAAGATCGAATGAAAGTGAAAGGGAAAGGAGTGAACAAAAATAATGACAGCAAAAGCGGGAAATAGACCGATAGGCAGAAGATAAGCATAGACAAAAAAGCGATAGATCGATATGTAAAGAAGGGGCATGGGAGAATGCAAAAGAGAATGAATGAGAGGTGAGGGGTGGGGTGGAAATTAATATTTAACGCCAAGCCAGCAACTAAGGGAATATCACTGCGAAGCAGCCAGCTCTGTTAATGAATGTGAGAGAGAACGAGTTGTAACAGTCACAACATACGAATTTCATTTACTTATTTAAAATTAGTTAATATTAAGTTATTATAGAACTCACCCTAATGTCTATAAGTTACAACTGTTCGGCGCAAAAAAAGCCTAGAAAACCATTTTCCTTCAAATGACTCATTTAGTCAACATAATAAGTGGTGAGTGTTTTAGGAGTGCAAAAATGTTTACTATTTATAAATGGATGTTCAGTAAGTGCTTGTGGTATTCAATGCGGCACATTTGATACCAGATTTAATAATGTTTAAATACACAATTCTTGACATGCAACTGTTTTAGCGCTCGTGACTAATATATTTGGTGAACTGGCTGATTTGGATTTTATCAATTTCTTAATAGTCCTTGAGGATGGACAGAATAACAAAACTGTGAGCTGCGAAAAAGATATATTGGGGTGGGTAAAGCGAAAAAAAAACGAGAGAGAAAGGGGAAAGAAAGCATGAAAGAAAATGCAAGTGAGAGAGGGAGAGGGCGAGAGAGAGGAGAATGGAGGGAGAGGTGAAAAATCAGAGTTATGTCACTGCTTGACCTGTGTCTTTGTCTTGGGGTGTATTCGGCAATCTACTGAGGTCCCATTTATAAAAAAGTAAACGCTGATGTTTAAGTGTTACTCATGAGTGGTTAGTAAGTGTTTAGTTCCTCATGAGTGTGGAAAGCCTGGTTTTAATAAATGGCTGTGTGAACTGGACCATATACAAACCATCTCGCAACAGAATTTCCCCTACTGTTAAAGACATTTAAGATCATTTTAGATAATACTTTCAACTGATTTTACACAGAACTGACATAGGAAAAGACTCTGAAGACAATTTAAGACAACTCTTGTCTAAAAAATACAACCAACAAAGATGGCGCTGACTGTGAGCTTTTTTTTTTAAATTAATAAAACGTTTTACAGATATTAGGTTTTCTATCCTTTTCTCCCTAAGAATACACACTTAACAAGACACCACAGTCTCTGAATTGCAATGGGTTTCAAAAAGTGATTTTTTTTTACATAGGCATTTCTAGAGCGTTGAGAGGCCTCCCCCTCTCCCACAGAATACCTTTTCCCCTCGAATTTCCCTCATAAGTCTCTCAACTGACCAAACAAAATCTATATGGTTATTAAATCATTTCGTGGTCATTGCACAACAGGTAGAATTCTGTAACGACATAGTCGCAAGCTTTGCAATTACTCAGTGCTTTGCAGAACTCTTCAACGTCCTTTCCTTTGATCTTTCATGTACATTTGCTTGGAGCTGAGCAGCACAGAAGCTCTTCTGCCCAAACTAATGGCACACCTTACAGCGTTCCTTGTGGCAAGAGCACATATTGGAGAAGGCTGGAAATGTTCCTCTATTGTCTGGCATCGGCTGAGTCCATCTCGGCTTCAGTTGAACAGTTTTTTGCGCATGCGCACGACGGTTGCTGCGCAACAGCTTCTCCGCTTCATACATGGCGCGAGTACAGCCGTTGGAACTGGCAGCAGATCTTTGCTCCCCCCAGTTCTTGGAGTTTAGCTGGCATCATGACAAGAAAAACGGCATTGATTCACTACAGTGCCATTGATTAGCCATTAGGTCAGTAACTTTCCCTTTGTAAAAAAAAGTTTCTCACAGTTAAACTGTTTCTCATTTTTTATTCTTTCGTTTTACTATTTTCTTCGTTTAACCGTCTATTATCCCTTTCGTTCGTTTTTTATCCTCTGTCAAAGAATGGAGAATTAAATTGACGGTATTTACGTGTGCAAAAAAGTGAGAAAACAATCAACGATGTTTGGTAGGAAACTTTATATCTAAGTTTACTCACTAAATCTAAACTTCTTCTATAAACTAGATATGTAATCCATTAAACCACAAACTTAGAAGAGTTAAAGAAAACTTGAGTGTTGAAGGAGAGGAGGACATACCACACGACCGCATTATCACAGATATCGTCTCACGATCTAATTTTGAGGGTCTAATCATTAGGAAATTATTTTGCGCGCAAACGCGCACACCCGTGTCCACACTCGCTCACATCGGTATATTCATGTATAACAGTCAATTGATTTTTTTTCTCTCCTTTTAGTTCCTAAAGTAAATAATGGGCAGTCCTCCCGAAGGCGCTGCAAGCATTCTCATTAACTGAATGGCTTCCATCCATTACCGTCTGGCAGCAGCTGGAGTTTTCCTCAAATCTACAAATTTCGCGGGGACCGAGTGCCACCATTATTTCAGCGGCGCACGCAACAGTCGTGGCCGAGACGGCCATTGAATTTTAACCCATGCCGCTTGTGTCTTGACAGTCGCGCATGAGAAAACGTCCACCATTCCTCAGAGGCGACACAAACTGCGGCCGCCTTGGTTTCTTTTTTTCTTTTCTTTTTTTTTTTTTTTTTTGGATCGAAGGCGAGAGGTGCGGTTGCACGCCATGAGAGAAACGGAGTTGTCAACAGAGACATCCAAAGACCTGCTATGTCAAAGTCGATGTATCACCAAAATTATTTCTAATTTTAAATGGGTTTTTTTTTTTTTTGGGGGGGGAGCATCGTCAAACTCGTTAACAGGGAAAGAGTGTGTGTGTGTGTGTGTGTGTGTGTTGATTGGGGGAGGTGAATATTGGTTCTTTTTGAAACAAAGCAGATTGTTTTAAATGGAAGAATGATGTATAATAATAATAATGCGCAGAATAACGAATAAGATAGATCGCACTCTCTGCGCAGTACAATATGATAGAAAGAAACATAACAACCAATAGACAGTGAGGTACACATAGGGACACTGAACAACATAAAGATGAGGTACAAGTCAGGAATAGTACTTTGTAAAAAGATGTGTTTTACGATGATGTATGCTGATAGAACACTTTTTGACCAGAACCTGACGATTTTCTAGCAAACCGTACTTGAGAATTGTTGATTTCAGTGTGTGAAAGGGACGTCAGTTACAGGTGTAATTATGAAGACAAGTTAATTAAAGGTCCAGGCTGAGCTGTGTGACGTGTGCGTTGATACGATAGTTAGCTGTGGAATTGCCGACTTTAATGCTTCTCATGTTTGCAATTCAAGTGGGTTTTAATCTTTATTTAAATGGTCTGTAACTCCCCAGACGAAGATGCAAGGGAAACAAACAAAGCAATTATAAGCAGATTTTTATGTTACACCAAGTTTTAAAAAAATAATCCGTATATATGTCGATTGGAAACCGACAATAAAAAAGGATCACATTTCTCGAATATTTTAGCTCTTTATTTTAGTTTTAATAAGCTCATGAAAAAAATGTCTGAAAACGACTGTATTTAGATAAAAATGATCAGCTGGAGGTGTGATCTTTTTTTTTTTTTGACAACAAGGTACCGATAGGATGGTAAGCAGCCAAAGAGACTGCTAATAATTAATGATAGGTCTACACAGAATCTCTCTCCCACGTTAGCCCGCTGCTGCTCCTGGTCTCATCATCAGCCAAATACACACTAGCAAGAAGCCGGGCCGGAAAAGAAGCAAAGAACAAACAAAGTTTGAGAGAAAGGAAGACACGCGTGTGGAAGGCGTTCATTAGAGGTGTTGACTAGGCATGCGTACATGTCCAGAAAACGTGTGAGGGGGGGGGGTGAGAGGAGACCCTCGCGTCATACCCGCGGGTTTCAGCTCCACCGGGTTTCGACAGACCTCATCAATACCTCGTTGTAGGAGAGAAATTGGCCTTCTGGCCAGCAAATGGGTCATTACATCGATTTCTAACCATGACAATCCATTTGTGTTTGTTTCTGGGTTCAGGTTCGCCTTTCGCAAGGTAGAGGGCGAGCATAGAGCAAGTCAGGCAGCGGCGCAGAACCTATAGCTGCAAGTCAGCCGTCCTGCCTATTATCTACTCGCTAGGCAGACGCACGTTAACAATCGATTGTGATTCTAGGAGTCAGGAATAGGCTATTGTGTTGTTTAGTTCTCTGGGCCGTGCGCAGAGTCAAGAAATATTCACCGTTGGAACACACAGTTGACCAGAAGGAGCTTATAGGTCCTTAACACACGTACATCGCAGAACGTGCAGCCTGGTTTCAAAACATTCTGAAACCAAACTAGTATTTTTTTAACCGATGCTTTGCTGCCGATATAAGGATTTTATTTCTTTTCTGCCAGGTACCGTTATTTTCACTCGTACGGCCATCTTCAATTTTAATGACGCTTTTTTCTTCTTCCTTCTCTTCGTATTCTTTTTTTCTTTTTCGCTCTATTTTTTTTTTTTTTTTTTTAGTATGCCTCAGGTAGTCAACTGTAGTCATTTTCACTATGGGCGATGTGAATTAGATTGCAGATTAGAATCAGATTTGCATGAGCTGTAGAAGTGAGATTGCAGTCCATTAGACAAGGTTTCTATGTTTTACATTCGGAGATTTACTCTTAAAAAAATTGCTATCCTGCTAGAAACTCAAGGAGATTATTCAAGTTCGCTTGGAGAGAAAATGCTATCAAAACCGAAAAAAAGTTTATCGCCATTCTAAAAAAACGGTAATTGTCTTTTCGATTTCCATTCTGTCTCTGTCTCTTTCTGTCTCTGTCTCTCTGTTCTTTTCTCTCATACTGCTTTCACATCCCTCCATAAAATACTATATGCCTAAGGATCAGGTTCATATTGATTTGGGCTTTCTTGAACCAGACTAAAATTGATTTTGCGGCTTTGTCTTCCATGTGCAGATTTTTTTTGAAAACTTTCTGCACTTGGATCTCTATCAGCACGTGACAAAAATTAGTCCTCCACCTCTCCCCCACTTTTTTGTTGTTGTTAGTGCTTAACTATCTCGACACCAATCGCTGGATCGAGTTAACTCCCTGTCGGCGGATTTGAACCATGTCGTCCATCAACTCCTTGGAACACGACAACGACACCATGCAGCCGCTAAGGTCGTCACATCACGACACGACGAACATCGACGATGATGGGGCCACCGATACAGAACGAGCGAGGGACGATGTCCCGGTGCTGGACTGTGAAAATGGCGGGTGTAAGGTCAAGCCTCTTTCGTCGAAGAAAACTCACTATCTGAGGTAAGCCATTTGTTTTGGTTTGTTTTCTTATTACATTTCAATCAGTTTAGAAATAAAAACAGTGACAAAACTACTTTTTCCCAGGAGAAAATATATGCCATTAATTTACAGGCAGTAAAGTAATTTTGTAAGTTTTATCAAGTTATTAAAGCGATTTTTCAACATAATCTTAACAATAGTTTTGGCAAGTAATATGATATTCTCTTATCATTTCCCCCTCATCCTACGATTGAAAAGGATCCCCAAAGACCTGCAACGGGAAAGGGCAGATAAGTTTGCATTTTGATTATGACTGTAAGAGAGGGTGTCTTGTGCACATGCAAAATCATTGTTGCCGAAATGGATACCCCTGAGAAGCCTTCAATATTGGAATTTGATTAAACTGAAGCCCCCAAAAAATCTTTGCAGCTGGGTTCAAATTTTCTCCACATCTCTTCGATCAATATCCACAGTACTTGATGTCCATCTCTTTAGTTTTAATTAACCTTAGTATAAAAAAATGTGAGCTGTTTATCCATGTACAGGTGGTCAAGCAGTACTTCATTCGCGAAAAACCCACTGACAAGATAAGAGACATTAGTAGCAAAATTAAAATAAGAGATCGAGAGAGAAATTGAGCTAATACATGGTAATGAGTTGATGCTTGTAACTTTGGTCTTAATAATCCGTAAACTAATATCGCATAAATCTTATATTCATATTTATTGTATTCAGGTAAAGTGATATTTTCTTCAAAGAAGAAACATTAAGCTATAATTAAAGTTAAGGAAGAGTTCAAAAAAACAAAAGAGAGATTACAGAGAGACAACCTCTTGCTGACTCTGGCCCTTCATTTAAGTGCAACATAATAAATAATCCACATTTGGTGGGACTGGGCAAAAAGAATGAGTTCTTCCTTAATTGAGGGTCGCCAGGAGTTCACAGGCAGCAGTGAAACTGCATGCAATAGGGAACCGTTAGGGTTGCCGTAAATTCTTTTGGTTTTACAAGACAAAAAATGTAGATAACAACCAAATTTTTAATGACAGAAGCCTGAAGTTGCCAAGGCTGGGATGCCCAGTCCGCTGCAGAGAAGGGATGATCCTTAGCATAGGGGTCGTCCTGACCTGTCTTGCTCTGGGCCTGATCGTTGCTGGAGCCTTAAGGTCGGAGGATCATGGGTCAAGGTCAGCCTTCCTCCACGTCAGTTCACTGGTAAGGGACAGATTACCTTTCAGAGAGCACGTGTAATGTGATTACAGCAGTGCTGGCGACGGCGAAAATTCCACAATGATAGTGCGTCTAAGCAATGTTTGAAGAAGGTATAACCCAGAAATTTCAGTATGAAATTTTCCAGCACAGTGTTTTTAAAGTTCTACTTTTTCAATCACTGGGCAAAGTTTAGTTCAAAATACTATTTATGGAAATCAATGTAAACAATCCCCTCTTTTCTCGAGAAGCACGTCCACAAACTTCCCAATGGAAAGGTCAAGGTCAACAATACAGACGTCATGATTGTAGATGGAAGAGCTGAAACCATAAAAAGAGTCTCTGTGGACAAAAGGGACCTACCCGTGTTTAAAAACTTTCTGTTCATAGTGAATTGATCTAGAGACTGAACAGAGGTAGGAATGGTATTGTGGGAATGGTATCTTTCCATCAGTTTTACCCGGTCATTAGGAAAAAAACGCCACCAGACTTTTAAACTTTCGCAATTAAGCGCAGTTCTTTGATAAAGAACACATATAAACGTCCTATTACGATACATATAAACAGAGCAATACTGATCTGAACACTGTCTACTGCTTTCAAAACATCAAAAGAAATAAAAGTCACGACTCCTAAGATAGCAGGGTTAAAGGGAAATACCGGGAGATACAATCGTAAAAAGTTGTTCAACATAAACCGAAAGTTTCAGCTTCTATCACAAAGACCTTAACTTTTTCCCCTCCCCCACAAATCACTATCAGCACTGTACGTACAGTTGACAAACACCAGTCTGCCGGCATCTGAAGGGTTAAGAAGCAGGATCGGTCTGGATGCTTCCTGCAGCTTTGAGAAGAGAATTTTTCTCTTCATGTTCGCTCGAAACGCATTTTTTTTTTAGTAGATGATTCTTATTTAAAGTGACATATTGAACACGTTTCAAGCATTAAATTTGTTAAGCCCTTAACTAAATATTTCGCACCGCGGAAAAATATTAACTTCTTATTACAGGTTGAAAAATAATACCATCACAGCAACAGGAGAAACAAAACCAAAAAAAAAAAAAAGAGGCTGGAGTTATTGGCTTTTGTTGCTGTGTTTTAATGGTTGACATTAATGCCTTCCAGCAATGTAATAAAGCGCTAGCAAGGGGCACCCCAGGCTGAAAATCATCTACCAGAGAGTGTTTGCTTAAAATACAGCTTTACTCGGTATAAAAAAATTAATGAATAGCAGGAAGATTTTCAATAGTTCTAAAATATTTATTATCGAAACTGTAGAAGAAATAACTTTCAATATTCTGATATTTTTAAGTACAACAGGACTACCACTTTAGTAAAATAAACATTTTATACTCGAAATACTCATAGTTTTAGAAGCTTGAAGTCTATTGTGGCAATCTGGCACGTTTTCTTACTGATTACACTTAAGTTTATTGGTCTGTATGAATCTTTTATTTAATGGTATTTCCAGAGCTTAAATGATGTTTTGAAACATTCTGTGATTTCTTATGTATTTTCGTAGACAATACCAGGACATTTTAGCACGTAAAGTTATCTAGTGGCGCTCACACCTCTGTGTGAACAGACTCCAAAACTTCCTTCAGACTTCCAGAACCGAGACTAAAAGCCCAGAACGCAGTTTTTCATGGTCAGACGGAATTCCATTAGCCTTGAGGAGATAACTCTCAGATAAAGACTATCGTTTTCAGTAAACGGCGGGCCGTGCCTTTCCTTTCTCCCCCCCCCCCCGTGGTCCCCAGTGCTGAAGGTCTTAATGGAAGGTACAGTCAATGGGTGAAGATTTAAGCCGAAGACGAGATCAGGGCTCAAGCATTATGGTCAGCACTCAAGAGTTACAGTTCTTGGCGCTCGAAAAAAAAGGAAACGAGATTACTGGCAGATGAGGCATGGTCTTGTGGAAGGTCTGCACCTCACCACCGCTCTATAGGCGGCGCCAGTATAGGATTTGTGTAGCTCATTTCCAGACCCAGTCAGCGGTCCCTGCAAATACAGATGTGTGCCGAGGAAGGGGTGGGAGTGTGTGTGTGGGAGGAGAGTGACATGGGCGGAGGTAAAGGTCTACAGGAGTTTGGTTTAGCGGATTGGTCCACAACACCGGTGAGTCGATATCATCGTTGATACTGTCGGCGGTTCGCACAGTTCGGTGATGCCATGCTGCTCACCCGAAGACTTGCTGAAGTGCTTAAACTAAAGGCCCCGTGGACGGGGAGAGTCGATACAAGAAAAACACGACAGAGGGCAGCTCACACTGTACAGTGTTGATGTCTGCGTTCGTCTGTCCATACGTGTGAAAGAGTATTTTTATTTGTCTGCATATGTATATGTGTGTAATTGCTGTTGGTAATGTTTTGTGTGTGTGTGTGTGTGTGTGTGTGTGTGTGTGTGTGTGTGTGTGTGTGTGTGTGTGTGTGTGTGTGTGCGTACGTGGGAGAAATTAGATGTACTTCTCTTTGAACACTTATTTTTCCCTCGAAGTTTTGTTAGTTGAATCTCTTATCTGTTTTGCTTTTAAACTTTATTTGATTTGGGACATTAGTAGTCAACATTTGGTCCCAAAGATTTGCAGATAACTTGCGCGTACTTATAACCATGTTAACACAAGGTACATGCAGACAAAAGCAATTGACCAGTCCTTTTGTTCAACGGATATTCAATAAGTCAGTAGTGTAGTTAGTGAGATTTTAATGAATTATTCAGTAACAAAAGTGATCAAAATCAAAACGCTTTTGCATTTTCAGTCTCTGTTATTGTACTGGCAAAATAAAAAATGTCTTTTTAAAATTATAGGACATGCGACTGTCGGCACTGAAAGATATTTGTCATGAAATAAGCATAAACAGATGTGTGTTCATAGTCGGTTACCATGGAGAAAATACTAACATCATTATTGCAAGCGACAATGTTTTTGACTGCTGAAAGCCTGACATTTAGTACAATGTGCTAGCACCAGTGACGTAGTAATAGCTGGGCAGGGGTTGGGGAGTGTTGCCGGAGAGAGAGAGAGGAAAAATCTCATCACATTCTAGTTTAGGTTTCAGCCTTTTAATTTGAAATCCTTAGAGGTGTGCTTTGGAAAGTAGGGCCGCTTGCTAACATGTGCGCCTTTTCTGCCCCTTGCTGGTGCAGCTCAAGCGGCCCATGGCCCCAGAGGTGCCACGGAAGTCCGTCAGGGATGATGTCTTCACATTCGGTAAGTCTGGCTGCTTGGCCGTTGCACAACGTCTCAGCGCGGTTATTAACGGTTGGCCACGGCTAAAGTCTTGGCCGAAAGGCTCCCTGGGGTTGGAGGGGGGGTTGGGGGGCTTAAGTGATCTCGCCTTACGATCGATGGTCTACAGGGTGGTGTGGGATTATGGGAACGAGCGTAAAGTTTTATCACCACTCAATCGCTAGACTAAGGAGAGAGCAGGGTCACGGCGTCACCTGAGGCAGCTTTTACAGATCGCCAGTAAACTCCTTCAGTTTTTCCTGTCTTGTCTATCTATCTATCTATCTATCTATCTATCTATCTATCTATCTATCTATCTATCTATCTATCTATCTATCTATCTATCTATCTATCTATCTATCTATCCTTGCGCCTGCAAAACTTGCCTTTGTAACAAGACTCGTAAAGATTCCACTTATATTCAAACATCTTTTACTTGTTTTGCATGTCCAATCGCTACTTCTTTTGATCTTTATCTCAAAACTTAACAATTAGTTTTAAGAGACTGAACACCTGAGTGCCTCAATCAATTGAAATGGAAACCGTTATTGTAAAAGGCATTTAAGATGGCTGTTTAGTCATGTTCGAACATTGGGATTGTGAGCGTGGAGGCTTGTTTACCTGTGGCGTCTGACGGTAACGGTATTTCCAGATCAGCTGCTGTCGCTGAGTAACTACGCCCTCAACAAACCTACTCAACAATCGTCCGTCTTCCTTAAGGTGCTGGACATCCCCGAGCTTGATGGCGAGTCGGACTTTGCAGTGGACGGAAGTGTCAACACGTGTGCACGCACAGGCAAGCACTTTTATTTCCTCCTACACTTAACAGCAGTCCAGATAGCGACGAGCGCTAGGTGTATCCTGATGATTGATTTACGTTTTTCTTGTTTTTGTTCTGATTTTAGTTGTTCCTGTCATCACTTAACTTGTACTGGTTTTTTTATATGTATCTGGTTCTTGCTGTTTATTTTTTGTTGGTGTCTTTATTTATTTTTGTTATTTTTAATTTTCTTTTATGTTTTTATATTGTTTGTGCTTTTCATCTCGTTCTTCTTCTAGTTCTTGCTTTTCATCATTTTTTTTTTAAATCCATGCTTTGTTATTGCTTGTGTTCTGTTTTTGTCTTGTTCTTCTTAGGGTTTTTGTTTTTGTTCGTTTATCTAGTTTCTTGTTTTTATCTTGTTTTTTTTTTATCTCGTTCTTACATTTTTACATCGTGTTCTTCATCTAGTTTTTGCTTTTTATCTTGCTTTTTTCCAGTTCTTGATTTTCATCTTGTTTTTTTTTATCTTGTTCTTGCTTTTTTTTTTTTACATCTTGTTCGTCTGACAAATGCCTTTCATGTTGTTGCGTCTGTTTTGTTTTATCTTGTTCTTTTGGGGGGGGGGTTGTTTTTGTCTTTGATCTTGTTCTTCTTGTTATTGCTTTTACTTGTTTTTATTTTTGTTCCTAGTATTTTTCTCTTCTTCGTTTCCTTCTCCTCCTCCTCCTACTTCACCTTTTTTGGTGTCTTTCCTATGGTGACGACGAAGACGACGACGACGATGATGATGATGATGATGATGACAGTCGTAGTAGTATAAGAAAGCAAGAGGCGCTTCTTCATGTGTCGATGTGTGATTGTAATCATGAACGTGTGACCCGCACCAGAGAAAAGTGATGGGCCTCTGGTGGCCAGTTGCTAGCAAATCCGAGCGGGGGACATTGTGTTCAATTGGGTTGTCGGCGACCTGGGGAAGCTGTTATCGGCTAACGCTCATTTGCCTACGATCTGTTGCCGTCCTGTCGATATTCTTACCGAGATCACCACATCCAGCCACGATTGTTTGCCGCACATACGCGGTCATTCCGTCGATTTCTCTCTTTATGTCGATAATGGTTCCACACTTAAACGTGCGTGTGTGTGTGTGTGTGTGTGTGTGTGTGTGTGTGTGTGTGTGTGTGTGTGAGAGAGAGAGAGAGAGTTCGTGACTAAGACTTATTGGGCGGGTGAGCGACTGTGTCTTTGAATGAGCAGATGAGAAAGGGTAGAAGGAAGGGGAGAGAGAGAAAAATATAGAAAGAGAACAAGAAACATAGAAAGAAAATTGTTTCCTTTATACAGAGCGTTGTATATTTACCACTTTACAAAGAAAAACCAGACAAAGAAAGATGAAAGAAAAGTGACATCCCAAGAGAGCAGAAAAACCAGTTCCCTATGTGCTGCTTATTTAGTGGCCTTATCTCCATTTTCTTGCCGCTTACATATTGCTTATGCATGCTTATTTGCGTTCTGGAAGCATCTCTTTTCATATTGTTTAGCGCTTGATGCTTCGTTTCTTGCACATTGTTGGCAGTTGGTATTTTTCCCTCGTAAATTTTTGTTTGCTTTCGGCAGTCTCCCTGAGGTCACTGGGCGGTGAGATATTAAAACGTTCCACACGTTATAAGACTTTGTACTGGAATACGCACGCATGCGCGCACATCGAATATTTCACGACTCAGTCTCACCTCTATGCGAAGTATGTAGTAGTGTTGAGAGGTAGGTAGTGGGCTGTAATTTGATTCGCTAGCAGTAAGTGTGTAAAAATGTTAGACGTTGTGCGTTTGCAGTGTTCTCAGGGCAGTAATAGTGCACAGATGGCTGCGTCACACAACATGCGCTCTAATGACAAAAAAACACACAAATTAAAGTCCAGTAATTTTAAAATAAACCTTGAAATAGTAATATAATAGGCCCAGTTTCGTTGTTATGTCATTTTGTAAAACGCGGTTTGATTGGCCCATTTTACTCAGCCATTGACCATGGATGTAAATGCAAACCATTTTCTTTCAAAATGAAAACATTTCAACCTATTTTTTGCGCGTCCTTCTTACTTACTTTTCTATCTCTTATTTTTGTTAGATCTACGGTATGATCATCTGCCATTTCATCCAATATTCTTCTGGATTTTAAAAAAGTTGACGTGCATAAGAAGTGCGACTAATTTGGTGCGCATGAGAATTATGGCCACCTTCAAACTGGACAGCGGCTTATTTTTAAGACGAGAATGCTGGTGTAGTCGTGACAGTTTGTCAGCAGTGAACACCAAGAAACTGTGGGCTGTGAAGCATAATTCATGTGGATGTATGCATCCTCAACTGCTGCGTGGCCCGGCCCTGTCGACAACTGTCATGTCATCAACACGCAATGGAAACCAGACCAAGACTGAGTCAACATTTGCAGTCGCAAGGAATCGAAGAGGATAAGAGTTGTAAATAAGATGCACAGAACCTGACCTGAGACGAGAAAGGGAGTGAATGGATATGGAGGAGACGGACGGACGGACAGACAGACAGGCAAAGTGACAAATAAAAAAACCAAAAGAACTTGAAACAGGGAAACCCCACTTTATTTGGCGTTTTACAATGAGGTTATCGGTCGCGATGAGCAGTGTCTGGAGCAACCTGCTGTGACCATCACAAACATGGTTTATGCTAATTTGGGATTTCTGCAAGTGGTCCCTGAGATGCAGAAGCAGAAAAATCAATAGGAAATAGATCTAGGAACGGCGGACGGCCCTCCATGCACTCTCCTGACATCTATTAATGTTGCCAGGCCGTCTTACATGACACCAATGCATGCAAAATTCACGAGTAAGCTATCATTCCCATGGCTTGCCGTTTTCTGCTTGTTTTTATTTCTTTTGAAGGTCTAGTAGGGGAGAGAATCATTTTTTTATAATGAATAAAAGCTAAAGCTTTCTAAACTAAAACTTAGTGCAAGATACTTTTACTTAAAACCGTTGTCGTTCTCGAGATACACAGGTCTAAATACGTTATCATGCACAGAAAGGATTGTAGACGGATATGTTAAGGTAGTCAAAACTGCTGTCATTCTGGTAATTAGCACCATATGTTAATTAGGAATCTGTAAACAGTCGTGACCTCTGTGTTGTTCACTTCTTTCTGTGTATGGTGACATTTGTGTGCTGTACCGCTGTATCTAGATGTTCCCCAGATTTCTGTAAAATGCATCTTGCACTGAGCTTTGCCCAATCACTGGAAAAGCCTACATCTCACTAGTACTAAGCCTTTAAGGACACGCTGAACAATTTCCCGTATGAAAAGCTTTCAGAAACTATATCAGCGGAGAGAAAAGTTAAAATGAGTGTCTGCTTGCTGAATGATGAATAAATGTCAAAGTTCCAATAGGGAAAGAGGACAAAATAGTTCGGCTTAAGTACACAAGGAGTCTCAGAAGAAGATAAGCCCTGCGTTCTTGGAGTTAAAGTTACACGTTGAAAGAAAAACGCACCTGTTTTTGTCAGCCTGGACTCGCGGGAAAGTTCCACTCATCCACCCACCCATCCCGCGCCAAAAAAAAAAAAAAAAAATTCCTAGCTGCGAAACTTCATAAAATCAGGGAAAGTAAGCGTGTTTGAAGGAAGCGAAAGGACACCCGCTTGCCCTCGTTACCGTCGAAACTTTTGATCTCCTTTTTTTTCTGTCGCTTTTCTTTGTCTTTGATTTGAGAACTCCTGTAGGATGGCATCGATCCCATGAGACCGGGCCCGCGACGACCAGACAGATCGCGATTCCCACCGAGTGTTCATGTCTTGTCGCTCATCGATCAAAATTTCAAGACTTGTAAACAACGCTCAGCACGACATTCTATAAGCTTCTACCTACTGTCATCAAGTCGAGAACAAATCGAGCGTATTTAATGGATATGCCGAGCAAAGGGCACTCGAGATAATGGGTTTTTTAATTAAACGCATTTTCCCTCCCAAACCTATGTTGGCTACAGAGCGGGGAAGAAAAAAAACGGAAGCAGTAAGATTTGTTTTTTTTCTGGATCCGAGCTGTTGACTGAGTATTTGAGCAGCAAATTTCACACCCAATGTTTTTAGAGTTTCTATAGCTACGGCTGCTTTTATCGAATGGTATGAATGATGGAGACATAGCTTCTCAATGAATTATTTGAATTCATGGATTTCTTTTAGACAGTGAGACGAAGATGTCGAGTGATGAAAGAGTAAGAAACCTGTGAAAAATCTGATAAATATTTTTATTGGGATACCAGGCTTCGCGCGGGTGGATTTCTGCTGCTAACTCTTCTAAATCCGATGCTGTTGTCATCTTTCAAACTATTGGTTTATTCGAGTCGAGCTCATTTACACTCATTCAATTAATTTCCATGTTACGAAATAGTGAAACACTTGTTCTCTTGGTGTAACTTTCCTTAACTTGACCGCTTATCTATTTCTCCTTTCTCTTTCTCTCCTATCAGTAGTCTTTATATACACACACCCTTTCTCTTACTCGTTCTCAAATTACGACCTTGTCTTCGTTTGTTCTGTGTTTAAAGGTACGATGCAATTTCTTCTGCTCAGAAGTTGCCATTTTAGAAAGACCGGAAACAGAAAGGAGTAAATAAACTTGAAAAAAATAATCGTTACCGACACACAAACATCAACCAAATAAGTATTAGCTCACACATGACTCTAAATTGAATATTCCTCCTAAATTTGTGCGGATTTCGCCACTCCTTTACACACACACACACACACACACACACACACACACACACACACACACACACACACACACACACACACATCCGCACTTATCTCGCCACTCTGCTTTATCACTTTTTAATTAAGCAAAATGGACATTTTAAACGAAGATAAAAGGAGGTAAAAAACAAACAAATAAATGCGTATAGACATGTTTTATTAAATGATAGAAAACATTAAGTTAAAAAAAGAGATGGGCGTTATGTTATTAAGTGACGTTGATATCTTTTGTAAACTTTTATGAACCTCTCTAATCATAACGAGATTGATCTGCTACGGGGAAAAACATGTTTTATTAAGATACATAAGTGACAAAGACATCGTGAATTGAGCGATATTAAATAAAAACAGTTCGTGCAGCCTTACCTTCTACTGGCGATCTGTTTTAGGACTGACGATATCGACAACACGATTTAAAGCTGACCACGACTCACTGATGTTCTGTAAATTGAAGCTATAAACCTGTTTACGAGAAAAACCGGAAAGGAAACAAGAAAAAGGAAACAATAAGATTTTTTTCAGTTACAAAAATACGTGTTATTAAGCTGATATACTATTTTGATGCGTGATGCGTGGTTGATGTAGGAAGTCTTTGTTAATGGCAGGCGGCAGACATCAAGTCTCCAGCAAAATTAAAGGATGTGGTTTGCTACGAAAGCAGTAATCACGTTGATCACATTCGTTTCTCCAGACAAATCCGGCGAGCAACGAAGGACTCAGAGAACAAGTCTTCTTGCAGACATTTGACAATGCAACATGATGCATCCCATGTCTTTACTGAACCTTATCTTTCACTGCCAGTAATGAAGGGCCTTCTTATTCGGTAACAACTGGTTATGAAGAACTTTCTTGTTTAGTCAGATGTTTATGACTGGCCTTATTCCGTAACAACTGGTAATGAAGGACCTTCGTGTCCAGTCACGGCTTGTACTGAAATACCTCATCCATCTTGCAATGAAGGCTTTCTTCTTCAGCCACAGCCTGTACTGAACAGTTTATAATCCAGGCATCACCGGAATAATATTTTGTGATAAGCACAGCAAGGCTGAGCCAGGGCTAGTGTAACACATTAGTCTGCACATGCTCGCAATGTTTTGTCACTGGGGCGTCTCAACAAGCTTGGTCAAACTAAACTTTATTACAGCGATACCATGAAAAAAAAACTTGGCTGCTAACATGCGGCTGGATTAGAAAGCTTTTTAGCAAAAATTGTCTTTCTTGAGTTTTCTTCCCGACAGCCGCATCTGAAAAGGGTTCACGAGGTCATATTACAAGAAGCAAGGCGGTTTTACCGTATATATGTCTGCCTTTCTATTTCTTGCAGCCATGTTTCTGTCTCGAATTCTCTTTCGTTCTTCACTCCTTTTCAGTGTATTTAAGCGTTAAAGAAGCTCTATAAACTGAATGTTCCTCTTAATCTCTCTCTCTCTATATATATATATATATAGTGTGTGTGTGTGTGTGTGCGTGTATGCGTATATGTGTGTGTTTGTGTGCTTTTGTATATTTTGTGCACTCGCACGCGCGCGCAGGCAAGTGCATCTGCGTATGTGCAGATATGCAGTCCTTTCTGTTTGCACACGTGAATATGCAAGCAGACACACTGAGGTATACCGATTCATGCAAACGACTCTCCCTGGCGCCGACGTACTGAAATACTCCAAACACCAGCCGTGGCTATAACAACCTGAGCCGGCTTTAGCTAACCAGACAAGTCTCTGTAGTCTTTGGCTCCTCGCTTCCAGAGATGACCGATACGCCGCCTGCAACTTGACCCTGGCCCACTCCGCCGAGGCCGTCGCGTCTCGAGTAATGGGCGCCGCATGGAGGACAGAAAAGCCCGCTCATCCTGTTTATTCCGCCACCAAGTACGCATTCTCTTCTTACCACCCTACGGGGATCACATTTTCAGCTGGGGTCATTTGCGGAATCATGGCCCAACTGTTCGATCTTATACATCACGCGCAGCGTCGTGCCAAAAAAAAAAAAAAAGGCTAACCCCCTACCCACATTTTGGGGAATGTGAAAATATCAACCCAGATACTGTAAAAAACTAATTATTTCGACAAATTCTTATCATTCATCTTTTTAGGCTAGCTCACTGTAATTTCTTTTTAATTTCCGTTAAGTTGTCGCGAGCCTTGTCAAGCGGAAAGACAAGCTGCCAGACCGCATGCGCAGAGGTGCTTGCGATGGAGGGCGATTGCTGACGAGATTCTCGCGGGACCGGAGACATCGATTCTCGTCGGATTGCGCGTGCGCAGATGTAATGGCGGTGAGCGCCTAACCCTAGTGCCCTCGCTCAGGCCTGCCCAGCCTTGTGAATACCGGATGTGACGTTCTGAATGCTACCCAGGAGTTTGAAAGTGCGAGCGAGCAGGAAAGAGAGAGAGAGCTTTGCTAGGGCAACAGAATAATTTCAACGCCTTTTAGATCGTCCTGATCAGTGATGGATGTTTCCTTTAAAAGGTTTGCAGCGGAAGTCGTAGGAAAGTCTGCGTGTGTCTGGAAGGCGATTGGTCACCGCTGCTGCAGTTCAGGGATCACGTTTCGTCGACGGCTGAGTCGAAAAAGTCATTAACGTTTAAAACGTGCACTTTTATTTGAACCTGGGAATAAAAGATTGACGGTGAGCAGGTCGCTGCCAAGTGCGTCCGACATGCGACAAAGTTTCATGCCGTGGCATCTTCAAACTTTTTTCCAGGATAGGCAGATAATTTAAAAACTTTGTGATTATGTCAAATGATGGACAAACTCAACAGTTCGCCACGAGGTCAAACTTTAGAGATCGGCGAGGGGTAATGTGACAAACGCTAAGCTACACCAGTCTACAAATCTTGCGCTTGCGAGGAAAGAGGGGTCACAAACCGCTTTCCAGTCGCTGGTCCAAGTGAACTTATTACCAACTACATTTTCCTCGAACGCACTAACCACTCGAATTCAGAATTTCTCTGTGGCAGGACTAATGAATTACTCACGTTTGAAGAGCTGTCAAAGGACAAATTTCATTGGCCAGAACCCTTGAAAATTGTGGGAAGAGTGATGGGCGAATGAAGAGCTAACGACATTTTGCTTCTCTATATCTTCAACTGATGACGGAAAGAGTGTGGCTATATTTGAGGAATGTGATGAAATTTTTGTAAAAAAAAAAAAAAAAAAAAAATACTTGACGAGAAAGATGGTATGCACTAATGAAGATACCGTCGAATAAAAGGAAGAAAAGGAAAATTGAATTGAATGAACGAGGGGGAAAAGTAAAAAGAGAAAGAGAATGAGAAAAAAATGACAAACGGGAAGATTAATTAAAGAACGTTTTTTTCAGAAATTATGTTTTTGAAAAATCCCGAAGCATGGAGTGCTTAATAAGAGCAATTCATAACCTCCAGATGATGAAGGTACCTTGCCCCAAGCTCTGACAGTTCTCATGCTGACCGCTGATTATGCCATTATCACCGCTGAAGAAGCTCCCTTCGTGAAGAATGCCTGGCACTTTGTTTTCGTTAGCCGCGCTACGCCAACTGATCGAAGAGGGACTCCGGCTCTGGCTGCCCTTTCTGTCACCTGCATATGGCCTGCGTGTCAAGAAATATGAGAGTTGTTGGCTGTAAGATCTCCGACCAAACAGACAAGGTCTGAGTTGTAGACAACTATATTGTGACGCAGAACTTGCGTGTCTCCATCAATTCAGATATAAACGGAAAACTGTCTGGGCACAAAGAAATTTGAGCGAGAGTTGCTTGTGGTCTGACTTTCGTGCTTCAAAACGATGGGGATGTAGTCTTCGTTTTGATTCGATGTCCCCCGCACCCACCTCATTCCCGTTTGTTTGCGTTTGGCAAAAATATATTTAAAGTTGTTGTTAGCGTTGCGGTTTTTGTTCGGGTATGAACATGCATATGGAATAAAACTGACGAAATTATCTTAAAACAGCTCAAAACGTACGAGCGTGTACAGCCGAGGTTAAGAAGGATAGAAAATGTTTAAAACAGGAAATAACCATAATCGTCATGATATTCCTGTGACATTTTAGTCGTTTGTGAGCGAACTGTTAGAGACCACACTTAATCTGGGACTAAGCTTTGTGAGGGTGGATGAGAGGTTATAGACCGATCTTAATCTCAGACACAAGAAGGCGATACCAATTTTCTCATCCTCTCTACCTTTCCTTCTCCAGCTCTCTATCGGGTCAGGTACCTATTTAAGGGTTAGGTCAGCTAGGGAAAGTATGCTGCGCCACACGGGAATCAAGCTAGTTATGCACGTCTATAGACTGTGACTTGCGTCCTCTAACCACTAAGTTGTCCGCTTTCCTTATAAATAAAGTAAAGAGATGCTATTTGATCTGATCCGCGAGCGCACTGAGCGCTGACAGTCTGTCAGGAAAAGGGACGTCACCCGGGCAACGCCGAGTAGAACGCTAGAAGAAAATAAATAAGGAAAAAAATTGGAAAAAAAGAACCAAAAAAGAAAATGAAGAAGAAGAAAGATTCTTTTGATTCAATAGATGACAACAGAACGTAATCTGCCGGCATTAGCGGGTCTCCTCTAAATCAGGCCGATTCACGCCTGGATAATGACGCGTATCAGAAGACTGTTCAGGAAACGGTAGACTGTTTGCTCCTAGTGTTTGCTCGACAGCTCGGCAGTGCGCACTGCGAGAGCGGTCACACGTGAACATCGTTCTGACGGACCGGGGGCACAGAGGCTCATAACGAACTTCTTGTATAGAGCGCGTCGTTAAAAGCATTCTAAAGGCACCCGTCTGTCCGAGCAGATCTCAGAGCGTATTGATCCGTGGTGATGAGGCCTGGAATTAAATTTCAAATGATTCGAGTGCTGTAGATGGGACGCGGAGCACGATCTCCTATGTACTGAGGCGTAAAGCTGTAGTTGGCGAGGGGAGATAAGCACACGAGGTGCCCGGTGCGCAGTTATGGATGTGGGTGTAATCAACATAATAGTTTGTTAACTCTACGTTTTTCTTGAGAGCTCAGAAAAGAAGTCTTCTGTCAGGCATTTGAAAATGCAGCATGATGCATCCTATGTCTTTACAGAAATATGTCCTGGTCAGCAATTACTTTAAATAGGAAAAAATTGTCAGTAAACAAAGTAATAAACAAAACCAGTCACAAGAAAACCACCACCACCAATAGCAACAACAGTAAAGGAAGCGCGAAGCACGCAACTGAAGAAGTAAATTAAAACTTGTTTTCGTGTTTCAGATCTTGAAGAAAACCCTTTCTGGTACGTGGATCTAGGGCAGATTGAGCACCTGTGGAGCGTGAGGCTTTACGGAAGTGACGCAAACCGTAAGTGTCGCAGATCCCTCCAATCTGTCTTTTTGATGTAACCATGGTCATCAACACAGTGACAACTGAAGATTAAGCTGCTGATAACTGACACCATTGTGTATAATCTCTGGCCGTGAAAATGCTAGTCCTTCTTTACACCCTTCCCCCTTTGCCCCTTATTGCTACTTCCCTGCTCGTCATCCTTTTGCAAAATCACGATACTCAGTCCTTGTTACTTGGTTCTTTGGCGTTTTCTGTCTATGTTTTTTATTCATCACCGGTACTGTTGTTTATCCATCCGTAGTTCATATGTTTTTTGTTTGTTCTTCTGTCCCTCATATGCTGCTTATGAATCGTTCTTGTTCTTAAGCGCTTTTGGGTTTATTATTATTATTCCATCTTTATGAATTCTCCATCTGCTCTCTCTCTCCCTAAAAATATCAATGGTTCCTCCCACTTAGCGATAATATGCAGCGAGAGAAATATTTATTGCATCCAATATCCATATGAGATAGAAGTGCGTTGGCTTGAAACAAGAACCTTGGGTCTTAATGCTAACAAGAAATGGGTTGACTCAGATGCAGCAGTACAAACAGGCTGTCCAGTTATAAAAAAAAAAAACAAATAAAAAAACAAAAAAAACCGATATCTCTGAATTTCACTTTATTGCGAGGCATACGAAACCGTTCAGGAAAACAACGTGTGTAACTCAAACGCACGAGAGACGTCCGCTGCCTACACTAAACATTAAAGATCTTGTAGCAAAATACACAGCTGAAGGGAGTAAAATTAAGACCACAAAAAATTGTCACATGTTGTAAAGCTTATTGCGGAAGATTATACTGGTTTAAGGTATCATAGATGTAATAAGAATATAAATATAAGACTGTTATATATGGTTCCGTATATGCGCTTTTACATCTGCATCCGTGTGAGATGAAGTTTGTCCCTCAACAGGCCTATGATGATCATACGCAAATCTATGATGCGTGAATTGATGGTCGTAGATGTGTCGCGGTTTCCAATACAATGAAAGCATCAACTGTTATATGTAGGTTTTATATGGTGTTTTATTTTAGCATTATACTTGAGCCTTCCCTATGTCATAATGTCGAAACTAGTGACATGAAAAGTGTCAAAGTCTCTCTGTGTCACTCTCTCTGTCTCACTGTCTGATCGTGATGCCTCTGAAACTGGTCGAACACCAACAAGCAAAGAACAAATCACAAAATGCAGCTCGGGGATAGGTGGATGGGTGAGAGGGTAAGCAGTAATAAAATCAAACCAATATGATCGAGAAAAACAAAACCCCCGGACAAACAATCGCATGATACGACACAGTGCACCGAAGATTCTTCCCTCTAGAGCCTCTCTAAACGCATTCTGTAGCTTCTAAAGAGGACAAAGCCCGAGGAATGTCAAGAAAATACACTGCGAGGTTATGACGTCCCCAGACCACCACCACCACCACCACCACCACCACCACCACCACCACCACCACCACCACCACCACCACCACCACCACCACCACCACCACCACCGTGGCAGTGGGCAACAACTAGGCGGGAGGGAGCTGGGGGAACGTATCGCATTTTGGTGTCTGACGTCTGCTTGTGTCCTGTCTGCCGTAGGGCTGCACGACTTCGACGTACACTTGGGAAACTTCGAGAACGTCACGGACAATACGTTATGCACGAGTTTCCATGGCAGCGCGCCTTCACTGGACGTCAGAGTCGTCTGCGACACGAAGCTCAGCGGCAGGTAGGTTTTGCTGTTCGCCAAGACACCAGAGAGTCATAAAGGGTTCTTGCTCCGGAGCGAGGGCACTGAATCACGTGACTGGCTTTCCATTTTGTTTTGCTTCTTAACCAGTCCCAGTCCCAGGGTTTTGTTTTGGTGGATGGGGTACTTATTACGCTAATCACCTCAAATTTCAAACTGCAATCTAAATATCTTGGTACACCAAAGAGAGAATAATAGTGTTGCGAGAGAAAGAAGGAAAGACTGAAAAAATATTGAATAGCACAGCTCCTTATAGGGGTAGGGGAGAGAGAATAAATAAAGTAAAAGGACTAAGGAATACTGTCAGGGTAGGTCTAGAACTTCCCTTCTAAATCCTCTTGCAACAGCTCACGTCATACTGTGCTGTAATTAAGAGTTCGACGCAAGCTTCCAGAAAGGCTGAAATGTTACTGACACCCGCTCCTGGAATCTTCATTAAAGCTATAAAGCGTAGAAGATGGTGGCTGCTGCTGTGTGCCCTGGCTCCTGTCAGCTTCCATAAAGTTTATCAAGCGGCGTAGGGCCAGAACTCCAGGAGCTTGGCTAATTAACTGGGCGGACTGAGAAGGCCACCTGGCGAGCGTCGCCTTCCGTTACCATGCACAATGAAGTAGTAATAAATGGATGACGTGTTCAAGACGAGGCTGTAAGGATATGAGCAGCACAAGCTAATACCGTTCTCTCCACTTCTCACCCACCCACCCAGCCCCCATTAAATCTTTTCTATTAAAAATTTTTTTTTTAGCATTATAGGAGGAAAGGGGTTATAACAGTTTTTAATGAAATGTCAGTTACATTAGAAGACAAGAAATTCATGGAATGCAGATTTACAATGAAAGAAGAATAATTCTCATGTATGTAAGCCGATCTAAATTTGATGGACAGAAGCGTTTATCAGCCACAGATTAAAAATCCCTAAAGCCAACAACACCAGAAGGCATAAGTAAATGGAACGGAAAGTTCTTAACCGGACAAACATCGTTGATCAACATTGGCATCGTTTTATGTGAAAGTCAAAGTAAGCCAGTGGTTTGGGCTCAAACCCACGTGGTATAGGAACGTCGGTTAATATGCAATGTCCAAATTCGTTTGGGGACCTCAGCACAGTAGTACCGAAGTACTTAAAAAAACAATAATGCGTTTGCTGGGAGTTGGACCCGGGTCGATCATGCGGAAGGGAGCCATGTTGACCACTATACCACCGATGCTCTTCCTACGTTTTTTTAACTGCGGTACTTAAAAGTATTGAGTCTGTAAGAAGAAAGGAAGGGAGCAAGAAAAAGCTTTCAGCTTACCGTTGTGGCAATGGTAATCTGGTTATTAGGCACAGTGTATTATTTCCAAGGGCGAAAGTTTCGAAAAAGAATGTGCAGTGAAATCTCAGTGAAATGGAAATAGACAAAATAAGGGGTGGGGGGTGGCGAATAAACGTGCTTTGATCAAGAGTCAAATACACAGGTCGACTGCAGTTGACTCTTCCACTAAGCCACCTATTCACACTGCGCACTTTACAATTTAAGAGTAATGAGGTATACCTGTCTGTTCGTTATCGGTAAGATGGAGTGATGGCACCGACGCGCTTGCCAACGAGCAAACACTGTGGGTTTTACAGACACTATATCTAAACAAAATGCGTTTTCATTTCTTTGCGCTACACAAGCTTAGTCACGAAAAATGTGTAATTATCAGTCTTCAAAACACAAGCTAACACATTTCTTATGTGGGTAAATATTTTCTAACACTGTCTATTTGTTCACAATATAAATTTCACATTTTAATTTAATTTTCTCACCTCTACAAAAATGGTTGAATTTAATTTACACGCTTCCTAACGTCGTGGGTTTTTTTTTTCGTCTAAAAGGCACAAGAACCAGAGAGAAAAAAGAAAATTCTAATAAAAGAAAAATTCTTGAGTTGGCCGGGAGTCGAACCGGGTCGATTGCTTTGGAAGGCAGCCATGCTGGCCGTTACACCACCGACGTACTTGTTATGTGTTTCACGTTGTAAGGTTTAGGCAAATACAGAAAGTGTCATCAGCCCAGGTCCTACCTTAACGCAAGCTGCCTAGGGGACAACCATTGAATGTGACACAAAGATTTGGTCTGTGGATTTCTCTTTCTCTCTTTAGCGAAGAATATTGTTAATGAAAAAAACTCCCGTTTTGTGGGTGTTACAGGAAAGCTTTCCACAGCTTGTACGTACCATCACCGGCCCCATGTGCTGCTGAAAACAAGCAATCTATTAATCCAATTAGAGACACTAAAAATATAGTTCATCTTTCACAAGCTCGTAAAAATGTGAACGTATTAGTAACTTATTGCCTATGCTAAGTAATTCAAGTTTAACTTTTTAAACTTTATTGCAAGGCATACGAAACCGTTCAGGAAAACAACGCACGAGAGACGCTGCCTACACTAAACATTAAAGATCTTGTTATCTCTGTAGCACAATACATAGCTGAAGGAAGTAAAATTAAGAGAATAAAGAGGCGATGTTGTTTAGTCATAGTCCTCATCCCCGAAAATAAAGCCCCTTTGATTTTACAGTTTTTACATTACATGTTACTTGTTTGACTTAATATAAATATAAAAAAGAGGAAACCCCTGTTAACAAAAAAATAAAAACCTGCGTTGGCCGGGAGTCGAACCCGGGTCGACTGCTTGGAAGGCAGCCATGCTGACCGTTACACCACCGACGCACTTGCTCAGGAAGCTGCAAATTACTTATATATACTTAAATTCTTTCACGTTGTGCAGATGTTGATTTTTCGAAAAGTTTGGATAATAATTTGAAAGAGTTAGACAACGAGACAAAATATTACTTATTTTCAATACTTTGGCGATGTCTGCAATTTCATCTTACTTCCTTGCCTAGGTCGATTAATTAGGCCTACTCTTCGGTTTCATACTTGGCATTCCGGCTCCAGAATAACGCAATGCACGCCGTATTTATACTTTTATTTCTGAAGACAATTGAATAAAAATGGAATAGAATTGCTAATTGACGATTTATTTTCGTCGTCTGCTTATTTCCATTTCTTATCTGATGCATAATACCACTCGCGATCATGCTAAAGTATGCTAATCTTCTAGCAGACGATTTTAAAGCGAGTCGTACTGTTTATAAATTCATTGTAATGGACAGATCGACTGATCTTGTAAATTGAGACATATAGTTTCGTCTGTTTAAACAGAGACGAACAATCTGTCTTTAAACGTCCGACCGGCACTCATACTCTTGTCTCTTTAATGGCATGTTTCTATCCTTAATGTATAATAAAATAATGTTTGAGTTTGAAGTACACTGCATGTGTGAGTATATATATATATATAAGATGAAATGGTTAACAGTACTGGCAAAAGCCGGAATAATATACAGTTGTTTCTCTTTCTGTCTCGGGTAGGCGAACCAGCTCTATGGAATATTGGCAATTAAATGATTAAAGTCTTTCTAGTACAGAATTGCTTTTCTTTCTTTTTCAGGTACCTAGGCATCGTGATGCGCACGGCCCCCAAGAAGCCAGAAAGTCTCATTATCTGCGAGGTTCTCGTTTATCTCACGTGACCCATCAGTTGCCCACTATCTCGCACATTCATTCGCGTATTTGTGTATTTCAGAACGCTGGGTTATGTTTTTGTTTTGTTTTTCCAAATTTTTGGAACTCATTCCATGGATGTCTAAGAGTGATCGAGTCTATCCACCCCAAACGAGTATTCGTACAAATCTCATCCCCACCCTCTTTAACCTTTTCCTTCTCGCTCGAACATGTTTATGTGAGCTCCTGATATTTGTGCATATGGTGTGTGTGTGTGTGTGTGTGTGTGTGTGTGTGTGTGTGTGTGTGTGAGAGAGAGAGAGAGATTTATCTATTTGTTATATGTGACAACTCTGTGACTTTGTCAAGTGCCGGAGGGTGCGTTCGTTAACAAACTGCGCATGCGTAGGGTCCTCCAAACGACGTCCCTCTTACGAAAAGGAACAATTAAATGATTGAGATCAAAGTCCTGCAGAAATGAGTCTTATCTGAGACACTGGACGATGTAGAAATGTTACGGGAGGTTATAACACATTCATTTCCGCACACCGTCGACAGAACAAAGGAAACTGTCCTGGTAAGACACATTAGGATGGTATACCTTTTAAATCAGTACGCCAGGAAATGGCTGACAGAATAAAGAAAGCGTGATGTCGTCAGAAGAAAAAAGTTAATTGATTGGAACATAAATTTAGATGTATCTTTGTTTTGTCCCAAACACGGAGCTGACAAACGGAAAATACTTCTTGCCATTTAATGTTTTCGTTCTTGTCGTTCGACGGTGATTTTTAAATAATTTATGTATATCGCCATATATTATATTTTCCTGATTATTTTACAGATAAAATGGTTCCGTCTTAAGATTGAAATCGCCGATGTGTGTATGTGTGTGAGAAAAGAGAAAGTCGGATAGATAGAACAGATATGATAAAAGAGAAAGTGTTACGTGTAGTTGAAAGAGAGACGGAGAAAGAGAGAACAGTTGCATGTCATTTGATAGTTGTTGTGAGGGTTTTCGATGTCCTCAGTTGCACGACTCAAGCAGCATTTGCCGACCCTGACGTGTTACAATCATTTCCCATTTTGGATGACGGTTCGAACGTTTCTGAAGGGCATTATTTTCGCTTTCTTTTTTGTGTCCGTAGGGTTATGCAGGTTATCAGCGGAAATGGATTTCCGGCCGTAAAAAAGTAGTCAACCCTGAGGAGAAAGCCTCTTTTCTAGCATAGCTGCACTGTAGTGGTAGAAATTGAAACAATTTAAAGAAAATGCGTGTGAGTGTGCGTGTGCATGTAGTGCGTGCATGTGTGTGTGTGAGAGAGAGAGAGAGAGGGAAGGTATTGACGTGTGTGCGCACGCATGTGTGTATGCGTTTGTGATTATGCTTGTGCACGCGATCGAGTGCGTCGTGCGTGTGTGTGTGTGTGTGTGGCATAGAGGTGCGGTAGTGGTAGAAATTTAAACAATTTAATGTGTATGCTTGCGTACTTTCGCGCGTGTTCGGAGGGGGGCGGGTGGGTGTGCATACGTGTGTGTGTGTGTGTGTGTGTGCGCGCGCGCGCGTGTGTGTGTGTGTGTGTGTGCGCGCGCGCATGTGCCTGCATATGGATGTGTGCGTGTTCTTGACTCCTTAATTTGCGCGGCGACGCGGCGGCTAACATGCAGCGAAACTTCCGCCGCCGCAGATGTAATGTCATCACTGGAAGCCACTCGATTGGTTAAAGTCAACGTGCTCCTGCGAGGACCGCACGATGTCGGAACTGGTGACAGCAGAGACTGATGAGCCCATAGAACTTGTTCGCTTCACGTGTCCTGCTGCAGGAAACAAGAGACCTCCATCGGTAGCAGACGACACAATGTCGATACTCGAGAAAGCTCTCTTTTTTGTGTGAAAGCTAACCTGTTTTCAAAGGGGAAAAATATCAAAATCCCTAAGCCAACAATAAAATAATGGACAAAAAGACATCACATTCTGGCCTTTGCATACAATATCTGCATTCCATTTGTACATGTGTGTGTGTGTGTGTGTGTGTGTGTGTGTGTGTGTGTGTGTGTGTGTGTGTGTGTGCACGTGCGAAAGAAATAGTTTAGAAAATGTGTTATATGTTGTGTATTGTTCAAAAGCAAGAAGTTTAGGACAGTAAGGCTTACAACTGACACAGTAACAGCCTCGTCCCACAAAAATTGTCGCAGGCAGAAAAATAATATAACGGAACGAAAGGCTTGCATACGACTCCGCCATAACTGTGGCATGACGACTAGCTCTCTGTAGGTTTGTTTCGTCAATACTCTGACGCTGATGACATTTTCTTGGATCGAGGCAATCGAGTAATTCAATTGGGGTTTCTTCCAGCGATAACATCTTTGTAGAATCGTTCATACTTGCAGTAATTGAAGACGGTCTGAAAAAGCGGCAACATAAATGTACATCAAGAGGCTGGTTCAAAATGGTGGACATACAAAAACACGTTGATTACACTGTTTGACGTTATTGCTGATCAGGTTGTGATTTTTAAAGAAAGGTGGAATAAAAGAATGATACAAATTCTCTGAATTTTTTTCCTTAAATGTTGCTTTTTTAAAGTTGAAGTTTAAACAATAAAATTGAACAATAAAAATGAACATGAACTGTGAACACCATCACTTGTTTTGTTCCTCGTGACTTATTGGCGTTGTTAGAGCGGCGTGATTCGGAAAGAAATAGTGACAGACTTCCGCCTTGACTGAGGTGTCTCGGCTGCTGAAGAGTCTGTGAGAAGAAAAAGAAAGCATTTATCAGCCGCTCACATACAATACAGCAATCCTTTTTTTTTCAAAAAACACAGTCTAATGAGTTAGGATTAGGAAAAGGAAGCGAGCGAAGAACTTTGAAAGTGACAAAGCGAGAAGGAGAGAATGACAAACCTGAAAGAGAGATATAACGCGAGAAAGAGACAGTGACAGACGGAGAGGGTTAAGAAAGAGAGAGTGAGAGTAACACAGAGAGAATAACTGAAACAGCGAGAGAGCTGAAAGAGTGGGACAGAACGAGAGAAAATGACAATGAGAGTAAAGAGAGTAACTGAGTAAGTGAGACTGACAGAACGAGAAAGCGAGGTACACAGAGGCAGACTGAGAGAGAATGAAACAAAGGGAATAACCGACCGACAGACAAAGATAATGAACGAACAAGAGAGACAGTGGTATTTGAGCGGGAGTGTGAGGAGGTCTGCTCACAGGCAGACAGAAGAGCAACACACGAAAGACCGCAGGTAAATACACGTTTGGAGGCCATAGTGAATTTATTTAACAGCACCACTTGATACAGATAAGCACGCTGGAGACTCGCTTGCATAAGGCAGGGTGGCAAGAATGTTCGCCCACTCGTAACTTAATACTCACTACAGCGCAAGAGCCGAGGAAGCCAAGTTCTCTTTCATCATCTCCTACAAGGTAACAACATTACTAAAACACAAGAGCCGAGATAGTCTTGTTTTCCTTCCTTTTCTTGCCGCCAAAGTAATAGTATCACTGAAACACAAGAGGGAAGGTAACAAAGTTGTCTTCATCAGCTCCAACCGCAGCGCTGTGGAAAAACGCTTGTCACCAGTTCAGCTGCAATCGTTACGTCACTGGGGTTAGATTTCCTCCCAGACCACACTGCGCGTCTCTAAAGGCTTGACCATCGAGGGTTCTCTTCAAGTTTATCAGTTCCCTTGCCTCTTACTTGCTCCAGAGATTTTCCTATGTAAAAACTGATTGCCTCATTCTGTGCTAGTGCGGTTACCGCTACATGAAAAGTGGCATTTGTATAGTCTAGAAACAATACTTAGTAACTCTTTTTTTTCAAAGTAGCGGATTATATTTATCTTTCTTTCTTTCTTCCTTTCCATATATTCTTTTTTTCATTTCTGGAAGATCAGCATACAGCGCACTGCATATATGAAACTAAATAATGGTTGAAAAATTGAAAAGTTGTTTCCAAAGTTGATTGCTTAGACCACGTAAAGGCATCCATCAGGAAGTGAACAAGGCTCGGTGAAGTATAAGATTACTGGAAAGCTGTGACAGAGCTGTCACTGTTTGCACATTTTTGTTTAGGTAAACGTATTAAATAACACATGCATTTACCTAGAAAGTCCTAATATAAGCCGATTTGAGAAAATGTCGACCCCGTTCGTGCGAAAATATGTCACCGCGCAGCAAACATAACAATACGTGCACAGCTATTCCCCCCCCCCCTCAAATCCCCAACAAAGTCTGAAAGGGATTTTTTTTTTCTTTGTCTTCGCTTCCCGTCTCATCAATGCGTTGCCATGCCAACACTAATACAGCCAATATTGAGCCAACGTCACTACCTCTGCGGTTTCTCCAGTTCGTTGATGCGATCGCATCTGAAAAGGCACCCGTATGAAGTTGTTTACTTCGGTAGAAATAATTAATACGATTACGAGGATGGTACCATAGTACGCCACCTATCGATTGAAAAGAGCCTTGAGATGAGCGGAGCCGCATTTCTTACGCTTCGTTTCCACCAGGTTCACCGCCTATCACTGCATCTGTCTTTCAATGATAGCGGTGGGGAAGCGCAAAAGGCGTGACGCTGGCTGCAGGAACGAGAACCCACGTGTTATCATCTCCCCTTGTACGGCTTCGAAATCCGTCCTTCGAGTAAAAAAAATGAGTAACTTGTAAGGTCTTTTGTCAAACTGATAATTACGATCCCCTCACCCCTTTTCCTCCACTACCCCGAAATACCATCACCTTCCCAGCCACCGCATCGGCTGACATAAACCAGGATCGATGAATGTCTGGACTATATATATATATAATACCGGAAAACGTCTGTATATGACACGGCCAGCAGTCTATTGTTTTCGTCCAAACAGAAATTGATATTTCCGTATCTTGCTGGCATTTCGCGATAGTCAAACTGACAAATGATAGGCCACGAACCCTAGTTAGTAAGACACTTTTGTCAGGGTAACAAATTGCAGGTGTCAGGCGGATTATGTGTTGTGAAGTTTTAAAAAACAGTAGAAAGGTGTAACGGCGTTAACCACTAGAGCCATTATATCTGTCCTTTCGCTGGCGTCGGCTAGAAATCCGAGTCTGTCGTTCTTACAGCTTATGTAGGAAGCAAAATTACATTAGATGTTCCTACATCAGAATTAACAAAAAATAAAAGACAAATTTAAGCAGACTTTCGCAAAGTTCAAGAAACTGATTATCGACTTATAAACAGGACGGGATGATAAGAGAGGAGGATGAATGGAAGGAAAGCATAATGTAATCATGCACTGACCCATTAGTTTTGTTTATTTCTTTGTTGTGAACTCGTGTGTATTACACCGAGACTAACTTGGAAATCACGTGCCAAAGTTAGACAGAAAAGGTTAAACATATGTATCTTTTTATATTGAACTTGCTCGTATTTCGGTCATTTTTGGGTCTCCATTGAAAAACGAAAGAGAAAAAGCAGGGCCCATGCCATTCGTGTCTCACAAACCCAATCCCGAGCACCTGAGAAAGAGCTGCAAGTGTATACATGAAGTATTTTTCCTCAGCACAAACTGTGAGGAATAATCTTTGAACAGATACTTTTTACACATATATTTAAATATTTACAAATTTTTGCACACTTCGATGTACTATCGCCTTTTCAGGCTAATGAATATATTGCATAATTGAAAAAGACACACTAGGATCAACAGTCAGTTTGTTAAGCAATAATTAATATTGCGTAGAAATAAAACGATTGCGTTGGCCGGGAGTCGAACCCGGGTCGACTGCTTGGAAGGCAGCCATGCTGACCGTTACACCACCGACGCACTTGCTATGTATTTCACGTTGTAAGGTTTACCCTAATACAGAACGTGTAATCACCTTCCCCCCCCCCCCGGTCCTACCATAAGGCAAGCTGCCTAGGGGACATGCAGCCATTGAATGTGACACAAAGATTTAGTCTGTTTGGCAACAGCTAATTTATGATCACAGTTGAAATTAAGGGCATTGTAAAGGTCGTCTTACTCGTGTGCCCCGGGGTCCGTGCTGGCCTCAGTGGCCTTGAGGATGTCACCTGTTTTATATACTCACCTTTTTTTTAAATTTACGATTTACTTACAGACACTAACGTCACGATAGCATTATCTGCTAATAAAATTGTCAAAACTTTTAAGAGACAAATATTAAGACAGGGTCAGTTGAAATTAAATAAGATATATCTTTTTCTTCAATAATCTCAAATCATTTAATTTTTTAAAATTTCAATTCCGTCACGAACCTGCTCTTTCATCATGGCTGTGTACAGCGGAGACTCCACAGGGGTGGAGAGTTTTAGTTTTGCTCTTGTGACTCATGCTCGTGAAAATTTTCCTTTCAATTATTTTATTTTCTTTTATTACTAACGTCGCTGGTTGAGCTGGTGGATTATGCTTAATTGTCAAATTGTATTATTTATTTAATATGACTTTTTAACTTTAGTTAACAAAAGGTGCACATTGTGTAGACAGTTTGCATGGATAATTTACTTGTTATTATGCTGTATCTCAGATTTATATGTCGTTTACTATCCAGATTGTAGAATGTCACGAGCCATGAATCGTGGTGGGCTATCCCCAGGTGGCGGGCAATGGAGACAAAGTCGGAGCAGGACCTGCATGGGTCGTGACGCGATAACGGTGCCAGAGGAGGTCAGCGCTATCTGGACGCGCTTCGTGTAAAAATGCTTTAGAGTAGAGCCTGGACACCGATGATTTATTCCATACCCCATGTTACTGTTTCAAAGAATGACCATCACTGCGAACTACTATATGTAGTCCGCGACTAATTAAGAACTCGGGATAATCGGACACTTAAACAGAAGAGAAAAACACTTTAGAGGAAAGTATTTTGACCACACGGAGGGGGGGGGGGTAAGCCATGCATGACTACTTTCTAAAACCATTATAGTAAATTCTTGAAATCTGGTACCTGTGCGGCTGTCCCTGCTTGATTTAGCAGAGAAAGATCTCTTCGATTTCTGTTGCTCGCTTGGCTCCTTTGTTAATTTATTTACTAGAAAGCTTGATTAGTGTGTTTTGTAGTTCGTAAAAGTTGAAAATTCTTTTGATTTTCCGATTCTGTTGCATTGTCTACCTACATACTTACAAATATTGAAATAATGATGCCTAGGCTTAGCTATAACTTCTGAGATAAATTTAATTTAAAATCGAGAGTGATCATTTTAAATAAAATAGTATCTAGGTTTACATGATGACATTATGATTGTCGTGGTTTGGCTTGAGAGAATATTCGCAGCAACAGAAGGCTTTCTAAACCTAAAATGTATTTAAAATTAGCTCTAATCTTCATCGCTTAACATCAGTTATAAGATATACATTCACAGATAAGATATCCCATGCTGCATCATCACTAAGACGTTTACTGACCTTGCTGGTTTCTTTCTCCATTGAAAATAAATAAAATATCTAGTTTTCGTAATATCTGTTGCTTAATTCTCAAACGTAAGCTTTAAAAAAATTACATTTCATACTTTATGACACATACAATATATAGAACTGTTTTCAAACACACTATTTTATCGTCATTTCATATCATCGCCTCAAGCTGCAATTCTGTGGTTTAATTCCTTTTTAAATTCTTTAAAAACGCAGTGGTATATGAAAAAGCTCGACTGATAAACCCTATTCTCAGACTTAAAATATAAGTCCAGTGACTATACAGAGCACATAGGAAATTAAAACGTTGCACAAAGAATTATCATTCTGATGTATAAATGGTTGATTGGGAAACATTTGATGGGTCCTAGAGCAGCAGACAAAAAAACAAAAAAGACAAAACTTATACAACACATGTCGCAGTGATGATTATTACGGTATTAGAAAGAAGACTTACAAAATAATAGATGCTGGCATTATCTATTTTGAAATCTTTGGTACTCTACAAAAACAAATCGCTCTATTTATAAAATTTGATTCACACCTTATTTTTGCAAACATTTCAGTGATCAACGTTAACTAATTTGTAAACCTACTGAATCTGACGCCAGCTCGCACCCTCACAAGTCTCGAACTATCCTCAGAGCAATGCGCAAAGTTTCGGAGGGACAGCCTAAGGGAAACAACTCGCACATTATTTTTCCCTACGGGTTGTCTCTCTTAGTACGTTCGCCGTCAGGACAGGTGCAAAGTCTACGTACCACCGGTGCAACTAAATGATGCATAAGATTTATTATGCAAACCCAATAACATCGCACTACCATTGTGTAAAAACCGAACCAGTCAACACCACCCGGCCTTGTATCCACAATCCGATGTTTAGAGTTCAAGACCTGTCAATGAGAGCATCCATGCAACCCAAGTGCTCCATGCATTCTAGTGAATGGGGTGGGAGGGGGGGAGAGTGATGACGGAGGGTTCAAAACGAAAGAAAAGCAGGACCTATGCCCTTTTTGTCTCACAAACAGAACTCAGGGTATCTGAGTAAAGAGCCGAGACTGTATACATGAAGTGCTGGACTAGTTTTTAGCAGATGAAGTACTTTTCGGAAACACAAAATGTGGGTAAAAATCTTTAAACAGATACTTTATGAATATACTTTATAAATATATCTAAATGTTTTAAAACGTAATCACGGAGCGATGAACTATCGCTTTGTTATGCTAATTTTCATCATTAAACTAAATTTATACATACTATGATCAACAATCACTTTGTAAAGCAGTAATCATATTTCATAATAACAAAACGATTCCGTTGGCCGGGAGTCGAACCCGGGTCGACTGCTTGGAAGGCAGCCATGCTGACCGTTACACCACCGACGCACTTAGCATGGGATGCACATCGTAAGGCTTAGACAAATACAGAACGTGTAATTAGGCTCGGTCCGGTCCTACTTTTAGGCAAACTCGGGAGTTGCCTGGAGGATATTCATTGAATGTGACGCAGAGGTGATCTGCGGATTCTCTTTCTCTTTTTTTTTAAGCGAAGAATAACGGTAGAGGAAAAACGCCTGGTCTCGATCAGTATTACAGGGAAGCTGTCCACTGCTTGTAACTTGACTTCACGAGAATTTTTCAGTTTGATAGCAAAGCGCCAATAAGTTCCATCTGCGGCATCGCATTTCAAGTGTCGAGCGTTCACGACTAACACTTTGTATCTCCTTTTATAATGGTAATACGATAAAAGCAAGTTGATCTACAGTTGATGTGTATCGATGTTCTTTTTATATTTTTCTTTAGAGTATACGATTTACTGTCTCAAACATATGTGCAGTCTAATATGCTCTTCGTTACCATTTATGTACTTTTTCACATCATCATCTGAAGAGATGTGGGCGTGGGTGCGGAGACGGCGTTAGGAATACGTGGGGCTCCGCAGGGCCCTGGGCGAATGTCATATGCGGGGCCTTTAGCCGTATGTGTAGGCTATATAGTATATACCATACCACAGAATCTGTTTTCGCGGGGCTCTGGTGGGTGGGGCAGAGAGAGAACTGTTGATCGAGCTGCCGAGCTGGTGGCTGTAAAGGTGGCTTTTACTGGGATAGCGGTTCAATGCGTCCTTTGCTTACCACGCAAAATAGTCAATCACCGTCCCTAGTGCAACTTTACTAAAAGAAAAAGAAACAGACGCTCCTTACTTTGTTGTTGCGCATTTGGTTTGTTTGTTAGCTTAGTTGACGTACAGAATATTTGATGTCCTTTGTTGTAAGTAATAGCCGACGTTTCTCTTGAGTCGATGGTTAGTTGTGGTACATTTGAACCTTAATATAACTTTAAAAACTGATTCATTTTCCTCTTTTAGCTTTTGCGTTTCTTTTGTCTAAGCGAGGAATATCTGCAACAGATGAAGTGGTGCTGAGCCTATGTTGTGCGCACTTACCCTATTGTTTAGTTCGCTGTCGATGTTGTGTTATTAAGTGTAGATAATGACAATTATCAACTTGTAACCATGCCAAAATTTGGAGAAAGGTAATTTATGATCACTATGTAAGGGTCCTGTAAAGGTCGTCTCACACGTCTGTCCCTGGATCTGTGCTGGCTCTCAGTGGCACTGATGATGTCACCTGTTTTTTTTTAATCCACGGTTTACAGAGGACACTAACGTCACTAAAGCATTATTTGGTAATTAACGTTTTAAAACGTTTAACAGACAAATATTAAGACAGGGTCAGTTGAAATTAAATAAGGCATCTAGTTTTCTAGAATACTATCTAATCATTTAAGTTTTTTTAATTCCCTGTCACGAACCTGCATCATGGCTGTGTACACTGGGAATAGGGATTTGACGGTTTTTAGCTTTGCATTTACTCATGGTAGTGAAAATGTTTCTTTCATGCTAAATTATTGACGTTGTTGGTTTTAATTGGTCTATTATGCTTAATTGATAAATTGTAATGTTTATTTAATTTGATTTTTGTTTACATTTTGTAGTATCTAAAAGTCCACTATACGTACACGTATACGGTTTGCGAAAAAACTTACTTGTTTTTATGCTGTCTTTCAGATTTATATATCGTTCACAATTCAGATTTTTAGATGTCACGAGTCATGAACTGCGGTGGGCTATCCCCAGGTGGCGGGCAATGGAGACGAAGGCGGAGCAGGAGCTGGGTCGTGACGTGATAACGGTACCAGGGGAGGTCCCCGCTATCTGGACGCGCTTTGTGCCGAAATACTTTAGCCCATGTTAGTGTCTCAAAGAATGACCATCCCCACGAACTGCCATGCAGAATGAGAATGGCTTGGCAGTCTGCGACCAAGGTAGCCTAGGTGCTAGAATTCGGGATCATAGGACGCTTAGACTATGTCTCTCACAAAATTTCGTGTGAAACCTTATCTGTATTGTATTTATAATAAAGCTCTAAGAGATGCTCTAAGTATATTTCGAATGGGAACCTCTGGCGCTGATTGCACAACATGTTTCTAAACCTTAAAACTGTTCTAACGAAGCAAAATCTCCTCTCTAGCATTTAGATGCATTGCACAAGAACATACACAAAATTGTACTGACAGGACTGAAAGTCATACTTAAACAACTTTATCTTACTTGAAGCAGTTTTAGTTTTAAAAATTCTAAAATTGTGGTGTGTACTTTAAGCTGGTTATCTAAATAGATTTACGGCCTAAAATTGTTTAAAAGTAGAAATGTGTTGTATAACTGGCCCCTGATCTTAAAAACCTATGAATACAATAAACAACAGCCCTATGTCAGAAAGGTCCTTTTTGTCATACTTTACAAGATGATGAAATCCTCTCACCTTGAAGGCTTAAGACGTAAATTACTGCGGTTGAAATATTTAACTCATCAATCGGATTTTAACTTCTGTTTTGTTCAATAATACACCGCACCTTATTTGCCTAGCCAGGTGTCTTTACTACTGTTTCAAACGTCGTAAAACTAATTTTGTCAGTTACTAAATAAAGGTAAATGTCTTCTTATTTCTCTACTGATGCAATTATTTATGCCAACTTTTATTGACATTTATGTAGGGCTTAAACTGTAACGTTTCATCTGTAAAATTATGTGAGTTGTACTCAATTCCCGCATTGTTGAGGCCACGTGGCCTAAAACAATAGTGATTTTTGCTCGTTCGGTCTCCCTGATACATTTATATATATACACACACAAATATAGACAGAAACTTAAAAGAGAACACACACACATACATTGAAAAAGATGAAAGGGGAAAAAACTCTTTCACATTTTGTCGTGAATGCAGGACGTTGTTCTCTCTCTTTTGGCGATACGCCGCCTTATGTCGTGGATCTTTACTCCTTTCATCAAACAAAAGCAGTTCTTAACAAGAAAAATGTAGACATGATGGCTATATAAAAAAATTTCGAGATCTGTTCAAGCGTTCATCCATATAATCGTCCTTAACCCTTTGCCCCCGCCCCCATCACACACACAGTCGTAAATTTTGCAACTGCATTCTCACACCAGGTGGCAGGCTATTTATCTCCAGTCTCTTGCTGTGCATTTTCAAGCCATTTTTCTGCCAGAAATTCATTTCCTGATGACCCTGACAGCATTTCAAAATTTAATTGCTCATGAACATATGGGCACGCAAATGCAAATGACTCACATGCCACACATATCACGCTCACACTTCCCTCTTCTTTTTTCTCTCTTTCCCCACTTCTTCCGTTCGCCCTCCCTCCCGCTCGCATGCACACGTTCACGTCAGTTCACTAAATAATAATAATAAGTTTTCTCTTCATCTTCCAGAACTAGCTATTCCGGCTACTCATTTCTTCCACGGATGAGAGATCAGTCGTGTGCGAGAGCGAAAAAGAAAGGAAGGTAGATATTACTATAGAATACCCGACTACCAAGGGTTCCCTATGTTGTAAAATAAAAACTTCCTACGCGAGTTTTGTCTGTCCCTGTTGGATGTATCTGACGCTGCGTGGCGCCGTTAAAACCCTTGGTGGGGGTGACAGTAAAGGTAATGTCACACTTTGTCCTCCTTCTCTCTGGCTGGATATGTAAGCGTGCAATCACAGAGCAGTGTTGCATGACCAACCGCGGAAACATTTGAGGTGTAAGTAATACTGGCTGCCATCGTGCGTGGGCAAAAAAATGCGCTTAAGGAATCCGAAAGGGAAGTAAGCGTTTCTCTATCTTCTATCTGTCGTCCCAGTCGAAGTAAAAGCAACAAGTAGACTTCACGAAGTTTTATTGCGATCGCTTTTGCTAATTCAGCTCACTGGAATATGATTTAATGTGCGATGCAGTACTTTGCTCATCTGATACACAAACCGAGACGTATGAAAAAGGTGAACGGCAGTGCATCCAAGATGGCTAGAAAAGTAACGAATGCACCAAGGAACGTTGAGGGACAGCCAAGGGTACATACTATTAGTTTACTGCGAGAACCTAGGTACAAGGGGATTCCCCCCGAAGCTACAGTGGGTGCAGGGCAGGGTGTGTGCACGTTGCAGCGAGCTATCCCCCTCCTGACCTCTGGAGCCTTCCTCTCTCCTCTCAACCTTTCCTTCCTCACTCCAGGTGTCGTCGTCATTCGACATGAGCCAGCGACACAGTAGATGACCGGATACACTGGAGGTTTGGCTGTACCAGTTACCGGCGTCACCTGTTAAGGACCACGATAATTTTTATTTATTTTTTTTTCTTACGCCTACCGAGGTGCATCACCCAGGTAGTGCAGAAATCGTGCCAAGCAGCGCCAGGGAGTGTTCTTGTACCATTTGCCACAGGTCACAGGGCAGTTGTCACAGTTCATCTGGAAACTATTTCCTTATGTTGATTAATAGTTGGTACAAATTAAATTATACCAATCTTGCATAGGAATTTTTTGTTGGTGACGAAGATTTAGCCCTTATGTTGTCATAAGTATAACTGTTTAAATGCAATTTTTGTAAAAACCAGCAATAAATGAGAATACATGGGGAAAAAAAACCATAAGCGGTTAGACTGGAAGGTTTTAGTGATTTCAGAGACACGGCACCTGTTCCTGTTTATCTGAAACTGCAAAGAATTAAAGCCGCTGCCCAAAATAATAACATATTCGCACGACAAACATAACATGTTTACGCATGTATGTTTGCATTTCGCACGTTTTTGGACAGTTAGTGTATCGTGAAGGAGGGTATTCCGTTTTTATGTGACGCTTTTATTTAGAAGGCATTTTGCATTCATGGGTTATTATTCAGAATGAAATCGAAGTTCGACAGGAAAAAAATGTCATCTATTCATGCAAACACGGATTTCATATTTCTATTTCATAAAAAGTTCACGCCATTCCTTAAATTCCATTTAGATTCCCCTATTCTGTTCTCCTCATCCGTATAGTTCCTTTCGGATGATTGTGCAGGGGACTCCAATTGCACCCTTAAACTACAGGACATGACACAGGAGGCCGTCGCATTGTGGGCAGGTGGGAAAGTCCACCAGTTGACGACTCCCCTGCCCCACCTGTCATCACCGCGCTGCGTTTTTCATTAGACTCAGAGCCAGTACCGTACATCACCATATGCAAAGGTCAAAATAAGACTGTGTAAAGTGTTATGTGTCTTAGAGATGGATATGAAGGTAATATTGTACATTATGTTCGCGTCAGCGTTTGAAGATGCATATCAGTCCACAACTGCATCTTCTACGCATTCATGAAGGTAGACAATGAGGCAGGAGTAGGAGCGTGCGGAGGCAGGCAGGAAGGTAGGATGACAAGACAGAATGACTGACGTACGGACGGACGGACAGGCGAAACCCTCCTTGTGTTAAACGCTCCCTGTGTCTTGTGTATGTCCTAAACGTTAGAGATGGAAACTTTTTAAGCCAGCTACAGACGTGTTCTGTTTATTTCCAACCATCTTTACATATAAACGCCTGTTATTAATTTTTGTTAATTTTATGGAGAAAAATACGGTATTGATTTGCTGAATCACAACAACGCACAGCAAAGCCAGCTGCCGGAGTTATAAATAGCATACCTGGGCTGATGGTGAAGGCATAACAAATGTTGCTAATAGAAAGAATGTTAAACATGCCGACTTAAGAATAAGAATTTTTTTAAACACCTTGTTTGTGAGGCTTCTTCGACGGAAGGCAACTGGGAAAAAAAATACCTACATTGTTATTCCATAGATGTCACATCCGCCCCACGTCAAGAATTTTGGCATGAAGTATTAGGAAGCTATTTCTTCTTTGAGAAAACTATATCCCCCGAGTCCATCGAATGTGCCAGTTTTATTTTTATAAACAGAGACTTATTTTTGGTTACTGATTTAACCGGTTCTTGCCCCCACCGCTCCGCCTTATCCATCGTTCACCAGAAATAACCCTCGGAGCCGCCGAAGGTGTCTCGGGTGGGCCTGGCACGTGCCGCGAACGTGGCAGAGAAGAATGGCGCCACTGGCTATGAATGGCGGGCGGAAGTGAGGTGGAATGTCAGTGTACGTCCATCAGCCGGCATGATCATTTCGCAACAGCAACGCCTCGTTGCCTGACATCGTGCCTAGGAAGGGTGCACTTTAAAAACATTGTTCACGACTGCGTTCACTGCACAGAGAGCAGGTGCAGGACACAGTCTCCCTAACGCGGCAGCCGTTTAACAACTCGTGAAATAGTCGGAGGTGGCAAAGTAAGGGGCAGAGTGGCGCGTAAGAAGGATATTTCATTCACGCGACGCCAGCCGGAAGGAACCATACAAGGAAAAGAAAATAAATCTAAAACTTTTACAAGGGGTTACGTCCTTGTCAAGGTGTGGGCAGAGCGTTTTTGGAGCGTGTTTCTGTAAGACGTTAGTTGCGGTCACTAGCACTCGACGCACCAGGGGCGCTATGTTTCGAGTGCTGGAGACGGACGAGGGGCTGGTGCAGGTCAAGGTCGACGAAGCCGGAAACATACTCTGGTCTCGTCTGAGCAGCGAGGATAAAAACTCCTGCATCTTCTCAGGTGAGCGTTCAGTCATATGATTACAGTTTCTTACGAGTGGGCTCGAACGAGCTAGGATGGAAGGGGGAGAAAGGAGACTGATTTCAGCATAATTTGCTCATGACAAGTTAATTTGACCGCTCTGGTACTGTTTGCAAGGCATGCAAGATTTCAAGCATCATCTTTGTCAGCTTCAAAATTTCGATTAGCCAGATAATTGGACGGGTAGTCATTAGACATTTCTTGAATAATTAATGCTTGGTGTGGTCTTATGAATAACTATTGGTGTTCATGGTTAGATAATATGCTACACGCATGCAGGTCTTTACTATTCTTTTTTCATTTGCTTTCTATTTCATCATTGTGTGCGTTGTGTGTGTCTCCGTGTGTGATGAGAGGGGGGTAAATGAGAGCATGCAAATCAGAGTGTGAGTACACCAAAATTAGGAAGGCCTTCCTCCAAACTTGCCATCTAAACAGAAGGATTGGAAGAAGATGCTGATGATCTTTAACATAATTACTGCTTCATGTTGTCTAAATATTTATTTTAGAATCAAGGTTTTCAAAAGTCGACAGTCAGGACATACTATACGCATGCGTCAAATGTCGTGAGCACGAGTCAACCGGACTACCAGCAGCGCGCCTGCGCACTCACAGCCTGATCCTGCAGCACACACTTCGCCGCACCAGCCGCCGCTTGCGCTTGAGAACACAGGAATTCTTTGGGTCGCACAGGGAGTGTCAGGATTTGGCACAGAGCATCCAGCGGACAAGAGGTTGGCTGCAGCTCAGTAGAAAGATATCATTTAAGATGATTTTAGCTAGCTGATGGCTGGTGATCATTCGTTGGGAGCGTGCTTGAGGTGGGGGAAGGGGGGCATCGAAACCGACTGCTGAATTGTGGGAATTGTAGAAGAAAAGGCAAAACCACTCTAAACTCAACTTTCTTCAGACAATGTAATGATAGTATTGCAGTGACGATGCATGTAACGTTAGGAGTGACTTTGGTGTGTACATAAATACATTTAAATACATACATTGTAATGCCACATTTCAGTTAGGCAAATTGTGTATTTAACATAGCATTAAAAAAGCAGGAGGGGTGGTTGGGATGTTAACAGAACAATGCAGAGAAAATTAAATGCGAGCTTCTGATCAACAAACAGATTGCAAATTTAGCCAACGACGCGCACCCACTTGGGAGGGACGTCCGACATTAGACGCATGAACAGAAGTTGTAGTTTAATAAGACTTCCTTGAGCTACAGCCACACGCTATCTGCACTCATGATTTATCCCTGGTGCAATTTAGATATACAACCAACTCATGCATGAGACACGCACACAGATACAGACTGTCTGGCCGCTTGCTCCCATTCCGGAACATCCGTTTCGATTTAGTACTTGATAATACTTGATAATACTTGATAAAAATGAGTACATCAAGTTAGATTAAGGGAAAGAATATGTCTTTTAAAGTAAAATTTTGACTCTTGAGCAGATTGAATATTTGAGTTTTACTCAAAACGAGTGTAATAAATGCCTCTTTCTATCCACGATATGGGTACCTGATATATTGGGAGGGGGGAGAATTGGTGTTTTACGCCGAGGCAGCCAGCCCTGTAAACAGATGTCACATGCAGAGAAAAAACAGCGTGCCCGAAACGAGAGCTGAACCAAGGACAGCCAACAGTTTATTAGGGAATAATCGAGGCCGAAGGAGAGAGTTGCTTTCCGCCTTACAAAGGCTCTACGGGTGATCATTGCCCTTACGGCCGTCTTAAAACCTCTCTCTCTCTATCTGTGTGTGTGTGTGTGTGTGTGTGTGTGTGTGTGTGTGTGTGTGTGCGCGCGCGCGTGCGTGCGTGCGTATGAGTGAGTGAGTGAGTGAGTGAGTGAGTGTTTTGAGATTAAGCTTTAACATGTTTGGATTTTGGCATTAAGTTATGTTTATTTTTAAGGAGCCCTGTGACGTTTTTATGTACATTAATTCTTCAATGACGACTACTACAACGACGATTGTGATAATGATGCTTGAGATGATGGTTGCATTTTAAGGACAGGCTGGTTGGGGACCGCGAAGGCTTCTTGTCCTGATAAACCCTGCCAGTGGATGCGGACACAGTGTGCAGATCTACCGGCGTCGAGTGGAACCCATTCTGCGGGCCTGTGATGTGACCACAGAAGTTTTCAGTAAGTGGCAGTTTACCCCAACATGACATCACTACAAAACAGTCTCAGATACCCGAGATACGTCAGGGGTACTAACATCCATGACGTCGTCGCACAAACTTTCTGGGCGTATGCGCTTGATGATCTGATGTTAGAGTAATTCTGAGGCCACAGGTCACGTTTTCAAAGTCGTAGATCGTAGAAGAAGTGTTTACTGTGCGTGAGGAAACAGGATCTTATATACATAATTAGCTGCAAAGAGTGACAAACCCACACACTGACAAGAGCGGGAGGGGGAGAGAGAAGGGGAGAGAAAAAGAGTGCTGGAAGGGAGGTTATTGCCGGCAGTTCACATGGTATGTGTTTTATTAATTGCAGTTAGTTCCTCCGAAAGGGACGCGTCAAAGCTGCTGCAGAACTGTAAACTTGAAGACACAGATGGGTGAGTCTCTTGATCAGTTTGTCTCGGCAGTTGAGACTTGCTTGTTCTGAATCGGTTTGTGCGCATCTTTGGTCTCTTCTCACTGTGAAGTTAAGGACATCTGCAATACGTTTTCTCCTTTTAAACATTTTCTTATATCCAAGTTCATATTTTCACAACTAACGAGGGGCGCATTATTCAAAAGGGTTGATAACCTTTGACCTGGAACCGTTTAAAACTGTTTTGTAATGACGTCGGTCTTCGCAGATCTTCATCTCAGGATGATCTTCTCTAGGAACTGAGACACCTGTCGTCTGTTTATTTATTTTCTGCTGTCAGAGACCTTGGAGTCGAGAACAGAAATGTCTGGGAGAAGGGAGGGACAAGGAAACAAAACTAAAAAATAAATAAATAAATAAATAAAATAGTAAGGGAGGCGACTGTTTTCAGGGTGATCGTGGTCGGCGGGGATGGCTTCGCTAACGAGTGCATAAACGGCCTTGCCCTTCGCGCCATGGCTGACGCCAACAAGGACGCAAGAGACCTTGACCTTGACCTGATACCCCCGCCTGTTGCTATCGGGATCATACCAGCAGGTAATTTCAATATAGCAATAGAGCATGTGACACAATGAATAGGTATTTATAGCTTAGGGCAGAGAAAAGTTCCTGCTGGCGTCCACAACATTGATACGACAAGGAGATATTAAAGCTAACTCTGCCTACACTACACCAATAATGCGATCAGCAAGTGTTGACTGTTCCTTGGACTAGGAAAGTGAAAAATCCGGGGGGAAAGTCTGAAAAAAAAGCATAGTAATACTGAATGCTATTGATGTCAAGTAGGGGAAACCTCTTCGTTAAAGAATTCTGTCTGTCATTACACCCTTTTACCATAAGAAATCACAGAGGATATTCGATTTTTATTCCTGGGAATCGATGTCAAGCTAAGTAACTGACAAATGAACGAACTAACAAACGGACGTACAAACGAACGAATGAAAAGACAAAGGAAGGAAGGAACGGACGGACAAATAAATGCTGCCTGTTCTGGTCAGCTATTCGGTTAGATATTACCATGCCATTCCAAATCTTGTTCCCAGGCACAGGCAACTGGTTGGCAGAGCAGGTGTACCTAAGCCGGGACCCGATCACCGCCACCATCCACATTCTCCGAGGTAACCGTTGGGCCAACACACGAAAACACCCCTTTCTCCGCCCACGCATGGTTCGCTCCAAAAGACACAGCACATCGTAAACACTTTTATAGTCTCCTATCCAAACCGAGGCAGCATTTAGTGGTCATGAAAAAAAATAATAATAAACAGCAAGCAGTCCGTAACATTGTAAACTTTGACGCAGTTTGACGCTGCTTTCCCCCTCCCCCACCCTTTCTGTATTTCTTGCCGTCTGTTCCTGTCGCTCTGTAAGGTGCTGCACATTGTCCACGCCCAGTTTGTGTTTACGGACAGGCTGTCGTCTATTTTCTATTTACGTCAAAAAGACGGTTGACATCGCCGCATCTGTCAGGCCTCCACCCCGCGTCTGTTTACGTCACCGCCTAAGACCACGCGGCCCCGGCCCTAAACAGGCGTTAGGCTGGAGGCGCGAATCTCCTGTCGTTATCGAAAGAGCAGTAAGAGCCGGTGTGTTGCCGAGCTGTCACGATAAGACAAACCAAAGATTTCAAAGCGCAAGTCAATGTCTTCTGACGGAGACACTTTTGTGGACCACCTCCACGCACCATCAGCACCACTATCAACACCCATGCATACCGACAGCTGCATCCACGACACTTTTCTCTGGTCCCACCCAAAGCTGTCTTCCGAAAAAAAACCCACCCAACTTGTTTGAGATTTCGACGATTTTTCTTAAAATGTGCGAATACCTGTTGCTAACAGCAAAGGGAGATGCGTGTTACCTGAGATTACCTGTATCCCGCAGGTTCCGTTGTCCACGCCAGTGCGGTCAGTCTTCACGTACCGGGGCAACTGGTGCGAGTGGCCAGCCTGGTGCTGCATTTTGGCTTGATCGGCGACCTCATGCACTACTGTCAGCAGTCGCGCTGGATGGGATCAGCGAGGTACTCGGGTAGGTGCTTCCGTAGCTCTTTCTCTACCCTTCTGAACTCATTTCCCTACGTATCGTAACTTCTTGCCGACCCTTTTTAACTTTTCCCACATTTTCCTCAATCTTTCTTCACCCTCTTGAACTCTTGTCCGGACCTTTCCTGTTTCCCTGCATTCTTCTTTCCCTCCTCAACACGTCCCTGCTCTTTCTCTACTCTTTCCCACCCTTTGTTATCTCTGCTTCTGCCCTTCTGTACTCTAAAAGGCATAAAGCCAAACCCTGCTAGACGTATTCTGATTGCATTGCGTGAAGCATTTTGTGGTACCACACCCTACCCCTTTCTTCAACACAACTTTCAAGCAACAGACTATAATAAACTGTCAGGGAGCAACAAACGATAACCTGTTGTTTTCACTTTCAGTGCTTCCTCCTGCCGCCCTCCTGAAAAGACGCACAGCATCGGTCACGATGGACATGCATCACGCTGATAACAACGACGACGATGATGACATACAGAGCTTTCCCATGCAGCAACACTTTGCCTGGGAGGACCGAGATGGTCGTGGTACGTTGTAACCAGTATTAACCTGACGTCATGAGCTGGGTTGCATGGGGAATGTTTTTATTTTTCCATGTACGTTTAACAGTTCTTGAATAAACGAGAGGAAGATGTCAACCCTTATGCAGCCCGGCCCACCTTTGTAACAAATATTCCGCCACGTGGAAAGATTCGAGAAACGAAAGTAGGAGTGTTGTTCGCTGCACACTGCAGAATATTCCTTTAATCATAAAATTTCTGTCCTCATAAATAAAGTATACTTCGGTGAACTCACATTAGTGCGTATGTGTATGAAGTCGAGGCCTTCACCTGTGCGGGATGACACGTGGTGGTGACACAAGTGACATTGTTTGTGGTCAGCAAAGGTGTGTTGGTTGTCTCCAGCTGATCGTGTCAGTAATCAGGTGTACAACATCGGGGTGCACGTCAACAGGGTACTGACGCCGGACGGGGTGCTGCGGTCTAGCCTCGGCCGTGCCACCATGGCCACCCAGGTGATCGGCAGGTGCACGCTTGGCGGGCTGGTCAGGCATCTGACCAAGGTCAGGGACGAAGTACCTGGCCAGGTGAGGAACAGTTTCAGAACGTTCAGCGGTTTTGTAAAGTGCACGATTAATTTTTTCCCAAAAATCTTTTATTGATAAGGACAGATTATGCTTGCAAAGTCACGCAGATATATACAAAAGTATATAAATAAAGACCGATAAATATATACATACATATTCGCACGATGTCGTTAATGTAATCTAAGTTGTTGCTGTCTTTCCACCTCCCTCACACACACACACACACACACACACACACACACACACACACACACACACACACACACACACACACACACACACACACACACACACACACACAAGAAATCGTCGTGTTGTACTTGCAACCAATTTTTATGGGCGAAGGGGAGACACATGAAAACCTATGTAACATGCAGTCACAGCGGCGGGCAAGAAAGTCTTTGACTGCTTTGGCGCTATGGGTGATATTATTGTTTATTGCAGAATGATTTTAGCTTCGTGGACTTTCGCGAGCTTAAGGCTTTTTCTGTGAAGCTGAATGACACGAGCACTCGGCAACAAAAGTGGTATTTTAACTGCGATGGAGAGAGCATACTACTGAGCTCAGACAGCTTCTACGTCAGGTGAGGCTGAGGTCGTGTATTTTGTCTTTTATTATCTGACGTTGTCGATGTAGGTGGCGCAAAACAGGGAGGATAGGGAGATAGGGAGGAAGATATATATATATATATATATATATATTGTAATACTAAACTTGACTTTATTGACAAGAGCGCTGTCACATTCAGTACTCAGCTTTGGTCACTTACACATCACTGGCCATTCAGTCACGACACATACACTTTGTAATATGTGATTGCCAAACCAGTCCTTTTTTATTGATCTTGAATGTCGATGAGAAAGCAGACGACTAATCTACCATGTTTAGTTTCACAGAGTGTTTTTATTCTGTGAAAACTTTGAGAAGAGTTAGTAGGAAAGATAGGTGGGCTACGTGTATCTAACCATTTGCGGTGTGTTTCAGGCTACACCCGAAAGTGATCCCTCTGTTTGGCAATCTGAGTACGAAGTGAAGGCAACATCATCGTGACAAGTGAATCCTTTTTCTGGAGTCTTCCCCGGTAACATCCCTCCTTCACAGAGTGTGGGAAAACTCCTATGTGACAATGTGAGATACGATTCCTCTACACTGGCTTCTTATGCCACAAGCTGACAAACATTCTCCGTTGAGTGGTCTGTTTACAATGTGAAAAATAAGGTAGAGGTCATCCCCTGACCTTTAATATTGTTGAGAGAGTGTGTGTGTGGTGGTGGTGGTGGTGGGGGGGGAGATGGGTGTGAAGTGTTAGAGACCTCACTTTTGTCGAGGTTAAGTTTTTTGCCCATCTTCTCTCCCTCACTGCTTTACCTTTCCCCACCCTCTATGGGGTCAGGTACCAATTACCGAAAGCTGACTGTTTTTACGACTAGGGGAGGTTCACTGCTATACACGGGTATCGAACCGACGCGGTGCTGGGTTGGGATGCCAGCGCTCTGACTATTCGGCTATCCGCTTCACCGCTCCATTACCGTGAAGCTGACAGGAGTGATTTAGCAGTATGCTTGTGTCTGACATAGCTCTCAAACTGACACAAGTCAGCGAGTGTGAAGATGGCATTCATAAGAATTACGACACATTATTTATACAAGCACACGAATCTACAATCTACACGACAATTTACATATCTATACATTTTGAAGACACGGAATGCATTTTTTTCCTCTCTCAATTGTGTGTGTGTGTGTGTGTGTGTGTGTGTGTGTGTGTGTGTGAGAGAGAGAGAGAGAGAGAGAGCTATGTGATGCTTATTCATAATTCAAGTAACATGCAATTCAAATGGTAATACTTATATGTCAGCGCTGTGACACTAACCCTTTGAGTGGTAGAGCCAGCATCAGAACACAAGCTAATTTCTCAGTTTAACATTTGTTTATTGCACGAGAAATAAGAATAATGTTTCGCGCGTAAGCGCGTGTGATGATAGATAAATAGAGTTCATTTTTGAAGCTGTTTTGAATACTTCGTGTTATTGCGTTATTGGAAGTTTTAATATTTATTTTGTCTTCTTTACGTATATTTTTACAATTCATCTGAAAAATTTTTGTTTTATTTACTCAAAATTATATGTTTACCAAAATATTACTTCTTCACAGACACTGTAAAATTAACTGGTTTCAAAATGATATTAAAGGCTGGTAAAGAAATTGTTAATGTCTGATTTCTGTCTTAGAGATAATTCTGTGTAGTATTGAGTGAATGTGAATCTATATGCGCGTGCATGCATGTGTTTGTGTGTGTGTGTGTGTGTGTGTGTGTGTGTGTGTGTGTGTGTGTGTGTGTGTGTGTGTGTGTGTGTTCTTACTCGTATATATACGTCTATGAAGCCGTTTCTTGTTTATTACTCAAGTAACCTTACATAGTAGAAAGACAAGAATAAAGAGGGGAAAAAAACTGAAGCAAAAAATGAAAACAAAAAAGGCTGGAAGTTTAAACGGAGTGTAGAAAAGAAAAAAAAAACGAAGAAAGGACTAAGGCGTTCGCAAACGTTTTTGTCAAACACTAACTCGAACTCGATCTGATGGTATCCAGGATTATGTGCTCTGAACTGTTCCCTTTTCGTGCCGTTGTCGTCACGGTCTGACTGACCTTGACCCAGCTTGAAATCCGCTTTAATTTCTCACCACATTCGTTCTCCGTTCTCATGGGATTCAGTTTTACTTTCTTTATGAAGTGCTCCGGTTTGTTGCACAGGCCATACAGACTATATTTTTATCCTGAGCCAGTGTGATTAAAAAAAACCCAACAAATAATGTCTTTCACGGCAACGCTGGAGTCTTAAACCCGAAAGTCCTTTCTAGCCTTTCCTTGTCTTGCTTTTGCTTCACATTTAAACGGAAAAAATAATACGTTCTTGACACCACGTCAGCTTTGCTCAACGATTCCGCTTACTTGTCTGTTTAAATTATCTTTCTTACTGCTTCAAACTCTGTAACACTATGCAAGTGCCTAAGCTAGTGCTTAAGAGGTATTCATTGATTGTCCTTTATTTATGCTAATGTCTATGAAGGATGGATTATTTTTACTGACATACGTGTAGACAAACCATAATCATTTCCTTCAAAATATTTTGACGTGTTACAGTTCCACAAAGATGTGATTTTTACATCTGAACAAATGATTTTTGTCAGTAAGGACTAAGCACTGTCATCAGGTCACGTGTTTGGTTGCACGATAGAGATTAAGCTAAATTGTTAAAGAGCTTAAATGAGCTGGAAATCGAAAGATGATAATCAAATGACTTATGCTCAGTCTTTGTTTCTTTCACAAAAGTTCACATGAAAATTCGTGGAGGTCTACTTCTTGAATTAAACAAAAATGCCGAAACAGGATCCTGCTGACACAGCTGTAACCTGGCAACTTTGAGCGATTGGACTGCAAGTGAAGGGAGCGAGGCAAAAATAAACTGGCTTGAAATAAGTGCAGCCTCTAATATCTCACTACCAAAAGGGGAAAGGTTCCGAAATGCTATATTTAGCATTAAAACAAGGAAATAACGCAGTCATTTGTATGAAGCATTGTTTACAGGGCTAACGCGATCAGTCATCGTCATCGTCTGCAAAGCCTGCACGTGGCAGATAAGGCTGTGATAATCTCGGAAACGGTCCTTCACTCTGGCCTCGTTGGGGACGTATTTCACGAATGCGAAAAACCGCGATGGATAAAATTTTTCCAGATAAACAAGTGCGTGATACTCTGCCTACCCACCCGTCTTTTTGTAGCGCTTGCGTACGAGTCTGGGTGGTGTTCCTCTGTCCCGTTGTCCCCTAATATTGACGACCTCTAAATTCTCAGTTTGAATGGAACCTCTGTGTGTGTGTGTGTGTGTGTGTGTGTGTGTGTGTGTGTGTGTGTGTGTGTGTGTGTGTGTGTGTGTGTGTGAGAGAGAGAGAGAGAGAAAGAGAGAGACAGAGACAGAGAGAGATGGACCGCGCTGAAATCCTTAATGTCAACAGAATGTTTACCATAAATTTGTTACTTATAGTTACTTCATGATCTATTTCTTTTGGCCAAAAGCCGTCGACCTCACCTACTCCAGGCTTAGCGTCAATAAATCAAAAACACAACATATCATAAAGCTTGAGATTTTGTCCTCTGTCAACAGGGGAGCTCGCATCGTCCGCTCTTCTTCTTCGAGCTTTTAGAAAAAGCGGAAGCTTATTCATTAAGGCATCGTTCTAGAAGTTAGCGCGGAAAGTCGTTTGCCAGCAATCCATGCTATATACTGTCCTTGATCAGACTTTATAAGTTTATGTCTAAGGTAAGTGCGCTTCTTGACATAGGTAGTTCGAAGCGCTCAATAATGTTTTTAAGTTTTGTGGGAAAATTCCATCTTTAAGGGCATCAAGAAATGTGGCAAAATATCGGACCATGCATACAGTTGTCTCTGCTGCCACTGCAGAAAATGCATCAAAATGGTCAGTGATCAAACAGGTTTGATTTACTACTATGGTCACAAAAATAACTACGCTGAGTAAAATATGATTTAGAATGACACAAATAGATTATTTCATCGGGTACTCTTGCAGAAGAACGCAATGAAGAAAAGTGTCGCGATAATGCAAAATAAAGATATATCAGTTGTAAGAGGTACAGCAATGTAGATTTTATCATCTTATCACGTTCCTGTATATCGTAGCACGAGGTTCTCATCACTCTGCAATCTAGGATTGAGTAAAGAAGTACACAAAGAGTACTCCGTAAGAGTGCACACTTTCCGACACGTATTGTCTTATCTTTTGTCCAAGGGAATAAATCCTGATAGCAACATAATTGACCTTTCAACATTAGGAAGTAGTTTCCCTTCATTCAGTGTTTTAAAAGAATTCTAATTACTGTCGTAACAACGTGCTCTTTTTTGCATAAAGACGTATTGTCGTCTCCGGCTTGGTGAAACGCAAGAAGAGTAAGGTACTCTAATGTAGAGATTCAGACAGATCGAAAGTACTTCTTTTTGTAATACTTTATACACTATAGTTTCGAGATGAAATGATTCCGGAGACTGCTCCAAATCTTCCACAGGGAGCACAAAACCGATTACTTTGTTACTAATGTGGTCGCCGGCCTGGTCAGGTCCCAAGGATCCTCTGCTCGCGGCGAAAAAGTATTCGGTTTGAGCATTCGCTCGGCACGACACACTACCCAAGACAGTCAGGGAAGTGTGGACAGAGGACGTCTACGTGGTATAAGCAGAAGAAATGGTGGCTGACGAACATTAAAAGTCCATGGACAGATCGCTTCGCGTGCAAAATTGTCTTGTACTTGGTATAAACCGCAAAATACACATAACAGTCAATGTCATGATAAACTTTAAGCTATTTACTTGCCTTTTGAAGACGAATTATTATCCACCAACGATCTAGGAATAACGGGGTCGAAGTCTAGGGATGAAGACAATTAGCTACCGCAAGAAGACAGACGATTGATACACACATCAGTGCCACAAACAGACAGGTATAGAGAAAGGCAGATTAAAACAAATTAACTTGATGCTTACATCTGTATTAGAAACTTTCCTTCTTGAAACATTTTGTTCAGTTTACAAGGTTGCTTTTAGATTGCATTTTCATGATGACAAATCCCCATCCACAGCTTTCTCGTCCCATGTATTTTTCTGTTTATGTTTACTGCCCACTGCAGGCGAAGCTCCAGATTTCTCGGGAACTTGTGAAACTGTAAGGAGAGCCTTTGACAGCAAGCCCCTGACAATCGCTAGCAGCACATTCTCGTGGTATTTTGGTGTTTGATATCTTTTTTTAAAATGTTATTTCCATACTAAGTGAAATACACTTCTCTACCTCATAGATTTTCCTCAAAATGATGTGTTTACTCGCCTCTAGAAATAGTAAACTAATAATATTGAAATTGAAGTAAGAAGGTTGATGGGTCAAGACCTTGAATGTAGTGAACCCGGAACATCATAAAGTACTGTTTATTTTTGTCATTTTCGTTTTTTCCAAAGCAGACCCGGAACAGTATCAAGTAAAGCTCCTTAAAACTGCGGCGGTAACGTGATAAGTACCCGTGATAAGGTCTGTTCGCTGTTCGTAGTTATGGAAGAGGAGGATTTCGGCCCAGGTAAAAACCCATTCAGTGCTGTTGTAGTACTGCCGCGATTGTTACCCGTCAGGCTTCGGGTCAGGTCAAGAGGTTTATTATGGTGTCGCAACACGATGAATTCCTGATACATCTCAGTTATCTTGTACGGTTTGTTTTTTGTTTTGTTTTTGTCTTTTTTTGTCGCCACTGTTGTCTTGTACAGTTGGTGGCAAAGCAGGATTCAGATAAGCAGGTTACGTTTTCTGAACATTTGAGCTATCAGGACGAGAGGCTTCACTGTTAACTTACACACTGCACATTTCAAACAGCAATGTTTCTGAGCTGAGATGACAGCCATGCCTTCAAAAGTTCGAAACTAGTGCAACAAATGACCTCACTTAAATATCTTCATTCAAAAATATTGCGTTAGAAGACCAGTCAAACTTTTATAGATCTCCGTTTCATGAAACATAAAATAATGGAGCGCCAAGAGTATGCTGTGGGGAAAAAAGTGTCCCTTATAATAAACCGAAAATTTAAAAAAAAATTACATTCTGAGGCTGAAACAGAGCTAAAAATGTTAACTCACGAAAGAAGGCGAAAATTATTGCGAATATGCATGCCTTTGTGTCTGTGCGAATAAATCTCTCTCCTTTTTCTCTTTTTTTACATGCTCTCTCTCTCTTTCTGTCTCTCTCTCTTTCACACACACACACACACACACACACACACACACACACACACACACACACACACACACACACACACACATTTGATTTTGTCAGTTTTCCATATCGAATTCTAACGGGGTTTTTTTTATCTCTTCTCTCATCGTCTTTATCTCTTTTCTTTTTTTGTTTCTCACGCAAGGGAGTGAGAATTTAGGAGGGAATATGCATTCGTTCATGCCTCTGTGTGTGTGTGTGTGTGTGTGTGTGTGTGTGTGTGTGTGTGTGTGTGTGTGTGTGTGTGTGTGATCTTAAGAGTCAGACAGAGTTCGCAAACGATAGTAGGCTGCAAGCTGCTGTGCAGATCACATGCATTTATTTTTTAAAAAGTAATTCAATATTTGCTCTGTTCCTGATTTATCCACATGTTACACAAGCATTTGTGTGTACAGGAACTGACAGTGAGCTTTGATTATCGCATGTTAAACTTTTTTTTTACCATTTCCAGCCTAAACTTTTTTACCATTTCCAACCTACAGGGAAACTGTAGTCTGTACAAACTCCTGAATGTTTAAGATCGTGGAGATCCTGAATGAAATATTAATTAGAAAGAAGGATATTAATAAAGAAATGAAGATTTTCATTAGTTTTTCGCAGTCATTTATACTAAACGTATCTGCTAATAATATCTTGTGGTAAGTTAATTATACTACTTACAAAGTCACGGACGGGAGCGCGGCAATAGCTGACGGTCAGCTTCAAGGCGTTTTCGCGCTCGAGATGTGGTGTCGGTAAAATATATTTCGATCCTGGTCTGTAATTCCGCAAACGCAAGATTTTTCTTTAGCTTATAAAACATTCAATTTTTTAAAAGTCAGTTAATAATTTACTTTTTAATGTACGTTTAGTGTTTCACGACACGATAGGTTTTTTTTATCAAAGGGAAGTTACTCCAGAAACACACCGTGTCAGCAGACGATAAAAACAGACGTGGATATTTGCAAATTGAGGACTAAGCTCGAGATCACAGATACTGAAAAACAATTCGAGCGAAGAACACCAAAACTTTTCCTTGTGTCAAGTGATAGATTCAAGCTTTGCAATTAACTATGTAACCTGAGAGAGGTGTCAAGACAATCTAAAGTCAGGGATTCGGATCAGGTAGGCCGACCTTCGAAGTTTCACGTCAGTTTGAAAATGCAGCGTGTGTTATATTTATCATACCAAAACATTTTTTTATAACATAAATTCGCTCTGTCAAACTTTTATGTCTATTGGCTGTTGTTTTTGTTTGTGTGTGTGCGATAGATATTCGTCCATGATTAATACTCAACAAAAGCACACTTTCTTTCTTTCTTTCTTTGATAGACCTATCCGTTAAAACAAGTCAGGGACTTAAATCGAGTGTTAGAAATCACTGGAATTTTCGCATGACGTTGCAGTTCATTAAAACTGTCGTCTGCTTTTGTTTAGATGTGTTAAATCGGTGATTTGAAACATGTCTAAGATAGTGCATCATCTAAGCACTAAAGGAAAGATGGCTTTAAATGGTGTTGTCGCTCTTTTGGTGCAGAGCTGTGGATCCACTTGACGCAATGACTAAAAGTGATAAGAAATAAATGGTTTAATAAAAACTGAGCATCGGCGCGGCTGAACTTCCAAACTGTCGTCACGCCGAGAAGCAAATCTAAATCGAAGCACGTCAAGAACTTGGACAGCTAACTTTCAGACATATGCTGACTTGCATCTAAAAGTTTCACTGGGTGTATTTCAAAGTATTTCAAAGTATTTTCTCATAAACTTACCATATGTAACGTACCTAAAGTGTTCCAAAACTTCTATAAGTCTATCAGATATCTCTGCACTATTAAAGATGCATTTTGGGGTTTATGGGCGGGCTGGATCATTTATGAAGGTTAGTGAGTTGATCATCGTGCTTGCACAACTACTCATGTAGGTATAGAATCTGTTTTCGTAAGCAGGAAGCTGGCTTCAAATGTCGCGGCATTATGGACTAAGCCATTATTTCACAAGACGGCGATCGAGGTTATGTAAAGGGGATGGCTGCAGAGCTGTCGAAAGTTACTTGAGTTAATCGCATCTCACATCTGCCTCCAAGCTGCAGGTTGTTGCGAAACAGAGCGCTGCACATTGCATCACGATCTGTTTTCGGAGCCCTTGGTAACAATGCTAAGAAAGACAAGCTCAAGTAAACTGAGCAGTTATTTTACTTCGCTGACTTCTATTCCTTGGTAATGGGCCAGGGATCGTCGCATATCTAAATAGAGAAAGCTTGGGGAAAGGGAAAGGAAGGAGGAGGTGAAAATCTTTTCGGTGGTGCTGCAAAAGCCTCAAGAAAAGGAAGTGACACAGTAAAATTAACCGAAAATTTAGTACAAGATCGAGAGCTTTTTACTAGATAAAAAAATATAGGCATCAGTTATCTCTTTTATAAAGACTTGCTGAGCTTTCAGGCTGTGATATTATTGATTTTTGTCGCCAGCTCTTCCAGCTGTGGTTTTATCATCAACTTTCTATTTATCACTTCAGCTGAGTCAAACTGCGAGGAATGTAGGGAAGTATGAAATGTGTACTTTTTATGTCCCCTCCAACTGGACAGGGTACCGCCACGCGACTCTTTTCATCTTACTCCCTCTCTGCCCCATCGTTCTGGGTAGTACTTTATTGTCTTTTTCAGTCACCGGTTAATTCTACAAGGGAGAAAATAAACAAGAAAAATAACCATTTGCAAGAAAAATATGTAACAAACAAACGTACACACACACACACACACACACACATGCACGCACACAGAATCATATCTCACTATATATATATATATCCACATTCAGCTTTATTTATAAGATTCTCAACGCTTATAAGAAGAAAAGAGTGACAATTCGTTTTCTTATCTGTGCAGTGGAAGTGCTGGCATTGTTACTCTGTCTCATCGCTTGTTTCCTTCCATGTACCATAATTATGAATAGAAATGAAATACACACAGCCTCATGCAACATTGATACTATTGTTCAAATTAGTATTTAGCACATTACGTATAAAGAAACAGAACATTATGAAGTAAAGTGTTTTTAATTTCAACATTGTCATTCTTAGCAAAAGAAAGGAAATCCATATAAAATTGTGTTGCAAAGTTATTAAAAAAACTGAATTAGATATTTAAAAAATTGTCCAGCACTAATGCATATTCCACTCCGTGTACCAATGCAATTTCCATACGAAGAAACTTGCACTTGTAACGAAGAAAAACAGGTTATAAAAGTAATAATCCAGAGTGTTTATAGCCATAGCTAGAGCACCTGGTAATGCGGCTATTCAGGATCAAGTACGTAACCTTCTTGTCATAGTGTTTTCTTAAAACTGATGTATTGATATAGCACCAGGGAACCCCCGTCTATAATCATCCTCGTTCTCCTTTATCGGACAAACATCGTGTTTACAAACAGCAAGCCGTTGGGTTTACTTATTTCAAAGCCTTCATATATAACTAAAGGGCAGAAGGTATAACTTATTTGTTAACAGTAAAGTTTCTAACAGTGCTGTAAACTATTTTTAAATTATGGTCACTGTGGTGAATTTTTGTGACGTTCACTGTGCAAGGATCATTCCTGTTGGCTGGGAGATTGCGCTATACAAGCGAATGTTATTTTTACAACATCATCATCATCGTCGGCGGCGGAGGCGGCGTCATCCTCATTGTAATATATTTAATTATACTTTGTTGACATGACTGGACTTTATCGGGAATTCCTTTCCAAAGGAAGCAAACCCTTGGACCAGTTTACTCCATGACTTTGCTCTAATCTTTACTTACAGACATGCGCAAGACAATCCACCCGGAGACACGGATAAACGTGCACTCTCGTATATTCACCCCGTTACTTTAGGGGTTGCTGCTGTTTGCTTCTTTGTTCCCTAAATTCTTCCTTTCTTTATTTATTTACTCTTGTATGTCTGAGTATTTGACTCTCTGCCTCGCTGCTTTCTTATCTCTTTATCAGGTACCCGTGATCGTAACCGCTCGTCTTCTCACTCACACACGTACAATCCCACACTAAACTCACACGCTTTCATGCATGACTTTTAGGTTTTGAGGCAGTATTGTTTCCCAACTGAATTTTGAACTGAAACATTACTGATGAAAGAAATAAATGACTTTATACTTGCTATACCTTAACATTGCACTGTCCAAAAATTGCAGCATATGGCAAAGTATCTTTTCCTTCCCTTGGCTGGTACTAGCTGATCACCAGATAAGCAGGACTACTAGTGGAACTGGCCCGCCGGTGCCGGTCGTCGGAGGACCAGACTAGACGCAGCAGTAGCCAAGGTGCGCCATCTGGAACAGTCCTTGGCAGTATTTAGTAGATCCTGCATGGAGCGGCCGGTCCACTTCTTCACGTTCGCCGTGCAAGTTTTCCTGTCTATTTCGGGGGTACCCACCTTTCATGGAGCCCAGGGGCCAGTTGCACAAAACATTTCTACTTTTAAACACTTAACTCTATTTAGATAATTAGTTTAAAGTGCACACCACAATGTTAGAATTTTTAAAACTAAAACTGCTTTAAGTAAGATAAAGTTGTATAAGTCTGACTTTCCGTCCGGTCAGTACAATTTTGTGTATGTTTTTCTGTAATACATCAAAATGGCTAAGAAGAGATTTTTCTTCTTTAGAACAGTTTTAAGGTTTAGAAACGTCTTGTGCAACTAGCCCCTAAAGTGTCGTGTCGAGCAGCATAGCCAAAGCAAAGCAACTTGCGCTGTTTCACTGTTGCGAGCAAGGCTTCGTGAGGACCCGTAATGGTCTCTATCGGTTTTGTGTTCTCCGAAAGAGATTAGTAGCAGTTTCCTTAAAGGACAACACGAGTGCTCACCAAACATCGCTGGAAATAGAGCACAAAATATCACAAAAAATTATTACGGTGGTATTTTATGACAAAGAGACACGAGAGATTTCGTTCAGCTTGGCCATTGCTTCAGCAGTCCCTGTTGTCCTGATGCGATGTCAGCTGCGCAGCTGCCATCTTTGGAAAGCGTGGCACCCAGGTACTTGAAGCTGCTTACTTCCTCGGGCTGTACTGTATGTAGATCTCCGCTCTGCAGTGCCCGGTGGTGTTTACCATCACTTTCTCCAGAAATATGTTGAATAGGAAAGGTGACAATGGGAAGCCCTGGCAAACGCAGAGTATTGTTTTAAAGAGATCTCCCTCCTGGTTTTTGATGAGAACTGAGCTCCATGAGCTTTTATAATCTATATACTGTTTCAGTGGTTCGAAAGAAACTCTCTTCGATGCTTAATTCCCGTATCACACGCCAAAGCTCCTCGTGCCAGACTTTGTCAAATGATTTTTTATAGGTCGGTAAAATTATGATTGTTTTCTACAATGCTGGAATTTTTTCTATCAGGATGCGATTGCTAAAGATCTGTTCAACTGTACTCCTGCTTGCTCTGAAGCTGGATTTCTCTTCTGCTAGCAGCTATTTAGCAATGGATTGATGTGATTTGGGATCATCTTCAACATGGTCTTGTTTGGGTGGCGGAGAAGACTTTTAGTTCTGTAGTTTGATTTTGCCTTTCTTTGGAAGGGGCATGACAAAGGACTTCGTCCATTCTTTGGGCCACTCTTAGTCTCACATACTTTTTGACACAGCGTGGTAAGTCCCTTCATTGTTATTTTCCAACCATGTTTGAGCAACTCCGCTCGGACGTTCTCAACTCAAAGGTCTGCAGGGAGACTGGTCGCAGTTTAGAGAATGTTAGCCGCCAACCACGACGAGGAAATTCATCTATGGTATTGCCTTCAGGATTCATTCCAGTTGTTCATAGAATTCTTCACCTTCGTCGTCGTCGTACGTGAAATTCGGAGAGTAAACTTGGATAGTGGTGACATTGTGAGGCCTGGCAGAGATTCGAATTGAGATCACCCTCAACTTCCTTACGTACGAGGACGCCCACGCCGTTATGCTGCCCTCCCCGCTGTGGGCTTCGTCAGTTGCTATCTCCTCAAAGCCTGTCCATCTGACTTCTTCCAGTCTCACAATATCTCACCTGTATCATTTCAACGCATGGGTGAGCTTGTTCACCTTGACTCATTGGTGTAGTGTGCGGATATTCCAATACCGATTCATGTTTATTCTCTTAGCGCAACTGTAGGCGATCGGGCTCCAGTAGTACACTTTTCGCTTTCCCTTTTCTGAGTTTCCGAAGGTGTGCGGTTCTCCTTGACCCGGGCCTCAACCGATCAAGCATCATGTTTGGTCTGCTTTGGCTAGTCATGATCCTGTCTGTGGGCTTACGCTTGGTGGTGTCCATCTCCTCTCCAAGACTTACTGAAAAAAATCAAGAATCAGCCGCAGAGCAAAAATTAATGTAATACATATATTGGTCCTAAGCACAAGAGGTCCTAAATTCATTCACAAACATTTGCCCACTAGGTTACACCAACGAATACATGACCAAACTTAGATTGTGTAACTTAAGTTCCTACAATCAACGCCTCGCTGATAACAAGGCTAATGGGCTACCATGTCGTAGAAAATCTTAATCTATTTACCCCTTCTCTCCAAAATATCGTGCATTTTATGTTTGTTCAGCATTAGTCCTACATAGGATATGATTATAAACCCCGTAGAAATATACCGCGCTTAAAAGGGTATTACAGGGTGATAGCAGATTTACAAGGATTTACAACAGGCAACCCACCCAGGAAGAGCAGATCACCTCTGCTTTGTGCATAACTGTACAGAAGAATTTCTGGCCACAGAAATAGATCTTTTGCCTTGGCACACTGCTTTTAATGTCACACACTGGTCATCAAGCTGGTGCCTAGCAATGCACTGTGAACCTGGCCCCTTAACGTTACGTGAAGTGACAGATTTGCCAGCGTTTCTCGGCTCTGACGGATCACTTGGGCGTCAGCGACAAGGCGCACTAACGCTAATCTCTTGATTGAAATGTAATCGCGATCCCGACGAAGCTTTTGATGCTTTTTAGATTTTTTTCATCATACTCGAAGTGCATACTTTACAGACATTTGCAAGTTGCTGAGAGGATGGCTAGGAAACAATCTGATCATGGATTACATGTGTATGTGTTGGTGGGGGAGAGGGGTGGTTGGGTGAGTGTGTTGATGTTACTGTGTAGGTATACATAACTGTATACTTCGCGGTCTTTAGTGTGTATCCAGACTCACTTTTGATCGTGTGCATATCCATATTGCCTCACACGCAAATACCGATTTTAACGTGTATTAAACTTTCACTTAAACAGCTCAAAGTTCCCACAAACAGTTCATGAGAAAGTTTCAAGCTTTGTTCCCATACGTATGCCTGAAATCTTAATAGAGAAAACCTTTATTCCCAAGAAAAATATTAATATTTGAAATACTTTCATGAATTTTCTTCTTGTTCTCCTGTCCTACTGGTGTCTAATTGGTGCGTATGCTTGAAATGTAAAAAAGATTGTCACCTTCAGAGAAAGAGTGTAGAAAAAAGACTTGTTCGTCTTGTTGCTGCTTCTTACCACTGACATTTGTGTCGTATTGTCTTGTCACGCTCTTTGTTTTACTCTCAGCTCACGTGTGATTGCAGGCGCGATCACGTGTTGTCTGGTCCACCAGTCTGCTCACTCCTCTCTCTCACCTAGTACTGCCACTAGCCAAGCTGTCTGGTCACTTTCTTGATGTCGAGAGGGCTCAAAATCACCTTCTTTCAATCCCTGTAGGAAGAACTAATTTACCATGCACGGGAATCTCGTCAGCGCTGATGCCCTTACAAATAGCCAAAACCTCTAACAAAGCATCTTGGGGAGTTTGAGAAGAAGGTGGGGAAAACGGCTGGGATAACACCTAATTGACAAAAGGTTGGCTAATTGACAAAAGTTGAAAAGTGGGCGGAGACAGAGAAAGGAGAGGGAGGGGGGGAAGAAGCGGGTGATTGTTAGATCTTGTACACATGGGAGAAAAGTCGACTTGGTATAACTAAACACTGGTGCTAGGAGGTGTGAGGGAAGCGTGGGTGGACAGAAGCAGAGAAAGGAAGGCAGCGCGGATCTCGCGTGCATGATGTAGACCAGACACGTTCGCGGTTGCTCCGGCGGCGTGAATGTTAGCACGTTGAACATTTGTTTCTAGGCGTGTCTGTCGCTGCGAAAGACCTTCCTCACAACTGCGGCAGAGATACGGATACAGCAACCGCACGCGTCATCTCATGCAGGGAAGCGTGAGCAGCCGCCCACACTATAGAGGTTTTCAGCAAAACAGTGTGACTGTCTTGGGATGATTACTCTTACACACAACATATACTTGCTAGATGTATTTCCAGTTCGTAATAAATATACATTGAGATAATAGCTGCCGAGTGACTAAATTACATATTAGACCGACCATGCCGTAAACAGTTTACATGTCAGTTTATGTAAGAAGTAAAGTATCATTCAATAGACAAATCAGACAAATATGTAATTAATATAATGTACATTTACGAATAGCTTGATTCGTCTGTAAACAGACTGCATATGAGTATTAATGCACGTGTGAAAACACGCATGCACACCTGTGTGTGGGTTTGGATGTGCAATTCTCTCTGTCTTTATCATTGTTTGGGCGTATCTGCCAGAGTGTACTGATGCTTTCATTTGTGTGCACATGCACATGTGTCTACGTGTGCAGGTATTTTCTTCTTTATCTTTCCTTCTGTTCTATCTTTATTTTTCTGCGTTCTGTCTGCTTTTTTCCGTCCGTGCGCTTCCTTGTTTGCATGCGTATATATATATATATATATATGTCTTTGAAGTTTGCTTTTCTATCCTGCATCTGATGCACAGACCAGAGTGTTCTCAAATTATCAGCTTCGTTGTAATTTTTACTTGCCAAAGACTTTGAATATGATCGTGTTGTTTTCTTGCTATTTTTTTGTTGTGAAATGCACAAAAATAAAAGGCACTTTAGACCTTGTGTGGTAGCTTCTGAAAGGCGTGCTTGATTTTCATGCTTATGAAGGTCTTGCAGACAACGAAGGTTAAATTGTTCTCCAGGGAAGGTCCAACTTGCATGTCTCTCTCTCAAGACAACATAAGTGATCACCACCAGACCTTGGAAAAAACTCTTTTATGAACGGATGTAGAAAGCTTTGTTGTTGTTTTGCGCTGTCTAGTGTAACCTAAGCTTTTCTAAAGCAGACTGGAGAACCTTATCTAACGATTAAAAACTTTTCCAAAGTCTATATTAACACGCAAATGAGAAAAAGCTCATGTTGTGGCTTAGACCAAAATCATTGGCCCAAGCGTCTAAATCTGTGCACGCAGTACGTTCGGTAGGGAGGGCAGGAAATGTAAAGGACGCCGTCATATTGATAAGTCCTCGTCCTGCCCTATATAGCCCATATAATGCGCTATATCCATAGTTAAATAAAGAAATCAGTCCCACCTGAATTTACAGGGTTCTACTTGAAGAAAAGATTTTATGTTCTCGAGAAAAGCTATATTGAAAGTCGAGCGCCTGAAATAGCCTCCGTTAGCGCGACTGGGTGGAACGCCAAGGTACATGAGGTCACAAACCCTTGGCAAATAAAGCCTGACGGACGTGTTTCTGTGTGGAGGTGTTTTGCTTGTGAACTAAATGGTGTTAAAAGCCTGATCTACAGTGATGAACCAAATCGTAGGATATTCGAACAAAAGGAAGCCACTGACGCTATTTATAACCGGCTTAACTTGACATACCTACACGTTGTGTTGTAATGCTTTGAATGTCTAAAAAGTATTTCTGCTAACCATACGATTTGACAGGGTGGTGCTTTAAAACCACAACTGCTGTGCTTTAATTAAGTCCTGGCGTGACTTAAATAATGTAACTGTGGAAAGAATTTCATTAGAAAATACATATTTTTACGAATACAAATATATATATATATTAAATTGCATTTAATGTCACCATAGTTCAGTGTAAGTAGTGAAAAAGTGTCAACACTAACTTACAAGTGTTAGTGTAACCTCTCGTTCCGTCGCTCTTCATCGCTATTCCTGCCTGTGATCATAGTTTGGTATTTGAAAAACTACTGACGGTAAAGACATTGTTTAATCTAATATTATTAGATTGTATAACATCGTTAGTCCAGCTGTATAAAATATACATGCATCTTCCCTTCATATGGAACTCTGGAGTCAGAAAGGCGGCGTCGAAAGACGAGCAACTAATGCAATGCTACCGCCTTACTAGTTTCAGTGACATTTTTATAGCTTTATCAAAGATTGATCTACAGAGCATTTCTCGATGAATCTAGTAGGTAACAGGCTTTGTATATTCATTTTTAACAATATAAGTTTGGCAAATCAATGTTGCGTTATAATAATAGTAAAATGTATTATTTTTTGCAGAGCAATAATAATTCGAGGAAAGAATGTTATTGTCCAGACACGGTGCAGTTATTCCTCTCTTAGCAGAAAAATATAAACAGCGTTAAGACGTGTGTTGCGCCGGGGAGAGTGACTGTACAGAGAAGCTAGTTACGTGAGATTTAACTGCTCTAACGCCCACGTCAATAGGCGGAGGCAACTGAGCGAACAGGCCCTTTTGCTACTGGAGTGGCCAGAGGCGGGGAAGGTCGCGTCACGGCGCAGGAAAAGGGCTTGCAAACATAAGGAGGGAAAGACGACGCAGTCGCTATGTCGTATTTGAACTCGCGCCGCTTGGCAGCTGTTCCTTCACGCTCACGTGTGGGGTGCTGGGATATCGGAAGTCGATAAGATCGACGTAGCTGACGCTAGTCTCCAACAACCACTTGTCGTGGCAGACAATGGCCAGGAATGCGAGGAATGTGCAGCTCGAATTATTCGCATACTGATGACATTCGTACGTGGGACGAGTACCTGCTGCGATGTTAATTACCCTACCACCTTATCACCGGTATCGCGCGACGGTGCACTTTGTAAGGCTTGACATTCACTCGAACGAATGTTTACAAGGGCTGTGTGGAAGAATGAGAGTAGGCAAGTCAAGCATTGATGTCCGATCGTAAGAACGAAAAAGAAAGATGGCTATCTGTGTCTCCTATATCAACATCCGTCTCGTTCTGCTCCATATAAAATATAACAGCTATCACGAGAGTGTCGCTGCTGGTGTCTGACACTTATTGGGTCATCACCATTTTTCGGACAACACATATAAGGTGGTAGAATACTACGAGTGGTGAGCGTGGACAAAAAAACACTGCATTAACAAACCCTAATTTTGTTGCAGAAATCTGTGCAGTGATGGCTCTCGCTCAGAAATTTAAGCAACTTAATCAGCTTCTTAAGAACAAAGGGAGGTGGATACAGGAAATTCCCTTTAGAAGTCATAGAAAGCACGCATTCCTTTCGTAACTTTATCTATATTTGCAGGTATAGAGTAATAAAATAGTAATGACATAGAGTAATAGTAATAGCAAGCCTTATAACAGACACATTTCTTAAAACATACATAATCACGAAAGAAAGAGAAAACGTAAAAAAAGAGAAGAGTAGGCAAAGGTCTATTAAATTCAACGCAGTGCAATTCAAATTTGAGCTTAGCAGCTACAAACATAGATTTGCCCTAAACTATCCCCACCACCTTCAAAACCAGCAGCGACAAAAACAAGTGAATCAAAGTAAATTTTATCTAAGCACAACGGCAGAAGGTAAGACCAGTTTTTCATTGTATTCCGGCATTAGAAGCTGACGCAGCTCCAGCTGCAACTGATTATGTTTATGTTTATTTATTTGTTTTGTTGGGGAGGCGGACTGTCGGGGGACCACGAGTTTGTTTCGTGACCTTTAGCCTTGTGTTTATTAAATCTTCTCGACTGAAGGATGTGGCTGTGAATAGAATAAGGCCCTGAATGGTTGTTTTGATTTTCGTGAACCATTATGTTGTAGTGCTTGCGGAAGCACCCGTCCATAATAAATATGCCAGTCTTAAATTGTTTTAAATTGCGGCCTTTCAAATCCTTGGCGTACTCTAGAACGTGGGTAGACACCATACACAACGATTTACGATGGGCGACGTCTCCCCTTTCCTCATTGGTGGCTTTGGACAAAGGCTGCGAGGTCACACATTAGTGCAGGCTGACATCCCGGATTTGATTTCCTTCTGGGCAATGTTTATTTCAAACTGCATAAAAGGATAATATAACTTCCAAGTATGGAATTTCGTCAAGAATGAACTTGTAAAAAGTGAGCGTGACAGGCTTTTGCAGTGAAAACATCCGCTCTCATAGCCCGTATGCAACGTGTGCTTTGACAACGCAAACGTTTTTACACGTGTGTCGTTTGCACTTGAGGAAGTGTTTTTATTATTTCCACTTATAAATAGAGAACTCAGATAGTTTCCGTTCCAGTACCCACTGAAAGAGAGAAGAAGAAGAAATAGGTCGTCTTTGTATCTTTAGCAGCCCTTAAGCTAGGCTGCAGATGAATAACAATACAAAATTACCCCCTGTGTAATATTTTTGAGAGCTAATTTCAAATAGCAAACCTTAATATTGTTGTTATTTACAGCTATGCGTCACTTCACAACGAATACGTTCTGAGAAATGCATCGTTATGCACATCTTAAAGTGTAATTTCATAAAGATACTTAAGTATTTGCAAGTATTATATACTGTACATTTTTATGTCATGCTTTAATCCGACGGCTACGACGTCACTGGGCAATACAAAGTTCTCAGCTCCGTTACGGTCTTATGAAACCACCATCAGACATGAGCTCTGTCGTTGACGGAAATGTCACTATGCGGCGAATGACTGTAAAATGATCGCATTGTAACATTTCCACAATCGATATGGCACCTACTTATTTCATTCACACATATTAATACAAAATAAGGTATGTTAAGGTACATCCGTTGTTCCCCAAACTTCGAAGTGTGAAATATTTGTACTTTATCCGCTATGTTTGTCTAGTCATTTAATCAACGAAATCATCGCCAATGCTAGAAGGCTGCTGATACAAATAGTACTCTGATTTACCCTCCACAATCCCGATTATGTCTGATCGTCTGGCTAAATTATAATTATAACACACCAGCGGGTCACGCGCACGCGCACTCACCCACCCACACACCCACCCCGACACACACACACACACACACACACACACACACACACACACACACACACACACACACACACACTTCTCTTTTCCAAATAGTATTTTCTGCCTCTGTATTTCTCTTTCCTGCTCTACCATCAGTCCTTCCTGTATGTATCTATTGCTTTCTTCAAGAAAAAAAATCATGTTACTTCTTAAACTTCCGAATGAATTTTCTTTCATCCGTGCTGCAGGAAACAAACTGAGAAATTAGATTCCATACATGTATGAGAAGAAACTGTTGCCTAACCAGATCAAGAAAAATGTTCACCGAAATTAAGAAATTGTGAACTGACTAGGACATTACAAATCGTATCCCTTTAGACCTCGAAGTAGGCACGTACCTGATGAATTCGCGAAAAGGATTTACAGTGAATGCGACTTGTGATAAAGAAACGAGCATTTTGACTTTAACTTACACAGCGACGACATGTGCAAACTGTTTGGTTGTGAAGCACTTGAATACGTCGATGCTTATCTGGATTTAATCGTACTATCGCGAAACAACATGTCTTTGCGATATATCTGAAAGTACTGAAGTATCTGAGGGTAAATCAATACAGTGTTAAGTATGTTCCCCGTCAAGCACTCAGCGAGTGTGATATATCCTCGTGCTGTAGATCAAACTTACAGCTTTGTCAGAAAGGAAAGGATCTGCATTCCAGGGCCGAGAATTCTCGATGGAATTACGTTTTCTTGCAAGGATTTAGCAGATAAGGCAGACGAGTTAAAAAAAAAAGAAAAGAAAAATGTTTGCGATATATTTCAGGGTAATTTAGATTTAATCCTGTTGAAGAAACCCTCATAGACCTCTCTGCAGTTGTAGGGGCTTCAGAAGTCACCTTTTTTAAGATTCTTGTCAGCTATTGTTTCTTGACATGGAGACAATTCGCCCTCACCGACCTGAACACGGTGTTCACAAATAACAGCTTAAAAATAAAGCCTATACCCATCTAGTAAGAAGTTTACGCTCCTCTTTCTGTGGAGAAACCCCATAGGCTCGTAGCATTGTTACACTTATGAATACTTACCACCTACTACTCTTAGCTGTACAAGCATCAGTTTGCTGCACTATGTTGGAAAAACAGAGTCTGACTTAATGGAGAAATGTTCTTTATATTCAGGGAGTACCATAAATTCATCTGCCTTTTCTCTTAGGGGGTTGCCTGACAGTGGCACGTTTGACTCAGGATGACATACTTTTTGAAACACATCATTGCTACATCAGAAAGAAAGTCAGAGACAGAACCGCGAATTGGTTTGCATCTGTTCCAGCGCCCACGCGCGTGAGTCAGTTGAGTGAAAATGTTCTTCTGCATCAAGGACGACTGAAAGTCAGAAGTATCCCTCACCTGAAGAAAATCGCTTGCCCTCACCCAACCACTCTTCCCTCCTTTCCCATCCCAATGCAGAAATAACTTGCAGCTTAACGAGTAGCTATCGTACTTCCAAGCCAAAGTACACGCGTGTAAGAGATACATGTTTGTGTACATTAACTTTTTTGCACAAAACCAAACCAATTAAATTAAATTATCTTTTCACATATTTTGTCCATTAGTGATGCTATCTCTATGATTTTTAGTTAGTGGACAGCGGAATCGCCTCGCTTTGCGCTAAATAGAAAATTTTAATAATAGCAATAATAATATTAATGATAATAATAGGATGTATATATATATATATATATAAAGCGCATTTCCCTACTCTATGCGCTTTACATAAGGGCAATAGGAAATGAGGCTATATGATAGAGACGGACATCACAATCAAACAGAACTTACGTTGACATGCACAGTTTAACAATACCAGGAACACGAAGGAAAGCAGAGAAGGAATTTGATGAAGAAAGGAATAGTCAGGGCAGGCCGGACTTTTCTAGTCTGATACGTGGGACAGTGAGAACTTAAAATGTGATTCTTTTACATGGAAATTTGAAGATTCACACATGAGTGACAGTCCCGCTTTCACGACAGGCTGTATCGCACTTGCTTCGACCAAACCTCGTATGACGTATTGCGCTCTATCACACTTTTTAGTGCGTTCCAGGAACTCAAGAGGCGGGCACATGTATTCCCGACGGCAATAGAAAACGGAAATGAGTTCGGTCTAATTTGAGACGTTTGTTTGACTAGGCGATTTGAAGTTCAGAACAGCACGAGAATAACCCTGTCAGAGTCAAAATGTATATACTTGAACCTGATTCTGGTTTGTAATGCACCGGAGGCCACTTTGGCGCCATCTCGGTCCGTGGTGTGTTGGCATGGCCAAGTGCTGGAGAGATGCCCAATTCCAAAAAGAAGGCAGTCGCAAACTGTCTTTAAACATGTCAGGAAGCAATGAAATGTTTCATTAATTATAATAAAAGTTTCTTGTGGAGACGTCAAATTTAGTATATGCGTACTTCTTCGTGAATGTCTGTGTAGGTCTGAGATCTGTTACGTGGTCCATTCCTGGAACAAATTTTGCGTTTAACACATAGCATCAAAACAATTATTTTATTAAAACCTTTGTTCCTCGGGAGTTACACCCAGGCAATGGGCGAAAGACGTCGTCGTGGTATTTGGTAACTGTGCAAACGAAACCCAGACACAGTTCATTTTCCTCTTATATCTGTGCAAGCAAATGCTGTAGCAATGTTGAAAACAATGCCTCAGTACATTACTTTCTGTTAGGTACATTAACATGCGTACGTCTTATATGATGTGCAAATAGGGCTTAGATTTCGGCAATAAGCGGGCATTGGCGCTTGTGTGTAATGTAGCTTCTTCAACTTCTGATGTATGACGTCGGCATAATACTGAGTCAAACATATGAATGACTGCTTGTTTGCTCATGGGTACTGAGCAACGGGTTTTCACAAGATTATGTGAATGAAAAGCAATCGTGAATATATCGGTCAAGAACCCTTTCATCCCCAGAACCTTATGTGTTGACGTAGGGCGTTATGGCGGCCCTCAACAAGAAAGAAAGAAGGAAAGAAAAGCATGAGACATAACGTTTTATTGGCATGATATTACAGCATAAATTATGTTTTATTTTTATATGTCCGTAAAGATATATAGATACGTCCGTGATATTTAGGAAGATGTGTATGATGCCTCCAGTCAGTGGGACATCATGTTAAAGTCACTGCAACATTTGAACTGAACTGAAAGAGAATGTTTGTGCCTGGCTATAAGAATGGTGCTCGGCCATCTAGCCAACATAGTAGCCCCGTGTGCGGCCGACTTTATAGTTAAGTGTTACATAATTATATTCTCTTCAAAGCGCGTTTCGTACTGTATTCACAGTTTTGTTTATAATGACCTACTCAAAAACAAACCTTTTGTAAGAATTCTTTCATAAGTGTGTATCTTCTATTGTTAGAGGTACAACTATTTAAACCTGCATTCGAGCCGTTCTGCCTCGCTTTGAGCAGCTTGCCGTTTATAAACAATGTACTTGGCTCAGGTATTAAGTAAGATGCACATTCCTGAGGATATTCTAGGTGAGTTTACAGTTCTAGAAGAATGCGAATGTCTTCTTCCTTGCATTCTTCTATCGCCTTTCGTTTCTTGCCTCTCTTTCTTGTTGGAACTAGTCATGACAAACGTCAATGTACGAGAACATCCTCCCGTCTGGCAACCCGAAACGCCCACAACCGAAGGGTTATTTCTGGCTGCCTCCAGTACCGAGACTGTATGTAAATAATTTGTACAATACACTTCCGCGTGTTTCCATTGCCTCGCACCTTTTCTGAATTCTTCCTTTCGATCCTTAAAGAGGAACGCCTGTTAGATTCCACAGAAAGCAGGCTTATCGTGCCTTGTAAACAAAGTAATGCAGAGAAAAAAGAGGGAGACGTATTTATAGAGATTGTGCCCTTGTAGCATCAACCTTGGTGTACTTGGGATGCGAATACATATATAAGAATACACTCGCATTGTAGTCACCCCACCCACGGTATTTCCTGAACCCATAAGTACTCTCCTTCATTTATGTGAATCTGCCACTGACCTATAGCAAAATATCGACAGAAAGGAGCCTAATTTCGAGAAATACAGAAATACATAAATACTGAAGGGGGTGTCAAAAGAGAAAGAAAAGGAAAATTATAAGGCATAAGAAAGAAAGAAAGAAAGAAAGAAACAAACAAACAAACAAACAAACAAAACAACAAAAGGACAGGAAGAAACAAAGAAAATAAAGATAATTCAAGGTAATAAAAATATATTTAAACTCAGTGTCGTCGTTATCATCGTCACCACTGGCCTGTCTAACCGAAAAAGCAACAACAGCAAACTGAAAAAATAATCATTTTCATGCCTGCAACTTGTCTTAGCTTCAGCGTTTTATTGACCTGTTGACATAAACAGCAATATATATATATATATATGGACGTATGAAGATACCTGAAAAATAGACGGGTATAGGGGTGAAAATATTATCGAGAAGAATTGGAAGAAACAGTTTGATGAAACATAAAGTGCGGTTCTACAAACTTTTACTACTAACTCTTGTGGAAGGAAATACGTTTCCAAGGCAGTTAATCTTTTCAGTAGCAATAAAAGAACAAACTTTAAAAAATTGCTACTTGAAAGAGCATGCAAAAGTTCAAGAAGAGGTGACGGTCGCACAGCATTTAGAGGCGCGTTGTGTCTCACCCTGCAGTAAAAGAGTTGCCAAAGAGAGCAAACTCTACACGCTTCGTCGCCTTGAAAGACCCGTGACGTTGCACCAAATAGCACAACAGGCGCGCATGTACCGAAGTACAAGCGTATAGCATGCCTGAATCGTGCTGGTTCATCTAAAAAAGCCAGCTTCGCACGTCATGACAGTTAAAGTGAGAGTAGTCACGTAGATGTACGGGCGGACAGCGCTCCCCTGTGACGACGATGGAAGGCGTGCAAGCGAGTACGATCACTGGGGTCACCGCACGCTGGCGCTCACGACCCTACCGTATACCTTTGCTCTCGACCTACGTGTTAAACACGTAGAGTTACGTCACATGGGTTCCTACTAAAGCATTTTGATGGCTGACTGGTCGACGCTGAGATTTACCCTCCTTTCCTAGCGATTCATGGGCAATACTGCAACGCTTTTGCAACACTGCAATATATTCTTGTCTTGTGTACCGCCCTTGAGCTGTGGTCTGTCTTGCGGTCAACAGTTGTTAGGATTCTATCACGCGATTGAGGTGTTACGAGACAAACCTGCCTGACGAAGCGTTACGGAATTAAAGACATAGCGACGGTGAAATCAGTAAATATTTAGAACCATTCTTCACCTCACCTCACGTGCTGGAGCTGCGCTTTCTAAAGTGCTACTTGCTGGGCGGCGCCCTGGTAAGCTGGCCTGAATGTCAACTCGGGACCCCGCCCTGAAGACCTCTGTGGGAACAGCTTTTTACGTACTGGCGACCGTGCGTGTGTGCAACATGCATAGCATCTGTACACAAGCGTTAAGCCAGACTGAGTGACAGAAAGTCGAGGCCTTTTGATTATAAAGCTTGGGTTTCGCTTACGCTTGGTGGTCATGCTTGACGTGGCTCTGCGATTTTACCTTCATACTATGCGTTCATTGGAATAGAAGGGTGAAAGATTACTTCTTTCTGATAAATGTTATCTCTGCGGGCGCACGCACCCATACCTGAGACATAAATGTCACGCACCATGCATAGCAACAGCGAAAAACACATTATGCATACGTGTGACAGATACTTGCAAAGTAGGCCCGTCACGTACAGGGTTGCACGTTCAAGTACACATTCAAGCGTGGGAATACTCCCAAACAAGATTACACATTTGCGCAGAAATGCAAAACACAACCTATTGACCTAAAGACAATACATATGCCTGTGCCTGTTGGCGTTAAGCCCTAAATACGTGTACAAAGGAATACACACACAAGCACATGTGTATGCCTTGTGTGCGCATATGTAGGTGCTTTGTGTGTGTGTGTGTGTGTGTGCGCGCGCGCGTGCGTGTGTGTGTGTACGCGGGCGTGCGCGCGCGCGTGTGTGTGTGTATTTCGGAAGTTATTCTTCGTGAAAAAAGGTGCTGATAATTTCCAGAACACATGGTTTAGAATAGTAAGCCTTATTTATTTACAGTTAGCATCGAGATTTGAATCCTTTTATTTTTCTGGACATTAATTTCTCATCTATTTACTTCATAGTAGAAAAAGTAGTCTATTGATCTTTTTTGTTGTCAGCTCTGAATAGTTGATATAAAGATGATCACAAAAGTTGATATTAACGACCGCCTCGGCTAATAGAGCCAAATAAACCTTTGTAATCAGTCCTATGTGCCTGGTACTAGTTCACAAAGGCATGTGAGTAGAGTGCATTTTCCTAGTCCATAAAATGTAAAAATTAACGAATATCTTTCATTTTTATGAAGTGTAATGCCCATAAACTCTCTAAATAAAGTGTGGGTATGACGATGAAAACTAAATGTGACTAATTTCCAAAGGTACCGATTCAGGTAAAGTTTATATAGTGTGAAGCCTTGTCTACGATTTATAAGCAAAGTACGAGACACAACCAAGACCTTCTTTCTGCAGGATACTTTTAAAAAATAAAATACTATGAACGTGATCACCCGTAATTCTATCTTTAGGCGAGTTGCAGTCTTTGCCACTTGTAAGATCCACGAAACTCGATTCCTTTTTGTCACGGTATCTCGGCGCCATCAAGCCCAGCAACTACGGAATTTCCACCTAATGTCTAAGGTGCGCCCGGCATCCCCCACTTTTTGGATACAGAAAGATCTTGCCCTCATCAGTTTATTAAGGTCTGCTAAAACCCTGCCCAGCTCACAGAGATGTTAAATGGGCAACGGTTTAAATAACAACACTCGACAAAAAAATGCATTTGCTACAAAGTCAAGATGGAGAAGGTCTAAATCACTGAGCATGAAGCTCTCTTATCAAGTTATATATTTAGTGCTACTTTAACTATCGCCATAAATGATCATCTTAACATTCTTTACCCAACATTTTGAATATAGAAGATTAAAAACATTTCTTTCATTGATGTTGTCTTTATCACTTTCAACCAAACACCGATCCTGTTTTAGCATCAAACCCCCGAAACTTGTTACTGCCTTTGAAGTTTTACGCATTCTTGAGATCTCTGTGAAACTTATGTACACTTTTCATATTTCGATCAAAACTGTTGCAGCAATGTTTGACTGAGTTAACCCCAAGCTTTATGTTACCAGTAAAATTGCAAGAGTTTTGCGGGCTTGCACAAAAATCATGAAATTTTAAGTATTTGTATTTTAAATAGAAAGTAGGCCAGACACGTTTTTTGCTGAATTATTTTATTCTGACCTTAATGGCCTGTGTAGCGGTTTCCTTGTCTTTGCGTCCTTCTGTTCGTCCATTTAAGGTGTAATCGCGGCCTCCTACGATAACGCTGGACTCACAGTGCCCTTATTTGGATGGAAAAGGAGCTGTGTTACTCATACTCATTTGCAGCCAGAGGGATTCTTATGCAAGATTAGAGACGGCTCTTACTAAACACTGTACCATTGGTATTTAAAGCTCGCGCTGATACAACGGAAGAAAAAATATTTACAAGACAGATGAAATTGCTCATTGGAGACAGTTTTTCAAATTATTACTCACAGAGAAGGTACTACTTACATTAGCAGACAGCAACCGCAGCACCGCACTTCATTATCAGAGTGACGTAGTCAGGTGCGCGATGACGCTCTTACTCTACTGAGGATGAGTGTGAGTAATGGTTCAAGTATTTATGCTCGCTGGGGTACAAGTCTTCTCCCAGTGTTTAGAGCATTACATTCACTAGAATAGGCACGCATTCTTTCAGAATCTGTACAGTATGCTGGTGGTTTTTGCAGCAATCACATTATTTTCATCCGCAAATTGTTTTACTTATTATTTTTTAGAGTGGATTAACTGAGGAAGTAAAGTTCTGGTACGTCTTTTTGTCTTTTGTACGTGTCTTATGTGCGCATCTTTGTTCCCTGAATTGAAGAGTAATAACAACGAGCGAATAGTTACCAATCATCCTTAATCGTCTGTTCAAGCCATTTTGTATTTCGAGTGTAACCTTTGGATTAAAATAATAAGACCAACAAGAAATGTATTGTGGCTGTAACAAACGCCTATAGGTATAACTCTGGAAAGAGGGAAACATTATTTCTGCCTGTTTCTATGAGTGCGTTTAAGATTGTACTACATTTTATGAGGGTATCTTTTATATGTTTATATGTGCGCGCGCGTGTGTGTTTGTGCGTGCGTGCGTGTATAGGAGAGAGACAGAAGGAAACAAGAGATGGTTGATCATTACTTCTAATAGTAACAGTGAAAAGAAGTTGAACTTTATTTTTGCTTCAATGATAATAATTAAATAATAAGCGTTTAAAATGTCACTATTCATACCTTTAACTTTAAATCTTTACGAAAAGATGCAAAACAAGCTTTTCTTTTCTTTCTACAATCTAGAAAGTAACCTCGGTTAGTAAGCGATGGTGATGAAAATAAATGTACAATTTTATACCAAAGTCAGTTGTGTCAGTGCTCTCAAAGTCTTTATCACCCACTATTTGTTTCGTGGTCGAAAAGTTCTAGCATTGATATAAATCTCATGTTTCCCTTAGTGGTTTTTACCCAATATTATTTTTTTCTCTTTCTTTGTCTATCTGTCTGTTCTCTCTGTCCATCCATCTTCAGTCCATACCCCTAACTGGTTTGTTCTGCCAGCAAGTATTTTTAGGTATGATGAAAGCGTCAGAGTTCTTGCTCCAGGTACTCATGTGTTGAAACAGTACAGTAGTAGTAGTAGGATGCGTCACTTTAACTAAAGAGGTACGCTCTTTGCTTTAACCTTCATCAGCTTGTCTGTCTGCTAGTCTGCCTGCTTTCAAATCTTTCTATTGGTTTAGAAAAAAAAATCACGAAGAAACAGCTAGTTAAATTGGCCCGGCAAAAGCATTAAGTCAAAGAAAGTTGATAAAAAGAGTTCAAATTCAAAATGGTTTGTTTTATGACTGCCACTTGAGCAAAGATTTCTTGGTTTCAAAAACAAAACAAAACAGAAAAATCCCCACTGATGGTCCGAGGTGCTAGCTTCATGGGCTGCACACGTGAGAAACCGGGCTGAAAACAAGTTCTCTTTCAGGCTCATTTAGTTGACGACAATAGCCGTTGCACCCAATAGGTCCTTCCTGCACATCGTGCGAACCTAAAACTGAGATGTAGATCAGATATGGGTGCAAAGGACTTCCTTTAGCAGTCTCGTGAATAAGCAAGCTTGACCTAAAATTTATAGTCTTGGCGACATAATGCAGTACGCGGTACGCTGAGCTCGGGATGTGAGCATCAATCACCCATCGGGAATGAAGTCTCTACTTCTAAATAAAGCAGGATCCAGTTCTTCGGGACCGCACGGTCTGTTCCGTATAGACTATCAGTTATTACCAGCTTTTGATTAAAGCAAGGGCCACGTGCTCGATCATAGAGGTGTTACTTAAGGGTCCTCGTATCTAAGTGCTCATTTACAGAGTAAATACCATTCTCTTTTCACATTAACTGTGTGTTTATGTTCATCTCTTTTACCCAGGGACAGAAAACTGCACAAACGATGACACATATGCACATCATCACCATCTCGACCATCATCCTACTACGTTTTAACAAAAAAGAAAGTTAAATAATTAAATTATGTTATGAGATCATCGCGCTGTAGCAGGAGACAATGCTACTTGCACAGTTTGTCTTTTCCAAGGTCAGTCTTCTTCATCATGCGTTTGCGACTGTGACATGCTTGACCGGCTTGCACTAAATTCCAGCAAATATTAAGATATAGTGAAAGAGTAAGAAATTTGTTGGCCTCGCTACACGTGTTGAAGTAGTACGGTAATAACAGGGAACGTCGCTTTAACTTTCTGCGTAAAATTTGTTCTTTTACTTGAAGAAGAAATATCTCCAGGGCACACGTATTCTCTCTCTCACACACACTCACTCGCTCGCTCGCTTGCGTTGGTATGCATGATAACGAAAAGCTTACTTGGGCTAAATTACTGTGTACGGTTCTTTGAGGAAGAACTGCGAGAGGCTTGCAAACAGAAGGTGGCCAATAAAAGTGTGACGAAAGGCTCAATATCAAAGTAAAATACAAAATGAAATTCTAGAAAGCTATGGGCCCACTGTCGTGACTTGACAAAGAAGAGAATGCACTAGAACATGTCTTACATACCTATTAATACACCCTCTGTGTGTGTGTGGTTGCACGTGTGCACAAGTGAGTGAGGGACAGGCAGACAAAGAGGTAACTGTGGATGTATTATGCGGCAATCAATATTAATCAGGTAGACATGGTGAGATAGGTGTACGTCGTCAATATGAACACATCTGACGCATCGCGATAAATTGCAACCAACTGGCACATTTTGCGTGCCTCGCGCTCTACCAGTAGCGCTGGTTCGTTGTCACTCTCTTGTGATTAATCTTGTATTCGTCTGTAACATGTACTGTGTCTGTAATCTGTATCATGTCTGTAATCTGTATCATATCTGTAGTCAAACTCAGCAATTGCTCCTCAGATGCACTCTTGCTTATATCCTTTGTCCTTTTCAGTGCGATTCTTCCACTCATAAAATTCTTACACAAGATTTAACATGCACAGCACAAAACTTTCCCCTTTCCACTGGTAAAATGCAGGAAACAATATAATACTGAAGCTGCAAATTCATATATTTATTTACGGTTCTGTACATATAAGGCAATTTTGTACATTTTTAAATTGCACCAATTTAACAATCGCTTTGAAAGCTTATTTGCTTTGTTTCATAAGGTTTTCAGAAAAAATGTTGGATGATGTTTCAGAGATGATTAGACATTCGATACTCCAAACAAAACAGGTGCTCTGAATGTTTTTTTAATGAAACGTTGTTCAAAGTTCCATTCAGAAATGTGATGAATGAGCAAAGATAATGTAATGACTCCATTGACATCATGCTTCTTTTGACTAGTGATTGTCGCAAACTAATATCATCGTCAGCAGGATAATCATTATATCATTTCCCAGTAAATGTTCGCTCACCAACGTATATTTACATCGCCTACAGAACAGTTGCTGATTATGCATGGGAAACAGTGGAAAACGTGACAGTTCTATATACATAGAGAGCTTGGTACTAGAGACTCTGCTGATACATAGTAGCATCTGGTAGAAACAATTCTACCTACTTTCGAAATCACAGCCGTGTTTACCGGCCATGCACACAGTTGTTGCTGTTACTTACAGCCAAGTGTTTAACAACAATCACCAGGGACTTGTTCTCAGTCGCAGTCAAACATGAACAGGGCAACAGTCGCTGAGACTGCCTGGTGCAGTTTAGCTGACGCCGCGGGAACGCGCGAGGGTCACAGCACCGCTCTACAGCGCTGCGACGCCTCTCGTTCTCACGGGCACGTCATGCCGTGCTGGAAAAGCACATTCTAGGTGCGGTCCAAACGGGACGTCGGATCCAGTCAACTCTCCTCACACCTGCGTTTGAAATCACTCTTGGATCGGAAGCCGCCATCTTGCAGGTGACGCTGCGGTCGGTCAAGAGATTGTCTGGACGTTTGCCTCTTTGCGCTCAGACAGGTGCGCCGGAACAGCGTGGCTCATACAGCTTCTCCAAACAGCTGCATGACGTGGCTGTGTAGCCTGACTTCAAACTCTGGCTTGACGACCTGAAGAACGTCACCGTCACAGTTGATGTAGTACTTATCCTTCAGGGTCACTTCACCGTTATTGGAGATTACTGCAGCACGGGGGAAGCGCACTTTGTAGCCTTGTGTTCGAATTTCTTTCACGAAATCGTAGTCAAACTGAAATACATAAAGAAAAACACACATAAGAAAATACTCTAATTTAATTAATTGTCATGGGAAAAAGTTATTTAATGAAAAATATTCAGATAATATCAACAAGAATATCGACGTCCTTATTGCCTGATACATCTAACTATCCTTTTATCAGAGGGTTTCCTATTTGCTTTTCTTTTAAATATATTGTTGCATAAAACAGTGTCTTTCTAATGTAGCCGCGAAAAACAAACTTTCATCAAAACTTACGCATCCTGCAGTGCCGTCCTGTAGCTTTGAAAGCTGCTGTACATGCTTTCCCAGGTTGCATTTACTGGTCGCGTAAACGGACAGGACGAGGTCTCCAAACTTTGGAACTACCTTGTCCCCCCGTTCGGCCTTGGAGATGACGTAGGTGTCGACACTGTACATGGTGTCAGAGATCTTCTTTGTCTCACCGGAATCGTTGTCCACATACTCTACATCGACTTCAAAGGTGCGGCGGCTGAGTACGTTAGTAATAGGGACCACTGTAGACAGCACAGATCAGACAAAGATGCCGTGAGCTATATCTTGGACACATTTAACGACAAATTTGAAAGAAACAATTCGAAACAAATTTCTGAAATATTTACTGGACGAACTTTAGAAATGGAAACAGAGAATAAAATGGAAAACATCATTTTTTCTGATATTTTTTCAATCTCAGATATTCATTGTTATGGGTGACGATATTTATCATGAATATTAAACGCAAACTCCAAAACTTACCATTGTAGCGGCTCTGGCCCATCCAGCGGAACTTCTCACAGTCATACATCATATCGCCTTGCAGCCCAAAGCCCAGAACAAGGCCGGCGTAGGCAGACAGCTTGCCCCCTTGATGCACACTGACGGCGTTGGATGGAGTCGTGTTTCCAAGCACTACATGCAGCGCTGCAGTAATGACGTCACGTGTGCCGTGCAGATACTGAGCCACGCAGTCGCCGGTGCCTGCAGGGATGATGCCGACAGGAATTGTGGAAGGGACGATGCGGGCGTCGGGGTCGTGAACGTTCACCCCGTGATCCTTCTGCGTGCGCACAATGAGGGCGTTCATCACTTCACAGTAGATTCCATCGCCACCCACTGTGATGATCCTAAAGAACCCACAAGAAAGAAATCATCAGTTATTGTATTCTGTCTGCTGCATAGTGTGCAAAGTCGTTTCTGTTTTATTTTACTTTGACGTATGTCGTAACGAGAAAAAAGCACAATATCCTTTTTTTTAGTTTTGAAGAATAACTTAATATCAGCGAAAAGTATTTCCTCAATAGATGTTTGGATCTAGTTCATGTACAACACCTCATACAAGTTATCTGGATTACTGCAGTTTAGTATATTTTTATATTTAACAGTCTGATAGCATAAAATTATAAAATATAAACTTACCCGTCGACGCCCTTCAGATCCAGTTTGTCAAGTAAATCGTAGGCTTTTTTAGGAGCCTTAGTAACTGCAGAAACAAACAATAACAATGGTCAATATTTCATCAGTTCTGACTAGACATACAATAATAGAAAGAAACTTTACGCTTCTAATCTAATGGTATCTTAGACCATTTTCAGAAACTATTCCCGTCTGAGTCTCAGTCTGCCATTGTGATTAAGCGCAGCGCGAAAAACTAATATGCTTTTAATGTTAATGTATCTTATGGAATTTCCCTAAATTACTCTCCATCAAATTTACCCGCCTTTGTGTCAATATCCATGCGATTTCGTGCTCGTCTTATTTGCTCGATTTTATTTTCCTCTTCCAACAGAATAAAATGTATTACCCTTCTATCCCACATTTTCTTCTTCTTCTATTATAATTCGGTCCAGCTGTACTATGACCCTTTGGCACAATGCCTGAGCAACTTACCATAGACTGTATTTTCGATGTTACAGAGGCGAAAGATGGGTTTAATCTTCTTGTTGAAAACTTTTTCGGCCTGCTTCTTGCCGCTGTTAGGGTTAATGATAACCACCAGTCGCTTGGGGCGGTCCGTCGCTACAACAAACAGAAACAAACATAAGATATTGTAGTGACACGTCACACCAAGCGGGACAGCATGGATAGCAACACGAGGCCCGAGACGCACGCGTGCGCAGCGACGCAATAAGGCGTTCGATTGACTTCTGGACACTCGGGTGGCAGTGGGGTGGGGGAGGGAGGTTAGGGAATACACAGCAAAGAACGTAACCTGCTAAAGAATGTGACCGGCAGGCACGCTGATTAACAACGCGTGCATTGTGTGCGCTACAATATCCTCCGTCGTCCTCGAACGCGAGGCCTCCTACGGGAAGTCACCGCGCCACGTCTTGAAAAGAATCTCCCCTCCTCCCACGTTCCTTTTCTATGTGCTACTTGTGCGCCTTCCGTTCCGCCCACTTTTATGTACGAATGCTTCGATCTGTTATGACGCCCTGTTGCGCCGCAGTGGATGTTTTGTTTAATAAACAAAGCACGCGGTTACCAGACTGTTTATGGGTTGTCTTTAGAAGAGTGCACTGACATGTATCTATAGCGTCAACGTTTATCGATCTGCTACATTGTGAAAACAAATCGACAGAATTACTAAACTTTTCCATTCTTCTCTCAAGATAGACATGATATAAGGTTGAATGTTTTTCAGATAGTACATGTATAGGCTTTCGACAATGGGGAACGTATGTGCTTAGCTATTATGGGCTGATAGCTCCTCAACTGATCTCTAACCTGCTAAACTTTCTCCGGGTCGTAATGCCGATGTAAGTTAAAAACAGCCCCACTCTTTACGCGCCAGTAGACACAAATTATTTAATTGACCGCTATACATATTGAGTTTTTATAATAAAATGGGGTTCTAGCCGGAACTAGGGCGAAGGACGTCCTTGGATATTTGATTTCAACTTCGGTGAGATTTTTCCTCCATTCTGTTTCATATTTTTGTCCCTGCCTATATTCATGTACAGTATTTCACTGACGCAGTGCAGTGGTAAATAAAACTAGCTTCCCAGTGAAGTTTTGCTATACCTGACAGCACATACCGTACAAGCTCACGATGTGGGGTTAGCATCAATGTTTAGTGTCGGACAAGCATCTTTTTTTTCTTAGCTGTAAAGAGGGAGAATGAGAAATAACAGATTTGATTTCAATCTTACCTCTCAGTTCGTCCCTTAGAGCATCCACCAAAGTCTGACAGGTAGCTAGGTCAGACGACAGGCTCAAAGACTTGAGGCGAAATCGTTTGTTGACGACTGCTATGACGTAGTGGACCACCACAGAATGCTGGCTGCAGCCATCGTCTTTATTGTAGAGGTTTTTATCGTCCACAGCTAACAAGTAACTGTAGGGAACATCGACTGGAAAGAAAATAACACGTACAAATTAATTCTTCCTTAGGATTCCTGTTATTTACTAGCAATGTTTTTGTTTTTATGGTTTGTTATTTCGATAAAGACTAAGCTTTGTTCGTAGACTTCGATCTGCTAGAGATTTTTTATTAGACCAGACAGTAGCACTTTTCAGGCAAAATTATTACTTAGAAGTCACAAGACAGAAAATAGCCCAGCTCAAGGCTGAACGATATGAAACCCTTGTAACGTAGCGGAGCTCCTCGAACTACATACTTATTTAAGTTCACTTTGTTACATAGCCGGTATATCACAGGAATGAAAGCCAATACACCTGGAGCAATGACAGGTGTGATACGCAGTAAACATTACCTCCTGGCTTTTCACTATTTCAAAATAAACCGTCTTTCTCCCGAAGTCGTGAGCGCTGCGGGCAAGAGTGTGCAGCTAGAGGGTCAAGATTTCATTAGTCTGGCTTCCGTGTGGATAATAATTAATGAGGATCCACTCCTAGATGTTGAGACGCGTTCTTTCTGCTCGATTTCAAGATACAACGCAGACGAAAATAGCTGCATCACGACTCAGCGCGGGTAAACGTCGAGCGAGCGGCAAGTGGCTGGCTCTCTCTTTTCGCTATACTCTATCGGAAGGCAGTTAGCGTGTTTATGGAAGAGGGCCAGGGAGTTACGTTCACGGGCGGTGGTAAGAGGGAAGGGGGGTCAGCGTGTCCCTCGTGTTACGTGAAACCCTGCCGGGCCTTTCGTCATGAGACTTTTAAGTGGCAGGTTCAGCGACGACAAGACGTATCTCTTGTGCAGCGCGATGTTAGCGACAGATGCAGTATCTAGATTATGCTACATCAGACGGCACAGGGGCGCTGAAACGCAGTCTCGAATATGGCCCAAACAGATACTGTCCATTAAGTGTGTTATTTTTTTTTTAAAGCAGGTTCTAACTAGCAGTACACTTGTGAGCCCACCCCTCCCCACCCCTCTCGAGTATCCGTTTCTTGTGGGAGGGATTGTCAGGTGGGTGCTAAATATGGCCGAGCGCATCATTCTTTACGTGTCGAGCCACGCTGTCATATGAAGGTCAGAGTATCTTATCAACACGTGGGGCATTCCCGCACCAGGTACTCGACCCAGGACAGGTACTGGAAAAAAATTTTTTGCACCTGCATGATGCAACTTGCCTGTGAGTATTCAGCAGAAATTAATGATAAAAAAGGGGAGAGAGTGTAGTGGGGAATGATACCATTCTCCGATAATAAAAAGTTAGTAGAAGCAGACTTGTAGACTGGGCATCAGCGTCCGGCTTCATCATTTTTTTCGTTTATGTAAAACTTCATCGCTCTATTCATGAAGGATTCTATCCAGATTATTGAAGGGTCAGTTTTCCGTACGTTTTTACCAGAAACGTTGTTTGCTTCAGTGTTAATTACTCAGTTAAAATAGAATTATTAGAACTGTTTAATTACTCACATAGCCGAACATAGCATTATCATAGGACCAGTAAATTAGTAAAAATTTACTCACCTAAAACTTGTTTTCCAGAGTTTTTGTGGTAAAGAAAACTGACAGAACTTGGGTGTATGGACACCTCACATGCCCGGTTGGAATCAGTTGTAAAGATTAAAGCCATGGTACTAAATTCCGTTATTGAGGTATGGATCTGCGACGCTTGAAGAGAAGTCAGACCGAATGTTGCGATCGATATTGAAAGGTAGGCGGTCTGGCACAGGAGGCTGTCTGCGAGCTGTTTCTTATGGAATCTGGTTTCGCAGATCCCTCAGGCAGGTATATTTATACGTGTTAGTATCTACGTGACCCATATCGTCGGCCAATAGCCTAAACGGACTGAAAAGGAAATGTGATGGCGTCATAGGACAAGGCCCACCCCTAGCGCCCGCCCCTCTATCCCGTGCGAACCGCAGGCGGCTATTCGAGTCTCGCAGGCAGCTCCCCGCTCGAGCGTGGTTACCCGCCACTCGACTTCGTCACGAAGCGCGCTGCGCCTAACCTTGTCCCGCCAGTCCTCCCAGTTAGGCCAGTTCCAGGCGCGCCTGTGGCCCCCGCTCGAAGTTCATCACTGGGGTTTCAGCGATTGTACGGAGTGAGTCTGCACCATTCCAAAACGATATACTTTCCATAACTGGACCCAGTGCGAAGTATGCCGACCGGAATCGACTCGGAATTTACTTGGGATAGGTACTATTCTGATACGAAGACATTGCGTAGAGGAAGCCCTAAGTGGAAACATAAACACACCTAAAAGACAAATAAGGCGTAAGCGTATCCGATACGGTGATATCTATTTATACAGCGTGCACGCCCAGCGCCTACTGGGCGCTTGACCCACCAGGCGAGGGGAGAAAAAAAGACCAAGTAGGTTTAAGTGTTAATTAATGTTCGAAGAACATAGCCTTCCTTTAACTAATCATTTCCTGAAAAGTCTTTCTGAATCAATAACTGCAAGCTTTTATTTTCTGAGTATAAGGGGGTTTGTTTTTGCACAAAAGATAGGTGGGAACCTGTGATAAGTGCAAAGATGCGCAGGCAGACAAACGCAATACAAACGCATACGCCCACAGAAGCGAGAGAGAGAGTCGAGAGCAAGAGACAGTTCGTGCTCTCTGAAGGGGAGAGTGAGGACACGAGTGTGGACACAGCATGCATGACCCACTCTCTTAATTTCTCACGTTAAGGCAAGCCTCTTGATGGGGGATGGGGGATGGTTAGGCGGGAGACCGTGCTTGCGCTCGGCCGCCAGGTACGCGGAAGTGACCCGCTGCCGTAGACGGTACGAGGCGTTGTGACCGAACTGGCGGCGGCCGGACGCACTTCAGCACCTCGTTGGAGGTGGACAGCGATTAGCCCAGAAAAGCCGCTGACATTTGAAGGCAGCTCAGCTGAGCAAACTGTTGGCCGACTACTTCGCTTGTCAATGTTGGTTTTAGTTTGACGGAAGCAATGCATCTTCTTTAGCGTGAGATCTCTGGCATGTATGATGGGTCCCAACAATTCTGACCATAGAAACAATCACGCAGAAGCATAATATACTTTCTCTCTCTTTCACACACACACACACACACACACACACACACACACACACACACACACACACACACACACACACACACATTGCACCATGGAAGACAGATGGTATAGAAAGGGCACTAGCTCGTGGCAGCGTTTCGATTTCAAGTTCACCCATAGGAATATGACACCGTGGGATAGGCCTGCCTCTCGATGCAGATTCGTGAATGCTTTTTTGTGAAATAACATGTGAGGCCGGTAAGGAAAGGGGGGGAAAAATCCCGCATGATGCCTGTTCCTATAGTTAGAAATGTGAATGTTATACATTTCGCTTCTTACTTGAAAGACGTCAAACCTTTTTTTTATTGCAGAACAGATCACACCCTTCTTTTTGTACGTTAACACCATGAGGCGGCATTTATTGAGCAGTGAGTGCAGACCATGTCAAAAAGAAGAAAGTTGAAGAAAGCTGACTCAAAGCAAATTGTTTTGTTTTCCTGAAGATTGTTTTTTAAGATTTTAAAATGTCTTAACATCTCCTCATTTACTGCCCCCTCCCCCGTAAAAAATCCAATAAAAACAACACATCCTGCCTTTTTTTAACCGCAGCGCAGTCTCCACTCCTCTCCCTTCCCTCCTCCCGTCCCCAACACACGCAAAACGTGAGTTCCACTTGTTTTCAAGGCCCACAAAATCATATGGATGATCATAGTCTTCCGGCTCCGAAACTATGCTGTTTACCAGAAGTGCTGGGTGTAAAATTCGCGTCGCATCGAATTCCTTTATCAGCCAGTCCATGTCTTTTTTAATGCAACTTTTTTTTTTACTTGTAGTCCTTGTCAAGTGGCGAAGCGACCTCACGGCCATAATATTTTTTCGGGACTTTTGTGCTACGGCTTCACTGTGCATTACATTTTCCTGCCTCCTCCCTCGGGGTAGCGGCGCAACGGTTATCGCCTGTCACCCCAGTACAGTGAAGGTTGGCTGTCCTGGGTTCAGCTCTCGTCTCAGGCACGCTGTACTTTCTCTGCATGTGGTATCTGTTTATAGGGCTGGCTTCCTTTCCGTGATATACCCTAAGTTACTGGCCAGTTCCCTCCCTCCTTGCTCAGAGACTCCTCCTTTGACGATAAAAGTCATGATCCCCTCTCCGCCGAAAATATTAGTGGCATAATGGTAGCATATGACCTCTTTCATTCGCTGTGCTTTTATCCGATAAGCAGCACGACAAATCATGGCACTTGTATGATATTGCGTCAGTTTTTCAGGTATATCTTTTGCGTGGACTTACGTGTAGAGATGTGTTCAAGTCCCAAAAATAAAGTGTGGAAGACTGTGGAGTTAAAACGCGTGCGTGCATGCGTACGCGAACGTGAGTGAGCGAATGGATGGGTTTCGACGAAGAGGAGAGTGGGTGAGTCAGTGAACAAAAGAGTCAAATACATGTACGTTAGGACACATAAAACAGGCAGTTCGTGCATCTCTGTGAGTGTCTGCGAGAGAAACTTCCCCCGTCTTCGCAATGTACACACACGCGTGCACTCACGCACTGCTCCCGGTCTCTCTCTTTGCTGGTGAAAGAGGGAGTAAGGGGAAATGACTGGTCCACATGGCTCAGTGACGTACCCTGTCATGTGACACGGGATTCTCCGCTTCGCGGAACAGTCCTAACAAGGCACGTCCGTCGCTAGCGTATCAGAGCGTGACGGCATGACCTCAGCACTAGTTCAGTCCCGTCAAACTTTTACACAGCCATACGTCATTCTTGCATAACAGCCTGCAACAGCCGATCGCTTCGACGAACTCTTACTATTCCAAATCTTTTCAAGACTGAGTTCTTGTTACAATGACGCAGCAACTTGCGCGGTCTAGAACATTCGTTTGTTGCCACCGCGGATTCTATGAGGTGATGGCGACAAATGTGAGGGAGGTAGGAGATCCCCCTTGGTAAGGCCGTGGACTGTCTAAACTTTTACGACTTATTATTTGAGAGTGTTTAATCTTCTGTTTTTTGTTACGTGATGGAACGATTTAAATGTAATAAGCTGCATACGCGCTGAGTGCAGTCTAATCTTTTGTCCGTGTGATGAAACGGCACAGTCTGTCAGTGCCACTTTCCGCTATTGCAACGAGAAAGCGTGATATACTCCACCTGTTACGACAAGCAGATTTCGTATCTACCGCCTAGAAACGTGGAGTATTTATCTGTCATCCCTACGTTGTGAGAACAGACACAATCAAGACAGTCTCACTGTCTTTGCCGTTTGTTTGTTTGTTTGTTTGTTTGTTTACGAAAGTCGTAGTTTGTCTTTATATTTAGGAAACATTAGCAAGTCTGAGTTTTTAATATGGTCAAAGCTGATAGTTTCCGTCACTTTAGTCATTCCCCGTTTGGAACATCGTCAACTTTTTTGAATAACTACAAAACTTTCCTAGATCTTGATCGACAGTGGATGGACGGATTTCACATTTTAGCCTATCCGAAGTTGTAGACGTAGCCGACATTATGGTTGCAATAATTTTCGGAGTATTGTTTTTCATATGACGATGTGACTAGAAAGTAGATTTAAACGAACCTTTCACAAAAAGGTTCCAATGGTGGGTGCTGTTCTTGATGATAGGAGAGTGATTTCGCATTGCCGGATAGTGGAAGGGGGAAGCGGACACTGGAGAACCCAGACAAAACCACGACGGCTATGTCTCTGAGTAGGTGGTAGATCTAAGGGAAAGTCGCGATTTGAACCTATCATTTTTAGGATTGGTTGATAAGCACTCTCGTCGATAAAAAGCAAAGGATGCATACTATGAGCGTCTATATATATGTCTTCCATCAAAGGTTTCCTAACTTTAAAGGACGAGCTGGGCATTTGATTGCTTGGTTGATTATAATCACTACACATATATCTTTTGGAGTCAAATAATTGCCCATGCATCCAACCAATGTGAAAATTTCTTTTCTAAAATAAATAAATATTTTAACATATTACTGCGTGACGAACAAATCTACCGTGTTTTGACCAGTGTGAGTTAACTTGCTGTATACCCAAAGCTTTCTTCTTTTTCTTCTTCTTTGCCGTTCCTATGACTCCACGACGATGTATTTCCGAATAAGTTTTCCACGCCTTATCTCAATTTATTTAATCTGGATTATTTTATTTATTTTTGAATTATTTATGGATTCTTCCTTATCATTTCCTGTCGAGGAATGATTCTCATAATACCGCCATCATAAAGATTATACAAAGCTCACAAAAGATTTCCCTTAAAGAATAATGCAAAATATGTTTATCTTTGATGAACATATCTGAAGTATAGATCACCTGATAGGTACGGCCGATGCAAACAGCGGAGAGTACGATAGTTTGCGCTATTATTTTTTTTTAATCGGACTGTATGCTTTAAGAACAGCTGCACCCATAGGGTCCGCCTAGCTAAGCTTGAAAGATGCGTCGTCACATGAGGGGCACGCGCCAGCGACCGCAGCGCCACCTGGTACTGCGTGCAGTCGCGTGGCGAGTCAGTCATCGGTCTTGTAACGCAAGAGAGTGACATACACTACATAGCTCGCCCCACCATGCTCCCCCTCCGTGCGCCTTGTCATTCTGAGGAGGAATTCCTGCGGCGGACACGCTACGAGTGGCGGTATCCGCGTCTCGCGTGTTCTCCTAGCAGGGTTGAGGTCCCCGCTTGTCCGAAACACCATTTACTGAGTCGTGCGCCTGAACCACAAATAGTCCCCATGACACCGCCATCTTGACAGCGAGAAAGTTCTTGCATGTGCTTCTTTATTGGCTGAACGCCATTTGAAGCTGGAGCCTTATTTCCATCACGATGGAACCACCGAACGAACCGATGACAGAGAGAAAGGAATGAACAAACGCAAGAGAAAGATAAATAAGAAAAGAAGGAAAAAAAGGAAGAAAAAAATGGACGAAAGAGTGAAAGAAAGCGAAATACAAAGAGCAGACTATCACGCAAAACGGAACGTTCTACACTGTTGTGATGCACTGGAGATTGACTGTTACGTTCAGTTCGCACATCATCAATCGTCATGAATGAAGTGTATAAAGCAAACACTATAAGCCATAGATATTGATAGAACACACGATGGCACCCAACAACCAAACACACACGCACACAGAGAGAGCGAAATGTATTAATAGGCGCAAGCCGAGTGGTCAAGATCGAGGAGTATCAATGTGCATATATAAACGTGTATGCACAGAAAGCTGATGCCTACATCTCGTTTCGTCTTTTCTCATTTCTTTATGCGTAAACGTGTTCTTTCACATAATACACGTAGTTCTCGAAACTCTTTCTATTCGATAAAGTTATTTAGTCAATAAGTAAAAGTGAATGCTTCAAGCTTTGGTGGGTGGATGGGTGACGTCCGACCAAGAAGACCTAGGTGTTTCCAAAAGTAAAGGACACTTCTATAAACTTTTGAATCTACTTTCAGCACAAATCTGTGTTTGTTCAATGGAATTTTAAAGGCTTGGTGGGAAGGAGTGGCTCTAGCCGACGTCCACGGTCCTCACGTCTCCAGCTCAGTTTCCCATAGAAAACGAGCGAGTGCCGATTGCATAGGCACTCGATTTGACTTTTCTTCCCACCCAGCCACCCACTCACCTCCACCCTCACCCCTTTAACAAAATGTACTTGCCTTATGGAAATGTGAAGGCTTGTGCAATGCACGTCGGAAACTCGCACGTGTCTTCTTTCTATCTAATCAGTAAGCGAATGCATTTAAAAAAAAATACGAAGCTGACAAAAATAAGAAGCAAGGCTTCTTTTCAACATTTACGTTCGCTAGCGCATGTTGAATGTATGTGCAGTCCCGAACCAGTCTGAAAGCAAATATTTCCATCGTTCTGGAATCATCATTACTTATCATTAGTTATATGCTTCTTGGTAACAACATGACGATGTCCACCTGAATTTCGATGGTAAATCACTCAAGCACTCGTCTAGATATGAACGCTGAACAGTATGAAAACCAGGTCAGCCAGCTAAGGTAGTCTTCGTTCTTTCCACAAAGTAAGCCATTGTTGTCAGTCTCAAGATATGCGCTGTTACATTTTTTACTTGTGCATGCATCAGAAACTTGTTCAAACGGCCGCTGTCCTTGTCTCCCACCCCTTGCTATGTAACTGGCGACGACCATGTGATCATGAGACGATAGGAATGCACGCTGGTGACAAGATATCTGTGTAAACATGATCGTGCGCAAGGGTGTAACCCTTCGGGTGTCGATGCAGCAGGAAGGCAGAGATATTTGATTACACATTGGCTGATAATCACGAGGCAGCCCATGTTGGCCTCTTTACCAACCCCCGATCATGTGAATGAAGTTACGCGGTGGGTCATCCTCGTCTCAGCTACACAAGCCAGCAAGGTCTAGCTTCGAAATTACTAGGGCTGCTCTATGCTTTCCTAGGCATCACGCCTTGTCTTTGGGGGGTCATCGGAAGGAATGTTCTTGAAACTGCTCGCGAAATATTTTGAGATGAAATATAGCAGACTAAATTATATTGGCTTATGGTTCTCAGTCGGATCATTTTTGCCGTAAATATGGAAATACACATTTTTCAAATGAATGAGTACTATAAAGTTTACTAGCTTTTCAGCAGATTTTTTAAAAACTTTCATCTGTTTGGCTATAGGAGGCGTCACTGAAGCATTTGTTGCAAGGAAAACTTATTTCACTGTTTTCTAATTTACTATCTTTACAATAGTTATTTTTTGTAAGAGCTTTCGAATTCTACTATCATTTACTTTAACATTTTAAATCATTTCAACGACATTTCACACGACCTACACCTTTTTGGGGGGAAGGGGTAAAAGCTTCAATACCAGCTGGGCTTACTGTGGGATGGAGAATAAAGATTTGCAAGAGTCATGGGATATAGTCCCAGACTTAAAATGTCAATGGGGTAATTTTGGTACAGTACCAGTTGTGGTACAGTAAATTTAATGTCAGCGTTTTGGCTACGAGCTGCCTTGAGGAAAAAGAGGAATTTCAACGATAAGGCCACCTTCACAGATGCCACAAGAGTCCAGAACGGCTACACACTCATCCTCACCCATCACCTTCCAGAAACTGATTACCCTTGATGACGTATGACGTATTTGTCTCATGATCAATAACTACCTCGTATGATATTTTCTATGATGTGATTCTCACAAAAAGATACTTCTCATCAAAAAATAAAATTAAAAGCTAGCGAGTATCCTTGTTCAATCGATTTACTCGAAGACTGTAGATATTAAATATTACCCTAACATGGATTTTTATTTTAAACGTTTGCTAATGAAATAGCCGAGGATCCCTTTCTTGTATTCTGCTGAGAAAATGCAAACGTTTTCATCAGTAAAAAGATCACTGTATACGCCACACGTTACAAAAAATAAATATATAAACAAACAAAAACAAAATAAAAAAAAGAAAATCCCAGATCCTTTTTGAGAACGTGTCTGTTAAATTGTTTGCTGCAGATGGTTCTCCCATAATGCATTGTCACTGTGGGAGAGTTTTAAAAACTGTATATTGTCCAAAGGCCATATTTCCAAGTATAACACGACAAACATCCTACTTTGGTGCACTGAGCCATAGCGCATGTCTTTTAACTGCGATTAACACAGCGGGATGCTGACATTTAGTGGCATTTCACGACAGTTTGAGGGCTTTGGACGTGGCGTCATTTGTTGAAGAGGAGGACTGTCTTCCACGGAAGCGTACGTAACATTAGAAACAATGGCAGTCACCTTCACCTTCTGCCATGGCGGATGTCAAGTTTTGAAGTGCTGGTAGAACGTAGAGACAATAAATACAGCAGGAAAAAATGCTGTAAGCCTGTCTGAACCAGGTTCGCAAGCAAAAGCCGATATAGCACTTAAGCAAGAAACAGTGCTACCCGGAAGTGACGTGCCGTAGAGCTTTTGTTGAGTGAAGGAGGGTGGCTCATTAAGTGGTCCCTGGCTAAATCTGATCTCGTTGAGACCGAAATCTGATCCCAAGTGTGACGTCATGACAAAGTTAAGAGAGCTATGCTCTTTCTTCCAGTTTAATAATCTTTCAATCTTTTTATAAGCCGTTGTATAAGCACTTGTTTAGAAGAGATGTAAAATATAGTTGGCTGTTATTTCATTTTCCTGTCTGCTAGACACAACCATAGTCTTTGAAGTCTGGTGTCACATTCGCTACAATAGCCTTGTCGTTCAAATTCCGTAGTTTTAACGACTTTACCTCTTAGTAGTACTTAGGTAAGTTCTTACACTGCATTAGAAGAAATGAATGGTGATGAAATCGTTTGATTAAATCTACATCCAGGTAAGATGATGCACCTAGAGAAAACCTCTAACGGACAGCCTACAACCTTCTCACTATTTTTCACCCTTTGAGTGATCAGCGTCTAATCCCCTACTGCTTTACCCGCTTTCATGTCAGGCGGTGTTTATAGGGTCGATAGTTGAGGACTCGACATGAATACCAGCGTTAACGCAATTTTGACTCCTGAATGTGTCTTTCAGCTTGTTAAAGTCGCATCTCAATAACATTTATCGCAGACGTTTCTTAGGAGTTTGGGGTAGTTAAGGGAATAGTGCTTATTATTTATTAAAATGGCTCAATGCACAATGAACATGATGTTCAAGTAAAGAATCTGTGTGACTGCTATGTTGTACACCGTTTGCTAAGACCTGAGTCTTTTTGAGCGAGACTTTGCCTGTCGTAACTAGCTAGGTACAAACGAGGTACCCTTTAGTCAGTTTCTTTCAAGGGTGACGCATTCCTTACATTGTTCAGACACACCCATCCTCTCAATGCCACGTCAAAGGAATGATGTGATGGGGTACCCATCTGACCTTGGCGACCTTTTGATAGCCTTTTGCGTGAGTTCGTTTCCAGGCTTACATTCTTATGCCACCATTTTATATGGGAGACGAACCGACAGCTCAGTGGAAAAATTCATGTTTGGACGTGGTTACAAGCTGGTTGTCTATTTACAAAAACATGGTCGTCACGGCCCGTGTGAACCACACCCACAGTGGTTTATTTAACAAAGCAGAATTTCTTCGAACCGACAAGTCAGTACAGTCTGATTTTAATTTATTTGAACCCAACCCCAAGTTCTACACCTGTTTTTGTGCTTTTATATGAAACCTAAGTAAAGCCCCAACGTTTGTCCGATCCTCACCAGGTGTGGCAGGAATAGTCCATCGTCTGTGGAAATATACTATGTTTGGTTGGTGTCTGTTGCTCCAGAGCACGTTTATATTCAACATTTATTTTCTCTGTTTAAAGATTCTGCCCCTGGTTTCAAATGAAAGATTCAAGCAAAGTTAATTAGACAACGTTGGACTTTGAGAGAGCACCCTATGAGAGAAACCTAAGGACAGACAAGAGTAGTAAAAAGGTAGTAAGTCGCGTGGCGGCTGCCACCACTGCAATGTTTAAAACTCTTATTCTTTGATTGCTTCCGTGCCTCTCCAAGACCTATAGTGTATTAGTGTTTGATCTATGGGCGAGAGAGAGAGGGTCGACTTTATTCTTTTTTTTTGTAAAGAAATTGTAGCGCACAATTTCTTTGAAAATCGCAGGCGGAGAACTTATCCTTCCAGGTTTCATTCTGCAGTGGTAGTGCTAGGCTATCCTCAACTGAATATAAGCAGGCCACTTTTGCTGACACCCTCTGCTGTTCTTATCTAGCTTTTGCTACTTGTATTGCACATTTTTCGTCGAATGTAAAAGATGTATGAGATTATATATTGTAGAGCAGTTGTATACAAGTTGTGTGGCTATGGGTTCACTCATTTACGGAAGGGTGGCAAAAAAAAAACCGTCTTGCTTGTACATTTAAACTTTTGCCTAAAAGCTGATTTTTGGCAGGCCGCGCCTAACTGAAACCTGTCGAGACACTTCTTTAGATTGCCTCAACCCAGCCCAGCCCGAATCAAATATTATTTTCTTACTTACGCCTTGAAGGACACGCTTTTCAAGGGTTACTTCTGTTCTCACTGCTGAGCGGAGATGTACATCGACTGCATCATTCCAGGTAGGCGCCTTCCGGTTTTGTGGAACTCAGAATTAATCGAAAGGCGTGAGTTGGCATATAAAAGAACAAGGCTGCTTGCATAGGCTCCAGCAAATTTTGCAGCTCATGATCGCAAGTCACCCACGCACCGCACATTCCTTTCTATGAAGGAATATTTTGCTCGAGTCTTGCATAAAAAATTGTATCATACAAACGGGATCAAGGACCGTGCACTATCTAGAGTTACGCCATGATGATGCTGCAAAACCTATGCCACAATCTGTCATCTTATTTTTGACCCACCTAAAAGACCTTGATTCTCTTAACTGGACTGATAGCGCCTTCACGGAAAAACGACATCAGAACCAACAGACAACCGTTTAGCTCCCACCTTTTCTTCTTTTGATCTCTCTCTCTCTCTCTCACAAACACAGAGAGAGAGAGAAAGAGAGAGAGATATATATCACTCGAAAGAAAAACTAACGGGAAAGATCCATAAAATCCAGGTAAATAGGAAATGCAATTTTTTCCTCGGCAGGAGATCAAGACGAGAGCTGAGAGGAGGCGGTGAGCAGTCAGGGACGGCTGATGACTTATCGGTGCATGTGTGTGTGTGGGGGGGGGGCCAAAATATGAGCGTGCATCATAGCTGCTCTACTACCATCCTTCATATTTTTGCATCGATAAGTCTTCTATGACTTCTCTGACTGCACACCTTCACTTCCTGGCAGATGATAATGAGCAATGTCCACTGACAGGAAGGCCGTTCTTTCTCTCTTTCTTAGTTTTGTGTAAGGATTGTAAGTTATGTGTTTGGGATCTCGTCTTGACATTCGCATGTGTTAGCCAGTCGCGTTTTCTCCCAGACTCAGATTTCAGCTGAAAATGTTTACTTCCATCTTTGAAATGTGGACGTGGCAGCCTTCTTGCATTCATTTTTCTGTTTATTTAATTCTGAGAAAAACATGCACCGATATGTTACCACCATCTTTAGAGCGGTACCCAGAGTAATATTTTTATCTTTTATCTTAATAAACAAACTAATAAACAAACAGTTGCAAATAAACTAGTCATATTAAGAATTTGCTCACCACATTGTCGGTATGATTTTTATGTATTTGTTATTATTTTACCTGGACACGAACGTTTCATCTACATTTACTACTGCTTAAAATTTCTAACTCGAGTAACTTTTTGATCGTCACCCCGATTTTAAATTCGTAGTCTTCTACGGCTTGTTTTGTGCTTTCAACTTTTCGAGAGGTTTAGGTAGATTTCAGTCGAGACAACGCTTGACTCAACAGCTATTCTTACTTGCCTCACTCCGACGTGCGCACTAGATGTATTGTATACAAACGGAGCTCTTGTGACGGGCAAGTGACGTAAGCGAATGTAATTACCCCCAAAGTCCTTCCAAAACCGTGCTCCAGCTGTGGAATCTGGCAGTCTGGAATTTGTAGGCTACTGTTGTGCCTATCTTACAGATGGAAACCGTTATATATGCATTAGCAGCAAATCCAAGATCTGTCTATCTGTGTGTGCGTGTGCGTGCGTGCGTGTGTGTGTGTGTGTGTGTGTGTGTGTGTGTGTGTGTGTGTGTGTGTCATTAGGGATGTTGTAATCGCGCGTGTGTAGTCCAATGTCGACATTGTGAGAGTGCAAAAGAGTTTGGTCAGTGTATACCGGTTAATATCGTTTAAAATAGTAATGTATCCTCTGGTGCATAATCTTTATTAGCATGCAGTGTGGAGTTTTCAGTCTGAGGGTATCAGCTTGTTTTGAAGTGTGCGACTGATGTAGTTGTTTACATGGTGATGGCTTAGTAGGGCCTTCTTGTTTTCTGTTTGCTTCGCATGCTCCGAGGCACTAATGACGAGTGGACAAACATATCTATATGTTTGAAACTGATTACTGGTTCTGGCCGCGAGACCGAAAGGTTTGGGGCGCGCTTACACCCATGACAGGTCAATGTCCATATAGAAACAGTAAATTTGGAAATGTCTGCCAAAACATATTAAAAAAGTCTTAAGGCAGTTTATCAGAATGGGAATATATACCTTGTTTCTTTACATGTTCTGTGTCTTCATGCCAGTTGCACATTTACATTTTTGCTTTTAGTCCTCTTAGAAATGCATCATTATTTGTTTAATGCATTATTCCGTTAAGACTTCATGAAAGTTCAAATGATTGGACCACGTGATTCCTTAACGCATCACCAGAAGAAGCTTTACTGCTTTTTTGTGTTGAGAGCGCTCTAGAATAGTTATCTTTTAAAATTGAAATTAGAACCCAGTCATGTCTGATGTTGCTTTAAATATCTAAAGAACATATGTCATTTTTTCCAACAGAGTAACGGAGTAAATGTAGATGTTCCTATTTCAGCCGGACATATCAGTCTTTGTTGTGTATTTAAACAGGGATCTACAAAGTCTTCTTGTGCAGATTTTTGGCTTATCGAACCTGCTCCGATTTTGATTAGAGGAAAGAATTTGTAAAGTTTGTTTATTGGTTGTGCGGATTTTAAAGATACGGGTATTAAGGTCTCTACTTTATACTCTTGGCCCATTGCCCATTTCTAGACTTTCAGGACGAAAAACTCACCTAACACCTAAAGAGCAAGAAGCTCATCAAAAAACCCATTCCCTCCCACATAAAAAGCGAAGGCGGAGGAAGGAGAGAATGTACATTGAGAAACGTGGGATGAATCAAATGATAACATGGGGAACGAGTGATTCACGAAGACTTATCGATCGGAGGCTTGTAGACTTTAACGGCGATGAAAAGAGGCACGTCACTGGTGACTCAGCAGGCAGAAATCATGTGCAGGCGCTAATCAAAACAAGTTCTGCTCAAAATTTCATTTCATTTTTGGAGGTTGCTGGCGCCGGGGGATTGGAAGTACGGACCTAATCAGGCCTGATGCGGCAATGGCCGTCTAACTTTAGGTGCGGTGTCATCTAACAAGAGACTGCTGACGCATTCGAGTTTTCCCAGTTTGGGGTCTTCACATCTATTTAATTCTCCTCTTAGAGCTGCAGGAAGAACATGCCCATTTGATTTCTTGGTGCATAAATTAGGCAGTTAACGTAAGGTCTTGTACAATGCAGAACTTTTCTAAGTTCCTGAATTGAGTTCAGTACAGTACTATTTTCCTCAAAATTTCCCAGTGTTCCCATCTGTTATAAAAATATGCATAACCATAACTGTACACAGAAAGAGGGCAAACTTCTTATGTTACCATTGCCCTACTACGCCTAAATAACATATAGTCCCAGCTTTCCATTGGCTGAAGCCTTGAAAAGTAAATGCATCCGTGATCAATCCTGACATCTGGGTTTTTTAGTTTTTTGTGTGCATATTTGTAGGCTTGTATTTCAATGCAACGGTTTCATACTGTCTCAAAATGTAACTGGAGATAAAAGATTCTGACAGACAGCACTCGCTCTACTTGGATTAACATAGAAACATTTTAAACGATACATGCATCCATGATGTTCTCGAAAGCCTACCTGGCATCACTAGAAATTACGTTTTCTCCCTAAAGTCCCACCCCCGCCGACCAACTCTGAAACTTTTAGAATGAAGTTTGTACCTTAGTACTCACTAGTACAAGTAGCTGGAGGCATTGGATCATAATTAAAATGTTTCGTGTGCCATTTTCAGCATACGTACTTAGATGGACTGAGAAAAACATATTATACCTCTAGTAACAAGTTCTAGCTGCATTTATAATTTCGCACACTTCTATATACAGTAAAACCTCGATTTTGCTCTTCTTGATTTCACGCTTCCTCAGTATAACGTTTGTTTTCGCCGGTCCCGGTGAAAGCTTTATACCCAATGCTTTTTACTCCTCGATTATTCCTTAATGTAATGATTTCCTCGGTCGTTTTTCTTGGTCCCTCCAATGCACACCCCATGTAATCTGACACCGATTTAAAGTTTTCACAAAGAAAATGCCCCATCACCGCTCCTGGCTGTATTTTATTACAGTATACTGTACATGTACTGCCACTCCAATTACATACAACGATCGGGTTGTCATCACGCCGGCGAAATATGCGATGAAGCTGCGACTGTGACACACAGCGGTGATGAAGTTGATGGCGACACCGGAAGTGACGACGACGACGACGACGACGACGACGACTATTCTGAATTAACAGGTCCACCACCGACAGTGTCTGAGGCCCTTTTTGCGCTAGAAACGTTACCTGGGGGCGACGTAATGTTCGGACATTTGCAACGCGCGGAAAATGTTATGTTGCAAATGCGGGCCCAACGCACAAGACAGGCTACCTTGGATGAGTTCATCCTCACGGGGAAATCAAGTGCTGTATAAAAACGATAAGAACGTTGCTGCTCAACTGTTCCACTTTTACAACGTAATATATTGAGCCAGGATTATAATATGCGGTTCCTATCATACTTTCTCCATGTTTGGATGTACTCTGAAGCAAACAAAAGTGTTTCCTTGACGTAACGTTTTCCTCGACTTAACGTTTATTTCTGGCGGTCCCTTAAGAATCGAGGTTTTACTGTATAAGCTTAAGATATATAGCGATGATTATACTGTATCCTAATGGGTCAACATAGGAAATACAACATTAAGCCCCGTGCGTTCAATAAAGACAATAAAGTACCAGGACAACGCCGACCAGTTAGAGGTAATTCGAGAAACGTGCTTCTCCTAACAGAAAGACAACCCGGCACTGTTGACCTTTCCGTCCGCCGATTCTTTTTTGGCTTCGTGGTAAATATCTATCTGATTTAGCGACCATGTGAACTTCACTGTAGAGAACTTAATGTCACCCTCCCAGCGTTTCATGCGCAGGCATCGTGTGCTTGCCCTCAGACTGAGTTGCGCGGACAGACCACAACAGTGCACGATGTACGCATGTTGGGGTGGGGGGAGTAACAGAGTATGCACATCCTGATAGTGACCTCGGAGCTTCTTGAATGAGAGGACTCACGAGATCTGGCGCGTCCCGCAGTCTGCGCAGTAAGGAGTGCAGTAATATTCAGGGCTCCAAAGATCCGCCTTGGAGTGGATTGGACACTCGACCACTTAACATCATTCTCTGGCGTTGCCTCGTCCAGACCGCCTCCAGCAATGGCTGCATGTAACGGTAGTAATCAGCAGGAACAGGAAACTGACTAAGATCCCCGGTACTGTGTGCAGATATTCCCAGTAGTGTCCTTTGCAGACAAGAAAATAAACAGTTGATCCGGAGCCGCCTCAGTCCCTACAGAAAATGTGCTTTGAGGTGCAAGCTGATTGGCTGGTGCAAGGAGATATCGTACGTTGGGTTACAATGGTACAGAGGAATTAAGAACCATATCCATAGCATGATAGCAACACGTCTTTTGAACACTCCCACCGGATGAACAAAATGAAAAGGGGACGTTCCAGGAACAGAGATTCGTTTGGGCTTAATAAAAGTTTATTCTGCGATTCAAACTGTGACTGTAGTCTCCCCTTCGCAACAAAAAATAAAAACCGCTACACGATCCGTCTTTTTTATTTTTTCTTTCCTTTTCAAAACGAAAAGCTGTCATCCACAAAAGAGGAAGGAATTTGAGAATTTGGAGGAAATGGTTATCAGGATCAGTCTCAAATAAAAGACCCACCTTGTTTAACATGGCCTAAACGCCCATTCACTTTTTTTTAATATAGTGTGACCGAACAGCTGATCTATGTCAGCCTGACTGTCTACGTGCCCTTCTGTCTATCTTACAATCTGTCCGCCCGTCCCTCTGTGTATACTGTACATCTCTGTGTATTTGCTAAATAAAGCAACAGGGTAAAAAGGAAATTGATAAGGCAATCGTGGTTAGCTATAAATGAGATATGCAAATAGACTCGGATCTGTGACTCAGCTAGTTTAGAGGGAACTCATTCTCCATCGTAAGTCACGACGATTGCTAAGTGGAGGGGGATGTGAGCTGAGGGAGGTACGAGACGAAAGACAAGGAAAAATAGACAAGAAAATGTAGTATTTTTTCCATAAAAACAAAGGATCAGTTGACAAAAGGAACTAAAGAGGCCGGATCGCTTCTTTGAAAACGTCAGGAGCCTTGTAAGCCTTCTTGTCTTCAGCCAACCAACAAAATGGAAATCAAACTGACAGAGTCCGGTACATCTCATGGCTTCACTTGCTATCATTTATGTTGTTACGATCTTTCAATTTTTTTTTAAATCATCGTCATTTCTATTAATACCTTGTGCCTCCGTTTCTGCCTTGTCACATCGCTCGAAGCTGTGGGAAAGTTTTCACATACACGTTTTTGTGTTTATCGTTAGCTTCATTTCCCGTCCTGATGTAGCCTTTGTTGCGCGTATATCTAACAAATTCAGAGTACTGTACTTCGAGATCCCGCTCTGTCGTCTCATCTATTTGAAGAACCGAAAGCCAGCTCATTTCTTAGAGTGACAACAGTCTTTGAACATATCATTTTGTTATTATTCTCACTGCACTGCCACCTTGCGGCGTGGTAGCGGGTCAGATGCTTCAAGGTCTAGTCTGAGATACACCGTACTTTTTCCCCTGCTGCTGAAAGAAGAGTACTTCCTTGTAGCCCCGTACACCTGTGCACATGTGCAATCGGACGCTGTGCGATTGAGGATCGATTTTATGCATGACTCCATGCTGAGAAAGTCAATTTAAGTATGCAAACAAAATTCAGAGACGCAAAGCAAAACAGAACGAATAAGAAACTGTGCAGCATGGCGCTTATGTAAATGTGTTAGTTTGTATACATGAATGTGAATGTGAATGTGAATGTGTGTGTGTGTGTGTGTGTGTGTGTGTGTGTGTGTGTGTGTGTGTGTGTGTGTGTGTGTGTGTGTGTGTGTGTGTGTGTGTGTGTGTGTGTGTGTGTGTGTGAAAATGAGGGAGAGTGTACAGCAATTCTGAAAACAAGTACGTATCTGTGCCTCATACCTTCATTGTGCATTATTGATGAAGATTTCTTTAGAATTTGAAATAAAGATTGCACATTATATATGAGTGAGAAGAAAGCAAGACAGGGGAAAAGAAAGAAAGAAAGAAAGAAAGAAAGAAAGAAAGAAAGAAAGAAAGAAAGAAAGAAAGAAAGAAAGAAAGAAAGAAAGAAAATATAGATGAAAGGAAAACAAGACGATTTAATGGGTACTAACAGCAAAAAACAGCCTTTTTCAAATTATGTTTAGCTTCAGTGGTGGCTGGTTTTAGTTTTCACAAAGCTCTGCGCTTGAGGAAAAACTTAAAGTGTGGGTGAAGTACTCGGGCAAAACATGCAGACGAGAAGAAAGCCAGAGGACGGGTGTGGGCGTGGACGAAGACCGCTAGCCCTCCGGAGACGAAAGTGGCCATATGCAAATAAGAGTGTGGGAGTCGAGTGGGCTTTGGGCGCTTTACAGATTCAGATGCTGCATCTTGTCCGACATGTAGGTATTGACAGAAACCAGTCTTGTCAAGCGCACCAAAGACGAAGCGAAACACGTTTGACTGTTTTAAACGAGACAAGAAGCAGAGACCGAAAGTTCTATTCTGACAACAGAAACGGCAAGCTGGTGACGTACTTTATGAAGAAAGCACACAAAGAAGGAACTACCGTAATTATTATTGCACTTATTAAGAAAGGCAAGTCTAAATGTGGGGAACACGGATGGGTAAACCGTCAGTCAAAGTAACATTCACACGACACAACTAAATGCTAGCAGCTAAATGCGTGTGATTGTAATCAAAGTTGAAATTGTAATACCATGGGGCAAACACGTATCAAAGAGCACTCGCCCCCTACTCACACAGCTATGCAGAAATGACGCAGAAGCGCTTCTGAATGCTTGTGTGTATGTGTGATTAAGTGTGATTGTGTATGTGGATCTTGTCAGTGTTAGCTCTGGGGTGTACGTGTACTAGAGTATATTGGTACATTTAGCTGGTGCTCGCATGTGTAATTAGTTTATAGCCGTGCGAGCTGCTTATTCAGCCTTTAGTACAAATGATGTATATTGTACTGTATTGTCTAACATAATATCACACACACACACACACACACACACACACACACACACACACACACACACACACACACACACACACACACACAAAACGTGAAAAAAAATTTTCAGACGTCCTTAGCAACCTCTGATTTTAAACTTAAATGTTTCCCATCTTCCACCATTCTTACATTCTCTGGTAAAAGCGTCCCATTCTCTCAGAGAGTGAGAAATCTTGGTATGATCATCGATGCACCGCTCTCCGTGGAGAACCACATCAGTAAGTCTATTTTCCTCAAATCGCCAACCTTTTTAACAGGGCTGTCTCCACTGAAAAAACGGCTACTGTCTGCATTTTGTTTTTCCCAGTGGACTACTGCAACTTCTTGTTTCTTTTCTCCCTAATTGTCTGCTCGATAATCACGCAGGGACTCGTAACAATGCTGTTAGTTTTGTCTTCCATAAGAGTAAAAGCCGACCATTCTACGCCACTTTTTCGTGAGCTGGACTAGTTGCCGATTTGGCTTTGCCTCGACTACAAAGTGACCACTATGCTTTGTAGCTGCCTTCATGATCTGATACCAAGATAAGTCTTATCTGAGATGTTGGCCAAGTCCATTGCTTCGGTCATCATCATCATCATCACTTTCATTTGACTGCCACTGTCACAGATGTTCCTTAACTGCGGCCTCACAAATCACAACTTTCCTTCATAAATTCAGTTCATTTTGTTTTCTTAAACAGGCAAGCTGTCGAAATCCATTTCATGTATCACTCGCGAGAGATTAATAAACAATATTCAGCTTCCATCCTTCATTGATAAATTGCTTCGTAAATCAAATAGTAAGAGGTCGGTGCGCGTGCATGCGTTCGTCCGTACGTGCGCGTCTTTTTAAGAAAAAAGACAGTAGGGGTGGGTGGGGAGGAGAAAGTAATAGACAAGCATAGTGCCATCTTCTAATTTACTGCTGATCAATTTTAATTGATAACGAAGTGTCGTGTTCCCGTTGATTTTTTTAACGTCTCCAAACGCCTTGATTATTCTAGTGCCCGTCGCATCATTACCTGTTTTGCTAAAGTTGTGTATCATATTTCCACAAATAGTTAAGCTGTCCGGAATTGAACTCACTGTCTCTGCCTGCCTGCCTGCCTGCCTGCCTGCCTGTGCATTTTCCATTCCACCAAGACAGAAATCCTCATTGTTGTTATCTAACACCTACTATTGTCACGTCTTTAATTGACAAGAAGCTAGAAATAGAGCCGGCTATTTTATTCAAACTAATACTAGTTTCTCCTCATCCTTCGTCCCCACATTCCGTAATCGCCCCGTTTTTTAGTTTCTTGCTTTCTATGCATGCTTTAGTTTTAAATAGAGCTAGAAATGATTACGCAGCGCAAATATTTAGGTGCTTTTTTGGCCTTTTCTCCGCCTTCCTCGAAAACTACCCACGCACGGAAACAGATCTCTACAATAGAGTTTTTGTTCTTAAACAGCTCTCTTTGTGTGAACGGTTCTCGGTTTTCGTTATGACACTCAACTGCACACCCTACAGGCGTCCTCGTCATGCTCGTCCTCTTCTTTCCTCGTTGGGATTTCAGTTCAGGAAAAACGTGCAAACGCAAATGAGTTTGTTTTTAAATTCCTGTTGTATTCGCTACCTAATTTATAGTTTGACAACCAGCAGTGAAGGACAACACCTGTGCCAGCAGGACCTTCCTTGTCAGTCAGTAGGCTCCTGCTTCTTCCGCCGCCGCGCCATTTTAAGCACGCTGCGCTATATTTAGAACGGTTGGCTGCTAAATCGGTGAGCCCCCGGAGGGGTTCTGGCTAGACTAGAGCGCATGTCAATGAGCTCATGTGGACGTAACGTGCCCCAGGCATCAGTGAGACGCACAACATCGTCTACCCTTCTCCTCCCACGAGACGCAACACCTCCCCTCACCCCACTATCCATGCCTTACCTCAGCGCCCCTGTCACATGCGACATTCATTTTCAGTATGCACCTCTAAATGGTGTATGTGGAAAACATTCCAGTGCCACATAGGAGAGTGGTTTACTGACGTGAAAGAAGGTGCTGACGTCTGTCTGTTTTTGGTTGTTGTTGTTGTTTGTTTGTTTTAGTGTTCAACCGTTAGTTTTATGTGTCTGCTGTTCCACATTAAACTATTCATTTGACAAACAGTCTGTTGCATGCAAAAACTAAAAACTGCATTTTGTATTATTGCCTTTCTTGATTTTTGTTGTTTTTGTTGATTACGTCTCAAGTACACTTGGTTTGGGTTTTTTTTTCTCTCGCTCTCTTTGTGTGAGAGAGAGAGAGAAAGAGAGACTCCTAGAGAAATTTGGTTGAAACCATTTTGTTGCTGTTTGTATTTTTTGCAGCTGTAATTTTGACCTGACATCTAATACTGACACATTTTCTAGTTACTGTTTTGATCATAAAATTTCTGTAACATTCTTCTCTTTAGAAGAAAAACTACTGCCATCCGGGGGGAAAAACAGCAAGCGAGAGTAGAGTAAATCTCATGCGTGTTTTGTTTATTTTCTTGTTTAATCGAAGATAGTACTCTCCTCCCATCTGCTATACATGCATTGTGGAAAATGAGATGTAACCTTTTCTCCTGGACTGCCTGTTCAAGCACAGTCACATTGTTCACGACCGCACCTGAAGATCGAGACATTGTTGGAATCGTGAAGCCTTCTGCTGGCCATCAATCAGTCCACTGGCACCAGCTTCCCAGCAAGTCACGTGTGCGTGTTTTTTTGTTAGCCCTTCCACTCCAAGGTCGTTTCCACGGTGTCAAGGCTTCTGTTGCCGGCTCGGCTTCTGTTGTGCAAGTTAAGCATCTTAACCGCATCTCGAAGCTACCTACGTAAAGCTAACTCTGCCCCAACCTCACCGGAGTCCCCCACCCACTCACCCACACGCACGCACGCACGCACGCACGCCGTAAGTTCACCACTAGTGACGACCGACGTGGCTCGATGAGAGTTACACTGGTCTGATCGAGCCTGTGGCCAAAAAGGCTAAATTTACTATTCTTCAGCCTGAACTAGCATGCTTGGGGCTGTTTGTTCCTTCAGCCACCACTTACCTTCCCTTCCTCTGGTTTTGAGAAGGTTCAAGATCACGTCGTGTTTTGTAGTTTAGCTTAGTCACCCAATCTGCCCATTTTATCGTCTCCATATATAAATATAGCCGTTGATTCAACCATTTTCTAAAACTGAGTCTTTTTCAAAGTAAAGTTTTCTATCCGCTCAGTACTTTCACCTAAACATATCGTAATTGCCTGCACCTGATTTGGAGTAAAAAAAATCTATATTATTAAAGAAACTAAAGAAAAACATCTGTATAAAAAGCGTTTGATACTTTATACTGTACATGACAATGACTGTTTCGTGTACTTAGCGCGAAATACATCCCCCTCCCCTTCTGTGATCACTGTCGAAGCGCCAGTTCCAGGTCTGACGAGAGCGGGAGACAGGAGGGTCTGGTGTATCCGGGCCCGTGGCTGTGAAGGGGGCCCAGCCTTGGTCAGTGGATTGTGTTCTGTCTTCTTCTCTTTTTCCTTTTCTTTTTCTTTTAAAGAAAGGTTGAAATAACATTCCTCCGTCTAGGGATTGAGCAGGTACTTCAAGTTTGATCCTTTAACGTCATTTTTACTCATTTACTAACCACTCACGTGTAAATAACTCAAGTAGTGATGTACATCCGAGTGCACTTGTCCTAATGTTTGCAGTCTATATTACGTTACTGAATGAAATGTAGATATTGACAATCGAATTGTAAACATATTATTATATACTGGGAAAATAATTTACGATTACAGTTACAAGGGGCTCTGAGAGGTCGTCTTCCCCGGGGCCCGTGCTGACTCTCGGCGGCCCTGGCCAGTTCACTTGCAGATATCGTCGTCATTAAAGCAAATGAAACTCGCCACGCATTAACGATATTTGCTGCTAAATTTTCACTCATATAGGTATGTTCTACAGACAATGGATAGACAGAAGATAAGAACATACTTCATAATTCCAGTGACAGAACAGTAAAAGAGAGCGCAGACGATTCCCAGGAGGCACATGGAACAGGTAGGAAAGTTCCAGCTCAGTCATCACACGCGAATGAGCTGAGTAGGCTATAGGTGGGCGCTTTTCTTGCTTTGTTCGTAAACCTTGCCTCAGAATTGCACCTCCTGACATTGACAGGTACACACGTCCAACTATTCGTCCGTGACCGCGACCTTCAAACCACGACAGCTTCCTGACTGATTGTACCCACGAACGTCACACTTCTGGTCTCCTGACGTGCGTTCGTTTCAATCAATGAAATGTGTGACGTCAGACATGTCGGACCAAGGTACATAGACACCTGTACTTGGAGATGGTGGGCCGGAATCTAGACCAGCATCTTCAGTCCGTGCCTTCGAGTATAAGAAAACAGGAAGATAGGAGATAGGCAGGTGGTGGGAACGAAACACAACTGTCGTGCCCCCACTAGCAACATGCATTACTGTCTTCACTTTAAAGAAAAAAGAAAACGAAAAAAGAAAATAGAAACAATGCCATCAACAACGACAGTACATCAAGATAAAAACAGAGCAATAAACAAACTTTCAAAAATGCAGAATGCAACGAAAAATAAACCTCTCACACCCTTCCCGCGTATGTGTATACATGTATATACTGTATACACAGGAGTGTTTAGATCAGTTTATATTTTACTACAGCTTTTATTCCTGATTTTGAATGACACCAGCATTGTAGAACTGCTTAACTAGATACATGTCCGCCCTAGAGATGGTGAAGGTTAATGTATGACGGTGCATTGTCTTCCCACGAATCGGTAAGTGCAAGCAGCGCTGTCTTCAGTTAGGGGTTTGATGACGCACATATGTAGATCACACTCTTCTTTTTATGGAGGAGGAGGAGTAGGGATAGGTTACTGCTGCACGATGCAGTATTAGGCCCAAAATCATAGCTCACAGCTGAGTTCCATTCAACAACATTTTTCTTTCGTGTCGTAGTTGAGGTTGCCGGCCCTTTTGGCCATGCAGATTTGCGGCAATTTGGTCTTCAGCAGAATCTGTACACATTGGCAACTGGTTCGAACTAATACTTTTTATCTGGAACAACAAATTGTTTAAGTTTCATGCTATGAAAAGCCTTCAAAAGGGGGCTTTATCTACGCCTTGTCCCGTCACTTGCACATGAGACAATGCAGTATGAACTTAACCTTCTAATTATTATTCCTTACCACTACTACTCTGCACTAAAAAAATTTCAGAAAATATAATATTTTTTCTTGTGTGTTTCGTTTATCTTACACGTGGATAAAACATTTCAAGAGTCAGCTAACATTTTAGAACCAAAAAACTGGACACTTTTAATATTTTTGGCATTTTATTGTTTATTTACACCTAGTCAGCAACTGAAACTGTTTTAGGTCAGTTGGAAAGAAATCCAGGTAACTAAAGCACGATACAGTCTTTATACCATCAGGAGAAAGAAACAATCTCCTCTTATCTGACGTAAAAAAAAAAAATCTTCATCCAAAGAACCCTGGTCGAGAGGCACAGACAGATAATGAAAACTCTAAGGCGCTTTGGGTGGGGGAAGGGCCTAATACCTGCTAATGGGCCATTTTACATCTGCTAACCTCTCCCCGTCTGTCGGGGGGTGGGGGCACCGTTCTGGTCAAGCGTCGAGATAGTATTTGGGTGACTGGCGTGATGAATGGGCCGCCGACCGTTGCCTCGCGCGGCTGAATGCCAGGTATTTCCAGGCTGAGTCCGCACGCGCGCGAGCTTCACGTAGACACCATTACACGTGCGCGTGATTGTCACGCGGATGAACCCCAAAACAAAAGGAAGTCGGCGAACATTTCCCGTACTAAGCGCGCCACATCAGGCCAGGGTGACGTCACGTGGAACAGTGTCTTGTCCGTCATGTAGGTGTGATATGGGAACTACCTCACGCTCGATGACAAGTAGCAGACAAGGGCCTTCCGCATCAGACCTCCAAAGTGACTCATTCCATCAGGCTTTCCATTTCCCTTAGAATCCTAAGGTCGTTGACTGTCCTCAATGGCGTCATCTACGTGTATATTCTGTTTATTATTTCAAAATCCCACGATAAAGGAGGTCCACAAAAGTTTAGTTAGCATTCTTTGTCATCTGCGAACTGTCACAAATTATGGTCAAAAAGAATGATAAATTTAGAAAGTGCCTACAACTGAGGCAGCTTAGCAGTGGCATTTATTTGTTTATTTATCCATGCATGCCGCACCGATTGTGTACACCAAAATCAATGCTCGCATTAACCTTTTCCTTCTCAGCGATAGGGTTTCCATCTGCAGCTTTCTATGACCATCTACGTGGATCCTCGTGTCCACGGCATCTGTGCACCTGGTGCAAACTTCCGAGACATACTTTCATCCTCAGAGAAGTGTCACCTTTGAGCTCTATATATGCAACTGTGCTGTCGCCTACAAAGGTTCAGCAAGGCTGTAGATCACATATATGCTGATGGCATTCGTCCTATTTTCAAGGTGAATAGCTTCACTAACATAGCTCACAATCAGCTCTTTGCTTTTGAGACTAGCTGTGTGTTTTCTTTCTGTACATCGTTTTGAGCCTGCCTTTGATGGTGGAGGAAAGCACTACCTAAATCAATTTTACTATATATTATTATTATTGTTGTTACTGAGTTGATGCGATAGAACATTGAATAGGACAAATTTTAATGTATCCGATAAAGTTACATAAAACAAACGATATATCAAACTGTGTAATCTTACCTATGTAAAAGCTTTAATTTACAAATAATTGAACTATAGTACTAAAAAGCCGGACAAAAATTATTACTGTTAGGACTTTAAGCCGGTTTGTTGTCTTGATTGGACTTTCTGACAGTGGCGAGCATGTTAATACCATCTTAACCTCATGCGAGAGCCTCCATGTAGAAACTTTTTTTTTTCGCTCACAAGATCCAGCATCTCAACTGATGAATTTCTGGAGTCTCGTGTCCTTCAGAACAAGTTGACTGCGAAGCATATCAAGTCCCACGGTTGCTGGTGCTTCGTTTCGCAACCCACAAGATTGCTCCACTTCGCCAGCGTAACACGTGCAGCCAACGCGGTGGCCTCGTCTGGGGCAGTTCGACCTCGCCTTTAACACTCTTCCGCCATACAGCAGAGACACAAGAGACGAGGATCTCCTAGATCGCTAAACTACAAACAGTGGCCGTTTTTCCTCTCTCCTTTTTTTCCCCTGCTTTTCTCTGCCTGACATTATGGCGAGTGATTTTTGTTTTCCCAAGACACATTAGCTTGTTCTGTGGCAGCCTTTGGTTTATCGATTTGCTTCGATCACACACGCTACACTCCGTTCCCTGGGAAATTCCAGCGCTCGGAGATAAGAATGAGTGGCGCCGTTAACATTCTTTGACAAACTAGAGACCATTATGAGATTGCAAGGCTATCTACTAGCAATCCCATCGCACACAGCCGTCATTCAAACCCAAGGTTTTCCCACCCTCACGTCTGCCCCGCCCCACCCTACTGGAATGTTCGCACTGTCGATACTTGTTACCTGTGTACTGACCCAATAAAACTGTTCGAACTGTCGATACTAGTACTAGGAGTGCGCTGACCCAAGACAAATGTTCGTTAGTAATCTCTCCCCCTCCCCCAAACACAAACATACATGGGGTATACCGTTCACTTATATTATTTGCAGCCAACCCCCTATGCCCACATTCCTGATACTTTTTATCAAAACTAGCACTCTGCGTTAGCGTCTGTGAATAATCATAACAATAAGTACATGTCTAGGTGAATAGAAAATGCAAGTGTGTACATGTTTTCTCTCTTTTTTGTTCCGTTATCAGTAAAGTGTTATATTAAGACCAAAAATGTTTTATAGATATATATATATATAAACCTCGTGTTTAGCTTCGTACTATCGAGTTAACTTATTCCCGTGACCTGGTGTACAGGGGAAATAATTTGAGGTCAGAATGGTATTCCCTTTAGCGAATACTTTTTTTCTATGTTAAATCCACCACACAGATACCAGAGAGGGTTTGTTTTATAAAATGTACCGAAGCAAAACAAGGAAGTTTCAATGACTAGCGAACCTGCAAGATACGAATAAATACGTATCAGCGTTTCTGTGGGACATCTGGACATGTGTAACTATGACTATGGATAAACAGGTAAGTGGATTAAGGCAGGAAGTCACTTATGTGGTGCGTGGGTGTGGGTGGCGTGGTATAGCGTAACATTGACATCCATCATTTGCTTGTACACTCCGATGCTTAGTTTGTTCCCGCATTTCTGACCATCCCGCCATTTATTCTCTCATCTGAGTCAGTCACCCCTCTCCGATTCCTCTCTCCACAAAATGTAAATTCCTTTCATTCCAGGCGCCGTCGCCAGAATGTGTATCCCGCATGGAATTTTACTTTCTTCTTTTTCTTTGCGTTTCTGACCCTTTATCCAGCAACCTGTTTCTCCCTCGCCCTTCCGGGCACATTGCTTTTTTATCCCCTTCCTTCCGCACCCTCTGTCCGCCGATACTATTTTAAGTCTCCTCTGAGATCATAGGTCGTGTATAATTTGTTTTTAAAAGCAAGCTTGTAGTACAGAGTGTTGTGGAATCAAGAATGCGATCCGCCTGTCTTGATGATTTGAGTAACTCGCCGTTAGTAAATTCGCCTCCAGCAAGCCTTACCTCCGCACCCTTTTTCCGCTGCATGCCTGTCGGCTGTCCTGGCACAGGGAGGCAGGGATACAGACTAAGTGTAAGCCATCTCATCTTTACCTCATCGTCATGTCAGGTGGGGAAAGGGGGCGCTTCCACACCGTTATAAAGGCCATAGGTCTAAATATTTTCTTTTTCCATCTTCTTCGAGGGAAATGGACCCATCAAGAGAAAAACAACCACCTATCGCCTTCTCAGCTCAGTCACGTGGGATGACTGAACTGGAATTTTCATACCTGTTCTATGTACCTCCTGGGAACTGTCTCTGTTCTCTGTTACTGGTCTGTCCCTGGAATTATGAATTATGTTGTCATCTTTTGTCTATCTATATTCTGTCTTTACTCAGGTATGTCATCCATGGAAGTTTGAATTGTTTATGTTTGGTTTGCGGTGGGCATTTCAGAAAAACTTAATAAAAAAGAACTCAAACTCGAACTTTTGTTGAGTAGGCCTGATCCGATTTCAAGCAGAAAGTGAACAACAACAATCATCATTAACATCTTCATCATCCATTAACGCATCATCACTAGCTGAGAGAATTGTACTAAACCGTAGTCTTGAGGCCATCGGTTATATACACAGGATTAACTACATAAGAGGGAAAAATGCAGAACTAAATTAGAGCAAATAAAAGCATAGAAAAAGCAAGGTTCCTGGTTAAGGCAGTAGATATGCTCAATATCAAATGAGAGAGAGAGAGAGACCAAACTTTTATTGATAAAATCTCAGTAGGGTTATACTAACCATGAGCCCCTTTCAATAGTGAAAGTGAAAGTATAATCAAAAATAAGTTTACATCGTTAGTACACTATAATAGTAACAGCAGCAATAGTAATCGTCATCATAAATCAATTATAGTCTAAACACAAGTTGTTTGCCTGTCGGTAAATAAAGTGCACTGTTAAATAAAGTTTCGAGCCAAAGTTGCGTTATAGCATGTTCATGTATCAGAAAAAATAATCAATTTTCTACCGCAGCCCAATCCCTGAGTAGGGTAGAGTAACGGAGAGGCAGTCTTCAACCAAAAGTAGATAAATAAATAAAAGAAAGAAAAAACTGCGAGTAGAAATTCTCTCTCTCTCTCTTTCACTGTATCTATCTATCCTTGCAACAGTTGTCAATATTACTTAGACTTATCAGTATGGTATATGTCCAAAACTGTTTCATTGTTTTAGAGGAAGAGAGAGTGCTTTGTGTGTGTGTGTGTGTGTGTGTGTGTGTGTGTGTGTGTGTGTGTGTGTGTGTGTGGGTGTGGGTGTGTGTGTGTGTGTGTGTGTGTTTGGGTGTGTGCTTATACATTGATTTCAAGTCAGTTTGTCGCTGCCTTTTAGTGCTACTTTAGGAAAATGGTATTAGCAGCTGGAAATGTTAGCTGGCGCGTGTTCTCAGCTGGCACTGAATCCTTCGAGCTGATCGCGTGTTAGTCTGCTTCATTCGTGATTTTCCTCCTTGAATATAAAAAGGCTGTTCATACAAAACCTGCAATTGCTGCAGGTAGATGGCAGGAATAAGATTATCAAAACTAATGTTAATGTCCATGAAATAAAAGCAAGGCAGTTTGCGAAGCTTTGAATAAGACTCTTTCGGCATCGTCCGCAAAAGAGAAGGACGAAGCCTCAATAAGCCTTCTGGCACAGTAAAGCAGAGGTTTTCAAACTGTGGTAAGCGTACCACTAGTGGTACGCAGTGGTCCGAGAGCACCATGCACCAAAATAAAAGAATGTGTATATATATATTTTACGGGGGCTGTATGTAGGGTTGAGAGGTGGTACTCGGTCAATTCGAATTTTCGAAAGTGGTACTCGTCTGGAAAAGTTTGAAAACCTCTGCAGTAAAGGGTCTTCACCTACGTCGTGCGTATGTCAAATAAATAACAGGCACCAGATCATTCTCAGTTTTAATTTTTGTTAAATAAGAGCACGCTATAAAATAAACTATAAAATAAAGGTCTTGATATAAACATTTGGCTGTATGTGTGCCTCAAGAATTAAGTGAGGGGCGGAGGATTGTGTGGTATCTACGTGATCCTTAAACCCAGCTACTGAAATACGAGACCTCTAGACTTTTAAATATTCATTAGTTAATTGGGGTTTATTTCACGAAAAGAACATAAGCTCCATCGAGAGCAAGGAACGGACATATGACATTCTAAACGTGTAAAGAGCGAATGCACAAGGAAACCGTCTGTCCTTATGTTCCCCAAATCAGTTGTCGCTAGGCACTTTCGGGAAACGCAAGCGGTGACGCCTTCGCTCCCCGTGACTTTGTGCAGATAGGAAGCCTACGTAACCTGGGGGGCAGGACAGGTTGATTTTGATGTAATGTTGCTCGAGCATGAAGCACCCAGGTGTCAGGCGGATTTACCGAGTCGCGGCGCTCCTTTCACGTTTTCACGCGCCAGCCTGGGAACAGTTCGAGTTGGACTCGGTACTTAATTAACTCCACACGAGTCAAGGCTTGGCGACGCGCGACTGTCGCTGTGGTGGCTCATATTCAACAAAGATGCGTCCTATTGGGTTGATTTGTATCACGTGTGAACTTCCCTCAGCTATACGTCTTAAACGGCTATGCCTTTACCGGAATCTGTTACTACAAAAACCATCTGATCTATTGCGTTAATTGGAAAGCCACCTCATTACTTAATCTCTTTGTGTGTGTGTGTGTGTGTGTGTGTGTGTGTGTGTGTGTGTGTGTGTGTGTGTGTGTGTGTGTGTGTGTGTGTGTGTGTGTGTGTGTGTGTGTGTGTGTGTGTGTGTGCATGATTGTTTCGCTGAAACGTGAAAGGGATAGCTGAGTGGTTAGAGCACTGGCGTCCAACCCAAAACAGAGCCGGTTCGATACCCGTGTGGCGCAGCGAACTTTCCTCGAAGCTATCCAGCTGTCAAAAATGGGGCTTATAAGGTTGGGGAAGGTAAAGCAGCGATGAAGAGAAGATGGACACCGCCCTTGTAAAAAGCTGGTCCCGAGAAAAGTGCGGCTTATAACACCTCACTCTCCAACGACCGAACCGGTTAGGGGCGACCTTTACTTGTAACTTTTTCCTAGAAAACCGAGTGTCCTGTTATACAACTGTGCAGTTGCACACCTTGACCGGAATGAACTGATCATTTGAGAAGAATCTTGTTTGAGTAGTGAGAGCCATAATAACACACCTTAAATAATTGCTAAGTGTCAAATGTTTAGTTTTGGCCTCAAGTGTCACGAAGCAGAAGCATTTGCTGTCTTCGGTTTCTGTTTACATCTCAAAGTAATTCGGGTGTTATTAGGGATTTAAAAGAACTGGTAACACCACACTGACTTCCTGAACACCACAAATTTATGGCCACGAAGGATGAAAACCTTCGCCCTGTGTCGCAATTTACAAAGAAAAAAAAAGACAGTCGAGAGTCGTCACCTGTGCTCGCTTTGACATAACCAGGTAGTTGGCTTGTCGCGTGTTCAGACGTCAGAATTATGAGCGTGATAAATGGAAATATGCTAATACAGTTTTCAATTTGAGCTGACATCACTTGAGGAATTAGGTATTCTTTTGATGATTGTTGTCTTTCGAGCTGTTCACAAAAACCCTTATCTCAACCTCTTTCCCTCCCTGTGTGTGTGTGTGTGTGTGTGTGTGTGTGTGTGTGTGTGTGTGTGTGTGTGTGTGTGTGTGTGTGTGTTTTGCATTAATGCAATCTACCTCTATGCGTGACTGATTGTGCCAGCTGAGGGGACCACATTCAAAGCAACTTTGAACAGTGACAAAGACTGAATAGGCATATGTAGTAAGTCCAGCCTCATACTTTTCACTGTTTTGTCATCGTTAATTTAATTATAGCAGTTGCTGTTCGCTTAACGGTGGATTTCTGATATCGAAAACGTCAGTTGTGCATCGGGAATGTTTTCTCTGATTCGGTGGTGTGGCATCGTGTCTAATGTTCACCCGTTAACAACTAATGCTTTTCGCAAGCATTCTAGTCTTCTCTTTCTTAACTTTGCGTGCATATTAGTGATATTACTCGTGTGCTGATAGTGTCAATTTACTGCGGATGACTGCCTGTGTGTGAGCATTACATACACCGAACTGGTTATAAATGAGTGAAATCCGCCAGAATCACAGTTTAGTTGGTTGCTTGGATGAATACCTAGCTGACTAAGCACAAAGGGGGTGGATTAAGGTAACATCTGTCAGTACACTTTGGGTACTGAGCGAAACGTGTTAACTGACACATGTGATTTTTTACTGGTAAGTCGTGATACCCACTCGTAATGGGTGGACACCATCGAGCCACAGGTGCACGTGTTAGTCCCCAGTATGACAAACAGCATCGCTGCCTTCTATAGAATGCCATATGGGATGAATGTTATGTAGCCAGAAGTTGCTCCCAGCATACACAATTCATTTGAAAGGCAGTAATCCAGGCTGCAATAGCTTCCGCCCACCCCACCCCCACCCCCATTTAGCTATTAATCAGTATCAAACCCTTCTCAACGTCAACCGAGACTTTAACATGCGAAGTCTTGCATCGTAATGGTGGCAGGCACTATTACGAGACTTTTTAGACAGAAAAACAATCGTTTACACAAACGGATGCCATGCAGCATCCGGCAGCAATCTGCGGAACTCAGCTACCCCATACCTCCCCCACAACTCCTGGCCCCCGCGCTAGCTTTTGGAGCGAAGGACACGTCACCTGTGTCTTGGACCCGGATAGTCCGCCCATCTTGCCATGCACGTGCACAGCCGTTGGACGCGTGAGCAAGTCAAGGACACCCTGGCCCTGCTGCTCCTCTGCCATTGAGTACACGAATTCTCAAACAAGTTTAGTCACAAATAGTGAGGAGGCATTCTAAGCTAAAACTCTTTTTTCTCTCTTCTCCCAACAAAGTGAGTAGTAAGCGAAGTTTCTATTGGTGGTATGAGCTGCTGGTGGAGAGAAATTAATAAAAGGAGAAGTAACCATTGCTTCGAATGATCATGGGTGCTGATTACTCAAATCTCAGAATAAGTATGCATAGCTTGGTTGACTTTTCCCCCTCCTTCCCACCCCACCTCCCTCGTCCAGCTATGGGCCATGGTCAGTGCAAGATAACCCCCTTCCACTTTTGAGGTACCAGCGTACATACATACGATGGAGAGAAAGAGGTCAAGAACGTGACCCCACCAGTGTCGCCGGCTCTCCTAATGAGCTTTGTCGTGGTCCCAACCTCCCATTGGCTGTAGCATTGATGACGTCTGTGCCATTCATGAGGCTACCGTTACTATTTTTGTAAATGTTATTTTTGCAGTTATGAGGTATTGAATGAGTACAGAGGTTTAAAACTTTTTTTAAAATGCGCCAATGGTAATTCTCAGGTAATCGTGCTGAGGACCAGAGTTGTCCGTATGCATTCTTCGTGATACTGGCCACGTTAGCTCGTGGTGTAGGTCAAAGAGATCATTGCCTATTCTGAGCTGTCAGTGTAATTCACTAAGGCAGTCCGTTTTATGTGAATGTGGATGAGCGTTGGTGAGGCGGGCGACATCTTGAGCAGCACTTAAGAGCCTAGTACGTATATATAACAATGAAGTACACTAAGCAGTACACTCTTGATTCTGGTATCTTTAGATCTTGGAGCTCGCATCGTGAACATCTCTGTGTATACAGTGATATGGCCGCAGATGGTTGTGATCATCATAGATATTTAGATTGATCTTGGTTAAAAGCTAGATGCATGAAGGTCGAAGGTGTGATATCAATACAATTAAATAGTACCTATATAAGAAGTAGCACTACGTTTCCGTATGGAGTTACCGGACTATCAACCCCAGCAGTGGCACTGTCTTGTCTCACTTCCTTCCTTGTTCTTCAACGTTCATAACCTCGCTTCCGGCGTTGACACAAGTGCAGCTTAAAATACCTTCCGTAAACACAGCGTTTATTCCGTCGAGTTCGACCCACATGTTAGTTAAACTAATATGCCAAGGCGCTGGCAAGTCCGCTTGGCAATTTGCACCACAATTTCGCGACCAACGGCGATCTCACACTAAAAGAAAAGTCATTTTCTATACAACTTGCATGCTACACGTAGCTGAAAAAAAAATACACGCGCAAGACGATGGCAGTAAGGAGATTTTGTTTGGAAACACAAGCTAAATCTTAAAAGGACAAAGTGCAGTAGCGTACAACCTTCGTAGTTCCCAAGAGTAATATTGTATCAAACAGGTTTCGACGTAGCACGTTGACCAAAGTTTCAGTCACCCGAACGCTCACCAAAAACCATTAGTTTCCTGTAACGTTCACACACAACTTCGCCAAACTTGATTAAATGTTCGACATTTGCTCATGTAAGAAGTGCTGTTACAGGAAAGCCTAGGACTTGTCGGGTTATCAACGCGCACGACATTCGTACTGTGTTCGTTTTCGCTGACCATTTCATGCCAATGATGCCAGAAATGCCCATAATTCATGGCTTCAGAGACTTTATTCAAGACGCGCTCACCCATTGTGCTAGTGACGACGAAGGACGCCATCCGCCGTACACATAAAGGTGGTAAACAATGTTCATATGTGACAACACTGGCGCTTAAAATCCTTATCCTTCAGCCTGATTAATGCCACAAGTACCTCTCTGTCAGAAAAATAAGATTATAAACATGAAGGAAACCGTTAGCTTCAAAAACAACATATCGAAAGGAATAACCCATGGTTAATATTTTTCTCTCGTGTTGACGACAAATTTGTGTTTATTGGCGCTGTCATGTAAGTGAGAGATTGTTGCTGTCAAGTAAATTATGTGTAGTGACTTGTTTTAACAGTCAAGGTCTTGTTGCTTGAAAACAAAGTTCCGCCGTGATATGACACGCTGAAACTGTTATACGTCGCTCCCAGATAACATGGCTGCGACTGTACCAATTGCTTCAAACGACCATCACATTTCCTGATCAAAAAATGAAAAAAAATACGTCCGTTTCACCTAGACGAACGCAGGCACGCACGCACGCACACTCTGTCTGTGTGCTTGTTTGTCTGTCTGTCTGAAGCATGGATTAACATATACTGATAAAAGTGTCCATTAAACCTGGTAAAAAGTAATGTTTGGGGAAAAGAGATAGAGGCGCTAACGTAGTCACTGGACTGCATGAAACAATTTCAGACAGAAAGGCATAAGTACGTTTAAACGAAAAACTGTTGTGTGCTTCCAGGATACAGGACCCATTTATGTTTCTTGTTTCCTGTACACCTATAAATAACATTCAAAGAGTGTCACAGCTCACTAGGCTTAAATGAAAACACCTCACATGATTAAAACTAGAATAACTGCTTCTACTTTGGTCTCCAAAGCGACTTTATCGATGATAAGACTTTTCTCGCAGCGCTTCTTAAGATCCTCCTTCGGTAAAGACAGGCAGAGCAGAGTGTGTGAATGTGAAAATGTAATTTATTACCAGAATACTAGTAACTGAACCGATGGTATCCCAAGAACAGACTAGCTTGCCTTGCCTTTTCGAATAACAAATAAGAATCGAACTACGTGTTTCAAGGTGTCCCGGGAATTTCCCGGCCATAAATACGCCATTACCGATTGTCTTTATAAATTAATTAGACTTTAATAATGTTAAGCAAACATTCGTATCGTTTTGTAGCATGATATTAGTTTATGTATACCATTGCAACGGCTTCCTTCTCATAAATGGTGCATAGGCGAAACAAATTAGTGAACGCAAGATCGATACCCGGACTAGATTCTTAGCATCTGTCATGTCTTCTGAAACTGCTTCACTTGTGATGTTGGACGAAGGGGAATAAAATGCTCGTATATTTTTTTTTCTCTGGTAGCCCTTATCTGGAGCCCCTAGCATAATTAGTCAGCGTGAGCACCTCAAGAAAACGAGTACATAGCAAGCATTACCGTCGGCCATCTTTATAAAAAGTCTCGCGTAGCAGGGGAGGCAAATCCAAATTTCTCGGTTACATAGGAACAAAGTTCTTGTTAACTACCTTTAAGAACACGAGGCGGTTTTTATGCAGAATGTGGGAGAAATGAAGACTAGATTGATTCAAGGAAAGAAGGTAAAGGTTATAATTACAGATTTAAAAATAAAGATTTAAACAGAACCCTTTAAGAGATCTGGAAGTAATATATGCTAGAACGCCTTGCTCTTTGAAACTACCTGAAGAGAATTGAAGCTTCTCCGTGCATTCTCTCCAGACACCGAGTCCGAAAGACAATTTCTAGGAAGTTTTCCCTGCATTGATCTTTCAGAAGAAAAACTGTTTTGATTAAATTTTCTGGTTAATCATGCTGAGGCTTCCACTGTATCGATGACATAGCTTTTTACTCAAGTTAAAAAAAATTGTATCTCATCACATGATAGCTGTGCATGGTTTCGGTCGTCAATTGCCGTAAGTGTACTGATGTACTCCTCCTGCACGATCGCTTCTTTTGCAAAAGGAAAGCCAACTTTTCAAAAGCACTTTTCAAAGCCAGAAGATATAAAATATTATGTCTAGAACATATGAATATAAACATCTAGTGATTTATAAAACGTTTTCATATAATTCTTTTGCATGAGGAAAATTATTTTCCAAGGCCTGCTTGAGAATCCAGCGGTGTATGGGAAAGACCAGTCTCGAAAATCCCACTGTTTTGGTGTTATACTGCGAAATGCAGGGTGTAAAAACTATAAGCGCTAAGAGCATGCTCTCTATGAGTGTGAATATGCGCTATAAAAATCTTCACTATTATTATTATTATTATTATTATCGCAACATGATTATCGATAGTTGCAACATTTAGTACCTCTGCGTGCGTAAAATTTTGAAAAACAAATAAAAACTTTATGTCCACACAGACAAAAAAACAACCGTCCCTGGGTGGGCTCGAACCACCAACCTTTCGGTTAACAGCCGAACGCGCTAACCGATTGCGCCACAGAGACCGTTGGAATCCACTTAGAAAATTAGCCTATATTTTCATAAACATTTCATCACTCGGTTTCTATAACGATGAGGCCTATGTTTCTGTCACGATGATCTAAATACCATTGACTCAAATCTCATGCGATAATGTCCCCGTAAAAATAGATGTTTTCTTCACGTGTGTTTGCACGATAAGGCATACCCTTGTTTGTGCAGCCCGCAGGTGCGTGTTATGACAATAATAAATTAAACCCAAATCTTTTGCTTAGTAATTCGGTCAACAGCTGAGCAAGTACCAAATATGATTTTTTTTTAAATTCAAGCACATCACGTGCCACACAAATGACACGAAGCGATTGAAAGTGAAACGATCCTCAGCTTCTCTCATGCTTCCATAAGGCATTGTAGCTTAGTACTTCCGTGTCAACAGGTCATAAGCCACACGTGGAGACGGCTGCTGTGAGTTTTGGTTTTTCACAACACGATTACAGAACCTGGTAGCCATCAAAGATCATTGTCATGTCGATGATACCTTCGGGCTGCAATAACAATTCGCGATGAGTGTCACGTCGCACATTTTTTAAAGGTAATATGGTTAATCTTTTTCTATTTTATGTTCGTTCTAAGAGTTTGATGTCATGATGATTAAGGATTTCGTAATCGTATTCCATGACATTGAATCCTAAAGGTCATACGTAGGATCTAATTAGAATATATATATATATATATTATTCGTAATAAGTGTCTTATAGGTTTTGTTTGGGAAGTGCATACCTACATACAATATTCATTGACACACATCTCTACATAATATTCATCATCAATAGACGTATAGACGAGCAGCCAGTTGTCCATAGTTCATTTCTGTAAAATAGTTTTCCAGATGCAATGATTTACACACTTACAGTAAGATTAGATTTCTGAATATGGAAAAGCACGTGTGGGTGTCAATGTCAAATGACATGGTAGGGGAGGCTAATGAGAAAGCTTGTGGTGCAGCCTTTTTTAAAGTCCAAGAGATTGTGATACTAACTGGATCTACATTTAAAAACAGCTGAGATGGACAGAGTCTGTTTGCTGCACATTCTGTATTACATGCACATATTACAAGTGAAATAGTATTAAAATGATTTTGTTTAAATTAATGTTGTACTCAGAGCATGCAACTGAAAGAATTTCCTGTATAGATTTGTTCTTTACAAGGTGCTGTTAATGTCTGTTAGGGAGAAATTCACACACCTTACTGCAGAAAAAATAACATTATGACAATGCAGAAAAAATAACATTATGACAAAGAAACATCATACATCATTGGAAGAACATTTAATTGTTGAAAGCATGCATCAGTTTAGTATTTAATACAGGTATTGCTCGACTTACGACCTATGACCATTCGACTTTATGACCACAATTGCTAGCCACGACTGCTCCGCATCTGGCAACGCAAACGTTGCCCAGCTGGTTTTGATATGTTTTGCAAATGGGAAAATGTTTCCTATGGTATTTTTTACACCTGTGTTTTGTAATTTTGTTTGTTATGCAAATATTAAACCAGTTGTACTGGTAATGCAGTGTTTTACTTAAACCTGAGGAATGTAAAATGGTGTAGAGATGATATAAATGGCATAAAATGAACAAAGAAAATTATGATAAAATATGACTTGAAGATTTTTATAACATCATTTCACAGTACTGTACATATAGCCTACTCGACTTACATCCAAATCGAGTTACGACTGGTCTGTCAGAACCAATCATGGTCGTAAGTCAAGCAAATACCTGTAAATACTTTAGAATGCAGGCAGAGTAGACTTGCCTTCTGTAAAACATGTAATACTGAACATAACTGTACATATGGAAAACTTTTTGTAAAACTTTTTCAACTTGCACTTATTTCTAATATGATACAACTTCAAACATTTGTGTTTCAGATGTCAGTAAAACTTGGATTTGTGGAAAACTTCACTCTATCAGGCGCAGCTGCTATCATCTCCAAGACAGCTGCAGCACCTGTTGAGCGTGTGAAGTTGCTGATGCAAAATCAGAATGAAATGATCAAGATTGGACGTTTGTCAGAGCCTTACCATGGTGCCATTGACTGTACAGTCCGCACATTTCGTGCAGAAGGATTACTGCCCTTCTGGCGTGGTAATCTGGCCAACTGTCTTCGTTACTTCCCAACACAGGCCCTCAATTTTGCCTTTAAAGACATCATCAAAAGCACATTAAAGTCATCCCATGGGGAATCTTATGCAGTTAAGTTTGGAAAAAATATTTTTTCAGGAGGGGCAGCCGGAGCAATGTCTCTATGTTTTGTCTACTCCCTTGACTATGCACGTACCCGTTTGGCCAGTGATACTATTCAGCCTGGAAAGGGGATTTCCCAACGCCAGTTTGATGGTCTAATTGACGTCTACATAAAGACACTGAAATCAGATGGTATTGTAGGTTTGTATCGTGGTTTTGTTATCTCTTGCATAACTACAGTTGTATATCGTGGGCTCTATTTTGGGCTCTATGATTCTCTGAAGCCTATACTGCTAGGTGAAAATGCCTCCCTCTTTATCTCATTCATTTTGGGTTATAGCATTACAGTCAGTTGTGGTTTGATTACATATCCACTGGACACTGTCCGCCGACGTATGATGATGACTTCTGGTGAAGCCATCAAATACAAGGGATCCATTGACTGTGCCATGCAGATTCTGAATAATGAGGGGTTCATGTCCTTGTTGAAAGGAGGTGGTGTGAATATTTTGCGGGGTATTGCTGGAGCAGGTGTACTGGCTGGCTTTGACAAGTTCCAGGCTCTGTACATTCAGTGGCGTTACAGTGCTCTCAGCTCATAAGGACCCGGCATGAAATTCACTGATTCATCATTACTCTTTGAAAACATGTTTTATCACTGTAACTGTGATAATGCTGCTGCTTCTGAAGCAAACATATTGCAATTGAGACCTCATGTTTTAGTACTTTCAGTGAATATTAAAGTCTGTATTCTCGTTAATTTAATCCCAGACTATGTGTGTAAAGATTAAACAAATTAAAGTCAAAACTAAAATCAAAAAATGTAAATTATTAACATTTAAACCAGTGTCCTGTTGAACTTTTCGAGTTGGTCATCCAGTCACTTCAAAACAGGAAAGCTGTGTGCGTGTGGTTGACAAATATGTATCAAAGGTATTGTGATATTCAAACAGATTGGTGTATTGAATACGTCTGAAATGTTATTGTTTTAAGTATTCTAACTTAAGAGTAATACTCTTCTCACTAGTTTGTTTCTGAGTTATACCTTATTATTTTCTCTCTCTGTGTGTATGAGAGAGAGAAAAAAGTGTGTGTGTGTGTGTGTGTTAGAGCAAACAGTCAATGTTTCATACTTTTGGAAATTATTGTTATTCTTCAGTCTCATATATGCACACTGTATGCTTCATATTTTGCTCACAAGGTTTTAGTTGTTGTCAAAGTAACTTTTATGAGGAACTTAAACTCACAGGGCTTTTAATATGGCTTGAAAATCGGAAAACTCTACTGTTTTATTTAGCATTTATAGTTGCAAGATTAGTGAATGAGGTGACAGTACTAATTTTCAAGAAAAATAAATTGCAGGTTATGGATTTTGAAAATGAACATAGTCCATGTGTATGAAAGGCATTCTTTTGTTGAACAATATGCATAAGGACTTACTGGAAGCATGAAAAAGATAATATATGGTATTACATAACACACGCCACTGAAAGACGATCTTATTAAAGGGAGAATACTGTCAGGATCTGTTGCGAAAATGAAAATACTATTGCTTACCCTTAACAGACTTCCTATTCACGCAGCAGGTCCGCATATCTAGAATACCAAAAAGAAAGTTGTAAAATCATTTAAATGCCTGAAAAACGAAAATAAAAATGCTCTGATTATATGGGATCTGCATTTAGACACGGGTGTATGAAAGGAGGCACAGTTACACACTTACACTGTTTTCACGCTGTATATCTGTATGCTAAATCGTTATGTTTGTTATTGCTCATGCACCCAAACCAGTTACCAAAGGCAGCAAGATGTATTCCCAACATGTTTTTAATCGGACTACTCGCAGTCCAGATCTTTTTGGGATTCATATTTGGTTTCAGCAGTGAATAGATACTTATTTCAGACCAAGAGGAAGTGAAATGACAGTTTCTTTCGCGCTTTTGTAGTCTTGTGAAAGCACCCGCACTGACAATCTTTTGTCAAAACTGCATTTGCTTGTAACATAGTAAAATGTATGTTGTGTTCTGGCAAGAAATATGTGTATACCTGACACCTTTCTGTTGTTTTTTCTTGACGGTGCATGCACTTTAGCACAACCGCCAATGTGACCCCCTGCATGGTCACGTGCTCTTCACGTTGTATGTGAGTGTAAAGGGGTGGGTAGCTACCTGATTATAAGGAATACACTCCATAGTTGTTGTCGGTCACTATGTAGACCTCTCCGTGTATACTGCTAAATCTCTGTGTGTGAGAGAGAGGAGAGACATACATACATTCAGAAAACGAAATTACAATAGCTTCTAACTGTATTTTGGTGGAGGAAGCATATTTCACCATAAAATGGAAGAAATGGCCGCCGGTGTTCGGACTGTACCGGCAATGACCTTCAGTGACGACTTGCTGACCTGTGTACTGTAAATGCCAAGTAAGGTAGAGAGGGCGCATACATGTTACTGGGTTAGCAACATATGTGCCAATGACGTCTGTACTCTACATAAACCGGCGCACACCGGCGCGTTGGCTTTGCCGTGATTTTTTTTATTTTTTTTTTTTTTTACTCCGTTTTCCTTCCCCATCCGACCGACTAAATGCGTACACCACAAAGTTCCGCGACCTTTATATATACAATGCACGTTTCTTGCGGGGGAAGTGAGTGTGTAACATAACGAACGTTCACAATACTTTTCGTCGTAGGATCTGAGTGAGCTTCAAGTCGGCCGTTCCCCAGAAACAGCATTCTCGCGGACTGGGTCACAGGCACAGGGAGGGATACAGCCAGGTATTGCGTCACCGACTTGCTGAACGAAATAAAACGAGGGCAGCCTCAACAACGGCATATGAGCTACAAGTGCGCTTATCAGACGCCGTGCGGTCAACGTGTTGGAGGCTAATCAAATTGATGTTTGACTGAGCACAATCGCACGGTTTAAAGACAAAAGAGTGAGAGAATACAGCCTTACAGGACTGGTTTAGTGCTGGTTACTCAAATGTACCTTTATCGTTATCTCGGTAATGATAATATAGAGGCACTTATAGCGTATCTGCTGGAAGACTTGTTACCTAATCGTATATACACCTTTGCATTGGAGACAGGTATGCCGTTTTCTAAATCTTGTTTACGTAGCAAGCCTGCGGTTGAGGTAAACTGGAGCTGTGCGGGCGACGCCCATGCAACTCGCTGACACATCCTCTGTGCCCTGCGTACGATATAATATAGGTATATAATGACGGCTGCAAGTGTTGGACAGTGGGAGGACTGGTCCCTTCAGTCACCAGACTCTTGGTGTACAGCCTTACAGCACAACCTCCACTTGACACTGCAGACTTGCACTGAGCGCGAAGGAGTATGTGGCGCGAAATATGTGATAATTTGTTTTCAGTGTGAGCTTTCTTCATAGTATCTCTCTGTCGCTGAACTCGGATAAGGTTGGCTGGCGACAGTATCGGTGGTGTGCGACGTTATGAATCCATTTTTAGATTGATCTGGAAGCGCCTCATCCTGCTTTGTTCAAAATGATTGAGCTGTGCGTTTTATGATATTACAGCAGTCTTCTGAGCATTAAAAGTCACTGGCATTGTCACGTTGTGGGTAACCACGGAGTAACTTCGTGGAGTAACCCTGATGATTATTACTTTGTGCTCACAAGTTACAGGCATGGGGGGTGGAGAAAATTAAGGAGCCTCTTATCCGACAAAATTGAAAGCCAGTGGCTGGTCCAACTAGTTATGCAAAGTTAAGGGTGCATTCAATCGTGCAATGCGTACTTCGCACAACACTATGTTCGGGTTTGCACCTGTGCAGACGGCAGGGCGCGGCATACAGCAGGCGTCAGAACAGTCCCCGCCTGAGAGCAAACTTTGCACAATTGGAAGACTCGATCGCCGGCAGGCTTCTTCTTCTTCTTTCTTTCTTTTTTTTTTTCATACATCGCCAGCTGTGACAAACAACCTGAATGACACAAACAAAAACTCGCGCACTCCTCTCGTCTTCCACGTTCGTACTCGCGCGCGCGCGTGTGTGTGTTTGCATATGCAGCAAGCCTTTGGAATGAAGAAAGAGCTGTGGACCACGATAGGGCAGAAAAAACACAGTTTAAGCGCCAGAAGTTAGAGGAAACGTTTGTGTACTGTCTTCAGGATGACGAGCTTGAGGAGCAGGCATTTTAAGGAGAGGGGAGGCACAGCTCACACTTAAAACCTTCGCCATGAATTAATACATTTTCCTTTTGGAGATTAGTAATGTAATAATATTTATACTATATGTTCTCAGTTGCCATTACACACATTCCCAGATTCTGAGAACGTATAATAATTAATGTATAAAGCTCAGAATAGATGAGCAGATAGTTCGATCTACCACTTATAAGCGTACCAAAATTAAAGAAAAAAAAGCCTTTATTAAATATCAGTAGGTCCGTATGCCATTTATGAGTCATACTAAAACGTTGAAGATCTATATGTCTTGGGCAACGCCCGTCCACATACATAGTCTGAAACGCAAGTCTTTCTAAGGCATCTAAGCAATGGGTGGATCTATCCAACCCACGGACCGTCGACCGGGTCATCTTTAACCGCTGGGTAAAGCTAACAAGCACGCGCATGAGCTTGTGTCATCCTTGGAGAAACGTCTGCCAATGTCAACCCGTCTGCCACCCCCCACCTCACTCTCGTTTGTGTGTGGATTCATTTAGTATAATAACATTAATAATTATCTCAGTGGCGTAGGAACAAGGGGGGCAGCCGCCCCCCCAAAATGATGGTGGGAAGGCAAGAATGTGAACGTTATTCATTGTCAGCATGGAGCTTGCCCACCCAAAGCCGAGCATCTTCCTACGCCACTGTATCTATAAGCAAGTGCATCCACGAGCCTCATGCACTCAAGCGCACTTCCCGGGGGAGGGGGGAGGAAGCAAAAAGGAGGATGTGTTCTAAATTCGAAAACGGGTCAGATGAACCTCCCACGTAGGGGACCACAGGCAGAGCGATCCAGCGAGATAAGCTAGCTACCTCGACGTGACATCATACTCAATGACGTATGTGCCTATTTAAGTTACACATGTGATAAAATACTCAACGTTAACACTGTTAACACTGACGGCGGTGGAGACTAGGGTGTAGGACTGTAGGTCTTCACTCTTCACCCGACCTTCACGCCTTGCCCATCTCGAATCAACGTCACTGTCTATGTCACACGTGTGTTGACGGTCACACACTTGAGTGCCGAAGTTTAGAAGAGCGCGATTTAGGCTTTGTCCAGACTAGCATAGCACCAAAGACAAACCGTGACGAATCCGTTATTCTGTACATGTGCGGGGTCGTAGTCACTGGTCAGTTGAGCAGTAGGACTAAACCCGCCCACTTACAGCCGGTGAGGTGAGGTTGTTATAAATCCGAAAACGGATCAGATGATCCTCACTCAACTGTGGCCACAGTCAGAGCAATCTCGCTAGGTGCCTAGGTCAGGCAACCTTGATATGACGTCATATTAGAGCTGTCCCCAAGTTAACACTCGATACTTCTGCTGGTGTCGCTGTGGTATGGAATATGCAACCGATAGCAGCCTGTAGGCGTCCACACGAGATGACATTGTGTAGCATTATAACCTCAACGTGGCCTGAAAGACAATTTGGCGGTTTAAAAAAAAATCTGGCGCAGACAATGCTGAGGCAGCAAAATACTTTGTACAAGCCTACAACTCAAACGCTCAATGTAACGGTTGGAGCGAACATCACTGCTCAACCTTTGGAAGAGTTTTCATTTTTAAGGGAAGATGAGAAGACGATTTTCATCTTTGACATTGCGTTTGGTGCATGACGTCGCACCTGAGCCGTACGCTCGCAGACGGACTGAATTAAATGTGTTCGCTGATAAATGACACATATCACATATGATATATCATGTGCTCATCCTGTGTTGTGACTGATAGCTCGAAGAGTGCAACGAATTGAATCAGAAGCGAAGTCAGTGACGCGGTCCTTTTTCTGCAACTAACAATTAAGTCGTATTCAGACGTTACCGACTAGAGAATCTCCAGTAATTTTTTGGTTTCGAAGTTAAGAAAACAAAAGTGGGGGGGGGGGAATAAGAACAATTTACACATACAATCCTATTTCACACTACAACATTCTGATGTAAACTAACGATGCTTAATTTTAAAAGATCTACCCGAAGTGCCTGGTTCATGCCCAGCAGCCGTCAGACTTACTAGATTGTGTTCAGAAATCTGCCCAGTTGAACCTCCATGAGCAGCAGCACGGTAGTCAAGGGAATTTATTGCACAATATCATATGTACCTTGGCAACTTCTGAAAATTGCTGAAAGCTCTTAATTGTTTCAACCCTTCAGCTTTCAATACATCGTCTCCGCACAGAAAAACTTTTGAAAGAGAAAAATATAATCCTCGTTTAAGGCTTAACTACTGTTCCTCCTCTGTGCATGCGTTAGCGGTTTGCGTTATCAGATTATTGTAACACAGTGACTAAAATAATGCTTAATTTATGTCCGTTTCTACCCGATGCTCGTCGAGATATGACCTTAGCTGCTGGCACGACGTAAAGTACAATCAGCCAACCAACCATTTTACCCGACGCTTGCCTCTTAAAAGTTCAGGGTCCAGAAAAAAATATGCTTCTCAGAAAGTGTACTTTCACAGGCAGTATGCCACACATTCGCTCTACACGCAGACCAACAGGCAGGCAGAAAGACATCATAACGGACAGACAAAATGAACGCATTATGTTATGCTTCTGAATGAAAGCATTTTGTTGGTGTCCATATACTATACCGCCGGCTCCTGCTGAGCGGTGCTCAAGTCTGAGAAGAATGAGAGGGCACGAAGTTCAAGCCCGCAGGTACTGCGTGACGTTGCACGGTTGTTTGATTAACATCGCCGTTGCACTTTCATTTGCTATTGAGATAGAGAAAGCTGGTGCGCGGAAGGTGACGGTCATCATCGCCATCATCATGAAAGAAGCGAGCTGGTGCAGTCTTTTGAATCATTTTCATACTCATGATCGCTTATTTCAGTGATCACAAAGGGAGTCAAAGTAGAGGACAACAGAAGAAGATGACGATATCAATGCAAGCAATGTTGTAAATATTAATAAATTTAACATGCTTAATTGCATAATGTAGAAAATTTTCTTTTTTTTTAAATTGATCTGTTTCAGTAATTTCGGTTCTTCCTCTTTATCCATATCCTCCTCCTCTTCCTCTCTCTCTCTCTCTCTCACACACACACACACACACACACACACACACAACGTATCAATTGTTGATATACGCGCACATGAATATTTTATGATAATATCATTCTATATATATATATGCTGATGGCATTCGTACTATTTTCGACATGAGTAGCTACGTACACTAACAGGGTCCCACTCAACTTTGCTTTTGAGATCAGATCTGTGTGTGTGTGTGTGTGTGTGTGTGTGTGTGTGTGTGTGTGTGTGTGTGTGTGTGTGTTTCTTTTTGTACAGCCCTTTGAGTCTGCCTTTGATGGTTGGGAAAAACACTATATATGTCTAAATCCACTTTATTATTATATTTTGTAACTGTTTTCATGCATCATTTGTCATAACTTATTGACAATTAATACAGTTTCATTATATAACTAATGGCACTACTTTCTGTACTAGACATAAATCTCCGAATGCCCAAATCGCTTTTTTGTTTGTTTGTTTGTTTGTTTGTTTGTTTGTTTAACAAAGCATCCATCGCACCTTCTATACACAGACAATTGTTTTTTCCTTGCCGTCTAAATCACATTTCGCTATATAGGCTACATACAATCAATATACAATTATAATGCTAGCATCAATTTTTCTTTTTCATATGGCGGAAAGGGTAGGTGCTACGATTAAATCTATATGTAAAGAATACTTGCTTTGTTTGTTTGTTTGTTTGTTTTTTTTTTGAAGTAGTGCTTCAAGTACCATCTCCGTCGTGCGCGAGACATACAGTGACCTTTGTCACCTTTAGAGCTAGCCAATGGCTGATGAACTATGACGTCTTTAGTCACATGACTCACCACAGCCAATCCTTCTTAACTGCCTTCCTCTTTCACGCCGTCCCATTGCAACGTGGGTAGTGAGTTCTCCTTGGCGTCCGAGTCGGCAGCCTTTTTCTACCATCAAGGCACTTTGAGCACACTAAAGAACTACAGGTAATATACTTTGACATATGTTTCTTCAAATAATTAGCTAAAATTATGTTTTACTCTTTCTAATTTGATTTATACTAAAGTACAGTTTCGAAGGGTCGAGACACTAGGCCGGCTTGGCTGAATTTGTTCAAAGGCATTCCGGTCAGTCGCCGGAAAAGAAATAGTTTGCAACCTGGTCGCGATATTGGTTAGGATATGTGCAGTATCACGGGTAATTTACTTAATATACTATCATACTCGATTTATTTGAATAATTCTAAATCTTGCTATGGTGCTGTTAGACTGCTCGTGATATCAAATGAATAATCAAGATGTCGCTTTTGAGATCAACCTGATCACGTGCCAAATTCCTAATTTTTTTTTCCCCCCCCGCGTGCTTTTGGATGCACCAGGACTCGGGAAGACATCAAGTAGTTGATATGTATATGTTTTCTTTCGGTAACTGAAGGTGAACGCTTGATCTTCATACTGAGTATAACATGACCACTGACTGACCTTGATTAAGAAAGACTTGTTAAAGCCTGCATAAACGTAATCATTCTGCTATACTGACTTTTAAAAATCACAAAAATGGACATTGGTGGTTACAGATGACACTGTATTAACATCGAGCCAAGAAAATTGAACGAATACTGATAGTATTCCATATTGTAGGTTGTTCAGCTAAATTGCCTGTTCGTGTGGTATACATGGCGGATTGTACTGTTGTACGAAAGTCCATACTGGCAAATCAAAGTTCACGTTACGGGACTGCACTATTTTCTGTAATAAATAATGTATTTAAATTTTCATTGTCCTTAGGTTTAAAAAGTTAACAACCATACTATTTAAACAATATAAGGTTTGTTAGCTGCAGTTAACAAGCTTTCATATTTGAGGTAAAGCAGTTAAAAAATCCCTGAATGTTTTTACTCATTTTCTCTTGTTTTTAGCTGGTAGCCGGTTTACTAGACGGAATTCAGTAAGGCTGTGCCCCAATAGTGGGGGTTCCAATACCAGCCTTAAATATTAAGCAACATATTTGGGCTATTGGTTGTCCAAGCTAACATTGACCTTGCCTTTTAACTGTAATAAGTACTAACATTAGCAAAAGTTAGTTACATGTTTTTGATGTCCTGTGTGCTAACAAATGTAGCTGAATTTGTTGCACTTTTTTTATTTCAGATGTCGAAAAAACTCGGATTTGCAGAGAACTTTGCTCTCTCTGGCGCTGCTGCTGTCATTTCAAAGACAGCTGCCGCTCCAATTGAGCGTGTGAAGCTGCTGGTACAGAATCAAGATGAGATGATCAAAGCTGGGCGTTTGTCGGAGCCTTACAAAGGGGTCGTTGACTGTACAGTCCGCACCTTCAGGACTGAAGGTCTTTTGCCCTTTTGGCGTGGTAATCTGGCTAACTGCCTGCGTTACTTCCCAACCCAGGCCCTCAACTTTGCATTCAAAGATACCATCAAGAGTACCTTCAAGACTAGCCCAGGCGAGTCTTATGCCATTAAGTTCTCCAAGAATATTGTCTCAGGAGGGGTTGCAGGAGCTCTGTCGCTGTGCTTTGTCTATTCCCTTGACTATGCACGTACCCGTTTAGCCAATGATGCCAAGGCTGCTGGAAAGGGAGGCGGTGAACGTCAGTTCAATGGTCTAATTGATGTCTATTCCAAGACCATAAAATCAGATGGTCTTGTTGGCCTGTATCGTGGTTTTGTCATCTCATGCGTGGGCATCATCGTGTACCGTGGCTTTTACTTTGGCCTGTACGATTCCCTGAAGCCTATTCTGCTGGGCGACAATGCCTCTGTCTTCGTCTCTTTCCTCCTTGGCTATGGTGTGACCGTCAGCGCAGGTCTGCTCTCATACCCTATTGACACCATCCGACGACGCATGATGATGACCTCTGGCCAGGCTGTCAAGTACAAGGGTTCCATTGACTGTGCAATGCAGATCATGAAGAATGAAGGCTTTATGTCCTTGATGAAGGGAGCAGGTGCTAACATCCTGCGTGGTGTGGCTGGTGCTGGTGTGCTGGCTGGCTTCGACAAATTCCAGGCTCTATACATCCAGTGGCGTCTTAAGAACATCGGCTCTTGAGCAGACTGATTGTTTAGTATTCTAAAATAGACCATACTGATGAATCAATAGCAGCAGAAAAGACTTTTGCATCGTAACATTTCATTCATGTGAATAAGAACTTTTCTTTCCATCTCTGGCCATGAACGGCAGAATGTTAATGTCTTGAAATAGTTGTACAGAGTTCAAAGATGCGCTGGTGTGTCAAAAGTGTTCCACTTTTGTAAATTTGTAATCGGGTTTGTTTATTCATCATACAAAGTTTGTAAGGCATAGCCATGGAACATCATTTTTGTTGAGGTGGGGGAGGGGGGAAATACATAAGGTACATTGTACAGACATTTAAAAACAGCAAGAAGCTGTGTGCATAGCTTGGAAATGTCGTGCTCACATATGCCAGTTTTCAGATAGAAACAAAAATAAATTATAACTAGAGTAACTGCTTAATTTTTATTTTTGTTGTGTGCAGTTGAATGTGCTGTTGATGGAAAGGATTTACAACTTGAAATATTTTCCTCTACAGAAAATCTACCCTCCTAAGCATAAAACATGCATGGACAGTTAATGGTTGTGCCTGCTGATACATGGATATTGTAGGACATCGAGCTATGGCATAAATATGAAACAAAATGCTTATTATGCTCACTCTGAGTTGCATAAACTGCAAAATGGAAAAAAGCTCAATTTTGAGCTTATAACAGAAGAATAGTGCAAAATTTATTTTTTTAATCATATACCATGTAGGATGCAGCCAACATGTCTATGAAGCTGTACAAGGTTTGATACATTGCTGGTCAGAATTGCTTTTTCGCGTGACAGTTTGGAAGGTCAGCAACTCCAACACTTAAGTTTCCACGTAACCACTCATTTCAAATTGCACAAGGTTCAGCATTCTTACCTCGGCATGAACATGCTTTAAAACGATTTTTAAATTGAAACTGTCCACATATCATGTATTTGTTTGACTTGGAAGTCTGATAATCTTTAGTAATTACCACTGCTTTCACAGGTATTGTCCTGAAAATCTTTAAAACCATGCAATAAACAGCTACAGCGTTGCACATATAGTATCATGGCAAGTGAAAAATGCCTTGGCTTCAAATGTGTCTTAAAATACAGGAAGTGGTGAAATTATGTGCTACTTCAGCTGGGACAATGCATCACAGTACACAATAGCGTTTAATGTTGAGCTGGCAATTAGGTTCACAGCAAGCTAAGATCATCCTAACAGGAGGTATTCAGAGAGAAGTTGCTGAAGGCAAGACCTGAACCCACAATCTGATGCCGTCGCTCTACTACTGCACCACCAGACCTGCCATGTTCGAAATACTTGCATTCACAAGAACATGCCAGTAAAGGACAGTCAGTTTCAAATATGTTTACTGTTTTGGCATCCAATATTTGTACTTAATAAATATTTTTCATAATCACCTTTCAATTCAATCACAAGTACAGGTCACAGATAGGTGCCACTTGCCTTTGTGGTTCAACATAGATACATAAACTATCATGCTAAGCACAAATCAACAGAATTCTAAAAATTAATTTTATTGTTTTGTTATCATATACCTCTTATGTGTGATGCAGCCAACATATGTTTTGGAAGCTGTACAAGATCTGATTTGCTTTTTCACATAACAGTTTTGGCAAGCTAGCAACTCCAACACTCAGTTTCCACAGAACCACTCATTTCAAATTGCTTGAACACACAGGAACAAATGGATTCACCACTCCCACCACACAAATGACTTCCCATGATTTATAGCCATATTTCTCTCTTTCTCTGTATATATATATATGTCAGCTGCTGTGCCTTGGTGCTAAAGTTTTTCACCTGCCTATTTTACATCAATTAAAACAGATCTATATGAAAGAAGATGACAATAATCCATGCTTTTAATGACATGGCTTGAAGTGCCTGATGTAACACACTGGGCACATAAAAGTTGTAGGTCTAGGGTTCCTAGAGTTTGAACCATGTGCTATCTGCACTCATTTACTCTGGCTGCAATCCAGATATACGATCAACTCATAGGACACACATGAGTGCCATAATACTTGTTTCTATTCTCTAGCATCTGTCTTTATATGTACTTTCTAAGCGGTCACACTCCTCTCATTGTTTTATTCCTATTTGGAGTGGCAATATTAATGCATAAAAAGTATTTAATAAACACAAGAGAGACTAAACCTGCCAGCATAAATGATGAGAAAGGGAGAACTAGACGTAGTCATTTTACGTTCTTTTATAGGCTGTGGTAATATTTTATGTAAAGTGATGTACTAATGTTACAGTTGACAAATGCAATAATTTCCTGACAAGGATTAATAAAGATGTTTTGTATTTGTCTGTCTTAAAAAAAGATGTAAGAAGTGTGGTTGGTCAATATCCATCATGCTTGAAAAACTGCAAAAGGAAATAGCACCCCTAGTAGAGAATGAACAATGAAAATAAAGATGGCTAGCACCAGAAAAATAACCCACTTCACAGGTTAATAACAAAAAAAAGAGTAAGTCTCATATATGAAAATTATGTTTCATTTTATATCATGGCATATACGTATGACTGTAAAAAGAAAGTAAGATGCAGTCCCAACTGCTAGAATGTTGACTCAACTTAATATCGACATTTTTTAGTGTAAAATTCCAATTTGTCACAAAAGATTTTTAATGACTTCTGAGCTGTTTAGGAAACTGACTCAGAGCTATCACTGTCAGAATATGCAGCCATCAATGAACTTAAACTACTAATGTCACCACATTTTTCCATTGCTTCAGGAGAGAGTCTATCTTTATTATGTTTTTTTGCCAGACTTTCATCCTCTTCATCTGTTTTAGTGCAAGCGAAGTCTTTTTTAGTGTTCTCAAGATCCATAGCAGGTCCTGCTTTGTCCATGCTTCCAGCAATTTTATATGGAATGGACTGCTTTTTGGATGTCTTATGAACAGTACGCACTAGTACTTTAAATTTTTTGTCTGTTAATGATTGTTCAACTCTTGGTGATGTTAAATGAAGTCCCAGTTTTCGTTTAATTTCTGCTCTTTTGTTGAGTTCTTCACCAGATAATCCACATGCACTGGACAACGGTTTATTAGTTTCCTTGAAAAGGGGTCGACTTACAATAGCTTTCCTTGTCTCCTGCTGTTTTTCGTCAAATGCTGTTGACAATAAATGAAATGTTTTATCTGTTAGGCTGAAAACAGAATGAAGATCCCACTCCCCAAAATAAGATATTTAAAAACTATATTTGTAAAGAAAGCATATGCTAATAAATTATGAAATTTACAAGTAATAAATGTAAGAGAGTTGTGCTTTCTTTGCAGGAATAAACCTATTGCTTAAAGCGCCACTGTAAACAAACTTCATTAAATATCACACTCCCAGACAAATAGCAAAGCATTCTGAATACACCACCTTAATGGTTGGCTTAATCCAACATGACATTTGTGGTTGAGTATTTCAAAGCCATGGGTCTTGCTTGATAAAACTTGGTTTAGTCATTAACATCACTGCATACATATCAAGTGTGGTCCAAAAAAAGAAAAAAGGTAGAGGAAGTCATGTAACCTTGGAAAGAGACTGCACATGATAAAACTCACACTTAGAGACAGAGTATTTGATGAGGCTAGCTAATCTTTTGTCTTGCTCTGTTTCAGGAACAAGTTCTATGTCAAGGGATGACTTTTCAAGTAGAGCTTTATCTGCTGCTTGATTTGCAATGATTTGCTTCTTCTCCTCCTGTGAAAGCAGTTGACACAAGGTGTTGTATCATGAAACAAGGGAGACAATTAAAGTTTTGCACACAATGTATCTTTTCCATCTACAAATCAATACTTCATGAAAGGCATCCTAATGCATCAGATAAAATAAACTCAATTTTTTTATTTTTATTAAGTATTAATTTTAATATTTTCATAAAGTTTCACAAATGGTATAATAAAAAGTAAGCAAACAACAATAGTTGGAACGCATTCAGTAAGTCCCACTCACATTACCATTTGAAAGAAATATATGTAGTCTTTGTCATTTCCATCATGTTCTGTCAAAAAAAAAAACCCAGAAAAATCTCATACTTACTCTGAATTTGTTGCGAGCTAATCTGTTGAGATTATAATCATCGTGCCAGGCATCACGCTTATCTTCAATCTGTGCAATGCTGGGGAAAGACGATTTTCCACGATACTGATCATCACTGCCATGCTCAAGCTTGTACATTGGGTCTGTCGCAAGCTTCTTTTGTGTTGCTTTATCTGTACCCAAAAAAAACCCCAACAAACGTTCATTATCTACAACCCTATACTTCCTACTGTATGTTTGTGGTAAAGCTACATTCTCCATGCTCTCTTTGGAAGCCTCTTTAAAAATCAGTCTATATTTTTCTTATTTAAACTATTTAATCTATTTCCGAAAAGATTTTTATGCAAGACTTTTAGGAGAATTTCAAATCCAATTTTAAAAACAGATATTGCATACCCTCTGGTACAATTTGTTCATTTTCCTTTGGGTCCCACCTCTGTTCTTTCCTTCGAGCTCCTTCAAGGATTACATAGTCATGATTCTTTGGGAAGAAAAAAGAAGGTATTCAATATAGCAGTGAACAGCTTGGCAACAAAAAGTCATACAAGTTAAAGAGATCCATATTTCAACATTTGCTGTAGATGTTAAAAGATGCTAAAGCTTCTGCTTAACATTATCAGACTAGACCCAAGAAAGATGAAACTCCTTCATTATATTTACTAGATAAAATCATTAAAAAATAATGATGGGTAATAATAATCTGCATTAACACGGTATAATGAACAAAACTTGCTGCAAATTACACAAATCAAATGTAAGAATTCTTCTCTCCCAGTTTCTGACCTTTTCAAGGTTTTATGAAACACATTTACACACTACACACCACAAGCTACAAGAAATTAGAAAAATATATAAACAGAATTACATCAAAGCACAAGTGCTGTAACTGCTTACTTTCGAGCTACCCTGCATACTGTATTCACAAACTCTAGAAAGTACTCAACATCTGGTACTTAATGCATGAAAAAAAACCCACACTGCCCATTACTTTCATACTCCATACAGGTAGTCGTCAACTTACAACCGCATTACAAATCGGTCGTAACTCGATCTGGTCATAAGTCAGCCATGTTAAATTACCGTAGGTATATCATGCTGGGTAATCATATTGGAATCATCTTTAAGCTATATGGTATTTTATAAACATTTTCTTTGTTCATTATTTCATTTTATTGGCTCATTATTTCTATTATCAGATTTGTCCTATTTTATCACCATTTTCTGTTCATTAATGTTATAACCACTTTTCTTAGTAGAGTGCTGCTATTATTTTCCTACAAGTTTGCATAAAAACTGAGTAACGCAGGCTGTGTGGCACAAGAGTGGTGAGATGACAGAAACTATCGTACGACCACGGCGAAAACACTCTCACTTTCACTTTGCTCTCTTGCCATTCATGGCCAGAAATACCAGTCATAGTTGTGGTCATAAAGTCTAACAGTCGTAAGTCGCATAGGTTGTAAGTCGACGACTACCTGTACTGTCGGGTTCATACCAATAAGATTTCTGTGCTCTATTCTTTGCAGGTTCCTGCCTGCCTACAAAACTTATAAAACATGCAGTAAAATCAAATCAATTTTATGAATATTACTCAATAAAAGTCAAATAAATACTGGTTGATCCACTAACCCATTCTCAATTTCTACTGATTCTTCTGGTTTGTTAAAATGCCTTCGTAGGTTTCTAATTGTCTTCATTGTGTGTTTTTATTATTTTGTCTATATTGTTTCCCATCTTGCAATTCTTGATCATTGCTCAAACACATCTCCTAAACTTTAACTTTACTGTACATGCTAAGCTTTTGTTTAATGATCACACATTATTATATTATTGTTTTTATATTTGTTGTTGTCATTATTATTAGTAGTAGTAATTAGTGGTAAAAGATAAGCACCAATCTGCTGACTGTCATTGTATATGGGGACAATATTATTCCACACCTGTCTCTAAAATGTTTCCGCCCATTTTTCCTTGTTTACTTGAGCGTAACTGCAGATGAGTGACCATAAATGATATGAAACAACGCTGAGCAGTTTTTTCAGCAAAGTTTTACTTTAAACGACAATGACAAAAAGTTGGAAATTGTCAACGATAATGATTGCAAACAACAGTCTTAGAACTTCTCAAGTTGATCACTAAGGCAAATAGCCCTACTGAAAGAATTACTGAAATCTTAAATCCATTGTGATTTTATAAAAATGATACCATCAGTTTATAAAACTACAATTATCTCTTTATCAAAACTCTGTAGATTAATGTAAATTCAGTTTTAATTGTAAAACTGGTGTAATAATAAAGTAATCCATACCTTTGGGTCTGTCTGAATCTCAAAGTAGTTGTCACACAAGTGACATTTCATGCGAAACTTATAGACAGGAGTGGTGTAGTAATTTCCAACTTTGCTTTTTTCTGCATTGTACCGCACACCCATGCCAATGTGATTGTTACAGCCATTACACCAAATGTTATATGGCATTTCAAACCTAGATTTAGAGGCAAACAATTTCAAATCCAAAAGATATAATCCTGGTAAGATCAGATTATAATTTTACATACTACATACAAAGTTAAGATGGACTATCAATATTTTAAACTTTTGGTCATTTCATCTGGTGATCAAACTGGTCAAATATATCAGAAAATACACCCAAAATGATAAGCATTAATCTTTAATCATAAGTAAAATAGAAAAAAAACTATATGCCTATATAATATTGCTACGTTTTTCTCTATTTTTTATTTTCAAAGGAGGAAAAGACATTTTAGCCCTTTCTAAAGCATAGATCATGCTCAATCTATTTTCTTTCTATTTTAATTACTACAATATTTAATATCTCATGATAACAAGACTTTTATGATAGTTTGTACAGGCAAAGACAATGTTAAAAAATTATAAAGCTATAAAACACAACACTCATACTGACAGAACCCCACTTACTGGTCTGAAATGTATATTTTGCCATTTTGTAACCTGCTGCATAAGTTTTTAGTCATGTGCTTCATTTATGCCAAACTGTCAGTTCATTTATAAACAAACATATAGCCCAACATATTCAGCATTCCTTCACATGAGAAAATACACTTAATTCTATATTTATAGCAATGTTCAGTTTCCATTAATAATATTACTCTTCCAATAACACTCAACAAAAACTTAGAACGTTATTAATGTTAAACTATAGTCTTAAGTAAAATACACTACCTAATAACAAGTATGCCCTTGTGAATTTTGCGGGCTCGATCTCGCAGAGGATGCTGACCAATCCATGTGTTAAGAGACCCTTTGGATGGATCATAGTCAGGTGGGTAATATTTATTCACACCTTTTCTTTCACCCTGTAAGGAAAATCAGTTATTTTTATTAAAATGACTAATTCTCTGGTAGAATAGGAACTTACTTCTTCTAAACACAATTCTATGATCACTCATTTACTGTTAGGATTTGTCTATATTTTGGGGGGTTCGTTATAATATGTTGCTGAGTGCTTTTAAAAGATGCCGTTTCTTCATTAAAACGATCTAACATCCCTTAATCTACATAATTTTATAATTCATGCTCTAGAAAAAATTCCTTCCTTATTGAAACTACTAATAAAAGACTGGGTTTTCAAATTAACCAGTAATAAATAATCACAATAATGAAAATAAATTATCAGAGAGAAGCTACGTGAGCATAAACCTGCAGTAAAAACATGATAAATTTAAGAAAATATCACGATCTAAATGACAGTAAACATTATCAATGATAACAATGACATATGAATAAACAATTTTGTCACACTTTTCCAATTATATCTGTAATCAGATCACTGACTTAAGCGAGAAAAAAGAATCAACTAGATAATGCAAAACTAAAACGTTTAAAATACTTTTAAAAGACAATATTTACCATTGTAGACGATGGGAACTATTCGAACCACGTTGAAACTTTTCGTCTGCTTCTACGATTGCAAACACGACGGACGTAGAACATCCGGATCCTGAGGTGGAAAAAAGTTCTAGAGCCAGTCTATGTCTAGAGCCTTGTTTTGGTATTGCAATGTCTGCCACAAACTATTTAACATTCTTGAAAGAAGTCATTAAAAGCAACATATCTCGATATATTTATGTCCTGTATGATAATGTTGTAAACTTTTACTTGTTTTACAGTTTGAAGACCTTTCTTCGACAACCTTGAACTGATGGTTTAACCTTGTGTTGTCTAGGTCATCGTCGCCTGTGAGCCGAGCAGATCGTTGAGCGGTTGTTGAAAGGCGATAAGGGCTCGGAAGAGGTCACCCCCCGCAGCAGACGACAAATGCAGCAGAACACTGCACATTACTGATCAACTTTCGTCTGGGCAGACGGTGTAAAGGTTAGATTTTTTCTTGTTGCCGGGGATTAATTTTTCTCTTGTTGCTATTCTAACGGTTGCATGATAGGCGCAGTTCTTGAACGTTCAGCTGCTGCAGGTTGATTGCATCCCTGTGCATTTTCCTGTGAGATGCACTGACTGTGCCTTGATGTCATGTGTTCTTGCAAGAGAAAGTTCTGCCTGCTACGTTTTAAGGAACAAGATTAGACAGAAGTAGGTGTAAGGATGCCTTGTTGCGGTGGAAAAGCCAAGGAGACTGTTGACGCTGCAATACAGACAAAACCAGAAAGCCAAACTACGCTACCCCCACCCCCACCCCCACCACCACCACCAGCAGCAGCATCGCCTGCGCCCGAGACTCCGTTACATGCAGGGCCAGGACAGCTGGGAATTGTTTGGGGGGAAAAAGTTGTAAGTGTCGTTGAAAGCGATTTACCGGAACTTATAACTAGAGGATCTCAGACTGAAGCGGATAAATCAACTCAGACAGAACCACTTACTGGACCGCTAGAAAAAAAAGAAGTAAAGGAAGTAAAAGAAGTAAAACAGAAGAAGCCACCACGATTCAAAGGCAATGTTTTTGCAATGGAGCTGAAGAGAAGGTGGACCAAATATTGCTTCATATTCGTTGGTCTTTAATTGTTCTTTCATTCTTAAATTTCAAACACATACTTCATCAGCAGTTGAATATTTTATCACTTTTGTCATCTGGTAAAGTGGATGAAGCTTCTGTTTGATATCTGCTTTCACTGGACTGACAATGTTAACCATTGACAAGTGGCACCATTATGGCAGATGCAAAATATCGTGGTAAAATGTACCTTTTTTGTATGTCATTTCAGTGTATCTATCAATCTTTCAGATGTCTTGCATGTTATTAAGGATATGTGCAATTCCTGACTTTTCTTTCAGTGAATGAATTATTTCTATTTCTTAATTATGCATATCTTTATTCAGCATAGGGAAGTGGATAGCTGTTGTTAGTGCATATTCTTGTAAGGCCCAATGTACACACAATGGTTCAGTACTCATGTGGTGCAGCATACTTTCCTCTTTCCCTGTTGACCCAGCTGTAGAGGGGTGAAGAAAGAAAAGCATGGTTGTGGATGAGCAGCAGAGGAGAGAAGATAGGTCTCGAACATAAAAATGGCCCCAAGATAAAGTGGTCTTTAATATTCTCCAGTAACAACATTACAGGACTACCTTTCTGATTCAACCTGGCCTGATGTGTAGGCCAACCATTACTTTAGAAGTAGGTCAAAGAAAATCCTATTAGTGTGCTTATATTTGAGATACATATGCAGTTGATTAGTTTGTGATTTTGCATAAGAATGTAAAGCAGTACACAGTGGAAGAAACTGCTGGGAAAATAGCAAAGTTTTTAAAAATTCTAAAGTGCCTGACTGTTACTAGGAGAAGCTGAAATACACAGCTTTCTAGATGAGACAAATAGAATATATCCTTACAGCTTTTCTGACGGAAAATGACAAATGAAGAGAAAGATACTCACCATGAATTTGAGAAGCACATTTGACATTCCCTTCTTTTAATTTTTAACAAGTATTACCAAAGCAGACTCTGATGGAGAAAGTAAAATAATTAGATAACTGCATGATAGGACTGCATAATGATGATAGTTTTCAGTCTTGATGCCTTTTGAAGTACCTAAAGTGTAGTTTCTGATGACAGTTATTCACACTGAAACGTGTTCTCACTGCAAGAGTGGGTAGAGGATAGGGTTTTGTGGGAAGGAGCTGAGGGTATATAAATGGTTGCTACATCTACAAAAGGGTGACCTGTATTACTTGCTCATCAATGATCATTGAAGGAGTTATGGTGGTTCAGTGATAAGTGTCATCTCTTTGGTTTGTCCTACACAAAGACAGTTATTTGTACCGCAGTCAACCAAATCTTCATGATATGCTACCTTATCAGGGTTTGACAAGAGGTCTTGGATTGTGGTATCATTAGAAAATTTAAAACTCGTGCTCAGAGGAATCATAATGCAATCAATATTAAAGAGAAAAAACAAAAAAATGGAGAGTGTGTAGTCTGAAAGAGAGAGCGTTTGTGAGAGTGAAGTTGAGAGTGGAGAAAACCGATGGTTTATGTAGAACATTTTTGTTAGCCCTTCAAATGTTCGGATGTTAACTGTTGTATAGTGAATATCCTATAACTATTGGTTTTTAGAATATTATGTATTTCTCTGTATTTCTTTTGAAAAGTTAAGGCAGCAAAGTATTGCACAAATTTCTCTCATAACCACTCTAACCACTCTAGATACACATTTAGTTATTTATCTTTTCACATCTGCTTTTTCTCCATTTGAAAGCTATAGAATCTTAATTGTCTCAGTTCCATCTTTTGTTAATGCTGCTAAATTTGCTTTCCTTTTCCCCAAAAAATAATTATTTGTAATATTAGCTTGAAACAGGCACAACACTAACTAATAATGTGTCATATGAATAAAATTATACATAAATTATATGAGGAATAGTTTATTTAATATCAATACAAAATGCCATTTGTATGTTGCAAAATAAGTTTTCTTTCCTTGCTTAGTTAGCTTGGTGGTAGCTGTTCATTGTTTCTTTGTCACTTCCAGATTTGTTTTATTTACATCTGTTCTTCAGCTGTTACTTGGCTTCTTCTTTCACTCTCTTTCAGTTTTGTGATAACAAATTTTGAGTACAACTGGATTTTGTTTCCTGACATACTAAACAGTACACAATCCAACAATTGGTTGAAAATGGTACATGTGGCTTGCATATGGAACTAATCTTTACAGAACAATGTGTGCTGCATAAAAGCATCGTGGCAGTTGGTGCTTATTCACAAGCAAGCTGTGGTGCTCTTGTCAGTTGACAGAGATCTGAAAGTATATTCAGAGCTTTAAATTTTTGCATGAGTGTCAGTGATGAATTGGATTAGTCATTAATATTTTTCTTTGTTTTGTATTTAGTTGTCTTTATGTTTCCTGCTTGACGGAATATTCAGTTTTGTGCATTGTTATTAATGTTGAGATCATGAGTAGTTGTTTTCTGTTGTTTTTTTTTCAGGGAACGGCGTTTCATCAATATGCCTGTTGTACAAGTGAGAGTTCATCATCTTCACAAAGGAGAGAACAAGGAGAGTGTTTTGTATCGACTAGAGAAAGGTAAAAATAACACTGTTATTTTCTGCACATCCTCCTTTGCATAATTATTGTGTAGGTTTTTAAAAAAAAATTCTATATATGGTAAGCATATTTGTACTTTTGGATACTTGACCACCATCTTTTTATTTTATGTGCTAAATCTTTGGTTAATTCATGATGGAAATTTGTAGGTTACATAATTATAGAATTGTACATTTTTTAGTTGCATCTCTAATGTTAGAATTAAAGGTCTGCCTGTTTGTTTCTTTTCTCTCTTTCACTAGTGATATTTTATGTAGGCATTTTAAGAGAAGATACATTTTTTAAGTGATTAAGATGCAAAGATATGAACAGGGACTATTGTATTTTTTCAGGATGGACTCTGCGCTTTCTTCTGGCTCCATCTTTGCATGCTACCACCGTCCGGCTTTTTTGCAATCATCCATTAGAGGAGAAAACACCATTTGATCGCAATACTTATATTGAGCTGGAATGGAAGCGTCCAACTGGCATGCGATCAGACTTGACTGATGTCTATGCCGAGATCCCACTTATCTTGTCTGGATCTTTCAACTATTACTTCACCATTGATGAGAGGTCTGTTCAAAGGAGAGTAATACAACTGTAGTCTTGTTGCCTTTTGCTCTGGCTGTCACCTAAATTGATGTAACCTTACTGCCCACTGTGGTTGTGATAGTTTATTATATAAAATTATATAAAATTAGTATCAAGTGAGACAACACACACATAGAATCATGGTCTTGTGATCATCTGAGAGGAGGAGGTGGGGGTAGGAGAAGTGAACTGTTGGATACATTATCTTCTGTATTTCAGTGTATTAATCACAAAAGCCAATGGACAAGGCTACTTTTTGGTGGACCCTGTGCTTAAAATCGGCAACATGGACATCACTGTGGATTGCCTTCAGGTACAATCTGTCATCACCAAGCTTCTTGGGCCCTTTGATGAGTGGGGAAAACGGTTGGAAGTTGCTAAAGAATCTGGTTACAACATGATCCATTTCACTCCAGTCCAAGAATTAGGCATCTCCAATTCAGCCTATTCTATCCGTGACCAACTAAAATTGAGTCCAGTATACTCTCCAAATCCTGGGTATGTATAATGCCTTTTGTTTAAGATTTTGTTCTAATTTTAAAGTGAATGACTAGTAAATAAATGAGCATAAATGATAGGTAGTATATTCTGAATTATTTCTGTTCAAAATACTGACTGCAAAGCAATCTTTTTGTTTTAAATACAGTATGAGAATACCGTATTTTGTTGTCAAGTCACTGAACCGTCTTCCAGTACGAGAGATCATTTTCAGTCTCCTGGGTACAATCATTACAATGTTGGCATTATTACCTGGGACTGTGCCAGACAGTTTTGACCTAGACACGCTCATTTTAGATATATATTATGAGCACAAACAATTCAGAAGATATTAATTGTTATTTGAAGCCTGACTACTGATTCGTTTGCCTTTCTTTTCAAATCCAAATACCATGAAAATTCTACGATATAAGCATCCATATGATCGTTGATTTAATAAATTTAATAGCTTCGTGCCATGAGCATAAGTGCTTCACTGGATGCAATGGATTGAGAAACTTGCATATGAGTTAAATAATCTTTGTCTCATGACTTTCTTGGCATCCATGTTTTGTGTATTTTATCAGGATGACATACACCCTGAATGACCTAGATGCTTTCGTTCGCAAGATGGAGAATGAGTGGGGAGTGCTATCTATGACTGACCTTGTCTTCAACCATACATCAAAGGACAGTCCCTGGATATTTCAACATCCTCATTGTGCCTACAACTTAGAAAACGCCCCTCATCTTCGCCCTGCTTATATTCTAGACCGCATCCTACACCATTTTAGCCTTGAAGTAGCAGAAGGCCAGTGGGAAAAGAAAGGTGTTCCAACTGAAATTAATCAGGAGGGCCACTTGCAGGTAAAAAAAAAAAAAGGAAATGTTTCCAAGAAGAAGTTATTGAAAATTTTTGTCTTCTCTGTACATACTTGAGTTCATTGTCTGCACAATTCAGCTCATGTAAAAACCATTAAAATTTGCTTTGAAAGTATAAAAATTATGTTGTGGTTGTAAAGAAAATAAACATTTCACCCTTAAGAATTTCAGGTTGCTCAAAGATGTACTCCTGCTTATCTATAACCGCCTCAAAACTAGATACCATTTGTTTATTTGTGAAGGGCATACAGGGATCAAGTCATAAAATGTCTGTGGTTTACTTTCAAGTGTTTTGTTTACGCACCAAAACTGCTGAATCCCATGATTTTTTTTTTTTTGACAATGATGAGATGGCATTCACTTGCTTACCAGGCAAAAATAACCAAAAAGCATTTACTGCCCTGCCATTGATTAAATAATGTTCATGTAGATTTCTGCTTTGTTGTTGCCAATGGCCATGACTTTACTATTGTCAATGGTCTCCATTCCATATGCATTTGAGCTGTCTGTCAGTCTGATGGTAAGGTCTCTCTGTTAGTGCCTGCTGCCTGGTCAGTGTCATCTGCAAAGCATAGGTTGCAAATCAGCCTTCCACTGATGGAAATGGAAGTGTTATGATTGTGGAGGGTTTATTGTGGGATGTTGTCCCGAAAAATGTTGTACAACATAGGGGATAGGGGGCATCCTTAAGGGATGCTTACTGTCGTATGAAAGAAAGTTCCCATTTGGTTATTCAGCAGTACTGCACATGTTGAGCTTTTATACAATGCTTTGATAACTTGCACTTTGATCACATACCATAGTCCCTCATGCCAGACTTTGTCAAAACCGTTTTTAAAGTCTATGAAGTTGTGGTACAGGTTCCACTAATGCTGAAGAGTCTTCTCTATCAACAGTTAAAAACTGTTCTTAACTGTGCTCCTGCCTGGTCCAAGATAAGCCTGTTAGTAGTGGTCATTAGCTTATTGTTCTGTGGCTTGTATTCTTCCAGCATTGTTTGCTGTTTCCGTTTCTTTTTTATTCTTTTTTTTTGAAAGGGGTATAACTAGTGACTGCATCCATTCTTTGGAGCATTCTTTACGTTCCCAGACTCTTTGGAACAGAGCAGTGAGAGCATATGTTTCACCCCCATCTTGCTTGAGCAGCTCAGCTGGGACCTCAGTGCCAGGCGACTTTTCTTCCTTCAAACTGCATACTGCTCTTTCAGCTTCTTCCTGACCACTCCGGATTACTGGTAGGTCTGTAGGTTTGCTGATTCTAGTCTGGTTGTTTTTAAGGATGTTAGCATCTGTCTTCAGTGGGAAGTTGTACAAATCTGCAATATTCAGTCCATCAGTTGAGTACAGTAGTGCTGTAGTATTTTCTTTAAGAAGTTGGCCAATGCTAACTTTGATGACTGAGGTCTTGTGTTGACCTGACTTGGTGAAGGTCTTGACTATTTGGTAGGCCTTCTTGCTGTCACCCTGTGCCATTCTCTCCTCTATGGTCTGGCATTGGCCCTTGATTCAGTTTTCCCAAGCTGGCACAATTCACTATTTTGTACTTGGAAGTTGCTTCGTGTTTGCTTTTTCTTTCTCTCTTTAAAGCCCTTCTTTGGTCACAGAGATCTAGGAAAGATGTCTACATGGCAATCCTAAAAATTCAGTGCAGCAAATTTACCTCCAACTTATGCTTTGAAGATTTCCGCTATGTTTGGGTCTTACAGCTTCTCCAAATGAAGATGAATTCAGGGGATGTTTGAGCGACGTGTCTTCCTCAGCTTCACACATATGCTAATCATGCCACTGTGTGCACTACTACACACACTCCTAAGTGCAACATAATTATTTCTTTCTTTACACACACCTCCAAAGGCACATACATTTACATTATACATTTTTTATACAATTTGGTCATGCCATTACATGCCCAGAAATACATAAAACATGCCTATGAACTCATGCCAGAACACACACTCTCACTATTGCATTAAATACAACTCTGCATACAGAGTCGGAGATACATTCAGCACTAATGCCACAATGAAATTATTTCAATAGCTTGGAAACTGTTCTTCAAGTAGTATGTTCTAGCAGAGGGAATAAAACTGCTACTGTACCTTTTCGTTTTAACCAGGGAGTTTTTAAAATGTCTGGATATAGGTAGGTACAAAGTACTGATCAAGAAAGTGTCTTGGTACAGCAGCCTATGATGCATTGACTGAAAAAGTTGTCTAAAATGAGCACTTATCACTTTGCCTGACCGCTGGACATGTTTAGGTGGCCACAATCTTTCATTGACAGGTTCCCAAACCCAGCCAAAAAACAAGAAGGTGAGCAGACCTTCAGTGAACCAGTATCAGAGTCTCAATCTTGATGTCAAATGAGCATAGCTTGCCAACAAAAATAGCTGCTCTGGGCTTACCTGTATAATTAGTCACAGTGGTTGGTAAAAGACTCTTGAATTGAGTGTGACGTGACTTGCTAGCCATGATGTTTTGCACCCTGCTCAAGCTGCACTGGGCATAGATCATGCTGGGGGAAGTTAAGGTCACAGCCAATAGTTCTGTTAGCTGCACGCATTCCTTGGTCAAATCCGACTTACCGGTTACAGCCGATGCTTCCTTAGATGATGATTGAAAATATCAGTACAATCTTGATCACTGCCTGTAAAAACTGGTCCAGGATGTCCCTCCTGAGGCACTTCTGTTTGATTCAGACAGCTAAAGGAAGCCTTTAAATGCTGAAATATCGTGAAAAGGAGATTGAGAAAATGGTCCATAGTCCGAACGAAATGTATTTCTTTTAATAGCTGCTGTTTATACATTATATGTGGCACATCTAATTATCCATGTTTTTGCTCTGTTGAGTAAACCATCTTTTCCTGAGGAATAACAGAATGTATGTAACTCCTGAAATACTTCATTAGACTTTTTAAGGAATTCCTTTTAATTTGGAAATAAATTATGATTTATTTTTAAAGCTCTTTGTTTAGCGAGTCTGAAAAATATACAGCTACTCTTAATGCTGTTGCAGATGAAGATTATAAATGCATGGGATCATAGGAGCTGGTAAACAAATCTTTTACCATCATTGTTTAATTTTGAAGTTCTGGGTATTATATTTTGATTTTTAAGCATTATCATTGCAGGCAATCCGCCATGTTCTTTCCACCGAAGTCTTCCCACAATATTCACTAGCAGAGTTCTTCCAAGTAGATGTGCAGAAAATGACTTCAGCTTTCAAACGAGCTGTGGGAGGTATGATTATTGATTTCTTAAGAATCCATAATTTATATAGGCTTCTAATATGAATTTGTGTATTTCTTGATATCCGAGCACCTTGTGTCATGTTCTTGAGGATGTAAAAATGGCTAAAACTGTACATATACTTAACACAACCTTTTGTTTCAGAGATTAAGACTTTCCTAGGGTACATTGAAGTCCAAAAAACAGTTGACTACATTAGTTATTGTATTTGCAGAAGGAGTTCATTTCCCATTTTCTCATGCTTCTGCATAAATTATGCCTTTTTTTCTTTTTGTTTTGGTAGGCTGTATGTCCATATGAAATTTGAATTTACGGTGCACTCTATTGACCTTACTGAAGAATTAATGGCTATATCCACTTTTCTTTACATACATCTGCTCTTGGTAGTAAATCTTGCACTTTGTGAGTCTGTTAGAACAGTGGTGCCCAACCTTTTCTCACCCAAGGGCCGCACTCGACATGATATAAAATCTTGGGGGTCAGAACATGGTGGTTTTGCCAGAATCTTGCTGACATTAAAAATAAGTTATGCTGTGTTTTACCAAAAATTGTATGTACAGCAACAAAAGGACCCTGTGGTAGCATCATGGTGATGTCACCCTGTGCCTGGTTAAAATGAGTGGGCTGCATGAGGTACCTTCGCAGGCCAGATATGGCCTGCGGGTTGTAGGTTGGGCACACCTGTGTTGGAACATAATCATTAATATTCAGTTTTCTATATTTGTAAAAAAAAATCTCATACATTGTATGTGTTTATAGTTACTTAAAGTTAACCTAAATGATGTGTTGAGCAGAAGGTCGAATTGGACAAAAAACAGGAGAGTTGAAGATCATCCCAGATCCACAGTGCCGACGATTGAATAACATAGTTGATCTAGACATTGCCTTAACAATATACAACATTGACAGGTAAAACATAAAGTATAGTTTATACCATCTCAGTGGTAAAGCATGTATATGGATGTGTTCAAATGTATCTGTCAGAGGCTTTTACCATTCACTTTGTAGTCTGCAGAAGTAGCTATTGTTTAAATGGTAGTGGTATTTACTGTTTAGCTACCGACTCTGGTGTTACTGTCAAAATATGGTAGATTGATGATTTCAGCATTCTCAAAATTGGGCAGTCCTTCACCTGGGATTGGGTAATCTCAATGTGGCTTGATGTCTTCACTAAAGTTTGATCCTTTCAGGCTGTATTAGTATAGATTGTTACTCTTGAACTCAACGGATCAACTAGCTTTATCTCAAACTGTTATAATCTATGGCCCAACTTGGCTGTTTCCATCTTGTTAAAATTCACCTTCTAATTGTTATTGCACCTCTCACCTTGGCTTATCAAAACGTCATGCAGTTATGAGGTTAGACCTTGTGGTTCACCCCATTGGATAGCTTTCTGTGATTGCTAATCTTGATAAAGCTAGTGTAGCCCAGAAAAGACTGTCCAGTTAAGAACATCTCATTCCAGATAATTCAATGAAACTAGCTATTGTCCTTCCCATTCTGTGTTTGAATTACTTACCTTTTCTGGAGCAGATTTTAGATGTTAATAATCTTCTGTATTTTAGGAGACCAACATTTGAAATGTTTGCTTTTTTCCCTACTCGATTTCCAGATGTGGGTAGACTTGCTGGATTCAGATTAACATCCCACATTCTCATGCACGCGCGCGCACACACACACACACACACATGCATACACATGCATGAACCACCCATACACATATTAGTGCACAAACATGAATATTTTCAAACACTTTTGTATATTCACTGTTATGCAATCAGGCATGAGCTGATGTTTATTTGCTTGCATTAAAGTGTTCTGGTAGTTTTTACCATTTTAAATGCTTACTTAAACACCGATTTGCATCTTAATCTGTGGATGTAGAAATCTATGTGTATGGTTCATTGATGTTCTTATATCAGCATGCTATCCAAAGATTGGATGATTTTTCACCTAGTTTGGAAAGGAACTCATCACTTTTTCTTGTTCTGATTGTGTTGGTTTTCTGCAGATGGGTGTTATTGAATACACTAAACTATAACCCAAAGAAAATTCTAGCATTGTGACAAGTTTCTAAACTAACAAATTTGCTCAGGTTTTCATTGGTGACAGGAATACATTTTTATTCTTTCCAGGTAGGTTACGTTTCTTAAGAAAAATTAAATTAAAACTTTTGATTTACTTTTTGAAAAAGATTTCTAACTTTTGGCCAGTGCATTAAAGCAAATAAAGGAAATTATTTTTACTGGCTAATTGGATAGATTTGGCAGAGGAGATGAGACAAATGATTTGGTACAAGCAAAATTAAAATAATTTATAAATGATCATTATTATTATTGTTTGCCAAACCTTTGAGACATGGACAATGGAAGGAGACAGGCAAGTAATATAATCAAAACAAAAAAAAGACTATGGGGAAGGAGGGACTATGTTTTTATAATTCTATACTGCTTTGAGAGAGAAAAAAAGGGATGAGTAAACCTCAGTAGTTGTAAACAATTATTGACAAACTTCTATTTCAGGATAATGACAATATTAAAGTTCTAAAAACATAGAATTGAAGACAGCTTTACTTAAAGTATTATAAATAAGCCTGGCCATAAGAAAGAGAAACACCTGTAACTAATACACAGTCAATTGATTCATTAGATAAAACAGAATTAATGTTTACAACAGTTAGGTTGTCTTTTATAGACTTTTTTCCAGAACAGAGAATGCAAGTCCATCCAATTTAATGAATTGAAAGAAATTATCATAATCAGTGGAAAATAATGCATTATAATTAAGGTAACTTGAGTGCAAAATTTGTTGTTTCCAATGAGTTTATTTCAGTATGTGATGCTAATTCCCACAGTCTGAATGAAAAGCTCTGTTCTGTTCACGATGCCATCCTTTAACGATTGCAGTGCCTTCTGGAAAAAGATCAACCTATTTTCCTGTGACGTCATCACAAAACTAGGTTCACTGATGAGCTGGTTATGTTAACATGTGCTCAAAACGGTCACATTGGCTGCAGCCTTCAGTGATGTCAGTAGTTAGAACTTTGGTGCTTTAGAAACAAGGTCAACACATTTTTGTGGCAAACTAATGAGGGCAGTGTGTTATCTTCCAACAACTTAAAGCTCTCTTTCATATGCGACTCACGGCTTTTAATTACAGCTTGTGATGTTTGCTAAAGAAAAAGATGAACATGACAGAGCTATCAATCCTTGAGCACATTGTCTGCTTTCTTGCTACTCTCCACCGTGGACAGTCTTTCTCTGTCTCAGCTGCCTCAGGCATTGCTCCCATCGATTCTGCTCCTTCTTCTATCATGGACTTTGGAATTCTCTCTCCTTCCATATTGGACATTTCTTTCTTAGCCTTCAAATGTCACTTGAAAACCATTTTTTCTTTCCCTAAAATACTGCGGTGTATCTTCATTCAGTGACGTTTGACTGGATGTGCCTTAATACCATATATGGATGTTGGGTTGTTCCACATTTTCTGAAAGGTATACTTTACTGAATGAGTGCTCCTAGTGAGCTTATTATAATTTTAATCCTAAGATGTAGATGTTAAAAGAAGGCAGTTTGTGTTTATAATAAGAAACGTTGCACAAATGCTAACTTCATACTCTGTTACCTCTTTATTTATCAGTGGTGCTGGTGACAGTCAAGAACCCACAGGGTAATGTTGCAATTTGCATAAAAGGCTTAAAACAAACTGAATTTTGTTATTCTCCTTTGATTCAGAAATACTTTTTCAAATTTTTTTAAAATAACAAATATGTAATGCTTTCATTCTATGTGTATATGTTTTTTTATTATTCATTGCAAGAAATTAAGACGGGAGCAGCAGATAAAAATGTATGCATTCATGTAGATGAATGAACACACACACACACATGCACACACATATACACACATATACACCTACCCTCATCATCACATATTTCAACACTTTTAGATGAATCCCTTTAGAGGGGAATGTGTTCATTGGTGAACTAACATCATCAATGGAATATTCTGCTGGATTCAACACTATCTTTTATATTAAAACAAATACTTTAAGAAAAATGTAAACTAAGTCATTACAAAAAAATATTACCAATAGCTAGCAGTTTTGTCATGCATCATGCATAATTTCTCCTGCTGTGGAATGGTTTATTTCTGTAATTTTATTTTCTATGGAACACTTGAGAGAATGCAGCTGTTGATTGCAAACCTGTTTTGGGTAAGTTCAGGTGGTATGAGTGATACATGTTTGCATGGTTTTTGTTGGTCACCTGCACCCAGCTTGAACTGTTTGCAGGAGAGTTCTAATGTGGAATTTGCTAAATAGATTTTTTTTTATGTACCTGTTTTTCTTTTAGTGCTTTTGCATCTTTTAGCTGAAATTCTTTTAATTTTTTTTGTCCTTTTTTTTACATGGCTTTTGCTACATGCCATTTTAATATTGACTTGGATATCAGTTGAAATGGCATTTTACATTTTGCTTTTTTTGTTTTTGATAATTTGATACAACTGCACCAACATTTTACTTTTTACAGAATGGTATTGTAAAAGAGTAAACATTTACTTGTGTAGGTATTTCAAAATTTAGCTCTCTCTAAGAATTGTGTTAAATTTCAGGATAAAAAGTTAAATTTTCGGCTTTCTGGCTGGAACACACTCTTGTAGATATTTGGTTTGCTTCTAAGCAATATTTGCAGACCTTAGTGATCGACTTATTTTACCATCATTTTAGAAATAAATGCTACAGAATCATGAGACCAAGATTTTGTCTCTCATCAGAATTTTTTTTTTTTAAAGAAAAGTTTCTGACTTTTTTCTTGCAGACTGTTTTACAAACAGTTAATTGCAAGTCTATTCTTTGCATATTATAATTATTAAAGCATAAGAAGAAAGCTTAAATAGGAAACCTCCTTAAACATAACTGGTATCATCTCAGCATTGTCTTCTAGTTTGAGGATTTCACTCAGTTGTGATGCTCATGTTTGTCCACAAATGTGTGACATTGGCCCCAGGAAACTGAGCATGTGGTTGGAGGATTATATGCTTATTCTGTTGCATAGTGTGGCCATTCACATTAACATAGACATGCAAGGGACAATACTTAATTATCACATCACAAAAGTTTGTAAATAATCACACACGAGTTCCTATTCCCTTCTCTTTTTCTCTCCAAAAACAAAAACTTGGATGATGTGAATAAAGGAAAGAGCAAACCAGCAGCGGGAGATGCTATCAGACTGCTAAATCAGCCATTCCCTAAATGATTAAAGAGGTGACAAAGAATTGAAAAATATTTTCAAAGAGGTTGAAAGGCTGGCAGTATCACTGTTAGTCTCTAATTCTTGAGTATACTTACCATTGTTTTTTTTTGTGTATTTTTTGGAACTTACTTTTTCTTGGGGTGCTCTATGGGTGAATGTTTTTAAGAAGCTTTCTTTCCTGCTGTAGTGTAGCCATCTAAAAAAAAGAATTTCCAAATATCAACATGAATGTAAATTAACAGTTCATGTTATTGTCCCCTGACTGGCATCTTGCTGATCATGAACAAATGACTTACACTTCTATTATAGATTATTTTTTTATACTTCTTCCCATCAGAGTGAATGTAATGTGTCAAAACCAAAATGATGCCTAACTTTGTAGTTTCTAGGATAGATGCACACCATACATTAAGTACTCATACCTATCTTTGTTCCTTTTTAAAAATTATTTTAACTTTTATAAGCAGTTTTCATCATCAGAAGAAAACTATTCAGCAGTGGAGGACATCAATTATTTCAATGCCAATAGTAAAACAATTCTTGATTTAGCCTATTTTTGTTCTTCAGTTCGGCCAGCCTGAATTTCCTGACTTATTAAAGCCCCTTCGTAGTGCCTTAAAATGTCCTGTTTGCACAAATATGCATGAGATATTGCATACTTTCTCTGTAATCTCTTGGTAATATAGTACTTCTTTCAGGAATGTTGATATCCATTGCATGCTATACTTGGAAATCTTTCTTTTTAACCTCGTCCAGGAGCTATATGAGGAAATGTTATTTTCTTGCAATGAAAGGTTGACATTGTATGGATTTGCCTGAGATAGTCAAGTCATAAATGAGAAATCAGTACATAACCAAAAAATATAAAAACGTGGCGGGGGGGGGGGGAAGGTCTGAAAAGCACCAGAGTAGTTGTAATAATCTTTTGCAAGAGTCGGCATTTGTGATAATTTCTCTTGGCATTTTGTAATTAACTTAAGAGATGTTTACTTCATACTAAGATACCAAGTTTTAAGTTAAAAGATCTGCTGTTTTATGGCAGCTTTTTTTAAAAAAGAAATCTGAATCTGGCATTTAAGTTTTGACGGCGCATGCATCCATGATTTAAAATTGGACTAAATACTATAAAATAATGAAACAGCATCATGCATTTACCCTACGTTTCGCTTCATTATTCCCCTTAATTTGTGCATGTTCACATCTCTTTGGTGTTTCAGTACAGTTGCTTCCTTGTCAAACATTCATTGTGCATACGTCTTTGGGTTTCCAGACCCAATGTCTTCAGCCGTGAAGAACGAATCCAAAAGTGCTGTGAAGCTTTCATGGAACGATTGATACAGCTGAACCAAGAGAAAGAGTATGAGATGAATGGCCATGTTGGAATGGCAGTGGATAATTTTGTTGCAACTGTACGTTGGCGTTTTGTTGATCCCAAAGGACCTCTTCTGGGCAAAGTCACTAAAGATGAACCACTTGCACATGAGTATGTTTATTCTTTCATAAGAATGCCATGACTAACTGCAAAATAACTGCTGCTGGGCAGATTGTAGGATCAAGTTAGGAGAGTTTCTTACCTTTATTAGGCTTGATTGTTTTAGCAAAGATTTATTTGCTGCTTAGCATTTTATTGTTCAGACAAAACATTTACTAAATTTTTATTACAGTGAATTAAAATTAAGTATCAGTAAATTCATGCATGGTCAACACTAACACAGGATTAAAGATATTCCGAAAGCTTCCTTGGCCTTGTTAGTAAATACTTAGTGGCATGCTGATAGGAGATGTCTAATCAAAAGATAGTAATACCCTTTAGTTCGTGCATTTGGACAGTTACTTTGTGATACCACCCAGTCATGAAGGATCTTTGGAAAAAGAAGCTGAGATGATGATGACAGAAGGAATGAAGGTGATGGCTGTGAATGGTTGGGTGATGGGAGATGACCCGCTCAGGAACTTTGCTGAAGAAGGTCTGTGCCTTGCCTTTGATTCTTACTTTAAAAGACACTTCACAGATCTAGAATATATGTATGTGCACATTTTGCATATTTTCTCTTAAAAATTATTTTGTGTGGGTTTTTGTTTTGGCTCTTTTTTGAGTACATGATCTAATTAAATAAGAAATTTGATGTAGTGTTTAACCCTTATAGCACAAACGTGGCTTTGTCAGAAAAGCACAAGGAAGGCAATGTTCATTACTTTTATTGCAGAGTTCAAGCTTTCTTCTTTCCAAAAATGTATAGGTTTCTTGGTCTAATGTTTACCTGAGAGCAGTGATAATAAAAACAAACATCACCCACAGTCGTCTTCACAGTTTTCAGTTATTAGCCATTGTCTTTGTAATATATGCAGTGCTATAAAGGTTAAAGCATTTGTAAATGGACTATCTGTACATAGGCAATGTATATCTGCGCCGAGAGCTTTTAGCATGGGGAGACAGTGTTAAACTGCGATATGGAGAGAAACCAGCAGACAACCAGTACTTGTGGGACCGGATGAAAGAGTATGCAGAAAACACTGCACGCACCTTTCATGGTGTAAGGCTGGACAACTGCCACAGTACCCCTATTCATGTAGCAGAGGTAACATGAAACATTTGTTATCATAGCAGAGGTGAACATGATACATGTGAACACTCATTGTGAAAACACCAATATGGTGCTTGCACAATAGCTTTTCTTAACTTAAGATGCATTTTTTTCAAAACGACGACTTCACCGTAACCCTGTCCTTACCATGAGCATGCATAATGTGTGAAATTTTCTTTGTGTATGAGTGAGTGTATGTTGAGCATGTCTGTTATATGCGAATATGGCTGCTTAGTTCTTGATGATTTAGTCTATGTATGATTTATGTAAAATGCTCTGAGCAAATCTTTGGAAAGGCGCTATACAAGTCCTCATTACTGTTCTTCAGAGTGGAAGAATAAGATGAAAACTCTTTATTAAGAGTTTTTTTCAGAGTTGTGAGTCCCTAACTTTTTTTGTGACTTGTATGTGTGTTTTAATATCTCAAAAAACTGTAATATAAATAGAACAGTTTGTTACAAAAAAATTATTTTTCATTGACAGCTATTAAATATGACTACTAATCTTTCTTTAACTCTTTTACTGGCCTGTTGTCTTATGTAACCCTTAAAATGTAGATTTTATGACTTTATTGCCAGTATCTTGAACCTCACTAAACACAAAATTGTTGTTCTTGATTGTCCTGTTTTGCAGCATTATTCTATCCAAACATCCATCAGTTCAATTATTGTTTCCATGAGTGAATGAATGCTTGAGTATATCTGTGATCACAAGAGAAATCAGCAAGACTCACTCTCATGAACACCTAAATGTAATGTCCACACACAGCTCAAGAGGTATCACACACACAAAAAGGAGACGAAAGCTTAAATTTTAAGGATACCAGACTTTGACCCACTAATCTTTTATAGTAATACCTATATAATTAAGAACAGGTGTGACAAGTGTGGTAAGTATCACTACAATGGACTACTGATTGATCTTTTCTGCATTCATTATGGAAGAAACAACTCCTTTATGACCTGTAAATTTTAACTGTACTAGATCAACACCTTGGTCTATAAAAAAGATTTCATTCAGCGGAGCAATGACATGGTCTTCCATTAACTGCAATAAGAGAGCCACATGATTTTCATCTTTCTTTTGTATTTTTGTGTTTGTTAAATGTGGGGAACTAGGCTTTGGGCAGGGAACTGTGCTATACAAGTTCACTGATTATTATTATTATCAAGTGTCATGTGCTGGATTGTAATAGAAAGGTTAAATCTTTGTTAAGTTCTTTTCTTACAGGTATTTGTTGTAATATATGCTTTGTGTTTAGAACTCTTTTTTTTGTATAGTATATGATCGATGCAGCAAGAAAGGTGCGACCAAACCTGTACGTTGTGGCTGAGCTTTTCACAGGCTGTGAACACCTGGACAATCTCTTCATGAATCGCCTTGGAATCACTTCACTTATCAGAGGTTAACATTTTCAAACATGTTTAGGTTTATTTTTGTGTGGCTTACCTGCATAAGAATTTTCAAGGCTATCTTTAATCATGCATGCTTCATTTTTCAATCCTAAAATGGCACCTGTTTTGATATATTTTAAATGATGGCATGGAATGTGTTGATTAATGTTCTGTGGATAGAATGCTGAAACTGTCCTGCTGCATCAAATGTTATTTGGCTAATAAGGTACAGATGTAGTTTTATTGTTCTGCTTGTCAGCTGTGTTTGTGTAGGCATCTCCATTGTGTGGGCACTGTTAGTGTCAAAACTTTGGATCCTCATTCCAGTCATAAGGATGCAATAAGGGAGTAGTACTGAGCCTTCTGCTGCTGCTCTACACTTGTGTATATGTAGCTTTTCAAAAAGAAAGTATATATATATATTTTATCCCAGTGCTGCCTCATTGTGAAGCCATATTTCAGGAAAGATGAGCAAAGAGTTGGGTGTTTGAGAACTCAGACAGGGATGAAGTTGATGGAGCCATGCTTAGAATATAACTGTCACTACTGATAACTTGTTCAGCTACTTGAGAACTCACCATCGAACTCTTGAAGAAATGCATTTCATTTGTTGAAAGCTTATGGTGGAACAGGAGAGAGATTCCCAGTCTCCAGTGAGGATGACACTCAATATTTTACACCAGGGTCTCAATAAAATTTGTAAATTATTAAGCTAAGCCATCAAAAACTGTAGTATTTCTTGTAGGTATTGATTTCAACACTGCATAAAGATGCTGTTTGCCAAGAAAAAATGCAAGAAGAAATATGAATAGATTCTTTATTATAACCAGGAATAAGTGCGGAGTCAATGTGTTTGACACCATGCGGAGACAGATTTTAGGATAACCCCTTGCAGTCTACTTCATCTTTGATCAGATTGGTGACGATGGGTAATCATCTTCCATCAAGTCACTGGATCTGTGAGGATATCTGATTAAGTTCCTGCATGAGCTATCTTCAGAACCCATGTCTGAAGCAATGCAGCTGATACTCAAGTAACTATTTAGCAACAAAATAGTTGTGAAGACTGCCAGATGAAAAGTGCGTGTAACTGAACTGTTACTATGTGTAATGTGTGCAAGCACCTTGCCTGTGGCAAATGCTTGGCCAGACTTTGCATGGCCTGAAATAAAAAGCTTAAGGGTATCGCGCACTAATGAGTAATACTGCATTGCATACTCTGATTACATCCCTTATGGTATGGCTGTTTATAGCGCCATATTGTCTTGCTGCATCAGTGAACGTTTCTTTCCATTCTGGGTATAGGCAGCTGTAGCATACAGACAGCAAATCAAAGTTTGGTTTTGCTGACATTTTTGTTAACTCCACAGGTGAAATAAAGAAAGAAAAGTAAAATTTTTCCAGAATTTTGCTTCAAGTACTTAGTAATTTAACAAGCTTCACCCTTGTTGTTTGTGTCACTTGACTCACACTGCTATTCTAGTGCTAATGCATGATTTCTCATCAGTTTTAGTCTGTCTCTTTAATGGGCCTATCTTTATCTATTTAATTTCCAAAGATGTGCTTTATGCATGCTAATTGTCGTCTATTCAGATGCTGAAAACAAAGCTTAGTTCTATAAATATATATATATATATATATTGAGGTTTGCATGGTGAAATCACCATATTGGATCATTGGTGTCACTTTATGCTATATTTAATTAATTATTCATGTGCATATCAGTTTACTGTATCAGTCTTTTGCTGGCTGTATAATACAGTCTACAATTCAAGGCCTACATGTATCTGAAATAACAATGAGTTATTGAAAAAGTGTTTGTGGTTGTGCTGAAAACATAAATTTTGGATGCAGCTATAATGGAACTTTAAAAAAGTTCTTTATCATCAGAATGATGGGTTGTTGAGGAAATAACATGAATTGTTCTTTCAGAGGCCCTGAATGCATGGGATGCCCATGAGCAAGGAAGACTGGTGTTTCGCTATGGAGGCTTTCCAGTGGGGTCCTTCGCCCAGCCTAGGGTTCGCCCTCTGGTACCTTGTGTCGCTCATGCTCTCTTCTATGACCAGACTCATGACAATCCTTGTCCTATTGAGGTCAGTTGTAGGTGTTCATTAATTTCCTAGGTGAACAGACATTTCAGCTGATCATTTGAAAATAGTTTTTCTCTTAAAGGGAAAAGCCTTATTTACTTATCAACTCCAAACATTACTCGAGATTTTGGCTGTCCATTAGCTCTTGGTGAAAATACTCTTGTACTTTGCTCAGTTTAGTGGGACAAGGTACAAGGATGCCAGGAAAACGTTCCCTGCACTTGAGAACTATATGCCATAAAAAACATCCAACATGAGCATGTTTTGTTTGTTTTATGTACTATCTGCTTGTCATTATATCTGGTCAAGAATATGCTCTAGTTATGAAATGATAATGAAAATAAGAAATTTGACTTTAAATACAAAGTGAATCACAGACATATTGGAGATTGATTGATTGTATGTGTGTGTGAATGTGCATGCATATGCATGCGGGCGTCATGACAGAAAATAAAGATACATGTTCTTGATTTTGGTAAACATTTGGATCTTAAATAAATGTTACGCACAGATAATTGCTAAATCAAAGTAATGTTGAAGTCTTGATCTGCATTGCAGAAACGCTCAGTGTATGATTCCTGGCCCAGTTCAGCTCTTGTAGCAATGGCAAACTGTGCCACGGGCAGTAACAGAGGCTATGACCAGCTGGTTCCTCACCATGTATGTATTTGTAGTGGCCTTTCCTTATACCAGAAAATTTATTCCAACAGAAGCTTATACAATTTAAAAGCAAAATTAACGGTCAGTTTGTGATATGCATTACAATAACTGCTTCATCCCAATGAACTGCATATACTGTGCAAGAACTGTAAGTTTTGATGTAATATTTTTGTAGATCAGTACCATTCTAGGGGTTAGTAAGTCATCTTTATGTAAGGTCCAACCTCACTATCTCATTCAAGAAAAAGGTTTTATTATATTTGATAGCAGGAGCCATCTTTTCATTATTCTTGTAGGAATAATTCTTGCCTTGTTCTGCCATATTCATATAACTATTCCTACTTGTAGTACCTAACTTATCAGTCAATGATGGTCAAATAATGTAAAATAAACAGCAGTTATAATTTTATTTTAAGTTAATTTAGCAATGGGAGAGAGGTGGAAATGGATGGTTGCAAAGATGGCCATTGCATCATCATTAGTGGCAGCAGTCTTATTCACCAGCTTTTCTTGCTTTGTAATGGTCATTTATGGCAAAGAATACAGCTTTGGTATGCAGCATGTTCAAGATGCCATTCAGAATGCCATCTGCATGAATACCTGCTGAACAGGTGCACACATAGCCTCACCCACTTGGTGCTGTATTAGATTTTTCGTAGCAGATGTTGGGGCTTTGTTATAAGGAGAGCTAGTGGGCTCAACATCAGATAAGGGAGTTTTTAAAAATAAAAATAAAATATTGTGAGAAATTGAGCAGAAGTTCAGATGAAGTTCAAGTGTAAATGTTTTTCTTAAAGATCCATGTTGTGACTGAGAGGCGGTTATACCCGATGTGGACTAAAGACCAAACAAACGCATCAACGATCAGCATAAATTCAGGCATCACCAATGGTAAACGTCTCCTCAACAACCTACACTATGAGCTAGCCATAGGAGGATTCAGGGAGGCAAGTCATCTTTTGTTTTTTTTTTACCTACACATTGTATGAGCACTTGGCCTGAGTCATAGTTTTTAAATTAATATGTGGTTAGAGCACCCACATCTGAGGTCAGAGGCATGCACACTAACTGCTTTGATACCTGCACTATGCAGTGTTCTTCCCTTTTTGATCTAGCTATGAAATGGATACCTGACCTTATAGAGAGCCAGGGAAGCAACGTTAGTGTTTGATGTAAATTTGGTACTGCCCTTACAAAAATTAGTTCATTGATAAATACGGTCTCTAAGATTTTACCCCACTCAACTGAATGGTAATATGACTTACCTTTCAATTTTGTTCAGATTTAGATTGTTTGATCTTTCCTCAGGTATATGTGGATCAGCTAGATCCTGAAGTAGTGGCTGTAACCCGTCATAATCCTCAGACTCACCAGTCTGTTATTCTGGTAGCACGTACAGCCTTCAGCAAGCCTGGAGATCCAAACAACCAGTGTTTCTTCAAACCGATCTATGTTCAAGGTATGTTTGCTGTGGGGTTTTTTTCCAATCCAGAAAGATTGGTCTAGTATGCCCAGGTATCTCTTTTGACTGGCAGTGGAGAATATGCTTTTCTTCCTCATATTTTACCAGATGACATGACTATATGGAGGTATCACCCTCTAGCTACCCATTCCAGTTGTCCACTCCCAATTGGTCAAGAATGACTAACAAACAGAGAATACAAAATCAACCAGCTTGCCCCCAATCTTTTTTCTGCCAGACTGGTGAGTACACCTCTCCAGTTAACTCACAGAATTGTTCCCCTTCAGCTCAGTCCTTTCTTTTTGGACGCATGAATTTTTATCATTTTGAAAATTGTTTTACAAAAATAACCATATAAGGTACAACTATTGTTTTGCTTTTCTACACAGATAAAGTGTACAATGAGATTGGAGAGTTCAAATTTTCACAATTGAAAGTGATTCAAGCCTGTTTTATTAGACAGCTAGATATCCAGGAAGGTAAATGAATGGGATCCAAAAAAAAAAAGTTTGTAAAGTAGGCTACCACATTAAACTGGGTTCTACCATCACAAATCTTTCCAAAAATCCAGTTTAAATGTCAAAACTGTGTGTGGGATGATCTATACGGAATCTAAATGTACATAGATAATTGTTGCATTTGCCTAAAGTTAGAGTGCTTTTAGTGCTGAGGATCTCTGACACATTTTCAAAAGGCAGTGACTAGATCTGGCCTGGGATGCATCCAGTTAGTCCCCCGTCCGACCATGTCGCATGGCATGTTAGGTTCATCTTCCTCGAGCCTTAAGCAGGTATGTGGTGTACAGACCTTGCACCTGGCTCATCCCTATCATGATGGGAAGCTGCAGTACTTTTTCCTTTCGGGAAGAAAGCACAGGCAGTGTGATGCAGCACCTGCAATTGACCTTGCAGTCCAGTCTTCGGGACAAGTCCTCCATTAGTGGCAATGCAACATCAGCAAGCACTGGACAAGAGAAAGATTCTATAATTTTCCTCAACAGGAGCAGTTCTGGGCCTGGAAGCTGCCTGCGAAGTTCACTTCACCATGTGGTTTTTCTTTCAGAACAGGTGACCCTTAGGAGTCATCCCTCATCTGGAGCTGTGGAAGTCATTGTACCTTAGACCCTTGCGTCTATGCAGTGATCAGGGAGGGGCTTCATTGACTCCCAGCAGACCCCCATTCAGTTGATATCCAGTTTGGACGCTGGTACCAGCCGTCTTGGAGAAGGCAAGGGCTTTGTGAATTCAGGAGGTAAAATGTCAGGACCTGCCAGCCTTATATTCCATCCTGTTCCTGGTGACAAACCAGGAGGTCGCTTTAGACTGATCTTGGATCTTAGCAAACTAAACATGTATCTCTGTCAGCCTCACTCTTCCTTGCAGTAAACTAATTTGCCCCTCTGCCATCCTGTAGATCACTCGCATTTTTGCCTCTTCTTATCCACCTAGTTTTTTGGGACCAAGAATAGGTTATGGTTTTAAGTCCACAGGAAGTTACTTTTCACCCACTTCCAAAGAAGATGACCAGTGATCTGAAAAAACTTTAGGATCCAGTGTGAGTCTTACATATTTGCCCTAATTTAAGATTAGCCTCTTTCAGGAAGGCCATTCACACCTGTTCTTACCATTGCAGAAAGGAAAGGATAACATCACGGTGCAGACAATAAAAGCTGTCCTCAGAGCAGCATACATGAATCTGTCTCCATGAATTGAATTTCTGGTTAAGGCAAAGGCACATGAGGTTTGAGTTGTAGCTACTAGCCTAGCATTTTCTAGAAATGTAGCCTTTGAAAGCAATATTCAGGCTATAGGCTGGCATTCTGATTCACGTTCACCAGGTTTTTCCTGACATTGTGGCTCATTCTGACTCACTGGATGCTGTCGGTAACATTTGGCAGCTTATCGTAAACTTCTCAGCCAGGCTGGAATTGAGGTGCGTCTTTTTTTTCTGCTCTTGAGGCAGTAGGCTACTCCCTCCACCTTATCCATATAATCATGTCACCTAGTACAGTACAAAGAAGAAATACTATTTTTTGGTAGTAAAATTTATTTTTTCAAGTACTTATCAGATGACAACTAGTTTCTTCCTCCCTGGGTCCTTTCTCAATTCTGACAAAAAACTAGGGAGGTGTACTCACCAGCCAGGCAGGTAGAGTTGGAGCTTTTGAGTTGGTTGATTTTGTGTTCTCTTCATTGATTGGTCATTCCTGGCCAGTTGGGAGTGGACAACTGGAATTGGATATGTAGGAGGTGATATCTCTATAAGTCATATTATCTGCTAAGTACTCAAAGAAAGAAATGTTACTACCAAAAATGGTATTTGTACTGTAAGAAAAAAGAGAAAAACTGCTACTGAGTTTGTTTATAATTGGATCATCCTGAAAATTCCCATGATTTTTATGGTTTCTATGTTTGAAACTGCCTATATTTATCTTATGTGGAATTGGTTGAATATTTTGTTTATCATTACACTTGATTGTGAAGCAAAAGTTGGCTAGTTTGATGCCTTCTCAGATCTGTGGTTGGAAAAATGCTGCTTACGAAGCAGAAATTTGTACAAGATGTGTCAAAGAATGTAGAGATGATGAAAGGGGAGGGATGGGCTGCACATTGTACATTTTGTACTCAAGATACTCTTTTAAATGTACAGTTCAAAACCACACATACTCTCAGAATAATTCAATAATTAAGTTATAATTTTTGTGGTTATAGCAATATTGAGCCATAATATTCTGACCTGACTTAAGGGATGCTACCTCTCATACATATTACAATTCCTGTTTTTCACAGACTTCTTTCCCTCATCGAAATAAAAAATTTATCATTATAAAGCCAAGTTAAAAATACATCCATCTGTCTTTCACATTATTGCCAGGCATTGTAGAAGAGATCCTTTTTGAGGGAAGTATCCGTAAGAGCTCAGATGACGAATACTTACCAGATGACAATTTCATCACTGGATTGCCTGCCTTTTTCATTGATGTCAGTGAGCACATTCCTATGAACCTTAGCAGGTACTGCTATGAGCGTGAGCTGGATGATGGCAATACACGGGAAATTTCCTTCAAGAATTTCACTCCAGGAACTGTTGTTGCTTTCAGGTATGTGAAGAACAGATAGACTAGATACAAATTTTATGAAGGCCATAAAATATAGGTATCCCAAACTGATGCCTATCAATGATAAGTCTATGGAAGTCACAACCTAGATTTTTGTCTGATTTCCCACAAATATATTGGGGTTGAATTCCATCAGTGGGAAATAAAACTGAATGAATAACTATATAGTCTTTTTTTATTTCTTAATCATGCAGAATGAATTATTAATTATTGAACAAAGTCACTCTCATGGTTGCAGTCTCCATGCCATTGGCAAAAGAGTTACAAATATGATCATGGAATAGCTTTGTGCTTTGGGTGTGCACTTCAAACGACAAGTATTGTGTGATGAACTGAAATAAATGACTTAATTTCATTTTGCATGCACAGTGTAGTAAAGTCTTCTCAACTAAGGAAATGTTGAAGCTTAACTAAAACTAATTGAACATTTTTTTTTGGCAAAGAAATAAATCGAAGTCAGAAATTGAAACAAAATGCATAACTTTATTTTTTATTCAACCAGTTTGTATGTATTCTATATGCACCTAACGCCTAACAATGGAGCAGGTGTCGACAAACTTTAACCGCCATTTTCACAGGGATGCTGGTCAATAAGATCATTTGCTAATTCAACTACCGAGTGAGCTTTTTTCTTCTTCTGTGACTTTCGAATTTCCCATCGGTCTTTTCTGCGTAATGGTTTCTTCTGAAGATCTTAAAGATCACACAGTCAGTCCTTTGCTTAAAGACTTTCATGCAGTTTTTCTGCTTTGTGATTGCATCAATCCCAGAAGTCTTCTGGAGATTTCAGCTCCATGATCCAAGTCTCTGTTGATCTATTTTGCGTTCCTACAGATGATGCAATGGCTTTCCAAGATGTAGATCTGAACTCAGGGCTGTCGAGAGCCAGCACAGGCCCCGGGGTAGACGACTTGCTAAAACAAGTAGCTGGTAAAGTTCATAGATTCAAAAGTTACAAGAAGCTAAAGAAGACAAAAGTTATGTCAGACAAATCAGTAACAAAGCATTGTGGTTGTTCCAAATCTCAGCTGTCTGATTCTCCACCAGCAAGTAGCCTTACGACAACTCCCTACCACTGGCAGAAAACAAGGTGAAGGTTACTCAGCATCAATGAGTCATCATCATCAGAAGTGGTCATGGTGCAGTTTGACAGTGTGGCCTGCCACTATCAGCTATATACAGGAATAGGCAAAGGTCACAAAGATACAACCACAGTGCATCTAGCTCAGCACTTGCCAGCAGGACTGCAGGTGCCTGTTAAACAGATTGATCTCGAAAACTTAGATCATGAGTTCTCTTATGCACAGAAAGAAGCTGTATTAACCAGGGAGTTACAACATGAGACTATTCTCCCACCTTACTGTACTTTCGTCCATCGCCATGAACTGTGGATACTCATGCCTGTTATGGGCTATGGTTCTTGCCATGACCTGCTGCATGCCTGTTTTACAGCGATTTGGCAAAGCTACATATATCTTGCAGGATGTACTGCATGCTCTGGAATACTTGCATAGAAGAGGTGTCATACAGAGGGGCATGAAGGCTAGCCATGCTTTAATATCAGGTAGCAGACAGATGAGCTACAACCGTCTGACCCACCACACTTGGAACTGAAAAGTGGTGTTAACTTGCAGCAGTCGCAGCTGGAATGACAGCTGCAATATAGCTTCATACATTTTCTAAATATCCTAATGCATTGTGCAGACTTTGACAAATATTGTCAGCTTCAGTGCATCATGTTAAAGCGCATTGAGCTCTATTGTGTGTGGAGACATGCACTATACAAGTCATCATTATTATTATACCGTGAGGACTCTAAGGACGATGCTTGCAAAAGAACTCACATTTTTTTAAGATCATAAGATTGACTTTCTGTCATCTTCTTTAAAACACTGGCTTAAGAAGTAAAATTTGTTCACATATCCGGTATACATTTGGAATTTTTGTTCTGTACTCATTATCCTGCTTCTGTTCTCAGCCATCTATCAGCAAACTTACATGATGCAAAGAACATTATGCTGCTAGAGAGTAGTTGATTTTCATCACATCTTTGTGTGCTGCCAGCCACACTGGTGTGAACATTCAAAAATCTCATTTGATCTGAACTTGCATTCAACTTTGAACTGTGCAGTAATTTTCTCTTCCTTTTAAGTTTCTCTAACCTTTTGTGTACCTTTTAAGTTTTGATAACTTCAACTGGTGGAGAGATTTTTTTTAACTTCCTAATGTGTAGTTCCCATGAGAAAAGCTTTAATTTGAAGTGAGATAAAATACTATGTTTTTTAATGTATCAAATGCAGTCAACAATATTACAAAATGTATAAAGTAAAATGTCTTGAAATGAACAATTGAATAGATGTTGCATCTCCAATCCATTGAAACCAAAATCATGGCTGTAGGTCAACTAGAAGGAAAGTTATTAAAGAAAGTTTGTAATGTGTTTTAGGAAATAGATGATAACATTTTAATACAATGGAAGCTTGTTAAATTGCACATTCTGTCAGCTTTAAGTTTACATGGTTATGGTTATTTTCTTAATGGTGGATGTGGCTGAAAGAAATCGGATTTGAATCCTTATTTATATAGATACCCCCAATTTACAAATTTTAAGTGATTACAAAAATTGCACAAAAAATTAATGTTTCAGAAATTGCTAACTTTAAGCCTTTAAAATTTGGAAGTAAAGATCTGTAACACTGTATTATTCAGATAGAATTTAATTTTAGTTTGGGCTACCTACATAAAGTTCAAAACTTGCTGTCTACCCTAATGCTAGTTACACTTTGATAGTGTATGTTACCGTAAAGAACTGTATTTTCATACCAGCAGCACAAATGTAAACAAATCTAGTAACATTGAGGACAAAACTATGCTGTGATACTCATTTATTGTTGGATGTGTGAAAACTGCAGTTTGTTAACTTTATCTGTGCCAGACTTGATCTTATGAAAACAGTTTGTAAAAGATTTCTTCTGTTTAGTTTACTAGTTAACAGTCTGATATTTTATCTTACTGTGTATTTAGCTCATGCAACAATTATGAGCCTCAAATGACGTAAACTTACGTGTCATAAAGACATCTAACTGCCTGATAAACAAGATTTTCCATCACTTTCATGGGCAAACCTTGCTGTATTCTGTTTAATTGCAGTAGCATTATTTTTATTTCACAGATGTTCCATGACAGAAAGAGCTAAAAAGGCAGTGTTGGAGATCAGAAAATGCCTGGGACAGTTTGGGTACATGATGCGTTCATATAGTGGCAATGTCACCTTTGATGATACCTGGGACAGCTCTAACTTCCGAGCCATTGTTTCACGCTTGACACTGGGTGACTTGAACCGTATCCTGTACCGAGTAGAAAAGGAGGAGATTGATGACCACTTTGGCTTCAGCACTTACCACATACCTAATCATGGCAACTTATGCTACTCTGGTCTGCGGGGTTAGTAAGTGGTTTGTGTGCATACTTTGGTTGTCAAGTGTTAAATACAAGAGAGGTAACAAGCACTTCTGTTTTAAATTGTGCTTCCTACACTGAACACATTCAATGCTGTCATAACCCACACTATCATAGTGTAAACATGTACTATTAGTAAGTGTATGTTCATATACTGTCTAAGCATGCATGCCAGGAAGAGATGTAACTGCACATTCAGCCATTTTTTACTTCTGCTCTTCTAAGGCCGTTATCAAGTAAAGTCAGTTAAGAATGTAATTTGTTTTAGCAAATTCTCTTTCTTCAAGATGTATCAAATTACATGAATTCCCACTTTTCTTACCTTCATTAATCTTGTGGAATATTGGGCTAAAAGATTAGGGAGCATGCACTAAAATGTCTTATAGGAGGTAATCCACTGAGCTACAGAGCCATTAGCAAGCTGGGGTCTACATCCAGGGGAGAAAACTTTACATAAAGGGGTCTATAACTATTAGCTATGCATTTCCCACAGTCATTAGTTAAACAGTTTGCTTATAAATTTGATTGTACTCCGACATAAAATATGGATAATTTTCCTTGCGATAGGTGTGATGTCTGTCCTTGGAGAACTTCGGCCCAAGAATGATCTTGGACATCCTCTGTGTCAAAATATTCGCCAGGGAAACTGGCTGCTGGACTACATATCCAACAGGCTGAAGACAATCACCAACACTGTCAAGGTGAGTAAAGTGTATTGTTGAGGTTTAGTTGTCAGAGAGTTTGAGTGTTGTTAAATGACTTCTTGAACTACCAATCTTTTATGTGTCTGATGCCACAGTGTTGAACCATTAAATGTGGTTGTGCTTTTTTATATTTTATAGTTCACCTTTGTCTGCATAGACATTTCTTTCATCTTTTTCATACATATACTTTCTTACTTTGAAACTGCCTTACTTTCAGAAAATTTCCTTTTTCGGTCTTTGTCTTTTTCTCTTTTCATCTTTTCTTATCTGTGTATGTGTTTTGTTTCTTTTTATTGGCTTCAAAGTGACATGACCTTATGAGATATATAGCTATAACCTTTTTAACTATATAAAATTTTCTGCCCTGGTGCAAGTCCCATACCTGCAGGTGAAGCACATTTTTCCACACACAACAGAGCTCAGTGCACTTTAACATGATGCACTGAAGCTGACAGTTTTTGTCAGTTATATTTAAAGTCTGCACAGTGCGTTAGGATATTTAGAAAATGTATGAAGGTGTATTGCAGCTGTACTTCCAGCTGCATCTGCCTCAAGTTAACATGACTCTTCAGTTCCAAGTGCGGTGGTACCTTCCTTAACACTTGCTATATAAGCATAAGACTAGCATTCCTACCAGTCTTTTCATGTGGTTTCTCTTCCTTTCTCTTCAGAAGCACCAAGCACTTAATTGGCCACCTTCCACTTCCCAGCATCTAGATATGGCCTTACCTCTTCTTGTGTTGCATCATGTTCACACCAAGCATGCACTTCATCTACCGTAGTTCAAGGGTTAGCATGCTTTTCCTTAGATGACATGGCCATCTTTTTAGAGTTTTCAAGGCAAATGAGGAGATTATGGAGGAACATAGCTTTTCATCAGTTTTTCAGTGAGCAGCATGTGTTTACCTGCTGATTGATGTCCAAAAGTGGAGAAGGAGCCTCAACTGTAATTTTTCACATCAGCGGTTTTTCACTTCAGAAATTGTGGTTATATAACAACCAACCAACCATCTCATACTTATGTCCTGCACATTGACCGCTTTTTCCTTCCTGGAATCTAGCTTGGGTTCTTACATTCCTTAGTTCTGAAATATGTGGACTTTGTCCCTTTTTTGTGGGCCCATGACGTGAGCCACATCATCTAGTCTGGCCTTTCAAAGAAATGTACCTCTTGCCAGTATTATGTCAGGTGGAGATTGGACTTCATTATCAGCAGGTTTTTTTCTGAAAGATAGCTCCACGGCCCCAAAGTTGCAGCCGAACACATCACACTGTAGTCAGCAAGAGCTCCACAGCTGTCAGGTATTATGATCCGCATTCTGATGGCTATTCTTTTAACGTTATGTTATCTGGTAAGGTCAATGAAGAAATATCATTTTGAAGACCTACCAGATGACATTATGTAAATTCCTTCCCTACCTCCCCACTCATCTTGGTTATTGAGTAGTGGTGAAAAGACTGGCAGGAATATCAGTCTTGTGTTTATATAGCAAGTGTCAAAGCAGGTAGCCTCCTATTTTGCAGCACCATCTGCAGGCAGGGTATTTGCAACCATAGAAAATTTGATTTTGAAAATGTACACAATGTATGGTCATGTCATCTGGCAAGTCTTAAAATAATGTTTAAAAAAATCTAAAATTTTCTTTCATTCTTGTATTCTTTCATTGTTCATCCCCTGTGTGCTTTGATACATTGTTAAATAGAAGTGAAAAATATTTAATATTATGTTTGTAGCTTGGAGAATGGTTTGAAAGTACCTTTGATCACGTGAAGCAGATCCCTCGTTTTTTGGTGCCTTGCTATTTTGACGCCATTTTGACAGGGGCTTACATTGTGCTGCGTGAGATGGCCTTACTACAGTTTTCAGAGTAAGAATCAACCTTTTGCACAGTAAAATCACACCGTTTGCTGCTGCCATCCCAAACTATATGTGTACATCCTGTTAGTCATAAAAAGGGAATATGGAGGAATATTTGTTTACATACTTGAATTAAATAAACATACCCCCTAAACAAAGGAAACTACAGTGCTCAGTTTATTCTCGTACATCTAGAATGTGCAGTGCATTATCATTTCTCAGTCAACATTATTTGTTCTTTATCTGAACACAGTAAAACCTCCCTGTTACGACTTGCAAAAATTCACCATAATCAGGTCTTAACCAAGAAGGGTCTTAATAGGGAGATCAAAAGTTAAGGTTTTGACCACCAGAGAATGAGTAACTGAATAAATGACAGCCAGGAAAAAACAACGGTTAAAGTTAAATTTCTTTATTGATCAACAGCAAAAGAAAAAAAGTACTTGTAGTGGGAGTTACCATTTTCACCTTCCTGTACTCAAGACACATTACAAATATACACTTTCCTTTTTTTTTTTAACTTAACTACCAAAACAGTTCGTCGCCCTTTTTCTCATGTATCATCTACAGTTTCTTACTGACCACACATGAGTTTGATACTCATGCACAAAATGTCATGAAAAAATTATAAAAATGCTTGTGCATTTGCTGTTTCATCCTGCTCAATTTCAAAGATGAAGTGACAAAGAAGGAACTTCCTGTAATTAAGTTTCACAGCCTGAATGATTCCTGCATCACAGGGCTGAAGGTGGGATGTAGTGGGTGGCAACAAATCAGCTGAATGGGAGAATGGGCAGAGCAGCTGTCCACAAACAGCAGGATCTTTCATTTCGAAATGGACATCCTGTTGGTTAGCTTTTTTGACCCATTCTTTGAAAACAGATGTCATCGTCCATGTTCTGGCATTGACATGATAACACCAAGATTTGCACTCTCCAGCCTATGAAAGCATCTTGGTCTTGTACTCCTCCCAGTAACCAATGGCCTCAGATTTTTTCCAGTGGCACTAACACAGACCAAGTCAGTGATTCATCCTTTAGCAAATTTTTCATGGTGCATCTTGGCCTTTTCATTACCATTTATTTGGATGGAATTTCTCTATACAAAAGTCCAGTTTCGTCAGCATTAAACACATTCACAGGGGCGTAGCCTTCATGCAAATGTGTCGAACAATAAAGCCAATTGACTGACCTCCTCTTTCTTGCCACCTAGCATTACTGGTGAATGTTGTGATATTTTATCCATTTTTTGAGCCAGCCTTTTTTGGTCTGGAAATCATCAAATCCTCCAGACACTGCTAGATACAAAGCCTTTTCCTAAATGACTATTCCAGTCACTGAAATGTTCCTCTATCTCACCTTGCACAACCATTCCCAGGCTTTTTGTCCATCATGGTATACACTTACAAATTTTAGGTAGTTTCTCACCTCCACTTACACCCAAATTTTAAATAAAAAGTGTCTATTTTAAAATGTACTTAATTTTTATCAACATACAACATCAGTAACAACAAAAAATGTGGTATTAGAGCACAAACTGTTGGTTGTTAGTCGGGTTGGGGAGGTAGTTGTAATAGAGAGGACACTTATATGGTAAAATATGCCTGTAATAGGGAAGGTCCTAATAAGGAGGTTTTGCTGTAATATGTTTCTGAAAGTCCAAAGAAATGAATTAATAACATAACTGTAATGGGATTGTTTTAACTTGAAGATAACCTGCACACCATTTTTGTTTTGTGTACAGTTTTGTGAAGGATGGCTCCACCTTCGTGCAAGCTCTAGCCTTGGGTTCTGTTCAGTTTTGTGGCTATGTGCGCTCTGCAAAACTACCACAGCTAAGTGCTAAGCTTATACCCAAGCCACGAGAGGAGACAGTGATTGCCACTGGTATAACAGAACAAGCTCCAGTGTCACTTGCAGCAGGTAACACTTATGTTTCATAGCAAGAAGTGAAATTTAAATTTCATGTTGATGGAGACTTAATGCCTTTTATCAACAACTGGATTCAGAAAAAAAACCTGATGAGATGACTAGCCTGTTATTTCCTCTTTTTTTTTGAGTAATTTTGTTTCCATTGTAAAAGTTGTGTTATTTGTAGTCCCCGAAACACAAAAAATGTTAGTGTTTTTTTTTTATTTTTGCGTGTGTAGATACAGCCTGTCCTATAAATGTGACACAGGGAGGACTTGAGAGAAAAAAACCTCTTTGCCCAACATGAGAACATATCCATGTATTGCTCATAATTATAACCTTACATGAAAGGACCACGTATAAGGGGATTCATACTCTAAATGATAACACTAAATATCATTATATGGCTCAAACCACCTGCTGCTGAAGGCTGTATTATGCTTCCTGCAATATGTTTTAGGCTTGCTTTAGGTTTCATCCTGACAGAGCTGCTGTTTTTCCCTATGTATCAATGCCGTCGTGTTGCAGGTGTTAGCTCCTATTGGTAATCTGGGTACCTTAGGCCTTCCTGCATACTTGCATTGAATAATCCTGCATACTTGCATTGAATATTTTTTTTTTGTCAATGTCAATGTCAATGTCAATGCCAGGACTTTTTTTTTAAACAAATTATGCAGTTATTTGAATTTCATAGACTCGTTGGATAATGAAGTACCGTATTCTTGAAGTTATTTATCAGATAGCACTACAATTTGTATTATTATTATTCCCGTTTCTATGTGTTATCCCTTTTTCTGTCCTGTCATCTTGGTTGGTTTCTTCAATTTCTCCCTATCATGATTATTGTTGTTGTTATAATAAGTATCATTTGTATCATTTGTAAAGCGCCATGAGCCTTCTCTTAGGACTGGGATATGACGCTATAAAAATAACCTTTAATATTAAAAAAAATTAATATTAATAAATAAATTGTGGAAATTGCTTGTCTGAAATTCTTCAGTGACACTGCATTTCGCCAGTGGATAATTTTTTGTGGAATCCGCGCATTCATTACTGCCATGTCAATGCAGAGAATAAACAGGGGCCAGTACCATTTCTTTCTGCGAATAGAAACAGTGTATACAGTGTGTACAAAGTATACTTTGAAACATGCTAGTCATGATGGTCGACACTGCCCATAGGCGCATTGTAATTAGATCAAGGTAGGCTTTTTTCACCATGCTTTTTTCTTTCTGGTCTTTTACTGGTCGCTTGAAATCATGAAGTGGTTTAAGGGAATTGTGATTTGTGGCAACTGTTGCAATGTTATTGTCATGCCAATGCACGAGAATTACTTCTGACATTCTGTTGTAGACGTACTCGCTGGCTCATCAATGCTGATGTTTGAGCAAAATAGCCAAATGTGCAGAAATTCTAATTCAAGAGTTCCAACAACAGCTTCGCCTTGTTGCTATCTGCAGTAGAATTGTCCACAAAATGAATATTATACTTCAGTTTCTGAAATAGGTTTTGAGACATAGCATTCTTGACAATAGGTACAACAAGATCTGCTGCATCGCTCCAATAGTCTGTTTCTGACAAGACTAAAGGGTATCCGGTTAAAATCAAAATATCAAGAAAGACCTTCAGTTCTTTAGCTGATGTGTGAAATTTGTGATCGCTTCTAACATCAGTTGAAGACCAAACTGTTTCTCTAGCCATTACATCGTGTAATTCTGGCAAAAAGAACTCCCCAATGAGTTGCACAGGATTCTGTTGGCCTAAAGTTTGTCTCACATAATTATCAGCTATAGCAGCAGCCTGGCCATTCAGTGCAGATGTTCTTGGGAAGGCCGTATTTTTCTGCTTTGTCCAGGATGGCACAGGACAAAAAAATTTCATGTTCTTTGGGTTTTTTATAGGAAGGGCAGAGCTTGTTGATGTCTGCAGTATAAAATATTCTTTGGTAAGTGAAAAGTTTAGGATTTCTGGTGGCACAAAAGATTTGTTATTGTTGTAAGAAGATCCTGATTCTCTTCTGGCTCAGCATTATCCCCCTCATCATCAAAAAGCATGCCATCTTCCATGTCTTCTCCAACCATTTTGACTTGTAACTCTCCGGGAACATCAGTAACAGTATTGCCTACACTGGCAAGATCATCATCACCTTCATCTTTGTCTGACAATTTACTGTCATCTGGTGGTAGCACACAGACAGCAGTAGCTGCCGAGTATTCTTCGAGCAGTGTTCAAAAACCTCATCCACTTCATCCAAGGAAATTTACTTTCTTGGCATGTTTTAATACAGAAATGGGATAAATAAGGCTTATCTTAGCCATTATATGCACTCATCATCCCAATGTCCTATTTACAGGAAAGTGGGAAATGACACGATATTATGTTTGAGTTGATGTGATTGGAATAAAATTCAGCATGATGGACATGTGGATAGTGTACCAACATTGCATCAGCCCCTCTGTCTCTGCAAACAAACACATCTAGAATTGCCGTCACCTTTAGCGAACGTCAGAAGTTGTCTTCAAATGCTCCCCACACGCTACATAGGATATGGTCGTCTCCATGGAGTTACTACAACAGACAACTTAGAATCTCCTTTGAATGCGGCCCGGGTCGTGTGATTGCTTCAGTACAACAGTTACAGTCCTGTGATTAACTGTCCTCTAAATAGGACACTTGGAGATGACTGGTTAGTGGTTTATTTCATAAGGTCTCAAGGAAGTAAACAGCTTGAAGTACTCTTTCCAAAGATGGCAGCTGCACAACAGACATTCACATCAGGATTGCGACAGTGACAGCAGCATTGGCAAGGTTGAACAGAATCTGGCGCAGTAACAGCATTGGTTTTGCTACCAAGTACAGGTACGGGTACAAGTACCTCGTAGTCCCCATGCCACTGTATGTTTGAGAGACGGGGACTTTGTTTGCTGATACCGAAGAACAAATGCAGACATTCAAGACTTGCTGCTTTAGAAAACTGTTCCTAATATCCTATATTAAACACAAGACAAACGATGGTACAGAGCATGGTCTCCATCCTCATGGGATGCCAAACCCTGAACACTGAAGCAATGCAAGGTGGTGTTGTTCGGCCATGTCATCTGACATGGCAAACTATGACTGTCCTTCAGGATACCGTGAAGGGAGGTCCACGCCAAGATAGAAAAAAACTGGATGGCAAATTTGAAATGACTGGTCATTTCATGCAGGACCTGCTCACTGCCACTCAAGACAGGCCTAAGTAGCAAGCCTTGTCAGCTGCTGCATCTAGCCAGGCCCCCCCCCCAACAACCAGTCACTGGGGGAACAGGTCTCCCTGGTGACCGGTACCCCCAGTACAGCTAGTGCCAATGAAGGGACAAATGAAGATGAAGAATCTAAAAGTGTTCTTTGTTGAAAAAGCTGGGTGAACCCTTAAGTGCCTGGCTGAATTTACCTTAAGCAGAATATTTCCAACTGCCAGTCCCACAAATGTGGCATATTGGCAAAATCAGTGTAAAATCATATGTTACTGTCTTTAAGAGCCTTTGTCAGAAGCCAGTGCTTGATAAATGTTCCGCTTGTATGGCAGGGTTGCCTCACTTTGCTTCAAACCTTTGGCGCAATTGGGGACGTGACACCTTCATTTCATTGCGTGGCATGCTGTTAGTCACAGGCCGATACCAAGATGCCAGGTCAGTGCTGTATTAATTTTCTGCTTATGGTTACATCTGTGCACAGGTGCTCTTCAACATTCTATCACAATTATTTGGCATTGTTCATACAGTTTTGTTGCACACACATATATATATATATATAGACATGAAATGTTGAGAGTAATGTTTAGAGAGATTCTTTTTTATTAAAAGCACCAAACAGCATAGGTTTTTTTTAAGTTTCACAGTGTTGTGATTGTCTTGTGTTTCTGCAGAATGCTGATTTTGGCATATGCAGCAACCCTGCGCCATGGGCTGATCCCCAACTTACTGAGTGAAGGAGTCCACGCCAGATACAATTGTCGTGACGCTGTGTGGTGGTGGCTGCAGGGCATTCAGAATTACACCCTCATGGCCCCAGATGGCATTAAAATTCTGCAGGACAGTGTCAGTAGACTGTACCCAGTTGATGATTCCCCACCTCTACAGCCAGGAGAATGTGTGAGTTATGACAAATGATGAACTTTATTAATATCTCAATGGGCAGTTATAACTGGGGAAGTGTGTTCAGTTATGAAAAACAGAAAAAAATGGGAGTTACAAAACAAGGATAAAGCTAGTAGTGCATCATAGCAAAACATAAAAACATGCAATCGTATAACTAAAACCATTCATAAAGCACACGTACAACATAATGCACCCACACGCTCACACAGCCGACAATTCATTTATCGTTAAGCAGCAGAAGCAGCTGAGCAGAGGATTCAGAGGATTTGAAATGCCTATTTCTTTTGCATGTAGGCATAGTATAACATTTTCCTGAGCCCAGTAAAACAAATTCTCCTGCTAGTGCATGTTCTGGTATGGACACAATGGGGGTAGCTTTTTGTACAATTGGTTTATTACAGAAAAAGAAGCCAAACCCTCTGCTTAATACCACTTACCTTAGATATTTACAATTCTTTTCAAACTGTTCTTGTCATAGACAAAATACAGCGCCAGTACACAAAGGAAAAAAAAATAAAAGACTCAATGAATGACTGATAAACTGATAAAAACCGGCTAAAGATTGCTGTGCTGACTGAAAAACTATTCAGTTTTCATAGAAGGAACACTCTTTGTTGACCATGTTTAAAAATGTGTTCAGTCTTTACATCCCATTTAAGCTGATAATCAAAAACTGCCTAGCTACCTGAAGGAGTCATAATCTCAACAGGTTTATCATGCTGGAGAGAACAGCACCCTCACTCCACCCAACTGAGCAGCACCACAATTCAAGACAAGCCCACAGATCTCATGTAACACCTGCCCTTGTTTACCTTTACCCACTTCAACAATTCCATCATGCAGACTCGAGAAGTAATGAAGTCATTATCTGAAACGAATGACTAAGTTCCCTAATCTTACCAGAAAAATCATGCTTCTCAAAAGTGCATAAAAATTATTCAAAACATTCAGCAATCATTTATGCCACTAAATTTGACTGATTTTTCTGGTACAGTCCTCTTTCTGATTAATAGAAACCACAGACTTAATTCCCTTCCAAGCATAATAAAGGTCACCAGCACAATAATTATAGGATAGCTTAATCTGTCTTTACACTCTTTTTTTGTCACTTGTGTTATTGCCTCCTTCACATTTCTATTCACTGTTAAGCCTTTGTGGTTACCGAGTTGTTAAAGTAGAGTCAATCCTTTTTTCTAAAACCAGATTTTATGTTCGGCAACCTCTCTCAAGAGACTTCACAGTTTTATTGGGGTCTAGCACTCTTTTTTTTTTTTTAAGACCAGGCATAGCCAGATCCATTGCCTACTATACATTAAACTATTTATTTGCTACAGTTCTAAGTCAAGGTTTCACCTTAGGCTTTTTCAGGGTAACTACCTAAAAAAGTGTATTCTGATATTTTCTGTTCATGGATAATTTGTTTATGTAGTGACCTGATAAAATTGTAGTTGTTCTATGGAGGAACCTCCGTAATGCAAGACTGTAGTTGACGTCTGTGATTTGTGTGACTTGATCAAGACAGCTTCTTTGTGACACAGACCCTTCTCTGCTTTAGCAACCTTTTTGTTATATGGTTCTGGCAAGCTGTGTCATCAATGTCTGTGCAGGAGCAACCCTTGTATGAGGTAATCCAGGAGGTCTTGAGCAGACATGCATCAGGTGTCAAATTTCGAGAACGAAATGCAGGGTCTGGACTAGATGAACATATGACAGATGAAGGTAATTGATTTGCTAATCTATTCAGTAGATGATCTTGTAATTCAAAACACACATTCAACATGCTTTTAGAAATTGATTCTGGTCCTGATTTATTGAAACAAAAGCATTTTAATATAGAGCAGTTTCGGTCACAATTTTAATGTGAAAATAATTATTATTAATATCTAGGTTAGTAGTGTAATGGAGAGTGTAGACTAAACCACCTTCCAGAGGTAATTCTAGGCTGCGGCCTTGCGGGATTCCCGAAAAATTTCGCTGAGCGGCGCATAGTCTGAAAGTCACTGCGACCATGTGCCCGCAAAAATACCGTGTCTGGCGCACTTTTGAACACGCGATGCGGCACTTCAAAAGTAATTGTTGTCATTCTTCGCGCTGGTTTAAAACCGACCCACTAGATTCGATGCTATAATGACTGGAGAGTTTTCAAACTGAGCAGTTGTTATACATCTGATGCAACCTGCTCCAAATTTCGCGCCAGTAAGTAAATTGTTGACGCATCCACAGTGAAAACATTTGGGACGATATAGATCAAAGGGTATTGGAAGCAAGCGAGTTGAAAACAAAGTGAACGCGACTGTCATCTCTGTTTGACTTTTTGTTCATGACCAGAACAGCCCTGGAAAGTAGAAATCGACAAGGACAGAAAGAAACAGAAACTCGTCAGAGTGTGCCGTACACATTGTTGGAACTGAAGATGTAGACAACGAAATAGACAAATTGAGACAGAGACCGCACATAAAAAACCACCACGCATCCAGAGAACCTGTCAGTGTGAATGGCTGAAGAAATGGCCTTTGCTAATGAATGAGGAGGAAGGCATGAGATGTAAAGTGTGCCTTAAAACAATCAGAATAACGCGTTTACAACCCCGGGTGTGTGTTAAGTACCGAACAAGGACGCTGCAGAGACATTCAGACTTCCGACCACAGGCACTCTTTGAAGGCTGAAATTCTTCAGAAAGATTTCAGCCAGGTAAACTATTTTTTAATTCTATTTTATTTCTGTCCTCATGACCTTTTTGTAACATGCCGGCGGTATTATATAACACTTAAAAATAACGTGTTGCGAACTTGATACAACATCGCAGGACACAGAAGCTGTCAGGGTTGCTTTTGAGACAATATGCAAGAACATTAATGACAGCTAGTTCCCAAAAGATGCAGGTGATGTTGCCTCTGGATTTTGAGTTCTTTCCATGCACCCCATCTTTTTCCTGTCTGCTGAAGACAGAACACCCTATGGAGACAAAGAATTAAATATCTTAACAGATTTCTTTGGAAAACCAGCACAAGTGGGCAGCAAATTCAGTAAAATCTTGCTTGACAAAGCAGCATGTTTAGAGGAATGGATTGTGGTCAAAGAAACTGTAATGCAGAATGCATATCGGAGAGATTCCACAAGCTGCTTAAACTTTTATTTGATTTTTACAGGGATTCATTTCCCAATTTGCTGGTTCTTGGAAATCTGTGCCTCCTTATGCTATACCACAATGCAGGCTGTAAGAGGGGGCTTCTGTTATCAAAACCTAATAAAGTCTTCTCATAGAAAATGCCTCGAGGAGAAACATTTAAACCCCTGGACTAATGAGACATATGAAAAGTGTCTAAACATTAGCTCATAGCCCAATGAGATGGACACAAAGGCTAATTGGTTTGCAAATTTAGGATGCTATAATCACACTAATGATTATGAAAGATAATTTATCGATATAAAAGAAAAAGATATCTATGTGATTAATCTTCAATTTCTTGTGATTAATAAAATATTTTGTTGTATACCAAATATTTATCGGAAAAAGCAGTGAAAATGTGTTTGTTTCGAGGGACCCCTTGTTTCATTTGAAGGGCCCCTTTTATTTCTATTGAGAGGGCCCCAGGGCCCCTCTTTTGGAAATCCTAGAATTACCTCTGACCTTCTCATCCTCCTTATAAACTCTTAACTGGACGCTACAGTAGTGTTGGCTTAATCTGGTTCGTAACTAAACACAGTCTATTGCAAAAAAGATCTCATGTTGTGCATATCTCATGCAGCTTTTGTCTGTACCATTAAGTTGTTTGATGAACTCCATGTTAACAACTTAAAGTTTGCAGTAATCTTTTTAAAACCAGTGCAGGACTGATCGATTACATCATTAGAGACGCAACTCTGACTTGTATTTAGGTAGACAGTTCAGTGCATTGCATCCACTGCCGACCCATATATAGGGTCACATAGTCATAGAGAGAAAATGGGAGGGCTTAATCACCTTAATGGATGAGGTTTGGCAAAAGTGTAGGAAAAGTCTTATGGATAAAGTCTTGGACTTCTCAGATGCTTGAAAAGTGGAACGTAACACTTCTGAGTGATATTTGCTTAGGAAGTTGTCCTAAGTTTGATTTTGTAATAAACAGGTTTCAACGTGGAGATTGGTGTTAGCTGGCCCAAAGGATATGTGTATGGAGGGAATGTTCACAATGCTGGTACCTGGATGGATAAAGTGGGGAGCTCTCGTAAAGCTGGAAACTATGGTCAGCCTGCAACACCTAGGTGAGTGGGCATGCATACGTAGGAGGGGGAAGAGAGAAGAGGGCAGAAAGACAAGCAAGAGAAAGCAGAGAGAAAACAAAGAAGGTGGAGAGAGAAAGAATATTGATGTGTGTCTATGTCTGAGGTGGCCTTTTGTATATTTGTTTGTATATACTTTTTTCAGTTTGGGGACAAAAAGATGAAAGGTATAATTAATGAAATTCTCTTAAGGTAAGGCTTTATTTGAATTGAAAACCCTGCAACAAAAAACCCAGCATACAGCAGTACAAAGCCATTTTCAATGTTTTTTTCTATGTAGGGATGGTTCAGCTGTGGAGTTAATTGGTCTTTGCGCATCAGCACTGCTTTGGTTGGCAGACTTGAACAAGAAAGGCCTTTACCCATATGATGGTGTACAGATTGTTAAAGAAGGTAATTACATAGCAGGCTGCAGAAGAAAAGAGATGAATAAAAGTAGGTTTGATCTTTTTTTAAATCTATCATGTACAGTCTTTGCAGGAGGTACAGCTTTTGTCTTTCTCACCATTTTCACAGCTGGACAAGAACACAGTAGTTCAGGTTTTTTTTTTGTTCTTTTGTATGCACATGAGCAAGCTCACATTAATTTTTTTTTTCTCTCTATTATTTGCCTACAATTAAGCTGGTACGTCCATGCATTCAACAGCGCATGTTAGCAGGCACTGTTACTGTGAGTCCAATATTGTACCATGCTTGACCAGTGCTGACTGATTGGCCCTATGAGAAAGCAAAAAACTGAAAGATGAGCCAATGTGCTTCATATCCTTTTCCTTCATCTTCTCTGTTAAAGATGTGGGCCTTAAAGCACCCACGTCTTTACTGTTATCACGGTGTCTTCCCTCAAAAGTGTATGCATTGTGTGAATGGAAAGTGTTAAAAGTAGACAACTGACTTTAATCTTCTTTTTTTTTTTTTTCTTTGCAGACTACACTGATCAGAAGATGACCTTCCAGGCTTGGTACCAGGCTATTCAAGCTAACTTTGAAAAGGACTTTTACATTGCCACTGAACCAACTCCTGCCAATGAGCCATGCCCAGAGTTGATCATGCGGCGTGGGATTTACAAAGACTGTTTTAATGCCACCCAGTTCTGGGCTAATTTCCAGCTACGTCCCAACTTTTGTGTGACTCTTGTTGTGGTAGGCTATTAAAATTCTTAGAACCTTAGTACCACACACTCAAAGTGATCACCTCCTTTTCAAGCAAAATACCTATTTCAGGTCATTACATTTAAAAATAGAAAAATAACTGTGTTAGAAAATCAAACTGTAGGATAACTATAGGAAAGTATATTCTAACAGTTATTTTCATTACTGTTTGGTTTCTAAGTTACCATGTACTCTCATCTAACAAGAGTTTTCTTTTCTACTCTAGACACTAAACGCACTACATTTACTTCTTTGTCAATTAATAATATAATGCCAATTCCCCAAGTTTTGATAACAGAGCAAATAAAGCGCAATACATGGTTCCAACAGTAACAACCATGTACGATGGTCTCCTGGTACCAAACCATCAGCTGTAACCAAAGGATACTAAGACTGATCTTTTTGTCCATAGATCTATACTATTTTTTTGTTTACATGTGCAATTATTCCCCTGAATAAACAAAAATATTATGTAATGGCAGTAATACTGTAGTATGAAGTAAAACACTGGTTAATTTCCATAGACAAGAACTGTGGTTACAGACCTACATATTCAAGTTCATTTATTCAAATGTTGGGGAAAAGTTCTTAAAACCATATCATTCTGCAAATTGAAATTCTTGTTTGGTTAGTTTTTCATTATAAATAAGATGATCTTAGTCTGTGTAGCTGATACATTTTTGTTAATGTGCATGTACTTAATTTATTTTGTGATTTCTGTAGAAAGTCATATCATAAACAATTGCCCAGAAGCAGTTTTAAAATCTACTTACTCTTTTTCAGCACACTACTTCTGCGAAAAAGTCATAATAGACCACAAACTGTCAGTTTTAAGTCGGGTTGGTGAGATATTCATAATATAGGTGACCTTTATATACCAAAATATGTCCCTGAAAATTCTTTGGGGTGTAAATAATGGGGTCGTAATAGGGAAGGTCCTAATAAGGAGGTTTTACTGTACTAATTCCGATGACTTTACGTCACCAAGCTGTCAGAAAACACGGAACATCACCAGTATGGACATGAACATGTTAGACATGCTTCACCACAAGGAAATGACATGTGAAAAAGACTGGATATCTTGTTAAATTTAAGCCTAGGGAAGTAGTTGGTCAAGAACTAATTCAGTAATTCAGCTGTTAAATGCAGCGTTTACTTTGTTTGTAGTATTAACCATTGGCAATTAAAAAATAAAACAACTGCTGCCAGACACATCACCAGTTGGGCAAACCAGATTGTGTCAGATTAATTTTCTTTGTGGAAGAACACCCAGTAACTACAATATACACATTCAATTTCCAGTTTCATACTTTTAGAAGTTTAAAGATGAAAATGAATGTTTGAATCCAGTGTCTTTTGCATGCAAGCACATACATGCATATACACACTGTCATTGGTGTGCATTATAGAATACTGATGATTATATTGTTATTATGTCAACCAGGCACCTGATCTGGTCAATCCATACAATGCCTGGACAGCCCTTACAAAGGTTCAGGAAATCCTTCTGGGGCCACTTGGTTTGAAGACTCTTGACCCAACGTAAGAAACAGATTTATTTGAAATATTCATGATTAAATATATACTTGTGAAAATCTGCAGAAAATCTATTCCATATAATGTTGTTATTCCTTTTCCAAACCTATGAATTAAGAAAGATTCAACTCCCATCTCTTCTTTGGCACAAGAAACATACTGTTTGTCACAGTGGTATCACCCACTGACTCTATTGATTACTGACTGGCATGTTAAAAAGTTGCTCAAGTCTGAAAACCATTTACAAGCCATTGCACTGACACACTTAAAGCTGTGTACCACTGTGCATGTGCCTGCCATGGTTGAGTAACAATTTGGGTTGGTATGGCCTGTCTTTTCTCACAAAAGCCAAAGCACATGTATTGCAGTAGACAGGAAGGGGAGAGAGAGGTCAGAGAGACTATGTCTCAAGTGATGAATTTGAACAAAGTGTGGGGGAGAGGACAGCATGAACTGTGTATTGTCCTGAGGGACTGTCTGGCCAACCTCTTAAATGTTGCAGAGACTGGGCCTATAATGGTGACTACATCAACTCTAATGACTCATGTGATCCTCGTGTTGCACATGGCTTCAACTACCACAATGGACCGGTATGTCTAAATGTTGATAGAAGGCCAAATGTAGGTTACAGGATGTGATTCTACAGCTCTTTATGTCAGCTAAAGCAATAGCTTGATGTTCAGTCACTATTTTAGTTTGCTTCGAAAAGGAACCAGAGCTCTCTCTGCTTAATCAGTTGATCACCTTTTGCAACATATGTAATGATTTTTTTTTAACTTATTGTAAGGGAACCATATTGGATTTGCATTTGCACATCTGACAGGATTTGTAGCATCATTTTAGGTATAATATATCTATTAAATTTATGCCTCTATTTTCCTTAACAAAAATTCGTTAGAAATTTTCTTGACAATTAGCCTATCATTGTATTATAGCAGAAGTCCATGGAAATCTAAAATGGGTGTTTTACTAATTGTTCTTGATTGAGCAATCTGTTAGATTACTGATCAAGTTTGCATCTGAAGACAAGTTTGGGAGGTTTAGAGCTTTAAGGTTTATCAGAGTGTGGTATTTGTCCTTAATGATTAAATTTAGGTTGTTGATTCTCAAAATAGATTCAATAAGTGTTCCATTCACAAGATGCTAGCCTTCAAATATTAACATTTTGACCTGAGTCTTTTTCTGTCTGATCTGTTTGTTTGGTTTTTTTTCGTGATATTGCTTATTTCGCTTTTTCAAATTAAATATGACTGTTGCATGATGACTATCAATGACACCTTATGCTTCCTGCCTCTTCTGTCACTATTTTTAAAATCAGGAATGGGTGTGGCCTATGGCTTATTTCCTGCGAGCTAAGCTCTACTATGCCTCCAAGTTGGATAAGTCAATTCCAGGGATACTGAAAGATACTGCTGAGTTTGTTGATGCTGTTCTTTGCAACCACTACCAAGCACTTATGCAGTCTCCATGGAAATCTCTGCCTGAGCTTACCAACACAAATGGATCAGTAAGCTTCTAATTTTGTGGTTGCAATTCTAAAAAAGGAGACCATGTTGTCTTGCTATCTGCTTCTTTAACTGAAGTGAAAATTATCATATTTGCCTCATCACTGACACAATTTTAATGAGCAGTAGGTAGTATATTCCCACACTGCAACCGTAATTTTCAGCCTTAAAAGTATACATGTTTTTAATCAGTTTTGACAAATTGTGGTTCAGATGTTGCTCTTTCAGTGACTACCAGTGGAAGGTCTGTCTTCAAAAATGTTCATCGATTTAAATTTAAAAGATAAAAGTAAACTAAATCACATGCTTGGAACAAAAATTAAAATTCTCAATATTACACCTGATGTGTGAAAATTTTGTGCTCTTGAAATGTGTATAAAGTCATAAAATGGTGAAATGTTATTTTAGTGTAATAGTGTCATTTTGGACACAAATGTTTATTCTGTAACAAAGAATTGCAAAAATAAAATTATAGTTTTTGAGATTATTGTCTTTCTGATTTCAGTTCTGTGCAGATAGTTGCAGGGCACAGGCCTGGAGTGATGGCTGTATTGTGGAAGTGCTTTATGATCTGGAGCGCATCGAGAATGCGGAACGCCCATCCAAAGTCAATTTGATAGCCTGAGCCTAAGAACTGTGTCAGAGATTAGAGCAAAACATGTTACGATCTGAACTTCCTCAGGACATTGCATGTCAAGTACTACAATGCAGATGCATACATCTTAAAGAGATGACATTTCAGCATTTGCTTTTCATTACAATCATTGATTATCGCCTTAAACTAAAGTGTTTTGAAAAGGAAAAAAAAGCTGATTTTGTGACCCTACTCAGTTTTCTTATCATAGTGTCATCTGCCCGCTTTTTTATGTTTTTTCCTTTTTTATAGGGGACAAATTATTGACTGCCAATATATAGTTTGCTTGCCTATCTATACATATTCAGCATCAGACTGTGAATAAAGACAGCTTTGTACTAAAGTGTAATGTCAGTGTATGAGTGTGACTCAAACAAAATGATGACCTTCAACAAAATTATCTTCATGTTGTTAATGCTGTTTTTAGCAGTGACTGAAACAGTGTTGGCAATGTTTTTTTATGTTGAACACATAAGCCCCTGTTCAATAACCTCCAACAAAATCATAAAAAGATTAATTATGCAAACATTCTATTCTTTTTCAGTACCTGTGATGTGGTATTATGCTAAAAGTGTTTTTTGTTTTGTATTGTTTTTTTGACAGTGGAACAAGTACCTGGATATATTCAAAAGCGCTCACTTCTTGATTACCATAGTTTTTAGTAGCTGTCTTGATGTGCTTCTCTGCTTGTCATTTTTGTTGACTGGACTAATGTGTTGAATTAATCAGGTGTTGTTTTCATATTAACTATAAATCTGAGATATGATTGGTATACACTTACTTTGATGATCAATGCAATACTTTCTTTCTTCCTGTCTGTGTGCGAGGAAAGAAGAGAGTTAAGAGAGTATTCATGAATCACTTTTGTGAATGTCTTAGATAAGAGTGATTTTAATCTCACTTGTCATCCTTAGCATTGATATTCTTTGCTTCGGGTTACTTTCCCAAGGCAAAGAGAAGGAGAAGTTATACTTCTGCTTACCACAACATCCTGTCAGGATGGATGCGATGTTAAAGCTTTATCATCATTAACACTCTCATCTTCAGTATTTGTTAGACTAGACATGATTATTATTCATCACCTACTGCCAGTGGTAGCAATCTTTTTTTTTACAGTTGCTGAGAGGTAAAGGGAGATCAAAATTAATTGTAAACCTACAGGTTAGATATGTAATAATGCATATCCAAGTTCTCAATAACAGGCTTGATATTAAAAATTAGTTGTAAAATACATGCTTTTCAAAACTTTGCAAATTATGATCAGATTTTAAGGATTTGTTTACAGAAAGTTCTGAGGTGCTAGAAAAATAGTCAACTAATAACAAACTGGTGTTTTTATCAATGCAGCAAAGTCTATATACAGGTAAACTTATGGTACATGTGTTTTGATAGCTTCTTTCCTTAGTTCTAGGTGCACTTTGGTGTTTCTTACCACTGTTGTTATGAATCCCTAGACCTCATTATTACATGTGGATCATGTGCATATTACTTACTGGTGATTCTTACTTTATTGGTCCTAGCATTTGAATGTCATTCCATTTGTTGTCCCAGAGTGCATCATTCCATGCTTGGCTGTAAAATCTTGTAGTTCAGTTTTGTGCACTGTACAGGTGCAGTGGGGCTGCATTTTACATGGAATTCACAGTGAAAAATGTTGCAGACTTAAGAGCTTTGACCAAAGATTTGAAGGGATACATAATCAAAGCTTTCTAGAACAGTCACTTCATACTCATAACAAACAAGATGATGAAATAGGAAGAGGTTATTGAACTGGTTAGTTTGTTGGTAATGCAAGCAGTTTAAGTGCACATGTTGCTTCCTTGCAAAAAGATTGGCTGTGAGTCCTGGATTGATATAGACTGCCGTTATATAGTCTTTCAGAATTGCCATTTGTGTTTTGGTGCTGTAATCTGTGATCTGGGTAGATTGGACAGTAATGCCTCTTTCTCGGGTGTTGCTACCACTTTATGTGCTGTTTTTGCCTTTTAATCAATCTTGATAGTATCCATAAAATTCTGCTGCGTTGGCTTGCCTTACAAGGTTGCTAACAATTACAGTATTTTTGAGGTACTAAGAGTCTCGACTTCAGAGATCCAGCATTGTTCAGAGATACTTCCCATTATACAGACACTTTATATAACCGATGTCTTGTCCGTTCAAGGGTTTTTTTTTGTTTTGTTTTGTTTTGTTTTTTGTTTTTTTTCTGATGGTGTCTTTGAAGAGCATTTCTGAAAAAACACTTTTTTTAAGTTTCCAAACTTTTGTTCAATGTTTAACTATAGCATTGAGCATTAGGAGTTTGTTTTTATGAGATAAAACTAGCTACTTATTATGCTACTTTATTTTTACATGGACTTTGTGTTATTAATTATACCCAAACTCATTGACCGTATTAGGTGGTCCTCTAATCAGGGAAACAACAGTATTTTTACCTATTCCAGTCTTGAACATACTTTGTGAAGCATGTGAGGTTGCTACAAACCATTTATTCTTATTCCTAATCACCACGTACATAGTGAGAACAACTCTTGCATATCTGTATGAGATATCTGTTGAAACGATGTTTTGTACTTACTATTTAATATCTGCATGTCTAGTGGTGTGTTAGTTCCTGGCTTTGTTGCATCTTCTGCTTTCAGCTACTGTTTCTAATCATTTTTATACAGATGGCTTCTGAGATAAAAATAATGTTCATTTGCTGGCATTACTAATGATTATTCATGGTTGTATTCATGTCAGGGGATGTAGTGACACACATTGTTTATTCATTCATGATCAGTTTTTTATGTTTATACATATTTATCTGTAATGGTATTCAGAAAAGTATAGTTTTATGGAGGTTTCTGTATTGTCTATATAATCTTTATTTTTTTTTAAGTCTTGTTTCCTTTGCATGTCCAGATGAATTTGTCTTCTGTCATTGTAGGTAGGGCTTGGAATTTCAGCCTTGCACATCCAGCATTACGAAGATGTCCATCATAAGTCTATCTAAGTTTTTATAGTAGTCTTTATTTGATGAAAATGTTTCTTTCAGTATTACCTTGTTTCCACACAAATATCTGCCTTTTCAGAAACACATTTAGGCATCCCAATGCCTGACATAGGCTAGGGGCAATTTTTGTTGCATTCATCACAGAATGGCAATGTTCAGCTATTTTCATTCACCAGACTTGCATCTTCAGTGCAATTTCATATTTTGGTTTGAACCAATTTTATAAACCATGCTTGTGCTGTTTGATTGATGTGATTTTGGCAGCCATATTTGTATAGCATATAATTCTTGCCAGAAAACAAGGTGGCCTTTTTTTTTTTTTTTTTTTTTTGGTTGACGTTCTCATTCTCCTATTTTTGTTACACTTGGAAGCCAGCTCATGAGATGAAACTGGCAGTCATCTGCAAAGCATCCACAGGTTCATACAGCTTGGTGCCGAAGGGTATCTGCAACAGCCAGACCTCCGCCCTCAGTTCCTGGAAATGCCTACACTCCTGTAGGATATGCTCTGCATCTCCACAGCAGCACATTGGAGATGAAACCTGATGCAGCTTCTGGTAAAAAGGGAAGCTTTAGTCAGTTGTACTATGTTCTGAAACGGAGAATTATCACTTGATCTAATCTGGACAGATGGTTATAGCTGTTTGGTGGCCAAGACGGCCTGTGTAAAGCCTTGATGATGGTCTCAGTTAGGCTGACATTGTTTTTTTTATCCTGCTTGTCTTCAGCTCCAAGTTTTATATTTTTTTCTGCCTGCTCATAGTCTCTAATACCACAGTGTGAAGTATCGACTGCAGTACCGTTTTTAGGCCATTAATATTTTTCAGTGCTGCTATTAGCTTAGGTAGCCGGTTATTGTTGGTGGCTTGTAGAACAGACAGGGCCTCTGTTAGAAACACCACATGTGGATCTGATCTTCCTTTGCTATTGATGCTGTTCACTGCACAGATCAGGCCTCATATGCATTTTGTGTGAATCTCTTAAGAGAGATGCCTGATCTCATAAACATATGTGATAGAACTTAAGCACTGGGTTCTAATAAGGTATCAGTACCTGTGCTGAAAGAATCAGCTTCTGAACAGTTTCTGTGCTATTTGATGTATGAAGAAGATAGTCATTGCCAGTAAATTATGTAGTCTTTCTGGGGTAATCTGGGTGTGCTCTCACCTTTATGATAGTGTTGAACTAGAGAGAGAATATTTGCAGAAACAGTGCTGACTCTAGTTATTTTTAATGTAACTGTCCTGTGAGATTGTCTTAAAGGTAACAAACCCTAACCATTGTTTAAGGATTTGTATATTATGAAGCATTGTGTGTATAATCTACACTGGTTTCAACACCTAATTCAAGAACGCTTTGTCCTAATTTCTTGTATGGGTGTGTAGAGAAAGTGTGTCATCTGACATAACATTCTAGACCTCTGCACTGATGAGATCACCTTGCAGCTATGGTCGCATCATATGCTCATCTTCCTCATACCTGGGCCTCAGCTCCCCTACCTGACAGATTTTCAGATGACAGCATGAGCATAGTGACATACAGGCAGAATGATCTTAATGTAATTAATTCAGTGTTTTATAAGGCTGTTTTCTCATAGTTATCAAACCCCTCCAAAAGATTGCAATGTAGATTAATGTTTGCTGAGTTTGGAACTTGCACACCTGTACACTACATGAATCTTGTGTTAGATGCACCACAGTCTGATGTTTATGTATAAAAGCTTTTGGCAAGTATCTTTGACTTGCAAATATTACCCAAATGTCCCTTCTCCCACTAGATCTAGTGGCACTGTTTTTTCTGCAGTCTAAGACTGATGGTACTAGGGCCTTTTACTCACTGTGTCACACTTAAAAATTGTTTTCTGCACTTTGTGTTCAAGTAATGAAATTAGGTTTGTCCAGCATTTCTATATTTGATGTCGAATGTAGTAAATGACAGCAGAGTTATGTGGTTTTCAAGAGACATTAGTGATTTGGGATTTTTTCCCCCCAATTTTATATACACATCTTAAAAAATGTACTCTATATTTACAGCTTTAAAGCAGTCTGAGCAAACCAATAAACTTGATGATGCAATATCTCTGTTTTATTTTATTCTCTCAAGTTGTCAAAACTAAGATTATACTCCACATTTAAAAATCAAAGATTTTGATAACCCCAGACTTAAGACCAAGTGGAAAGCTGATGTCTTTTTGCCAAAACATTTAATATAAGTTTCATACCTTCACAACATGCATGAGTATTTAAAGATGCTTTTTGTTTGAAACAGGAATTTTATGATCGGTTAGATTATTGTTTATGATCGGTTAGATTATTGTTGTTTGTGACAATAACATAAACGTCCAAAAGCAAAAATATCAAACATTCTGCCCTGAACATTAATCCAGTTCTCGGCATATTTGACGACCATATCACATCACCATGCAACTAACTTGCAGCAGGTAGTAAAAAGTCTTTACTCCTAATAGTTTATTGTGCACGTAAAGCCTTACTTTGACAATTGTTTAATGGTACCCTCCTCTATGCATCTTCATGGCTGGACTCATTCTCGACCTCTTTACCCAATTGCCCTCTGGGACAAATAAAGTATTATCTTCTTATAGGACTTTGACAAAACAAAAACCTCTGGTAATTAGGGTATCTTGGTCAGCAGCAGTGAAATGAAAATGAGGTTTTGAGAATTTGCTAGCGTTTCGGTGACTTTCAAGTTAAGGATGATCTGAGAATATTCAGACTTAGCCAAGGGTAACTTAGTTGCAGCTTCAAGTGATCAACAAAATTCATACAAATTAGTACAAAATTTTATTAGTGGTATTAAACAAGAAGACTGACGTGGAATATTCCATCATGAATGAAAATGTGTGCATCTAATGAGCAACACATTACTATCATTTTGCATACATGCAAATGTACATAAACATTTACATTACATACTTTTGCATAATTAGGCATGTGACAGTGACAAATGATTTGAAACACAACAGACTAAAACAGGGTGTCATGCAGTCCTGCAAACAGAAGCAATATATCATGAGAAATAAGTGCTAGATGCAAGATTTGACCATCAACCCACAATTCTGTCTTGATGACAAATACTTTATTGTTGTTCTTGGATCAGTGAAAATGTGTCCTTAAACCTTTTCAACACTTTTGAAACATGGGGGGAGGTTGGTCAGCGTAGACAATATCATTCTAAATATCCTTCATACTGTATATTCTAGCTATTATTTTTAAAATGTTAATTATGATTTAGATATAAATGTGAGCAACAAACACATGTATCATATGACTGGTTATTTTCTTAGTTTCTAATTCTGTTGAGGATATGTCGATCTCAACGATAGCCTTCTTGCTCCAGCCTCTGCTGAGTCAGTTCTGCAATTTCTGCAGCATTTTCAGCTTTTAATATGGACTTGGAGTCAAATCGTAATGATTCTTCGTAAGCATATAAAATGCTTGTATCATACAATACCAATGAATGATCTGCTAGAGCAAGAACACAATTTCTGAGTCGAGCTATTGCCTCCCGATCGCTGTGTGCTATTGGGGCAAGGTTTACAGTGTATCCTCCCGTGTTTTCAGGATCACTTGTTGTGGGAGCTAACCAGATGTAGCCATTGTTGCCTAGAATGATCGAGGCTCCACATGGTAAAGTGTGGAAGTGTGTTTTCCGACGCTTGATGAGTGATGGTGGTACCTTGAAACATCAAAACATATGACATCATTAGATCCAATGAGATACGGAAAGGTGCACAACCCAAATCATAATTCGTAAAAGTGTTAAGCAGTGGTTTTCAATGTCACAGAAAAATTATTTCATTTTACAGCAGCCATCAACCACTCAAAAAACCACAAAAATTATTTAAAATTTTTTTTAGGAGTATTAGACACCATAAATATTATTAATTTTGATTGAAACTATGTTATCGTGCATGTCTGCTCTAGCTATACATTTTGTTTTTTGTTTCAGCCATTTTCAGAGTAAGGTAACTGACAACTTTGGTCACACACATGAGCAAGTATAACTGATAGTGGATGCGATGTTAAAGCTTACTTTTGAATCACACTCATTTTTAGTTCTGAAAGTGGCATGGACATTTGTGTCTCACCTGTACAAGAACGCCTTGTCCTAATTTCCCGTATTTCAAACTACGAGTGTGTAGAGAAAGTGTGCCATCTGACATGACATTCTGGACCTCCGCACTGATAAGATCACCTTCTTGTAGGTATGATCGCATCATACGCTCATCTTCCTCCGATCTGCGCCTCAGCTCCCCACCTGGCAAGTTTACAGATGACAACATGAGCACTGCATCAAGCTTGCCCCGTACATCAACCTTCCACCGCCTGGTTCCTAACTCCAGAATGCGTCCAACAACAACATCGCCAATTTCTCCAGTGTAACGTGACTTTAAGGGTCGCACACTTATCAGTTTATTGACTCGTTCCACCACGCCAGCAACAGTGGCTTGTAAGCGATCTTCTTCCATAGTGGTCCCATGCCCTCGCATGAAGCCAGCATCAGATGTGATGACATCCCCAGGTGTGACCAAATTGACAGGTTCATCACTTTCTTTTAGGCCAAGCTGACCACGTGCTGTGGCTAATCTAATATCAATGTCCATGGTGTTAAGCTTATAAGCCTGCAAGAAAAAATAAACAGTTGAGAACAGTTGTGTTGCACACTTTGTCATTAAATGTCATTTTGATCTTTATTTTACTGAGGATTTCAACACTCTAAAGAGTTGGTATTGTGTTGCATTAATTTCCCTTGCATGCCTGGTTTGCAGATGGAAACTAACAGAAGATATTCCACTTCTTAGCAGCAGGTGTAAAATTTTAATGACACCTTGACACTGAAAAAATTAGTGAACGAGACCCAAAATTTCAAGCACAGATATATTCCAATAATGGTTTTCTTATTTAGTTATTTACGACGGAAAATCACATTAATAACGAACTATGCAAACATAATGATCAAATAAATATTTGCAATGGCCACATAAACTAAATTTGTGAACACTGCATGATGAAACAGTGTTAACCCTCGTTGCCCATCATAAAAATATTTTTATGTTCAAAAACATGGGCTTAAAATTTTATGATTTTGAAGACGATAGTGAAACTGCAGAGCCACTATCGCGGAGCACGAGCCACGATAGTGAGCGTATCGTGCTCTGCCAGTAAAGAGAATCACGATTGTGGAGCTCTTCGTTTTCTGCCGGGTAAGCCAGTAAACTGGCTCTACGGACTCAGCGGAATAACATAATCATAAATACAATGATACATAATTTAGCAAGAAAGACCCCACGTGGTGAAACGGAAACAAGAGAATATTAACATAACCAATTCCAATTCTTAATGACTTTTTACCGATTAGGAATTAAAACGATCAGATCACAATTAAGCTGAATCCATCAAGCATTTCTGGACATTCTTCTCTTGTAAGCATTATCCAGCGTCACCGATCTCAACTTGAGCAAAGCATACTAAGGGAGATAATGTTTGACTCGTGCATGCTCTCCCCTAGGAATATATATAGATATATATATATTATAATAATAAAAGCGTGCAACCGGATTGTTTATTTAACTGATGTCTTCTCTGCCTTTTTGTATTACCCCGTCCTGCTGGTGATGTTGTTCGGTAGTTTGAAGAAATCTGTGGTCTGGCATTATTCCTTGATCCAGTCTTTTTTTTAACCGCCTTCGATCTGTCTCTCGCTCTATCTTCCACATAAACCATAATTATATGTTACTTAAATTATCACTAGACAAATTAGACAACAGTCATAATCTTTGTACATATTCCAATTTTCCCTCTTTAATTTCTTTGTTTCATAATAAGTAGTGTTTCAGTTTCTTTTCTTACGTCGAGGGCGATAGCAACAATAAATGTGTGAAGGTTACTGTGAATTAGGTTCATACACAGGGGTGTGAAGACTACCCATGCTTTATATCAGCTAGCGGACAGGTGTGTCTCACTGGCTTCCAGAACTCCACAGTCTATGACTATCCTAGCATACTGCTGATTGCCTCCAGTAGTTCAGTACGGAAATTCTTGAACAGAATTCTGGATATTTCTCAGTGATTGTAAAACTAATCTGATGATCTTACTACAAGAATTCTGCTATTTTTCAGTGATTTTAAAACTAACCCCACACACTGTACAGCGCATTGAGTCGACTCTGGAGTTGAAAATTGCGCTATATAAATCTGCTTTAATAATAATAATAATAATAAATGTCCCCCCCCAAAAAAGTATAGGTTTACTTATTGTTACCCTCGTAAATAAAGATCATTTTTCATTTAATTTTCCCTCGATCTTCCTTATTTATGAGCAGTCGTTAGGTGGGCATGATGAGATGCAGCAATTGCTGGTGTAAGTGCCCCAGGCGGACCTGTTCTGCGCCTCTCAGCCAACGTTCTGTCCACTCCTTGGTGTTACCTCATCCCTTCCCTAATGTTGCAATTCACTGCTTTAAATTGTACTTTAAAAGCTGTTCGGAGCAACTTTTCCTTTCTTCTCTTACATCACAACGAATTTAATTACCTCCAACTTGAGCCTTGAAGATTTTTTGCAACGTTTGGCTCTTGCAGCTTCTCCAACTTAAAGCGAATTCGGGGGTTGAGTGGCGTTACGTTTCGCCTTCAGCCTCAACTTTAGCTCTTGAAAAGGTTATAGCTGCTACCTATATGTTGGCGCATGTATACACGACATTTTGTTTTTTTTCTTTTTTTATGCTGAATTTTAAACACCTTGATTGGTAGTAGAATGAAGTCGATTAATCATAACCTAATTAGGTTTTTGTCACAGCTAGAGGGGTGACATATGAGACTAACAGCCAGCACAGCGAGGGTCGCATGACTAATATAGCTAGGTTGCTATTTTTTAGATGGTGAAAAACTATAAGAGGGGAGATTAATTATAATTAACTGTCGCCGGTCAGCGCTTCACTTCCCAAAAGAGACACGGCAAGTGTCGAGACACTGTGTGTAGAGGAGTGAAGGCTGCGTCTTCCGAGAAAGGTGCGAAGCTTATTTTGTATTTCGGATTTTTTTTTTAAGTATGTTGAATTTTTCATGTTTTCCTTAAAAAATATGGATATGTATGACTAATTTGTTTTTGTTGTTCTCTTGTGTAATTGTTATAGGCACAGTTTATTATGTATCCTGGAATATTTGGCCCAGGAGTGTTAAATTGTGGTCGCTCGTTCCCAAGAGGCAGCGCCATGCAGTTTGTTTCACGCCTGTTTCCCTAAGAGAGTGTACTGGTCACTCGTCCCCAGAAGCAGCATCAGTGTGTGTGACGTCAGCTGTTCCCTAGAGGCAGCCTCAAAAGGAAGAGAGTGCAAATGAGCCAGCCTCGTTCCGTATACATTTCAAGTCAGAAGTTATAGAATGCAATCTATAAATATAGATTTCAAATGTATAGCTAGAATGCATTCCATAGCTAAAGAATTGAAAGGTATATATAAAATGAATTGGATAGCAACTTCTGAGTATAATATAAATGAAACACTTCGGTTTTTACCGAGTTTTTCTCTCTCTAGCTATACATTGCAAAATTATACATTGCATTTTATACTTATAGAATGCAATGTATAGCTATAGAATGCAATCTATAAGTATAGAATGAATTGTATAAATATAAAATGCAATCTATAAGTATAAAATGCAATGTATAGCTATACATTGCATTCTATAATTATACATTGCAATGTATAGCTAGAAATAGCAAATTTGAGAAAATTCCCCTCTTGGCGCCCCATATCCTGTAACTCTTGTGAGGTCAGTGAGGATGGAGAGTATTAAGTCAGTATCTCAGTGCAAACTCCTTTTCTTAGGTCGTTGTCGATGGTTTCACCTAAGCCGAATTAACTGTTCCTGCCATTATGTTGGTAAGCGTCTGGACCAACCTTAGCTTTCCACTCATCGAGTACAACTGGGATTATCTTCCTCTGCTTAAAACCCCGTAACCAGTTTCGCAAGGGTTTTACCTCATCTGTACCATCGATGTTCCCACGTAGGTGGTTGTGGGAGTCAGTGGCGTAGAAACCAGGAAGCAGCCGCCCCCTCGAAAAAGATACTGCATGAGAAGGAAAGAATGCGAGCGTTGTTCCCTGTCAGCATGGAGTTATCCTCCTCTACCCCCCCCCCCCGACCCACCAAAGCTGAGCAATTTCCTACGCAGCAGGGAGTACAACAAGAACGAGTGCTTACACCTTAAGGTAGTCACGTAGGGCGCAAGCAGAGCGTGGGGTGGGAATGAAATGAAAGAAAAACGAAATGGAGAAATGTAAACATTTAATTAAAATGAGAAGATTGTTTTACTTAATGATAAATTATCTTACATCAACATGCTTCAAGACAGACTGGCTGGACCGGTCACTATAAGCATTCCCTGGCATCTACACGAGATCTCAACTCGCAAAGTATAAAAAGCATGGAATAGTCGGCATATAGGCAGCACGTACAGCACCTGGAGTCTTCACTTCGACACATGGAAGACGTGCAAAGGCATCCTTGTAAGTTGCTTGATCAGCAACATTTATCAGCAACTAACAAATATATGGTTACGAAGCGGGGCCTGCTGGAGCGCTTAAAATTAATGCCACCTCAAGATGTACTTATGTCAAAGACATTCGATCATTGTCCCCAATACTTGCATGCATCTCTGAGCACGAAAGCCTGCAAAACCACAAGATATGTTATCTCTGCAGATGGCACTGTGATAATATGTTATCTCTGCAGATGGCACTGTGCTAAAACTGCTCATTTCGTCATAAAACTTGTCATTTGGCTCTGATCAGGTCTTCCTTAAAGATGGTGGTCATGAAAGATTCGGACTCTGTTGTCATAATAGTAGTACTTATCACTGTCATCATTTCATGCGGTATCGCTGAAGGAGCAGTGATGTGGTCGACAGGTAAGGTGTGCGGGACACTTCAAAGGCAAACAGCTGAAATTATTTTAGAAGATATTATTCAACAGAATTACTTCAAGCTCATCATACACAACAAATTATACAATAATGCCTGTGTACAGTCATATGTCGTTTTAAAAGACAGCGATATACGTCGTGAAAAACGTGCGTGGTTAGGCGATTTCATCGTTGTGCAGAATGGTGTACGCGAAGATAGTTTTTATCATTATCCATTATTATATGTACTAAGGTGACCAGACGTCCCGATTTAGGCGGGACAGTCCCGCGCCTTTGGCCACGTGTCCCGCCTGCTCATAGAATGTCCAATGTCGCGCTTTCTGGCTTTCATCTAAAAAGTCGACCAATGTCCCGCTTGTATTTAAAAATGTGATTACCTTACATTGATTCGCATCTGTGCCTTTGGTTTTGGGTTTTGCCTATCACCGTTTGATTAATAATTTCAAATTTTCAAATTTTCAAAACTAATTTACCCCCGCCTTTTTGTCGACCCCAATTTAATTTTCGTTGTTCCGCGGGCGCCGGTGTTTGACGCGTGACCAGAAAGATAAAACGGCGATGACGGTGGTCGTCTGATCGTCCCTCCTAAGGTATCAGCTTCTTTGAACACGGTTGTCGGAGTTCCCCCACTTCCCAGTGACATCAACTTTCCTCCCTACCCGCCCACGAGAGAGAGAGAGAGTGAGCAAGAGTTCGGATTATTCCGAAGTCACCATTTCTCGTGCTTAAATGGGAGTTTTTCAGAACCACGAGAAATGCATACTTTCAACGTCTGAATAACCCGAACTGTTGCTCATTCTTTCCCTCTCTCTGTTAGGTGTTGAGGGCTGGCCATGTTGTGAATACTGCACTAGTGTGACGTAGTACACTGTTAGCGGCGCTTGTTCATGATCGCAGGTGTGAATCGTAGCGGATAATTCGCGGCCGGATGGGTTTTGAAGGCTAAAATTTACAGGTTAGTTTTATATTGCCTGCCTGTATCTACCGATATCTGGAAACTACGCAAGCCATTCAGGTTGGTCTTTAGAGGTAGAAACACTGAAAGGACTTTTAATTGTGAAGTGCAACTTTGACAACGAAAATTCAGGAAATCCTTGAGAAAACATCTATGACACTATCTTGCAAAAACCGAAACTTTACAAGGAGATTCATGTGTCTATGAAGTACGGTTTCGGAGCAACAGCCTCGCAAAATGACGAAGGTGCAGGACCATCGTTGGCACGATAATTTGTTACAGCGCGTCAGCGCCGCGCCTACGCGTCCGCAAAGTTGGCCGACTTGGAGATAAGTAGGTCGTAGGAACATTTAAAATTTTAAATAACGTTTTTTATTTTTTAACGTTTTTTTGCTCGGCAAAGTCAGAGGAAAGGTTCCTGCCTCTTTTTCGGCGCTCTTTGTCGGTGACGACACCATGCTCGACACGCATCCCGCTTTCGCTCCCGAAACGTCTGCATGTACTGAATATCGTTGTAACTGCCGCTTGTGGATTAATAAAGTTGTAGATATCGTATGTGCTATAATTGCACCATTACCGTCATAAAAAGCCGTTATTGCGCTTCGCCGGTTTCGATCCGTCGCTGTGTAGACTAAAGGAATTCTTCGTCTCCCTTTTGCAGTCTGATGGGACCACCGTCGTTTATATAATAATAATAATAGTGAAGATTTTTATAGCGCATATTCACACTCATAGAGAGGATGCTCTTAGCGCTTAAAACGAGGAAGAGACGTGGACTAAGTAGATACAGAACAGAGGGGACGAAAGAAAACGACAGTGCTGACGACGAAACAGAAAACAAAAGGCATAAAGTAACAGGAACAGAGAAATATAGTGATTCTGCGAGAAAGATGGGTAAAGTAGCAAGAGGGAAGGGGGGGGGTAAGAAGGACTAGCATTGTGGACTGTCAGTTAGGAGTAATGCTCAAGGAAGAGGTGCGTTTTCAGTGCAGATTTGAAAGATTCAGTTGTAGGAAGGTGGCGGATATGGAAAGGAAGAGAGTTCCATTGTTTTGCAGCACAGTAGCCAAAAGTCCTGTGACCGTATGTTGTTGTTCTGGTGACAGGAACAGTTAGGATACGGTCGTCAGACGAAGAGCGTAGTTGTCTGGACGGAGAGTAAGGGATGAGTTCAGAAAAATAGTCAGGACAGGAGCATCGGCCGAACCGTCGTTGTGCTGCACAGTCATAACTGTATGAGAGAATGGGATGTTTGCCTTTTCTACATTATCGCGAACAAAGTTCATTTTAAGCTGAAATTCCTTATTTTGTTGAAGTCGTGGATTTTGTATTCATGGTCCATCGTGCGAACAAAATAGGAAGCAAATAATAAACCGTCTTTGAAAAAGTTTGACATGTCACCAGCTGCATTATATATATATATATACACACACACACATGTATACAGTGTACGAGTAGTACTCTGTCACATCCCTCAATAATGTGCTACATCAAATAATTTTACGATTGTGTCACATCCCTGGACCAAAGAGGATACTCGACATACCAATATATATATATATATATTAGGTCATAACCAGGAGAAAGTCACATCGCTCGACATCTACCTTTGACGAACCTATCTTCATTGGAAAGTGAAGAGCTTCAAGCTTAATTTTTTGTAAAATATATTATTAGCATGATATGCTTTGCTTTTAAACTTAGTAGAGTCAGGAGACAATCATATCGAACAGCGAGGAATGAATAAAAGGCGATTTTTGTTTTCTTACTGAGAAGTTTATTGAAGCAACACTCGATCTTTGAGTGTAGAAAGTCTTAATTATTATTGTTATCAACAAGACCTCGGATCTTCAATATTTATTTAGTGAGCAATGTTGAAAATCAAGGTTTGCGCATGCTAATTTTTCAGACCCTTGTCCACCTGGCATAAATCCAGGCGAGGAGTGGTTTCCTGAGGACTTAGGGTGCACGAAGTGTGCTTGCTTCAGCCTTGAAAGGCAGCCTGGGTTTTCTTGTTTTACGTAAGCACAAACCTATGATTACTAATTGAAAACAGATATAATACAATAAGAAAGACGTGTCTCTCTGGCACTGAACACTTTTCTGTAGAATGCTGTATAAAAAAGAAACAAAAATTAAGCTGCCTAAACCATGTTGGTCGATGAAACAACAGGCTTGTTCTAGTCAAGACTTACCACATGACTGGTTTATCTACCTCTATCTCTCCCTGTGGTCCTCCACTCAGAAAACTTGTCACATAAGACACCATCATTACCAGCAACACACATACATGTAAATAAAAGCAAAGATTGTTGGAGTGAGATCTTCCCCATTACTCTTGGGCTTTCACTCAAAGCTAAGAATAACGATATGTATTTGTGATTTTAATGTACAGTGGTTAGTGTTCTTTTTTGCCTTTTTGTTCAACAGATGTGGCGTTGCAGCAATTTCGCTTAGCAGAGAAGAGTGTTACGCAGACAAGACTAGCCCGGAGGAGAATTACCCTGAGTGCTGTAGAGTCGAGGAGTTCTGTCCTGGCCATGAGCGCTACAATGGCTCCAAGGCAGGAACGACAGTGGTTGGTTGAGAATAGCTGGGGAAACCACCACAACGCAGCTAATGAATTTTGTCATACATTAAAAAAAAAAGTGGTCAACTGTTACAATCTGGAAGATGATAAAACTTATCTTCACTAAAAAATAAAAAGCACCAGATTCTAACCACCAGCTGTTATGCATTTCTGGCATATGCTATGTTATCCCTTTGAGAAAGACTGTTTTCAACAGATGAGAAGAGTGATATGGGGGAAATCATTTTAATGTGCTTACTTTCACTAACACTTTGAACATTATTATTTAGGAATGCATATTAAAAATAATAGCAACTTCCACACTTTATATTAAATAGTGACTTTACTTCTCATAGTGCATAGAGGAGTAACCAAGACTGGAAATCTGCTAAAAGTTCAATGGGCATGAATAAACATATGTCCCAAATATTGACCTCATTGAAAGCATTGTCAAAAAAAATAAAAAACCTCAAACAACTGTGTATACCCTTCCTTTAGCCAGGAATCACTAGAAAGCAATACAAGTCTTATCTTTCGAAATGTTTCTGACCAAGAGATAAAGCTTAAGATATATATTTAAAAAAGTTTATATCTGGCTTGGAGAAGACAGCAGCTGCATTGGAGATTTTCTTTAACTACCATGAGGGCTTGGGGCTGCTGTGGTTTTCTGGCATTAACCACTGCCATTCTTTGGGGGTGCGGCACCAGTAAGGGTGCTGTATTCTGGTCTCCAGGTATGAATTTCACAAACTTTTGGAGCCTTTTTGAAAGAATGTTACGCAGTTCATCTTACAGTGTGAGAAAATGCCAGCAAACAGGTTTTGCTCTCAGAAAAAATAAATGCCTACGTATAATAACCTACATGTATTCTAGTCAATATTGACTGCAGTTTCAAATATTATCTCAAGACTTTGCTTGTACCATTTTCTATGTGTGCATGAAGAACAGCACACTGTATATTATTTTTGTAATACACAGTGTATGTTCATGTCATACCATGTGTTCACACAGTATGTGTATATATGTAATATGGTTTGTATATATAAAAATAAAGTGTATTATATTTGGTCAATGTACATATAGAATTGCATTGCATAGTGTAGATTAACTGCATTGTTACAGGCATTTTTTTTGGAATCAACATTACCTAAGAATACATGTAGGTTTATATATACACATCCACCCCATCCCTAACATATATGTGTGTGAGGCAAGAGAAAGGGTGAGAGAAAGATCAAAAAAGAGAAAACAGCAATCCTAAAAATATGGAGCATCTTCGAAGGTCTAGCATAAAATACTGCAGGCCTGTTTGGTCTCCAATGATAATTTTGTTAGATCTCAAGAGTGCTTGTGCCAAATGTGCAATTTCTGTTTTGACTGCTTGCAGCATCTGTTCATTCATGTCATGTCTTTAGTTGTGTCACAAATCACAAAGACCATCATGCTGTGGTTTTCAGATCCCTGTCCAGCCAATGTAAAACCAGGAGAAAGTTGGTTTCCAAATGACATGTACTGTGCAAAATGTTTTTGTGCTAGTACGGTTACAACGACTGGTTATGAATGCCAGACGTAAGTAGTTTCAACTTATTATCTCACCAACTGCCACTCTTGGTGTCCAAATAAATTTCTCCTAAAGTTAAGGATCATGTACTCTCTGTGCGCTACCACCATACCGTAAAAATGATCTTTGTCACAAAGTGTTGTGCAAAGTTATCACATCTAGATCCATTTTTTCCTCATCTAAACCATGACAATAAATGTCACATCTCAGTTTTCCGTCTTCTTCAGAAAACAGAATTTTAAACTGGTAAATTTTCTTTCTAGACCATGTAAAATACACTTTTATTTCTTGCACTGCATCAGCTTTCTTTTTGGTTTCTACAGCTGTGGCGCGGCAGCGATACCATTAAGCAGTGCAGCCTGTTACATAGATAGAGACAAACCAGAGGAGGCTTATCCACAATGCTGTGACCTTACAGAGTTCTGTCCAGGAAATGCACGTTACAATGAATCCAAGGCAGGAACTGGTGGAGTTGTTGGTTGAAAGATAAACCAATGATCACCTGCATGTTAAGAGACCGAAGAGTCAATATTTCCACTACAATGGTTTATGCAATTATTTTTTTATCATTGCTAATAAACACATAGTTATACAAGTAATGACACATGGCAGTGTGTGGTGTGAACTACTTATACAAAGAAAACTTCTTCCTTAGTTGTAACTCAGATTGATATTAATGGATCTGTTAGCCTACAATTTAAAAATAATTTCCCTTTCCAAGAAGTGAAATTAATATGCAATAAAGGACTGATTTTTTTTGGGTAGGTGAAGCAGATAACGAAAAATAGTTTAAAGATGTGAACAAGAAGCAGATGAAATAACATTAAAAATGGGGAGTAGTGATGGGCAAAGACTATGAAGATCCCTGGCAGGCAGGATAGTGTACATGCTACATCGAAATTTTGTTTTAAACAAACTGAAAACTGAACTCCTCTAATATATGAGAACGTCTGACCTGAATATAAAAACAATGCCAACCCCAGTTCCATGCAGTAGAATTTATACCATTATCAGTGAGCAAGTAGACACTGAGAACACGTCAGTTGGGAAATGCAACATTCTGTATTCCTAGCTTTTCTTCATGTAGGTTACAGTGCATGCAAATTTTTTTTTTATCATTATGGGCTGAACCATTTTAAGCTTTAGGCTCTTAGCCATAAACCTAGGAAAAAGCCAGAAAGCATTTTGAAATAGAAAAAACTAATTCAATACATTAAGTGTCTTTCATTTTAGGTGCATAAGGTTATAATTACTGCGCTCATCATAAAAATATTTCTGGAACATACTGTTTCATTTGTTTGACCAAAATTCTTTTTAGGTTTTCTCTAGATTTATGCCTAGATGAATTCTATAATTACAAATTAACTTGATGAATTCCAATAAATCTGTAACCCCCTCTCCTCCTGTCTGTCATACACACTCACACACATGCATGAGAAATTTTTGTATATTTCATCATGAAATCACTAGGCATGATACATTCATCATGGACGTCTTGCATTATTTAAACATATTTTTAAAAAAGACACAAACTAGTTCTTATCTCTGTCTCGAAGTTCTTCATACATTCATTTACTGAGTTTTCTACTTCAAATTTCAATTAAATGACCATGCATTCTGAACACAAATTGTTTAACTGTGTACTTTATCTCCAATATACAGTGCACAAAACATGTTTACCGAGTCCCGAATTGCCACACTAAAGATGATATATTAAGTCTTTGGCCATGCTACTTGTGAAATTCACTAGATGAAATACTCATTGGACATTCAAGCTACTTTACAGTGCTAAACATTTTAATAAGTCTCTGACATACGATCAAAGATCAATATACTTGAACTGCTATTTTCATACCCACAGGAAATGAGGTATGAATTTAATGATGAAAAGAAATAAGAATCTGTATCACTTATTCACTTCATTTTGAGAATCTCTAAAGCAGTGCACAGAATTTATAAAGCTACATGATAACTTCATCATATCAGCAACAATCACTATTCTTTACATCTGTTCATCTGATCATATTAAATTTTTGTTGTCCAAAATGGAGGAAAGCAGTTTGTAATACTAAAAAACAAATTGGTGGGAACAGTTGGTTCTTTATAGATAAACCTCTCTCAATACCAAGATGTGTACTACTATTTAACAGATATTTTACTGTCAAATGTACAAAAAGCAAAAACAGAATAGCAGCAATAGGTGTTTCTTCCTTCAAAACTAAGTACAAAGACTTCATGTTCAAAACGAATGCTAAAGAATTCATTACGCTCAAAGCTTCCAGATATTGTGACATTGCACACACAAATGAGGATTTGCAAGGAATAAATATATCTAAATTACTGAGGTACAACAAAGCCATTCAAAAACTTTACATCCATCTGATCTTGCGCACAAATTAAAAACGAAAAATAATCTCTGGCAAGCATTAAATTCAGACAATAATATTTGAAGGATTTTCTGAACAGCTCTTCGAGAAGCAACAGTGACAGTTCTGAGTATGAACCACTGCTTATGTTCTTTTTAAAATCTTTGAAATTCAGAATCTGCATATCAGTGGACGATTAATGAATAGTAAAGAGAAAAACATAAGGGCTGAATGTGTTTATTATTGCTTGCTTTATCCTCTGCTGGGAACAAAGTTGGCCTGCTAATGGTAGTTCTCTGGCAACTCAACTTGTGGAGAAACAGATGACCAGTGCATGTACAAAACCCACACAAAGAGACAAAAAAGGCAAGCACTACTGAACCCTGTAGCTACAATTGCTGTGTGTTATCTTTTGTTCCTTTCTCTCATTTTTTTTTAAAGCATATCAAGGAAAGCAGCACCCAACTCCTAACACATCTCCAGACATTTATACAACGGTCCACAAATATATGACCACATTTCTAAGGTAAACACAAATTTCTTCTCAAGTGATGTTTAATTTTCTGTGCAGAATATTTAGTACATAATTAAAGAATACTCTCTTAATCTTACCCAGTTTTTCTGTATAGCTATTACCTTCACAAGATATCCACCAAGCAACTTTTTTCCATCAAAATGTTCACTGCAATATATGCACAATATACAACTCAAAATATCCTGTTTCCTTCATTAAAATGTGAACTACAGTCTGCAGTTGGAGGATACAACATATTTTGCATATGTATCATAAATACATTTGTAAACATTGAAAGCAATCTGCAGACCGATGCAAGCTCTGTACAGTAATAAATTTGTTATGTATCACTCATGAACACATGGCCACCATTTGTTAGGTCAAAGCTATAACACTCTTCATTCTCATAAGATTTTGCATGCTCACAATATCCTTATTGGTTTAATATGAAATATAGGCTAACCTAAATGGAATAATTTGATACTGGAAAACCTATCATGTCACAGAATACAAGGAGCATACGTAAAATAAACTGGGGGTGCAATCTGAAACATATATCATCAAATGACAGTCCAGTGTCAAGAAAAATAGGTGAAAAGAAATGGAAGCTAATTATGGCAGCTGTGTTAGCTTGACGATTATTACATATACTGCACAAAGTAACCTCAACTTCACACAGTATTCACATCTAAGGTGATGCACAATGCAATAACCTTTCTAGTCAATCAAATAAAAATCCTGTAAAACTTAAGTTTTAATGTAAAGTATGAAGTGGAAAATTTTAGCTATTATTTGCTGGATCACCACTATGAGATGTTCTAGTACTGCCGCCATCAAAGAAACAATATAAGAATAATGTACCCCCTACATTTCACTACATCCTTGTATGAATCCTTGGTGCATTGTATATTTCATGGATACATTCTTTGAGATCTTGCTTAATGTGATGTGGCATAGCATATATCATATACTTTATTCTTGTATACTTTATACTTGCCACATATATCCCTAGTTTACACTCTTGCTATTTCACTAAAGGCAGTTGACCAACAAATTAAATGGTGAAGACTCTTTACTGCAACAGTCTGTCAAACTAAAAGAAAGCAGCAACCACATGCATACAAGTGTACAAACTATCATCCACTCAGGCATGAAAAAGGTGACAAACAAAATAAACAAAAAATAGTCTTTAGATACAAAATATGGAAAATGTTTTCCCCTTTTGAGCACGCTGAAATTCTGTCCATGTCTTTGTATCTTAACTTAGAATGAGAGTAACTTTACTGCCCTTGTGTCAAGATAACGTCAAAGGTCACTCTGTTGTGCTTAAGCGTGGTCCTTAGTGAGTGGCAGTTTACACGAACATGAAACAAGCCTTAATGACTCGGCAGGCTGTGTGCATAGTAAGAGACACTCATTGAGGTTTCAGAGACAAGGTAAAAATGGAAAATTTATCCCATAAAGCCTCATTAAAATCTGGGCAGAAAGCAACATAATAGTTTCAGAAAGCTGAGACAATGTCTAAGGAGATGTGATCGTACTTGCACACATGCCACTTTATAATGCTACAAGATATATTGAAAGAGGTGATGTCCTTCGCTGAGAATTAAAGGAATGAAAAAAGCCAGTGGAGAATCTGGCATCTAATGATATCCATCTGTCCGTTGGCAGGAGGCACTGGCATCAAGATCCTAAATGCTTCTCCAGGAACACTTTGACATCCTGCATTTCCTGAAGAAAAAAATCTATTTTGAAAAGTAAGCAAGCGATGATATTACCAACAAACTTTAAAGCTTCATAAAACTAAGTGGATTCCTGCATAAGGTTTATACAGTCATGGGGATCCATAATAATTAGAAGTGTGAACTGACCTAAAAAATTAGAAGAAAAAAATGCATCAATTGTAGTTTGATTACAGAATAAACTTTTTTCCACTTCCATAGCCAATATATGTAACCATAATATGGTTGTAACAGAAGAAAGCAAGAAATTTCATTTCAGGAAAATCGTTCTTAAGAAAAAGTGCAATAAAATTAAAACCTGAACGATAAATAAACATTTAAAGTCCAGGACAGGACCACTAAAGATGTCTTCAGCAAATAAATCTCTACCTCAGGGCAGGAGCTGTGCATCATGTTGTCATAGGCCTTAAAGGTCAGGTTTGGATTAAAGGAACGAATGAAAGCGCTAGTTTCTTGGCCCCAGGAGAATCTAACTAGTGGATCCATTGTACCATGACACTGCAGCACAGGGATGTCTCGATTGTATTTGGCTTCCTGCATCATACAGAGATTAGATCCTCAATTTACATGGGCATCTAAAAAAGGTCTCCCTAGCTATAAAAGTTTGTATCAAACAGAATCTTTAATTTATGCAATCATGTGAACTATAAACTGCCTCCTTGGTATGTCATTTGTGTTATACTGGGTCCTCAATCTGTCTAAATATGCAGAAACAAATTTCAAGTAATCATGTATGCCACTTCTGTTTCGCATTGATTTACCTGCAATAAAAAGCTGTCTGCTTTGTTTCAGCATTTTATAGTTTAGGGAAAACTCTTCCAAAATTAGTCTGAATTATGCAGGTACTATTTAAAGATGATTTTTTTAAAACAATAGTAAGATACACCTCAGGTTAAAAAACAAAACAAAAACAAAAAAACAAAACAAATTGCAAGTGTACTGTTTCTTTGTACAATGACTAAAATACTAAAATAATGCCAGGATAACTTTTGAGAACAAACTTCTAATGCAGCCGGGTTTCTAAACCTTAAATAAGTATGTATTTAAAACAAGCAGCAAAAAAAAAAAAAAAAAAGCAAAAAAAATGGACACATCAAACATGATTAGCATCTTTAATGCAAAGCTTCCACTTGTTAACAGTCATAACATGCCATCATTTCAGCAAATTAATACTGCTTAAAAAGAATAATTTTAAACATTATATAATTCATATAATCAACAAATGTAAAGCATGCTCCAAATACTACATATAAAATGTAAAAACCTCTTTATAAAACAAATTAGTTATAACAACTTTCTTTTAGGAAGGAAAAAGAAAACCCCTCAAAAGTGCTGAGAATCCAAATGTAACAATTATCGTTTCCACAATACACTAACTTTAAACACAAGAAGATATTTTGTTTTATTTGGACAGCAGAGGCATGAAGATCCACTTCGCTTAAAAAAAAAAACACACACACACCACAAATAATTTGTTTAAAGTACCACAAATGGAAATGAACAGCATAATTTGTATGCAGACAGAAGCCATGAAAAGAAATGAATAGTCAAAGAAAGAGTTATCTTGGGACTTTTAATTCCTTATTTTAAAAAAACCCCAAAAAACTGAGATGTCAGTATTACAGTAAACCCTCCTTATTAAGACTTGCTAAAATCTACCAAAATCAGGTCATACTAAGAGAGGTCCTTGTTGGGAGATCCACCAGTCTGCTTCCATAAACCATGACTTTAAGCACCTTTAAAATAAGTTCATTTGTTTAAATGATAAAATGAAGCTCTTAAAAACTACATCATAATGCTTTTTTCTCTGTCATTTTTGCTTTTGGTTGATCATGCTTATTATGCCATTGTTGCACTTGACTGAAGACTTATAAGGGAACTAATTTTCAAGATAAGACCAATCGACACCGTGGTAGACATAGCTGCTCTCTTAAAATGTGCTTTTTATATTTTTGAAGTAGAGGTTGTAAAGGGACAATTGACTCGTGTGCTGGTAAAGAGACAACAATAAACAGGAGTAGGGATAAGGTGGGCAGTCATTTCGTTCAAAAACCATATCCACCTCCCACCTGAGTTGATGGTTGGTTGGTTAGTTGGTTGGGTTTTATGCCATTCCAATAACTAAGCCTATGTCACAAAAGACAAGGTTACTTTACATTAAAAAGGTGATCCCGCTTGTCAAATGAACCCTCGCACCCCCAATGACCATATCATTGAAAGTTGAATCAGCCAAGGTAAATGAATAGCCGAGCAGTGAAACATTTCATGTCAACTAAATACCTGCATATGATGACAACAAAGCACTTTTTGGTTAGAAAATCCACAATGATTTAAGAGAAATTTGCGGTATGCACCACTGTGTGATTTCTTCTCTGAATGTGTATTTCCACGAGACCATTCTGATTTAGTAAGATGGTGGCTAAACTTGTTTGACCAATGCATGTTTTTACTATTTAATGTTAATAGCTACTCATGTCATCAGAGATCGATTTGTCTTTTGGGCCTGGATGAAGTCGACTCAGGCAGATAGTATATATGACTAGAGTGATATGGTTTGGGTTGCAATGACCAGTTACCCAATGAATAAGCAGTCTCTTTTAACACGTACTTATTTTATTTTACATTTCTGCAAAAAATCCTAACATAGGGTAAATGGTCAGACAGAAGCAGTTTATTTTAAAATGTACTTAATTTGTTTTTAATATAAGACTTCTGCAAAACAGTCATTATAGAGCACAAATTGTGGGTCGTAAGTTGGGTTGGGGAGATAGTCATAATAGAGATGATGCTTATATAGCAAAATACATCCATGAAAAATTTTCAGGTCAAACTAAGAGGGGTTTGTAATTGGGAAGGTCTTAATAAGGAGGGTTTACTGTACAAGCATCAAGCTGCAATAGCAGGATGACTTGAACAGGTGGACTACCAAGAGCTATAATTCTGTTTGCCTACACTTCACAATTTTTGACAACTGTTGTCTTTGCACACAATATAAAAAATATGAAAACTGATTTTGTGAAGACTAGCCTGAAATTGTTCTAGACAATTTTTTTTCTATGCCTTCTGAAAAATCTAAGAAGCCACATACATCAACTTAGTATCTTAGAAAGTAACTTTGCCCAAACTAACAGGGGAAAAGAGTCTCACCTTGGCCAGAGTCTTGTGCAGCGGCATCCAAGTGCTAAGTGCTACTACCCCACTTATAGGCTTGTTGACGGCAAAAGCTGTGTAAAGGGCAACTGCTCCACCCTGAGAAAAGCCACCAATGAAGATGCGGTTTCTTGGAATGCCGATCTTAACCTCGCTCTCTATCAATCCTTGTACTAAAATAAAAATAACAGCAGGAGTAAACATCGTTGACACGCACAAGCAGTAAGGTATTTACATTTTTTTTAAATCAGAACTTTATTTTCTGCTAAATGGAGATGTCACTATAATGCATGGTCATCCCCAGGGCAAGGCACTTATTCCTTGCACTAATGCAGTTACAACAGTCAGATTCCAACAGACAAGTTTCATAATCATAAGGCTGAACTAGTCTGGTCTGCTCTTGACAATATGAAATGAAAATGTTATGTGTAATATAGCTCTGTCTAGTCAGATAACCTGTATTTGCAAATATCCTGATGGAAGCACACCTACATTGTCTACAAGTTAAAATGTGTCATTACAGTGTACATTACTTCCTGGTCAAGAACTTTTTAATGAATAACTTATGCGGTAAACAAAATTCAGCTGCATCTTAAATAGCTGATGGCAGTTTTGACCTAGTAATGGCTTACATTGACTAGCCATGTTACAAGTCAACCAACCTGTTACAATGATCACACTTGCACAAGCTGGGGAATGACAGACAAGAAATAACGATGGGAAGTCAGCGTGATGAGAGACAGTGACAGGCAGAAAAAGAGAGAGAGAGATAAAGTGAGTGCAAGACAGAAAGAGACAGAGATAAGAGAGCGAGAGAGGGAGAGACTGAAAGAGAGACAGTATGAAAGAGAGAGAGTAAAAGCGAGAAAGCAAGAGAGAGAGAATGATAATGTTTTCCGTACACATTTCTGAGGCTTCTTTGATGCCCTCAACATCCTGTGGACTGCTAGAATCAAGGCCAACGATATCAAACCTGCAAGCAAAATGAAACCTCCCATATACTTTGAGATGCGCTAATAGCATTACTTTGTTGAAATGTAAATTTGGAACAATTATGGATCAACAAATCAAAAAAAAATTGCTGAATTTGTTCTCTCTCTTGAGTGCCCGTGTTCATACTTGAGATGAGTGGAAAAATATGCAAGTGTACCATACATGATGAAAAACATCTTTGTCACATCCTATATACAACGTTATTACCCTCAAACACCTTGATGAGTAAAAAGATGAATAGTACAGCAAACAAGATAGACAATATTAAAATAATAAAAATATGGTGCTAGGATATTTTAGAAACTAAAATTCACTTACCAAGATGGCATACGCATCCCAGCATTTAGTGTAACAGGTTTTACAGGTCTGTGACAAAAAAAAAAGAGTTAAGATTTTGAACCATTTCACACTTCTCAGAACATTAAAAAGGTATGAAGAAACTATTTATACTTTGCCATCAACACTACAGCTATACCATCATCTCTGACTTTCTCACATATGTGCATGAAAATGTTTCCTCTCTTTACCTTCCATTATCATGTTACTTTATCTCACAGTAAAGAATCCGCAAGCCAGTAAAGGCAGTCATTACATATACAAAAACAGAAAAGATCCTTATAAAATGAAATGATTCAAGCAAAAAACTCATTGTCACAAGGTGTCACAAAATCTTTCAAGAGTTTTGTCATTGTATTTCATCACCTGAAGAAAACAAATGATGGCCATACACTATATTGTTCTATAACAATATCAATTCTATAAAAGAACTGTGCACTCAAGAGAGACTGCAAGTAATAATCTGTGATTACTTACGCATGTGGACAGACACATTTTATATGTTGCAATTTCAAAGATGCTAGACCAGTAGCCCAACCAGTTCTGAAATAAAGATGTATTACACAATTTCACATGAAGTTTGTGCAGAGAGACAGTTATGCAACACAGACAACAGGAACTAAATGTGTTCATTGTACATGCAATAATAACCATTAAGTTTGAATGTGTTATTGTTCACCAATTACCTTCAAAGAAATTAAATGGTAAAGGAAAATTGTTGTCAAGTAGAAATAAAATGCACTGGATATTTATACCTCCCAGGATTTCTAATGGGGTGAGCAAATACTGAGGGGTTATATTCATTCCTCCAAGGACATAATGTAAAGGAGTTGTTGTGTCATTAGGATCAACGAAAATTAAAATGTTTACAGCTGCTTGTTTGCATCCCTAAAGTCATAAACTGAACGGTTATTGCTCCAAATAATTATGAAAAGTTTGTTCATGATGCAATCACCAAGATGCTTTTAAATTTCTAACAAATGTACATAACACAATTTTATTTCTTTAATGTTAGAAGGATGTTAAATTGTATGCCCCTCTCCCCACTACAGAGATGCACATGTGCACAATTGCATCTTTATAAATTTAAGCATCAGTTAGAAACAATATTTTGAATTCAGCATATTCATCACAACATTAGCTAACACAACTTTTCCTGTCTGAAAATCAGGAAGAAGACACATCTGCACTTAGCTTCTTTTAAGTTGACACACTTTTTGACCTTAAATCTATTTTATATAATTAGCTTCACAGAAACATAATGCACAACACAATTTCAAAACTGTTTAACTAAAATTGTTTTAAATAAGATAAAACCCCTTAAGCTAGACATTCTGTCAGCACATTTTGGGCTTAAGCAATGCATGTAAATAGCAAAATAGAGATTCTTGCAAAGCATTTCTAAATTTAGAACAGTTTTAAGTTTTAGAAGAATGCTAACTAGCCCCTTAGGAGGATAGAAAAACTGCATCCTAAGCTATGTTGAGACCATGTCCATAGCATTAGTCTGTGTACATAAGGAGAACCAAGAAACTAATGGAATCTCAAATGCAAAATCAATAGTTCTCAGAGACTTGGTCTGGAGATTAAACTCAGCACAGCTTTCAAGCCTTTAATGCTGACAACACCTTCTGAAGCACACCTCCAGATGGGAAGGAGAAAGAAGAAAATACATATTTTTTAAATAACACAACTTTGAAAAAGTAGCTGGTTCAACTGCCTGAATGTGAATAGAAACATACAGCTATAGCTAATACTGTAATAATGTTAGACTACAGCTCAAAAGAAATTTTTACAATGTCTTAAATCTTTCTTTCTTGCTGCTGCCCTTTAACAACAATAAGACTGTAAGGAAGTTACAATAAATGTAATTTGGGGAAATTAAAATTAGTAAGTTTCATAAGCTGTGATGTTCTTTTTTTTACATACCCCTTTAAGTAGGGCACAGTCCTATATATCTATATGTTCATATTCTTTCTCTAACCTCCCCCATCTACAGTCTGCTATAAACAGGAAAGACCCGAATAATATGAAAACTACTGAGAATGACATAACTGTACTCCTACAAGGAGAACATTGCTATAATCCTGATATTGTTTACACAAAATAAGGATGAAATGTTGATCCTGAAAAGAGGAATTTTTAAGAAAAACGTTTAACAAACTGTTGCACAAAACAATTTATGAATTTTACAAGGATAGTGGTAAGCAAAAAAATTTTCCTACATATATTAAGTGACATGTATTGCTCATCTTAGCAAAAGTTGTCAAAATCGTGTATGAAAAATGCTTAAAAAAACTCTAGGATACTCCAAAATCAAGAGGCAGTTATCGTCTTCTTCAATTTTTTTTTTCTTTTTGTAGGGGGATGGGGTAGGATTAGGAACGGGCATAAACTCATGTACAAAAGTTGTATTTATTCTATTACTCAGCAGATTCTGCTTTATTCACATTCTATTTATAGGAATGGCGTGTCCGTGTGGAAGTAGCTGTGTATATAACATGAGTGAATGTGTGACATAATTTTGTGCTTCTCAATATCAATTCTGCCTGACAAATGATCACATAGCTGAGTCAAGGTAAGACCTGTGGATTCCGACATGCAAGGAATACATTAAGCATACATCTACACATTATAAGACCAGAGGCACATATAGCATAGATTTTTAATGCTGATCAATAAAGACCACATGAAAGTGATATTTCAGAAGCTGCTTGCAGGGGTTGGAACAAGGCTGCTGGAATCTAAGTTATTAATGTTAATGTCAGGCATTTCTACCAAAGGATCAGATTGATGAAAGACTTCAGCTTGATCTTGAAGACTGCCACTAGAAGCAGGTGGTCTGAAGCAACATCTGCACCTCTTCTCACTCGGACATCTTAGAGACTTCTTCTCCACTTTCAAGCAGCCATTATATGATTAATCTGGTTTTCCGTCTGGTTATAATAATAATAATAAATGACGATTTTTATAGCAGCACATATTCACACTCATAGAGAGCATGCGCTTAGCACTTAAAACGGGGAAGAGACATGGACTAAATGGATAGAACACGAGGGACGGAAGAATAAACGACAGTACTGATGACAAACAGAAAACAAAGATAGAAAACACAACAAGGCACCAAGTAGCAGGAACAGAGAATACAGTGAATACAGTGATTCTGCAGAGAAAGATGGGGAGAAAAGTACCAAGAGCGGAAGTGGGAAGGGTAAGAAGGACTAGCATTGTGTGGACTGTGTTAGGAGTAATGTTCGTGTATATTCTTGAGTACGTACAGTCCACATATAATCTGGCCATTGAAAGCACAGAAGTCTGCGAAGAGCTCCCAGTTTTCATTGCAGGTGCCAACACCATGTCTTCCCATGATAAGCTCCCTGCTGGTGTTGTCATCTCCCACTTTGACATTTAGGTTTTCCATAATGATCTTCAGACCTCTTTTTGGTGTGTGGTCAAGCAAGGAGACTGCAAGGAGCTGTAGAATTTTTCTTTTTCCTCTTCATATGCTGTGTTTGATAGTGCATAGCACAGGATGATGGTGATCTTTTGTGTTGAATCTAGCTGACATGAGCCCTGGTGAGACTGGTTCCCAGGCCATCAGTGCCTTTGTTGCCTCTGTTGACATCAGCGCAGTGCTACTGCCTGGGTGTGGTTGTCATCCAGGTCTTTGTGGCCAGAGTAAATAATGGTCTCTCCTGATGTTAGTCTGGTCTGGCCACTTCCATTCCATCTGGTTTTGCATAACCAGAGAACCCTGATGTTGTATTTTCTCATTTCACTTGCCACTTGAGCTGACTTGCCACTTTTATAGAGCGTTCTGATGTTCCAGGTCCCTATCTTGCCTTGGTCGTCAGAAGATGAGTCGGTGATTTAGGTTTTCACCAGCATGCACCATAAGCTCTTCTAGAGAGGAATCTTAACCAGGTTTTACATGAATGGGTTGTTAGTCCAAAGCAAAATTCCGAACATGGAGGGCCAGGGTGGCCTCTACCCTGACAGGCTGGTTCAACTTGGTTGGACCTGCCAGGAGCACAAGGCTCCTGATGATGTAGCTCTGTGGATCAATGAGGCGGTGGAAAACTACTTAAGCCGTTTGCATTTCTTTTTATTCAAACAGGATGTCACAAGACACGCATGCACAAGCAGGCAGATCAAATGTAGGTTCAGAAATCCGAGTGATTGAGCAGGAAAACTGTCAAGAGTTTGTAACTTTTTTTTTTGAAAGTAAATTTAGCCAAAATCTAAACTTCTTAAATAAACTGTATCTAACTTGATGCCTTCTCACTCTCTTAACGCTAGCACGCTCATCATGGACTGTAGTAGTTCCTGAACAACACTGCTTGTTTTTCATCTTAATTTTCTTAAGGTGACATTTCTATTTCTTAGAACCATAAGTCCAGTAAAACTGATCCTTCAAAATTGTTGGTATTTGTTTCTTCAAGGAATTTATACATATACTTGGGCAAAAATTACCAGCTAGCATACCAGCACATCCAATTTTTGTTGCCAAGACAACATAATGGATTTACCATTATCAAAATAATTGGTTGGACATAGCAAAGAAAAAATGTCCGTGGTCCATGGCCACGTCTTGGTGAAGGTCTTTAGTAATAGGGATTTTTGCTGTCACCCCATGCCATTCACTTCTCTATGGCCCAGCACTGGCCCATGATCCAGTTCTCCCTAGCTGCCTTCCTCTTTTCCTGATGACACAATTCACTTCTTTGTACCTTTGGCCTTGAAAATTTCTGCAATGTTTGGTTCTTGCACAGACTTCTCCAAATCAAAGCAAATTTCCTTAGCGTCAACTACATACATTAAGACAAGATCACTTATGTCAGTGCCTGGATATGTCCTCGTTTGTGCTTTGTTGATGCTAGATTTGCAGCCAAAAGGCAGCAGAATGAAGTCAATTTGTTATGGACCAATTCATCTGATAAGTGTCTAATTGCTGTTCTCAATTTTTTGTAGGGTATTGACTAAGGTAAATTAATGGCTCTGCGCAAACTCTAGGATATGAAGCCCCACCACGTGTAAATGAACTGTGATATGGGGTTCTGGCTGTTGTTATGGGTTTGAATATATATGATAGTATTGTTGACTGTGATGTTGTGTTGTGTGGTTCTTGACCGCTTGCTAATTGCCCTCTAGGATAAAGTTATATTATACTGTATAGATAATCATGCAGTACAATGGTTAACCCCGCGGTTCTCAACCTGGGGGGCGCGCCCCCCAAGGGGGGCGCAAGCTGCTGAAAAGGGGGCCGCAAAGGCGGTCATTTTCTCATATCTCATATAGGTATTAGTGGCTAAGGTGGGGCGCGCGGACGTACCTTTATTCGTCTGGGGGGGCGTCACAAGTAAAAGGTTGAGAAACGCTGGGTTAACCTGTACTTAGAATTACACCTAAACATGTTTTTATAGTGCATAGATATTTAATATTATGGTTCCATTTTTCACACAAGCCTAGTTTAGGAAATCTTTCTACAGCATGAATCTAAATGTGACCTGTAAAAACAAGCATTCCTTTCCTGAACTTGGATCTCAATTAAAAAAAATGTATATTTACATTTTAATCAATCCCACAGAAAACAAACCCTTAATTATCAATGTTAATTTCAGCAGTATTAGTCACTTCTAAAAGTGTTCCTGGTTTGTATTAAAAACTTTTCTGCAAATATTAGGAACAAGTGATATTGGCAACAGTTTCTTTTAAAAGTTAAAGATTTCTTTTGAAACATCTGGTTTGCTACATAAAAATAGGTTCATCTCAGTAACCTTTTAAAAACTACTGGTTTCCTGATGTACTTAACATTTTGATATATTACATTACACAGACAGACACACCCAGGTTCACTCCAATCAATCTTTCTGTTTACCTAATCTTATGGATTGAGGTATGGTAGCCTATAGACACCAAAATTTGCACATAAAGCCTCTTATCTGCAGATTTAAACTACATAATTTATTTAATATACATTCAGACAAACTAAATTTAGTAAAACAACTATGCACAAAAGTCTGTAAAGCAAACTAGTTTATGCAGACACAAAATATGGTTGAAGTCCGAGTAAATACATAGAGGGAAAGGTATAATGAAAATGTAGAAGATAACATGAAATTCACCCAATAAACAAAACTAGATACTTCCTTGTAAAAAAGTTTGCTAATGTCCATGAAAAGTCTCTTTCTTCGCTATTTTGCAATGATGACAGAAAGCATTCTGTCAAAGTTTAAAAGCATCATGAGCATACTCTTAAGCAGAATGACAGTACGCTCATTAATACAGAGCTTACAGATTGTATTGTATCTGGATTAAGCCGAAGTGCTGTTATAAGAAATATTCAGCGGCAACACGACAAGATGAAAATACAAGAAAGAAAAATGCTTTGTCACAACTAATGAACTGGCACATACCTATGTGTGTGCCTGCATACACACAGACATGTGCACAAATAAAGTTTACACTCACCCTCTGTCACCAAGTCCATGTAGAAATATTAACTGCAACAAATAGAAATACAGCTTTAAATATTGATGCACTGATAAAAAGACCATGAATTTAAATCTTAGTTATACATAGGGGAGTCATTTAATGATTAAACAAATGTGATGTTGGCTACTAGTACTTCTATCTATGTTTCTATGTTATTTAAATCTTCAGATTTCTACAAACAGGCAATGGGCCAGGCATCTTTTATACTATTGTTGGTACAGAATATGTTCCTGATTTTCATTTTGGGAGACAGAAGGATGGCGAAGGTCTTTACCATCCACCCTCTTTTTGTTTTTAAATATAATTCTAAAGATTTTCCCTTTTAAAGAAAGCCATTATAAGAATATAAGATGTTAGAATATGTTCTCTTTAACTACAGAGAAGTGTTCTTTGGTACATATCACAAGGAACAGCCTTTCCTTCATACTGCTTCAAGGTGAGTAAACAAAATATTTTTATCTTGTCTATGTAACTTCTACTGTTACGTTTCTGTTTCCAGCAAAGGCCATCAACTGTTTTACTTTGTATTAGCATTAAAACAGGATGTAAGTGTAGTAGAGGCTGGTTTAGATGCCAGCAGAAAGTTGACTGGTCTGCTGTGATGTTTGGTGAACAAGCTTAAATTGTTTTGGTCCAGAGGGAATGGAGGTAGTGCTGAGGAGGAAGAGGGGATCCATACAAACTGCCATGCACAACCCAGAGGCACAAACAGCAGTCTTCTGATATGGCTGGCCACCCATGGTACATTAGTTCCCTCTCATACCTTAATTCCTGGTGGATATAAAAGGAGATAAGGTGCAGCTCTTTTAGTCTGTAGTGAAAGGTTCTAGGTCTAAAGTCAGACCCCCCCCCAATTCTCAAGTCTTAAATTGCAGCCAAGCCCTAGATGACCAATGAAGACTTCAAAAAGTGTGCTGAGAAGAAACCCTTGCCTCCTCAACCAGCAGCTGAGTGGAGAATAAAGACAGCCATTGGGCAGGTACTTGTCATCCAGAGTGCCAAGCCAGCTTCACCGGCTGTGATAGCTTCATCATGTATGCTAGATGAAGTAGTGTATAGGTCAACAGTGGGGTCCATGTAAGTCTTAGCCTTAGTGAAAGTTTGTGGCAAGAGTTTGCTTTACTGTGTAACCACACTAGAAGTTACAGGTGATACACAAGCAGTCATCACAATAAAGGTTTCACACACCATATCACTACGCTTTTAACAATATCTCTATGAAGTGTGAACAAGCATGTGGCATGTGGTAGGTAAACCTAGTTACATAAACACATCCAATCATGTCAATAGTGAAGAGGGTCTGCAAACCATAAGTGGTTCATTGCATGCTGTGCATATCATATATAAAGGTGGAATCAAACTCTCTCCTTCTGCTGCAGAATAACCTTCCCTGTAAAAATGTGAAGTTCATTCAAGATTGATTGGACAGGGATCTTTACTAGTCACTGGCCAAGGTGAGCCTCAGATATGTGACATTCTTTTGCAAAAAGTGCACTAACACAATCTAACATTCACTAAATCATGATAAGTACTGCTGGTAAAAAAACCGAGAACCAACCATGTTTACTGATTTACAGAATTACTCAGTGGCGTAGGAACCAGGGGAATAAGGGGGGCAGCCGCCCCCTCAAAAAAGGTGCTGGGAAGGCAAGAATGTGAATGTCGTTCACTGTCAGCATGGAGTTGTCCCCCCCCCCCCCCAAAGCCGAGCATCTTCCTAGCTAGTATTACTGTGAAAGGCACTTGCCACACCTGTTATATCATTTGATCAATAGGTCTGATATTCTGCTGTAGCCTTTCTTTTCAAAACTAAGCTTGATCTGGAAATGATTTGCGGTTCTGCTTGTCATGCTGATGCTCATATGAACGCTTGCAGTGCAAAAAGCATAACAAAGTTTAATCACTGCATTGAGGTTTAAAAGTGAGAACATTTGCTCCATATGCAAAACTTACAAATGAATCATTGAACACTTAAAGATTGTCTTGAGTGTTGCGTTATTCTGTGTGGATAATACATAAGCATTCGCACCACCTCAGTTTTCTTATCAGCGATCATATTGTGAACAGTGTTGTGTGTATGATACTAAAATTTCGGTGTCTGTTTTGTGCTCCACCGTTAGGACAGTCATCTCATAATTCTGAACATCATTCGGAAAAACACTATTGGTGTAATTTTACGTTGTCTTACATTTTCTACGCCTTAACAATAAAGTAATGAGACATATACTATGAATACCAGTCTCACAATGACAACGACATATTTACTTACGGTAGCTGTGTGTTCTTTCAAGGGTTGAACTATCGCTGGAGGGTCCATCTCATGGGATGAACTAGCGCCCATATAATGTCTAACGGTTGCCAGGCCTGCAAAGACAGCCAGCAGATATAAAAGAAATCTGAATTTGTCTCTACCCAGTAATGGTTTCGATTCTATTGTGACAAGAAGACTCGTACATGTGAATAACCGATGAAGATATCGACTTTTTGCTTGACGCATTGGGAATCGGAAACACCTTCCAATTCTCGCGATCATTTGCGAGACTGTAGCAGACGCAACATGGCGCTGATTTTGATGTCTGCTGTTAGGTTTTGTAATTTTAGACATTTTTGCGTGTAATTTACAGAAGAAAACATAAAGAGTGGACTGTCGTTTTATTTCAATACTTTCATTTACAATGTCGACTCCTAAGGAACAAGAAAAGGAGGAACCGCTTAAATATCAGGTAGAAAACAAACAGCATACGGTGGCAAATTGAAACGGAGTACGAGTTAATGAGTTTCTGTAATTGTCTTGACGTTAATGTTCATAGTTACATTCGGTGTGCTCTATGTTTGCATTCTTCTGAGAAATGAGAATTGAAATTGGTGCTTTCATGAATAAGTTATGTCCCAGTGTGTTACAGTGGTCTGCGTCTTTTGCATGATAATAATGCACAATTCAGGTAATGCTCTTGATCTGAATAGCAAGGAATCAAAGCACAGTTTGAGAGTCATATATATCACATGCATCTACACATAAACTCGCAAGATATAAGGAAAAACCGTCAGCATTGACAACAAAGAGGCATTAGGTCATAATTATCTGTTGCAGGATCTCTTTCTTGGAAGTGGCTTAGCAGTATGTGGAAATGTTCTCATAAGCATTTCTCTCAATGTTCAGGTAAACATTGTAGTTTCTTTTCAGCTTTACATGCTAACATAGACTAAAATATTAATAGACTGGTGTAATTAAGGTGGAGTTAGTATGTGATTAATGTAGGACACCGCATTCATTCTTTTCAGTCTTTTAGTTTTGTATGTATGTACATTCACATCCATCTATGCAAATGCATACGTACAAAAATATTAATGTTGATAGCTAAATAGAAGGCATCAAACAAGGTACACAAAAAGCAAGCTGTGTTTGATAGAAGGGGAGTCTGACACATCGACCCAGAGCCACGTCGACCCAGCTGTTTATCCTCAGCTTAAAGACAGCTTTATTCCAGATCAACTATTGCAAGACCAGACTGGCCCACCAACCAAAAGAAGAATTAATCCATACCATCACCAATTACAGAAGATGCTATTCACATAATTTTTTTCCAACAAAGTTATCTGTTGTTCTAACATTGTGCATAAGCAAGACCGAACCTGTTTGCAATGCAGATTTCTCACACAAACATATGAAGCTCAGCTGCCAACAGAAATAGCCACTGGAGGGAAGACAGATCCAGAGAAGAAATCCCTTCATCATTCATAAACTCATCAAGGTTCCTTTTAAAGAGAGGCTTACATCCAGTGATGTGGTGTCAGTGTACTGCTGTAGTAAGATAAGCTTGATGACTACCCTAAATAGTGCTTATGCACAATTGTGGGAGTTCTTCTCTGTAATGGTGATCAATTTGTTTTTTGGAATGGGTCAGTTTGGCTTTTGGCATATTGTATTTGAAAGTCAAAATGGCTGGGTCGATGTGGTTTTGGGTAATTTCCCCAGTGACCTGTTCATATTTGGCTGTGCAGATTCTGTTGTAGATGTTTGGGATTTTGTCCTGACTTTTTAATGCCTAGATTTTTGCTATGATGTACCAGTCTACTTGCTTTCCCAAAGCATACTAGAAATTTCTTTTTTATGCCTTAGATTAAGTCATTTTAAATGCAAATATTACCAAACTTTTGGTACCTATAACTGGATCAAATATCTATTTACAGAAATATACACACATGAAGAATGCACAGAAAGAAGAATTTCGCCACTACACAAAAGACCCACTATGGTGGTTAGGGCTGTTTTTGATGGGGTTAGGGGAGATTGGAAACTTCACAGCTTATGGCTTTGCTCCAGCTTCTCTTGTGGCTCCACTTGGCACAACAACTGTAGTTGGTAAGTTTTGTGTGTGTGTGTGTTGGGGGTGGAATGTCTTGTTATAATTATTAGGAGCATTTTATTTGAATCTAAAATTTCATAAAGATTTGTCTTGCAAAACTATAAAATCTTCTCAAGTTTATGTATGCTTTACTTTTTCTTTCAGCTAACTTGTTCTTAGCAGCCATCTTCTTAAAGGAAAAAGTTCGACCAGAAAATTTGTTTGGTGAGTGTTTATTTTTTATTGGTAGATAAATGCAACTTTTTCAGAATAATGCACTAGTATAAAATATTCACTTATTTTGTTATTTTGTATTATTTCACATTTATATAAGCCACATTTTACCCCACAGGCTGTGCATTAGCAATTATTGGAGCTTTTCTGATTGTCACCTTCTCATCTCAGGTAAGCATCATGGAAAACATTAACAGAACTTTTAAAAATGAGGATATGCATTATTAAAACAATTATTGTGTAAGTGTAATTTTAGTTTCCACTGTCCAGTATATCAAATCATCATATCCAATTCAGCTTTCTTTTAATCATGACCTTGTATCTTTAAAAATAAGTGAGTGAAATGTATTGATCTTACATGCATTATAAAACTTTGTCACATTGTGGTTGATAACAATTTCTTACCATTCAAACTGCTTTTTTCCAATATTTGACTACAGCATGAAATTGTGATGAGTGCCAGAGAAGTGATGGATGCACTGAACCAAGTTCCCTTTATTGTCTATGTGGTAGGTCATTTATGTTTAGTATTTATGCATGCATGGATGTCTCAAGCTTAATGGGTGTAACATACTGCTGAAGTTGTGCTTTATTCTGTTACATCATTCATAGTCTTAGAATGGCTTTTATAATGTTGAATTGGTATTTTCATGATCTTCAGTGCATTGAAGTGGGTGCTCTTGGATTACTCTTCTTCCTATTATATGGACTGAAACTGAAGCATGTTGTCATACTCCTGCTTATCACTTCCATAACAGGTAATATCTGTTTATGTTTGAGTAATATCTGTAGATTGAGTGATATTTTTCTCAACCTTTGAAAGTAAGATTTTACACAAAATGTAACATTTTCACTCTAATCAAGGATTTTAAAACAAAATAAAGATAACAAGAGGAAGACAATGATTTTACCAGATGCCCAAGTACAAGTAACTTATAGGTAGTGCCTGGAAAATTTATCTTGCAAACTCTTCCAACCATGATTTTATTGTCTATTTTCAATATGCCATTTCATTTCAGTCAAGCTTAATGAGTTAATTACATGAATAGCTTCAGGGTATTAATATGGTGAAATACTTGTACTCTTGCATTTGCTGTACTCTTGATATCAAATTTTGGATTTTTAGCAATATGCTCAGCCAGACCTTCCCCCAACATACAAATACACATTGCCACGTTCTTTTATTTATGCTTGTGCATGTTTGATAGTGTTCTTGTGATATGAAACATGGATTTTTAGGTAGTTTTTATTATAGTCAATTGACTAGTCCACTTGCTCATCTTCCTCTGCAGATTTTTTACCCTTTCCATCCTTACTCTTTGTTCCCAGAATCCTCTTTGTTTTTTCTATGTTTGACATTTAATACCTGTCTGCATAGCTGTTTGTTTTCCCATATTTCATATTCTGTCCATGTCTCCTACTTGTCTTAAAGACCAACCTGAATGGTTTGCATTTTTTGCAGATATCAGAAGATATGAGCGATATAAACCAGCGATCATGCATTGGAAGTGCATTTCTCATGCTAAAGTAGCAGGTTTTCAGAACCACGAGAAATGCAGACTTTCAGTGTCTGAATAATCTGAAATGTCGCTCATTCTCTCTCTCTGTTTGGTGTTGCCTGCTGGCAATGTTGTGATTGGTGTACTAGTCTGATGTAGTTGATCGCAGGTGAAAATTGCTTACTTTGCTAGCAGATAATTAATTTACAGATGGGTTTTGGAGGCTGAAATTTACAGGTTAGGTTTATATCACCTTTATCTACCAATATTTGCAGAAAATGCAAACCATTCAGGTTGGTCTTTAAACAGTGAGAACATGTTTCTTCGTGAGTATGATTATGCACTATATAAATCACGTTTATTGTTTTTTATTATTATTTCAGGCTTTTTCTGTATTTTCTTCTTGCAGCCTCCTTCACTGTGATATCAGCCAAAGCCCTGTCTGGCATGGTACAGATCTCCTTTGGAGGTTTTTCGCAGTTTAGGCATCCTGTCGTGTATGCCATGCTGGTAATGATGATAGGCACAGCCATTCTGCAGATCAAGTATCTTAACCAGGCCATGAAAGACTTTGCTTCCACAATCGTAGTTCCTACCAACTTTGTCTTCTTCACCATTAGCGCCATTGTAGCAGGTAAATAATATTTCTGTTCTGTAAAATGTTAGCTTCGTTTTCTGCTTTAGCTTTTGTGGTCTAGGGAAAACAGCCTCAGAAAAAAAAGAGAAAACAGTGGAAACTTGACTGAAAAATCAAAAGCTGCATTGCATTTCAAATGTTTATTGCCTGTCACTGTTTATGACAGGAGTTGTCTTCTACAAAGAATTTCATGGAATGACTAGCATGGACCTGGGCATGTTTATATTTGGGTGAGCATAATTGTATTTTATATTTGGGTGAGCATAATTATATTTTATTCTGTTGAAATAAGGCATAAATTTCCCTTCAGTATTTTTTTCAGAGTGCCAACTGTTGTACTAGTGGATGATTTAGAATATGGGGCTGCAGGTTGCAGCTTAAATAAATCTATAATATTTGCATGTATTTTGCTTAAAACTGTACATGATTCTTATTCTTTTGATCCACTCTCAGATGTATTTTGTCCTTCGTGGCTGTATACTTCATCACATCCAGTGGCTTGTTTGGCAGCACCAAGCAGCAGGAAGGCACTCAGCAACGCCTGACAGCAGATTTGATCCCTTGTATGTTTTATGTGAACCTTACCTGCATTTGTGATGATTTACATAAGATATTTTTCACAGAGCAGTTAGTTTGCATAGTACATTGAGCAAAATTTGCATAGTAAATGTTAATGTTCCAGTCTGTGGAGTGGTTAAAATAATAAGACCATTAGTAAATACTATCTGCACTACAAGAAGTGGAAAATTGTGAAAAGAGTGAATGTTATTTCCATGTACTGTTCTTTCACTATGCACTAGCTGTCTACTCAGCTGTGGGATAATAAGATTGTGCTAATTATTTCATGCTCTTGCATAAATTGTTTTCGAAATACACATTGACCATTGGCAGCACAACTAATAATGCCACAACTGTTTTGAGAATAAGAGTTGTCTATTTTGTTGTCACATTCATTACTTCTTTTCTTTTATAATTAATGATCACAGATCGTTGATGCTCATGGCTAACATTTTTTTTTTAACCTTTTGCAGCCTGGATGTTGGCCAATGTCCATGTGGGACAGGTGCAACCCAAGGGACATATAGAGCACCTAGTTGAGACTGCACCAGACACCTCTGATCAAACACCAATCCTTGCAGCGGCCCAGGCCAGTCCAGGGCAGCTTGCAGATTCTCCAGATGTAGATGTTACTGTGGGACTGACCAGTCAAGTTTCACCCAATGCAGTCTCTGCTGCAGTTGATATCCCTGTTCAGCAGAAGTCATATGGCACCACAAAATGAAGGTCTTACATTAGTTTGATGGTTTGAAACCTCAGTCTGCTAGAGAAGAGCAAATGAAACCAAAGTACAGCATCATATACCTGAAATTTTCAGAAAAAATCCTGTTGCAAGCTCTTGTTGAAGCATTTCTGTAACAAGGTAGAAAAAAAATTAATCAAAGCGTATTTATTTCTATTTTTGAATTACCAATGTTACATTAGAGCTATAAAAGAAAATCATAAAGTTAACTTGATTTAAATTAGATGATATGAAGAATCTGATTTTTTTATTACCTGACTTGAGCCCAAATTTTTTTCTTATTTTCAATCATGTTGGAAAAAAGATAACTGAAGTGACATTTTTGAAAAGTCATTAGACATAGCAGGACACTAAATATTCGATACTTGAATTATCCAATTTCTAACAAAAAATGCACTTCAGTTGATATAAATCACACAAGATATGGGTGACCATGATAAAGGAAAAACAGTTACCCTGAATAAAATATGATCCAATGTAATTATTTAGCATGAGGTCCTGCATCTTAAATATGAGCAGGCAGCCACAACATACACTGTGGGAAGTCAAGTGCATGCATAAATTGTCTTACCTGTAGCCTAAGGGAAGTAAATTATTTTCACAAAAAAAGGTTTTCCTTCTGAAATTTATGGCTACTTCCATATTTCTTTTGGATCAACGTTCATGACGTTCAAATTGAACTAACCATCCAGATTTCAGTTTAAAAAATTGTTTTCTCCATAAGACACATTGATTTTAACAGTTTCATTACTTTTATACTTTATTTATATCTTTCATGTTGCTCTGATATAGAATATTTGTTAACAGGTCCATTAGATTGTACTTGTGTGAAGTGACATTTTTGCATCAGCATATTAGCATGTGTATTATGTATCAACTGTATACTTAAAAAGGTCTTATCTCATTCCTAATGTTTCAGTTTGTATATGTGAATTTTTGGGGAAGCAACCATGTTTTATTACATTTGACATAGAGATACCAAACCCTGACCAAAGATTTATAAATTCAAGTGTATTGGTGATGTAAATAATGTAATATCTTAATAAGTATAATTAAGTCTGCTAATAATTATGTCAGACAATTTCACATGCTAGCTTCCGAGCTCATTAAGTATGAAAAAAATTCTGTGAGAGGGACTTCTGGATGTGGTAATGATTCGACAGATAGATATATATATATAAATGTTCATTTCTGAGCTTACGGTGTTGTATTCTGACAGATCACTTTGTAAGTTCAAATATACAAATGTGATTTTTAAACCATTTACTGCCATCATATGAAACTGCCAGATCTAGAAAACATCCATATTTATCTTATCAAACAATTTTTTTCCCAAGGTTTTTTTTAGGTCGCTTGATGAAACAGACCACTTTATAATACAATTTTTTAATTGTGCAATATGTACAAAGTATAAAAATAATTTCCAAAAAGCTGAATGTCATTGTTCTAGTCACTTGTATGGTGCATCATTCTTCATAGTCAGCTTGCTTTTCACTCTTAACCCAACTTGTGCATTTAAGTTTGTATTTTAAATGTAACCTATATGGTATATTTAATTTGTTAAGGAGAAATGCACTGAGCTTTTTTCGGACAGTAAATCATTATAGTGGTGTCTTGTCCCACCCTTTCTTGGAGGGAACAGGTAAAAAGTATAAAGATTTTGAAACCAAAAAAAAAAAATATCTTGTATATTTAGTCGAAAACCTTTGATTACTTGCTGGATGAGCAAGAAATTACAGTAGCGTTAACGTCCTTTAAAAAAAAATTGGTTTTGCATCTTTACCATTTGTCATGATCTCTAACAAGCTGTGCCATTATTGTCTTTCATTTTGGGTGGATCACTTTTTATAGAGGCATTGTGATAATAGATCTTGTGATAATATTTTTTCTGATTGTTGTGACTTTGTTTTTTTATACTAAACTAAGAGCTGGGGGTTTTTAATTTACAACTGCTGGGTTGTTGTCTGTGGTGTTTTGAAACTCTATAATTAAAAAGGAAAAAAAAAGGAAAAAATGTTTCTCATCCAAGATAGAGTGGATTCAGAGGATATGTGTGACATATTAAAATTTCTTTCTTCATGCAAGACAGACAATTTTCTTGTGCATAATATAACAATGGTAGAATAGGCAGAGAAGAAGAGAGAAAGAGCAGGCTTGGGAAAGAAGGCTATGAACCAAAGCATTTTATATTCATTATCACTTGCTACTGTAGTAACACAAATACCACAGCTATTTTCATTATACTTTAATTAAAAGACATTTATTTTGAAAGTATGTGCATCAATCTCTTTAGTCCAACTTTATTTTCATGGTTACATTGGCAAATCAGTTAATAGCTACCAATTTGCATGCCTTTACTTAAGTTGCATCAAGTAAATATAACATTCATTATAACAGCAATAATACTAAAGCTATGTACAAAGTACTAAATACAGTTCTAAATGTCACATAGATCCTTTTGACTGACTGACTGACAGTTTAATTTGACATTTTTTTACTGTTTACCTTTTACAAGACTATTAGCACATAAATGCTTCAGGCCAGAATAAACTTCAGAAATTGTGTTAACTCTTTTGCCACTGCTTTTCTTTTTCAGCAAAATCCTAAAGATGATATAAAATGACTGGAAAAAACTTAGAAGTACTGAGGATTGAACGTAACCCAGTGGGCCTGCTTCTGTTTCTTGGCCTCCTGGCATGTTGTAAACAGTGATTTGTATACAGTACTAGCTTTGGGATCTTGCTGGATGCTTTTAGAAGCACTTGTAGAAAGTTTGCTCCTCTTGTTTTCTGCAGAGGCTTTTGGCTGCTGTTTGATGTCACCATTGGTAAATCTTCTCTTGTCATCTGCTGCTACCACAGTTAGTTTTGATTTTTCTGAAGATGAACAGGATATGCTGCTAGCATCACTAGCTGGTCCTAGGCAGGGGCGTTTTGCACTGCTGCATCCATCTGTAATTACATTTTTAAAAAATAAAATGCTGACATTCAAAAACGATGTTCAAGGCATTCTTACCTGGACACACCATATTTGACAAAATGTGTCCAGGTAAGACTCCTTTCTGAATACACTTCTGATAAATGAACTAATGCAGTAGAGTGAATGCCAAAATAGAAAAAATACAAAATAGAATACTTTTCTTAAAGAAACAAGTTCCAATATATTCTTACTACAGGAAAAGAAAAGGGTTAAAACGATTTATTTGTTGTTAGCATGAGACAAGAATTTAATCCTAATCCTCAAGAATCTTTCTGAAGTTAATGAGGTTGACCTGATGATGTGGCTGTTTCTGCTGGTGTGCCTTGTCTCCCAGTTTTCTTGGATTTCTGAAACAGAATGACATGAATATTAAATACTGGACATGGAGTCAAGTGCAAAAGCATTGATATTTTTCTCCGTTAGAAAAAAATGCCTGCAAATTTAAGAGGGCAAATGGTCCATCTGTGAATTTATAAAAAAGAAAGCACATATGCTTTCTTCTAGCTTTCCACTTTTCTTGGCCTTCTCTAAAGAGGCACTCACCTTTGCCATCTTGGCGAGCAGTCTTCTGTTATCCATCTTATACTGATTCTGGGTTGCATCATCATCTGAGCCATTGATCACCACAACATCATTTTCTGTAAATGATTTGCCACACTGCACACAGTAAAATTTAGTGACTGTTAACTTGGTAACTCTTTTGTGTAGGGGATACATGCAAACACTTGGTGTGTGTGATGCTGTTAATCACACAAAACTGTCATTTCAATATTTCTGCACACTCTACATCTGTTTCCAACATAATATTTCCTTTCTAAGAGACGCTGAAAAGCAACAATGGATGTACTGTGGCAGCAGGAAAAAACAATATCCTAATGAGTCCTATTCCTGGTTCAAATAGATTTGACAGGTGTCTGTACGGTCTTGCAATACAATTTTTTCCCAAAAGTGTCCATTCCTGAAAGCACTGACCTTGTGACATGTCTGCGTCTTTACTTCTTTCAGAGCTCGTTCTGAACACACACACCCACAGGACCACAAAAAGCAGAACCTGTTTTAAAAAATGAAAATATTAAGCCACAAAAAAACAAGTCACAAAGATGTAATAAGCCAATCTACATAAAGGTTAATGGGAGGAGGGACCCAGATGATTTTCCACTGAAATTCTATTTTAAACATCATCCTCACCCCGATAAACTTGCATGAATAATTGTAGGGGAAATGCGGAGGAATTGGTGTTTTACGCCGAGCCAGCAACTAAGGCTATATCATGGCAAGGCAGCCACCCCTGTAAACAGATGCCAAATGCAGAGAAAGAACAGCGTGCCCCAGACGAGAGCTGAATCCAGGACAGCCAACCTTCCTTGTATGACAGGCACTAACCATTGTGCCACCAGACCGCCGAATAATTGTAATGATACAGGGTTCACATTACTGTAGTATTTTCATATTACAGCTGATAATGCAGGTGCATACAATGAGGTACTAACAAGTTATGTTTTTCTACTAGTACTATAACTTACAATTTATTATTTATCAATAGTTTAAACTTTCATATCTTTCAAGAAATTTGATAGTACTACATCAAACAGTAATAATAGCTGATATTCTTGGCTCATTGAGATCACATATGATAAGAAATCTACCAGTCAAGAGTTTCAGTCAGCAACGTTTGCTTTTGGAGACTTTTCCTTACTGCCCTGTCCCTATATTCTGGACTGCCATTCAGTTTTTGATACTATATTTATCTAAACACAGCCTCTACTTGTTCTTTTGCCCTACTTTGTTGCTAACATTTAGTTGGTTAATGTGTTCAAATACTTTGTTATTTATCTTTCTTTGTTCACTATTACCCTACCACAGCCACTTAGCTGTCATGAGACAAATCTCTTCTAACTGAATTTTAACAATCTACTTAACCATCCACACCAAGTAGTGGATTAAATTTTACATCAGAAATTTTCTAAAAGCAGTAGTTGCTATTCTCTGAGAATCTTGACTAGTATTCTGTTAAAATATTCTTTACGTTTACTAAATACCACGTCGATATATTGTCATAATTATTTCAAGTCTTCTCAGTTAAAGTTTTTATGAAGTCTCTATTATACATACAATTCACACATTATAAATTATATTTTAGGTTAAAAACAAATCTATTATCCATACACATTTGACATGAAAAATTATCATTTAAACAAATGAGCAAAACCGAAATCGTTTTAAACCCTAACTTATTTCTGGAATGAAATTTTATTTAGAATACATGTACCTGCAAAACTCCCCACCAACATTTAATTCTAAGACAAATCAGTCTCAAACTACTGAAGTGTAGGCATGCTTTCCACTCACCTGTATTTTCCATTCATCTCAAAACCAGACACAGGACAAATGTAATCAGCCAGCTGCATGTCTATGTAGCCATCCCCCTTCTCTGCAGAATTTTGCTTCTCAGCAGCTGGATTCTTTGTCAGATTCAGCTGCTTCAGATCCTGTTATTAATAGCATCAACTAAACTTTCAAGAAATGTGATCAAACTACATTAAAGACACCAATAATACCTGATATTCTGGGCTCATTGAGACAACATGCTAAGAAATCCACCAGTCAGTATAGTTTCTGTCAGCACACATTCCCTTCTGGAACACTATATTTATCCATACTCTACTTCTACTTGTTCTTTTACCCTACCATGATGGTAACATTTAGTTGGCATATGAATTGTAATAATCGATGGACTTACGACCATATAAAAATTGCGCCCACAATCGCAGTTTAAATGATTAGTAAATATTATTTGTATATTTAACCCTTTTTTAAATTATGGAAGTTGTCTTGAAACTTTTTAGATCTTAGGTTTATGTTTTATTTCATTTATAGCCAAGTATTTAATCATTATATTTTATATTTTTTCTCCCCCAGATGTAAGTCTGTTTTGAACAAATTTTGAAGGGTTCATGAGGCCATGACAGAAGTAAGTTATAGAAAATATGAAACTACTTACATCATAGTGACATGATTCTATCTGTAAATTGCTGGCTGAAGTCAATATCAATATTTCATACATTTGTAATATGTTTTCCATTGTCTGGTCACAAGCTGGAAAGCCACGAATTATTTCTTATTGCCTTTCTACCATGACATTTCCCCCATAATGCCAATTATACACACCTGCTTTACTTGTTTTTTGAAACTAAGTTGCACACACACACACACACTCTCTCTCTCTAAGAATATGTTTGAATCTTGTATAAAAGTCTATAAAAAATGATCTGTTAACAATCTCATCTTCAGGAAGTGGTTTGTGTGTACACTGTATGTTGTGAATGTCATTCAACTTTTGTTTTAAAACAGAAAACTACACTTGCATGGGCTGTTGCAAATAGTCTGCTACCAAGTCATCTCCTATTTGAAGTCATATGAGTCAATTTCTCAACATGCTTTAATTTCCATAACTCCAGCTGTTTCTGCCATGGTGTCATCATATTCCCTCCTGAAGTAAAGCAGTTCTATTTTGTTCTATTGTCTTCTTTAACATTGTGTAAGTTCGAATTTGGCTGGTTTGCCATCTTCATGCCATCTTTACAATTAAAGAAAATATGCCTCTGGGTGACCAGAGACAGCTGTTAATGATTATGTCAGTTTGTTTAATGCATTTTTGAGTTCTTCTCTTTTTTGACTCTTTATATTCTAACAGCATGTGTGGGGTGCTGAATCTACCTCCTCATCTTTGTCCTATGATATTCTCCTCTTAGTGTCATTCTAGCTACTTTGGAAATAAAAAATATTACATAGATACCCCTGCCTGTGATGGACATGGGTAGGCTTGATAACTCTGCATTATGCAGTAGTGCAAATGCTACAGTAATGGATTTATATGGTTAATCTGTTTTGTGCTGTCAATATTATGCTTGTACTTCTTTCCATGTCATAATGACTTGGAAATAACATCCAGTGTTTCTCCCCAATTGTCCTCATACACTTATTCTTTTGCTGTGCTTACCATGTTAAAATCAGAATATACTTGGTTTAAAAAAGGGGAGGATTTCATAATACAGTCGGATCTCGCCAAGTCGAACTCAAAGAGACCCCCCCCCCCTCCCCATAAAAATCTGACTTACGGAATTTTCGAGTTAGGGAAAACGGCATAATAGTCCCAGGTTAATCAAGGACAATGTTTTTCCGGCTTAATTATTATAACCATTTATGATATTGTCGTTTTATATGTATACATGTAGGCTACATACCAGTACATGTATCTACAGTATGTACTATTGAGCAGTGCAATGCAATATTTGGCATTTAGAGAAAAACGTCTGTTATCTATATTTGGCGCTGGCGTGTCGATGCGTCTCGCTTAACAATCTCCTCTATGGACCAAAACACATTTACCTCAAAATCAGGCATAGATTCCAAAAATAGCCTGCCTCGCTTCTTTTTGACTGGGGACAGGCTAAATATCGGTATTGTTGCCTTCTTCTTCCTCATCCCCACCCTTATCTTCCTTTTGTTCAATGACGGGACACTTACATTTCCTCATCCTCTTCTGATGGACACATGGCTTCCGACTGTCTTCTTCTTATTCCTGTACGCTCCCAGTGGAGCATAGGGCTGCAACTACACCCCTTCCGACTGTAGAGTTTTAAAATCTTCTCTTTCTTTTACAGAAAAGTGGAGAGTGTACTTGGATTGCCGAATTGCTTTGCAATTTCCAATTTCATATTTTTACCCTTTTCGACAGCTCTGATGACTGTAACTTCTTCCATGATTGAGGTTTTGAGCTTACGCTTACCACTTGCCATTTTCACGGCACGTTCTGTATGGGAGACTATGGAAAATCACACTGATATGAACACTATTCAAGGCTCCTCCCGATAAGAGACTGACAAAGGTGAAGGGGAAATGGGTTAAAAACATCTTTTCTTGAGACAATTTGGAAATGCCAGATGCCACCTGGTTGGTTATGACTTAAGAGTCAGAGCCCCAAAGGGACGCGGAGTTCCCCTTCTTCCAGCCACTCCTTTGTTTTGTCCAGATAGTTTTGGTCTCAAAATCGAAGTCCTACACACAGAGAGTCGCTTAATCCTTTATGGAATGCATTAAGATAATCTGCATCTGTTTTCTTGGTTTTCCGGGACACATATTCCGAAATGTAGCCCCAGAATAATAACCCAAAGGCCTTAGAAAATTCAACTGACAGAGGCTGGGAGCCGAAAAGTCTTCAAGTTGAGAAGATCTAAAATACATTGGTCTTACGGGAATTCAGCTGGGGACTAATGAGTTATTCAACATAGGGAGGCTTTTGACATAGGCAAGGTCGACTTAGCAAGGTCCAACTGTAATGACTATTTCAAGCATGCATATAGGAACATACTGCGGGCTACAAATACTGATTAACAAACAGACTATAAATGGAATAATTAACTTTATATTATCAGTTTATTTTAAAGAGGCAAAGGTACCATAGTCTGCTGGCCAAACAGTGAGCTACAATTGGTATGCCGAGTCTAGGACATGGCATGAGACCTACCCATCTCTTATTCTATGGTGTATAATCTTTTCTGAAGAGAAGAAGACCAAGTACCTATTCGGTCCTGGGTCAATAGAAGGCATTTTTCTGCGACCAACCTTTATGAGCCTCTAATCCACACATCACTCAGCATATCATTATTCCCTTTAGTCAAACAAAATAGAAAAAAAGGTTTACCTTTAGGCCACGTAGATGTTCAAAGCTGCTTGCACATTCAAACTTTGATCTATCAATTAGGAATTCCAAAGCAGACTCCTTGTTGTAAAGTCTGGAAAAACAAAAAGCAGAGATTAGCTCCACATATTTTGAGGTTTTATGGATGAGGCCTCTGATCTAAAATCTTATGTTTTCAGACAGGCGTTATGCCAAACTGTTCCCCAATGTTCTCTGCAAACAGTGCTTATCCTTCCCCATTCAGGCTTCTACCAAAGCACTGCAATGAGTGGTGGCCATTTTTGTAGCTCCAGAACATTAGGGTGGGAGGCAGGGGATGGTGTTTCATGCCGAACCAGCAACTAAGGCTATATCATGGCAAGGCAGCCAGTCCTGTAAACATATGCCACTTGCAGAGAAAGAACAGCGTGCCCCAGACAAGAGCTGAACCCAGGACAGCCAACCTTACTATACTGGTGACAGGCGCTAACTATCGCGCTACCGGACCGCCCAGAACATTACAGGGATTTGGATATGTAGGTGATTTACTGTGTACAAGACTGTTTGCATGTGTAAATGAAAACTGTTGCTAAAATTTTATCAGATGTTGAGAGTTGATAAGTGGATACACATGCCTAGCAAGTGCATGACTGCGATGACTTAATGCAAATACAATACAAAGCAAAAATGAGTTGTCACCATCAAGTTAGGGAAAGTACAGCTGAAGTACTGGGGTGTAGGAAACGTCATGACACACTTTTGCAACAGATGGCCCTAGTTCATTTTTGGAAGTGCTAGAGTCATTCGCATATATGTTATTGTATGTGATTTGACTGCTGACAGTTCTAGCTTCATTTTAAAACAAATTAAGCGATTTGGTTGAGTTTTAGCAAGTTTACAACAAGCTGATCATGAAAGACCAAGCTGTGCTTTTTCACAATATTTTATGTTTTACTTCTGTAAAGGGAAGAACGTGCGTCAAGCTTGCCAAAAGCTGCGTAAAGTTTATAGTCACAATGTTCTATAATGCCAATGCCAACGATGGTTCATGAAATTTTGTGCTGGTGATTTCGATCTCAAGGATGCTCCTCGTTTATGAAGGCTCACCAAGGTTAATGACATCATAATAAAAGCATTGGTTGAGTCAAACCCGGTACACAGTAAGAAAGATTGCAGAAACACCAAACTTTCATCATTCAAGAGTATATGAGCACCTGAATGATCTGGGACATGTAAGCATGAGGCTATATACCAACACATTGTTCCATTTTTTGCCAATAAAGACAGATCCTTTTCTGAACGAGGAACTATGAAGTTTACTGAAAGATGCCAAAAGAATGTTGAACAAAACAGGCAAATATCATTGATTGATCTTTGTTCTTTATAAAAAATAAATGCCCTTAAAAAAAGTAGAAAAATATGTCATGACTTTTCTGACAACCCAATACATCAAGTGCAAATATTTCACTATTTCACTCTGCTCAGTTTACTGATACCACACATCAATTACCGATTTGAATAAACTTAAATCATATGAGTAGTAGGTCAAAATTTTACAATTAAAGTTTAGTCTGTGGGAAATAATCAGCCTGAGTACCTATATTAATACATAAAGTATTACTTTTGCTTACTGACCTTCCCAGCTCGCATGCCATAATAGGCTGAACAAGTGCTTCCTGACTGATTGCACAATGTCTCCATCTAAATGCCAAGTCAGCAGCTTTGTCTTTCTGAAATTACATTGGCAGGAAATTGGTTTCCTTAAGCTTAATATCACTATTTTCTAGTCACATTTTACTGAAGCCAGACAAGTGAACAATTTGTGAAACAGCCTAATCATATTGTGCATACATTAACAATGACACTGTATTCAGTAATGGTTTAAAAAAATAAAAACTAAGCCAAAAAAATGAAGAAATATGAATAAAATATTTCCTTACTAATTTTCTAACAGCTTGTATGTGTACAGCGTTCAAACAACAACATTTGGTTAATAACTTGTGTCATTGATGATTGATTTGTCTTTTGGGATAGGATGATTCAGCCTATGGTGTTGGGATGACATGGACATAGCTGGGAGAATCCGACTCAGGCTGTGGGATGATATGACTGGGGCGATATTGTCTTGGGGTGAAATCATTGCCCCCTCCCCTCCCCAAAACCATATTGCCCTAGCCATATCAACCACCTGCTTGAGTAAATTCTTTCTTATCATATCATCATATCATTTAAAGTCGAGTTGACCCAGGCCCAAAAGATTAATCGATCACTGATGACACAAGTAGCTAATAACCTCTAATATTACCAACAGAGCCATGTGTTGTTTGAACACAATACATGTGCAGCCACCTCTTTCCAACATGGTTAGAACAAGTTCAGCAACCATCTTACTAAAGGAAAATGGCTGCTTGGCAATACACCTCCAAAGAGCAAATATCACAATGATGCTTTAACTTGATTTTCTTTATAATCAATAATTTGAAATAAAAAGCCCTTACCCTCATTTATTCTTTAATTTTGAGGCTTGTATTAAATATATAGAAAGACATTCAGTTACCAAGCAGGTTTCACTTCTCGGGTCTTCATTTAACCTGGGCTTCGGTCGATCCTACTTTCATATGCAGTCTTACATGAGCAAATATAGTCAATATTGCTTGGGCGATATGGTTTTGGATCGAAATGTCCGATCCCCGCAGTATGATATGCTGAATTAAATGCCATCGTGCCTTCTTTACCAATTCTTACCAATATGTACAAAGTCGTTTTATTGTTTCCTCTGCATGTCAACACAGATTAGAAACTTGGACTAAAGTACTTAATTTAAATACAAGTTGTACGATACTGTGCCTTTGAGACCAAGTGAAAAACAAAACAAAACGAAAGTGACATTAGAGAAACTAACAATAACTGGTGTAGTTTAACTCTATAGGGGAAAATAGTCCTCAGAGAAAACATAAATAGCAGATAGATCTAAAATACTCTGGAACACGTTCACTTTGGAATAAAGAAGAATCAATTCACTTGACTTCTTTTGTCTTAAAAACTTTCAATTTCTTTAACTATTGTCATATTGGCTACTCACTTGTTCTGGTTTCTTTTTTGTCTTGACAAGCTCATCTCGTTTCGGGATTGTTCCTCCATCACATCCCATACTTAGATATTCCTTTTTAAACAAATTATTCACAGCACATAATAAATAACGCAACAGAACATACACCGGAAGTTTAAGTAAAGCGCTTTACAAAGCAGGACTCTGTTGAAAAGACACAGTTTCGAAAAAAACAGCTTTCTTGATTTTCAACACCAGCAGCCACCACAGCTAATAATCTAACAATAGTTTTAGGTCCGTAACCACAACCTTTAGTTAACAACTTTTAAAGTGCTCCACAAAAAATGTCCTGTAATAGCTATCCATGGACCTTTCAAAAGTGTACATTGGTAAAACAAATGAGAGAAACAAAAACTGGTTAACTAAAAAAGTGATTGTAGTTTTTATTCTTTGAGGAAATTAAAGAATTTTTTTTACAAAAATGTATCAGATTTCTTAAAAAAAAACTCAAACAAAACATGTGGGGTGTGGAGAGTTGAGGCTGAACCTTTTAGTGAAAAAATTAACAGGGGAAAGAATTCTGGGACTGCAGCAAAGGGAGTGAACACTAGTGTCCACTTTCACTGCCGACGTGACACGGTTGGAAAGGACAACTACCCCGGCACCTTCTCACCTTTCAACTACACCTGCCGCAAGGTGAGGAGTATAAAATCATTGAAGCATATAAATCAGAAGTAATAAATGTTTGGATAGCCTGTATTGATGAATTTTGGTTTTAAGGGCTGAAGTCGGTGTCCATTAGCGTTTTGCCAGCAGAGGCGTCTGCCACGGACACTATTGCAGCTACTGTTACAAGTAGTAGTTTGACTGTTCTGTCTAACTTGAGCATGGAATTCACACACAAAAACGCACATACAAGTCAAAACATAAAATTGAAAATGTTTCTTATGTTCACTTCAAAACAAGTGTTCTTTCTCATTGTGATCAAGGCAACGGTTAGCACGAATCCTTCATTTATTGCTTCTGTTTAACCTCTTCCCAAACGGGCCAAGGGTGATGACATTTGTGGAAGGTCGCATATCTGGACAGAAAAGGTCATAAAAGGCTAAACACTTTTTGTAGTTGAAGATCGGGCACCGGCACTTATAACCAAACTTTTAAACTGCATGATACAAGATTTGGGTAAACGTGCAAAGTGAATCTTGCTTGTATTACAGTCAGTGGCATACCCAGGGTTTTTTGGTGCCTAGGGTTTTGAAAAAGCATGAAACTTAAGAATAATCAAATATTGTATTTTCAGAATAGAAATCTTTCCTTATAAGAATATTATGGCACTAAAGAAGTAAAAACAAAAGCCAGAAGACTGTTAGCACCCCAACTCCAACCATCTTGCCCACCACAGTCTGCCAGGGTGTACTATGGATTTTTGACACCAGGGCAAGTGAACCAAATGTACCATCAGTTATTTTTTAGAAAGAAGAAACAGGCTAATCTAATATCTGCTGTTAGGTTAACATATGTTGGGAGCAAAAGTAGGAAGGTTATTGTGAAAATGATAATAATCAACTTGGTGGGAAGCAGATGGAGCACTGGTTCAATACCTACATGGCACATTTTACTTTCTTCAGTTAACCCAACTATTGGGAGTGGGTATCTGATTCCATGGAGGGTTGGGAAAAGGTAAAGCAATTAGAGGGCGAAGAGATAGACAAAAACTGACCTCGAGAAAAGTGCAGTTTCTAACACCTCTAGCCCCTCCACCTCCCAACACAACTTAAAGATGAAGGATAGGGGTTTCTTTTACCTTTTTATTACACAAAATCAATAAAATATTTAAATTAAATAATTGAACTGTTTTACACCAATCATGGTGCTGAGATCTTTGGATGCATGCTGAATTGAGTCCACAAGTTGCTAGAATTCTTTGCTTGGAAAGTGATACCATTTGACACAGAGGTACAAAATGCACTCAGAGATACAGACCACCTGAATTTGCTGAACTGGAGATTTATTATGAGACCTATATTGTAAATAAAGTGATTGTGGTTGATTTGATAATGATTGTATGAAGGAGCTGATGTAATCATATTGTCAACTGAGGTTTTGCTATAATTAGAATTATTAATTTGCCCATGAGCTCCCTTTTATTAATTTATAATGTTACCATGGTTGACAGTGAACTTTGTTTATCACAGATTTTAGAACATCTTTAATGCAGTAAATATTTGCACAGTAAGTGCTGTTGGAAATATTTCACTTCATTATTAGATAATTTGAGAAGGAAACTACGTGGGAGCTTCAGATCTAGCTTATTAATTTTTTTTGCACATTGGTTGATGCACAGGTGCTTTTCTAGATTGATCAAACTGCAAAGTACACACAGCAGCTGCAATTTATTGTCAGGCATTTTATATCTATCTTTCACTCTGCATTAATTTGAAAAATGCTTGACAGTCCTAATCAAAGGGCTTAACTTGAAGTCCTTATAAAGCAGGTATTGCCTGTGTAGCTGTGTTAGATTAATTCGTACTGAAATTTCTGACCAATAAAAATGGAAAGGGCTGCTTGTCATTTGATTTTTGCCTATTTTCTTCATGTCTATTTAACAACATTTTCTGATGTAAGGTGTAGTTAAAGGATTGAAGTGCGTGCAAACAGAAGAATCTCCCAATTTTTCTTGTGCCTCAAACACTTAAAATCTGAAAGGTCTTGGGAGTTTGTGAAAAAGGGAATAGGCTTATGAGAGTAAAGTATATGGCAGCTTTGTCACAGATGGTTGTCATGAGAACAGCTGGTCTCCTTGGACAATCCCTTTGGGACAATAGCAGTCACATGTGTAATGTATCTAGAAGACTAAAGATGCATGTATGTGTATTTAAAACAAAAAACATGATGCAATGTCTCACAGCTGCAGTTTTTGCCTCAAGCACACAGCTGGTGTTCAAGGGAGTAAGGGAATAGAGCAAAAAAGTAAAGTCTTATGTCATTCCTGAGCCTCAGATCGTGGTCAAGGAAAGACCATTGTAGAGTGAAATGCAACCACGAAGTGACCATCAAACAGTAGGAGTAGCAGTGGTGCTCTGGATATTTAAGCCCCCCTTCCCCAAACCATGTGGCATGTGTGTTTATGCATGCGTGAATGTGAGAGTGTTTACATACATGTGTGCACGTGTGTACACTATTCTAAAAGCCCTCACACATGCTTAAAAGGGAGGATTATGCATGACATGGCCTTCACTATCTTCAAGATAGTGCCTGGGAAAAATATTGTTTTAAGTTTGCTGGGGCTACAAAACTAAATGGTTTTAGCTAGCAAGATCTAGCTGGTGAGTATAAATGATAAATGAATAATTTATAGATGAAGGAAAACTGAGGCAGAGGCTGTTCAGATAAACACAAAGTTAACACTCAACTAGAAGTAAATAAATGTCTTTAATTAGATCTTCCCTAGTATAGGGCTGCAAACCATGTAAGAGATGTTAAACACCTTATGAATTTTGAGGTGCCAAGAAGTAATATGACCTTGTATTTTCACACTGCTGTCAGGAGTAACAAATGAAGCCTTGAGACAGAACCCCTGGCTGGATGAACATGGTCAGTGTCTAAAGCTGGCAAACAAATAATGCCTTTTAAGTTTGTTGTGCATCTTTGCTGTTGCCAGTTTGTATGCTCTCCAGTGTTTACGTCTGCATTCACATTTGCAAGCAGGGGTAAAGAATCTCATGGCCTTGGTTTTTGGGGATAAAGAATTGTCTCTTCCGCTCGTCTAGTTTCATTTCAAGGTCAAGGGGTGGTGGTGGGGACTTGCTGACGATGACCCATGATGTAACGGGGCTATGTCATGCTCAGATGTGATTAGTTGAAATCCTGTGCTGCCCCTTTTATTTTCTTTCTTTTGACCTTCTAGTGACATCTGCCTTTTCAGAGTAGGACAGACACTGCATTCAACTGGAAATCTGTAAAGGCAGTTTCTGATGTTCTGTTACATACAACTTTGTTATTTGTAATATCTGCAGAGAGGATTACTTTTCATTATGGGGTGTTCTTATTCACAACAGGTTTGCTGCACTCTTACTCTTTGTGTGTGTGTGTGTGTGCATGGGCGTGCGCACACTTGCATACTAGCGAGACTGGAAAACTGAGCAAGAAGTCATTTATATGTACATGCTTGTGTATGCATGCCTAAACGTGAAAAACTTCATTTCTGGTCCACATATTTATGAAATTTTTGAGCGTATGGTACCAACATATTGTGACTATGTATCCTACAAGTGCCCTTTGTGTGATATCTGTTGAATTTGTATTTACCTTGAAAATCAAATGAATACATAAGGTCATATAAGTTATTTTATCACATAATTTTGCTCATTTTGTAGGATGCCTTTGACTCCAGCATGAATAGGTCTACGCTACTAAGAAAGGAAAACACCCTTCATATATTTTGGGATGTTTGTCCTTGGTGTCTACATTTTTGTACTTCTAAGTGCAGTTCATATTATAATGAAAGTGTGCAGGGAGACATGTGTTTCCTTGGAATGTCTGTTTTGAGTCTTTTGTGCAAATGAGATGGCTTTGAATTTTGCTTTCGATATGCTCTTTGATTATCTGACAGTTTTGTAATGGTCAACCATTGCCTATTCTTTTAGGGTTTCATGCATTGTGCCTGAAGGCTTTGCTGTTTAGTGTGTATGCTCATGTTATAATGTATTTTGATCATGATGTTTAACCTAAGATTAGGGCACCGTCTTTTGTCTTCATTATTTGGTCATTAGCGGACCGGTGCTCAAAGTAATCTAGAAAATATCTATTCTATATTCCTATAGAAAAACAGTTAAATTTATGAAAGCATCAGTGGGAATGAGACTATGTTGTAAGCTGTCACATACTTTAGGAGCATTTCACCACAGTTCTTTGTCACACCTGTGACTGAAAGAGCAAAGAGGCAGAGCATTCAGGCGCTGGTTGCACAACACGTTTCTAAACCTTAAAACTGTTCTAAAGAAGCAAAATCTCTTCTCTGCCATTTAGATGCATTGCACAAGAACATACAAAAAAATTGTACTGACAGGACGGAAAGTCAGACATAAGCAACTTTATCTTACTTAAAACAGTTTTAGTTTTAAAAATTCTAAAATTGTGGTGTGCACTTTAAACTGATTATCTAAAAAGATTTAAGGCCTAAAAGTGTTTAAAATTAGGAATGTGTTGTGCAACTGGCCCCAGGAGTATACTATAAATCTTTGAAATTAAAGACATTAACCGTCAAAAGACTGAGCCAGCACATATTGGCACATATTGTATCATGTGCAAAATCTGAAAACTAAACCAGTAGCAAGCCATCTGAAAAATGTGCCTCATCCACCAAAAGGTCTCTCAATTTATTGGCAATAAAACAAACTGTTTTCAGGGGAAACTTGTTTTGGCTACTTTGTATGATTGTTTACAAAAAAGTGTGTCATTTGGGAATGATTTGTCTTCTTTTGTTGAATTACAAATGTTTAACTTTGCATTCAAAAGAAACATGTCTTGGTTTCTATTTTACCTGTTTCACTATCTTGCTTTCAGTAATATTTACTAACTTTAACAGTGGCACAAGGGTGCTGTAACTCATGAAAATTAAAGGAAAAAAAAAAAGGAAAATGGGAATGTAGGAGGAAGCATGTGTGGGATGGGTGAGAGGCTGACCATATCCTTCATACATTTATATGTGTATATGAAATCATGCATCTACATATGTATCTGTCTGAAATCAGCAATCTACATGTGTCTGAAATTATACATCTGTATGTGTATTTTTCTGAAACCTGCTTAAAGCAGTATCATAAGTGGCATACCAAATTCTGTTAAGTCAAGGCACACTTTTTTCAGCAACATCATGCATGATAAATTTAATATGCTTGCCAGAATTCGATAATGCATATAACCCAGCACCCTTTCTTGGCATAGAAACTCTCATTTAAGGAAACAAGCTAACACTTGTAGGCTACAAACTACAATTTCATTCCAGTATACAAAGCTTCATATTTTATCAGAATATTTAGCAAATTTAGTTTACTCACCTTCTAAAAATGTAGCCCAGCAGAGTGAAAAGATATTCAACAACTCAAGGATGCTCTGAAAGGTCGTGCAAACATTTCTGTGATTCACATGACCTGTAACTCCATTCTTCTAGGCTCAGCTATGCCTGATTGAAGATCAGTTAAGCAAAGGATTCTGTATTGATTAGGTCTCTTTATTAAGTTTGTCTGTCCTTGGGGCTGCAGATGTTGTCCTGTAATTGCTTTGCTGCCATATTTGAGTAAACCATGTGTGACCTGGCACCACCCAGGCTAATTATTCCTCTGTCAAGTCATGGGGCTAATTGAAATCAGAACTGAAGTGACGATCATGATTCAGATACCCACAGTTCAGAGAGGAAGATAGTCCAGCAAATCAAACATGAAGTAAGTATATTTTTGAGGCAATTGCTTTCTTGCTTTATATAGTTTTATGAAAACTGATCAACATCCTCTGTATACCCAGCAATGAGTGGGTGCCTGATTTATCAGGGGTAAAGGTTGTCCCAGACATAGTAAAACCACAAAATTATCTGTCACTAATGCAGTGAGACTTATACCAATATATGTTTTGATTGATGTACAAGCTAAGTGCCTACAAGGTGCCAGCGTTTATGTTGTTGGCGATGGGTTTAAAATTTAAAGTCTGCTGAGGCACAATATTTTTGTGTAGAGCTTTATGCAAGATAGTATTTCTCCAAATCTGGATCAATACCCTGTTCTTGAGATGCATACCTATGAACATTGATAAGCACAGGAAAAGATCAGTCACACAAACCTCAGGATTGTGCATGGATACATTTACCTTGTGAAGACTTTGGTTAATGAGAGGCCTGGGGTCATATGTTATCTCTCTTTCTGTTAGACTTTTTCTTGTAAAAGATTCTGTCTGTAGATGTGTATCTGTGGAAGGTAGATAGATATAATTATACCCAAAGGTTTATAAAATAGTATCTTGCACTTAACCTTAGTCATTAGAAAAAAATTGCATCCCACTAGACCTTTAAAGTGTGAACATGTAGGTGGTCATGAAAAAAGAATTTCAAGTTGGAGTAGTAAAATCAGAAAAGTACTCGAAAGAACTATACTGTTAAAATAAATATTACAATAAATGCTGAATTAAAGTTTATTCTTTCACAAAATACAGTGCTTTTTAAAAATGTGTTTTAATCTTTTTAAACTTTTAATCTTTCATTTATTAATGATAACTATTTTTTTATTTTCAGATGGATCCATTAATTTTCTGTTACCAGAAATTTCTGTACTGCTGTGTGAACAATGGCATCATAAATATTGTAACTGAAGAAGACTGATGTTTTGAACTTCAAAGATCATTCAGTTAGAAACAGAACTAAAAGTGGGAAATGTGTCTGCAAGGGGATGAAATTGATTTTAATCAGAAATATGATAAAGAGAAGCTTTCAGCTTTAGAAACATCAGCCAGTATTTTCGAATCAAAATTGATACAAAGCAGATTGCTCCAGAAACTTGGGTCGTCAGATGATAATCTTGGTCATTTACTTGAAGATGGATTGCAGATTAAGGTACTGAGCCTTCCAAAAGAAAATATCCTATCATATAAAGGATGGGCAAGTTGCTTCATGCAGTCATTAGAGGAAACAAAAATGCATAAACTAAAAGAATTTCATTTCACTGGCATAAGAACAGAAGCAAGTCATGGAATGTGGATGTTAATTAAAGAGGAGCAGAAAGAAGCACACATGAGAATGTCATCTTTCAGTGCTGCTAAAGTTGGTGAAGATGAACAAAGAGTTAGCAGTGGATTACTCAACGATGAAGAAAAGGGTTTTCCAAAGCAAAAGAAAATGGATGAATCTGATGGTTGCATCATGGTCTCTAACAAGCAAACACCAAATGAGACTGATTCAATGCAGATTTTTGGGCATGATCTCATCAGTGTACCGGCTGATAGCCTTGACTCGACTCCGTCCCCATCACAACTTTCCTTATTGCTTTCAACATCACCATTGGCAATGCCGCAGGAAATGATCTATGACAATCCTTTGTTACCGCCCCTATTACCAGAGCGGGCAGTGTTTTTGCCATGGCCTCCTAATGTCTTATCTAGTGTGCAGTTATGCTGTGAAAGTTGCGGCTTTCCGTCAGTTTCATGTGGTCTAACGAAACTGCCACCTTGTCTGTACTTTTTAAATCATTCTGACAAGAGTACTGTCAGTGGCAATGCATGCCTGCTTGACTGTCTGGTTGATCATAAATATGAAAAGGTAAATATTTGGTGAACATGAAGAATATTATGGGAAAATTTTAAAGGCATTTTTATTCTAACCTAAAAGGGTTGGGTGAAAATGACAAGCAAGCTGACAACGATTAAGTAGGATCAGTCAGTTGCTATCAAAGATTCAGCAACTTTACGTAGATAAAGGACCAATGCTAGTCTTGACTGGGTAGTCATATTACACTGAACAATAATATGGGAGATAATTTCTCTATGTTCTTATTTATGTCACAGTAGCATTCAGTCTTTAATAAGTGCTAACACAAACACATTTCTTACCCCTTGGCCTCATATTTTCACATTGGCAACGTTTGTCACTTTGTCGTCTTATCTTACCCCAAGAAGTAATTTCATTTGTTTGATTGTTTGCTTTGTATTATCCAAATTTATGTTGCTGTTCTTCTGTCTATCAGAGGCAACAAGCATTCAAAATGAGTTCAGGCAAGACAATACTGGTGACAGGAGGTGCAGGATACATTGGTAGCCATTCTGTCATTGAGTTGATTGAAGCTGGCTATGATATTGTTGCCATCGATAACCTCGTCAATGCCAGCATGGGTGAGAACTGCATTATTTATGTAAAAGAACTGTAGGTTTGGACAGAAGTGTTGTGACATAGATTTATGTTCATGAAGTTTTAGGCTGAAAGTGTAGTTGTCAGAAAGTGAAAGGCATTAAGTCGATGAAAATGTAGATCTTTTAATATTGCATGTGCTTTTTGCTGCGAATCTTTTGTGATATAAAAATTGCATTGGTAGGCACATTTTCAAGAGGAAAATTCATGCTGTACAAAGATTTGTGCTGCTTATTGCTGTAATATCACAATCAGTGAACTTGGGAAACTGTCTTTTCTTTCCAGAGAGTGTGCGTCGTGTGGAGAAGATTGTCGGGAAGCAAATACCATCTTATAATGTTGACCTTCTCAACAAGCCAGCCCTAGAAGAAGTTTTCAAAAAGGTCCAAATAAGAAGGGTTCTTAATGGGTGGAAAAAAAAATCATTCATTAATCTCAGAGTTGACTTTCTTAAATCTATAGGGGTTGGGTTAAGTAGGGATGGTGGCTGTAAATATGCAAGTGCATGTGCATGCATGCACATGTATTCTTATAGCACCTTTATAATAATAATGCATGATTTGTTTCGTGCATTTTCACGCTCATTAGGAGCATGCTTTTAGCGCCTGAGACAAGAATGAGTCATGAACAACAAAGGAACGGAAGGATGAACAACAGTACTGTGACTAATAAAAGACAAATATAGCTTATTCTAAGAAATATCAACTTGTATAACGGGCAGTGGAATCATTTTATTTCAGCACAAAATTTCAGCGGTGATACACTTTGCTGGTCTGAAAGCTGTGGGTGAATCATGTGAACTCCCTCTTCTTTATTACAAGACAAATGTTGGAGGCACAACAAACCTTCTAGAGGTAAGTACTGCATGTTTTTTGGTGAAAGCCTCAGGCAGATACTGAAGTGGAGTTGTAAATTTTCTCTTTTTGTTTTGACACTCTCATTCAGCAAGCCTACATCTTTGCTTTGCCTAGAATATATGGGGCCAAAGAATATTTTACTCTGATAGATAGGTGTATAATGTGAGTGCCTCTTCCTGTATTATTTTAAATGATAGCCCCCAGTCTTTACATAAGTTGTTTTTAAATGTTATACACCCAATATTAGTTCATTTCTGCACCGTTATCATCTTATTAATATACTTGTAACTACAGAGTTAAACTGACTTATAAGCTTTATTGCGTGCTACTTCAAACTTGCCTATTTTACCTGTTTGTGTCAGGTGATGGAGGCCAATGGAGTTTTTAACTTGGTCTTCTCAAGTTCTGCAACAGTGTATGGCACACCTCAATTCCTTCCCTTGACTGAAGACCATCCAGTGGGCAGTTGCACCAATCCTTATGGCAAATCCAAGTACATGATTGAACAGATACTGCAGGACATTGGTGCTTCAAACAAAGTAAACTTTTGGTCCTTTATTTTTTAAATTTCATTTTAATTTAATGTTTAATTTAATTTCAGCATGTGGAGAGCAGAAAAGAGATGTGACTTGAGAGAATGAAGGAATGGAAAGTGAGGAATATGTCAACAGAAACAATAAAATCAAACTTCTTATTTTGGGTACATTGTAGTACAGTTTAAACACTTAATTATTTTGTGTCTAATTATCAGTGTTTTTGTGGAACAGATTTTATGACAATATTGTTTTGGGTTTTTTTATGATTAGAAGTGGAACATAGTGATTCTGCGGTATTTTAACCCAGTTGGCTCTCACAAATCTGGCACTATTGGAGAGGATCCTCAGGGAATACCCAACAATTTAATGCCCTACATTGCCCAGGTGGCTGTTGGACGCAGGGAGTTCCTCAGTGTTTATGGAAGTGACTATGACACACCTGATGGAACAGGTAATTATTTTTGCATTGCATCTTGATCTCCCTCTTGATGATAAGCTATTTATATAGCTCAAAGCTTGGTATTTGTGTATATAAAGTGAGCTTCAAAAAGAAAGAATGAAAACTATTATGAGACAGAGGATCAGGTATGATAAAATATTAAGAATTTTTGACACAAGCATGTTCCTATATTTTAAAATAATAGCTTAAAAATGTTCATACTTGCCTTGTTTCAAAATGTTAACCATGAATAAAGTGTATATTTTACCAGTTTTGAGGTGTGGCCTGAAAATGTTAGCAACATGCAAGATGATTGTTGTTCTTTGAATAGGAGTGCGAGACTACATTCATGTAGTAGATTTGGCACAAGGTCATGTGGCTGCAGTCCGTAAACTGGATGAGCAGTGTGGTCTAAAGGTTAGCTTGAGGCATTTTTCATAAATTATTTTCTAAATTACAATTAGTGTCTGATTTCATTAGCAATGGCTGAAATGCTTTTCATGACTGTTGATAAAACTTTATGGGTCAAGAAAAATGTATTTATTGTCAGCTGTGTACCACATTACCACATTTGCTAGCCTAAAGTATTTTTGAAGTCAATTGCAGAGACTGAGTGGTTAGGAACTGTATTTTTCATAGTTTAATATAACTGCTGCTCATGCAATTTTATTTGTTGTTTATATGTGTTTAGGTTGATGGAAGCAGAATGTGTTTGATTATTTGTATTAATATCATTTTTCAGAATGAAGTTAAGTTTAAACAAATCATTATTTTTATATTTCTTTTTTATTTATCAGATCTGTAAATGCATAGGTGACTGTAAAAAGACCACATCATTCTTGAATACTTGGCATATTGTGCTGTAATATGTATAGTTTTTAATGCAAGTATGCATTCACACATGAATAAACACCCCCCCACACACACACACACACACACATATACACAAAAGCAATCTTATCCACACCAAAACTCACACAACAAAACATGCACCTAGAAGGAAATATTTATTTGTTATTGACTGGCTGATTGGTTGGTTGGTTTCAGATTTACAATCTTGGAACGGGTCAGGGTTACTCAGTATTAGATATGGTAAAGGCATTTGAAAAAGCATCAGGCAAAAAGGTGAGATAAAGTAACACGATTATTAAAGATAAGTGTAACTGCAAGGCAGTTTTGACTGCACTGTCACTTTTTATTTATGCATTTTATATTTTGACAAATTTTCTCCTTGATAAAATAATTTGCTTGTATTTGTTTTAGCATGAAGATGATCATTTGTTTTAACCTCATTGGTATTAACCCCAAGAAGTACTCAAACTTAATGCTGCATCTAGGGTCATCTAGGCTTCCCCAGGAAAGCAAAACATCTCTCAAAACCTCCCCAAATTTGCTTTGATTTGGAGAAACTGTAAGACCTAAATGTTGCAGAAGTCTTCAAGGCCACAGCTGGAGGAACATTGTTGCACTGAACCTGGTGAAATGTGATGTAGACACCCTCATTGGAAACACCAAAGAGGGCTTCTGTCAACAGCCCAGGAGGTTCTAGGGCGAAAAATGAATAAGAAACAACCATGGGTCACAAATGACATTCTAGATCTCTGTGACCAAAGGAAAGCCTTGAAGAGAAAAGAAAAGCAAAACTGAAGCAGCTTCCAAAGAAGTGAACTGTGCCATCAAAAAAAAAAGGATGAAGGCAGTGAGGGAGAACTGGACAGAGAACTAAGTGCCGAGACATAGAGAAGGGAAAGGCACGAGGTGACAGCATAAAGGCCTACCAACTACTAAGGACCCTCACTAAGAAAGATCAGCTAAAGACCTAAGTCATCAAAGACAGCAGTGACTTCTCACAGAAAGCAATTCTGTACTCAACCGATGGACTGAGTACTGCAGAGACCTGTACAACTTCCAGCTGAAGACCGATGCCAACATCCTTTAAAACAACTAGACTAGAAACAGTGAACCTGCAGACCTACCAGCCCTACAGGAAGAGGTCGAAAGAGTTGTACACAGTCTGAAGGGAGGAAAGTCTACAGGCGTTGATAATGTGCCAGCTGAGCTGCTCAAATAGGGTGGGGAAGAAACTACAAAGGCCCTCACTGTTTTGTGCCAAAGAGTCTGGGAATGCAAAGATTGGATGCAGTCATTAGTGATACCCCTCCCCCCACCCCAAAAAACAGCATCTTCAGCATCAGCAGAACCTCTGTCACAACTTCACTGACTTTCAAAAGGCATTCCACAGAGTCTGGCATGAGGTTCTATGGCATGTGATGCAAAAATTCAACATCAAAAAAGGCTTCGTCCAATTCACCAAAGCACTATAGATATCGAGTGCAGTACTGCTGGATAACCACATAGGAGCTTATTTTTGCACCACAGCATGCATACATCAAAGATGTCCCCTATCATCGGTGCTGCGGTGCTGTTTAATATCTTCTTGGAGAACATCATGCTTGAAACCGTACATGACAATCACACTTCCATTTCAAGTGTAAGGCTGATCTGCAACCTACGATCAGCAGACAACATAGATCTGTTAGCAGGCACTGACAAAGAACTGCAATAACTTACCAACAGACTGACAGACAGTTGGAAAACATATGGAATGGAGACAGCACTGAAAAGAGCAAAGTTATGATCAATGGCAACAGCAAGCAGAGATCTAGAGTGAATTGGGTACAACTCAAAGAGATAAGCAGCTTCAAGTACTTGGGAGCCATCCTCTCCAAGGACAGCAGCTCCATGCCAGATATCCGCAACAGCAACAGCAGTGTCGCACACCACACGTAGACATGCACATTCTTTCCAAAACCAAAACATTAGATCACTTTAGCGTGGAGCGTCCTTTCCCAGAGGCACAAATAATTATTAGAAAAAAAATCATTTTGGTAACAATATTATGACATTTCATACAAATAAGTTTCAAACAGGCACAAGTACCAGTGCTAGCACACAAGCAAGCATATAATCAACTTTCTCAACAATAGGTAAGGGTTATTTCAAAAATATGCACTACAGTAAAAGCAGTGAGAACATGAATGTCACTTTTTAATCACATGGCACTGTGCACTGACCACCAATATTGATTAACCAGACTAGGATCAGTTAAAACTGAAATGACACTGGAGCTCTGCACAGAGTTTCTCCCCAACACCTACAGTCGAAGAGAGATAACACAAACAGTTCACCGTGCTACCTTCTATAGAGACTAATTGTATCACAACTGAGAGAGACCAAAACTGGCTTCCCCGCTTACCCTTCCACTAAGATGGAAAAGTCTTACTGTATGATTTCGTCCTTAGGTAGTCAGTCCCATGACAGCTCACGCATCTGCCCCACGTCAGTGGTCCTCGGGACAGAAAGGTTAATGGCTGAAGAAGTGATAACCGTACCAACTGGCCGTTAGTCCTCGCAGCAATGGTCTCTCCCCTTAGTTCGTAGGTAGTTGGCCGTTCTCCTTCCTCAATCAATCAATCAATCCTCTTTGTGCTATTTGCACATAAGGCCTCAACCAGAGCCCGCCACTGATGTCGATCGGCTGAAACCCGCTCCAGGCGACCCCATGTCCAGCCCTTTCCTTTCATCTCCCTTTCCACTGTTCTTCTCCAGGTTTCCTTTGGGCGGCCTCGTTTTCTTCGGCCGTCTGGAGTCCATCGTAGGGCGATTCTGGAGAGGTCTGCTGTCTGCTGGCGGAGCACATGTCCAATCCATCGCCAACGCCTTCGTTGAACCTGCGTGGTGATGGACTCGGTTTCAGTTCTTCGGTGGAGTTCTTCATTGGTGATGGTGTTTGGCCAAAAGATTTTAAGTATGCGCCTGAGGCATCTGTTTTGGAAGATGTCAAGCCTATTACCGATGTTTTTGGTCATCTTCCATGATTCTGATCCATAAAGGAGGGTGCTGATCACATTTGACTTGAAGGTTCTCCTTCCTGGCTGCTAGCAAGTTGGCGGTGAAGCCCTTTATCCCGACTCTTGTCTTGCTGGTCCCAGTCGCATTCCTCACATCTGCTCCAGCTGTCCTGCACCTCAGCTTCAGTCTCAGCCTCCCTTGAGCATGGTGTTCTGCTCTCAGCATACAGCAACAGAGCCCTCCCAGCGATGGTGCAGAGTCCCAGCAGCAGTAATACAGCCAACCAGCAGCAGCAGCCCTCTGGCTGTTCACAGTCGGGCTTAAATACCCATCCCTGTCCACCTGGACAAAGGGTGAGTACGGCCTGAAACGCTTGTGAGACCCAAAAAGTTGGAAGACTCATGATTTCCACTGTTTCCCTGTGATAGAGGGGTAAGAACACAGGGGCAGCTCTACTTCTTTCCCCCCTCTACCAGCCCTGAGCATGACAAGCAGTGATGGCTAAGCTAGATAGGATCTGGCATAGTCATACGATCAGGTTCACTACTAAGTACAAGCTGTACAAATTCCTGGTAGTACCAATCCTGCTCTATGGGTGTGACACGTGGACTCTGCTCACTGAAATGGAGAGAACAAGTGCGCGAGGAGGCTGCTCCGGATCTCATACAGAGAACATAGAACCAACGACTGTTTACAAAACAAGATTGCCACACTTGTAGGACACCAGGAACCTCTACTTTCAACAGTCAAGTGACGTAACCAGCACAACACCTTGTTGAAGACTATCCTACAAGGCACCTTGGAGGGTAGTCAATGCCGTGGTGGCCAGAGAAAAACCGGCTTACAAACATCAAAGACTGGACTGATCATCCTGTACGGGACCTGGTCACTATCACCCAGGCAAGAGTGGCAGGCCCTATCAGCTGCAGCATCTATCCATGTGCTCTCCCCCAGCGAGAGGTGCTGGTCAGGGAGCTGACCGAAGAAACACTTGGATATTTATCTAAAATTCTTAGCCTAAGTAATGCTAAAGGAGATTGAAATTTTGCACATCAACATTTGTGTTTATGCACTTTCCAATTTCAGGCACCAGACAGAATTGTTTATCACAAAAAATGAATTTTTGTTCCAACTAGATTGCCTATAAATTAGTGGACAGGCGTCCAGGTGATGTTGCATCCTGTTTTAGTGACCCAGCTTTAGCTGCTAAAGAGCTGGGCTGGACAGCAAAAAGAGGGCTGGACGAAATGTGTAAGTTTTAAAGCCATATGAAATGCTTTTAGCTTTTCGCACAAGTATTTTTTTCAGTAGGTCAAGGTTATGTGGGGTTTTTTCAAAGGGACAGAGACATACTTTGTTCTGCTTGTAAACAATGACCCACTCACATTTCATGGTGGTAACTTTCAGCAAGTTAAGTTAATGGAAAGTTTTTAATATACCTGTTGATCATAATACCATGGAAGTGATCATTTCTAGTAATCTATAGATGGCATAAATCTATCGAAGCCACATAGTTCATTGTAATTGCATGAGCATGATAACATGGCTTTAAGATCATACCTGCTTATAGTTATACTCAGAAATAGTATAATGCCACAAATAGTCAGGGGAAAAAAAACAACCCATGAACAGACTGCCATAATGCTTGTACAGGTTTCCTCTCTTTATCAGCTAGGCAGTCAGCTACTGTGACAAAGAAGGCTACTTTAGTATTTTAACATCTGATATGTAAAGTACATATAAAATTATTCATAACAGCTGTTTTGTGAGGAAAAAACTAATGAAAAGCAAGGGAATAGCAGAATGTGTTAATTTATGTATTTTGGTGTAAACATATATTGTTAACCTGATCTCATTAATAGTTGCACAATTTGCAAAGCAATAATTTCAAGGAAGGTATTGCATTGGTGGGGGAGGGGAGAGAAAGAGTAAATTCATATGTCAAATAAAATTATAATATTGTAATACTTCTTGTTTTGTTCAGTCCTGGTCTTAAGCATTTTATGGTAGAAAAGAAATTTTTGCCTGATCATTTAATGACCAAGTTTCTAGAAACCAATCAATAACTGGTTTTAAAGATAGACAAACTGTCATTCCTGATTGGCTTTTTGTTTCAGGTGAAGATTTGTGGCGATGGCAGTCAAAAAACCCTCAGGGTTTTAAAACAGAAAAAAACTGACATACATCTTAATCCTTAATGTTATACTGCCACAAAAATGTTTATGCCCATATCACCTGCTAAAAACTTGTATATTCAAGGATGCTGTGGCTATAAGTGGACAATCATTTGAAAATAAATAGAAGTCGTAGAAGTCGTTTAACTTTCTTTGCTATTAATGATGGTAAAAAAAAACCATATCTGAAAAGTGTGATGTTTAAAGCAGCTCTTCGTTGACATATATTGCAGGTGCGCATTGTTTGGTGAGAACTAGAGTGATAAGTTTATACTGTGTAGAGCTGACTTATCAGAGTCAAATTTATCATTTAACAATAACATCACTTGAAATTTGTATTTTGTTGTAATACATGGTAATATGTGATTCATCTTTATTATGAAGCAACTATGAATGAAGCATGTCCTTAGTCTTGCCACCCAAGAACAGGTTTCTGAAGTGACACTATGTGAATGCTGTCTAGTGACATCTGGATAACTATGCAATACATGTAGATTTTATTTTTTGTTGTTTGCCTTACAGATTAGTTCAGGTATTTTTCTAACGAGTTCTGCCAGCATACCAACATTCCAGGAGTTTTTTTTTATATTTTTTTTTAAGCAAGCTGATTGCTAATGATGCAAGATAATTTATAGCTCAGATTTCTAGTTCCCAATATGAAGACAGCAGAATGAAAAATTACAGTAGTTGAATATATATATATATATAGAGAGAGAGAGAGACACAGTGCAATATTTTGTGCCCGTTTTGTCCCAGTCTGGCATGCCATCATAGTATGGAGTACTCTGTGTATTAAATACTATTAATGTTGAACCATACTATATTTTATATTCTCAGTGCAGACACAGAAGCAACTTCAGGCTAGCAATATCTTTGATGAAAACCTGAGAAATTTCTCCGGTATTTAAAAATGCCTGTTATTAATTGAACTAGATGTAAATGGCTGTGTGTTTTAGTTTTTTTAAGATGAAACTCTGATCATCATTTTAATAATGAAAAATGTAATACTTGCACACAAGTTATGAAAACTACTATGCTCATTTCAGGATCACTTCTTGGAAATTACCTGTCATTTTAATGAACAAGGAAGGTATTATGAAAATTAAGCTTGCTTCAATATTAGATTTTCCATTATCATCTAAAGATTCTCATATCTGATTAAATTGTCAGATAAATAATTTTTTTCACAGCAGGCATATGAGTGGCCTTATAACTCATCATGTTCTTTATGCAGGCTATCTTTCAATAGCTACTTATTTAAAGGACCATATTTTTCAAACACATCCTTACTTCCAGTTCTTGTTAATATAGCTGTTAATCTGAAATCTATTGAAAGAGTATTATGCACAGTATTACTGATGCAGGACTTGCATTGCTCCACCTTTCAGTGGATTTCTGCCTTTAGAAAACAGTTCTGCCATATTTGATTTTTTTCTGCCTAAAGATAAAAAATGAAGTGGGGATGTCATTAGATGGTCTGTAAACCATTTGAAATTCTACCGAGTGAGAGTGTTCTGTGTTCTTCTCATTCTTTTAATCATCCCAGATGAGATCAAAAGGCCACTGAATAGAAAAAAAAAGATTAGGGAGTTGGAACAGGTGGAAGAGGGTTTGCTGGTGTTAATTGGGCTCAGGTGGGGGTTGGGTTAAAGAAAGAAAACTATGAAATGAAAAGGCAATAAGGAGCATGCAATACATGTTGTTTTACTCAAAGTTAATGTGATAAAGTTTAAGAATCTTTTTGTGAGAGTAATCACATGTAGTCTGATATCTAAAAGAACAGCAGTCTCTGCAAGCCTACAACCTCGAACTTGTATTACTGGACTGCTTCCAGACGATTTTTTTCAGTTAAGTCATAGAACAAGCTTCCATTTAGCCACATTGTTAAGCTCGCCGAAAGTAACAGCGAAGGACTAAGAAGCTAAGCGTTTGTCTCGGCAGACATACAGCAGTCCACCTATACACGTCCGTGCTACAACATAATAAAGGATCATAAATACAACACTGGGCGAGACATAATAAATCAGCAGCCTGTCAGAGCTTAATGAAAGTAAAACCACTAAAGAGCGAATTTCAGAAGTGGCTTGGTTAGTCAAAGAAGAGGGGATTGAGACTGAACAAAATGCTGGCAATTTTCTTTAGATCCCAACTTAATACTGCTTGTGGAGATTCTGTGCTCTGCTTGTGACTGAGTAATTTGAATTCATAGATGCCTAATCCTTGATTGATTTTCCACCTTTTTATGCTGATGTTTAATTGGCTTAACTTCATGTCTGACTAGTTTAGAGGAATGTATGATTGTAAAGGTTTATGCCAATAATAACATGAAACTTACCTATCAAGGATTTAAAAGGGGCTTTCTTTATATGTAGGAGTGTTTAACGCAACTGATCTCCAGAAGCTATTTCATGACTATTTTATTTCTGCAACATTGTGTTGTATTATGTTTTAGTGCTATTTTTTAGTCTACACAGGACAAAACATAGGCAGCATGTTTCAGATATTTCAAAAAAAAAACAAATGACCACCTTCATAATGCCTGCCTTTCATTTCATAGTTGTTATGATGTCTTTAAAGTGAAACATACCATCATTTCATGTCACAAATGAGTATTAATTTTTATCTTTTGATGTAATTCATATGACTGATTGCCATGTCAAAGTGAGTTAACAAAAAATAATTTTGGTTTCTGGGAAGTGTGCATCATTGAGATGGTGTTAATGTTTATGAGGGTATAAAGTAGGTTAGCATGGTTGTGCTACATTTAACTAATATTTACAATATTGGGAGTTTTGGACAGCTTTTATAAAGATGACATTTTGTATGGATTGGGTACCTACTATATTTTTATATCTTCATGCTGGTCCAATAAATCCAGTTCTTCTGGTTTTGAAGCCTTATTTCTTGGTTTTTGATTTTGTCACTTCTACTACACATATAAATACAGTGGAACCTCAATTATCCGACTTAATGACCGGCGCACATCATTTCAAAGGACAAATTTCAAAACTGATTGACAAATGGCAGTCGTCGCAATATGGAAAAGGGGGAAAGGGAGTGTTCGGAACGAGTCCTCTGCGTCGGATTAAGTTTAATGGTTTTTCACAGCAGAAAGGGGATCACCTGGCTGGTGCACAGATGTTATGCTTTCAAACTTATTAGAATAATTCTCAGAAACCCATTGACGAAGAAAACTTAAGCTGTGACACATGGCGTACATTCCTGTAGTCGGAATTCTTGGCGGCGAAATCTTAATTGGTGGTGTTTGTGATTTCTAGCTATATATATATATATTTTTTTAAGACGATACCGGATAACCGAATGCACGGTTAATTGAAGACAGGATTATCGAGGTACCAGTGTACTTTCTCACTTTCACTTTCTGTGTGTGTGTGCATGGGAAAGATAGGGTGATGGAAATGAGAGGATGGTAGTTAACTGAATTAGACTTTTTTTTTTTTTTTAAATGGGAAGTGGTCCACAAACCTGCAGTCTATCTTGACAATCATTCCATGTCCATTTTCCCACAATTTTTTTACCATGACACTAATGTATGATGATGTCCACAAAATGTTTCGCTCAATTTTTTTTCAGAGAACCTACCCTTTATTCACCTTTGATCAGGTTAAGTTGGGTTAAATGTGCCAGTTTTTATTAGTATCGGAAATTATGAAACAGCAAAACTTCATAGACAAAAGCCACAATCTCATACTGATTTTCTTTAGGTAATAAATGAAAAAAAGACCACTTAGGGTATTGACTTTATTTAGATGATATTTAACTATTTTGCTTAGTTCCTAGAATAAAAACCCTTGTATTGCAAAGCCTATTTTATTAATGTATTCATTCTTTGTTTAAGCAATATAATAAAGTTTATTTATATAGCACCACACCCCAGCCTTATGAGCACGCTCATGGCGCTTAAAAATAATGATCATAAGAACAATAGTAATAATAATCATGATAAGGAAAAATTGAAGAAACCAACAAAAACGGGATGAAAGGAAAGGGGATAAATCCTAGAACGGGGGACAAAAAGTGTACTTGTAGTGCTATCTCAAGGGTGGGGGAACCTTCCTCCAAGGGCCATTTTTAACAACATTATCAGTAGATAATAGCTTGCCATCTTTGGTCAAGCTGTAGCTTCGCCACAGCACGTGTGTTAAGGGCATATTCAGACAAAAAGTTGTAATCACGATCACACATTCCCCCTGAATACACGACGTATACCGTTGAACATAGTTCTCGGCGAAGAAATGATATCTATGTTCGTGATCACTTTTTGCGGAACCTTTGAAACTAAATTCAGCCATGTGTGAACGAAGTATTCGGAATATACGTTGCAAATTTTGACCGGACGACAGTTGTGCCTCAGTCAAATGTCTGAACCGGAAAAATTTCTGCGCATATTTTTCGCGTGCCTATTTACAAAAATGGGGGGATTCAAACGCTCTCTTAAAACATATCTTTTTACAAAGTACTATTCCTGACTTGTACCTCATCTTTATGTTGTTCAGTGTCCCTATGTGTACCTCACTGTCTATTGGTTGTTATGTTTCTTTCTATCAAATTGTACTGCGCAGAGAGTGCGATCTATCTTATTCGTGATTCTGCGCATTATAAGTTCGCATTATTATTATTATTATTAGACAGCTCTTTCCCTATTCTTTTCATAGGACCAGAGCATATTTTTCTCGCACCTTATTAGGAAAAGACGGATTGCGGGGACTCATAGGAAGGCAGGTTGGTGTTATACACGTTGCGTAAGTGTTAACTAAATCATTCTCATAAATATACATTGTAAAACGTTATTACATTCTTACATTAAAAATACTTTCTTACATATACTGAGGTAGATACAATACCACTTTATTTATCCTCAAGGACAATTTAGATTTAGGTGAGATAAAATGAATTTAAAGAAATGGAAGTGAAATCTTGCATTGATTTGCTCCTGTGTTGCTTTTCCTGTTTCTGTATGCAGATGTATCTAGTTTCTTTTTTTTTATACAAAATCCCTGCAAGTCCGGTTGCCGAGCAAATCTCGGTGCTGCAGATCATATACAAAAACTGGAATTCCGCACACTCTTGTAGTTAGTGACGGTGTAAATTTTCTTCTCATTAAAATTAGAAAAAGCATAGTGAAACAAGTGTTTGGAGTCTGTAAAGTAGTTATGTTTATAATTGGACAGCTCCTAGAAGAGAAAGTATAGTAACACAATCTGTTTTTTGTCCTAATGAACGATTTTCTATTTGTGGCTGTAAAGTGAAAGAACATTAATAATAATATTGTGTTGTCAGAAAAGTCATGACACATTTGTTGCAATAAATGCATGGCACTAGTTCATGTTTGGAAGTACTAGAGTTCCTCGTGAACTCAAAGACGTTCATTTGACGGCACGTATAAACATCTGCGATATGCTCATTTAACATGAGGTAAAACGATCCTTTTTTATTTTTGAATCGTCTGATAACTGGTGATGAAAAGTGGATTGTTTACAACAATGTGATGCGCAAACGGTCTTGGGTGTGGACAGACAAGATTTCAGTAGTGGGGAAGGCGCCTTCAAAGAATCCATAGCATAGAGCTGAGAGCTTGTAGTCTGTTCTAACTTTAGTTAGTAGCCTATGAAGTGGCAACGTGATCTTGTTTTTGTTTTCTTTCACTTATCATTAAAGGACAACGCGAGGGCTCAGCAAAAATCACTGGATAAAGAGCATAAAGTATCACAAAAACATTCCGGTGGTATTTTATGACGAAGAGGCACGAGAAATATTATATTAATATTTTTCTCTTAATCACACCTGAATTTGTCAAGAAAACAGGAAGTGACGAAAGGGAAGTATTTCTAAAAATAGCATCGTCTGCATGAGGTGAATTGGCAGAGAAAAGACGCTGTCCTCCTTAAAAGAAAATAGACCAGGACACAATGTGCTGTTACTGAATATTCTCTTCGAGATTCAGATGGAGTTAGTTTGTACTCATTGTCATTTTAAAGATACTGGCTACAAACGCCAGTGGATTAACTTTGTTCAAAGGTCTGTATATACAGATCTCTGCTTTGCTCAAACGTGCCATGCGAACTTAGTCCCCACACCGTACTCAAGAATTTTCTAAAAACATTTCAAAATGGATTGTTATCCAGTCACTTATACAGTACAAGCAAGTCTTGGACTTTCAGTAAAACAAAGAGAACTTCTTCCTACAGCAGTGCTTACTATACAAAGCACGAGCTGTTAAAACCAACTACGACTGCTGGTAAAAAGCTTAGAACAAATATCAAACACCAGATCTGCAACATCGACGCTTTCTACATCGTCTGGTTTACAAGTAACATCGTGACAGTCACAAATACATCACCAGTCGTATCCTTATCCAACGCAATGCTAAAAGCGGATGAAAGTGTTAAGGCACCATTGATGTGCATGCTCGAAACAGCGAAAATAAGAATTGAGGGTGACAAACGTGTGAGGAGCTTAAACGGAAACACATGCGAGTATCAGTAAGTAAATAGTAAATGTTGCATGGAAGAAATAAGTTTTTACATCGATAAATATGTATCAAATTATTGTTATATCTTTAATGGTAAAAAGTCATTATCAGAAATCACTTGTAACTATAAAATAAAATAAAAATAAAATAAAAATCCAGTGCTGAAAATTAACCATCTATCAAAAAAAAAATTACAGGAATTTATCTTCAACAAACGCACATTTGAAATATGTTTATATTTTATTAACAATAATTATACACCTGGAAAAATTAAGTCAAATACGTCCACTTAGTAACAGAGAATCAATAACAATACAAGGTAGACTTCAATGACCGTGATTGTTGCCCATTAAACTTCGATTTGGAGAAGATGTACTTACCAGTCGGCTGAGTGAATTTGGTTTGGACCTCTTAATTTTAGTTGAAGCTTCTAAATAAAGTTCAAATCTGTAGGGCTGTATTCCAAAATCAGCCATTTTTTTCTGGCAAAAAATTGTTTTTTTAACACAACAGCCTGAGCAATATTTCATCTTTTGACTTGAAGCGTGGATAGATTTGCTGAAGTGAGCCACAGCAGAGACACTGAAGGAAAGGACAGCCAACACTGCGCGCGCGTAGTGACCTTAACTTATTGACAGGCAGCGTCCGGTCTCTTTGTTTTGTACCCACGAGCATAATATAGAATCCTTGTCTACTGAAGAAATCTTCTTAGAAAGTATGCTTTGATATATAGTTTTAATATATGAATCATAATGTAAAATATATTTGCTCAAACAGAGTGTTGTATACTAGTATATGTATTGATTTTAAAGTCAAGATGGTTATGTCAGCAAGCTCTCGCTCTCTACCTCATTGTCTTTCTGAGTGGTTACAGAAAGTGGTTTATAGCGAGTTTATCGTTTCTTAATTAGTTTAATTCAGCGTTAATTCAGACCAAGGCTCTAAGGAACGTACCTTAAACTCCATTTGTTCTGTAACACATTTAAATCTTTATTTATTGATTTTTTTAACATGTTATTTTGAACACATTCACATCGTGCGTTGTGTTAGCTTATTTTATCAAATTATTTAACATATTACAACAGACTGCATATTATAATAGATCACTTATTATCTTCACACACACATCTCAAAATAATTATGACAGTAGCTCTGTGACACACTGTGTAAAGTGAAACCGGAAAAAATGAAGCAATGTCTTAGTCCAGCGCATGCGCGACGCAAGTTATCTGTTCCCGTGCTTGAGCTGCTAGTCCTTCTCTCTTTAAAATATCTGGCCACACTCACTGTTACAAATACTACTGGCGCGAATGGGTACCTGACTCCTTAGAGGATTGGAGAAGTTAAAGTAAATCTACTCTATGCCTTTGTGCTATCGAGGATTGACTATTGGAATTCTTTTTTTGGCTGGCATTCATAAGTATATTCTTGACAGACTTCAAAGAGTCCTCATCTGGAGACCATCTAGATGTAAACATATATCTCCCATCCTCCGCTATCTTCGCTGGCTGGCAGTCGTGCATTATATTGTCTATATTCTTTCGACTTACTCCGCCGTTTCTGGCACTGGTCCTCTGTACCTCTCCGAACTCACTCCCACTTCCACCTGGGCTCGGTAATAAAACGAACCAGGAGAGTTTTTAAACATTTTTCTCTTACTCTTCAACTCTTGATAAACTTTTTCAACATTGTCGCCACCAATTGCAACACATTTTTGGCGCTATGGATCCATTTTCGAAAACACTAAAAACAACACGCCGATTTTTGCATCAGTTTCAACTGTTTTCTCACCCCATACATGACCAAATCATTGACTGTGCCTTGGTTTCAGGATCCAAAGTGTAAAACCAACATTCATCACCTGTGGTGATGCGCTTGAAGCCACGAGAAAGCAAGTGATCGAATGTTTCCAAGAATTCCTTGCACCAGTCCACACGGCTTTTCATTTACTAGTCTGTCAGCAACCTTGGCAATCAACGAGCTGACTTCTGTTTTGAAGTCCACTTTGTGATGGATGATCCTGTGAAGACTTATAGAAGGAATTCCAAGCTCCATCTCCATCTCCCTGATGGTCGCACGGCCATCACTTTCCAGGAATTCACGAACTTTGTCGACATTGTGTGGGTCTCTTGAAGTCCTAGACTTTGGTTCATGATGTTTGTCATAAGAACTGAAATGACCACTGCCAAATCGCCGAAACCAGTCTTGTACAGTCGTTTTAAATGGAACATTATCGTCATAAGTTTATTTCAGCTCCTGCAAACTGTCAACAGCCCGAAAGCCACACCAGAATTGATACAACATCATCACTCGAAAGTCATGCGCTGACGGCGCTGGTGGATCACTCGTGTGAAGCGTGTATTGACTTGCTTCTCCTCTCCATCCTGTGAAAACTAGGAGGGCAAAACTTATGAAAAAAGGTGGAAACACACTGAAGAATGACTCTGTCGAGTCCACATGGTCTACACTCGCTGAAAGCGCGCGAAATACTTAAGTCCGGGTGGAAGTGGAACACCCCTTGTACACGCCCGCACGATTTCTTCTCTCGTCATCTGACACCAAGATTCTTTGAGCCCCTCACCTAAGACAAAGATGTTTGGACAGAGATCTTTCTCCTACCAAAGCCCGTCAACTTGGAACAGATTACCCGTCAACCTTCGTCAGTCTGATTCTCTTACCACCTTATAGTAAAAACTTAAGACATATGTTTTCCAAGCAGAGACTTCACTGCAGTCCTGTCCTGACCATAAGCGTGCAAGACCTGTGTCTGTTTTTACCTTGCGTATTAGTAGGTGTGTCTGTTGTAGAAGTAAACGTGTCCGTTACATGCGAATATGGGTGCATGGTTAAGGATTCAGTTTAAGTGGAACAATCTGTATATCATTCCTGCAAAGCGTTCTGAGCAAATCATTGAAAAAGCGCGATATAAATGTTCATTATTATTATTGTTGTTATTAAGGTAGCGAGGGAGAGGAGATTGACACCGTCGTTACGTAAACCTGGCCCCGAGAAAAGTGAGATCTCTAACACCACAACTGCTGGAAAGGTCAGGGGACGACCTTTATCTTTTTCCATACTCCCCTGGCTGCCAGTGCATTGAGCCCCCTTCTCCCTCTAAGAAATTCAAGAAGAAGAAGAAGAATGTAGAACCGAAATATTTCCTATCACCTGGCTGGAGGAAGCTTCGTTTGGGAGGCGGTAAAGAAAGCGCCGAGGAGCGGGGGACTGAGTAGAAATACAATCTTTTCCCGTCCTTTTTTTCTGGCTATGCATAAAAATTGTGGCGACACCCAGTAGACAGGCTTTTGTTGCGCGAAAGAATGCACAAACGTCGCGTGGCAGCAAACCACGGTGGGTTTTTAGCACTGGTACGAACAGTGTCAAAGTGTGAAAAGGAAAGTATTTTTGCAGAAAAGCTTGACACAAACTTTAGATCAGTGGTTTTCAAACTCTTCCAGACGAGTACCACTTTCAAAAATTTGTCTTGACCGAGTACCACCTCTGAACCCTACATACAGCCCCCGTAAAATATATGTACAGGTCTTTTATTTTGGCGCATGGTGCTCGTGTACCACCCGTCATACCTTCGCGTACCACTTTGGTACCACAGTTTGAAAACCTCTGCTTTAGATGGCAAAACTCAAGCCTTTAGTATAATGCTAGCGTGGTAATAGTCAAAATCTGTAAAAACTGAACAGAGACATCACTAGAAATATGACTTAAAAAATGCTTGTACCTAGCAGAATTCTGGCAATCAAACAAATTTTAATAAAAATTCATGTAACTTGGTATAATCATCCACGTTGTTTGTTTTATGAGATATATTAGTAGGCAAGAGTTCTAAATTGCCTCATGCAGGTCCCAAAAAGGGAAATAGGCTGACATAAAATAAAACTGCAGCATCTGTCACAGATTACAAAGAAGATAACACAGGAAGGAAGTTGAATGTCAGTGCAAACCACGTATCTTAGAGAAAATCAGAAGTGTAGTTTCACACTTCATGAGTAAAAATACGATTTTTCCAGCCTTTTTTCTGGCTCCGCATAAAACTTGTGGCGACACCCACTAGAAAGGCTTTTGTTGCGGGAAAGAATGTGCAAACGTCGCGTGGCAGCAAAACACGGTGGTGATAAAATATCAATATCCTATCTGCGACTTTATGTATTGACAAAACATAAAGCAAGCACAAAACAAACAACAAAATAATGGAGTATCCAGTCGCCATCTGCAGCTCCTTTGGCCACACCGTGCTCACATAAATGCTTACCTGCGAACATTAATGTTACTCCTCCGCGGTTCGTCCATTGTCTCCCATGCCTTCTGATACCCACTCGCGTCTCCATCAAGGTCAAGCTTTTGAGGCTTTTCATTTCTGAACGATCTGTCAGAGAGCTGGGCTGGAGGACAAGCAGAGGCCTGAAAGAAAGGAGTGAGTATAGATCACTGCCTGTTGACTTAACCTCGGTTTTTGACGCTTTGCCCCCCCCCCCTTGAATAAAATCACTTTTTGAACCTTACGACGAAGCGAAGATGACAGCTGCTGACGACTTTCGTCAATGCGAGAATGATTATGGACAGTCCCCACTCCACCTTCTCTCTGTGGTGTGTGTGTGTGTGTGTGTGTGTGTGTGTGTGAGAGAGAGAGAGAGCATGGGTGGGTGGGTGGGTGGGTGTATGTTGTTGGAAAGGATAACATAGCAAAGTTGTTCACACCGCAAAAAGGCTCATTAGCACTGGTATGAACACTGTCAAAGTGTGAAAAGGAAAGTATTTTTGCAGAAAAGCTTGGCACAAACTTTAGATCAGTGGTTTTCAAACTCTTCCAGACGAGTACCACTTTCAAAAATTTGTCTTGACCGAGTACCACCTCTGAACCCTTCATACAGCCCCCGTAAAATATATGTACACGTCTTTTATTTTGGCGCATGGTGCTCGTGTACCACCCGTCATACCTTCGCGTACCACTTTGGTACCACAGTTTGAAAACCTCTGCTTTAGATGGCAAAACTCAAGCCTTTAGTATAATGCTAGCGTGGTAATAGTCAAAATCTGTAAAAACTGAACAGAGACATCACTAGAAATATGACTTAAAAAATGCTTGTACCTAGCAGAATTCTGGCAATCAAACAAATTTTAATAAAAATTCATGTAACTTGGTATAATCATCCACGTTGTTTGTTTTATGAGATATATTAGTAGGCAAGAGTTCTAAATTGCCTCATGCAGGTCCCAAAAAGGGAAATAGGCTGACATAAAATAAAACTGCAGCATCTGTCACAGATTACAAAGAAGATAACACAGGAAGGAAGTTGAATGTCAGTGCAAACCACGTATCTTAGAGAACATCAGAAGTGTAGTTTCACACTTCATGAGTAAAAATACGATTTTTCCAGCCTTTTTTCTGGCTCCGCATAAAACTTGTGGCGACACCCACTAGAAAGGCTTTTGTTGCGGGAAAGAATGTGCAAACGTCGCGTGGCAGCAAAACACGGTGGTGATAAAATATCAATATCCTATCTGCGACTTTATGTATTGACAAAACATAAAGCAAGCACAAAACAAACAACAAAATAATGGAGTATCCAGTCGCCATCTGCAGCTCCTTTGGCCACACCGTGCTCACATAAATGCTTACCTGCGAACATTAATGTTACTCCTCCGCGGTTCGTCCATTGTCTCCCATGCCTTCTGATACCCACTCGCGTCTCCATCAAGGTCAAGCTTTTGAGGCTTTTCATTTCTGAACGATCTGTCAGAGAGCTGGGCTGGAGGACAAGCAGAGGCCTGAAAGAAAGGAGTGAGTATAGATCACTGCCTGTTGACTTAACCTCGGTTTTTGACGCTTTGCCCCCCCCCCCCTTGAATAAAATCACTTTTTGAACCTTACGACGAAGCGAAGATGACAGCTGCTGACGACTTTCGTCAATGCGAGAATGATTATGGACAGTCCCCACTCCACCTTCTCTCTGTGGTGTGTGTGTGTGTGTGTGTGTGTGTGTGAGAGAGAGAGAGAGCATGGGTGGGTGGGTGGGTGGGTGTATGTTGTTGGAAAGGATAACATAGCAAAGTTGTTCACACCGCAAAAAGGCTCATTAGCACTGGTATGAACACTGTCAAAGTGTGAAAAGGAAAGTATTTTTGCAGAAAAGCTTGGCACAAACTTTAGATCAGTGGTTTTCAAACTCTTCCAGACGAGTACCACTTTCAAAAATTTGTCTTGACCGAGTACCACCTCTGAACCCTTCATACAGCCCCCGTAAAATATATGTACACGTCTTTTATTTTGGCGCATGGTGCTCGTGTACCACCCGTCATACCTTCGCGTACCACTTTGGTACCACAGTTTGAAAACCTCTGCTTTAGATGGCAAAACTCAAGCCTTTAGTATAATGCTAGCGTGGTAATAGTCAAAATCTGTAAAAACTGAACAGAGACATCACTAGAAATATGACTTAAAAAATGCTTGTACCTAGCAGAATTCTGGCAATCAAACAAATTTTAATAAAAATTCATGTAACTTGGTATAATCATCCACGTTGTTTGTTTTATGAGATATATTAGTAGGCAAGAGTTCTAAATTGCCTCATGCAGGTCCCAAAAAGGGAAATAGGCTGACATAAAATAAAACTGCAGCATCTGTCACAGATTACAAAGAAGATAACACAGGAAGGAAGTTGAATGTCAGTGCAAACCACGTATCTTAGAGAACATCAGAAGTGTAGTTTCACACTTCATGAGTAAAAATACGATTTTTCCAGCCTTTTTTCTGGCTCCGCATAAAACTTGTGGCGACACCCACTAGAAAGGCTTTTGTTGCGGGAAAGAATGTGCAAACGTCGCGTGGCAGCAAAACACGGTGGTGATAAAATATCAATATCCTATCTGCGACTTTATGTATTGACAAAACATAAAGCAAGCACAAAACAAACAACAAAATAATGGAGTATCCAGTCGCCATCTGCAGCTCCTTTGGCCACACCGTGCTCACATAAATGCTTACCTGCGAACATTAATGTTACTCCTCCGCGGTTCGTCCATTGTCTCCCATGCCTTCTGATACCCACTCGCGTCTCCATCAAGGTCAAGCTTTTGAGGCTTTTCATTTCTGAACGATCTGTCAGAGAGCTGGGCTGGAGGACAAGCAGAGGCCTGAAAGAAAGGAGTGAGTATAGATCACTGCCTGTTGACTTAACCTCGGTTTTTGACGCTTTGCCCCCCCCCCCCCTTGAATAAAATCACTTTTTGAACCTTACGACGAAGCGAAGATGACAGCTGCTGACGACTTTCGTCAATGCGAGAATGATTATGGACAGTCCCCACTCCACCTTCTCTCTGTGGTGTGTGTGTGTGTGTGTGTGAGAGAGAGAGAGAGAGCATGGGTGGGTGGGTGGGTGGGTGTATGCTGTTGGAAAGGATAACATAGCAAAGTTGTTCACACCGCAAAAAGGCTCATTAGCACTGGTATGAACACTGTCAAAGTGTGAAAAGGAAAGTATTTTTGCAGAAAAGCTTGGCACAAACTTTAGATCAGTGGTTTTCAAACTCTTCCAGACGAGTACCACTTTCAAAAATTTGAATTGAATGAGTACCACCTCTGAACCCTTCATACAGCCCCCGTAAAATATATGTACAGGTCTTTTATTTTGGCGCATGGTGCTCGTGTACCACCCGTCATACCTTCGCGTACCACTTTGGTACCACAGTTTGAAAACCTCTGCTTTAGATGGCAAAACTCAAGCCTTTAGTATAATGCTAGCGTGGTAATAGTCAAAATCTGTAAAAACTGAACAGAGACATCACTGGAAATACGACTGTTAGAAATGCTTGTACCTAGCGGAATTCTGGAAATCAAACAAATTTTAACAAAAATTCACGTAGCTTGGTATAATCATCCACGTTGTTTGTTTTATGAGATATATTAGTAGGTAAGAGTTCTAGATTGCCTTATGCAGGTCCCAAAAAGGGAAATAGGCTGACATAAAATAAAACTGCAGCATCTGTCACAGATTACAAAGAAGATAACGCAGGAAGGAAGTTGAATAGGTCAGTGCAAACCACGTATCTTAAAGAAAATCAGAAGTGCGTTTCACACTTCATGAGTATAGAAATACGATCTTTTCCAGCCATTTTTTCTTACTTCGCATAAAACTTGTGGCGACACCCACTAGACTGACATTTGTTGTGGGGAAAGAATGCACAAACGTCACGTGGCAGAAAATCACGGTAGTGACACAATATCAATATCCTGGCAGGGCCGGCAGAGGGTAGTCGGAGGCCCTCGATGAAGTGAATTTGGTGGCCCCAAATAAAATAGAAAAAGAAAAAATAAACACCGAAAAAGTCCTGTGCGAGGCCCCCACCAATCGGAGGCCCTAGGTTGCTGCCTAGTTTGCCTATACCTAAGGCCGGCCCTGATCCTGGTTGCGACTGTATTTATGCATTGAAGAAAAAGCAAGCACAAACAAGCACAAAATAAATAAATAAAATAAAATAAAAAAATAATGGTGTAGCCAGCCGCCAGCTGCAGCCCCTCTGAACACACCGTGCTCATAAAGGTCTTCAGCTGTAACCGTTAACGTTACTCCTCAGCGGCTCGTCCATCGCCTCACCTGGCTTCTAAAACTCTTGCGCAGCTCCACCGAGGTTAAAAGTTTGAAATTTTTTTTATTCTGAACAGTACAAAACAGAATCTGAACAATATATAATATTAGGAAGTATTAATGTTGTGTCAAAAGTGATGCAACTACATTTACTGCTGTATATTTTACTTATTTCAAACTTTTCCAATTTAAACAGTATTTTCTGAAAAAAAAGCTAATATATTTATAATGACAAAAACTTATTAAGAGAAATGAAACATGTAAAAACTAGTTTATGAGAGTTTTGCTCTTTTCATTTAAATTTATGTTTCAAGTTTGAGAGGATCAACGAACTGCATCAAGTTAATATAGAGGCTAATGGATGGTTGGCAATTTAATATTGACTAACAAACTTGAAATTACACCACCAACAGTATACGCTATTTTCTTCTATGTTCCGTTTTATTTCGCTTATGTATAAATAGTCCCGCTGATATTCGTAAACATAGTCTAGAATGTTTGTAGGGTCTTCGCCTGTAGTTTCATCAAACTTTACAGCGAAATTACTCGGCAATGTCCAATTCTGACAAGACGATCTTGATGACTGGGGGAGCCGGGTATGTCGGCAGCCACACGGTGTTGGAGTTTTTGCAGCTTGGCTACCCTGTTGTTGTCGTGGACAACTTTTCGAACTCTTCTCCAGGTAAGAGACGTTAGTGTTAAGAGCTGTCAGCCCACGGACGTATATAATATATACGAAATATACGTCAGCCCACTAGGGGAGGGGGGCCCGGCCGTGTAGTGGTTAATACACTCATTTGCCACCAGTGCAGTGAGAGCCTTTGGGTTCAGATCTCGTCTCGAGATGATTGTGACGCCGATTCGCAGGGCCGGTCGTCGAGGGTTTTCTCCAGGCTCTCCGGCTTCCTCCTTCCTCTATCTCCCCTCATAGTACGAAATCACCTCTAGGAGGAAGCACTTCCCCGCCAATGCAACCAACCAATAGCCCGCTACGGTAACAGCAGGTCCCGGATGCTCAGTCGCGCTAGGTAGATGATAACATTCAGCAGTTTGCTAAACTGATATTTTTATTATCACAGAATGAAATTTTAGCTAATTGCAAGGAGTAAGTATCGGCCCCGTCAAATATGGCGTTGCTGTTGTTGGCCACCCCAAGAAGACAAAGACTAATTAATAATTAGTAAATGACGGGACTTCGCTTAGAATGGGGATTCAGCTTTGTTTGAAGAATGAGCGGTCTTTTCGCAATGATACATGTTCAGTCAAAACTAGGTATATGCTTAGACAATATAGTTTTGATCCTTATTTCAATTATACCAAGCTTTCGTCTTTAGCTCAGTGTACAAGTTATGAATTTTTTTTTAATATCTTCTTTTTTGGGGGTAATTTTATGCTTGAAACTGAAAATTAATAAAAAATAAAGATCAGTACACCAGCAGTTAAGAACTGAACACAATTTGTCTGCACTGCCTAATCCAATGAATTGCTCTAATTTTTTAAAGTCACCCAGACACTGACAAATATTAGTAACATCACTTCAAAATTTGGATTTAAGGCAAACTTCACTGCTCTCAAACGTTACATTTATCCACGCCAGTGTTCAAAAACCAAAAAAAAAAAAAAACCCCTGCCCAGTGTAATATTGGTTGGTCGTAGAAGACAATATCAAGGAGTAGCTAATCACATCGAGACGACCACCTGGACAATGAACTTTAAAGAAGAGTTGGCAGAAGGTTAGCGGAGCAACTCTCAGAGCAAGATTTTGAGCAAGTGAAAGACCTCAGTAACTCTGGGCAGTGTGAAGTCAGTACTTGTTTGTATCGGAGCTACGACAGTTACAATTCTCACGAGACGGACTACCTCTTGCATACGACCATAATAATAAGCTTTTCTTTCACAAGCATGACCAGCAGTCCATGCGTAAAAGAGCAACATCTGGCGATTCTGCCTGCTGTGTCGATCGTGACATCGGAATTCTGTACAGTATTAAACTGACACCAAAACACCTACATAAATACTTCGAAGACATCATCAAAATTAAAAATAAAATTTGTAATAGTAAATGGCAGGATTTAAATAGAAACTAACACACAATCGGTTGTCTTCTTCTTAACTTTAACCTAACTGTGGATGTAATAAGGTTAACCCTGAAAAAAACATAAAAGTATAATATATTTGAGATGTGTGTAATAGGAATTTTAATTACATTGTTAAGCTGTATAAATTCATTTCTTCCTTTACGTTAGAGAGTGTACGCCGTGTTGAGCAACTGACTGGCGGACAGGTGCCTACATATCACGTGGACCTCGTTGACAAGCCTTCCCTAAAAGATGTTTTTCAGAAGGTAAAATTTCGTAGTCTTGATGGTAGGGAACATTCTTACAAAGACACAAGGATCTGAATATTTGGACATGGTTGTTTTCTTGCATATCACTGGCATAGATCCCTTTGTTGAAATGGAACAGATGTGGAGGTTTAATAATCCCTTCTCAATGGTTCTTGGTAAGAAGGGGGCGTTCTCTCTCTCTCTCTCCCCCACGGCGATTTCCAGCGCGAAGACGATAAGATCAGATCAGCTTTTTATTGCCTTAATCACTGAGCCTTGCGCGTCACCAGGTGTCAATGTTTTTGCAGCAAATATTCGATCGCGCGCCTGCCACACTTCTTCATTTCATTAATTCAGACTAATGTTCCTTTGTAAAAAATATACACGAGAGCAGAAAAGTGAGTTTCTGTTTCTGCTACATGTGTGTAAATTGTTGTTTCACGTTCGCGTCTCTGTTACGTGTTTGGGGCACTTGACTACGAGAGTGTGTCTCGGTTATAATATAATACAGTAGTACCTCGAGTTATTTAATTCGTTCCAGAGCCGGGCTCGTAACTAGAAATGCTTGTAACTCGAAAGAATTTTCCCATGTAAAATACTGGAAATCGGATTAATTCGTTCCAGCCCTCTGACAAGTCCCCAAAATTTCCTAAATTATGAAAAAATACATGTTTTTAATTAAGAAACACGCATGTAAAACTTCAAATTACACAACAAAATAGAAGAAAAATGTACAAAATACAGTAAGAAAAATGTCTAAAATACGGTACTGTAATCTTACCTTGGCGACAGATGAGCGCGGCTAACGAAGAGCAGCTGAGGAGAGAGGGAGGGAGGGAGGAAGGGATACAGGCACGGAGCGAACTGAGCGTAGATACAGCACTTTCTTACACTTTAATCAAAACTACAATTGCACTTTCACTTTCAGGTAAAATCCCGAAGCTCAGCTGTTCGTAACGGAACAACGTTCGTAACTCGAGCAGAACTTTTGCTCGAGCCGCTGCTCGTAACTCGAAATGCTCGTCTAGGGAGCAGCTCGTAACTCGAGGTACCACTGTATTATGATTGTGAATTGTCCCGCATCAACCGAAACTGTTTTTTCACAGCACAAGATCTACTGTGTGGTCCACTTTGCGAGCTTGAAGGCGGTCGGAGAGTCGTGCAAGCGTCCGTTCATCTATTACAAACAGAACCTGATCGGCCTCCTCAATCTTGTAGAGGTAACCTGTCAACCTGTTTGTGCATCTGCCTCTTAAGCCTTCCGAAGTGTTACTAGCCTAGTGCTACTAAGTAATGAATTACCTCATCAATCCAGATAGTGACCCCCTAACAAGGAGTGCTTGCTAGTCACCTCTGACACCAAGTCTACTCCATGTACTCACTAACACTTACTTACACGTGGTGCGACTGGTGTCACGTGGTTTAAGTGTTTATTCACGCTAAAAGTTTTTGATCATGGAGATTCAAGATTCAAGATATTTTATTCCTTTATTCCTAAAAGGGCATTGATAATATAAAAAAAATTCATGAAAGAAATACTCCCATGTCAAGTGGTGCTGCTCTCTCCTCTCTCGCTCCTGTCATCTCTGCTTTTACTTCCTTCCTCTTAGTATTTCCCACGCAACCGTCATTAGTCATCATCATCTTTATGTTAGTATTATGCCTTCTATCATCGTAACAACATCTCACTCAAACATTCCTCTCTCTCTCTCTCTTTCTCGCTATCTTACTCATTTCCAACAATAGTTCGCAACATAGTCGCCTTGCAGACATGCGTCCCCTTCTCCCCCCCCCTCTCTCTCTCTCTCACACACACACACACCTGACAGTTGCCCGTGGCGTAACGCAGGTGATGCGAGAAAGCGGGGTGCGGAACCTCATCTTTTCGAGCTCGGCGACGGTGTACGGGCCACCTAAAGTACTGCCACTGGTGGAGACGCTGGAAACGGGTGGCTGCACTAATCCGTACGGCCGCACCAAGTTCTTTATCGAGCACATTCTGCAGGACACCTGCCTGGCCGAGGGGGTAAGCAATGCACGTTGCACACGGTAAAGGAAGCTCAATGTAGCAGAGTGTAGTCTAATGCAAATCAAATCAATTCAATGCTACTACTATTAATAATAATAATAATACAACAAAGAAAAACTGTTGTAGAGTCTCATATACTCTCTGCAAAACACCGAATTTTCACAGGACTGGAACATGGTGATACTGCGGTACTTCAACCCTGTCGGTGCTCACGAGTCGGGTGACATCGGAGAGGACCCCCAGGGTGTTCCGTACAATCTCATGCCTTACATCGCTCAGGTGGCCATAGGTAGACTGACTGAACTGGAAATATTTGGCAACGACTTCGACACCCCAGACGGTACAGGTAGGGATAATTCAGTACACCGGCCATAAAAAACAAACACAACAAGGGAGCTCCAGATTATAAGAGTTTAATAATACTTTAATTATGCATACTAAATTAGTAACGATTTTGCAAAGGGCGTGTATGTGTGCATGAGAGTGTATGCGAGCGCACGAGAGAAAGAAGGTATAGAAGGGAGAAAGAGAGAGGAAGAGAGTTTCTTCATACTTGTTGATGAATGATAGCGTTGGTTTATATCGATAATACCAGTGCTAGTGGCGATGACGGTGATGGTGATGGACGACGTTATTTTACAAACTGGTAAACTCTCTGAAATTCGTTTTTTCCTCTTCGTCCAGCGTTTATTCCCCGCTGAGTATCGATCTCGGACACTTTTTTTTATCCTCGTGACACGTACTTATGAAGAAGCGTAATTTAAAGATGGCATAAAACCACTCGTTACAGGAATTCGAGATTACATCCACGTGGTCGACCTCGCCAAAGGCCATCTGTCAGCTATGCAAAAAATCGGCGAAAATTGTGGACTGAAGGTAATGGCTGACCTAAGACTGTACGAGCACAACAGGAATTAAAGTACTAGCTAATTGATAGCACGCAGGTCGCAACAGGTGCGAGCGTGCTTAATGTTATCTTTTTTTCCTCCTTTCCGTATTTGACAGGGCGGTCTGGTGACGCAACGGTTAGCGCCTGTCACCAATACAGTGAAGGTTGGCTGTCCTGGGTTCAGCTCGGGCACCCTGTTCATTCTATGCATGTGGCATCTGTTTACATTGCCATGATATAGTCTTAGTTGCTGGCTCAGCGTAAAACATCAATCCCCCCCCTCCTTCCATATTTCACAGTTGCGTGCCCTTGCCATACGAAACGTTGCACATTACGACACACGGTGCTAGTACAAAAACATTCTTTTAATCACTGGATAAGGAATTATTTCACCAAATTTAGGGAAATAGCTCCCCTCTGTTTGTGGCCTAAACGTCTGCAAATTTCACTATGCTCATGCACAGAAATCGTAAGTCACGATTGGTCACGGATAAATAACAGTCTATGTTGGTTATTGTTATTTGTTGTGTACCCGACGTTCTTCCTGAAAAAAGATTTTTAAAAACGGAATTCTGCCCCGTGTTTGGTGCGAAGTCTGTGCCACTACTAATTGTAGTCATAGGAAATTGATTGTAAGAGTGGCGGTGAGTCTGTCACTGGTACACGAATAGAGTCTTGTTGAAAACAAAACGTTCTCAATGCATTACTTATTCGAACCATGAACTCACTCACTGCTATCCTAGGTTTACCACAATAGACTATGAAGTTACTGCTAAAACAGTAGACTATGTTTGTTCTTCTGTGGTGATCTCCAGGCTGATCACTTGTGCCTTTCACCCTGTAGAAAGTCAAGTCCATGAACATTCACATTTATCATACGACTGAATGGTTTTCAGATCTACAACCTAGGAACTGGGAAGGGCATCTCGGTGCTGGAGATGACAAAGGCTTTTGAGAAGTACACTGGAACCAAGGTAATCATTCACACACATGTAACGTAGCAAGTAGATGTAATCGTTGAATACTCGGGGTGCCTGACGCAGGCGTGACATACAAAGTCTTTGTTGTCCTAAAAGGATATGAGATCAGGAAGTCGCTGGAATTTTGGGAATAGTTCCTCTTACTTTACGGTTTTATTGGCTTGAATATTACAAGTAATGAATTACATGCTGTCTAACACAATCTAAAATCCTAATCCAGCTCAGTAAAAGAAAGAAGCCAAACAGATTGCTTACGTCAGTCTTGCGCGCGCGCACACACACACACACACACACACACACACACACGCACACACACCCACGGGCACGCACACACAAATAAGTGTATTTTGCAAACGTAGGTTTGTTTTTCTATTATTAGTCTTTTAATGTGTTTTTCAAAGATGTTTGACCTTGTTTTGTTTTGAACTTGTTGTTTTATTATGACTATAGTTATATTTATGCCTTTACATGTGTGTGTGTGTGTGTGTGTGTGTGTGTGTGTGCGAATGAAAACAAAATACTTGCGTGCATACGCGTGCACACACTTTAGACACTCAACTTTTGAGAGTGACATGACCACGTTTGTGTATCCACAGATTCCATACAAAATAGTGGGCAGGCGGGAAGGTGACGTGGACGCTATGATCGCTGACCCCAGTAAGGCCAACAGAGAGCTTGGGTGGAGAACAGAACGCGGTCTGAAGGAGATGTGTAAGCAGCCGTTCACGTAAAAAAGCGCCCCTCTCTTACTGATAACACTTCTACTAATCATCGTGAAATCCCGAACACAGTTTTCCAGCATCATCTCGGTGTTTACCACTTTTTACATTGCGGATTTCATTTTCGTACATAGAAAAATATGCAAACAAGGAGAACACAATGCTAGTCCTTTTTTACCCTCCCCCTTCTGCTCTTGCTACTTGTCTACCCATCTTTCTCTGCAGAATCGCTATATTTTGTATGTTCTGTTACTTGGTGTCTTTTTGTGTTTTCACTCCTTATTTTCTGTTTGTCGTCAGTATTGTCATTTATTCTTACGCCCCTCGTGTTCTATCTATTTAGTCCATGTCTCTTCATTGTTTTAAGCGCTAAGAGCATGCTCTCTATGAGTGTGAATATTCCCTATAAAAATCTTCATTTATTATTATTGTTAACTGTATTCACAATGATTATAGAATTTTTTAAAAAGGGCTATACTTTCTCTGCCAGTAACATCAGCTTCGACCTCTTGCAGGTGAATCTCTGTGGAATTGGCAATCGAAGAATCCCCAAGGCTACAAGACCAACAAGTAGTTCTGTAGTCAAAAAGAAGCTCAGCAGATATTTTGCTTTGAGGGTGGTCTGATTGCTCAAACATAAACACAGCCAAACTCTCCATAAAAAAGAAGAAAATTCACGATTAGTTTAAACTTTCCACAATTTACTGTGCAATACTATTTTCTCCATTTGATGGCTTTTCAGTATGTCCTCAATTAGCAGTAAAAGTCTCAAGCAGTCCGAGTTCTTTACACATCTTTTGTTTCGTTGGTTTTCGTTGTTTCCTGAAGTCGCTACTCGAAGCTTCAGAATGAGCTTGAAGTGTACACACAATGTGGCGAGAAAGTGTTGGAAACGAAAAGAGAAACTCATCAAGCCCGCAAATCATAAATACCTCCAGCATCCACCACTTCCTCCGTATCTTCTGTGTTCTGCTGTCTCATATACAACACGCTACTTTTGTTTGTAGACCATTAGCATCATCTGCCTTTTGTGTGTTTTTTTCAGGAAAACGAATGGGGGTCTTTCAGGAATTTTGAATTAATGGTGTGCGTTGGGGGTATCGTTACTGTGGAGTTGGTGGTGGAGAGTCAAAAATAAGTGGCTATTGGTAATGGGCTTTCGGGTGTAAGTGGAGGTCATGTGTTCTGTTTTGGTCTTTGGATTAAATGCTTGCTTTGAAATGTGGGGTGTTAGTTGACATATTTGTTGGAGATACCTTCTTGTTGCTGTTGTGCCTTGCTTCAAGGCTTGAGAGCAGTGCTCCTCTTGCATTGATAAGAGGTTGACAGGGAAGTGTGCACACACCGTGTTGGATGGCTTCCTTTACTGGTGGAAGTGACTGTATTTTGTATGTCGTGTTGATGCCTTGTGGTGTTGAATATTGCATTTTCATTTGTATTTATATGATTTTAGTGTATTTGTGCATGAAAAAAGAAAGACTCGTTTAAACCCTTCTCAAATGGAAAGCAAGTTGTGTTCAAGACGATACAGTAACTGGTAGAGGCTTGAAAAACCGGCCACTTGGACTCCGCACTTCATCTTGTAACCAGTTTGGTTTGAGAAATTAACAAAAAACGTTAAAAATTATTCCTGTATAAAAATTTCGGGTTTGCAGATTCGATATGGGACAGTGACAAAAATCATTAATCGTTATTGGTCTGTTTATTTTTACTTTCCATGTTACTCTCTTTTGCTACAAAATAGCTATCTGTAATATACCATGTATTGCGAATTCTTTATTGTGTCATATGATTTCAATAAATGAGTTCTTTATTTATATTATAAATTAATTTTAAATTTTAGTTCCGCTTGGTCGGAGGGTTAGGTTAGATTAAAATGTAGCCAATACTAGTACTTACAATGTTTTAGTAATAAGTAACAGACCAAATGAATGTAGTAGTAGCTTCTATGTTTGCACAGTATGCGTTGTATTTTTGTTTTTTATTGTTTGAATGGATTTGGCGAAATTTCTGTGTCAGTAAAGTTGACGAGACCTCGCTGCGATGTCCACGATCTTCATGTAAAGAGTCTGTTTCCTACCTGCTCAACTACCAAGCCACCTAGTCACCCAGCATTTTACCAACAACCACCACCTACTTCCACAAACCCTCCAGTTAACCCACGTATTCGCCAATGCACGTTTACACTTATGCTCCATAAACTTGTAGTTACCTACTCTTTTCGGTTTAAACCCATTTACAGACTCTTTAACCAAACCACCTGTTTGTTTGAGGAATTGTCTAAATCAACCTATAGACTTGTTAGGCATCCCACTAGTTCCTGCATGCTCCAAATATTTTTACATACTTTTAATCCTCTTACAGATTCATCAACATCTCACTTGAACAGGCATGGTCTAAACTAACTGAAAGGACTGGTAGAGTGCGAATTTTTTCTGATGATTGTTTAAAACTTACAGCAATATTCTGTTTGGGTGAATACTCCCCTTTCGTTTGCGAGATATACACACCTACAAACATGACCATGCGCAGAAAGAGGTCAAAATTGTAACATCACATTTCTTCACACCTACGCCTAACTAACACATGATCCCAGCTCTACTATTGGCTGAGACCTTTAAACGTAAACGTATCCATATTCAAATACTGAGGTCTGTGTTGTTGACTTCTTTATATGCAATGTGATGTTTGTATCCTAAAAAGGAAAACAAAATAAAAACAGACACAAAACACACCAACAGACAAAAAAACACTCCCCACAACCCTCCCCCCCCAAAAAAAAAAAACAAAACAAAACCGAAAACAAACAAAACCACAAACCAACAAACAATAAACAAACAAACAAAAAACCAAAAACAAAAGAGGTCAAATCCCCGCGTAAACTGTTAACTCGAAAAAATACTGCCTCAGCCTCACACCGCAAAAACCAAACCAAACTGGCCGTGTCGTATTTATAACAATATCTATGTCAAAGTAATACCAGCGACTGTATTAACAAGTCTCCATGTCCTGGCCATGCTGACACATGATTGCCATTCACGTTTTGGTGGCGTTTGCACACCTGAGCCACGAGGTTATCTTTGTCACTATTTTCTTTTCAAAACCTGTGCAATTCTTATCGACGGCCAGGTTGCATCGAAAGTAGTGCTGTTGTAAGTAGACGTTGGCATTGCAACACCTGGAAGTTAGAAATGTTCTTGCCTGCCTCTAGGGCTGAAGGTCTTTTGTAAGGCAATCTAAGTTTTGTTATCGCGGTAATATATCCACACCAACTGGTTTACTGAGAGGGGAATTGGTGTTTTATGCCGAGCCAGCAACTAAGGCTATATCACGGCACCTACCTTGATCTGAAATATTTCTTTGCAAACAAAAAGTACATGGATTCGAATTACCCGGCAGCTTGCATGGCAAGAAATAAACTTGTCATTGGACTGGCAGATACTGTGCACTCAGAGAGACTACATCTTTTACGAGAAATCAGTGTTTAATAGCAATACTAATTTCAAAAAAATTACATTATTGTCAATATCCTGATATTACAAAGTTCTCGGTATTGACGATCTTAAGATGCTTTGTCTATAAGAGGCTTTCTGAACACGGCACAGCACAAAGTCTACTGCGTTGTTCATTTGTTTAGAGGGGTGGGGGTGTCCTGCAAAGATTACATATTGGTTCTATCAACCTCATTGAGGTAGGTTATGTCCTCAAAAGATTCAGAAAGCTAGCAGGATTATACCTTCAGAAAGAAGATTCGTATTACCTGGATATATAGCTATGCTGCTGTGTCACAGGCACGATTGAAACTGAGACGAACTACAACATGCACATCAGTTATTCATATTTCTCGATCGACAGCTGCATTAAAATACCTACAGAGATGACAAAATGTGTGGACACATTTATGCACCCGTTTGGGTGTACGCTTGTTTGTTCGTGCTCGCATTAGAAAGATTATGAAAACAATTCACGACATACAATGTCCTTGAAATGTTTGGTCAGTCGCTGCTGGAAACTCAATAACACAGTGTACGGTAAAAGTGGAAGCGTGGCACCTGAAAAGGCGTGAACAGAGGTGGGAAACATTCAAATACAGGTGACAGAAAAACCAGCGAGTGATACATAGAATCCCTTGCAGCCTTATCTTTCTCAACCCTCTGTGGAGTGAGCTACCCACGTTTGACTCAACTAGGGAAAGTACGTTGCGTCTCATGTCCATGTACGTTCTTTCGGATTCGAACACGATCATCAGAGTATAGCTTTTAGACATGGCGATGTGCCAGCGCTGACCTCTACATTTCTCTGTCCGAGCAAAGCCGACAAAGAGCTGAGGTGGAGAGCAAGCAGAGGCCTGAAAGAAAGGAGTGAGTATAGATTACTGCTTGTTGACGTAACCTCGGTTTTTGACGCGTTGCCACCTCCTGAATAAAATCACTTTTTGAACCTTACGACGAAGCGAAGATGACAGCTGCTATAACGACTTCCGTCAGTTCAAGTACGATTATGGACAGTCCGTCTCCCTGTGTGTTTGTGGGTGGGTGGTATGTCGTTGAAAAGGATAACATAGAGAAGTTGCTCTCACCGCAAAAGGCTATTAGTAGTGGAAGTACGACTGTTAGAAATACTTGTACCTAACAGAATTCTGGCAATCAAACATGCATTAATGAAATTTCATGTAGCTTGGTATAAGCATCCATATTTATTTTAAATGAGATACATTGATATGTAAGAGCTCTAAACTGCCTCGTGCTGGCCCCTAGAAGTTGAATAAGCTCCCCTTAAAATAAAACTGCAGCATCTATCACCAATTACAAGATGATGGATGAGCTTTTAAAAGATATTCAAGAAATGCACAAGGATAACACATCATCATAGTTTCTTTGTGCTACTGCATTCATCTATAAAGAAGTGCGAAGATATTAAAATGGCAAATACATACAATAAGACAGATTTGTTACTTGTTTGCCATCATTTAGCCTGGCATTTGCCTTACCTTCTAAGTATTTAGACAGGTAAAAACATTTAGCAACAAACTTTCTTGAGGACAAAACCAACAGGCAGTAATTCTGCACTTTGCATTTATTCAGTTGTGTGCAATACTGATTGTATTACTGCTTGTGACATTTTTCAGATCAATCAATGGATGGAGCTCATTAGTGAACCAGGGAAGCTTTAAACCTCATCAAACTCTCACGATAGTGATGTACAATACTATTTGATGCTCCAGGTTTAGAGAAAAAACAACAGTAACAATAATAATAAAGAGAACAATTGAAAACTAAAATTAGTTAATATTTTCAGTTGGAGATAATCTTAGTATATTTCCAAGACTAAACGTCCCTCCTTCCAAAATAACCCCGGTAAAAAAATTTGCATTATTATGCTCTTGTGTTACTTTAATTATATCCTGTAAAAATATTTTAAATGAGTTACCCACTGTGATGGTAGATAATTGGTGACATGATATTAATTACTGATATAGGTTTCTTTAATTTGGGCAATGTGCTGTGATCGTATTTGTCTAATGAGTGTGATTATAATAAATGTATGACTAGACAATGAGCGTTATTTACTCTTGTGTACGGTAGAATCTGGTTTATCCACCTGCATCTTTGTATTCTGCACTCTCAAAATTAATTACTATTACTTACTATTTTATTACTACTAACATCATTATGCATATATGTGATTGAGAGAAAGTGAGGAATAAAAATATATATGAGTATAAATAATAACAGACAATTAAGATTTATTGAAAATAAATTCTTCAATATAAATATAGTGTGAATCTATTATGGCAATTCCAAGTTTCTGGGATGAAATGAGAGCCAGATAAACAGGAGACAATAGATGTATATATTCCTGCATTGTGTGTTGAGAATTTGTTGTATGCTGCCAAAGATGATATATAAAGTCTTTGACGCTACTCTACTCATATGACTGTCTTTGAATAAAAGAATAAGAAAACAATCAATCAGCACAACTCTTATCTTTGCCACTACCATCCTAGTCCTGAACATCACCAACACTATAGAACATCAACACCATGTTTCCAAATAAACTAAAAATTCATAAAAACCTTCTAAAAAAACTTTAAATGCCCATGATGAAATAGAAATAAACTATTGTAAAATAACAAAACAATGCACAAAAAACCGATATGTATATAAATTCCTTTCACAACATAAATGAACATTTACATGTAATACATAAAAAAAAATCTATAATCTTTTATGCATTCACTAACTCAGATTGTCAAAAAATGTATAAATCAAACATGCTGAGCAAATTCACAAAAACTTATTGAAAAATCTCCAAATCAATCAATAAAATGAAGCATCTACTAAAAATATTATGTTGCTTGCCATCTGTTCAGCTTAGACATATACATGAATGGTACATACACACACTAGGATAGAACTGGAATAATATCTCAGCCTATTAAAGATCAAATACAAATAGGGGTAGATGTATAGATGTATAAGTGATACATAGTACCTGTTAGCAACAATAAGGTACCAGAAGACGATGAAATTCACAGTTCAAATCCACAAATATTCCACAAGAGTAAATATGCAAAGTATATAAAGGTTAACTTCCCTACAAATTGCGGTGTGCCCTGGTGGTTGTATGCTAAAGAGTTAATGTGTTAAAGTCATTCAATGGGATCAAAATCAAACTGGAAAATATTGCTATAGTCGATAGTATTTGCATTATGCATCCTCACCAAAAGACAGCTAAGTATTATGTATGATAATGCAGATTAAACAAGATTTTCAGATTGGGTTTCCATTTAACATTAAAAAAGTATTTTTCCAAATACTTATTTTCCAAAAATATCAATAAAACAATGCTTGTTTAACTATGTAGCATATAGCATGTTGTAAGTCTTAAATCATAAACGACTTTTATGCACGTTACAAATGCTTGCATTGTTGAACAGGTTTTCATTTAAGGTCAAATAAGTTGCAACAATATAAGACTTGCAAAAGTCTACAAAAGTCCAAAAACGCAGAGTTAAATGGCATGAAAGGTATGCAAGATTAATGCAGAAAATTTTCATAACAAATTTCTAAATTAAGATGATTTTACGCTAATGATTTTTCAGATGCCGCCAATTACAAAAGCTTTAGGTATTAAAAAAAAAGATTATGGATGGCTTAGAAAACTCAACAAGCTACATAGTTCATCGGATGATTATGGCATCCTATAAGACAACTCTTTACATTTGACTTGAACACATATGGTTGAAACAGGTATGTCTACAATACTACAGAGCAACAAACACATTTATAAAAACTGGAATTGAGAAATGAATGTAGCCTTAAACTGAAGATTTGGTGAAAAGGAAAAGAAAACATCAGATAAATGAAAACCTCCACAACATATATTTCTGGTATAACAAAACTCTTTGTATCAAACACCAGATAACTAGATGTAAAAAATTTAAAAAATGTGGTAAAAGTATCTTAAAATAACGAGGAAAAAATATTAACTTTTCTCTTTTCTGACACAATTAGCCAAAATTTCCTTAAGAATGTCTTTTCGTTCTTGGGGATGAGTTTGAAAATACTTTTTCTGTTCTTCCGAGTATCTTTCATCAGCCATCACGATATCCCTGTAGCTCCAATCCTGACAGTTAAAGTTAAAGGTTTCTAGTAGCATCTTCCTGTTCTCCTGGCCTGGCAAGCAGTCCACTGGTTCTCTGTGAGGCAAGTCTGGCTGATGGATGCTTTTGAAGATAAAGACACCCCTCAGTGCAAACCAACCCCCATATTTAGGATGTATGCTTACACCACTCATTTTCTGAAATGAAAGGAAAAAGCAAGACACCAACTAAAATCTCAAAAAAAGTTATAGATGTATTCTGAAACTTTAAAAAGAAAAATACAATTTTTCACATTTTTGATGACATCAATGTCTTGAAATGATTACCATCATAGGGTACAGAAACTGTTTAGAAAACAGTGAATCATTTTCGTCAGTTTTTCATATAGAACACTAATTTTTGAAGTTTGGAAATGCTCAAGAATAAAAAAAATCTAAGATAAACTACACACTTTATCTGGGTACCATGCTTCATCAGTAACATCCCTCTTTTGGTAGTAGTAGGCAGCACCAGCAACATGGCCGGCAGTCTGCACCAAGATCTTTGGCCTTCGTGTGGGCGTCATCTCAAAATCATAAATAATATCAACTTCTTCATCAGGAAGTACCTACAAATTATAAACAAAGCAACTCATAAGTTTGTAAATACAGTCTCAACTTGTTATCTTACCACCCATTATCTCATCTACTCAACCTCTTACCATACTGTAGGGCAGAACAGATTTACCGTGTAGTTATGGATCGTATACTCTCTTTATTTCACCACCCTTACCTCTCACAACATTTGGATTGGTGATGATGAGATGATGCATTCTGGCTGTTTGAGAATCCAAAATGGTGCCATTTATTTGAGAAGATTTTATGTATATTGGAAAAAATATTATAGTAGCAACATTGCAAACCTTACTACCATACTGGCACACAGTGCTTCATACAAATCTGCTCACATAATGTCATCCTAGTAGAAAATTTACTGAAAAATGACTAACAGTATATATATATAAATTTTCTTGTAGCTAATCCACCCTTCTTAACAGTATAATTTTAGAAAATCAATAGTAATTTTGTTAATCCCTTTAAAAAAAGTGACAACTTGCACACACATTGGTTGCAGATTGCATGACACACATATTTAAGTTGTTTTTAATTTTTTACAGATACTGTATAATTTATAAATATGTGCTTAACATACTTTCTTGATTAGGCCGAAATGGTATCGCATACACTGGTCTATAGGATCAGCTGGCCCTTCACATGACTGTCGGCAAATAAATGGCTTAAAGGCCTTGTCAAACATGGCTGGAGTACTTAGGACAACAAAAGCAAGAACATCTCTTTCATATTGCAATTTGAATATCTCCTGAACATGGTCATTGTACCATCCAATCTGAAAGAGAACATTTCAATAGAATGATTAGTGAATTACAATCCTTAGAACAAAGGCCACATTTCATTTAACAAGTTTGTTCACTAAACAATGTTGGACAATATATATTGTTGAAAAGAAAATATCCATGGTCTAAAATTTATCACTGATTATATTAGAAAATTCATTGAATATTCATCAACTATTATGCAGGTTATCTCAAACTAGCAAACAACACATCAAAAACTTTTTTGAGAGTTTAATGCCAAGTGTTGGACAAGAACATATAAAATTGTTCCTTTTTGAGCCGACACAAGTGAATCTTTTTGTGTAAGTTTCCTTATTTATTTTGAATTTGCTTAATAACAGCCAAACGTTTTACATCATTTAATATTTTTCAGGGTTTGGGTTGTCACCAAAACAACTTTAATGCCTTGATTCCACAAAAAGTCATAGCATATATAAACTTCATCAATGGTATCTATATTTTACATTTTTTGGCAATATATTTAGGCTGATTCACACTTATTTTTAAGGATTAACAGGCAATGAAGCTTGGTAATCACTTGCTGTTTTGGACACTGCTACAAGTATTTGTTAAGATTCTTAAGTCTAAGCCCTGAGAGTGATTTTTGTACTGGATGTTGCAGCAATAGCTGTAAGAGATAGTGAGCTGATGTAAACTCAGGGGTGGGGAATGTCTGACCCACGGGACACATATGGCCCAAGAAATCATTTGATCCAGCCCACCAAGGAAACCACACATTTAAGTAAATCTATGAGCTTTTTTCATAGCAACATAAATCTATATTAAGTGAATCATATTAATAACAAATTCTGAGGGACAAAGAAGGAGCATCTGTTGTGGGATAGACAAGACACAAACGAGTTCAGTACATTACGGGATTGACACAGATGCTTCTTGTTCGCTGCATGAGGCTTGTATGGAGTTTTGGAGAATTATGAATGCATGTCAAGGGTAGACCACTTCCAGTTTGATGTCTGCTATTGATACCCGTAGCGTTCTTCGACCATGTCAGCTCACACAATGAAAATATGATCACTGACTTTGCTATGTACCTTAGTAAACAGTTTTGGTTGCTAAAAATTTCTTTGGGTTTAAGAGTATTTGTGCATGTGTAAGCATATTTCTGTGTGTGTAGACACTTGTAAATGTCAATAACTCCCTCATCAGGAGGAGTTATGTGTGTACTAAACAGTTATGATTATTATTATTATTAATGTACCTTTACTGCACAACCACAAGCAGCAAATTGTCCTTTAGGAATAAAAGGTTTTGTTACTACATACTCTGTCCTAGGAACTTTCTGATTATAAACGTATTTAACAGACTCTAAACAGTTATTTCTCTATGAATTTTTATGTGCAGAGCATATTTCTTGTGCACCTAATTATAAAAAGGTGGATTGTGGTGACTCAGGAGAGTAGTGCCAGGTAGGCTAGGACTGTACACATGATAAAAATGTTAACACACTGCAGCTAAACTGCAGCTTGAACAAACAGAGCAGGCTAATTTTAAGTGGATAATTTTGTATATTTTTGTTGTAAATATCAAAGTGGTCCTTGGGGGGAAAAAAGGTACCCACCCCTGCTTTAAGTAATAAACAGAGCTATGAATTGAAGGCAGTTACTGGCAGAAATATTGTTGCTGAATATATCTTATCAAATAGTTTATTGATATATTTTAAACTGGCCTTGTAATGTTATTCATACAGTAGTCAGCTGTATTATCATAATAATGAATGACCAATCCCATGTGTCATGTGATGACCAGAGACATAACACTACAGTTAAATGGTCTTCTCATTATCCTTTAAGTATCTGTAATAAAATTGATATTTTAAGTGTTGCATAGGAAATGTTTATACGTTGAACCAGATCATACATTTTCTAGATGGTATTAGCTGTAAAGCTGATAACTGCTGCCTTACACGAATGAGTTTGGAATATGCTCACCAATATTTTAGTTCAAATGCTTAAAAATTTTAATAAATCTTATATTGACAACATTTCTGTCTCAGGATACCATTATGCACACAAATCATGATACTCAATCATTCCAGAATATGCAAATGTTGCTGAAAGAATGAAGATACAACTTTATTCCAAAGGACATTTAGATGCCGCTCTATATATATATGGAAAGACAGCAACAAACAACAATACCAAAACACATTCATATCCGCTCCACCAAACAGACCCTCACGTAATCATAGTTCAGGCTAGTAAAAGATTAATTTGTTTTATTTCGTATTGGTACAAAACTGTGTGATAATTCTAGTCCTGAAAAAATATATGAACTGCAGGCCATTCAGTGATTCACTGTAAATCTTGAGTCGAGAACAGGCACTGTTGACTTTATGACACACAGACACGCTACTCGCTAGTGTTACTAATTATTGTATGTCAGTTACTACAGACTAGTACTCACGAGAAAAGGGTACACCTCAAATCCAACTGAGCTCAAAATTTCAGAGATCTTAGTCTGCAAGTCTGTGAAATGGGTCATTTCCAGTTGATTATTAGGTCACAGTCACACATACATGTTTTCGCATCGTACTAACGCAACAAGCAACTAAGGGAGGCCACTCTGCAGCTTTTTGATTATGTTCCTTGTCCATAGCAGACAATATTTCACATTATTTTCCTAAAACAATCATTCCCTACTATATTAATGTCACCTGCTGCCAGCCTATTAGATAAAGTGGCCAATAACTTCTTAGAAATATGAATGTCATAATTACGATTAGATTTGCATGGGAATATATGTAAATTTTACCGTATGAGTTAGGTAAAAGGTAGTCCCAAGAGGAGTGGTGAGGGGGGAAAAGGGGTGGACGATTCGACCACATTATCATCTATGCGATAATTCGACTACGAAATAAGCGAATTTTGATGTTATCTCCTTTATCGTTCTTAGCTGACCTGTGCAATTCGATTTTGCTCTTTCATCGTTGTGTGTGTGTGTGTGTGTGTTGCTGCTTTATTATAGACGTCGTTTTTTGGCGAAACAATTTATATTTAAGTGTTTCTTCCGTTTGCACGTAGCAAAATATTCCCAGTATCGTTTTTTTTTTAAAAGGCTTGCACGACACACTCATCAGCAAAGGATTAATCAGATATAGCATGAGACTGAGGTAGAGTAGTAAGTGGCTTCGTGTACACGATAAAGAGGATGGGAGATGGGACCAAGTGTACAGAACCTTGGGGGACTCCTGAGCAAATAGTGACTGGTAGAGACATGCAGCCATTCACTATGAGTCCTATCTGAGAGATATGACTGAAACCAGTTGAGTGGGAAGCCTGAGATGCCTTAGAGAGTACTGAGTCTATGAATGAGAGTATAGTGTGATCTATATAGTATCAAAGGCAGCAGGCAGATCTATGGCGAAAAATGAAATTTCACCTCTATCCAGAGCAGACAAATTGTCGCTTGTCACCTTAAAGGACAACAGAGATGTGTATATACAGGCCTCTGCTTTGTTCAAACGTGCCGTGCGAACTTCGTCCCCACACCGTACTCAAGAATTTGCTCAAAACATTTCAAAATCGATTGCTATCCAGTCACTTATACAGTACAAGCAAGTCTTGGACTTTCAGTAAAACGAAGAAATTTTATTCATGATACAGCAGTGTATATACACCCACGTTCCAACTCAAATTTCTCCACTGACCTGATTGCCGACGTGATACAAAAATTAGACGCCATTTTCCCGGACGCTCCTGTTTATCCTTGGTGATTTTTATCATTCCCGGCTTACCATATGAGCAATAAGTATCCTGCTCCGCCACACAGAGGACTTCGATTATCGACCTCCGTTACGGCCCTGTCCCCGGCGCTTACAAAGCTCTACGGTTACCATCGCTTGGAGCGTCGTATCACAACAGCATTCTCCTGGCGCCAGTGTATAAGACCGTGTGTCGGCGATGTACACCTATTTTGAAGACAGTAAACTGAGTAAAGTGTTGGACAGAAGAGAGTATCACCCGCCTGCAGGGCTGCTTCCGTTGCACAGACTGGCAGGTTTTCTATAATTCCAGTGACAATCTAGATGACTTTGCTGACGTTGTGTCTTCCTACATCACTTTCTGTGTTGACACAGTCATACCCTCCAAAGAAAATGCCATCTTTCCTAATAATAAACCCTGGGTAACGAAGGAACTCAAATCTGTATGGAACACAAGAACCGTGTATTTTATACTGGAAACGTACATGACAAAAATGTAGCGAACAGGGAGGTGAGGGATGCATTAGGAAGCCAAAGAAATCGAGGTATAAAGATAAAGCTGAGCTGCAGTTAAGTAGTGGTGACCTCAGGGCAGCATGGCATGGTATTAAGAATATGTCATCTGTAAATCGCAAGGAAAACGCTCTTAAAAAACAAGTGGCACTTGCAGGCGTTGATGAGTGTGATCTTCCCAACTTGCATAATTCTTTTTATGCTCGCTTTGAGAAACATTACTTCTCTCACAATGTTTCCGCATTAATTAAAACACTCTGGTCCCTGAGCATGGGTCGGTGATTGCCCAGTCCTGTGTCGAAGATCTGTTGAGGCGATTAAATGTTAACAAGGCTCCCGGTCCAGATGGTATTTGTGGAGTCACCCTCCATTACTGCTCCAAACAACATAGCGGAATTTTACAGCATCTATTCCAGCTGTCTGTAGATTCTGGTCACATTCCTGTTATTTGGAAATAATAATAATAATAATAATAATAATAATAATAATAATAATAATAATGATGATGATGATTTCTATAGCACCTTTCTCCACCATTAAGATGAACTCAAAGTGCTTTACACAAAGAACACCACACATACATGATAAATGCTAGCGGCGTACAGTCGTTAATTCTGGAATCGAGGACGTACGAGGACAAGTGTTTTCCTATTTTTCAGTCTGATCATGATAACTTACACATTGAAAACATCGCTATTATTTTCTTATGAGGCCACCCACCAATGACATGGATGTGCTTACAGTTGCAGTTGCATGGGTTAGTTTTAGAATCATTGAAACATAGCCGAATTCTTGTAGTAAGATCATCAGGTTAGTTTTAAAATCACCATAAAAGCCAGATTCTGTTCAAGAATTTCTGGATTGAGCCACAGGAGGCAATCAACAGCATGTTGGGGTAGTCATAGTCTGTTCACTGGCACCAGTCGTAACGATTGTGGAGAGAGTTATGGATGCCAGTGAGACACGCCCCTGTGTATGTCACCTCCGCTATGCAAGTATTTCAGAGCATGTAGTATAATCCACAGGATCTGTGTGACCGCTAGTTCTGGCAGTCCTGTTATGAAAAAGGCAGGCAGTAGGTCATCGGCGAGAACCTGAGCCCACAGCAGGTATGACTGTCTACAGTTCATGGCGATGGACGAAGCTACAGTAGTGTGGGAGAATAATCTCATGCTGTAACTGCTTAGTTAATACAAATAGTTCTTGTCTATAGTACACATCATCGTAGATAAGCTGGGATCTACATGATCACGCAGCAAATAAAAAGTCTGTAGTTGTAGATAAAACTGTAGAAACTTTCGCACATTGTGCTTGTCCCAAAAATCACTAAGCCCAGTCAGCCCAACGACTTCAGACCAGTAGCTCTTACCTCAATGATCATGAAATGACTTGAGAAAATCGTAAGGCGCAAGGTTATGACTGCTGTTGATCACTATCTTGACCCGCTGCAGTTTGCCTATAGAGCTGGACGAGGTGTCGATGATGCTAAGCTGTTTATACTAAATACGCTGTACAAAACACCTGGAGAAACCTAAAGTTCATGCCAGGCTTCTCTTTGCTGATTTTTCTTCTTTTTTTAACACCGTGCAACCTCATTTGTTAGCAAAGAGTCTAGTTTCAGACTTTCATCTATCCCTCCAACTAACTCTCTGGATCCTGGACTTTCTAACAAGCAGGCAACAGAGAGTTTCTGTTTATGGTCTTCTCTCAGATCCTGTTGTCACCTGTACAGGTTCCCCTCAAGCCTGCTGCTTGTCTCCACTTCTGTTCATACTCTATACTATCAGTTGTAGAATAACTACGGATAGGAGTTTTCTTATTAAAATTTTCTGATGACTCTGCATAGCTGTCACTTTTGTATGATAATGAACATGTTCACAGTGGCGCTCTTCCTGACTTTGTCCGCTGGTGTGACGAACACATCCTTGTCTTGAATGCCTCTAAGACTAAGGAAATGATCTTCGACTTTCGGATGAACAAGCCTGAGACAGTCATCAGTACTTTCCGTAATGATGCTATCGAGGTAGTCGACTCTTACAAATATTTAGGTACCATCTTAGACAACAAGCTTAACTGAGACATCAACACTGACATGATCCTCCGTAAGAGTCAACAACGCCTGTACTTCCTACGGAAACTCAAATCTTTCTCTGTCAGCTCTGTTATCCTCACTCGGTTCTATCAGTCTTTCATTGAAGGTCTCATCACTTTTTCTTTCATCTCATGGTTCCACAGCCTTTCCCTAGGGAACAGGAATAGTCTTGTCTCCTTTGTTACTATCTGTTCTAAGATCACCGGAATCAGGCAGAGGGACTTGGCAGCCTTTTGTCGCCAGCAAATCTTTAGGAAGGCATCCCGCATCCTCTCTATTTCTGATCATGTGTTGGCACGTGAGTTTTCACTCTTGCGGTCTGGCTTTAGGTACGCGATGCCTGTATGTAAAACCAATCATCACGCAATTCATTCATTACACGTGCCATTTACCTGATCAATTCTACTGGCCGTGAACGTGTACTAGCCTGAGGTGACCTCAGGTCACCAACTGTATCTACTGTTGCTGGGAATATATATATATATATGTGTGTGAGAGCAAGAAATTATTTCAACATGTTTATGTATGTATTATCTCTTGTATATTATGTGTACGTATGTATTTCTGCTAGTACAAGCACTGTCTGGAATTGCCCTTGTGGGTAAATAAAATTGTATTGTATTACCTGTATGATCTCTGTTAAACGGATCCCATTTCCTATTATTGATCGATCTTGCAGAATCTGTCTGCATCCTGTATGCAAGGTACAAACACTCATTTATTAAAGGCTTTCTTCATGTCATAGTTTCTGTATATTGCAAAGAACACAATCTGGATATTCCCTTTCATATGGGTTCTCTCGTAACGCAAAGTCGAATCACGCTAGCAAAATATTCAACGGTGCAAATGTTTAAAACCAGGATCAGTTCACGCACGCTTACCATATTGTGCAACTCTTGCAAAAAACAACCACTTAAAAAAGTGAATAATTAATGAGTTAAGAAAATAATTTCCTGAAAGGAAACAGGTTGACCATTCTAGTCTTAAAGTCAAATGGCTTTTAAGAGGTACTCATTAGAAAAGGATACACCTCAAATCCAAATGGGTTCAGGATGTCAGAGATTGTACTGAACCAATTCGATTCTTAGTGCAATTAGGATTTTTTACAAATAAATGCGCAAGGTCTGTTCCTAACAACACTGGTTGTCAAAACAAGAGGGGATGTCACCCTTTGTCCTTCCACGCTAATATGTAAACTGATATTCTGCCTCCCTTTGTCTCTCTCTCTCTCTCTCTCTCACACACACACACACACACACACACACACACACACACACACACACACACACACACACACACACACACACACACACACACACAAGATGAAGTTCATGTTGAGCTCTGGGATTTAATGTCCAGATCTGTTGTACACACGTATTGTAGTGAGTTCAGACCGGTTTCACGGTCAATGATGTCGTTAGTCATCTGTAGCTTGCCTCACTTGACTGTCTAACACGCTTTTAGCTGGTCTCCATCGATCTTTGTTAACATCGCACTAACTGCCGGGTTTGTTGCGTTACAATAGCCACGATCCACTGGCTCTTCACGCGGGTGTTCGCCTATGTGTATGCGTGTTTATGCGTGTCTTCATTTTTCTACTTGTATTCTTGACAAAGTCACAACATGGCTCGCGATATTTTTTCTTTTGACGTAATTTTTCTTTTTATTATAATCGCTAAAAACACATTTTGGAAAAAAGTGGACAGTTTCAATGTAAACAAAGTTAAAAAGCAAGATTAGCAATCTTCTTGGCTTAGTGTACGTGATTCAGTTTCTTCTTCACAGAGTTTCTACACATTGAATAAAAGAAGTGAGAGATGCTTGGCCATAACATATCAAGCTTTAGTACTACGCTCACGCAATATGAATCAGCGTGCATGAAGAGATCAAGAGCTGCTTTTGAAGTCTCTGCTTAGCTTACCTGTCTGACAAGACTGAAATGGTATTGTATACACTGTTCTATTCGATCACCGGGCACTTGGTTCTGTTAACAGTCGAACGGCTTAAAGGTCTCATCAAACATGGAAGGGGTACTTCGAACAAGAAACGCAAGAATGTCCTTAAATAAAAGTTTGAACTCGTCAACCAGTCTCAAAGAGAATTCATAAAATACACCCACATGCAGGCACATAGAACTCTCTGTCACTCTCTTTCTCTCTCTCTCTCTCGCACACACACACACACACGCGCGCGCGCGCGCGCGCCGGGGAGGGGTATTTTTTATAAGAGTTCGTTATTAGAGAATGATGCACGGAAAAGGAAGAATAGAAAACATCTTTTGATGAGGAAGAGATTAGACTTGTGCCATAATGGTTCGTGATGTCTCACTGGGAAATGACAGTGCTTACAGACAACAGAATTTCCTAGACGTCTGCAGGAAACATATTCTTATGTCGCTTCTAATATAACCGAAATAATTAGATGTGAATGGGTTCACAATTTGAAAAGCGTGACTACAGTATGACGTGCACACAGCCATGCGTCACCATGGTAACGCTGTTGTTTGAAACTGTACTCCGGGTTACGCTGACTCCGCTGGGGCCAAAACTGGTCACGTCTTAAAAAAGGGGGATTTTCTGTCCAAGGGAAAAAGATAAGTTCTTTTGATGAACTGGGGGTGATATTTCTTTTAAGGAGACAGTTACAAGTAAAAATCGTCACGTTTCATGTTTTAGGATTGTTGTGCTGTCATCACACATAAAAATATTTAAGATTCATGATGGGACCAGTTGCACAACATGTTTCTAAACCTTAAAACTGTTCTTAAGAAGCAAAATCTCTTCTTATCCATTTTGATGCATTGCAGAAGAACGTACAAACAATTGTACTGACAGGACGGAGAGTCAGACTTAAAAATAACTTTATCTTAATTAAAGCAGTTTTAGTTTTAAAAATTCTAAAATTGTGGTGTGCACTTTAAGCTAATTATCTGAATAGAGTTAAGGCCTAAAAGTGTTTAAAATTAGAAATGTGTTGTGCAACTGGTCCAGTGAGCGTCTAAAATTGACAGTATCAGTTGTAAAGTTTTGGAGGGGCTAACAATATGAAACTTTTGTTAAAATAAAAAACTAATGATTAATGATAGGATTTAAAAATAATTAATGAAATCACAATATGTTGACAATTCTTGAAAAACGAGTTGAAAATCCGTAAGAAACCGTTACAACCAGATTTGGCGAATATAAGAGCTTCTTTAGACTTGGTCTATCTTTCGGTCCATATTACTCCGATTAAGAAGGCCGTTAACGTGGTGACCGAAGCTGATGAACGTTCCGTTGTCAGCGTTTGAAGTTTTTCTGTGTAAAGTTTACCGTATATCAATACAATCTTTCGTTTCCTTCGATTCTTTCGCTTTAAAATAAATACAGACAGTGGACACCAGTGACAGTTTATTTACTGAAAAGACCAATGCGAACAGTGTCAAGTGAATGGCATTGGCAGAGACAAGTTCATCAAACCAAGCAGTCTGTCGCTAAACTCGACTGACAGCAACAGAAACAAAAATTCAAAGGGGTGCACAAAAAAGATGAATATTCACCGGGTCCCTAAGCTCCCCTCACAGAAGGTTGATTGAGTTTTGCATCGTCCCAGTAACTAAGGCAATATCACGGCTAGCCCCCCCCCCTCCAGGAACACTGACGTTAAAGAGAGTTAGATCTTAGATACAATATGAAGGCCTCTGGTCCCGCAATTAACAAAAAGATTGCTTTCAGCTATAAGATATTCAGTAATGGATCTTTTCCAAACAATTTGTGATGGAGAGGAGCACCGAAACTCTCCGTAACTACTTTCCCATTTCAAAAGTTTCAACAAATGCCTTTCGAGTGAACATTGGTCAGCAGATAAATATGAAAAAAATAACAACACAAGTAAAAAGACAGATAAGCTGACCAAAATATTTGAGAGAAATCCGCATTTAAAGCATTTAAATGTCTGAAGATCACTTAACACTGGCACAAAACATTGCTGACTACAAACAAAAATAAAATAAAAAACAATCGTGATATTTTCATTGATCCTGCTAGTATTTATGAACATACACGGACAAAAGCGATACTAAATTCAGCAGCGCCGACTTATAAAGTGGTGGAGAATATAAATTATTACTTCATGTGAGCCACACTAGGAAGAGAGCGTACCTGTTTTACTTAACTTTCTGACTTGACATGGAAAGCTACCAGGTTTGTTCTCTTCTCAAAAATTTGTGCGCATACAAAATGTTCCTGTTTCTGACTCTTGTGCTTGCAAATTCAGCGAACTTATTTTCACAGGTCTCTTAGTGCTGTGTCCTGACAGTCACATGTTTCTCTCGTAATGCTGCTGTCAATCAAGTGTAGGAGAAAATTAGAGGCAAACTAATTAATTTATGTAGCAGATCAGATGAAATCAGACGGCTAGCTGAGTCGTTAAGCCGATTTCAAATCAATTAAAGAATCAGTAAAGCATATGCTTTAGAACCCCTCAGAGGAGAGGATTTCTCTCAATCTCTAAGATACGGGGAAAACTTTTGGGCGTGCATGCTCGTGTGTGCGTGTGTGTGTTATGTATGTTCATGAAGGTGTATTTGATGCTTATCCTGAAAAGGTTTGTACTTGTACGCCTGTATGTAACTAAAACGTTTTGAGTCCGGCTGGTGCTGAGGAAAGACGACATATACGTGCGATCATTTAATTAGTTTAAAGGAACAATTAATACAACACAAAAGGAGGACGCTAAAGAAACTATATAAGTTTTGAGCAAGGTTATAAAAATATGCATTCTCATTTTACAAACTCACAACCACAAAGAAATCACAGCAACAGTCAGTTTTCACCACAAAACTCTTTTCAGAAATTAAAATTCGGAATGAGGGTATTGGAAATTGCTCTTTGGCTGAAACGCACTGATTCTGGATTATACAATAACAATATCATGATAGGTGAACGTGTGCGCCTTATCTGGAATGGCCAAGAACATCTGCTGCTTGTAAATGTCAGGAAATAAAAAAATGCCCTTTATGACAGCTTCAATATCTTAGTCTACGTAAACGACCTATTTTAATTAAACCATGGCACGCAATTATGACTTTAAAGTTTTTCTGGTTCTTTTGCATGAAAATGATTGCTTACGGACTGACTGCACTCGCGTGAGTGAGGATGTATGAGTGGCAACATATTGCAAACTCATGACAATATACAAACATAAAATTATATATAACTCCAGTATTATTACAGAACAAAACAGATGTACGTGTTGTCAGCATAGCTACTGTGGATCTTTTTCCTATAATTTCAATTGTCATAAAAAGAATAGAAGCATTTTGTAACAAAAAAAACTATTATATAATCAAAATAAATGTCTTCAAATGGTGGTCAAGTATAAGGCATGATGGCTTGTGTGCAATGTCTTGGATGCTGGAGCGAGAACAAGTCCTGTAACTTGAAAAGGCTCTTGTCTTATTCTGTCAACTGAGGAGATCTTTGATTGTCAGTGTAACCCATTCAGCAGCTTTGTGCAGCAACAAACACCTGCCACTAAGAACTGTGCCATCAAAGGTATTGGTACCAGGGGGAAAAGACACAGCAAGGTGCAATCAGCATATCTACACATACTTCGAAAATCCTGGTTGAACAAAAATAAAATAAACAGCAATTCATCGTTGACAGTAAATACATTCACAAGGGTGTGTTTAAGTCACCTGAGACTGAGGAATCGTGGGAAGGACAAACCAGCCTGTTTAATAAATAAAGACATAAAAATAGCAGCGTCGGGTGACAAAGTCTGACAAAGATGGCGGAAATATGCGTCACCTCGCATGACATGCATGAATGAGCAAGTGACGGAGGGAGGAATTAGGTGCCAATGTGTGAGCTGGTATGATTCTGACGCACCTTTAGTGCTGGGTGAGCTGCTCGATAAATGTAGCAGGCTATACACACACGTCCCGAAGTAAGCAGAAGAAGTGTAAGATATATATTTATATATGAAAACATCGCTCGTCGCACCGCTTGAAAGTCCCTCGAACTGAGCTAGTGGAGGAGGCTTCCCGGAAACAAAAGGGACGATTGAAGTCGCCTAGTCACAAACTCGAGCACCTAGACTCCGTATGTTCATGTTTTCGTTTTTGTTTGTTTAAAATTGTTTGTTTGGTATTCTTTCCTTGTCACTGCATGACGTCATTCACTCGGATGAACTCCACCATGCAGAAGGCGAAGCTGGCCAAAGTAATGACGGATGCGATGACAGCGACGATGAAAGACCAGCCGACGAAGAAGGGTCCTAGGGTGTCCACGCCGTTAGCAAAGTATATGAGCACTACCCAGTCGTCACGCTTGATGTCGTCACAAAAGTCTCGCCCTTTGACCCCCATCACCACTAAAGCCATCAGCACCATGCAACCTGTTGATCAAAGCATCAGTCAGTGTTGTAAACATCTGCCAATGGACAGTTTGCCCACACCTTCAGTGACAGGGTTTTTTTCCCTGAAAAACTTAAGTGGTACATTATTTATTTCCAACGGGGCATAAAGATGATTAGGGCTGGATTTGACTAGCAAAGGACATGCATGAGTGAGCAAGTAATGTAAACAACTAAGTAGGTGCCTATGTGTGAGCTGGTATGAATTACTTAGTCTCTCTCTCTTTCTCCTGTGTGTGTGTGTGTGTGTGTGCGTGCGTGTGTGTGTGTGTGTGCGTGTGTGTGTGTGTGTGTGTGTGTGTGTGTGTGTGTGTGTGTGTGTGTGTGTGTGTGTGTGAAGTATGTAGGCACTTTAATCAAAATTCTTCTGGGTATCATACTTTGAAATCTTACCACATGTACACCGTATGTTGCTATCATTAAATAAGAAGATGCTTTCAAAATTAGCTGGATTTATTAAATTCTTACTTAGAAGTGAGGCCATAAGAACCAACATTTTATGTGCGCACATATATTATACAGGAATTTGTACGTGGACGTATTTATACAGATGTATGCACTTGAGTTTTGGGCGAAGAGGAAGAGGGATATATATTTCCCCAAAAGCTTATCTAAAGCGTATTACTGGACAAAATGTCAGTAAGTACGTACGTACTTTATTTGCCAACATAGCGAAAGAACGAGATTTGATATGAGTGTGAAATGAGTGAGGGAACGAGCAAGCGAGAGGGAAGAAGATATGAATTAGTCAGTGTGTGTGTGTGTGTGTGTGTGTGTGTGTGTGTGTGTGTGTGTGTGTGGACATATGGAATAGAATTTTTTTTACATAATATATAAAATATATACATTATTTTCATGATATGTTTCTCGGATATAAGAAATTCTCAATGCCCCTTAGAGGGTGAAAGAATGAGGTATCTTGTATCTTGTACCTGATGTCGAGGCCGTAACTTACTTAAGGCTGGACAAGGCAATGACTGCTGTAGTGCGCATCAAACGCGTGTGCCCGATAGAGACACATAGCAACCGGAGACTGGACAGCCTATTGTATCCATAACAACCACAGATTGCAGGACAGAAGTAATCGCCAGTTTGTCTGGTATTAAGTGTGTTACATCCTCGATATCAATTAGAGCCTTGTTACACTTTGAACAGTGGCCATCACGGACCATATGAAGGTCCATGGTGGCCATGTAAGCACCAAACGCAAACCAAAGCTTGCTGAAGCATTCAGGATTACCCCCTATGTCGGAGTACAGGTGACAGAAGATAAGTTGCGTGCATTGTTCACGGCTTTATATATTGAATCATTTGTAGAATTCTACGTCATCCTACCTATGATCACTATTCAAAGCCTACATCTCTCTGAAGGGTGACCTGAAAGATTCAGCCCTGTTGTGGTGCTCTGTGAAAGCTGAAAGCAGACCAAGCCGCTTGGGGGAAAAAAAGGGGGAAATAGTCATAAAAAATGACCATTCCTAATTGGACTAGATATAGCCTGGAATTCTTCGACATTCCACTCGATTAATGTCTTTGGCCATCGACCGTCCTAGCCAAGGAAACGTAATTACGTCTTTGTCGTATTAGGTGTCACAGAGAACGACTCATCCAGCGATTAGTCTGGTCAGTTCTGTCCAAGCTTGTCGGGTCAGCGCGCGACAAGACGTCACAGACCTTTTCAAACGCTGAAAAGTTAATCACGTAGCTTTCTGCTCTAGTGGCAACTTCTTTCTCAGTTGTTTATTTACTTCACAGTAGACTGGGGATAGTTGGAGACTATAATAATTTTATAAAATAAAAAAAACACGGTAATACAAATGCACTGTGGTGTAATACGCATTGTGAATGGTAAAGGTAAAACCATCTCAGACACTAGTAGCTGTAGAAGTAGGGATTTGTAAGTGGTTCACCGTGTCAAGATGGAACCAGATCCTCTTCTTCTCTCATGTCAGGTACCTATGAACAGGATCTGCACGGACTGAGCCTCGAACCTTCTGGTCTAAAGTAAAAACACAAACCACCAGGGTCCCTGTTCACTAAGCTAAGTTGTCCGCAAGGGCAAGCGTCTTGCCTCCATAGTTATAAGTTAGCGTCCAGACTCCGCAGATGTTGTTTTACCTTGGGGACCGTAGTTATAAATTAGTAAAGGATGCCTGGGGGTAAAATAATATAAGGCGTTATTTGCAGGGTCTGGACGGTGCGTCGTAACTACGAAGGCAAGACATTTGTCCTTGATCTCCCCATTTTTCCCACAGGGTAACGACTTACTCTAGCTTCATGAGAACGGCCACAGATTCCTTTCTGGATTCGATTTCTCTCGCTAGGATGATCAGCTGCAATGAGAGTTCATGGATTTCAGACCTAGTCTTGTGCAACTTCCTAAAATTAACGTGGGTCACTCACCTGCTGAGAAGGTAAGAAGACACAAGGCGATGAGGATGCCACGGGTCTCCTGTAGAAAGGGCACGGCCAGGTAGGCGACCAGGATGACCAGTGAAACCGCGTAGGTCAGTAACCCCACCACGCAGAAACCCTGGGCAGCCCTAACAAAGTCTGTAGAAATGCACGTGTCTTTATTATTTCAACACTATAATGAACACCCTTTAGGCTATTTTGCTAACACTGATGCTGCAAGAAATGAAATGTTAAAAACACCATGAAAAACAGACTTACAAAAAAGTGCATGTGTGAAGAATTTGTATCATTTAAACACCTGACCTGCTTTTCCAGATTCGAAAACCACATTTATCACAGCACTTTTTTTTGCAAAATATTTTCAGTTTGAAAATTAACCACAAATGATTAAGAGATTAATAAAACTCAGATGTATGTATCGTCCGTAACTAATATCAATTCGTCGGAACAGATTTGCTTTCCTAAATTAAGTCTTTGAAAGTATTTTCTGCTTCAAATCGCATGTGGAGAAATATATTTGCATCTGTGATATGCAAGATTGGACACAAGGTTGATAAAGGTTACTTGCGTTTGTACCCATGAGTTACCCACTTTTAGTTTTCTTTTTAAATCTAATTCTTCGGTGTCTTCATCATTTCTCCATGCTGCATTAAAAAAAAATCCTTGCAGCATTTTCTCTTTCCCATTTTCATTACTTTTTTTCAAAATGAAAGTGAAGGATGTATGACTCAGCCTTTACAAATTGTAAAAAAATATTGATCATTTGACATTTGTCATGTTGATTATTTGACATTTATCATGTTGATCATGTGACATTACGTCATGGTGTAGTGTGCGATGAAGCATGTTGGGTCTAGTTATGTCCCTTTCCCTGATTGATGCACGAAACACATTTCACTCTTTTTATCTCTAACCATTGTATTTTGTGTATTTGGTATATTATTTGTATATTTTGTGTATTTTTGTATATTTGGTATATTATTTGTACATTATGTGTGCTGAAACCAACACAAAATATACAAGTATGCTCTTGTAGTCATTTTAATCAAAAGAACTAAATATACAGCATCAATCTTCAAATCCATTTTCGCGTATGTGAGAAACATTTTAGCTCTAAAGTAAATGCAACAACTCATCATATATTCTCATATATTCATATATACACATCGATACCTACATACAAGATTCCAGGCAAAAATATCTTTTGTGATGCAAATTGTTTGATCTCGGGTCTGAGGTTCTCAAGTGTGTAAGCGTCTCAGCCTAATGCGATTACCAGACAGTATTCTTCAAAGCTTTTTCATTGTTTGAGAAAAGGGAATGAAAGCTATCAAGAAAAAAACCAAATAAAAAGAAAAAGAAATAAATTTAAAAAAAAATCCCTGCATTCCCAGCAAGGACAAAATGGCGACCTCTACTCGTGGGCTTTAAGCCTTCGCGAAGCTTTCGGAGCATCCCGACCGGAGAGAGCAAACTGCAGGATATTGATTTCCTCGCCTTCAATTCAGGAACTTCATTTTTGCCAAGAATCCCTGCTTTGCTTTAGTGTGAAATCTTTATGATTTTTTTTATTATTTTCATTGCTAAAACATTTTCTACACGAAGAATTATTTAACAGGAAATTGCGTGTTTAGGGTTAAATGGACATGCCATTGGTATTTTACCGAGATCAATTTGCCTATTGACTAGTCATTATGTTCTTTCTCTACTCGAATTTAGAAGAGTTTCAAGCTTAGCTATAATCTCTGTCATGTTATGATAATTCATCATAATGAAGAAATCATACATATAAAAAAAATCAAGACACAATTTACCAGAAGCAAGATACATAAAAAAGCAGGCAAACAAAATCCAAAACAACAGCTAAGCAACGATTTTTTAAACATCTGAAATCACTATAAATTAACCACCTATGTTTTATTAAAGCTACTGCCTATGCTTATGCTTGTATAAGACATGCGTCAGATTTTCAAAAGATTGATCTGTCAAACTGTTGCGGCAACCTTTACTTACACATTGATTTGCAGACATGCCCAGGAATGAATTGGTCGATCAAACTCTCGACGAGGCTATCAGAGATTTGAAGATGCCCTTCTTTCCTGCCTTTTGACTGGACATCGTACCTATTCAGTCCCACCTCGTGCCTTTAACAAACATGGCAGCCGCGGGATACAGACCAAAGTCTTCAGTGCGACTAGGAGGCATACGTCTAGCATGTATGTCTGTTTATTTTAGGATCGATAAAAGACCACGTCCTCTTTTTCCCAGAAATCAAAGAGGAAGAGAAGCTAAATGTCAATTTTCGCCATGCGTGTTATAGAGCTGCTGCCAGTGCGCAAGCCGAGGTCACAGAAAGGCGGGGTTGGAGGGACTGTGCACCGCGGCATTAGTCATGCGTGAAGCGTTTTCAATTATTTTCGAGGAACAGTGATGGCCTACTCATTTTGAAAGAGTATCCTGGGAAATCTAGGTTTCCTGAACCAGGAAACTAAGTACTACCATGACGTTCACGACGAGCTCAGCAAAATGCATTGTTATCCATTTTTTCCAATGGGCTTTGTTATTTCTAACGTGCCACCACTTTGAAGACGACCAGTCATCTTTCAAGGACAAGGAGTGAAGACGCGTTTGTGTGTGTGTGTGTGTTTTGATCTTTTCATAAATGTTAATTGGAAACTAATCGACTGATTTAGGGAAGACTTTTTTTTCCTTTTTTTTGGGGGGGGGGGGAGTGGGGTAGTCAAGAAGAGCACCAGCGTTCGAGGCCGGAGGCAAGCACACTAGCTGGTTCGAAATTTGGCTGATGCAGAGTAATCTCCCTGTTGACTCAGCTGTTGAATGAGTTCCTGGCCCACGTATGGGGATGGAGGAATGAAGGCAACAGTGGAGATATGAGCACCGCCCTCACAAAAAAAATCTGTCCCTGAGAAAAGTGCGGTCTCACCTCACACACCAACGACTTAAAGGCATGAAGGACTACCTTTTTCCCAATTGGATCGTCTCCCTTTAACCATGTAACGCCCTGTAATGGCTTGGTTATGACAGCCAAAAGCACTTTCCGGTCGTGAAGATTCACTATAGTTCTGTCTCCAAGCACAGTCTTTCAATAAATAGACGAAAATGCAACACTCCATTACCCTTTACATTTACTGAATTTTTAAATTCAATATTGCACCACATATAGTGCATTCATCGTTGTTAATACATATACATTTTTCAAATTTTATTATTTCTGACATATTTTATCAGAATCCCAGACATTTAATCCCCAGACACTTAATCCCCTAGACTTTTAATCCCTAGCCACTTAATCCCCAGACACTTAATCCTCAAAATGAAATTTCAACTAAAAAACTTATGAAGTGAATAAAAAATTTAATTCACTTTCAAATAATTATTTTCATGTTAACATCAAAATAAGTTTGACAATTAAAATAATACTTAACTTCAACATCTATAACATTATTTATAGTTCATGTGAGCTATTAAAATCAATGTTCTTCAACATTATGATATAAAAAGTGTTGCTAGTTTGGACCCATATTTTGTGTCGCGATTTGGGGGCATTTTTGAGGATTAAGTGTCTGGGGATTAAGTGCCTAGGGATTAAATGTCTAGGGGATAAAGTGTCGGGGATTAAATGTCTTGGGATTAAGTGACCGGTCACCATTTTATCAGTCGGTTCGCATTAAATGACTTTTTTGGTTGTTGTTGATTTGCTAAACGAAAAACGCTAAAACTTTATAGTCATGACTTTTGAATGCTTTATATTTTGAAAGAAGAGTTTTTTTTCTAAATTACCCTAAACTATGCTTTGTCTGAAAGTAATAAAGTAAGAGATTTTGATTTTTAATATTTTTCTAGAGCTGGCACAAACATGGAGAATTTTTACATCCCCACACACGACCAACAGGAACAATAAAACGTCTATAATATCATTTGATATGAATAATTTAAAAAAAAATCTAAAATCGCAAACAGTAAATAGCATTTTAATAGCGTTGCGAGATGATGACTAAACGCACCACCAAAAGACCATATTATCAAACGCTGTTTTCTCATGTGTGTTTGCGAAGGGTAGCAATTCAGTTACCCTACAAAGGATAAATATTAATTCTCCAGTCATGAAAAGAGGATACGCATACACTTGCTGATCTGTTTACTAGAAACCATGCGCCACCTTGATCCAAACTATAAAGCTCGTTCCTGTTCCAGACCCTCATTTACTCATTTCATTCATTCATTCAATTTATTCATTCATACGCCCCTTGACTGGCACCGGTCGTTGTCCAGGGGAAGTACGGGGATAGAGGTGGCAGCTGACAAGGCCCTCCGTCAAATCCTGTCTTGGAGGATGATGTCTTGGCGTCCTGCACGGGATAACCAGTTAACTCTTTGACGGTTCGTAAGCCAGTTCTTCCTCTGGGCACCGCGGTGTCGAATTCCCTCCAAGGTATATTGAAAGACGGTCTCCAACAGTGAGTCGTGTCGGTCACGTGGCCAAACCAAAGCAAGACCATGCCTAGCCCACCCGTTACCGATGTTCCTGTTGCGGTCCTGATGTGGATATCTGTGGTGGAACTTTCTTGTTTGGGAGAGGGTGGGTCCAAAGTATTTAAATCTGTTTACCTCTTCGAGCCGTACACCGATGTCAAAAGATTCATTGATGCAGAAAGTACATCACTTCATTTTGCTTTCAGTTGTCATGTCATGATTTGAGACTGTATTCCAATGAACACATAAATAAAAGTTTAAACAATGAAATGCGTCAGAATTTCCAAAGACAAGGACATGGTTCCTTTGAAAAGCTAAAAGTGTTTTTGGCCAAATACAAAGCAAGTGACAGGACAGAATAAGATAAAGAGACAAACAAGTTTTACCAGGTGTTCGCTCCCACGGCTCGCACTTCCACTCGCCGTCCACGTAGCTCTTGGAGCACGAGCGCCACAAGGAGAGGGCCAGACCGTCCTCGATGCCCACCCAGTCTGTGGAGGCGAAGGCTAGAAGAAACATCGCCAGCCCCGTTATGAAGGTGCCGGTGGCGACGGCGCCCATACCGGAAATGGTGGCCATGACGCCGCGAGCTTCTCGATCGTCTTCTTCCTCTTCCGGCGGTCGCTTGCGGCTGCTCAGCATTGTCCTCGAGCCAGTGTTGCCTTCTTCAAGGCGTTGCATGTTTTTGAAATCCAGGAAAGGCTAGAGCAGTCTTTCTAGGGAATACTCATCTGCGTTGTCAGGGATCGACAAGGATATAGCTGCTTGCGAGGCGACTTACATCTTGAAGACAGTACAACGCCCTGCAACCGAAAAACAGCCAAAGCATTTAGTCCGGAGAATACTGTAAGTAGAAAGAGATCAAAGGAAACTTTAAAAAATATATTTATCAACATGTCTTATAAAAATGAAACGTCCCAGCTGGTTAAAATACGATTCCGGATTAGATGAAGGTAATCAGTGATCAGCAGAGACATATATGTTCTTAGATGGATCTCAACCGATGTGTTAGATTTATATCTGTATGCTATGAAGCGCTGTGATCCTCGTTGCTCTCTCTGGACGTTACATCAATCCCCCAGCAGCCCTTCAGTTGCGTGACACTAGAATACCGGGCAAGGCAAATGGCCGAGAGGCAGTGGTTTCAACGCCCTTCTCATTCTCGAGCTCTCCTCCGTTAAAAAAAGATGAACGCTGTCCTGTCTCATTAATAATTACTTCGATTGCAGTGCCTAAGCCTTCGTTCTCGAATCGAAGCCGCACCGATGCCCACGGAGGATGGTGGGAGAGAGAAAGTAATCATGTAGAAGTAAGCGAATGACAGAGTGAAATCAAGCGTTGAGGAATTCTGGTTCAAATGGATTATCGGACTTAACGTCGTGTAGTTCTAAAATTTTAAGTCCTAGGGTCGTCAGCTTCGAAAACAAACAAACAAACAAACAAAACGCGGTGTGGGGTTGGGGGGGGGGAAGAGTGAAAAGCATTTGCAGGGATGGATGCACAGTCACGGCTGCTTACAAATATTTTAGAAGCGTTTACGGTGCCTGTTAGGCGTTCGCGTCCAGATAAAGCAACTGTGCTCGCCGGTCACTTGATTCCAGCCAGGCATCGATTTGCAAAGCATATCTTTTTAGTGCATCAACTGATCTTAAGTTTTTTTTCTTTGGGTGGGGGGAAGTTGGGGTAGGAGGAATATAATTTCTGCTATCGCTGATATGGCTTTAGCCTGGCATTACTGCAATTAGCGGCAAAGGTAGGTAGTGAATGCCACTTAGTGTCCTGCCCACTCAACAGGAAGGCTAGTGGCCCGGATGTTAATGAACCATTCATGAACGAATATTCCGCGATATGTGTATATAGTACCGTATCTATTATCGAGAAATAAGCAACGATTTTGGCAGGTTTTTTGTTGTTTAAAAAAATGTTGGTAGATGAAGAGAAAATTCCATGCTTTGTTGATGAAGGACCATGGACTGTTATTTAGAGTAGACACCAACGGTACATTCACAAAAGTAACAAAACACCCGAAACATATGTTTTACTATAGAATTATACAAAGTCACATAATTACGACCCCGCGTTGACATTGGAACTTCTGAACTGAAATCATGCGAATAAAGTAACTTTGACAAGACGACCGGTTAATGAGACAGAACCGTCGGTAAACCAAGACTTAAGACTCGCCGCAAAAATCTTCAGATCTTCTTCTTCGAAAGAGCCCACTAGCACTTTGTATCTTGACTATCATGCCCAACAACAACCTTCTGAACCACAAATTAAAAAGGCAAAAACACTTGAGTTACCCCAAGATAGTGGCAGTCTGCTGAAAATGTAGAATGTCTCCTGGCGTCTCGTTTTGTCAAATGCTCGTGCGTCACACGTGTTGTCGATGCTCCGGATACCGAAAAAACCCAAAGTGTCAATGACTCCTTTATTTGGAAGCTCCATTTCGGTCTCCCAAGATAGGCTAACATTTCCCAGCATCGTCTAATTGAGACTGGCTAAGGAACATTGGAGAGGTTCACTCGATTGGAGACAACTGATATTGCCTTCAGGACACATTAGACTGCCACCACAAGCCTATAACCAGATGTCACATGAAGCCAAGACCCTCTTTGGATGCAGACTCAAAGAAAAAATACTGCATTAAATTAAAGAGACAAATATTAACAATCTCATTCTTATTACACTATTATACAAGCGTTCATTCACGAGTTTCAAAATCTTTATTATTTCTTTCATTACCCATTAAATTTTGACCGACTTGTCCTTCATGTGATACCTGATTGACTTGAAAACAGCAACGCCTAAAAACGCCCATGTTGTACGCCAAATTTAATAAAATAAAAACATTTACCGATTCGTGCGGAAGCTCATTACATTGTACACTAAATACACCATGACAACGTCAACTAGAATTTTCATAAGATAAAAATTTACTCCACACATGTAAAAACATCATTAGCGCACTCTTCCCAACAGGGATATGTGCGCTGTTGTGTTTAAAGATATAGTGGGATGTAAATCGTCTTTATGACGATAATATAATAATGTTTTTTTGTTTTTGAAAAACGCATTGAGTCGACTCAGGAGTTGAAAATTGCGCTATATAAATCTGCTTTAATAATAATAAAATAATAAGTAATAATAATAACAAGAAAAAATAGTTAGTTCCTTCCTCTAGCATCAGACGGACTCAAAGGCGCGAAAGCACACTTTTTTATGGCAGGCATAAAATTCTGAACACACATACACCGAAACATGCAGACACAATGCAAAGCAAAATACAAATAAAGCTGATTAAGAGATCGTTTTACCCACCATCAAAGGCTGTGTTCTTGAACTCTTTCTGAGCGTGGTGATATTTATAGGCGTGTACTCGAGAGGGGAAGGAGAGATTTGGGGAAATATTATCTTGCACTGAACTTTAGCCAATCATTAAAAAAATTGACCCTACTAGTCCTTTAAAATAACGACAGAGAATAAAGTCTCCAGTGTTCACGGGTAACACGAGTCGAGTGACGCAAACGCCCTGGCGCTGAAGAAAGAGTCCGCGTTAGTTGTTGCTATGCAATGTCCGTCATCGACCCAGGGTGGTTCCGAAATAGTCTCTCCACGAAATAGGAGGAAAGTAAATTACCGGTAAAAAGCTGCTTGCCCTTCAGACATGTTCTGTTCGTGGGCAAGATGCAGACAAAGGGGAAAACGGAGTAAGACTGTTTCTTGTTAGCTGCTCTTAAGATGCACCTCCAGGCAACTTCACAAGACACGCAGAAGAAAAAGAGAAAAAAATGAATATTGGATTGTCAAGAAAGAAGAGTTAATAAATTTTGACTAAGTGGGTCTACGTGCCTCAACCTTGAATATAAAGTTTAAACACAGCACAATAAAGAAAACACACACACACACACACACACACACACACACACACACACCCACACACACACACACACACACACACACACACAGACACACACATTTATATGCATGCACACGCAAGCATGCACTCGTTTATTCATTCGCTACGCCATTTACAGGAAAATTATAGGAGCTTACTTGCTAGCAGTATACAGTCTAACAAACATGAACAAACTCTCTCTCTCTCTCTCTCTCTCTCTCACACATCTATATATACATACACATACACATTGATCTACATACGCACACAAACACCCAAATATGCCCATGCACACGAAGACGTTAAAGTTAAAAGTGAAAATTCATTCATTCACACACACACACACACACACACACACACACACACACACACACACACACACACACACACACACACACACTCTCTCTCTCTCTCATATATATATATATTTATTTATGTGCTAGTGAATGAACAGAGATTCATGTAGAGAAACTGACAAGAACAGCAACAATACTAAATACAAAAAGTTTTTTCTCTTTTCTCTGTCAGCAGCTCCAGGAAGCACACACGAACAGACCGAGTGAGAGTGTTGTAGACAGTCACCCTGGAATATCCCGTCTGCTGCTGCATGAGTGTGCTTGTCACTGCGTGTTGTGGCCACCATTTATTGGCGACTACCATGGGTAATTTTTTTTCCCTTGCAACGTAACCCGTCTATTTGCAAAATTATTCTCATTTGCAGGGGAATTACATCTAGCACCATGTCGCAGGTCTTTAATGATATTAAACGGTTGCCTAGCAATGAAATCCGCCCCACTAGCCCTCTCTCCTCCACCCCGAAAAAAATCCTTTACATCCTAGCAGAGTGACTGAACTAAATTTGATCACTCACGGCACCTTTTTTCTTTCAAAGTTCATTACCACGTTTCTGCCCGTGCAGTGACGTAGATGCGCACAAATATATAAATATGTTTGTTCGTCAATCTCCCAAACCATTTTTCTATGAGCTGTTAGCTTAAAGGCTTAACCGAGTGCTCAGCGAAAATCGCTGGAAACAGAAGAAAAAGAATCACAAAAACATATTCTACTGGTATTTTATGACGAAGAGGGACGAGAAATATTGCATTAGTGATTTTCTCTTAATCACATCTGGATTTGTCAAGAAAGCAGGAAGTGACGAACGCGCAGTATGTCTAAAAATAGCATCGCGTGCATGAGCTGATTTCGAAGAGGAAAGATGAAATTTTCATTAAAAGAAAACACACCAGGACACAGTGTGCTGTTGCTGAATGTTCTTTTCGAGTTTATACTCATTGTCGTTTCCTAAAGATACTGGTTACAAACGCCAGTGGATTGACTTTGTTCAGAGAAATGAGGAAGAAATAAGTTTTTACATCGATAGATATGTATCAAATTTTAATAATTATATTTTATTTATTATGGTAAAAACTTCATTATCAGCAGTCACGTGGAAACAAGTAATTCAAATTTGCCCACTTAGTAACAGAGAATCAACAATAATACAACGTAGACTATAATGTCCGTGAATGTTGCCCATTACATTTGGATCTGGAGAAGATCTACTTACCAGTGTGTCGAGTGAATTCGGCTTGGAGTTTTTAATTTTTTAAAACTTCAGTCGAAGCTTAGACTTCTGAATAAAGTTCAAATCTATAGGGGTGTTTTCCAAAATCAGCTGTCAAAAAAGGAGTGAAATGGTGCATTGCACAAAAGAAAAGTGTTGTCGGTGGACCCTCAACTCTCGGAAACAAAGGAAACGAAGAATAGAAATAATTGAAAAAAATGATCACTGTCATTTTCCTCTTGTTTCTTTTCTTCAGCTCCGTGATATCTAGCCACCCAAGTATTGAATCACCACATCTTTTCTCTAATTGGACACAAGACCTTATCTAAGATGTTGGTGTGTGTGTGTGTGTGCGCGCGCGTGACCCTATGTAGGGGCCTATATGCTCATGCATGCAAACAAGCATAGATATATAATCGCTTGGGATCAAGAAGAGACACAATGTCAGACTGGTCAAACATCCCAGAAGAGAGCAGAATTGCTATACACGCAGCCGGGACGTGACATGCCCAAAGCAGTCACCGGGCGAGACCTGACTGAGGGCGAGGCGCGAAGGCAGAAGAAGAAAAGAGGTAGAGGTCAGGAGAACTAATTAACCCTAGTGCGGTCTGCTGTGGTCTCCCCCGAGACATCTCCAGATCAATGGCAAATAGGCTCCATGCCGCGCTGAAATCATCGGAAGTCCGATACTTTTGAAGATGCCGCTGCAGCTGAAATCAGACATTTCGTGACGTGACTGCAGCCTGGGAGTGATCGGCTTCACGGCTTTGAACGGTGGGTTTTTTATTTATTTATTTTTTTTTTGGTCACAGAAGTTGTTTGATTGTGTTTAGCGCCGGTGCGATGAGCGTAAAGAAGTACACCAGCAATCAGGTTTTTCTTTTTCTTTTGACGAGAACCACATCTTCCGGACTATCGCCAGGTACCCCAGCCAAAGATTGCAGCACGGCTACCATCTCCGCTGTTTTTTGAAAATCCCCAAAAAGTATGTTTACGCGAAAATAATTTGTTTTTTCATACACAATAGACGCTGGGTTTTTGCATGACAAACGTGTTGTCCCCTTTTCGCATAAACTTATGTTTTTGTTTTTTCCGGGAGCAGGGTGTCATGCACGTGTGAACTCATTTCACTTGGAATTTACGCGCGTGGGTGGTCTGGAAAAAAGGTTTTATTTACTTTGAACCACGCAATAAACTGGCATCCCAAAAACTGACATTTGCGAAGATCTTCTCATTTTATTTCAGGTTTCATCGTCTCGCAGCTGTCATCTGTGGATGAAGCCAGTCGCACCGCTTCCTTACCAAGAATGGAAGATTGCGTGCGAGTGTTGCGGCCAGAGCTTCGCCGCCAGGGAGGTTCATCGTGTCTTCGTGTCTTGGTGACCAGACACCCACACCCAGCACTCGCCAGATCCACAAAAGATGGAGAGCAGGCAGAAAACTCTGGCATGACTGCTTCAAATTAGACGACTGCAGGAATGTGGAATGTTTCAGTGACAAGATTCCTAAAGATAAGCGCCTTGCCCGTGTCTCCGTGTCATTTCATGGAGTCTTCGTCTCTGCCATGTCTGATGCACATTAACCAAGACAAGTCTCTGTATGCTACGTTCTGAAAGATCATCGACGGTACTGGCGGATCAGTTTCTTTTGCTGAAAAGGGCGAAAATTTAGACGAGAGCCGTTCTTAGCTACACTCGAGGCCCTTTTAGACGATACATATATATATAATTTCTGTATTTTTTTCATTTTTCTAGCCCGCATGTGCAAGACGAGGGCCAGAGACCGAGTTTGTGTTCGCAGAATCACACATATAAAACTACTCGTATGAACCTGAAGATGACTGCTAACTGGTCACGACTGTCAGTGGGGATAGATAACTCATTTCTATGCCGTTATCAGCGAGTCAGTTTCAATATTTTATCGCGGCTGGCTGAAAGTCCGTGTCTCTTTTTTTCGTCTAAGGAAAGCTAATTCCTCTGCCCGAATTCAGCACCAGTCTGATCTGACGAGAGTCCTAGGGTGAATTCAGAAACCCTCCTTAATTAAAGCCATAGAAGCGAACTGCCCGACCACTGAACCTAAGAGGAAGCGATTTCTCAGCAGTCTTAAAGGTCTAGCGGGATGCAATTTTTTTTCGCTAATGGCTGGGTAAAGCGCAGAGCGAGATAACGTTTTCCAAAATCTGGGTGAATACCTCCTTCCGTTCTCAAAGACGCCTACAAACATCACAATGTACAGAAAAACACACCTACAAATATCACTGTACAGAAAAGTCAAAATTGTGACGTCACGTGTGTATAGATAGATGCGCCATATGGTCCCAGCCCTCCCACCGGCCTTCTTGTCGTCAAAGCATCCATGTACAATTCTGACGTCTATGTTCTTGATCTATTTATGTCCATGATGTTATTTGAAGGTGTGGACCTCGAGAACGGAAATAATGGAAGCGGGGGAAAAGGGGAGGGGGTAATGCACACAGATTTTGAAACATAGTATCTTGCACTGAGCTCAACTCAATCTCTAGAAACAATTTTGTACCCAGCAGACCTTTAACGTGTGAGTAACGTTTAGGAGAGACTTCAGGAAGATCCACCGCTCGTGCCGCACGAAGAGCTGTGACGTATTTATGAGCTTGACGATCGTCAGCGCCCCCTAGCGACATAGGCAGCAGATATTGAGGCAGCTAGTGCTTGGTACAGTCCCGCCGACATATTTCAACTCTGAAGCTTTCGTCACAGAACCTCATCAGACGTGCTGATTTAAGGTGGGATGAAAAACGCTCCTACAGGGCGTAACTATAGTAACTGAGGAGAATTTTTGCCCGGGTTTTGCATCGAAATGTCGCCTGCACGCTTAATGGCGGCTTTTGTGCTGGCGCCACTCGGGAGTTCTTTTAGCGCTTCTTCTGGGCGCCGCTAAGAGCGCTTGCTGTACGAGAAATTCCGCGAGAAACGGTGAGACTTGCCGCCATTATGATTCATGTTCTAACGTTGATGGACGCTGGCCACCAGGGAGAAGAATAAAAATAAGAGATCGTCATGAAGTCTCCTCGTGTGATCAGCACGAGGGTGGACGAGCTATTGAGATATTCTTTGCCAAAACAAACCTTGCGAAAGAAAAAGCTCTGAATTACTAGCCTTTTCCATTTGCTAAATGGCAGCTTATTTGCCAATCAATGCCATTACAAAGTTTTTCCTTCTCCGTCTTCGTGAAGTTCTATTTTGAAGTTCTATATGTTCTATTTTGAGGCGTCTTTACCATTGTCCTTTTCTTCGGGTGAGACCCATAACTATTGTCAAGAGTTCCAAAAATAGCACATCGTTATCGCACAAAGCGAGATTATTTTTTACAGGAAAATAAATTTCACGATGAAACAGCTCTTGTCTCATGTCAATGGCCGATTTTTCTCGCTTCGCAACGCAAAGTCTTTGTCTGTTTTTTGTGTTTGTTTCCCATTCTATTTCCGTCTTTGTTTTTATTTTGTTACCGTCATTTACTTTCGTTTTCTTCCTCTACGAATTTCTGTTTACATTCCATATTTTGTTATCGCTGATCTAAAAGTATTGGGTAGATCCTGCGAAAGAACTTAACAGAACTTGCTGAAGCCACCAAGCATCTTACCTCTCGTAATGTGAGATAAGCCAGCATGGAAATCTACCACCACATTTTCGAAATCAAAGAACGAAAGCAGTGCAAAAAAAAAAAAAAAAAAATCAAAACAAAAACACCGATGCAACGTTAACAGTTTATGAAAAAATACGAAGATATATTGGCAGGGGATCCCTAATACTGAGACAGTATCGCCTGACGAGGGCAAGATGATGACTAGTCTCTCCATTAGTTTCAGATCAGTGTGCTTGTACTGCCCGGCCCACCACTCCGATTATTTTCCTCCTCTTTTGCCCATCTACTTCTCTTTATTCTCCATTCATAGTCAGCTTCTGACTCTGTTTCTGCCACTCTCTCTTATCGCTCTCCCTGCACCGTCAGATTGCGAATGTCCCTGCTACCTCTTTCATTGCTGATGTCCCTATTTGTCTGACTACACTTTCACTGTTTCTGTGACACTTCATCCCTGTTTCTGCTCCTCATCTGTCCCGTTCCTGTTGCTGTAGCTCCCTGACCTCGATTCCAATCAGTGTTTCTGTCGCTGCCCACCTTTCTTCTCTCTTTCCACCTTACGTTTCAGCGCCTGTCAGCTACCGATGCCTGCTGCCATCAATCTCCAATTACCGTGCATGTAGGTCATCTCTCAGCCATCGATTCCCTCTAACTTGAGCACGACCGAGCGGCCACTCAGCTTAACATCAGGGCCCCCCCCATCCATCACCTCATTTCCGGCGAGACTTTCTGGAGGTTGCCGGTGTGAATATTGTGTGTGTGTGTGTGTGGAGGGGCAGGCAGTTGAGTGATGACCCTCATGCTTTGATGGAAAGGCGAGCGCTAAGTAATTGTTCCTGGGCGACGCGGCACCTTAACGACCAGCGGCGTCAGGGAGGTCTGCCAGTGGGTTTCATGCCGCAGCTGCCACCGCGCGGCAGAGATGGCGACATTAAAGGCCGCTGCACAAAGGTGAGCGATCTGCGTGAGGAAGTTATTGTCACTACTTTTATCGCAACCAGACTGCACCAGGCCAGGACTGTCTTCCTTGTTGTAGAGACAATGAAATACAAAACACGTAATGGCCTTTCAAAGACCTTCGCGCTTCTCCATCAAAAATAAAAACACTCTAAAAATAATCAGCCATTCATCTAACAATCACACATTCCATACAGGGGTACAATATTTAAAAATAAAGATAATGTCTGTTTGTCGGACTGTATCTGGCTGTTTGTGAGCAATTGTTATTTCTAGATGTGCTGAAAAATATGTAGCACGATAGTAAATCATTTTTTTTGCCTGTTACTCATCACGATGATATCAGGAACTGGCCAAAATGTCAGTGACAAGAAAGTTTATTTGAAGTAGCAATTTTCAGACCTACTCAAATGTTTAGTATAAAAGCAAATAAACAAGGCAAAGCTGATTGTTAGTTATGTAAATTAATAATTATCAATTTTATAATTATTATAAATATAATGTGAAACAATAGTCAGTTGTGTTAATTATTCCTTTCCGCTGCCTTTTCTTCTAGCTTCCGATTCTCTGGCACTACGATCCCTTAGTTCAGCGATAAAAGTCTCGGTAGCACTCTTTTTTTTCGATTTTTTTTTAAATTTCCGACGCCTCTCCACAATCCGTTACTGATGTCACCATCATTTTAGTTGTATCCTTTCTTTTTTCACGCCTGAATTACTGCAACTGACTTTTTGTTGATCTCGCTTGTTGCCGGGTACATTCCACACCCATAACGCGCTCAAAACGTTGCTGTCCGTCTGGTGCTGCGGGTTCATAAATAAGACTGAAATGTCTATGTTTACCTGGCTGGTTGCCCATCATTGACAATCTGGATTGTCTTTGCTATGAAAGTCTCCATCACTGTGCTTCTGAATACTTTTCTTCCTCCTTCCCCTTCCAGGTTCCATCCTGCTCCCTTCGTTCAGCAGCTGATGCACTCCGAGTCCACATTCCCCTTACGCTGCTCTAATACACTTCGTGTCCACATTCCCCTTACGCTGCTCTAATACACTTCGAGTCCACATTCCCTTTATCTCTGATACACTCCGAGTTCACATTCCCATTAGGATGCTCTGCTGGCCAGTGAACTTCTGCCAAACGCTGGTCCCTCTGCAACACTCCCTTCCCCCCCCCCTTTGCTGTTCCGCCAGGTTCCAAGCGACTGCTGTTGACTCATCTCTTCAAAGTGACTTTCAAACACTCCCCAGCGGCTTGAACTATTATGACGGGATCAGTGCAGTTTACAGGTCTTCTAAAGTAAAATAATTGCGGTTAATTTCAGAACTAATCTGTTGGTAGCATTCCGACAAACCACCTCCACCCATACTGTTTCCGTCCGCACTCTCCTGGGGAGCAAGAGCGGTAATTATAACTCACGTGTACTAATTGGGGGGGGGGGGAGACCGAGATTTGTAGCGGAACCAATGCCCGAGAGAGTAAAGCTTTTGACTGACGAACTGAACCAGAGTGAAGTTACAATATACGGCTGACAGAAAGAATCTGTAACTCAATTTGTAAAATGTTGCCGCAGGATGGAAGAGAGGGTAATGGGAGGAAAGATAATTGGAAATTTGGAAGGGAAAAAAATCGCGTTCAAGAAGACAAGAAAGAAGATGAAGTAACCTCAAGCCGTGAATTATGGAAAAAAAAACAAAGAGAAAGTTTCTCGATTTAAATGTCAATGCCCTTTGTAATGTTAGGGGAAAAAGGTCAGGTAATGATTGGGTTTTGATACTCTTAACATTTCTGGAAATGCGACGACAATTACTACTTATCAAAGGATAAAATACCTTATGCAGGAAACAGGTTGTCAGACCATGAATGGAGGTCGCTGTTGGCAGGTTTACCAGTGTAGAGGGGAAGCGAAGGAGAAATTAGAATTGTATTTGGTGGATAGTAGGCTTTCCACAGGAACAATAACAACAATTTAAAACCAGCGTTAAACGGTCCATAGAGAATTTCTCCTGGTGGAAACTAATTTTCTAGGCGAAAAAACACCGAAGGATTTTTGTTAAGCTAACCACTGATCGGTCAGATGGAGAGGGAGACATTGTTACACAGCTGCCGCCTACACAAAGGGGGCGCCACAAGACGTGCTTCATTTCCAGTATGGGGCGCCAAGAGGGGAATTTTCTCTACTTTCTCTCTCTAGCTAGAGAATGCATTCTGTAACTACAGAATACATTCTATAAGTAGAGAATGAGTTCTGTAATTCTAGCGAGAGGATGATGTCTGTACCGAACGAGGCTGGCTCATTTACATCTGGGACAAGAAGGTCAAAGATCAACCAATCAGAGCCCTTGAAACATGGCCTCACGTTCTTGATGTTCTCTGATTGGTTGATCTTTGACCTTCTTGTCCCAGATGTAAATGAGCCAGCCTCGTTCTGTATTCTGTACGTACAGAACTCATTCTCTACTTCTAGAATGCATTAGTTCCAGAACTCATTCTGTAGTTACAGAATGCATTCTCTAGCTAGAGAGAGAAAGTAGAGAAAATTCCCCTCTTGGCGCCCCATATTCCAGCAACAGTGTGCATTAACCCCGGAGACACTTCTGTGTCCGACATCCTATACGTCTGACGCCCCGGGGTAGGGTAGACCAATGATGCGCTGGGGTATGGCATTCAAATGGGTTCCATCTGGCTTGACCACCATCCATGGAGTTCTCCTTTGTTGCCTCGAAAGCCAAACTGTTATATCCACAACAGGTAGCACAAAGAAATGGTAGTCAACGTGTAGCCGATAGCATTTAGGGATCAGTGATGTGAAATAACCATTGATTTAGCATATATTTCATTACACTAAGATTTACTAAAATGTTGTACTGTACAGGCCAGAAAACGACCAAACCCCTAATTAAATCAGTCGGGATAGGAGGCATTCCAGACTTGTATTACCTGGTTTTGATTCTAGGCCAGGTTAAAGTCAGCTTCGAAAGCATTCCTCACGTTTACAGTGAGGTTTGGTTCTTCTGGGTTCAGCTCTCGTCTCGGTTTCGCTGTTTTTTTTTCTCTGCATGTGGCATCTGTTTACAGGGCTGGCTGCCTTGCCGTGGTATAGTCTTAGTTGCTGGCTAGGCGTAAAACACCAATTCTCTCCCCCTCTCGTCGAAAGCACTCACTGTACAATTCACTGTAAACAGAATGGCCCTATAAACTGAAGTCGAAATAGACTTTGACTGTAGAAGCAAAGCGTAAAACACACATTGCACTTCCTGAGCGTCAGGCGTAAAGTTAACTTAATGACACAGCTTAGCTTGGAAAGTAACATTCTCATCGAAATTTAGCTTAAAAAAACAGGAACATTCTATTAGTGAATAAAGTGATCGTCTCTCTTTTGACATGGTCCAATACCTCTAGAACTGTCTTCTTACGTAGCATGCTGCCTTAGACTCAAAACTCTCAACAATCTGCGTTGAAACTCATCTAAAACTAATAACTTTTGAAATTCGTGACGTGACTAACATGTAAAAGTGTTAACACAGAGTAATAAATAGGGATTAGATTGCTTAAGTGTCGAGTCAGAGAGAGAAAGAGAGATTTCTTATATACTACCACATGATAATACTTATCTAGTCGTATTGTAAAGCATCGTTGCAAAATACTCTAAAACATGAGACCATTAACATTAACAACTACAAAACACAAGGAGTCCATGTTCTAGAAGATGAACATAAGGATCGAAGCAAACAGTTTGGAAGTGGAAACGCGTCTAAATCATTTCTTACGTATAAACCGCTTCCCAGAATAGTCTGGAAAGAATAAAATTTTCTTTCTCCTGCATCTAGACAGGACAAGGGGTTAGGATCAATACACAACAGACTGCAGATCGCAAGATGTGGGCTTAAACGCCTAACAAATGGATATGAAAAGCTAGCATTCATTGTGTTGTGTGAACGTGAGTAAAGGGAAATTCTGATTTGAGAGAGATGAAGAAGCGATATCGCTGCTGTGCCGAAATGTCAAAGCGTCGCTCCTCCTGAATTTGATCTTCTCCCCTTCTCTGTCTACGATAAATTGAGGAGAGGCCGCCACGCAGCTATGACCTTGTGGTATGCACGTGCAGTGTACAGAGACGTATTTGTTGTTGCAGATTTGCTACAAAAAGGAAAAAGATCTGCAGATGAAACAACATGGTAGATATGAAAGGAGTTTCTTTGGCGGAAAAGTCCAAACTGTGCATTTTCTATCTCCCATCCTCTTGCGACTCACTCAACAAAACTGAGTACTTCAGATGAATCTTCAACTTCAAAGAACCAAAGTTTGATCAGACTCTGTCACTGGTTACAATGTAGGCACACATATAGATATATATCGGTAAAACTGGAAAAGTACCAATATTCATGTACACATTCCCCTAATAGTACAATTGCCTTTAATAAGTTGTATAATTTGTTACTCACTGTATACTGTTACCAGTACACACACACACACACGCACGCACGCGCACGCACGCACGCACATACACGCACACGCACACACACACGCTATGCATAAAGGCGTAACAAATGCAAGAGAAGAAGGAAAACGAAAGAAGAATTAATCACACAACGAAGGACTTTCCCCTTCCTGGTACCAGTAGTTCTTGATTGATTGTATTTACGAACCACCTCCTACGAATCAGTAGTCTTGATGATTTCTATTTTCGTCCTCACGACATTCCCGCCACCTCCTTTCTGGTTTTTTTCCCACCCATCTATTGCCAAGTGTCTTCTAGCGCTGTTCATACAATAGCAAATACAATACAAAATATCATTAATAATCCTTTTCAGGAAATTGCTTTCTCTGCCAGCATAAAACATTAACACAGACTGTAAAAGGAACATAAACTGACTACATCCAATCCATAACAAGTGACGGAAACACACCGTCGAGAACGTTTGTTGCCGGACGATACAGACTAGAAGGGAAAGGCAAGTGAAGTAGCAAATTGTGGTTTGATGATAGACACCGACATGCTGAATCGTTTCCGCTCAAAATGTATGGGTCTCTCAACAAAAATCGTTTACCTACACTGGCGTATAAAATACAGTTCTAGCCGAGCCGGCTATCGAAGGTCGCAGTGTTTTTTGTCGAAGGAAATGATCGGCATACTTCCAACACAAGTCTTTACTTTCAGTCGCTGAAGTGTAGTCGTCAAAACGATGGCAAACTTGATTTGGAGATCGTGCTGTAAAAGTTGGAACCAGTGCACTATGATGAGAAGTTGAACGAGTCAGAGAATACTGGCGCGATATCGGAAAAGGTTACAAGCAGGAGAATAGACTTCCAATATGGCAACTGCATGCTTTGATGTGGCAATCGATGCCAAAAGCGTTGATCTATGAGAAAACAAGAAAAAGTGTCATTGTAAACTGAATAACCCCCTTAGGCGTGAATATAGATTCTGTAACACAAACGAAGCCAGTGCCACGCACACACCTGTTGTTTTTTTTTTTCAAAGGAAGGACGCAGTCAAGAGTCCCAACATCTTTACCTTCTGCAGACTGCAAGCTTTCTGTGCCTGTTGCAGATTGCAAACTATAAATATGTCATTAGGACAGTCGACCAAGCCACTATAACCCCCGTTCCTTCCCTGGTCACTTTTCTTATCATGTGGCTTTGTCGACCATACGAACTTAAGTCAGTTTATTTTTCTTCGTGAAAGAATGCGGTAAATGGCTGTCTTCATGAGCAGCGCCGGGGTTGTATTTTAAAAGCCCGAAACTGCAAGCGGAGTTGCTATTGTTGATTTTGGAAGGGAAAAGTGCCTCCCCCTAAAGGCGATTTCTCACCGTGGGGGGATGGGAATGTGGGGGAATATAGGGGAGCGGAGGAGGAAGGGGACAGGTAGGGGAAGGGGTTCGGTGTGGGAGGAGGGTTGCTGTTCCGTGGCGTCACAGGTGTGTTTACTGTTATTCGTGCCTATTCTTCCTCTCATTGTCTTTCGTTCTTGGTGTCCAGGAGGCCTGCCAAGGCCACAGCAGTGGTGTTTTGTACTGATGTCAATGAGGCCTGCAAAGTCTGCAGTGGTTGTGTTCAGTACTGGTGTCAAAATCCCTCATGTCTCCCTGTTCCTGTTTACTAGACTTCTTTTTAGTTGTAGGTACTATATTTGTCTCTACTGTGCATTACTTAAAGGACCTTCAGATCGTTATTTTTTCTTTAATATTGTTTTCTATGTTTTTGTCATTATAACACTGGCATTTGTATGGTTTCCACCATTTTTACAGTTTTTGCGTTTTTCTTAAAGAGTTTTAGATTTTAACTTTATTTATTGTTGCCCTACTTTATGTTCGGTTATACCTTTTTTATCGATGAGGGAAAGAACATCCTGTTTCTTTATTTCAAAGATATTTTCAATTTATTATATGGTTATTCTAGGTTAGTAGTCTTAGTAATTCACTTATGTCTAAGTGTATGTTTTTATGTATGTTTTTTATGTCGTTTTCTTTCGTCTCCTTTGTTCTGTATCTACTTAGTCCACGTCTCTTCCTCGTTTTAAGCGCTAAGAGCATGCTCTCTATGAGTGTGAATATGCGTTATAAAAATCTTCACTATTATTATTATTATTATTATTTCGGTTTATATTGCTTTACAAGGGAAAGCAAGCGGAAAGTCAGTAGCTAGCTCAGCTTGCTAGCTCACTTCAAAGACAAGCCGAATGCACTATTTTTTCTTTATGATCAACTTAAGTTCATTTTAAAATAATAATTCCCAAAATATGACAATTATGCTTAATTTTCAAGATATAAGCCTTCAAACATCAATATTCTCACCTGCCACTAGGAAAGCAGGAGAAAATTACTCTCCTATACTGAAGAGTTCTGTTACCCGCCAGTAGTATTTGTAACAGTGAGTGTGGCTCAGTTTAGCAAATCTGTCCACGTCTTTGAGTCAAAAGAAGAAACATCACTCAGGTTGTCGTGTTAAAGAAGTGATTTATTTTTTCCCCGAAAATTAAACGAATGATTTTGGAATACAGCAATACAGATTTGAACTTTATTTAGAAGCTTTGACTGAAGTTATTATTAAAATTTATTATGAAATTATTGAAAGGTCCAAACCGAATTCACTCAACAGACTGGTAAGTCAATCTTCTCAAGATCAAAATTTAATTGGTAACAATCACGGTCATTGCAGTCTACCTTGTATTGTTATTGATTCTTTGTTAATTCTTCCACGTGTATTATTGTTAATAAATTTTATACACACATACATGTGCGTTTAGTCTAAAATAAAGTCCTGTAATTTTTTTTATTTGATAGATGGTTAATTTCTAGCATTGCATTTTGATTTTATAGTTACAACTGACTGTTGATAATGATTTTTACCATTAAAAATATAACATAATAATTTGATATATATATATTTGTCGATGTAAAAACTTATTTCTTCCTCGTTTAGCTGCATGTTAATTACTTCTACAAAAAGTTCGTGTCTCAGAAGATTCGTTACGTTTCAATGTGTCAAAGTTAGACTAATCAATACTTTATGCAGTCTGCCTGTCTGCCTGCTTGCTCCTGTGTCTGTATGCCTGTTTGTCTGTCAGCCTGCCTGCTCGCTTGCGTGCCTGTGTGTCTAATACTCACGCCTGAGTGGGATATCCAGACTTATAACACGATAATTCTACTCCAGGAAATGTTAAGGATGATTTAATTACAGTGAACGCTTGTGCACAGAATAAAAGAAAATTGCCGGACTGACCAGCCGTGACTTCCTCAAGAAAGATGCCAACGCCAGAAGCTAGTCTGAATAATTAACGATGCCCGCTTCTAAGTGTCTGAAGGCTGCAGTCAAGAAGAAGGCATCCCAAGTCTACAAACTGTATCTTCATTCTCAATAAAGTCTTGTTCATGCTGTCTAAGCCTGAAGCCATATAAACGGGACTAAGCGCTCAACGTAGACGACCAGCCTTAACGGACAATCACACGCATGTGTGTGATCCCAGGCACAAGCTTGCACGCGCACAGACTAGCTCACACGATTTAAACAAACCCACTTTGTGGGAGAAGATAACAGCAGGGAAATATTGCCGACAGGAGAAATCGATTTGGGAGATAAAAGTGTAAGATGTTAACGCGAGAGCATAGCAACTCTCAAAAAAAACTTGCAAGCACTCTAGTACGGCCACGAGCTAACATGGCGCCACTCACTGGGAGTGTCACAGAGTCATTGAAAACTTATTACGTGAGAGAATGTTGTGGAGAGGGCGTGTGTGTGTGTGTGTGTGTGTGTGTGTGTGTGTGGGTGGGTGGATGGGAGACATGTCTGTGCGTAGTTCATGCGTGTGTGTTCGAGTAAGCTTCAATTAACCGACTTTACTGTTCTTCAATTCGCCTACGAACTCATTTGCATTGTACCAAGTTCTGATCTCAGCACAGATACAAGTAGGTGGGGGTTAGTGAGGAAGGGGACGCAGAAAAAAAACTAATCAATCCTTTCTTCAGGCAAAAGGTCGATGTTGGCGAATAGATTGGCAGTCAGTGTGAAGACGAACACATTTTTGGTTATTTGGTGACTAATCGCCATCCATATTCAATTTAATGTTAAATGTTTAATTAACCAAGAACATCGACGTTCACAAGTTTTTCTTAGAACAGACTCTATACTTATATCTTTAAAGGGGCTAGTGCTCGTCAAAATCGTCAAAAAAGTGTTTACATATCGAAAACAAATAACTATAAATGTATGATCCGATAATACACTGCCGGTCCGTCACAGCCAACTCCTAAAATTGCAACCCCGATGGGAGGGGATGAGGGGATAAAGTTTCGGATAGTCGAACATAAAACACATTTTTTGGGATTTTTTTAAACAGTAAGATAACTTTAGCTAAAAACCTTTTAAGCTATTATTTTTCAAAATATGCGTTTTGTGAAGACACGTGATACACGTGACACGCAAAATAAAATCATTTTTAATGCGCACTGCACAACCAGATATGTATAAAACTTATCTTTAAGTGCAATAAAGTATACAGCAAATATCTGTGATTGTTTGCTTGCTGCAAGTCAGTCAATAATTTTATTCCCTATAAAATCATACTACATAACATTAGCTTTATGTACATCTTTTTATAAACGCTAATATTATGTTTTACTACAGTCCAAATTGTTTAAATTTTAGACCGCAATTTATTTTTTACATATTCACAAATAATTTGACTCGGAAATAAATAGCTTGAAATCTAACGGCCCGCCAAATTTTCAGCATTTCTCTCAGATAAGATTAAAGCTAAATATGTTTTGTATTGTTCCCTTAAAAAAATAAAAAAACCCAATAAAATGCCTGATAATACAGATCCACACACGCTGTGTTATTTGATTGTGAGGGGGATCTCCTATCAGCCATTTTCATTTGTGCATCAGATAAAGGTATGGCAGGCCGTGGGGAACCTTCCGGAAATGGTCGGTGAAGTTTATTAGAATTCGTTTTCGCAACATCTCCAGAGTGGCTTGACGAGCAAACTAACATCTTTCTGCGACCGTTGTCCGATCGTTCATAAAGTCGACGCTGGTCTTCAGTAGTTTATCAACGTGACTCTATTTCTCACCCTAGTTTGATGCCGGTTACCCTATAGTAGCACCACTGTGATGCCAACCCTTTATTTATTTTTTTTACTCTAGCAGTTCACCAGTGTGACAAGAAGATTATTCTAGTAGTCTATCATAAGTTTGAAGCGAATTCTCGCATTAGTAGTTCGCAGGTTGTCCTGTAGTAGGGGACTTGAGGTGTGTTAGTCTTCTAGTAACGTCACGGCCCGTTAAACGACTTTCAGTCAGCGACGGACCGCGTATACGACGGTGGTTCAAACACGATTATGTTGGAGGTGAACTATTTCCATCACCTTCATAACTTCGTGGATCAACGCACTACTCGCGTGTTCGAGGTGATATGGTGTGCATATTCTTATAAAAAAGCATAGAACTTAACATCAATATTCAGTGAATATTATTTGATAAAGATATTAAATGACTATGTGTGAAAACATTTTGTGTTGCTCACCCAACGATGAAATCGCAATTCTCAGAATGTATCTCCGTCGTTAAGTGACGCCCGACTGTAGTCCATAAGTTTGATGCTAAAAAATCTTACACCTCGTTCATGTATGACACGAATCTTCGCCCTAGTAGTTCATAATTTTGATGGATTCTAATGCCGTAGTATTATAAACGTGAGGCCATTGTTTGCCTTAGCAGTTCCTCAGTGTAGCACAAATCTTTGCCCTAGTAGTTCATACATGCGACGCAAGTCGTAACCCCAGTCATTCCTGGGCCTGAGGGCAATGACGTGCTCTGTATACCAACTGAAGCTCCCCTGTAACAAGGGCAAGACCGAGTTCTGTAGCTTAGTGTTCTCCAGCCCAACGTGTTCAACCAGCCTCAGAAATCTCTGACAAGATCAATAACCTGTTCATTATTTAGAGAGGGAACCGAGGGAAAATGATATCTGTTGGCCGCTGGTGGCTTTGGTTACCGTTATCGTTGTGCTGACACGATTGTACATTGCCACACACAGTGTCTTCATGATTTGAGGAGTCGGCTTACGAAAGTAAACAAGACAAATAAATAAACAGTTTTTCTATTTAAAAAATCATTGCAGTCCTTCTGAAAATGTGAATGAATACACACAGCCAGGTAGTTTGCTTACATTCTTTTTCTTCGAGTGTTTTGTGTGAAGGTCCAGAAAAATATTAGGACGGACATTCATTTCTGTTCAAATACAGAATACGTCAGTCTTCACTCTCCAGCTTTTCCCCAAATGATGTCCACGTCGATACGACTGTTGAGGAGAGCGAGGCGCGTGTTTGTTTGACCCCGCGTGTCTGTTTGACCCCGACACGACGCTTCCCATCAGCAGATTACGTCGGGGCTAGCAATGACGTCAGCGTCCTCAGGTGTTGATCGGCTCGCACCTGACGGCCGGCCAGACCTACGGCCTCCCCGCAGACAGCAGAAGCGCTAGGCTTGGCTGACCGTCTGGTTGTTTAATCTGTAGACCGCAAGACTCGGGCTCGGCGCGATGGCTGGCCGTGCTGCCAACACTGCACCCTTTGCACGTGAGGTAGCGAATTATTGAGCAGAGCGTCACGTACAGACTCATTAGCTCGAAGCCGAATCGACGGGTGCTCGTCCCTTTCAAAGAATAACCAACACGTCTTTGCAGTTATACATAATAAGAGAAACTGGTAAAAGTCGATGTTAATTTTGCTCGTGAAGCGAAAGTGAAACGCACGCATATAGACTGCTATATTCTTACCAAACTATCAGACAGACAGACAGACAGACAGACAGACAGACAGACAGACAGACAGACAGACAGACAGACAGACAGAGTAAGAGAGTGGGCACACGGTACCTGATGGGAATCTGCCACAAGCTGTCCCTTAGCGGCTGACTTATTCCTGAATCGAGCGACCGTTGCGGAAGCGTTATCTTCTGCAGCAGCATGCCCGTTAGCCCGCTGGCATCGATCTGCAAGGCAGCACCACCGTCGGCCACGCCTGTTGGCGCCTGTCTGCACCTAGTTACGCCTAGCTGCGCCTAACTCCTCGGTTCGGTGTCGTGCGCTTCCTCCCCAGACGAGGTCGCCGGCTGGCGGCTCTGAACGTGCATCTTCTGCCCCGCCGCGACCACCCGAAGACTCGTCTGGCACGCAGCGCTCGCAGGCGCCAGGCACAGAGCCGTGCAACGCGGAAGATCGGTGTCTGCTGCTGTCGACTGCTGCGGGCCAACAACGACAACAGCAGCAGCGTGGACCCCCATCTCCCCCGGTGCACGGTTGGCGCTCGCTATGGTAGCGACTCCCCCAATCAATGATTCGGCGTTTGTTGCATCACGGCCGTGAGAACGACACAGCTGAGAGGCACCAGCGATCATGCGCTTTCATCATCATCATCATCATCATCATCATCATCATCATCATCATCATCATCATCATCATCATCATCATCATCATCATCATCATCATCGATGTTTGAGGCCTCGCTACTTCTGTCTGTCAGTTGCTGCTGTGGGGGTTACATGTAAGGTCAGGTCCAGGTTTTGGCACTTAAATTCACGCTCCACTGTCCTCGTCCCAATTTTTTGAGGTCTTCCTTGGATTCTTCAGCGTAGTACTGTTCTCAGAGGTGAACTTTGCGAGGTAAGGGGTAGTAAGAGTGGCATTAAGAAATGGACGAAGGTAGTTAGGATCGAAGAACTGGATCGAGAGCCAATGCCGGGACATAGAGGATGGAATGGCACGAGGGGACAGCAACAAGGCCTACCAACTGTTGTAAGGACCCTCACTAAGACAGATCAGCACAAGATCTCACTCATCGAAGACAGCAATGACCACCTACCGACAGAAAGCAATGCTGTACTTAGCCGATGGACTGAGTACTGTAAAGACCATAGATTCACCCCGCTTACACTCAAAATCAATCGACCTTCACATGCACACTCAAAAACAAAATTTAAGCAAAATGCAGACGGCATTATCTATATATATATATACAATATTGGAACCTAAAAAAAAACTTGAAAGTTTAAGATCATGGATAAGAGTAGAAATCACTTTCAAGTTCAAGACGTTCCCTGATCTGGAAAGAAGACTGCCAAGGGAACGAATGAAAAAAAATTGAAAGGTAAATATTTTAAAAGCAATTAATTTTTTATGGCTAAGAAAATAGAGCACACTGAACAATTTAGAGTTGACACTTTTCTAAACTTTTGAATTGGAGTTGGGTAGTGCTAATAATAAATAAGAACCCACCAGTACACACTTAAAACTGCCTTAAAATCACATCACAACGAAAGTGGATTTAAAGGCAAAAAAAAAAAAAAGTTAAGGGGAAGTAGCCGCTACAAAACGATGAATGGTTGATTGTCGCAGTTATGTACCTTGTTTCAACAGCATCTTTACCTGTCCACACTGTGAACCGTTGAGAGGCTACACGTTTTAATTATCTGCGGATGTAAACTGCAGAGCGTTTAATATCAAAACTGACGGTTTGGAAAATAAATTTTATATTAGGTGGTAATATAATATTTTATAGTAAAACAGATAACGAGTAAATCACTTCAGTTGTTAAACAAATGGAGAACATTTGCAAAAGAGGTATCCTCTTTGATGGCTGGTTCCGATAAAGCTTAGCCTTAAGCCATACGTGCAGCTGCTCTGTTTTAAGCGAGGAAGACACATTGCTTGTTTGCAAATTGTTTTTATTTACAACCATCTCCTCGCTGTTTCAAGTATGTAACTTTCCTCTCTGACTTGAAACAGAAAAAAAAACTAATGCAAGGATCGAAGTCATAATTATTAGAGGGCAATAAAATTCAAGAAAGCAATGTTAGATGTATCAGTAGCTTAATTTTTAATAGGCCATTTCTTTTTTTAAAAATATTGTGGAAAATAACCTACGCGGAACAAAGTGGCGAGTTCGTTTCGCGATAATCTCTGAGTCACAATCTTGACTATCATGTGACTCACGAATTAAAGATGGCGGACGTTTGTTTTGTGTGCTGGGCTCCAAATAGTGTGAGATGGTCATTGCTGACTTTGAACACGTGAAAAGGTGTAACGATGGCGGGTGTTAACATCAAAGGTCGCAGCTATGTTGAAAGAGATGGAGCTGAATATATTCCAGATGACGTCGTTTCTTTAGATTCGTGGTCAGATCCGTTTGACCAGTCGGCAGACTATCTGCCGATTGGCCACGACTCATACAGATTCCGTTCAGGTTCAAGTGGTTCTTCGTCAGGTCTTGTTCGTACGTCATCAGGAAGACACGTTTCTGGTGTCAAAGGTGAAAGAAGTGCGAAGCGAAAGTCACAGGACAATGCTTACGCGTCCAGGGGCAGTGGCACAGATTTCATTCCATCGATCTCATCAAGTATCGACTACAGTTACCTGCACGACTTGTCAGCAGCTGAGGCAGCTTCTTACAGACCTTCCTCACGTGATCAGAAAGGACACTCTGATAAACCAGGTAGCGAAATGCACGCACATTCTCCATCAAGAAGATTACCGGATGGGCCTTCATTTGTCATATCAAATAGACGGCAGATGCATCGTCCTGTACTTGGTCAATTCTCCTTTTTTGGACATAGGCCTTGGAATCCTCATCATGGTGATCATCATGGACGTTCGCGCACCAGCCCTGCCAGTGAACCAAAAGGCATGATGGCTGGAGTACAGTGTGTACAGTTTCCACATCCACATGGCCAACATCATCACACAGCTTCTCACAGTGCTGCACACCAGATTCGCCATCACCACCCTGCCAACAGACCCTCACATCAGAATGGAAGTCATGGACATGTTGACCCTCACATTCAAGAACATGAAAAATTGAAAACCAAAATGAAATCTATGTGGAATAATGTCAAATATGGTATGGGTTTCATGTTTCTTTTATTTCATGCAGTTCCACAGCTGAATGTAATATTAAATAAAGTATTTAAAGTAAGACCTGTTGAATAACAATTGTCAATATATTTCAAATTGCTACACTATTGTGACAGCATTGCCAGTTTAATTGTATCATGTAATCATATACCATATTTTTATAGTTTTTTCCTTCTTGGATAGTTATAAAAGTAAAGCGTGTCATAGCCTAGAGGCCATAAACAGGAACCAGATGGGGGAGGGGGGAGGCAAGGAGGCAGCAGCTTCCTCAAAAAAAGATACTAAGGGGACACGAATGTGAATGTTGTTCATTGTTGGTGTTTGCCTCCCCCCTCCACAAAAGCTGAGGATCTTCCTATGCCACTGATTAGGGCATTGAATATATCTTGAAGGACTCATGTAGGACACAGCATGGGGAAAGCAGAACCGTCTTTACTTTCCATGGTAAATCAGTATCTAATCTTGCTAAGTAGCTTCTGAGTGGGCAGGGGGAGTTTTCTGGCCATAGGAAAGACCTTGAACCAATGGCATTCTCTAGAGTCCTCTAACCACCAGGTCTTGCATTTGTGGACATTTTGGGTAGGGAAACAGCTGGTTGCTACCCGAACAGACAAACTAATTCCCATTTCACGAGCCACAAGGGAGGTGGAGTTATTTAACTGAACAGCACAGTGGGAATTCCTCCTCACAAAAGTATCATTGCTCATGTGTTTTTGGGTCAGAGGTTGAGGCAGGAAACTTACAACTATAATGAGAAAGTTTTGAAAAATTGAACAAAAAGCTATGGAAAGTTGAATTTATTCATTAGGACTAAATGGTGTTCCTTTAGCAAGTATTGAATGACTCAAATATTAATTTATTTTTATTTGGAAACAAGGGACCATAAAAAACCCTTTAGAGCACAAGGTTGATTGCAAACTTTAGTTTTTTTTTATGGCATCTACTACTTTCAGATTATGAATTCAATGAAATCTGAAGACTTCTTCACCATTATATCTGACCAGTTTGTTTGTTAGTTCTTTAAAGATTTGATGTTCAGTTAACTTACATTACAATCTTTGCCATATTTGCTGTAGGTGGGAGAATGTTACTAGAATGTTATACTTCTGATAAAATACTGGATGGTAAAATTTGGGTAGGGGAAAATGATTTGTGTAGACATTTACTGAATTTTTGATTTTATGAATGCATGAACCACTACCCCTGTGAGCCATTACCTCCAGTAAGCCAGTCTACCCAAGATAACTGGCTGGATAAACATGCTTCATGAATAAGAGCCCTGGTTATGAAGCATTCCCAGTGTGTTAGGTTGTGGACCAGTTTTTTTTTTTTGACTGATTGGAAGGTTGCGGGATACATTTACACTAGAAAGGTATAATTTAGTACTAGTTTGTGAAGGGTTTGGTATGATTATGATATAAAATATCAAATGGTATGTTTTACTTATGTTGGAGAGTACATACTGCAAATCAGGTTCAGAGAAAAGTGGGAAGATGAAGAGTGGATTTAGTTTTGTTTACAAATTTTGTGATGTTTTATGTTTACAAGTGTCTGTGATTTCAACAGGCTGGACTATCAAAACTAAAACAAATTTCAAGTATGACAGCCCTATCTTTTTGCTTGGTCGATGTTATCACCGGAGAGCTGAAGGTGAGCACTCTGTATTAATAATGTAATTTTATGACATCTTTTCATTTACAATGCAGAAACTGCATGTTTATATGTAGAACTTCCACTGGAAGTAGTGATGGTGCTAGTCTCTCATTGGCATGAAAGAGAAATTGGTGTTTTACGTGGAGCCATCTACTAAGGCTATATCACAGCAAAGGGGCCAGCCCTGTAAGCAGATGCCACATGCAGAGAAAGAACAGCGGGCACGAGATGAGATCTGAACCCAAGGTAGCTAATCGTCACTGTATTGGTGACAGGTGCAAACTGTTGCACCACCAGACCGCTCTCATTACTATGGAGTAAAGACAAAAGTTCTCTTAAATGCAAGTTTATGGAGGGGGAGAAGGTAGTAGAGAGAATTGTATTTTTCCTTCTTAATACTTAAAACCCTTGCAGCATGAGATCTCTGGTATTAGGATGACTCGCTGTTTATGTCTGTAATTGATCCTGGTTTACTTTCTTTTCCTCCCATTTGCTCTGTTATCTTGTTTGCTTTGGAAATATGAAGAAGTATAATGAGCTTCTGTGATGTACATAGGATTATTACTTTTTAAAATAATAACCTAGTTCATCTTAACATGGTCATTTTTATGCAGAGAAAATTGGCTTTACTTATTATCCCATTGGAGCAAATACAAATTTCTAGTTAGAAGTATTATTGTTAGGTTAAATGCATAAAATATTAATTTATTTTAAGCAGAAAGCAGCCAGCAAGACCAGGAAGGACACATACATCAAACACAGCAAGAGGAACAAGTACAACAGCACCACAGAATATCAGCTCTGGATGAATTTAATTCGGATTTCACCAGTCGCCTATGGTTCACCTACCGAAGAGAATTCGCACCTATTGGCAGTTCCAAGATGACAACAGACTGTGGCTGGGGCTGTATGCTTCGCAGTGGTCAGATGATGATGGCTCAGGCCTTAGTGCAACATTTTCTTGGAAGAGGTTTGTCAGATCAAAGTAATGTGTGTATGGATTGTCATAGAGAAATAGTAGTTGATATGAAACTGCTATTTAGTTTGAAAGTGATATTTACCTAAATTAATATCTTGTTATTATTATCTATATTAATATAATCAGATAGAAGGCTGTGTGCAGCAATTTGTAAATCTGCATGATGAAATGTTTGACTGCAAATTGCCTTAGTGCCTGTTCTTGTTTTATGAAGTAATCATTTTTCCCCTTTCAGACTGGAGAGTGTACAGTGAGCAGAAACCAGAAGACCTTGCTTTCTATCGGGAAATTATTCGCTGGTTTGGTGATTATCCTTCTGATAAAATGCCATTCTCTCTTCATCATCTTGTGGAATTAGGTACTTCTGTGGGCAAGATGCCAGGAGATTGGTATGGCCCAGCTTCTGTTGCTCATATTCTGAGGTAAAACCATTTATAATGCTTTCACTTTGGCTATACCATACATACACTCACAGAAAACCATTGAATTTATAATTTTAAAAAATCCCTCTATGTTTTTGTAGCACAAATGCTAAAACAAATATTCGAAATTGAGATTTTTTTTCCTTGTAGAAATCTTTTATGCAGTCTACACATATTTTTGTGTTTTAGAGATGCGCTTGTGAAGGCATACCAGCCTCTCCCACTCTTACAAGATGTTTCAGTTTATGTGGCACAAGACTGCACAAGTAAGTTGTGGCACAAAATGACACCATAGTCCTTGTCTGATAAGCAGCTTGCATTGATGTTGAAAAGTAAGATATATTGCACATAATCAGTGGATCATTTATAGGGGGAGTAGACACCTGGAGCTACATTTTAGTTTGGTTTAAAATATTTACAAGCTGCTGATGCAAGATCTCCTAAGTGCAGAATTTCTACTGTTTTTGAGACAGTAGATAACATTATTGGATACTCGAGTGGCAGTTTGTTGTATTCCAGTTTATGTGCAAGACCTGATCAACCTCGCTTCTCAGCACCCTCGTAAAGATTCGGATGTGAATAGTGGATCCTTTGAAGAGGAAACAAGCAGAGTACAAAACCAGCTGCAGCAGACTGAGTCTGAGCAGAAGGAGAACTGGCGCGCTGTCATCATTTTAATACCTATGAGGCTGGGGGGAGAAACGCTGAATCAAATTTACATTCCATGTGTGAAGTCCATGCTTGCCCATGACAACTGCATTGGCATCATTGGAGGAAAGCCCAAACATTCCCTGTACTTTATTGGCTGGCAGGGTAAGTGGTTTTAAGTAGCATAAAGGCAGCTGTTAGACAAGGAAGGATGTTCTTCTTGCAAGGAAAGTTATCAGTTTAAAGTATGGTACTGTGTTTTGAAATTATTTAAATCTCTATCAGACTGGACATCTTTGACAATAAAATACTTTGCATGATTAGGGTTGTTGGAGATTTTTGTTGTTGTTAGAGTTAACTTACTTGCTACGCACTCAGGTGGCTCGCATTGTCAACAGGCAGTTATAAACACTGCTAGCATGGCTGATTTAAAAATTGTTCATCCTAGTCGGAGGCAAGCAATTGCTCAGTTATTTACTGCTTAATTAACTTAACATTTTTCTACCAATTTCTCCCCTTTGACCATTACAATGGCATCACTGCCTTTAAACATGTGCCATCTCATTATCTCCCTCCAAGTTATGCAGATGTGAGTGGTAGATCAATTTCAGTGATGTTTTGCCAACATGATGGAATTTTTTTGTCTTTAACATTTTAATTTGCTCCTATTAAGTTAAAGATATGATAAAAGAGGCACATTTAGTGCAGAGATCAAGAGGAAATTGATGAATAATTTTAAATGGAAACGGCATCAATCATAATCACTACACTAAAGAAATATATAGTGATCTGTCATCATGTTTTGAGTTTTAACAATTTAATGATCTTGATGAAGATGACAAGGATTTTGTAACTTTTGACAAATGTTGGAGTGAAAATTAGCTGGAGCAGTCTTAATGTGGGTATATTTATTGCCAAACTGTTTTTGGAATAAAGCCAGTAAACCTCACACCATTTTGCATCCAGTTTAGTGCCATGAGAAACTTATTGTACCAAACTGCAACTTTTTAACACAGTCCCATTTCTCATGACAGATTGGAAACTTTTATAAACAGATTTCAGAAATATTTAAATAAAGACATATTGTTCTATGATTTTAATAACATGTGAGAGAATGTAATGTAGTGATATATTGAAAGCTAGAACTGATTTTTTGAGCAGATGACAAGCTGATTTACCTGGATCCACACTACTGCCAGGATGTTGTTGACACAACAAAACCTACCTATCCTATTCAGGTGTGCTCTTTTTATTTGCTGTTTTAAATTTATGGTATTGAAAAACCTTATGAAATGAACTTTTCATGGGAAGGGGAGGTGCGGAAGTTGCTATCTGTAGATAGTTGTATTGAAATATAAATTATTGTCACTACTATTGCCTTCTTGTCTTGAGAGTCCAGGCACAAAAGATAGTAAGGATGCGTAGAGAGAACTAATTAGATAGGCTTGACTTCAGGAAGCTGTTTGTTAACCTACAGAAGACAAGACAATCAAACTAACTTGGGTACCTGTCTTCACTTGGGTATTTTTGCTTGGGTATATGGCTTCATTCAGACTGACTTCTGCTACTCTTTCAGTTGTGCTTTTTATTGTTATCTTCTGATATATCACTTCATTGAGAAGCTTATTCATGCAAGGCATCAGTGTAGCGAAATAATAAGACACTGGCTTCATTCAGACTGACTTCTGCTACTCTTTCAGTTGTGCATTTTATTGTTAACTTCTGATAGATCACTTCATTGAGTCAAGCTTATTCATGCAAGGCATCAGTGTAGCGAAATAATAAGACACTTGCACTTTTGACATCCCCTTACTTGAGGGGCTGACAACTCATGTTTGACAACAGGTGCAGTATATTTTGAGTGAAAGGGAAGATAAAAATGGCGGTAAGGCCAGCAACTCTCTTGCTCACCTGTCTTTTTCTCTGCAATGTTGGGCTCTTGCTTTTACATCCTCCCCCTGCCACCAACCATCTTTTTCCTATACCACCTCTCTGTTTTTCTCTGTCATAGGATACTCTTAATTTATGACATCTACATTTTTTCTGTGTAAAAGATGTATGTAGCAATTTCTTTTGTATAGTATTGTTTCATTTAAAGCTAGGGGTATTATCTCAGGATGCAGAAAATACACCAAAATAAACATGCTCCTGATCAACACATCTACCAAATATAAAAGAAGTCTACGACCTTGTGTGACTTTCATATCATGAAAAGCAGTACTACTGCCAAAGTTGATGTAGATCAGACAAACGATGTGGATTTGATTGAGGTCATACCCACCCACCCATAAATATTGCCACTCATTTCTGAACTCCAATCACAGAAGGTGCACAATTGATTAGCAAGTATGATGAATGAGAAGACAACAAAAATCATCAGAAAAGATGTTAACTTTAGCAAGGCTTACACACAACCACATGCAATTGTGACGCAGCCCTCTTTGTTGCTTCATTTTCTCTTTCCTTTTACCATAAACATTTCAAATACCTAGCATATGTTTCAGCCCATCCTTATTTTTTCATGGTATTGTATCAAAGTACTGACATACTTTAACTACACAGATTTTTGCAGCCATAACAACTATTTTCACTTTAATCTGGTCAATCAAAAGTAATGCTATACTAGACTAGCAATTTTAGGGATGGTATAAAAAATGTTTTGCAGTTGGTGAATATAAGATTTCTAGAATATGACTTCAGTTCTTATATCTCTTCCTTACTGAAAATATTTGCAGTCTTTCCACTGCATGTCACCACGCAAGATCTTGTTTACAAAGATGGATCCTAGCTGCACTGTGGGTTTTTACTGCAGAAATAAAGAGGAGCTTCAGACCTTCCTGAGGCAGGTTCCCGATGTGAGTAGTATGGAAGGGAGCTGCCTGTATGTGTTTCTTTTGGATGTGATTTTGTTATTAGTGTATTTAAGTGATATATGATCATGAGTCTAGCAGGCTGCCTTGTGATGTCTATGTTTTTGCACATTTCTTTCTTTTATTGTTGTTTTTGTTTTTTGAAAGTTATGTTTGATTGGCATAACTGGATAATCTGGTAGTTTGTCCCTTCCTTCCCAGGGATTAAGACTGTCTTAGATAATTTTTTATTAGCGTGTTGATACTGTTGTGGCAGTGTTGATTGTTCTCTTATGTACTGACTGACATTTGCATATCCAGCTGATTACTTCATCACTTCTGATGCCCATTTTCTGGTTTCTTTGCACTACAGCTACTCTGTAAAAATTGTCAGGGATCTGCTGTTGGTCCTTGATGATGGAGAACTGTCAGCTTAACCCTTTTGAATTTATCTGCAACCTTTTAAACTGTAGATCATCGTATTCTGCTTAACAGACTGCATCATGTTATTGGCATTCAAGGCATGGCACCAAGTTCCTTTCATCATATCTCAGAGAGTCTGTATCGATAGCATCACCTCATATCTGAGCACTCTTCATTGTGAAAAACCTCAGTGTTCAGTTTAGGTCTTGTATTGTTTGCCTTGTACACTTTTATCATAGGTGATCACTGTGCACTCAGTTATTCATACATTTTTTGCATAATATTTTTTTCCCCATTGACAATTAATAAACTGATCTTTGTCACATTGTCTTATCATCTCTTATTCTTCATGTCCTTGTCTTGGCATCTGTGCAACCTGTTTTATGCCAGTTTTGTTTCTAAGCCTGATGACCAGCATTTACAATATGACTTGAAATATCTTTCCTGTGGTGTTCATGACAAATGAGTTTAATCCAAGATGTCAACATACTGAAACGTAAGCAACATTTACTTTCATCTTGAACTGATTTTGTTTTCAGATGGTGGTTCCTCCACGGCAGAAAGGGCAGTACCCATTGTTTGTTGTTGCAGAGGGCACCAGCAGTGAGATGCAATCCAAAGAGCTACCTTACCGTGAACTTGGTCGTCTTCATATCAGACATGTGAGGTGTGACCAGGATGGAAACCGAATACGAGCGAAAACAGTTGACTCTGATGACTTTGTGATACTGTGATCATTTGCATCCTGTGCACACCTGGCTACAGCTATATCTCCCTTTCCCACTTTGTGTGTGTGTGTGTGTGTGAGAGAGAGAGAGTGTGTTTGTGCAAATAATCATCACTGCACATGATGAGGCACATAGATGATGGATCTTATTATCGTCAGTCTGTGATGTTGATTGCTGCGGAAATTCTGTGTAAAATTTTTGGCATATTTCCTGTCGATGCTGCTTAATTTACTATCTGTGGCTAAAGGACAGCCTGCAGTTCACTTGAAAGATGCTGGTTTATTCTTTCATCATGCTGTCCGTTTAGACACAGAGGGAGGAGGGCATGAGGACTAGCAGAATAAAACTGAGTTGTTGGCATTATATTTTATTTATTTTGTCGGCTTTTATTCTGCTTTTGGTGTCACAAAAAAATATAGGCTGCAGATGCATCCTTTAGTAATCCTGATTTCATTTGAAGCTGCTCAATTGTTTCCTCTTAATCAAGAAATGGTGGTACTACGTAAGCTGTTTTGTGATAGATCACTGTGGTATGGTCTTACCAGAGGTGTAACCTGCTGATACCCAGGCCTGAAAGTCGGTTACAGATTAATGTACAGGGCAACTAGGGACCATATGTGCTGTATGTCATAGTGTACTGGCTGGATTGTTAACACAAGGCACTCAGCTAAAATGCACATTAAAGGAAAAATTGTAGCTGATGCCACATATTATTCATCCACCTTGCATTTCCTCCCAGGGCACTGTATTTTCCGAAATCAATGAGTATAGAGACTCATTCCAAACTTTCAATATGGCTGGGATTGCTCAGATTTTATCCTATTGATTACTGTATGAAGTTACTAAAGATTTACGTCACATTTATTCCCACATGCAAGTTTCAGGATATTGTTTTTGTTATATTTTGGATGTGTGTGAGAGTTAGGTCTGGAAGAAGCTGTTTAGACATCACCATCAAAATCGATTCTTTCAATCCCCACAAAGTATTGTTGCTCTTAGCTCTAACCTATTCATCAAAAGGAGGCACGTTTAGTACATGTTGAGAGTTCACATGATCAAATGAAAGCTATGGATTAACATGAAAATTTGGTTTCTGCACCTTGTTGCTTAGCACATTAAGTAAGTTTTGCAGTGCATCAGGTTTAGGTGAACATTTGTCTTACTGTTGCTTTTTAAAGTTATGGATTTCTGAAGAAATTAGTAAAATGGTCTTGAAAATAATTATGAACAGTCTAGATCAGAGGTTTTCAAACTTTGGTACACGTACCACTACTGGTATGGGAAGGTAAAATAAAAGAATGTGTATACATATTTTACAGGGGCTTTATGTAGGGTTGGGAGGTGGTACTCGGTCAGTTCGAATTTTCGAAAGTGGTATGCACCCGGAAAAGTTTGAAAACCTCTCGCCTAGATGGTATGTGTTTACTAGAGTTGAGATCCTTGCTTTCTTCTTATGAGAAATTTATAAGTACTTCCAAAATATATTAAATATCAAACTAATGCAATATTTTATCGTGTGATTTGCAGACCAATATATTTTTATGAAATAGTTTGGAAATTTCTAGTATCATTCTTGAGGAACCCACATACATGGCTCCTTACAGTTCCCCAATAATAATCTCATATTTCTGGCATTTATGACTTTATGACACTACATCTTGGACAAATAGTAAATGATTTACTGCGTACTTTCGACTTGTGTTATATTCGTGGACTTTGACTAAAGGTTGTCTGACAGCTATAATTATAGCTTTCTAAGGCATGTTAGTCCTTGATGTTGTTTGAAGACATGGTTTTGCAAACAATCAAGGAACACAGTTACCCATATATCTTGGCATATTTCCTGATTTTAGAGTGTCTAGTATGCCAATAGACTTTTAAATAAAAAGTGTTTTTATTGAGCCATAAAAGGCATTTTAATTTCAAACTTTTCCATTTAGTTCCTTTCAGTAGTCTCTCAGCGTTAACTTTGGTACTGCAACGTGAAATAAAGATTTCTAAGTTACTAAACTGTTACATGACAAAGAAATGCATGATGTGATTTTTGATGGCATCATGTGTGACATTGTGAACTAAAAATGCTCTTCGTTCTGTGAAATACTATTTTTCTGGTTAAGAATATTATTTGTTGGCATAGGAAAACAACTCTGACACTAGTCTAGCAGGACTTACATGCAAAATAAGTTTGTCATTATTGAGAAATCATTATCATATATTGACAATGTGCAATATACTTTAAGTGATATGGGCCTTTCAGTTTCATTGGATGTATTGTTTGTAATTTTCTCTGTGTGTGTACTCTTGTAGCTGTTATATACTTAACTGGATCAGTTTAATGTAAGTCTGCATGAAGTTTATTCTAGTCATTCACCCAACAGATTAGCACATGTTGCACTTGTTGATAACATGACAGTGGGGAAAAAGCATAGCTTAACAAGATTTACAAGGCATTTGAAATATGCCTTATCTTATAAACTATTAAGTTTTTTCAATTAACAGTTTGGTTCTGGAATGGGCTTGTGGGATATCTGATTTGTTAAATATTCAGATACAGTTGTCATGATTTTGTTTGCATTTGAAAATAAGATTGACTTGCGTATGGTTTAAGCGAATATTATTGCTCTTTTATGTATCTACAGTTCATACAGTGTTTGCCTATAAATGAGGAAGGTATGGTTCATGACATGTTGCTCTCAATGAAAATCTAGAGCTAGTGGTCAGAAGGTTGTATGAGGGAAGCATATGTGTTTCTGTAAGCATGATATATGATCATGTTTAATGCCATTATAAACCTTAGAGATTTAGTGATAAGATGCGATCATTGTTCACAGGAAGGTAGATGGGGATGTCTGCATACTGTGATTTCTTTTTTCTTGACAGACGGAGGCATGTTTTGTCCATTAAATGATGTATAAAATCAATTAGTGCCAAGATCCAAGTGATACAGAATGCACTAAATTTATCTTTTACATCACAGATTGTACTGGAATAATGTTACCTAATAAGTGGTGTTTTAGTTTTGTTGTTTCATATGCCTTGAAGTTTTACTTTCTTGCAAGTGGACAGTATGGCTGGGGAGGGCAAACTAAAGGGAACAAGAAGTTATTTCTCTTGGACTAGACACACATCTAGAGTTGGCGTTGTGATAATGATATCCAAGCTAAGTCGACTTGTAGCCAGAATATTAACCTGGGTCTGCTTTTTATTATTTTGTGTTTTTTTTTGCTGAAAATTTTAAGCAAAATGAAAATTAACTGTGGCTTGTTACAAAAGCAGTTACAGAAATGTTTATAGATCCTCGGGATAACAATCATCAGTAACTCAGGGGAGGTGACTAGCACCATGTGTAGATAATTCACAATGCAGCCAGACAAGAAGTTGTATACTTGATTGATTGCTGTTGTCACATGTTTCAGCTCTCCATTTGATCCATATTTTCAAACATACCTGCGCAGGTCGCAATCGGTACGTGGAAAGGGAAAGCGGATAGTGGTTAGAGCGCTGGCGTCCGAACTGAGAAGCTGGTTCAATGCCCGATTAGCGCTGCAACCTTCCCCAGTCTGCCCAGCTTGCAGATACCCGACTCCATAGAGGGCTGGAGAAGGTAAGACAGCGAGGGAGAGGAGATGAGTACTGCCTTCACGTAAAGCTGTCCCGGCGAAAAGCGAGGTCACTATAATGACACCTCACCCCCGAACGACCTAAAAAGGTTAGACGTTAGAGGATGGCCTTTACCTGAATCGGTGCGCATACGCAGTGAGAAAAGTGACAATGGACGTCAGTCCAAGTTAGTGAATTAGTTATTTTTTGCACGAAATCCAGAATGTCTCATGATGATCTTATTTGAACACTCTTAGAAAAGCTAGCGACTACAACATATGAAATTAATATTTTCAACTACCTGAGAGGATCAAACCCCGTCTCTTAATAAGAATGTACCCGAAGCCAACTGAAATTACATCATGTTGCAATGTACGAATCTCGCTTATCGACGCAAGCGTATTTGTTGCGACCTGCACGTGCGCGTTGTACGTTTTGGAACGATGATTCCAATGTCTGCGATTTAATCGTGTTGGCTTGTGGTTTAATTCACTGCACTCGGCGCAAGGCAGTCTGAATGCGCATGCCCGGAAACTGAGGGTCAAGGGTTAGAAGACTGTTTCCGTTCGGCCCGCCAGTGCCTTTATAATTTCTGGCTGGAGTTTAAGTCTTCGGCCTATTCGTCTTTCCTTACTTGAATTACGTGCAGCTGCAGCTTGCTTAAAGCCAGTATACTTTTGGGAAGTTCCCAATATATTGGGAAAATATATATTGAGAAGCGGATGTGGAGGAATGGACACGCGAAGCTTAATAAGCAGATCTTGTTCTGGTCAGATTCCTCTGCCGAAAAGGGTTGGGATGTTTTAATACTGAATATAAATGTCAGTAGGCAGTCAGCAGTGAAGCGTATAGACTGGTGACTGGTGCAAGAATGCTGGGGGAACTGGCGGATGAAGAGACTGCGGAGTGGCTGTGCAGATTTGGTGACGTCACAGTAAGATGGTGTGCTTGAGTATTTAAAGCTTATGATATTAGTGGATGCTGTTGAATCCCAAAAGCGATTACGATCTTTTTGAACTTGTTATTTACGATGTAGCGAACGGTACAGATCTGTGTATGCATGACTGTAACGGGGGGGAAATGGACACATATACTAATGGTGATAGATGATTTGATCAGTGTTAATACTCGCGCTACAAATTAAATTGAAGAAGAAGCCGAGTTCACTGTTCATATGTTGCTTGAATGTGTTTTTGTGCTTGTGAATGAGCAAGATACACTCAGTTCTATGAGCTATAATTAAGAGAAGTACGATTAGGAATGCAAGGACAAACAAATTCGAAGATCAAACGTGCAGGCACGTGCACACACGGACCTGGAGACATCTGGCTCCACAAACAGTAAATCCGTTACCCGGGTAACAACAGAAGATGACCCAAGATTTACTGGCGAATTTGCTCCGCCGTCGTTCTCTGTGCTGCAGGCTTTCGTCTGCAAATATGGTTTTGGTATCAGTAACAAGTGTGATTGACTATCTCTTGACTCCAGCTGCACCAGGAACTAAGGGTTACATTCGGTCTTGCGTGACTGGCCGTCTTCGGGCCCCAGGCTGAAACCAGGAGCTAAGGTGAGGCGGGGCATCCAGCAGACTTGGGTTTGACCCGAGGGAACTGCATAATGCTGACAGTCGCGAAGAAACGTCTTCATTGAACATCCGTGTGCTGACGATCGCAATCATGTGGTTTTAATGGCATCTTCGTGCTGGCGACCATGCGTCGCGAAATCATTCACAGCAAGCGGACATAACATTTCTTCATGTCTTTATTGTTTGTGTTTTCTTTATTTTACTATTACTAGTTTTTTTAATTGGTGACGACAGCACATGCACCGGAAACAGCTCGCAAAGCAGAAGAATAAAACTCTGTAAAAAAAATTGCGTCTGTTTCAAAGAAACTGATTTCTACTCCAAACAGTCTGATGAAAAGAAGTCATACTTTAAAAGAAAACGTGATATTTTTTTAATTAAATGTCTTGTGCATCGTGAGTTAAGAGTGAAAGCCATTGTTCACGTTTTAGGAGTATTTGAGTTAAGCAAGAAAATGGTGAAGTTTTGTGCTACAGATCGATTTATATGCGCATTTTATGTGACAGGCTACGACTGATATATGCATTGTATTATATAACGAGTTATATATGTGTTTCGTATTACAAAAAAACGAAATATGGTTTGTGTTGTGGACAACGATTTATATGGGATTTGTGCTACAGACCGATTTATATGGGGGTTGAAATTACCTGTAGACATTCACGGAACATAAGCAAAACTTTTAAAAATATGTAGAGGAAACAAAGTTGTTTTTTTTTATAAAGACGACAGGACCAAGTGATGAGACTCGCGGGTTCTAGCTGACATTTACAGCTGCAAACGAAAACTCTCGTCCCTCCATTCAGTTTTGCTGGAAAAATTAAATAATAACAAAGAGTAAATCAAGTTTCGGTTTAAAAGCAAACAACACAATTCTACATGGAGTCAACCAAAACCCAATGAAAGAAAATACAAGAAAAAAAAAACCAACAAAAAAACCCCAACGAAATAAATAGAGAAAGACATCTAAGAAAAAAAAAACATCTTTACTTAAAAAAAAAGTACACACACACACACAGCGCGTTGCGGCGTCAGGGGCACGGAAAGGCACGTTCTAGCAACGCTTTCGCCGCTCGAGGAGTTTTGATGCAAATATTGTGATTTGATGGCCGGCCGCGAAGCCCCCGCACACTGACCTTTACAGCCGCAGAGCCCTCGGCATTGGCAAGGGGCCGCCTGAGATGGCACGCTAGCGACACGTCCCAGTTTGAGGGCGCGTGAGATTCGCCGCACTGTTTCTGTCAGCAATAAAACACTCCAGTATTCACCACTTCCCGTCTTCACTACGCACCCTTTTTGCGCAGCGCCATGACTCGCGTATAGTTATTTTAGTTTGGCGCTGTTTTGCGCACCGCGTAATAGTTTGCGCCGTTTTGCGCAACCTGTAGCTAACGCGCGAACGCCATTTGTCGCTGCGCCGTGATTCAAGGAGTTTTGCGCGGCATGATATGTATGGCTAGCATCGTTTATAATAACGCAGTGCCGAGGGTTTTGCGCAGCCCCGAGCCAACAGTTTTTGCGCAGAGTTGCGCACTGCAGTGACTGAGTGAAAAGTGCAGCGCCATGGCCCATATATATAGTGTTTTGCGTAGCATCATGGTTTAAACACGCACCATCCCGGCCTGCGGACACAAACATCCGCTCACATCTTTTATTTTGAATTTTGAGCCCCTCGCCACTGCATGGTCAAACACAATAGTCTTTGCATAGCATGATAGTTGATACTTAATTGTGTTGCTTATTATGCTTTGCTAATTATTCGGTAATAACGTGGAAGAGTAATTAATGTACTGTTGAAAGTTTATGTGACGAGCTTTCAAAAGCCTTACATTTTTACGGGCCAGCGCAAGCGTTTTTTTTTTTTTTTTTAAAGTCACGAAGCGTGTCAACTTTCTTATTCAAGCACGCGGCAGAGAAAGTCATCCATGCGTGTCGCCAGGTTCACGGTCAGTGATGGGGTGCGATGTCTCCAGTCTGATGTTTGACTCATTGTCCTGTCTCAGGGCACTGTGCACGACACAGCAGGGGATGGAAAACTTAACAGACTCGGGCAATCACGCAGGCGACGTCTCCATTCTGAGCGGAGATGCTGTGCACATGGATAGGTGGATAGGTTACAAAGCACGCCGATTGTTCAGGTGAGTCAACGGTCATCTTGCACGTACTTTGACCCACTGTTACGACAACGCTGACAAACAGACGCAAACACAGTTGTGATGCAACATATAAAAAAATACACGTCTCGAACGAAAGAAACAGATTGTGTACAGAAAATCAAAAGGAGTTAAATTTTAGGTAGCATTGAAAAATCTATCACCGCCTTCTTGTTTTTAGCAGATCGAGCTTGTTCCAGGCGGACCGTAAGAGCTTCCCTCCCGTTATTGCCGACAAAACATTTGCCCCGCACACTACCACACTAAGCCAGATATTCTCAAAGTAATGAAGATGGGATTAAGCAATTTTGTTGAAGAAAATGGGAACTAGTTTGAAGACATAAGAAAATGGCCGAGATACATCAGAGAACATTTATTTTTAGATAGGCGGTCTTAAGAAGTCTAGACGGTGACGACAGCTTAGTGTACTTTCTTGCTTATATCAGATCGCTTATTTTCTTGCAGAATTTCTCCAGCGACTGCCTACGCTTGACCATAGAAAAACATTTACACGTGACGAAAGTGGGTTTGTCCCTCACACTAAACTTCCGAAATCGCTATACACGTCAGCAGTCACATCAGTCCTCTGAGGACCAACATCACTTAAACACTTAATACTTAATGCTTTAGTTACATCACTTAAACACACTGCTAGTACTTCAGGTACATCACTTAATGTACAACTATTACTTCAATTACACCACAGACAGTCACACAAAATACTGCTAGTAATTAAGGCTAATCATACAAAGTACTGACAGTAATTAAATGACTCCACACACTCAAAATAATGTCCTTTTATTAAATAATTTATTACTTTTGGTAATTCAGCTCATTGCACAATAGACGTTATTCGTCTTTCATTATCGACCTTCCCATTTATATGTCGATCACTTTATTTTTAAACAATGCTTTTGTTTCCAAATTAGTTATTGTACAGATAAAAAAAGAATTTTTATACAAACTAATGAAGACATGCTGAAAAATTATTTGTAAGTTACACGGAATATGTCATCGATTTTCATCATGTTCACTGGGTCTCAGTGTCTCTCTGTGCCAGTTGAGATAACTGAGATAATTACTAAAAAAATCATACTTCACAAAATTCTGCTACCTTTACCCATGAATGTGATCATGTAGCTAGGAATAAACTTCTATAATATACACAAAACAACCTATTAATTAATTGTTCACCCGTTTTATCATTGCTTGCTATCAATTATTTTCAGCTTTATAGAATCCACCAAACATAATAAACAGTTTTTACATGATGGGGAAAATACACGAAAAAAATACAATTTTAAACACTTATGCGAGAAAGCTATTATTCTGAGCAAATGATTAGTGGCTGGTGTGGTCACAATTGTTGGTAAAACGCATAACATTGAAAGGTTTTGTAATCACCTTCTCCTGTTATTCCGAGTTGGGTGAGCTACTGACACAGCAATACTGGCTGAGTTTGTTGGACCAGACACCCAGAAAATAAGCGACATCACCAAGTCTGCAGCTCATTAGGTGTGCATCGCAGAAATGGCAAGATCTCGTTTCGCGCGGACGCCATTCCTGCACACTTCCTAGTTTAATATCTCACTCGGAATCACAGAAGTAAGAGGTGACTATATCGATATCGGCACCAAAGGGGCCAAATCTCGGGACCTCGCACACAACTAAGGTATCGCAGAATCTCGCGTATGTCATCTGTCGAAGAAGAGTGAGCAGCAGCTAAAGGGTTAATAATCGCGGTCCCTTCGTTCTCGTGACATGGGTCCGAGTAACCTTGCGCTGGGGGTGGGCGAGGTTGTCACCCTCATTTTTTTTTTTGAATGATGCACTACGAAAAGTATCGATGAACTGTCGGATTAAGAGCTGGAATAGATGTAACAGGCAGAGAAATATTTCGGTTCCGAGACATCTTGGTTTGTGCAACTTTTACTCGTTTTCCTTTTTCAAGTCGAATGCTGCCAGAGATGAAAAGTATGGGCACCAGGCCCCGGGTGCACATTGCACCACACAGGCGCTGGGTAGATGGTTAATGCGTGGCAACAAGTTAAAATGCTTATAAAATAGCCATCCGGCCTAGCTGAAAAAACGCACTATATCGGTATACTGTGCAGCCAGCCCAAGTAGTGCAACACTTCAATCGCCCGAAGCTGAGCTAAACATCTCATATTTTATTTTTATTTCCTTGACTGCTTCGCATTAACCACCTCTCTAACGCCTACATGATGAGCACCACCCGGCCCCGGGTTTCAGCTGTCATCACACTGTACTACATGACAGGCTAAATGTAAGTTGTTCCCAATCTCAGACACGAGCTTTCAGAGCACAGAGAGAACATTAGTCCACGTGAAAATCTTTGTTGTTCTCAGTGACCCCTCCTGATGTGCTGTAAGGTCGCCGGATGTTTTGCCAGTCATATATCTTTCCTTTAAAGCTGATAAATCCGGAATCTCCCAGACCTTTAGCTGTATGTAGGGAAAAATGAAGTCCACGATAGATGTTGTACAGCGGTATGTGCATTTTATTAATTCACATCCTTCTTACAAAACATCTATTTGCATATTGACATCAACACTTACAGGGTGGAGACGCTTTCAAGGCAATCAGGAAATTGAAGACACAGTCACAATGCGAAAAGGCGTGGGAAAATTACATCTTTGTAGTCTACACAAGCTTACTTTTTAAAAGAATGCAAAAAAGAAACTCTGAGCAATCAAGCGTGCACACAAATATGGCAGCATGGGATTGAAGGGTGGGGAGGGTAGCAAAGAAGGGTATTCTTGTTCATTGCCATGCAATGATTGTTGCACTGACGAGCCGGAGCTGCGGGTCATAGCTACACGGCAGAGGAAGGGCGTCCAGATAGATCGTAGAATCAAACAAAAACGTTGAGGAAAAAATTCTTTTAAACGCCGATAAGACGAGTAGCAGTCCAGAATCTAGAACAGTTGATTTTATTTTCTTTATGTGATCTTGAATGGCTGTGGTGTGATTTGAAAGATGCAGAACTAGAATGAGGATCAATGTCTTAGGCTACGCTACACGCCTGTAGATTATTTGTCTTAGCAGGCTTCCTGCATCCAAGAACATTCCGTAGCTGACTCATGCAACATTGTCATTTGACCACCCTCAAATGTCGTGATCGATTTTGCGATAATTATTACTGGGAAGGGGTTGACTAATTTTCACGGACTGAGGTGTAGATTGAGACAGGAGAGGAAAAGACAGATAAATGTGTAAATATATGACATGACATCTTTAATGCCAAAGACTTAATGGTCGTTATGACATGGGGGAGACACAAGCATATTTACAATACAAAACATGTTCAACAGCAACAGGCAAATGTACACTTTCATATAAATTAAACACAAGTTTATGGTTATCAGGCATATTGTCTTTCAAAAGGGGCATGACTAATTATATATATAGGTATTTCATTATTCCATCTATACGTACACACATCTGTAAGTAATTGAAACATTACCTATCGAATAGCATGGTCTGTACAGTTGAATCTAAACATACACAAACAAGCCATTTATTCCAAAGGAAAGGGTTCCTTCAGATCCAATAAATCAATGCGCTAAATTTAAATTCACAAACATACATATTATACATGTCTACCCTTACCCTTCTGATCTCATATAAATGCTATTTTCTATTTACAACCTGTAAAGACAGTGGAGGAGAAAGGACCGAGGTGTCCAGTACACACGATACCAACACTTTTGTCTGTGCGTTCGTTCTGTCAAGGTTTGATTACAGTAACTCATTGGTCTCGAGCTGCCTTGCACACCTTCACAAACTTCAGAAAGTACACAAGTCTGCTACACGTCTGGTGCTCAAAGAAAAAAAAAATCCCACGGGAACATGTCAATCCTCTCCATCTCTGCACTGGCTGTCCGTTTGTGCTCGCATTCAGTACAAGTTGTCTTTGCTCTGCTATAATTTCTTTGAAGCCACTTGTCCTGCCTATTTCTGGGAACTTCTCTTCCCCTACATCTCTCTCAGAACCCTTTGCTCTTAGTCTGAGCAGCGCACACTGTATATTCCTGTCACCAAGACAAGAACGTACGCCCGCCGGTTGTTTAGCTGTAGTACAGCAAAACAGTGGAATGCCCTGCCCTGCCCTGCCTGCCCTACCCGCCCTGTCCTGCCTGCCCTGCCTGCCCTTTTATATTTGTCACTTACCGACCATTGAGTCTCTTAAATGTGCATTAAAACACATCTCTTCTCTGAGCCCTACTCTGGAGCACAATCCACTACTAACACGGTCTCTGACTTTCTTTCTCCCTCTTGATTACTCTGTCCTGCCTTTATCCCTTTGTTAATAACTCTTCGCTGTTACTGTTACTTCCGTACATGTCTTCACTGTCATTTGAACTTCATCCTCATCGTTGCCAGTCCTTCTCTTTTTTCATGTACCTAGTCTTTGTTTCTTCTGAAAAGTGTCGGCATTACTTCACATACTCGTATATTAACAACTAAAGCAAATGTTTAGGTGAAAGATTGCATTACTACATTAATAAATCTCTCTCTCTCTCTCTCACACACACACACACACACACACACACACACACACACACACACACACACACACACACACACATGTATGCAAGCGTGTGCTCGCACCATTATAATTAAACAAATTATCCGAACATTATTTATGCCAGGAAAAATTCAGCAAATGCTGCCTCACGTTCTGTGGTCCGTTTCTTTCTCTATTTCCTTTGAGCGTGAACTCCGGTCGACTAACGGGAAATCTGAAGCTGAGTACATTAACAACTGTCAGATGAAAGAATGCATGGTCTGTTTCTTTTCCCCACACCGGGGTAAGCAGGTCACGTGTTGAAAGACCGCTCAGTCTGGAAGCGTAGGGAGAGGGTTACAAATCGATTCTTTTAGTAATATCCATGTTTACCGATCCAGCTAGCGTAGCACCGCACGACTGTAATATTTTGCAAGCGAGTTATTTCCCTTGTCTGTCAACCCTGCTATTGCCAGAATAATTTATCTCTGAGGATGAGAACAAGCTTCAAGCTTTGCCTCTGCCTCACACCTCAGCTCATCTATTTCCTGATTTTTTTTTTAAACGTTGTATTTTTCTAAAACTGTCAGTGCTTCACATGTCATGTTGATTTTTTTCCAACAAGTTTTGAACTAGAATCATCTTAACAGATTTGGTCAAAAAGTGAGGAAATTGCATTTTATGAAGTACTCGTAGAACATCACTAGTTTGAAAAGACCGATCCAGTCTCAAGGAAATCGTCAGGTTAACGAACTGATCGATTTATTTCTTCGGTTTGATTTTTCCTGATGTTAAAGATATGACTTGCAGGACACATATTTGTTTCTTTCACTAGTAAGTAGTCTCTTCGACTTCCGCGAAGAAGTATGTGACTCTAAGAGAGGGCAGGCATTGTCATAAAATCATTAATCGAAAGAGATCGGAATTACATCTTTCTTTTCCTCCCACTTTCTGTGGTATAACCTTAGTTGCTGTCACAGCATAAAACGCCAAGAACCAGCCTGCCCCCATCGTTTTACCTGAAAAATCTGAAACGAAACTACATTAAAAAAAAGTTCTGACAGTTGCAACAACAAATCTGTTTTTTTTTTATCTTAGTTGTGAGGAAGGGTCATTCCGACAGACGATGAAAGATACTTGAATGAAGAATGATTTACATACTGCAGTGTAATCGCTCTTTTCCATTAGGATATCTGCGTAGATATAAACTTTTCATTAAACTTTCGACTTCCTATCCCACGGGTAAGACTTAAGAGTTCAGATAAAAAGTCTCTGAAATCCCGTGATTGATTTTGCGTCTCGTGTGATTGACATCTCGCGAGATTGTGTCAGCCCTACTTTCCTCCGCGATCGTCGGACAGGTGATGCTGCCGCTTTGACCCCGTAACCCACCGCAAAACACTCTTGTCTGTCTTTTGGGGTAACAGGAAAGAATGGCCAGCGCAAAATTCGGAAGCTGGACACCAAAACATTTAAACGTTTTTCTTTTTAAAAAAAAATCTGGTCGATGTTTTGAGCCCCTGAAATCAAACCGACGGCCCAAAACACAGCTGGTTCGGGAAATTTAAAACACAAAACTGGGTTCATATTAAGACAATATATCCATGAGTGTTACGTTTTGCACTATTGCCATCAGCTATATGCCACCTGCTCATCAACTGGTGGTTTCAGCTGCCTGTCAATGCACGTGGACAAGCCAGGTGGTCGCGTTCATCTCCTCATTACTATTATTTTTATTCACGATTTTCCAGACTCCTTTTTCTGTGCACGTTCTTTCACAGCTTTGCTTTAGTAAAGTCTGCAAGTGTTAGCAGCTATTGGCGTTTTTTTTTCAAGCTTGAGCACGACGTCACAAGTGGTTTAAAAACGGACTCGAATGTGGACTCCACAATCTTCAACGCCTACGAATACCACTGTCCTCCTGGTGCTCCGAAAATAAAGTACTGCATCACCTTATCCCTCTTCTTTGCTTACTTCATTGGCTGCCAGCCATTGACCGTATTACCGACCAGCTGGACTACCTTCGCGACAAATGTCTCAACCGCTGTGCTTCTGATTAGCTTTCTTCCTACCTCATCATCCAGATTTTATCCCGCATATTTCGCTATCAGCATCTGATACCCTTCGGCTCTACACCCACTTTCCCTTCCCCCTTCTCACCAAACTCAGCTCTGCTGGCCACCGCGCCTTCATCGATACTGGTCCATGTGCTTGGGGACCGTCTCCTCTTGTCCCTCTGTCAGGCTGCCTCTTCCGACAGCTTTAAGAAACAGCTATAAAAGATAAGTATCTACAAACAGCTCACACCAACAGCGCTTTGAACTCTTTCACGGGATCCGTGCGCTAGACAAGTATTCTAGGATTAGTATTAGTATAGACATAGTATAGTATTGACAGATGTCAGGATTGTCCGCAATTTTTTTTTTTAGGTTAAGAATTTGTAGCTTACGCCGGACGCCGGCAAAAGGTTCAGGCAGAGGGTGGATATAGGGTCAGGTCACTGGTGGGATAAATGTTATTTCAAAGATTGACAAGGTTTTAACTGATCGTGAGCTGTGGACCAACGTCTGCCTCAAGTTTCCTTTTCTCTCTCCCCTCTCACTCTGTGCGTGCCTGCATGTGTGTGTCGGCACACGCCCCACGCGCACGCGTGTGTGCGTGAGGATATTCACATGAGCCTGGAAACATTAACCTTTGATGTGTCTAAAGACAAGTCTCGTAGACAGACGTCCTCGCGAGATCTAGTGGCTTCGTACACCAACGAGATTTCGTACAGGGTTAATTAACCTTCCACAGTTTTATCTTAATTGTATTTATACATTTGCACGAAGAAGAACACTACAACCATACAATAAACTGTCGTTTTATTTGAACAGTACACTCTGCCCTCACCACCTCCACAAATCAAATATACTGAGCAATTTGAAATCATTCACGATTCTTTACCACACGACCGGGGCTGTGAATGCACGTGAACACCAGCAGTGAACGGCAGCGAGTGAAGAACTCCGAGCAGCCTTACATTGACTCTTACTCCTGCAGCTTTAGATTCTGTGCACGTGTGGCAACGTCTGAAGCAGACAGATGCAAATGTGAACATCAGCAAGCGAGCCCACCTCATTATGAGCAGCCGAAACTGATTCTGGAAAATTCTCCGAGTAAACTAGTAACAAGTGCGGCAATAAGCTTGTCAGGAAACAGCCCTGCGTGAAGTCTCGAACCTTCTCGTTGCGAAAAAAAAACAAACAATAAGAATAAATATTAAAAAAAAAAAAGCTGCTGTTAGAAAACCTCTGGCACTCGGGCAATACGTTTTCCGCAGCAATATAGTGCGACCAGTAGGAGGGCTGGGAATGAAGTGACTGTTGAGATGGACCTGGGATAAGTGGGAAGCTGTGACGCTGTTGTCTAATTCATAGTTTAATCACACTGCCACTGGGTTTGTCAATAGCTTTGTCACCGTGCCTAACAGGCGAGGGGAGATGATATTTTCGTGTCGCGAAGTTCCCCGAAATATTTTCTTTTGTTTTATACTATACCTCTTAGCGATAACTGCGGTGTGACGCTGGATTACAAAAACCTCTCAAATGTTGAAAGGTTTTATAAAGCACCTCCTAAGTCTAAAGTGGGAGACAATGGCCGTTATTCAAGTGGAGTACAATGTGTCAGACTGATGCCTCATTGAATGCTGGTCAGGAAAATCGGCCAAAGGTGTTTGCAATGTGAGACGTGTCAATTTTGTGGGTTTTTTTTTTTACAGGATCGGATGACTGTTGGAGAAAAATTGAACAAAGAACTACATCGGTTTTCTCTTGGAACTGGATCTCGTGAGTTTATTGCCTACCATCAAAGATTATATTGATGATGATGATGATGATGATGATGATGATGATGATGATGATGATGATGATGATGACTTTGGTCGTTAGACATAAATTGATTACTAAGATAACCCATCAGGCTCGAAGATACGACTTTAGCTCGACACAAAATGGACGATAAACGAGAGAATTATCTAAAAATATCTAACAAGAAAAACAACCCCGCCTTTGATTGGGTACTTAGCGAACTAATGGTTGCAGAACTAAATAAGGTTTATGACGAGTACCGTGCAGTTAAAACTGCTAGATATCACTTCTCAAGTAACTTAAAAACGACATCTAGACGACAGAGGCAATTCACTGATTGTCGGTTTGATAGGAAAGTGGTTTCAAATATCGCACCGTAGAAGTGAGAGGTCACAAAAAAATTGATATAACTGGAGAGCTACCTACCGGGTGACCAAGATTATGGACATTACCGGGTGACCAAGATTATGGACATATATATATATATATAAAAGAGAGATAGCAAATGACAGTGACAACTCTTTATTACTGAGGTTGGTAGGATAGCCAGAACATTTTTTAACGCCTATCTCTCATCTTAAAGAGAAAATAGTTTGCTTAACTGCTAGACGACAACAATAACAAAAGATATGCCATAAAGGGTGAACAGAATATCAGCAAAGAATCAGCAAGAGAATGACAGAGAGAAAGAGAAAAAGAGAGAAAAGGAAGAAAAGGGGGGAGGGGAAAGGAGACAGAACGTGACTCCAAGATGAGATCTGGACCGCAGATGGAGATAGTGGACCGGCTCAATCTGACGAGATGATATGGTTTAAAACTATCGATTGCGGCCTTTTGCTCCAAATTGTAACGGCCAGATAAGTGTTTCTGTGCAGATGGCTAGGAGAGTCAATCAGACGAATCGATCGGCGAGGTTAAATTCCCTGAGGTTTTCGGAGGCTATAACTTGTGCGTCGTCGAGTATTCAGTGGCATCGCAGGTTACACGGACGTCAATGGCAGGTTCTTTGTGTGGGAGGACTAGCAAGGCTTCTGTGGGCCTGGGAGCAGTGGGGTTTCTCTGTGACGCAAGCGGAACAACTTTTCTGAACCTGTGAGGCGAGAAGTTTATCTGGGAGGTGCGCCTGAAACTCGGCGACGCAGCGATTTTGCGTACATTTTGTGTCCTTGCGGTAAAACAATACACCTGGCCATCACAGGAAAGTGCGACTCCTGTTGGCAGTAATCTTTATAAGTTACTTGATTTACAGGCACTGCGATTCCTTAAGACAGCTTTCTGATTTTACCAATCTCCAATCTGTGGATACTATCAGGCCCCGGGCGTGGGAGGTGTATGCGAACACAAACAACTCATTCCTAATCCACCCGTTAGTCGATGTACTTATTGACCCCGAGAGTACGTGGTAAAGCGAAATGAGTTTTAATGGGACACGAAATTAGATTACAATGCACACATCGCGATTATTCTACGATATCTGTCGGGATGCGTGGCCAGACAGTCCCTCGCTGGCTTTTCATTGACATCAAATTAGAAAACAAAATTGCTGCAACATTTAGTTTATGCTTTTTAAATTTCTTCGTTCCTTTCTTGGGCTGGTGGCGGAAAGAATTGGGACAAAAAGATTTGTACTATCAAGGGTAACGTGGGCTTCAATCCCATGCCGAAAAGATGTTCAGAATTTCTTACTAATGGAATTATAGATCGGGTCACTGAGAACACGACTGAAAGATTACGGGACCACCTATTTTATTCTCAAGAATTATTGTTACATTGCGTACGTATGTGGACGTGGGAGATTGTGAGCACGCTTTGGAGGGAGTGAGTGGGGTGGGAAGAGACAACAAAGAGATGGACAGAAAGAGAGAGAAAGAGAGAAATAAAGTCATTCAATCATTCAATAAAATCACACCATCTTCATTGCACAAAACACTAAAAACAATAAAACATCATCATTATGAAACCAATTAAAAGACAGTAATTGCTTGATTGTGAAAAAAATTAAGCGGAACAGTTTCAAATATTCTCGAAGACTCATGCTTGAGGAGGAGGAAAAAAAGGCAATTCACCCTAAGATCTGGCAGCAGCATTAGGGGATTAGAAACATCTTGTCTGGCTCCAGGATCACCAAAAACACTCGGTGGCTTCGTGGCGCTAGATGCTTGATGAACTCATATGAGAGAGCTAGAAACAGAGAGATGGCGGAGGCGACAGTAAGGAGGGAGAGAATATCCTGAATGCTGTTGACAAAGTTAACGCAAGTAAAATTTCTAAAATTTCTTCTATAAAAGGCGACCGTTTGATCATTTTCGCTTTTACCTCCTTGTCTTGTAAAGATTAGCTAAAAGCGTGTACGTCATATGCAATGAACTTTCTTGTTTGTCAGATGTTCCCTGCATGCTGACTGTCCAGCTTTTAAAATGGCGTGTTAGAAGGTTGAAAAAAAGGTCGATGATTTAACATTATGTTTTTTTCCCCGGCTGCTTGTGCACTGAAGTAACTTGACATCACCGGGTTATTGTCCTTGGAGGTCACCATGCCCGCTGTTTTATGCTAGGACGACATTTATGAGGCGGACGTCCCGAAAGTCTGTACCACCTCCTGTAAGGTGTCCCTAGAGGTTAGCACTCCTGAAGTTTGAGGAAAACAACGACTTTGAAGGTCGCGAACCCAAGGCCGTTCTCAATACAAACGATAAAAGGTTCTGTCTAGTACGTCCTCTTGGTGTCGCCTTTTGCACCTGCGCAAGTCTAGGGGTCTGTCTTACTCTACACATTGCTATGGTAACCACGGAAGAGAGCCAGACACGTCGGTGTTTGAAATAATCATTCTTTTTCACAATAAACATGTTTGGTGATAATACTAATAGTCTATGTGATCAATAAAAAGGAAACAGATAACGTATGGAGAAAATTGATCTCAAAATCTATTTAAACAGAAAATCTGGATGTCCATGGTGCTTGGCTCACCCTCAGCAGCGCACAACTTTGTAATCACGTGATAAGAAAGGAAAGTTTGCTGACTGCAACTTGAAGCGACCAGTCGAGCAGAAGTGGATTCATAGCCTGAAGCGATACTTTATGGACGGCGAAGTCGTTATTAATCACTGATCTAAAATTTAATGCATTGACCCTGAGGGAATAATCCGCCATTTTGGCTTTCGAAGGCGATGCTGGCGTTTTGCCCTGTCATTGCATTTTCGGCTTTTCGTTAACCATCAGAGTAATTTCTGCTTCCTTGAGCTACTTATGTCTTGTGTTTTCAAAACTGAGTTGGTAGACATCAGCCTGTTCATATGCCCTGCTTTTTTGTACGATATTACGGACAGGATATGGCAAAATGGCAGCATGGTGGCTACGATAAATTTTGCTACAGCACGAATTTAGGGTCTATCCAGCAGTTTTAGAGCATCGGCGAAAGTTGAACTCGTGAAAAGCAACGCTTTCTGTTGTTGTCATTATAATAAATACATGAAACGTGCTTTCTATGGCTAAATATTTCCTTTCTTCTTAGATGATGTTAAGTAAGTTTCGTGTTTTGACTTCTTGTGTTCTTCAACACGTCTGTATTTCACATATCTTTAAAGACTTCGAAAAAAAGTTTCTCGTTTGCTTTTTTAACTGCTAACCCTACCACAGAGCAGGCGAAGGGAATTTTCATAGTTGTATGAAAATACTTTTGCCTCGAGGGATCACGGAAGCAGAAATATTTCGTCTTATCTCTTGACTTTTAGTGGCCATAGACTGCCGGCAGAATTCTCAACTTTCTTTTGTATTTCTATTGATCAAAGGCAAATGATCTCATAACCTCCTGGTGGTAGTGGCAGTAAACTGTAAGTGGTTTTATCAATAGTTTTACTTTAAGGATTTTCTCCAATGGCTTATTAAGTCATTTCCCCCAGAGTGTTGTTTTAAGATATTTTCCGAAGTCTTATCTTGATGCATTCTTTCCATAAGTCTTACTTTACAGTATTCTTTCCCCTCTCCCCCAAGTCGTGTTTCAAGCATTTGGTTGTTCTGGTGTCGACACTAGGGCAAGTTGTTGCTGACGTCTGGGATCAGCAGCTGCCTGATACCGGCTTGTCGTCACTCGAGAGCATAGCCATGGCGTCCTGATCATCTTAGCGTCTTCATGGTTCTCGGGAAAACGACAAGCAGATGGTATTTATTCTCAGGCGTGGGTGACTGTGCATGGGGTCAGGGTGGTTACAATACGTACTATATAACCCCGCTGCCGTGACTTGACAACTTAGTCACGGGGTCGATGATGCATGTGTGCGACTGCGAGTCTAATGATGTATTCTTCATTTGCAATCTCTGAAAACCGCCCATCGTGGTTTGCAGATTACAGTATCTTAACTCTCATGAGTGTTCTTGACATGATTTTAAAGGCTCTTCCGTTCTGTTAAAGCCGTTAGACATCGTGTTTTCATCAAAGGGCAAGACACGAGGATATCTAAATTTGGTTGCTGGAATCTAGATGTTTCCCCAAAACAACATCGGCGTGGCGTAGAACTGTTTTACAGCTGTCGTTAAATGTTCATTTAAGTGGAGATGATCTAAATATTTATCCCGCTCAAAGATCGGTAGTTTTAGCCGAGAGATCTTAGCTGCCGCTGTGCTTCCAGTCCACAGTTACTGAGCTTTGACTTCTCTGACCTCCGAGATTTAGCATGTGCCAGACGTTCCTGCATTGTCTATCGCAGCGTTTCTCAACCTTTTTCTTGTGACGCCCCCCCCCCCAGACGAATAAAGGTACGTCCGCGCGCCCCCCTTAGCCACTAATACCTATATGAGATATGAGAAAATGACCGCCTTTGCGGCCCCCTTTTCAGCAGCTTGCGCCCCCCTTGGGGGGGGGGGCGCCCCCCAGGTTGAGAACCGCGGGTCTATCGGTAGAGATAGTCCCAGGCTTACGGCACTCTTCGGTATGGCGCTGAGTTGGGCTGCACTAGCTTTAGCATCTTTTTCGATATATAAATGTGACCATAGGGCCCAGAAAGCTAACCTTGAAAACTGATGGGCACTTTATCCATGTAAATTTGATAGAAACGCTCAGGCATTCCTGGCCAGGGTCACAAATGTGTGAAGTCTTTCCTCGGACCTTTTTCTCTTCGATCTTCTGTTTTCCGTATAATACTATTTTCAAATTCCTTTTTCTTTTTAGGAAGAAGATTTAATTCCATCTGAGCTCATTCTGCAGACCGTGGCATAATCGGGGGGACGTTGGGAAACGATTAGATCTCAATTGCTTGGGTCTCTCAAAGCCCCCATAAAACCTGCTATTAGTCCAACATTGACGTGTCACCATGTTTGCAAAGGCTGTCGGAAAACGTGGGTTTTTCTGTGTGGGATGTCAAATCACATTGACGGGCAATAAGACTTGCTTGTAGCGTCATGCACTGTGTAGTAAATAATTTGGGGGTCGTTTCTCTCAGGCCTCAGCTGTGAAAACGTGTCCCGTGTGATTATTTTTGGTATGAAGGTCTCAGACTGATCTCTACCATCAGAGTATCATTCTTGAAAACCACCCGTTTGTTTCTGTTCTCTGGCACGTTTCTCTTCACATCAGGTCTACACCTGGGGTACAAATGAAAGGGGGGATACTTTCAATTCTGTATACCAATTCTTACAGTCACACGTGATTCTGAAGTGAATGGAAAGATGTGTTATTCTCAACCAAAACATTTTCTTTTTTACTTTTATAATTTTTTAATCGATCTGTGCCCCCTCCCCTATTCTTCCGATATCTTTCCATTTTCAGTGTGATTGTGGGGGCGTACTGGTGCAAGCATAAATGTTTGTAAGGTCGGTTGCAGTTGTCTCTAATGAGTCCTGTAACTATGTATTTTATGGACTTGTTTATCTTTCTTTTTTTTTTTTAGACACAAGACGAGTTTCTCCCTCACAAGGTGATATTTTGATGATTGTAAAGAAGGAAATCTAAGCTTACTTTCTTATCCGTTCTTTAACGAGTTCGTACTCATTAAGCTTGATTGGGCAGCTGCGAAAAGCATCATGTTTGCCTTTCATTTCTTGGTGGGTTTTTAATTACAATTTCTGCGTGGTTTTCTCCAGTAAAAAAATGGTCGCATTTTACGGCGAGTTGTACCAGTAGTCAAAAACTAAACACACAGAAATTGCGAAAGGTTCAGAAAGGATGTCATGCAATGGGGACTGATTGGCACTAAAGCAGTGGGAGATGTTCCCCCAGGCACAAAGGATTGTTCATGCTGTCTCATGCTCTGTAGGAGGTAACCGGTCGAAAGCCGTTGACATGATGTGTTTGCTTTTTATCTGTTTGTCGAAACGGGTGACAGAAAGACTGCCATGATAAGGCCTCTCGATGGCAAGGAGATATCCGGATGTCGTGATCTTGTCTTAAATCACGGGTAGCGAGGCGGGACAGACAAATGCTTGACAAACCTACTAGCGAGACCAGAATGGTGTTGTGCAGGACATACACTGTGAAGACCAGCAAAGAATCTTTAGTAGATGCTCTTAAAGATAGGCTGGGTACACAAACGGAAAATATGACCAGCAGTGAGTGATGGATATCGTAAGATAAAACAGAGCCATTAAACCAGGAACCGGGGTTTTGCAAGAAATCAAAGGCTGTAATTGTGGAGCAAGGCAGGTGTACTGTGAGTGAGAGGAAAAGAGAAAGAAGAAAAAAGATGTATGTGTGTGTGCGCGTGCAGACACGCGCGTGCATTCTCAAGGAAGGAAACTTTAAAAAATCACTTAAAAGCTCACCTTCTCCTTTTGAAGGACAAAGCGAGCGCAACATGTTTTCTTTATGATCGGGTTAGGTTCGTTTTAGTATAATAATTCCCAAAATATGAGTACATAATTCTGCTTAATTTTAAAGATATAAGCCTTCAAACAAAGGCATTCTCACCTGCAACTGTGAAGGCGGGAAAAAATACTCTCCTGTACTTACGCGATCGAAGTATTTGTAACGTTGAGTGTGCATGGTTTCAAGTCAAATGAAGAAACATCGCTCAGGTTGTCGTGTTCGTGTTTAGAAGCTTCGAATGAAGTTAAAAAATAATTAAATGGTCTACACTGAATTCACTCAACAGACTGGTAAGTCAGTCAGATCAAAATTTAATGGGCAACAATAGTTACCACTGACTGCTGATAAGGATTTTTTTTACAATTCAAAATATAATGATAGTTTGAAACATGTTTATCAATGTAAAAAATTATTTCTTCCTCATTTAGCTGCATGTAAATTTTCTATTTACTTACTTATACTTGCACGTGTTCCCGCTTAAGCTCCTTATGTTTATCACCCTCGATTCTTTTTTTTTCCTTTTGCAGCTGTTTCGAGCACGCACATCAATGGTGCCCTCGCACTGTCAGTTATTTTGAGCATTATGCTGGATAAAGATACGACTGATGATGTTGTGTTTGTGACTATCACACGATGTTACTTGTAGACCAGACTGTGTAAAAACCGTCGATGTTACATATCTGGTGCTTGATCTACCAAAGCAGTCGTAGTTGGTCGTAGTCTCGTGCTTTTGTATAGTAAGCACTGCTGTAGGAATACGATTTCTTCGGTTTACTGAAAGTCCAAAACTTGCTTGTACTGTATTATTGACTGGATAACAATCGATTTTGAATTTTTTTGAGCAAATTCTTGTGTACGGTGTGGGGACGAAGTTCGCACGGCACGTTTGAACAAAGCAGAGACCTGTATATACACATCTCTGAACAAAGTGAATCCACTGGCGTTTGCTGCCATTATCTTCAGAATTTCCTTAATGAGTACAAACTAACTGCATCTGAGTGTCTAACAGAACATTCAGCAACAGCACAATGTGTCCTGGTCAGTTTTCTTTTACCAAGGATTGCATCTTTTCTCTTCGACTTCAGCTAGTGCAGACGGCGGTATTTTTAGAAATACGTTTGCTTCGTCACTTACTGTTTTCTCGACAAATCCAGGTGTGCTTAAAGAGAAAAATATTAATATAAAATCTTTCATGGTTCTTTGTCATAAAATACCACCGGAACATGTTTTTGTGATACTTTGTGCTTTATTTCCAGCGATTTTCGCTGAGCGCTCCTGTTGTCCTTGAAAGGCTTGACTCTCTTGCGTATGTGTGGATGTATGTACGCGTGTGTACTAGCGCAATAAATTATAGCATCTTAAATGCGTCACTTTAATATTAACTACAGGAAAGATAAAGTAATAAAGAATGAAGTTCAGTGCATGAGTATGGTACGAACTTTTAATAATAATATAAGCACATCTATATAGCGCCTTTCTCCACCATCAGCCGGACTCAAAACGCTTTACATAGATATAGGCGCGCGAACACACCGGATTAAGACAGGCATCAAATGCATAAACAGGCATACATAGAAACATGCAGACACAATACACAGCAAAGTATAAACAAAGTTGATTAAGAGAGCCCTTTTCCTACCATCAAAGGTAGACTCAAAGCGGCCCACAAAGAAAGGAGAAAAAAGAAAAAGACAGCAAAAATCATGGACACTAGTCTCAAAACAAAGAGACTACTACCTGTCCCTCTAGTGTAGCCACTCAGGTAAAGAAGGTGAATGCCATCAGCACAGTCGATCCGGTCGACATGGAATCCTCTGCATGAAATCTTCGATAAAAAGTTCTGCTTCAAAATGTTGCTGGAAAGTTAGTATGAAGCTTTGATTGAAGCTCAAAGCGCAATTCTCGATTGCACGGCCCAGACTTCGCAGACTGGAACATCATTTCATCTACACAACTCCCGTTAGACCAAACAGTCATTTCAAGATCAGCCTCCCGGAGAAACACAATGTCTACCGTATCAGACCCGTCCCCCATTACCCACATCGCAACATCAAAACTCTGGAGAACAATGGCAAAAACAGAATCCGAGTCTGAAAACTGCTGACACACAGATCTAAAATCTCACAACAACAAGATGGCGCAAACGTGGCTGGAGAAATAAAATTATCCAAAAAAAGAAGAAAATGTCGCAGACACATAAATCCATCCTGGAACATAGAAAATGGCGTAACAAATTCATAGATCGATATTACGCACAAAACTTGACGCAGATCAAAAGAAAAGACGAAAAGGGATGGAGAGCTGTCACCAGTTAGGCGAAGGGAGATCACTCTCCACATCATCTTTTTCAACGTTCTGTCAATAGATGATGATGATGATGATGATGATGATGATGATGATGATGATGATGATGATGATGATGCAGGGTTTATACAGTGCAGACGCGCTCATTTAGAAGAAAATCAGTGTGAAAAATCAGTCAAACTCAGGCCATTGCAAACAGAATCTCTTTGTGGCTAACAGAAGTATTAATCTCACTGGCAAGGAGAGGAGGAAAATGTGAAATAGCAAAAGAACAGCTGTGAAAGATTTTTTTGTTGTTGTTGCGCCAGCTAGCCTTGTAAGTTTGTTTGATGACAAGATGCGGGGATGAAATCTGTAGGCTGCAGTGCTTCCCAACAACGCTGTATCTAGATAGTAGAAAGCTAAGAGAGTCCTCGATGGCGCCCTGATTCAGACACTAATTTTCACGACGCTAGATATTTCCTCAAAGGACGACTCAAAGTGAAATGAAATGCAGATTTGTTTTAATTAATTTCCAAAAAGCACGTATATCTGTATCAGAAAGTCTCGACAGCGCAGCGTATGCTACCGGAAAGCCCCAGTTAAAAATATTTAACTGTCTATTCTGCCAGTTCTGTGCATCATCAAGCGAACCCATTTTGAAGGCATGGAGACCATCAAGAGTGCCGTGACGACAGAGCTGAGGGGCATCCCAGAAAAATCCTCCCAGCAGTGCATGGGAGCACGTCTGAAAAGGATGGAAAAGTGATTTAGACTCGATGGGAATTACTTTGATCTCGAAGCTATATCCTTTGTTGTTATGGAATTGAAATAAATTGTTTGTGACACCAGTCTCGTTACATTTTAGACACACCTCGCATAAAAGCATTACCAAAGATTAATATAAAATACGCCATATATTTTAGGACCAATGAAATGTATAATGATTACTTAAATCCCGAATCCATATAGTCTTTGCTGCTGAGAAGGAAATTACTGATCAGTCAGTAAACCCACCCAACTTAACCCAACCTACCAGCCAACCCAGTCTAAGTCAACCCAGTTCAATCCAGGTTAAGCCAACCCAAATAAAACAACCGCTTAAAATGTGGATGCCATAAAAGCTTTTCCTTACAACATCCCCCAATCCATATGCTACACTCTTGTCTGCTGCCGTCGTCTAGAGTAACCGCCTTTTTTACATTTCTGACAAATTGAGAGGTTGTCGGTCCCGTTTCTGTCTTTCCGTCGAATTTAGATGCTGCCTGCTTACGAAAATGTGTTTCAGTGGGATTTTAAGGATGTCAGATCACGAATCGGCATTTCTGTCGGACTCAGAAGCTGTCGCGACACGCTTTAGTGTTTTTTTTGGTGGATACCGAGGCAGTCGAGTCCCGATGACCATCGCCCGTTTTGTACTTTTCTTGAGCCTTCCCTAGTCACGGAAGAAAATGATGCACAAGGTGTCCCCATAAGTCAATACGCTGTGAATGGAAGTCTCTTCTATCCCGCTTGTATCTCCCCTGGCGCCAGGAGGGCGTCAAACACAAGCATGCATGCACAATGGAGTGATGACGCTAATGCGGAGTGTTAGCCAGACACAGCCAGATGGAAGGCACGGAATGAGGCAGGATCAAACAACGAGTGGAGGGTCTGGTTAATTTTGTCTGTCTGTCTGTCGGTCTGCTTGCCTATCTGTCTACTTCCTGTCTGCCGGTTTGTCTGCATTTGAGCGTGCTAATTCGTGCTTGCAAGGTTTCGGTTTGCTTATATGAAGCAGACGTTAATTGATGAAATTGTCACCTGTGACCGTGGACGTGATGGTGGGGGGTGGGGGGTGCGAGTGAAAAGGACCTCCTCTCCTATGCTAATCGTGACAACAGGATCGTGTCTGGGGAAAAAAAGACAAAGTAAACACCATGCCACCCGTCTGGATGTCGTCTGCTTGTCGCTAGACTTGACCAGGATGATTACGTAACGACAAAGAGACAGACAAGAAGTTAGTTCTGTGACACCTTTAGATGGATAATTATTACCTCCACCGCGTCTCGTTTCTAGTTGATTCTCTGGTTCTGCCATCTTGGACTTGCATGTGACATATGCATGTCCAAAATATATCTGCGGATAACAGATATACAATTTGGTGGCTCAGTACAAGGACTGAATTTTGTTCATATTTAGAATTTTATCAGCAGCTTCCTGCGAATACAAAGATTTTAAAAAAATTCGGGGATCATTTCCAATCAGTTGCATATGTGTTGATTGGTTTTGTAAGCCTGTCTCTCTTTCTTTGCAGGCTTCCGTGTCTCTCAGCCTAATTTCCCCTATCAGCCAGGTTCTGTTTGTCTGTATGCTCAAAGGATGGTCCGACTCATCGAAAGATCCATGTTCATTTGGTATCGTTTACACTCAGGATCTTATCTGAAATGTTACCAGCCATTTCTCACAGCTCCGTACTAGAGTAACTCAGTTTTTAGGAGATGTCGACAGAAAAGACGTGATGCCGAGACTATTACAAGGGGCGAGGGCTGTGTGCAGTGTGGATGGAAAGAGGGGCAGACACTTGCCCTCCTTGAGTTCGATGTCTTAATAACCACGCAGGCACCATTGTGTCATTGGAGATTGTTCCTGTTTCAGTACCTCGGCACCATGCAGTCATTAGGGACTGAGGAGATTCAGAGACGAGATGGCTATGGATTTCGATTACTTTTTTTCCCCGAAGTCAGGGTTTAGCGGAAAAATGTGTTGAGGAACGTTAATAAGACGAATGAGTGAGTGAATACTGCTCACCAGCCCAATCTACATCAAATACGTTAGTGAAGATAAAATTGGCGTCTGGAGTTGTGAGACGCTTGCAACATGCGAAATGAGCCTCCTGGACATAAGGCCCTGCCCTCGAACACGTGTTTACACAAAGAAAAAATGCACTGTTATCATATGTATACAGAGGTTTATCGAGTTTATCACATAAACACACAAGTTTACTATGTATACACACAGCTTTTCACGCTTATCACGTGCAGATCATGGCATGCAGAATGCAGAAAGGCTTCTAATACGTATACACAATCTTAGAACGTGTAAACACAAGTTTATTGCTCGCAAAACAGGTTTCTCAAATAGTGAGAGAAATTCATCATCAAAATGAGACAGAAGTTTTTAAATTAAAAATTCAGTGAGTGGGATCGATGGTGTGTGTGCCTTTTCTTTAGAGGGCAACATTTTGAAATAAATGGGCGTAATAAAAGATACTAATTACCGAAAGGAGAGGATAAAAACGCGCTCGCAGAACAGAAGCTTTTGAAAACTGCAGCTGTCATGTGGGGATGGGAAGGGGTCAAGACTTCATTGACCGCGATGACGCAGGTAGCTGATTGGTCAACATCTCGATAACATAGGTTAAACAGTCGCACTGGCTGCGGATTTCAGTGATATTTTAATTTTGGATTTAGATAAGACCATATGCGTTTTTCAAGAATTAATTGAAAATTTCCAATGTATTTTTTGTAACAATGTCCACGAAGTGTTCTGTTAACTTGCCAGCAATTTTGAGCTAAAGTTCATGGCTGACGCGGGTTGGGCTTTTGAGAAAAATGTTCCATTCTCAAACTACCTGTCAGGAACACACGAGACGTGCAGACGGGTCACATACAAGACACACTGACCTCACAGCGTTCCTCACGTGTTCTTTCACACAACAAAATACTAAGACCTGTACGTGGGTTCCTATCTCTCTATAATTCAAAAATTGCAAATATGTTTCCCACTCTCAACGAATTTCAAATAAATTCTACATCAACATATCTCGCAACTAATTAATGTCTACATAAACCCTTCTAATAATATAAATATCTCCAGTCAATATAAGACAACAAGCAAGCAGGATATCCTTTCAACAACGTAGATGTCTCTAAATCAATCGTCGCTAAACAACTCCTCTTTCTATTAGTTTAATTTTCTTCCAATGTTCACCAACAGTTTCTCAGAAAGTAGATGACCAAAACACACTGTTAACATCAGGTCAGAACACACGTACTCACGGATATAAACTTGCCTGTAATACTCCTTGAAACTATACAGAAATACACAGCACTGCGAATCTCCAAAGCACACAACAATTACTCCCAATACAGAATCCACCAGCAGACACACAGTAACTGGGGAAACTCTTCAAACACCAGCAATACTCCAATCATCTGAATCCATCAGCAGACACACAGCAACTGGGAAATCTCTCCAAATACATAGCAATACTCCGAATGCAGACCTTTTCTTTTTCTCCAAACTCACACACCCCGGTACATTCCACCCAGACGATCTCTTTCTCCCTAAACTTCTTCAATCTCGCAGACGACCCCTCACGTCATACCTCCTTTTACGTCACGCGTTCTAAACCATACACCAAGCGTTCATCCAAGGGCCACTATCCCTGCTGCACAAAACAAACAAGGGGGCTAACTCCATTTCTGACATTCGCTTTTTCGCTTTCGACATACTGCACACTCTCAACCAGTCAGGGCTATATCCACGATCCCTGACACTCCCACACGTCTTTTTGTCTCTCATAACACTATAGGGCATCCTCAACGCCCTGTGTATCCATTGAAGAGTCGAGATGCAGAGCAGTGTTCATTTCCCACACACAACAGCACTCATACTGCCCTTTCACCCTTTATTAATTAAGATAAGTCATGTACGGACAGTACACATGACTACTTATACAAGCAGCCCCAGCAGTCGGTCCACTGGCAAAAAGAGCAGTTAGGTGGTTGTGGGTAAACCAGTCCTGTCTGTTTTTGTTGCCGAGAGTTCTTTTCGACGAAGGCATTGTTGAATGAGGCGCCTGTAGCACGTGTGACAAATGAGTCCTTTCTGTACAAGAAATCGCGGCCAGTGGTGCTCCAAGGAGGGGAAAGTAATTTGTCGAGCGGAGAGAACGAAAGAAAGAAGGGAGAAGAAAGGGAGATGACAGAAGGTGGCTGTGGAAAGATATTAATTATTTGACCAAAGATTATTATAAAACCATGGCAGCTGTTCCTCCCCCATAATGTATTGTCTCCATTTCTTGAAGAAGAGTTATTTTACTGATAACTGGAGACGTGCATATTAGGTTAAGGACTCTCGCTATTTATATTGTTGGAGCAGGTATTTACTCGTGACCTATCAACATGAATGCACGCAGCCACGCACGCGCACACACAAACTCTCTCACACGCATATACTCCCTCTACTCTCTCTTTCTTACTATACCAACCTTCCTTACGCCTGTTGCTACCTGAAAAATCAGGCTGTTTATTCATTCAAATATTTTTAACTGCACATCGTTTGACACAAAACTAAATGTGACAAAATTAAAGGTTAATTAAAAAAGTTGCCTACTGATGAACAAGCGAACATGCGCACCTGTGACAGCGCCAAACTTACACCTATTACAGCCTTGTGTATTTTCAAAGTGGACGATAATTTTTTTTCAGGCAAAAATATAATGTCACAGGATCTGAGAACTTTTGATCGTGCTGGTAAAGTAGGAAATCTGACACGTGACGACTAGAACCCTGCTCTGCATTCCACCATGGCTTCCAGTGCTCGCCTGCACTAATGAAAACAAAAATTAATCAGTGTTCGATCGATGATACAAAGATGCTCGCAATCTGGTTTCCATTTTCATTTTGCAGATGCGGCTTCAAAGTTTGGTTTCGGAAAAACCGCACCGCTTGATCACGGTTTCATTTCAAAGCTGACGAAATTTCATGTATTTCTCTTTCCATAGCAGGTACAGGTGTATCACACAGAATGCAATGGGCAAAAATGTGTAAATGCACAATTTTCTTACACACACACACACACATGCACGCACGCACACACATGCACAAACACACACACACATGCACGCACGCACACACATGCACAAACACACACACACACACATGAAAGAAAAAGTATGTTTAGGTGGATGATATCACTGCGTTTCATTTTCTGTATTAAAGGTAAATGCTGCAGGTTTATTATACACACAGAAGAGTTTTAAGTGATTAATTAGAATGCGGAATTATTCTTGCATTATCTCGTCAGTTTCCGTTTTCATTTCTTCCTCAACCGAAAATGATGAGGCTGCTTTGCCAAAGCGTCATTAGAGACGAGGTGAGCTCGTTCTACAGACACACCACTTTTTTTGTAAGTCAAATTATTTTGAATATTGAAATTCCTGGAACCAGCCTATCTCAGCTTCGAATATAAACTAGAAAATAGCAGTTCAAATAATAACGGAGGAAGGTTAGTTTGCTGACCTAATCTACTGGTTGTACGGGACCAGAAAATTTGCATATTGGTGAGCAGCAGAAGATGTAGCGCGCAGTTAGTCCCAGGGAGGAAGATGAGACCAAAGTTTTCATGGCAATCGCTGCATTCATGGACCGTTGAGAAAGCTGATCATTGACATATGCAAATTCAGTGTTTCGGAAGTAAACTCGCGTCGCCGGCTTCAGTCCTTTGTAGTTTAATCAAGATGTTTGTGTGAAAAGGAAAGACTGTATTTCTTTGTTTGTTTGTTGTGTGTGTGTGTGTGTGTGTGTGTGTGTGTGCGTGCGTGCGTGCGTGCGTGCGTGCGTGGGAGACCAGTGTGAATCATTCGGTCCTACAAATTTAGGGCAGAACGTGAAGGATGCTAGCAGCGACCTCCTGGACTGACAGTGAGTTAGAAAATTTCAGTCCAAGACGAAGAGTGTTGCAGGGCCAGCATCTTTTGGTATAAACCCTCGTCTGAGGCCCCTACCACGTCCGTGCCGGTAGCCAGCATGAGAATCCCATCCCCGATACTCGGACTCACTGTAATCTGCTTATGGTTCGTGTTCTAGATAGGTGATATGTCACGTGACTGGTGCGATCATGGGCACCATGCGTGCCTGGGGAAAAAGTCTGCCAGAGATCATAATGGCGTCGCTGACACTGAGCACTAAGGTATTACAGTGCTACAGCCGGTATAATCTCTGCAAACCTTTTTGAACATTCATGCATAATGAAGTGATTGTGATGTCACTGGATTTTCTTTTGGCATTCTGTTTGAATCCTGTGGGTGAAAGCCCACACATTAGATGTCTTCTCCCAAACACACCCCTTTAGTCGATCCCACTTGGTTATTTTCAGATCGTAATTAGGCAAAAGGCTTTTACCAACAATTTAAACAAAGGAATTAAAAATCTCTTAGTTATCATCCGGAAGTGATATACCGCTGTTTATATGTACCTTTTGTCGTAAAATCTGCCAGAAGTTTTTCTTACAATGACAAGAAGTGTCATGTTTTTACCTGATTTTGAAAAAAAGTATCATATTTGAAAGTAATCTGAAATTCTCTATGGTGTCAGCTGTTATGCATTTCATTATTATTTTCAATAGCGAAGGCTGGTTTTCACTTTGAAGTTAAAACAAATTTGTTTCCGGCTTACGAAAATATTTCCTTGCTGAAACTCGGACAGCACGTGCACAGTCTGCCATGCTAAGCTTCATTAACAATTCCTTTGATGAGCATCGGTAGGTGGGAAGTAAAATTTTATTTTTGTATGATACATCAAAAAGTTGACTTTTTTTACTTTTGATTTATTAAAACATTCGCTGTTTTTTATATGAAACATTTTAAGGTTTAACACGAGTGTGTATGTATGGTCTACTGATGGTGCGTGATAATTTAAACTACAAAGACGAGAAGAAATGTGACCCACCACTACAAAATGAGTCTCAAGTCGCACAGAGCAGTTTCGTAGTACAGGCCCAGAAATGTGATTAGGGTCAACTTTGTGCTACCAAACTTGCACACTTCAAACCTTTATAACTTACTAAATTTTAGGACTAGGAGAACAACTTAAGTATCAAAAGAAAGATGAAAACTTGTACATTTTAAAAATTTACAATTTGCAAAATCGCAAGTTTCCGACTTAAGACTCATTCTGCGTTGGCGGTTTAAAAATGATGTACAGTCTATTCAAAGGGGATGAAAAAAATATCTGTACTTTCAGTCGAAAGGTGTCTTGGAAGGAAACAGACTGCCTTCCACGAATAAAGATAGCAGGTGAAAAATAAAAGGAAATGAGGGAAGGTTAAAGACGAAAATTAGGAGGGACGGAGGAAAGATCACAGACACGTAGAAAATTCTCCTGTTGTCAATGATAGAAATTACTAGAAAATGATGAACAAGCGTAGCTCCTGTCTTCTTCTCATTTCTTCATTGTGCAGAAACACTGTAAATAGAGGCGAGAATATAACAAGTAGAGAGTAACAACTGGAAATGTATTTCAGAACAATCACCTTCGTACGGCACAAGGCATAATAAGTAATTGAAGAAATCAAAGGCGGGATGAGAGTTTCACTGTTGGAATAAAGAGAAGAGACTCAGAATGGACCATTCTAATGCCTATCATTGCTACTCTTTCATCATGACTGGAGGGTTGATACCAGCTCATGCTTATTATTATTTTTATATTTTTCTTGCATAATCAATAATAATATTTCCAAGTTCTTTTAAATTAAGGTTCTCGGTGATTTTTGTTTCATTTTTGCACGAAGAAAAAATAATCTAATTGTAATTGTAACAAATAACAATAATAAAAAGTTCAGACATCGTTTTCAATTGCTCATGTCTTTGTACATAACTCTGTCTTATCATCTCTGCACAGATACACCGTCATAATGTAAAAATAATGAAAAGCTTTTGAGGAAGCTCCATCCGTCATCCTTAGACCTGTCTCTGTAGCCAAAGAGCCCCTTCAACCTGACGTGGGCTAGACTTTGTGATTAACGAGTCTTTGCCCTAATGTGAGCTGACATGCACACAGTGGTGTCACGTGACGTGAGTAAGCTGTCTTGTTGACATGGCGTTCAGCCAGGATAAACCACATCTATAACACAGAGCCTGGAACTAAGACATTCTTCTTCTTCTTACTTCTTCTTCTTACTTCTTCTTCTTACTTCTACTACTTCTACTACTTCTTCTCGAGTCCTTCAGCATGTTTGTGATTATTTGTTTTGTTCAGAAATCGTCGTCTCTTTTGAAAACACGCAAGAAATTTAAAAAATGCACGCACTTGTCAAAACTCACGTTCTTCTCGTAAGGGGGCATTTTATGGGATCTCGCTTTGAGCAATTCTTTGACGAAGCAAGAAACTGTACCATTAAGCCCGTTATAGGACACTGCCATGCCTGCTTACATTTAGTTTTATTTAAAGAACAGTTGTTTTCTCTTCACTTCCATAAGAATTATTGGAAGAAACAATTATTGATTAAACAAATTTAAGGAAATGTGTTTGTCGTGTTGATTTTCTGAACTCACTGGGTTTAAAAAAAAATTACTGCTGATTGTGATCGAGAACATGATATGTAGGGGTCCAAATAAAGCAAGAAAGAGCAGTTGCAAGTCTCGGGATTTAAAAAGTAATATTTGTCCGTCTGACAAAATGAACTTTGTCTCAAATGTTTGAAATTGTGCAACTCTGCTGATCCACGATATTGACTTTTTGGCAAAGGCCAGTCGTACTGAGGTGACGTGCTTACTATTGTGTGTGTGTGTGTGTGTGTGAGAGAGAGAGAGAGAGAGAGAGAAAGAGAGATGCTTCAATATCTAGCACGTAAGATTATTTTAATTCTAGCAAAATTTTTTTCAGGAAATGCAGTTTTGTCACCGCTATTGGGTTCATAGACAAAAGTTAGTGCCAATCGCATATTCAGAATCTCAAGCTCTGAGAAAAGAGAAACCATAAGTACCTCTTACAACATTATGCAATTTATGTTCAGAATCGTTCTCAACAGTACCACAAAACCATATTGTCAGCTTCTAAACCTGACAGTACTAATTCAAACACTAAGCTTCTCGAAAAGTGTCTATGCTTTATCTTTAAATAAATCTTTTGCAAAAAATAAGTCAAAACATCTTACTTTTGTCAGGGTTGCTTAAGCCAATGACATTAAAAGAAGAAATGTTTATTCCGATTAATTCAATCATTAGGAAATATGGACTACTGACAAAGAAATGAATGGTAAGGACTAGTTCCACAAAACGCATTAGTCTTTCAACCTTTTCACATTTCCCCCATAAAATCTTAACATCAAAGTTGCGCCAATAAATCTTCGAATCTTCAGTTTGGCAGCATGTCCTCATTGCTAGATTGGCGTCCGTCAAAGTCATCTGTGTAGGTGTCTCTGTTGGCGTTCCATGGTTTGTCCGTGATTGACAGGGGGTACGTTTGCTGATAAACTGCGTGTCGATCCCATGGTATCAAAGAGAATCAACTCTTTGATGGGATGGAAGTTCTGAGGCAGAGTAAAGCAGGGAGTCTTCCTTACAGTGTTGATAAATGACGTGGTGTTGCCTTCTCGTGACACCGTCTGTCACAACTCCTTGCCTCGTGACCTTACTAAAGCTAAAGGCTAGGCTTTGGCGTCCAACAGACCACTACGTTATACAATAGCGAATGCGTGCCTTAGCCTTGTATGACAAGCTTTGACGTGTACCATTGGCTCGTCAGCTGGCACAGAGGCTCACATACCAAGATATGCCAATAACATGTATAAGTTTATGTTTGTAAACAAGGTATCTACCTAAAATGCTTTGTAATAAACTTTTTAACCATAATATTATTTGGAAATAGAAAATAGATCCTGTTTACTTTGTAATTTTTGTGCTATTTTTCAGATGATTTGAGAAAACAAAAGCGGTCTGAGGTTACATTATTTTTGGAGGCTACGGTTTAGCCTCACAGATTGTTACCAGCAGGACTAGTAGGATAGAAGCAACAGCAGCAATTTATATTCCCTCCCCTCTCCCAAACACACAAGGAGTGAAAAGTATAACAAAACAAAGCCCTCAGCTGCTGAAGGTATTCCAGGAAAAATGGGTCTTAAGGCCAGACTTGCAAGCGTCAAAGCTGGTACTTGTGCAAAGTGATGGTGTCAAGGCATTCCAGACACCAGGGCCAGAGAAAAAAGATCGGTGGCCGAACTTATCCTGTCTGATACGTGGTACATACAGGAAGTCTGCATGAGCAGATTGCGCTGATAAGATGTTAATAACGCAGACATCTATCCTGGGGAAGGCTATAGAGACAGCGGAAGCAGAGTTGTCCTCTTGTAGTCCATGCTGGCTCGGACAGAAGGCAGCACCGCTCGCAGCCAGTGCAGCTCATTGTGCTTAAAAAGCTTGATATTTATTTGGTAATTGATATGTTTACTTTTTGAACATCTTATCTGAAGAGTTTTGAAGCGTCCTTTACGCGTCCTAGCCTTTGCTCTATCTGGCTGTCACATCCTGTTAGGGTCTTCTAAAACGATAAATGCACTTGATCAGACTAGGCTGAAGTGGTTAGCCGAGTGGTTAAATCACTGAGGTCCAGACCGAAGAGAGTGCCATTTTGACATCCGAGTGGAGTAGCTAAGTCCCCCCCCACCCCCCTGTCGAACCAACGTTTGAGAATGAACGCCTGACTCTACAGTTAGGGAAGGTCAAACAATGAGAAATCGGAGACGATCACCGCCCTCACGAAAAGCTGGCCCCCGAGAAAAGTGTGTTCTCTAACATCTCACTCCTCAACGATCTCAAAAGGTTAGAGAACAACCTTTACCTTAAAGCCGCGAACAACAGAAAAACGCTCAAGGTGTTCGTGTCATCGCAGTTTTCTTCCTTGACAGCTTTTGACGTAAACTCCTTGACGTGTGCCTCCTGTCCGGGAAGATGATAGAATGCTACTGTCTGTGTGACATCTAGTGTCTATCAAGTGTAACGTGGCGCTTGAATGAGTTCGATTTATGAAGTTTTTGTTGTTACCTTTTACCCTTGGACCATAGTAGACCTCAGCGAAAGCGAGAGCCTCCCTGTAGTGCTCTGTCTACAATGTCACATCACCTCTGCTGGTATCTGCAGGGTGAACGAACGTCCCTGAAAAGACTGAGAAGGAAAGACGTCTAGAAATAAAACATCTAGTATGAAGGTAACTTTAAGTTAAGTGGATGCTACAGGAAAATCTTTGTTTAACTTTTCTACTTCTTTCTTTAGTTTATTTCCTACTTCTTTCTTTAGTTTATTTCTTTCTTTTTCTCTCTTCTTGTCTTCATTTAGTTCTCTTTCCTTCCTTTCTGTCTTTCTTTTTTCCTTCCTTGCATCATTTTTAATGTTTAGCCGTTATAAACTGCATATATATATATATATATATCGAGAGAGAAACGTTTGATCAAATTTGGCGAAGGTTTTACCCTAGGGACATGTAAAATAGGGACGCACATAAATAAAGGGATACGTAAAAAACGTTTCATATATCTCTAATATGTTTCGAATGTAAGATCTTTGCCAGAAGCGTTTAGACGTTTGTCCATGTCTGAGATATTTCCATACCAGATCAGAAAAGTCCGATTTACAACACGCTCAAGACCGTTTGTTCTTGCGAGGAATTTCTTCGCTTTTCAAGGAAACAATTTGGTTTTCTCTCATCCGTCGTCTTGAGAGATACCCTTTGGAATATATACAAACAGGCTGCCTACTATTAGTAAAGTCAAATTTGATATACGAACTCTTCTCCTTGTGAAGACACTAGCTGTTCATTGGTTTAGAATTGGAAGGGCAACAATTTGTCTTAACTAGTGCCACCAAAACCGTAAATGAGTTCGTTCTTCTACTTTGCGTGCAGAAATGTCCCAGTACCAAGTAGTGTTGGGGTCATGCCCTAAGCGTTGAAAGAAAACCCAGAATAAAAGAACTAATAATACTAGAGAAGCACAACAACGTAAGCCGATTTAGTTAGACTTCCTGCCTTGTAAGAAAATAGGTGAAGACGAGGAAACTGCTGTTGTGAACACCGAGGGTTTTTTCTCCTCGAGATTAAACAGGCCGCTGCATCTGCGTCCTTTCCTGTTTTTCATCCGGTTATATCGTGTTAAAAGGAAGCTCTTTTATCTTCCCGCTTAACCGCTTATAATTGTTTGTAAGAGTTGTTAAGAATATAACGTGTGTGACGAGAGACGGTGTGAGGTGTAAGAGCGATAAACAGAAGCGTGGATGGAAGAAAGTAAAGAAAACAGAATGAGAGGACGAAGAAGCAGAGGCAGAACCTTGACAGACAGTGAGAGAACGATAAACAAGAAAGAATGACAGAAGGCAAAAATCTGGGAAGAAAGAACAAGACAGTGAATAGGAAAGACAAAGAGAGAGAGAGAGAGAGAAAAAGAACGAAACAGAGAGGGGGAAAGAAGGGGAGAAGAGACAGAGGGGGATGGGAGAGCAGTGGGCAGCCTCAAGGAGTAGCAGCCTATTAGCTACAGTGCAACCGTCCATGAAGACTGGGACATCCTCTATGTGGAAGAGACATTTGAAGCACTGTCTGGTCCTTTGTGCACGTGCGTGTTGGGGCCGAGTGGGACCATCGCTGCATGCTCTGCATCAGCTTCAAGTTGTTGTCTATCATCCCGTGTCTATCACACGGCTATCTGCAGGGTTTTGCCCTGTTATGTCAACCATGGCTATCCCTGGTTAAATTGATCTTTGCACGAGCTGTGAACTCGATGGACAAACTGAGTCCCATTTCACGAGCCACTGAATAAATTAATGTACAGAAATGATTAAATAATGTTAAATAACTGAAAAAATTCCCCCAACCCCTTAACAGCAAAGCGATGACGACGGTGACGGTTTGTTAAGACGTATATAACAAGCATATTTAACTATCTTTCAAATAAGCTGTCAAACGAATTGTACCGGACCTTCAAAATAAGCGTCATGATTACATTTAAAGTCTTGTCATTCAACACATCCCAGAGATTTGTAGATAACAATGTAGTCAACCATCATATCCTATTTTGCTGTCGCTGTCAAGAGAAATGCACCAGACGTTCGAAATAACAATCGTGATTACATTAAAAGACTCCAGAGTACCCCCAGAAATTTGTAGATAAAAAGGAAGTTTAACTATCGCATCTCATTTTTAATGTAAGATGTCAAGTGAATTGTATCGGTTGTTTAAAATAAAAGCATGATTACTTTAAAGGACTCGGATAAGTCATCCATTAATAGATGAGTCTACGCTGTCACAGAGAAAGCCAGTTAAAGACTTACTTGACATCCTTCACCCTTTTAGCCTCAACAACATCGATACCAACGCCGATGACCCTCAAGAGACCCACAGCAGCAATACTTCGGCTACATTGTTGATGTCTCTACAGTGAGATTTGCAGAAACATTAATCGGCCCCACGTGTGACCAGAGAATGTCTGCATTGGGCGAGAGAGAAGGTTAGGAATTTGAACAAAAGCAAACCTGTAGATAAAGAGATGAAGGAAAACATGGAAGCAAACAAAAAGAAGCATAGCTGTTTTGAGGCTTTTGTGCGAAACAGTGTTGGAGGAAGGGGAACAGACAGTCTTGGAACAAACAAGGTCATCTACAGTCTTTATCGACTGCTGTAGACAAACTGTGTGATTGCTGGAAGACGCAGTGCCTTGAACACCAAGTGTGACCATACTGAATCAAGAATTTCCGATTTCTGGAAAATAGATTTTCAGCAATGAAACAGAAATTACTTCAGATTCTGTTTTTATTTCTGGCATTATTTTTGTTTAGAAGAGAAAAAAATAGAAAATATTTTCTATTTGTCAGACTTTAAAACATCCAGAGTCAGGTTGACCTTCTGGTACAAAGTCTTTATGATCACGTGATCCTGAGGTTCTATTATGACTCACTAGAATGCTACCTCTCACAAACAAGAAAGAACCGACTATCCTCCCAGCAGCCCATCTATTCAAGGTAAAGGTAAAGGTAAAGGTCATCCCATAACCTTTTCAGGTCGTAGGGGAGTGAGGTGTTAGAGACCCCACTTTTCTCGGGGCCAGCTTTTACATGAGGGTGGTGCCAATCTCCTCTCCCTCGCTGCCTTACCTTCCCCAACCCTCTATGGAGTCAGGTACCCATTCCCGTCAGCTGGGTCGACTGGGGGAAGTTTGCTGCGCTTATCGGGAATTGATCCAGCGCGCTCTCGGTTCGGAAGCCAGCGCTCTAACCACTCGGCCATCCGCTTCCCTCTGTTCAAGCCTGTCTCAGAAACACACTGTTCTCAAGTATAAAGAGATTTTGACAGACGGCAGTTTGGACAAGAACTCAAACAATGCAGAGATCGTTGATTACATATTCAGTTACCAAACATATATCACAAATAACAGCAGTAATAGTAGTCAAAGCTGCTATCAGAATCTTAAGCCACTTCTGAGGCCAAGGTCAGTGTTTGCAAAATGAAGAATGATTTAAAAATCAAATGATGGAAAAGCTTTTTGTGATCAAAAGACTGTCTTGTTTTTGTTCTGTATCGAGGGAGCGGGGGGTTGTGGCATTTTTGGGGGTGGATAGGGGGGTTGGATGGGTGGGAAACTGGGTGAGTCGTGATCAATAAACTCTACACCCAAGTCAAGGAACGGTAGTGTCTTTGTCATAATGCGATTTCATGGATCATGTCCAACCTTTAAATCATGCGAGAATCATTGAAAAAAAAACCCAAAACAAATAAAGCTAGTTTTTTGTCATTGCAATTACTCGTTTTGCAGTCGGCTTTATCCATTCTCATACGTGTATGTCTGTACATGTGTGTGTGTGTGTGTGTGTGTGTGTGTGTGTGTGTGTGTGCGTGTTTTAAGTCATAGGAAACGAGCAAATGATTTTGTCTTTCATGAGAGCATTATAACAAGTTACACAGAACTGCAAGGTCTGCTGTACAGCTAGTCGTGGAATAATTTGATGTTTTCTATTTTTACTAAGTTTTGACACAAGTGTTGCACTGCAGCTGATGACATTTAACCCTAACAGCCGCTTCTCGCAACTGTCACTGTTAATTTGTTTACATTACTTAGCTAGAGTCGTGTCACGAATCATTTATCGTAACAGGCGGAAGTGCGATATCCAATTACCTCCCATTACGGAAGTCCGTATCTAGGACACCTGCTGACCTGTTTACCCTCACGGGACGTCACGAGCCGGTGAGCTGCAACGGTCGCCTCTTGTAACGCAGGGGAGATAAGCCTCCAGTGTCGGGCGTCAGTGTCAGTTATCTGTCTTGAGCCTAGATCAGTCCTAATTTTGGCAAACACCTGATTCTTTTATCACCAGCTCATTTGTCCTTCATTTGGTTTATCCGCCCATCTCTCTCTGTCTGCGATCAACCTCCACCTCCGCGCGATGTCCTTCCATCTTTCTGTCTGTTGCTTTGCCTTTCTCCCGACCTTTCTGTCTATCCTGTTTAGTCCGGCCAGTCTCTTTCTTCCGAGTATTCTAGAAATAGTTTTTAATCTGTTCGGCTTCATCAAACGCAAACTCATTTCAGCATAGGAACCAGAGAAAGAGAACGCTTAATTAATTAGTGGACGTTTGTGCTTTTAAACGGGAACATGAAATACAAACAATAATTGATTACAGATATGATGACAAGTTTAGAAATTAAAGTAGTTTCAGTAAAACTGAGGAATCAGCAACATGTGGGGTTTATTAGCGACTCAACGTGCTCTAATACCAAACCTATTTCGTCTCTTACAAACACACACACGCACACGCACGCACGCACGCACGCACGCACGCACGCACGCACGCACACACACACACACACACACACACACACACACACACACACACACACACACACACACACCGTACTCGGAAACATACCAATCTCCACTGAGTCACTTAAACACTCGGTGAGATGTGTGTGTGTGTGTGTGTGTGTGTGCGTGTGAGTGTGTGTGTGTGTGTGTGTGAGAGAGAGAGAGAGCTGGTTGTGTTGTCACCGGTCCGGTCGGCGTGCCAGCGTGCAGCACGCGCAAAACAGGCATCGCGCGCGCCTCCCGCGCAAGTTTTTTCACCAGAGAGCTGGGATCCCAAGCTGTCGGGCACACAGTGGCGGCTGCTGTCGGTGCGCGGGGGATGTGAACCAACTAGAGCCACCAGCCAGTGGATGCGCGTGTCCGCACACTATCTTTACAACTTGCGATCACTTTACTCTCCAGAAAGCTCCAGCAACCTGTTGCCACAGAAAGTCAAACTTCTTGCTGCAGCATAGAATAAAAAAGTAGCAAACTGAAAACCTTTCATTCATCCGTGAAGGTGTTTTTTTTTTTTCTCTTGTCGCAGTCTTTATGATGTCTATATTAATGAATACACGGCAAGGAGTGGAAAACTTGTAGATTGACTCTGACAAAATAATCTTTGCCCGTCCTACTAAATGTGGATTCAGGTGTAAGAGGATTTGACCCACACTTGATGGGTTAAGTTGCCCGGAGTTGACACTGTGTTGTTGCTGTTTATCTGATGTGGATGGCACCAAGCTGTTTATGCTGGAGTTAACAGACGAGAAAGGTAAACATACTGTTTACGCTGCTCAACGTATACCGTGATGAAGGAATCATGAAATATTTTTGTTGGTCAGGGATAAACTATACTGGTACTTGAATCGTGAAGTAATATCAGTACATCCTTATGTTGTTTTGAAAGTTTCAATTTCTAGGTTTTTAGACACATTTAGAGAAAAATTAAAAAAGTTATCAAACATGCATAGTTAGCGAGTCCTCTATAATAGTTCTTCTTCACCTTATTGCTAATTCTTGTTTTTCCAGTAATATGTACAAAATGTCACTAGATAGCATTCGCTTTCTCCATCATTTTGACCTGACAAACAAGAAAGAAAAATTGTACAAAACTGCATAAACAATCTTTATATTAGGAGCAATTACGACACTGTTTTTTCTTGTTTCTCTTGTCGCGTAAACTATATCAGGTGACGGCAGGGTAGAACTTACTCTAGCGATTTTTAAGAGCGAATATTTGGAGACGAACAGCGATAACAGAACACCTGGTGCTAGACCCAAAACACTTATATTCGTAGATTCTTCTCTTTCCTTCAAGATCGAGGCTCTTTATTTAATGTTTTTTTTATTCTATTACAAAACTAGCTCCCGTACAAATCATGGTTTTATCTGGTTAGCATACCTAGCTGCGGAATGAATCCCTCTCGCATTTTTCCTCCTCCCTCGTATCTTTCTCGTTTATTCTTCCTTCTGTCACACTGGATAAGCTGCATTTAGTTCCTGAGAAGGAAGCACGAAAAGGTAGAATACCATTTTGGCTTGAGAACAACCAAGGTTTTCAAGAAAAAGCCGGTCACGTTTTCCAGTTTATTTTGCTTGTTTTTATTTTCTTTCCAGCAAAACTCTGCCCACACGGTGGTCCGGTTACTGTTCATCTGACTTCTTCATGGTGTCCCTGTGACTTTGTAGAAAGGGAGGAACCACGTGGCGACACAAATCCACATGTCGCTACCGACCAGCTGTACCGATGGGACGAACTGTTCTGACTTGGAGAGCGAGATGAACGTGGACAACACCTCGCAGTATTGCTCGCTCTTTTGTAACCTCAACGCCTGCACCCTGCAGGAACTTAGAGAATGCGTCAATGATTTCATCCGTCCCACGTGTTTGGAGTGGTTCTTTATCTGCATACACCTCGTCGTCTTCATCGTCGGCGTGGTCGGCAACTTCCTGGTCTGCTTTGTGGTCCTGCGCAGCAGCCACATGCAGACCGTCACCAACCTCTTCATCGTCAATCTGGCCGTCGCTGACTTTGTCGTGCTCATCTTTGCGTCGCCCACATCCGTGCTGCAGGCCGTAACGGAGACCTGGTTCCTCGGCGAGACCATGTGCAAGATCACCAATTTTATTCAGGTGAGAACCGGTTCAACATCACCCATTTTGTTTCTGTGCCAACAGGTGTAAGATCACTCAGTTTGTTTATGTGACAACAGGAACAAGACCCCCAACCCGCTTTAATTAGTTGCCAGCAGGTGCAAATTGCCCCCACCACTTTATTCAGGTGAGAACAGGTTGCGTAGTATACCTGGGGTGCTTGGTTGCCTGTGTACTAGCGCTTTGACAGCGAGTCTACATGCGTGTCTACGCTCGTTATTAATGCGATTGTTCATCACTCGACCGAGCTGCGGTCCATGAGGTGATCGCATTATACGACGGGATGTGATAATAACCAAACAGCACCGTAACTCTGTTCTAGCCTTATTTTCCGTTTCGTTAATCTTTCATTTAGGGGTTGTTTACATCCACCGCTGTAGGGGTTAGTAGACTTCTGTTCATCGTTTCATTATATCGTCTGTCTGGTGGCAACCGCCCTGTGTGCCAGCAAATTGTCTGTTCTGAAGAGAGGGTCTTTTTAAGAGTTTTAAAAATAAAATTACAATTACGCTCTATTTTTGTAAGTAGATGGTCTGGCAAAATTTCATTGCCGTCTCCCAGTTGTGTTGTCAGACAACATATTTCTCTTTCCCTCATTACGTCTTTGTGTCTTGAATGCTTTTAGTTCATTCTAGAAATAGTTCTTAGATTGAGTGTCAACTAATTAACTAATCACACCGATGCATTGTGTGTGTGTGTGTGTGTGTGTGTGTGTGTGTGTGTGTGTGTGTGTATAACTCTTAGGATATCTAACACAGAGTCTAATAAGGATGCAAGACCATGATGGCTTGCGGTGGGTGATATAGTAGATGTGTACAGTAGATGATGCACAGGTGTACAAGGGACAATGCAATACAGGTATATATAACGTGGATGACGTTTAACACTGCTGTTGGTGACAGTATGCATACCACGTGAATGCACGCCACACCATTTATGACAAAGTTGAACGACGCTACAGGAACACAGAAAAAAAGGGACGACAAAAGAGACCGTGTAATATGTCAAACTTTTAAATAAAAGACAAAAAGAGCCTGACGAATAGACTTCTTTTTCAAACGGAACTCAAGGATTCACTTAGGGGCGAAATCTGCATTTTTAGGGCAGGCAGACATCATCATAGTCAGGACATTGTTTTATAATCACTTATTTGTCTGTAGCACAGTCTGGCCAGAGTTTTGAATGCTGAAATTCAAAATTAGTACCGAGACATTCTGAGAGAATTCAAAGCCTTTTCCCTTCTGTTCAACTCTCTTTATACACTTGGCAGAGAACGTTCTGTCAGTTTAAAGCTTTAGAACGGTTCAGTACTTCAGCTGTACCTCTACAACTGCCCTACAAACAAAGGGAGCGCGAAGTGTGTGGGGGGGTGGGTGGGGGTGGGAGGCGAGATTATCCCTACTACTAAAACCCAAAAGGTCCTTGATCCAGATTTCGTCTCAGGACACCCTATGGATGCAACACTCATTGTCAGGACTGGCCGTCGACGGCTTTTAATGGATACTCCGGTTTTTCCCCTCTTCCATTATTCCACTTCTCTAATAGTGCTAATTAACTAGATGACACCTCTAGCCGACCGATCGACCGACAGACCCATCCACCTACCTCACAAATAAAGAGTTGCGCACAGAATTGTGCCTACATTTGGAGTGAAAGCTGGGGAGTTAATGTAGGCGTGGACAGATGTGGGGAACTTGATCTCTACGGCACGTGGGCTAAACATAATCGTAATTTAGTCGTGCGAGTGTTAATATTTAAGTATGGCCAGAGCTTATGTAGGCACGTTGCTCAGTATATCGCTCTGGTTGGCGAGTGTCGACAACACAAATTTATTGTCTCATGAGAAAAATTCCTGTGTGTATTTCGCTGCTAGTCATTTGCAAGAAAAAAAAATGTGAACAATGAAGAATGCACAGAATAAAAAGGAAGTGGTCATATAAACTTTTTAATACTGACATGCTCACAAAAATGAATATAAATTATTGCTCACATTCACCCTTTAAAAACCCGTGCATCCCCGAATAGTCTGTCGCTTTTTCTCTCTCTCTCTCTCTCACGCACACATGCCGTCAAGTCTTGCTCAGCAGAATTATGGACAATGGAATGAAGCTTTGCTTTACTCCGCCAATTGACAATTTTGGCTGACTTTTTTTTATGTGATTCGGGGTTTACATCACACGTTAATTTTCGATAACGGTTTCGACTTTCGAGGTACACGTACTGATATTCCAATGCTCTTGTTCAACGGTCATTATGTCAGAGATATATGAATGATGCATCATAAAATCAGTAATCATTTAATTGATTTTTCCAATATTTATACATTTTATTATGTTTTCTTCAGTTACATAGCCTCTGGACCTCCTGACAGATTTTTAAACACCATGAAGGTCGTCAGAGTATTTGATTAAGGGTTGCTGTCAGATACAGTGCAATAGGTAACAATGGTGTGGATGTGCAGACACGTAACTGTGACGTTTAGATGTCCGACTCACGGAGTAAGTGTTGGATACTCGTAGAGCTATTTTATGATCTGGAATCTGGGAGTCTAAAGATTTAGGAAAAGAAAGCGATGAAAGATAACAAGATTTAGTTTGAATTTTCTCCTACAGCGCTGACATGCATGGCATCGGTGTAATCACATAGAAAGCTTAGGCAGAAGATTCTCAAGGGTTTTCTCCCCTCCCATCTGAAAAAAGCCGATTACACACAAGCTGTGCGTTGTTTTCCCGGAAGGACAAACCTGAAGACAAACAGAATCTCTCTGTAACTCATCAGGCTTGGCAAAGCTCATCATTTCGCCGTAATTTAATTTTCGTCCACATGTAATCACTCTTTCTTTAACCTTGATTAAAATGCAGAGTTGTTCCCCCTTACCTACAGCCACGCCCACACGCCCGTGCAAATATTCACATTTGTTTTGACGGTTGGTTGGTATTTTTTTTTAGAAACTGCAGCACCGGTCCTCAAAAATACGATAGTTTAATCATGAAAACTGTAGTTTGGGCGGGATACAGGCTTATGAAGTTGTGGTGATGTTGACACACGCAATAACACATACGGAATGATTACAGCTGCAGCTACTCACTCTGTAGATAGTTTACACAAGGTATTTCAGTCTAAATTCAAATCACCATTTCGGTCACAAAAACACTTACCAGTGTTACTATATTGGAAAAAGCATTTTTCGCTTAATTTCTTCTCTTTGGTGGAGAGAGGTTCAAGTTGATAAACACGCTGGTAGCAGAGGCAGGAGACTGATTGATTGTATATTCAAGGGCTGCTGCTCCATAAAAGGGGAGCAAAAAACAATGATTATACAATGTTACATTCATTAGTACATAAATGTAAAATATCAATACAAGTACTGTCTTCAAATACAATTGTAGAGTACCTGGATTATTCTTACTCTGTAAGCTTTATAAACTGAAACGCATCAAAAAAGATTCGATGCCAGATTTTCTACAATCGCCGTATTGGTCGAACACAGCAGCAAATTTGTTTTTAAAACGAATAAAATGAATATAAAATTTCCTTTTTATAAATCTTGCTCTATTTAGGGCTTTAAACCACAGAACAAAGTGAGCTTTATTCTATTCATTGACACAATGGACAGAGCAGATTACGTGCAGTATGTTATCCATATTGATAACAATCAACAACAATAAGACACCGCATACAAAGTAAAAAGCACTCTGTAATATTCCGTGAGCAGCCTATCATAGTTTCAACCAGTAACGAATATATATATATATATATATATGATAACTGATTTTACTGTTACTAGATATCTGTTTAATTCCTCATAAACTAGATTATTCTCAGTTCCGCACCCTAATATAACGTAGGCTTAACTTAAACATAAGCAATTTCAAAAATACATAAAAGAGACCAAAGAGTGTTCAATATTAAAAATAAATCTTTCTCCTCTATTTTCTATTTCCTGATATGCAGTTGTAAAGCAACAATCCCAGCTATTGATAAATATCAACAGACATTACAGCACTCTCTTGTCGCCAGTCTTGCAAAAAAACAAAACAAAACAAAAACAAACTACAATAATACTTTTATTTAAATTTATTCTTAAGTCCAAGGTAGATAAAGCTACAACTATATTATTTAGCTGATTTTGTAAACCAATAGTTTCAGGTATCAAAACATCATTTGCAAATAATAAAATTAAAAGATCTAAGTAGTCTCTAGATAAGTAGGCGCTCTGCTTTTCAATGAATCAGAGGAAAGAATCATCTTATTAGCCAAATGAATTAAGAAAGAGAAAATAATACGGCTTCACCCATCTCCTTGCTTTATCCCTTTGCTACAATTTATATAATCCATTAGCTGTTCTTCACACTTAATTGTCACTTTAACATTAATATGCAAGGTTGAAGTAGATCGATATAATTTGACTAAAGCTCCATTGTAAACAAAATATTTCATTCTAGTAATTAAATCAAATGCCTTTTCAGCATTTATAAATGCTTGTGATTCACAGCGAACTGCTCTTGTACCAAACACAAAAAAGTAAGCAGATAATCAATTGTTGAATAACCGGCTTGAAATTCTCCAATGTAGTTTTCATCTATCCAATACTAATGTTAATTATAAAGCCATATACACCTAGCAACGTCAAATTATGAAAACTATACTCTAGTAAGATATGGTACAAAGTTATTATTGATTAAATATAATAAACGAACGATGTGTAAATTTAACAGCAGAGTAAGAAAATAAGAAAAGATTGCACAATTAAATTCTTCCAAAAAGGTTTCTACAAGACAAATAAAGTCAAAGGACATTGCGAAAGGCAAGAATTAATTGTCATCGAGTTTACAGTGCAGCCCACATACCCACACACCCACACCTACACGCACACCCACTCACAAATACCAACCCACCCACACATTCCATTGAAGAAGAAAACGTTTCACGAGCGTCTGTGACATGTTCACCTCCAACCCCTCCCCCCTCCCTCGCTCTCAGCTTTACTGCCCTCATTCTTGCACACAACATCACGATTCCTGTGAACCACAGACAAACTTGAGGCGCGCTAATTTTTGCTATCATTATCAGACACAAAATAATTTACACAGATCCGAGACTGTAAAACATGGTCCTTTCTAAAGAGAGGGTGGTCGATCCTTTCTCTTATTTCAACAAGAGAGCACTACTATCATCAACAGAAAATCTCTTACCTTAAATAAACAAATGGTTATACACCATCTTCATCGATTTATCCTCACTTCTTGCTTTCATCATATCAGGATTTAACAACTTTCTCAGAGCATGGGCGCGTAACCAAGAAATCTTCTCCAATGAAGAGTTTAGATTCCTCTAACTACTGCAATTTTAAGACATAAACTTCGTCTTTGAAAAACATAGAGCGATAATGAGCGAGTCTTACTTGGCACTATGTCGATGTACATGATCAAATTGTATATATTGTTTGGTATTTCCAACATTTCCATAATAAACTGATTTGCGATGTTCTCATAATTTTGTGTGACCTCATTGTCCTTCCTGTCCAGACAAAAAAGCAAATTATTCCGTTTAGACCTGCTTTCAAGATCGTTGTCATGTCTCTTCGCTTGATACAGCTTTTTCCGTAAGCAGTTATTTTTGACATGATTGCTGAAGCTCGTCGAATCACCGAGTTCTCTGTATCTCTTGTTCTTAAGGGTCGAGCACCAATCACTTAAACCATTAACATCGCTTTTTAGTTCATCTGACTTAGAATTCATGCTCTATAGAACCGGAACAATAGGCGATAATTTTCGTTCTTTTCTTTGACTGAACTCTGTATGCACTCCACCCACAGCCCTGTCTGTACTGCATTTCTTGGTTGTATTCACAGTACTCAAACCTTTCTGCCTCAAAGTTTTACCTTTACCTGTAGAGCCAGGGTTTCCCATCACCACATAACATAAGGATGTTGCCCAAAGATAGGAGCGAGAACAACAAGAACTTGGACATGATCATGGCGATCACACAGGTACCTTCAGTTTACCTCACTTCTGGTGCACTGAAGATGACAAATGTGATTATAAAACATCCACAAACTTTCCCAAAAAACCCCAGCAACAATAAGCAAACTTGTCCAAAGACATGCTATACTACACAGGCAACCCCACAATAAATAGTCAATTACAATAAAAAAATTAATTAATGCAACAAATTAAAGTGGCGCAAAGAAAAGCAATGACATAGGCAGCTCAACATTTGTAGCTGGATAAAAAAATAAGATAAATTAATTAATGTTGTAAAACGTTTAGATTACAGCTTTGAATAAACAATGAAACTATCGCACAGCACCTATCTTTGCGCCTGACGGTGTAGTTTTTAACCTAACGATCAGGTCAAGCATCTTGGATGTCATATGTTGGAAATACATGTCGGAGCATTTTTTGCTATAAAATTCTATCCTTTGATTTCCGTCCGGTTCTGGTGTAAACTACTTGCACTTTTCCTGATAAGATTATATTTAAAGGAAGAGAAAAAAAACAGCTGCCGTATCTGCACTGAAAGGCAAACTCAAAAAACAGTTCAAAGTAAGCAAACGAATCAGTCCAACTACGTGTAACGTATTCCGCAGAAGAACCAAAAAGAAATGATAATAGATAACTAGATTAATCTCAGCATCATCTCAGGTCTCTCAGTTAAACAAAAAATAACAACTTAAGAACTTGCGATGCTGCACCAACTCATACAATTATGCCTTTTAAAAATCAGTTGCTTTTCTCTCCCATGCAAACGTTTCATTAGAGAAATAAGACTGATTTGAAACTAGCCAGGGATATTCCCAGAGTAAAGAGCATGATTACCAGGCAAACAGTTGTGTTTGCTCTCTTTCGGCGTGGATCAGCCTTTTGGGTAAGATTAACTCTAATTTCAAGAGTCTTCAAATTATGTATGCTCTTGTGTCATCTAGCAATTTCAGGGGCTCCCAAAACATGTTTAATTTGAGCTGTTTAAAGTTTCAGCAAGCAGAGTCCCAGAAATTTGGAATGGAGCTTTGTCACGATCTGCGTATTTACTGTGGACAGTTTGGTGATAGTCTTGACAGGATTTTGCCTCCTTATCCTGTTTTAAAAACTAATACAAGAGCCGACACAGGAAAGAAACCAGGCCTTTTAATGATGAAGTGATTTTGGAACGCCTTTGTTTTAGAAATAATGGAACAAAAGGAGAGATGTTCAGCTGAAATTGAAGATAGCCTTTCGTGTTCTGAAGCTGACCCCTTTTGCCCAAAGCTGTAAGGATGACAATGGATCTAAACAAAAAGGGTCCCTTTCTTTGGCTTGATCAGTATTAGCTATGGATCAAGAGCAAAATCGGTGCACTTTAAATGGCCAGTGGGTCGTGCAACCAGAATTAATTGGTTGACGGTGGAGATGGCTACACGATGTGAACAAAACTCATTCGACACGGACGAATCTTGACTGGCACGGCTACTGTTGTTACCTGTTGTTCTGTTGTTGTTATTTCATGGCTGCTGTTCCACTGATGCTGTTTCAGTCGATCAGTTCTGCATCTGGGCGCTCAGAAATACGCACCAACCTCACCTCAGGCTCAGCTAATAAAAAAAAGTGAAACTGCTATATAACACCACGAACGGAATAAACAAAACAAGAATGTTCAGCCTTCTCCAAACAAAACCCCACACAAAGCAAAATAAAATATACAAGAGGACATACAATTAAGACCAAAATCTGAACAAAAAAAAAAACAAGCCAGCACCAAACACCCACAAAACTAACCGCTGGTATTGTTCAGAAACGGTTCCCACGCTGCTCAATTTTTTTCCACGCATGATGTCCCGTTGGTAGTAACTTCACTTCATTGTCGGTACACTGATTATGATGTTGCATTGTGGCTGTCGGCATCCAGGCAAAAAAGAGAAAAAAAGAGAACTCCGCACGAGAAGCAGTTGAGGTGTTATTGCAAGACGGACCCTTAATACCAAAAATTCCCGCACGCTGAGGAAATATTTTTATCATAGTTTGTCTCAAGGGTCTGTTTAGAGCAAGATGCTTTACCCTCCTAGCGTAGAATCACGAGAAATGCAGATACTTAAGGCCTGTTTTTGTAAGCATTTTTTTGATAGAAGGGATTTTGCTGCATTGGTCGCTAATGGCAAGTGACAGATTATATAGAATCTTGATGCCCAAAGTGGAGAATTCCCTTTTGGAAAGGAAGAGCCAGGATCCATAGGATCATGCTACAGGGCGAAATGTCTTTCTCTTCGCATCTTTTCACATGAAACTAATGTCTGTTTGATAAAATAAAGGAAATTTTTTTGTTGACAGAAGATAATAAAGGATCTTCTCACACTGAAAAAAATAAAAAACTCTTTTTTGAGTATTAATCAAATTTTCTCAAGCTTTTTTCCTGTCTATTTAACCCATTCCTTTCTGAGTTAATTTTAAACTATAGGGATCTAAGATTTAATTTTTGACTACATCTAATGCAATGTATTCTCTGTTGGAGGCTTACGTTTGTGAAACAGTTCTGGCTGAAAGAAGTTTTGACAATCTCATGTGATCATGGTGCTGCTTACAACAGCGAAAATACAGCATAACAGTCAAACGGACGAGAGGGACACTAGGGGTATGGAAAAAGGGAAAGGAGCAAGCGAGAAAGAGAGAATACGAGAGAGAGGAGGAGGGAACAGACGAATGAAGGAGAAAAAGAGAGATGTTTATAATGAAGGCTTCAGGGTTCTATTATACTTAGTACAAAAACGTCTTTACTCGCGGGAAAATCTTTTCACAAAGATACCTTGATGTACATATAATGCACGTGACGGGTTTCCTGTTCACTCCCTTCTGACTGTCGGCAAGTGAGGCAGGGTGGGACTGATCATGCCGAAAAGTAGAAACGTCTTGGCTGCATCTTATTGCCGCCAGCCTGTGACACGTTAACGAGTGACGAGGTGCGCAATCTCAGCTGCACCGCGCACACCGGTGACGTACATTGGATTAGTTTCCATCGGATCTATACTCGTACTACGTCAGTGTTACGACCTGGACACGTCACCGCTGTCCCTCGTCTATTGCAACCCGAGGAACACTATTTGCCCCCCGCACTCACCCCTCTGTCTGCGTCAGGCGAGCGAAACGAACGTTGTTTGTGCGAAAAAAATCGGATAGACAGAAACTGCTTCTCCATCCCCGGCCATTTTGTCTAGACGCCGCGAAAGAAAGTCCGTCCCTCAGGATTACAAGGCTACTCGCAGCCCTCTCTTAACCGTCTGCGACAGCTGGCACTGCTTGTTACGACTATTACACCTACTTCAGTCGTAATTTCATATCACTGTTTCTCTGAAGGATTGGAACTGAACCTTTCTACTGGCATTTAAAATGGATGGTCTTTATAAGGTCTTTTTAAGTGATCACCTTTTTCATTCACGAAATGGTGAGGCAACAGTGGATTTCATGGCATGTTGAAGGCTTGAGTCCCATGTACTAGTTTTAATATCTTTATGGCTATGGTTATGTTCCAGTAGTAACGTATGTTATAAATATATGTTCTCAGGGTCAGTCATTGGGCCTCTATTGTTTACTGCCAATGTCCAGCCATTTGGCCCTGTGATCCGCCACGCTGGCTTGTGATACTGACATCTGGCTCAGCTGTTCACCAGGACTCAGCAAACCCTCGACTCTGTCGAACACTGGATGTTGACGAGCAAATTAAAGCTCGAGGTGGTGAAAACTAAAGTCATGCAGATGGCCTCTCCACTGAAACATCTGCTTTTGTCTTCATCCTTCATTTTCTCCGATTCCACCATCACTTTCTTCCAGTCTGTCAGAACTCTCGAAATTCTTTTCGACACAACATTGTCTTTCGAGAATCATGTCAACTCAGTTTCAAAATCCATCTTTCTTGAACTGCGCAGAATCATCCGCATCAGACATGTCGACTCGGTTGCCTCCACCAAGCAGCTTATGTCGGCATTTGTGTTGTCCAGTCTCAACTACCTTAACTCTCTGTTTATAGTTCTGCTAGCCGCCAGCTTGACAAACTCCAGAGAGCTCAGAACAATGATGACCGCATTGTATTCCGTAAGTGGAAGGCCGACCATGCCACACCGCTTCTACACGATCTCCACTGGCTGCCAATTACAAGCTCGTATTGAATTCAAGCCATGCTTTGCTATCGTGTTGTTCATGGCCTCGCCCCAATCTGTCTGAACTTGTGTTGCCATACCAGCCTCACCAGTCAGTTCGCTTGGCCCACAGCGGTTTTCTCTCTGTTCCACGTACCAGACTAAGACTTTTGGCCGTCGCTCTTTCTCCTTCTCGGGGCCCTAGTATATGGAGTGGCCTGTCTCCATCTCTCCGTACATCGGAGTCGGTACTTGCTGTTGTCTTTTCTTCTCCACACTCGTATCTCTGCGTTCCTTTATATTCTTTTATTGCTAACCGGTGAATGTTCGTTGGTGTATGTTGTTTGTACTCGATTGTGACGACTACATCACGCGGTCCCTTTCAACATCTACCCCTCTTGTGAATTCATGAGCTCGCCTCCGTATGGGGAAATGCGCTATTCATCATCATCGTCATCATTTGGGGGAAAAAAATATTGTTGGGACTTTCACATTCCTGCAACCAGACACAAACTATATACATTCAAATTCAACTAAATTCTGACATCCACACTAACCTACGTTCTCAGAGTCACACTAATCCACTTTAAAAGAATCGCACTGTTACATTGCTATATTCACATTGTTATACTATTTTCTTCACACTGTTACAGATATCCATACTAAGCTACATTCGGATACTAGGATGCATTCTGCTAATTTTGCTAAACTTCATCGTAATACACTCAGCTACGTTTTCAAAGTAACACTAATCTCCCTTGATGATATTAAACTGAGCTTACACGTGTTTCGAGATGATAACCTACTTGCTTGTTATTTGTTTGCTGTCGTAAGTCTTTCGGGTCCAGTCTCTCATTCTCTGAGGGCGGGTGTGGTACACTGTGTGGGAAGCTTGTCACGACAAGACTGTATCGTATTAACACCAGTTGCCCAGGGCGATGTTTCTCTGTAACTGCTCGATACGGTGCCTGTCATTTCTGGCATCCGAAGCAATAGTCCTCTGGGAGTTCTTGAGACAAGAAGTAATTTATTTTCGTATGGAAAGTAATTTGCAATACCGCTGGCGGGGTCTAGCTGCACTCCTGACCAACCTAGGCATTATGGAATGATATTTACCGTGGCCCTGTCATCAGGTTTTATCAAGTATTCAGTGTCATTTACTGAAAAATATCAGGCCCAAAGCCATTATCTGGCACTGGAGAACTTTAACGTAAACTTTAAGAAGGAAACTAGACCACATTTGACATATTATCGACATATTGGATCAGTTATGCTCACACAATCATACATTATTTAATGCCATCATGTTATTAAAAAAACCTATTTAAGCATATAATCGGTTGATATTAAAATTAGTTTTCAAGTCAAATGCTTGAAAGTGAAATCGTTTATCAAGACAGTAAATATGTGTTGATGTATCATTATACGGGAAAACGGAATAGACAAAGGTTAGAGCACTGGCGTGCCGGTTCGATACCCGTGTTACGCAGCGAACTCTTTACAGTCGACCAAGCTGTCGGAAATTGGTATCTGACGCCATAGAGGATTGGGGAAAGAGATAAGAGAGAAAGAGATAAAGAACGACTGTTTTCATTACACATTACATCATTATACACCATTTATTATTATTATTTCCGTTTTGAATCTTTAATATGCACTGTGACCTTCTCAGGCCAGATAGCGTATCGTGCTGTCAAGAAAAATAAGCCTTCTGGCTAATCTGTCTACAATCAGCCTTCCAGGTTAGTCTGTCCAGAGACTTTAAAGAGAGAAGGACTAGCTGCTCAAGCACGGGAACAGATAACTTGCGTCGCGCATGCGCTGGACTAAGTCATTGCTTCGTTTTTTCCGGTTTCACTTTACACGGTGTGTCACAGAGCTACTCTCGTAATTATTCTGAGATATGTGTGTGAAGATAATAAGTGATCTATTATAATATGCAGTCTGTTGTAATATGTTAAATAATTTGATAAGATAAGCTTACACAACGCACGATGTGAATGTGTTCAAAACAACATGTTAAAAAAATCAACAAATAAGGATTTTTAATGTGTTACAGAATAAATGGAGTTTAAGGTACGTTCCTTAGAGCCTTGGTCTGAATTAACGCTGATTTCATTAGGAAACGATAAACTCGCTATAAACCACTTTCTATAACCACTCAGAAAGACAATGAGGTAGAGAGCGAGAGCTTGCTGACATAACCATCTTCTTGACTTTAAAATAAATACATATACTACGATACAACGCGCTGTTTGAGCAAATATATTGTACATTATGATTCATATATTAATATATATATATATATATCAAAGCATACTTTCTAAGAAGATTTCTTCAGTAGCCAAGGATTCTATATTATGCTCGCGGGTACAAAAGAAAGAGGCCGGATGCTGCCTGTCAATAAGTTCAGCTTGTATACAGCTGGACGCAGTGTTGGCTGTCCTTTCCTTCAGTGTCTCTGGTCTGTCTGCAATAATCTTCGTGCTACTTATAAACTGCACACGGCCACTAAGACAGACTACCACCAAAAATAAAACAACGTTGTCACATTAATTCGTAGCCCATCGGCTAAGTTTTCAAGAAAGCGGCTGGTAATAATAGCAGGATATTAATTATTAAAGCTCTCTCAACTGTTAGTCAATTCTGTAACGTGTCCTGACCCAAGCCCAAGCATTTGTTTACACGAAATTAATAATCAGACAATTCATTTCCGCTATTTCAAATGCAGATTGAAATGTATATCTGTCTGCCGTGGGTTGCACAGCTGGTAGTTACAGCGACCAGATGAATTGGTTATGAGAAAGAAAATGTGTACAGTATTTAATTACGAAGATCGGTGTCAAAAATAAGAAAAAAGGACAAATGGAAACAATCATACATGTATGAGACGATACGATCCTTGACATCTTAGAAGAAATGGCTAAATAATACAAGTGAGCATCCTACATAACAGAGAAATAAAAATGAAAATGTATTCCCGTTTCCATCAGAAAGCACTGATTACTTGCTTCACATGCCATCATTACATTTGTCTTTGCCATGGTTCTTAGGAGCAGTGAGTATTTAATGTCAGCTGCCTCGACAGTTGAGTGGTGTTACATACCTCTCTGACATCTCTTCCCGTATTCACACCAATATTGTATTAATCTTCGCTTGTGCGGAATATAAGGCTAGTGTCGCTGGCTCCTTTCAAAGTGCAGAGCAGAAACTAAATTCTGCTTATTTAAGTTTCAGTCGCATCGGTGTGAAATGCGGGTGGGCCTTTATTCACCCTACCCAAGGACAGACTCAGATAGAACTGACTGGATTTGGGGCTACCCATATGCCAAGATTTAGTCTTAGATTCTTCGGTAGTGAACGGTTTCTGCATGGGCGTAATCATTTTCTCAAGCGTGGTCTGCGAAAAAGAAAGAAAGAAAAGACAAAGCGATAGATAGAAAGATAGACAAAGATAGGGGGAGAGAGAGAGAGAGAGAGAGAGAGAGAGAGAGAGAGTGTGTGTGTGTGTGTGTACAGCATTGCTCATGCAAAATCTATCGTACAGAAGTTAGCTGTGCGATTAAAATTCATAGCATTCTCTCTGTTTCTCGGTCTGAAATACTTTCCCGTGGGTTCGCACTACAGAACCATCCTAAAACATCATGTCTGCCAGTAATTTGTCTTGTGCATGTCTTTACTTCAGGGCAGGGCTATGCTTGAACCTTTTTCATCTCTTTTTTCACATACAACACCCCCGACACATTTCCGAAGATCAATATTTCTTTGAGGAATTCGACAAATAATGAACAAGAGCCTTAAGTTACATGTCATATGAAAAACGCGATATTTTTTTGCAAACTCCAGCGTCTGGCCTTGTTTTGCACCTTGAGGTCCAAGCCTTGTTTCCTGCTTTATTGTTACCTCCGAAGTAGTTTCACTTCGGTTTGCAGCTAAGAGCAAGGAGCATTTCCTGTTCTGCTCGGTGCTTTGATGCACATGCATGAGGTAATCGTATTCATAAGCAGTTGTGTTTGTATTCAGCAGCGTCAGAGCTGTGGAGAGCGGCGTCATGTCAGATTAACAAAGCGCCATGCTGACGCCCTTCGTCATGCTGTGATGGCCAGGCCAGCGTCCTTATGGCAGAACTTTTCGCAGTGGGGATCAGGAAGTAAGATTACGATGTAGGGAGGGGGGTGGAGAAGAAGAACGCGAGAATAACAAGGTGAAGGAACTAAACTTGTTTTCTGAGCAAGACGATGAGTAGTGTTCCGGGGCTGGTGGAGATGGGTGATGACTGAGTGTAAACAAGCCACAAGCACTTATTTTGGTAGCACTCATGTGTTTGCATCGCAGTTGAAAGGATCTCCCTTTCTAACCAAAATAAGTGCTTATAGCCTAAAACAAAGCTTAGCAATGTATGTACTACACGCGGTCACGTGATGAGGACCCGATGTACATCACGCTACAGCTTTGTTCAAACGTAGACTCAAGGTATTTTTTAATCAATCAATCAATCAATCAATCAATCAATCAATCAATCAATCAATCAATCAATCAATCAATCAATCAATCACATCGCCTCCCTCAAGTGCCAGAGATGAGATCGTTTCCCCGTCTTGACGTATGTTTCTTCTCTACGACCTTTTTGCAACCTCGACATTGGTCGATGTTGAACCAGTTCATTTTGAACCCTTTCTGTTTATTTGGGCATGTTATATCCTTTAAACTTTTTATAGTCAGGCTTTAACCGTTCCTTGCATTATTTTAAAATCATCTATTTGAAAGAAATGGTTTCTAAAAGTTATAAGATAACGAGCCGTCATCAACGTGGGCTTTCATGTTGAAATACACAAAACAGAAACGTTTGACACTAGAGTAGGGTAACGTCTGAAAGTAGAATTCCTTCTGTTAGTCTCTAGCTCATCTAACTAATCGTTTCTTCAAGCTTGAAGAAAAAAAGAAACTACTTGATGCAGTTTTAGACATAACAACCAGCAGAACTCTTCATTATAACACTGGGCGCTAGTTGGACCGTCCGAGAAACAGTACAAAGTCTATTTTGGAAGCAGTTGTCCTCTATTCTGGGTTAGATTATTCTGAGCTTGCTTTACTTAAACTTTAATGCAAATAACCCGGTCCTAACTTTTTTTGTAAGTTGCACTAGAACATCAAAGGATCTCTGCCTTCTGTTGTTTTTTCCTCTTTGCATCCACAAGAATAAGGAAATAATTAGGATGTTCTTCTTCCCGAAATAGTTCACTGAGATCTGCAAATGTACTCTCTGGTCATTTTTTCTCTAGTTTGGATTATCATTTCCTGGTGAAAGGGAGGGATTTAAAGCAGCTACCATTATCGCATATTTTTATCGTTTTTTAAATACACGGTTTATATACAGGAACCCCATTACTAGAAACCACCTCAGCTGACATACGGTGCATTGCATCTTCTAAAATAATCTATACAGTGTTGAATTACATTGCTAGTTCCGTCAAAGGGTTAGCTCACAAAACAAGCAGAAGTAAGAGAAAAAAATTGAGAAGGAGAGGTGAAAAAAATTTCACGAAATACATAAAAAACTTAAAGACTAACGTATTTGAAAAGAGAGAAAAAGTGAGTGAGTGAGTGAGTGAGTGAGTGTGTGTGTGTGTGTGTGTGTGTGTGTGTGTGTATTTTAAAGAGATGGTGAGTAAAAAAGAGAGTGAAAGAGAAAAGGAGTTCACAATGAAGTGACAGCCGCAGCTGGGTTGTGTCTTGTCTTTGCAGAGCAATCAAACTGGGTTTGACGCAGCTTTTGTCAAATATTGAAACTAAGTAGTTTAAAGACTGTTCTGGGACCTGACGTTTTGAGAGAAAGATAAACATATTTCCCAACGGCAGATAAACATTCCTCCCGACGACGGTGAGTCTCTGGCACTCTCATGCAGTCTCTTTCATGTGAATTTCAGTTTTCGATCTATTAATGAACAGTCATTCGCGTGACCCTGATGCCTCGTGGTCTTGTTAATCCTGTTGAAGGCAAACACTGTGCTGCTTGACTGTTGGAGTGTTTTTTGGTGGAGACTTCGGTCGTTTGGAATAAGTCTTAAAGTATTTAATTTTTATGGTTGTTGGATGTTCACGGTTCTGATATGGACAGAGTGTAGGCGGGGAAAATCCTAAATATCCTCCCATTCTGCCTGATTGTCTTCGGGTTGTGGGCGTGTGTTAGCAAAACGTTTTTCTATATTTATCCTGTCTTCATTCTGTCTGTACACATTTGTGGTCTGACGTTAACCCTACAACTTGTGTGCTCCAGCTGACTTCCTTTCCTTAATGGTTAACGTGTGGCCTTGTACGTGCTAATTGAATCATTCGCAGAGTATTCCGTTATTCAATGATAGAGTTTTTTAACTAAATAATTTTGAGGTGGATCTTGTGAAAATGTAATGTAAGTACTGGGCTGAACATTTTCATATTTGCATATAGTAGTGTGGATAATATATTTCTCACAGTTCAAGAGTCAACAGTTCACATTAGAGGAGATACACATCTCATCCCATCAACAATCACTTCATGTACACTTTACATGGACTAGACAGGAAAAAACCCCATCAAGATGTAAGATCTTCACTTTACATTTGGTAGATAGGAACGCAATCCCCTGCAGTGTACAAAAGGGCAGACAATGCTGCAACTTCCGTCGAATGCACTAGGGATTTGTAGGGTTAGTTCTAATCCCAGCGGATCCAAGGTCCGCCTCCCTTGGACGCTTCCTAAAGCATAAGGAAAGGCAAGCAGTGCAAAAGATCCATCTTTGAGACAGCAATGCTGCTGTAATTCCAAGTCCAGCTACATCAACGCTGCAAATGGACAGCAGGCCCCACAGAAAAGGGAGAAAGTTGAATTCAAGGGCCGAAAACCCAGCGGCACTGATTCGAACTAAACTTGCGACGATGGCCGGATTTTTATGGTCGAAAGAAACCGGAAATAAAACTATCTACAACGACTTCTGTGATAAATCTTTCAAATTCATCACATTCACTACAACATTTCGGCTTGTCATGACAAGACAACTCTTTACTATTTATCACTGACCTCACTTCACCGGTTCATAACAGCTCCGGCTGAGATTACAAATTGCCCACCAAGAATCAGGACAGCTTGGCGGAACATGTTTGTACCTCTTGACAAGAATGGGATGCGCATCCCCGTCCAAGTCACCTCTGGGATTTGACTAAACGTTATTGAAGTTCACGCGATTGCAGCGATTGGTGATGTGAACTAAAAGTTTCCACGGTGATCGTTTCTGAGGCTCACAGACTGCACCGTCCACACAATCTGATCCCCTGCTCATTTTCTAAAACAAATCTTAACGGTTGTAGACATAAACCTGAGGTATTTGCTGCTCTGGAGGCTATGTTACCTACAGTCCATGGCTGCGACATTAGCGATCGCCCTGAAAAGGTGGCTTTGAGGCCTAAATGGACAAAATTGACATATCTACCGGCCTGACACGATAACAGTCATGACTGCGGCTACAGTAAGCCAGGCATCAAGGATACATAACATACGTTTTATCAGAATGTGAAATCACTTGTCACCTACCTGTAATTGTAAAATACAAGTGCATATACACATTTTGCCATAAGAAACACGTTACGCAAAGAAATGGAAGAGAATTAAATAAACCCAGCACTAGACAAAATGGGTAAATGCAAACAGGTAGATTTAAAAAGGATCATGACGATGACAGATGAAAGGAATCGTCATCGTGTGACAGAAATGTCTTATTATCAATAATATTATTCCCATGAATTTTCATCGAAAGTTCGTAGAAAACCTTCATCGTCAAACTAACTCTGTGTAGAGACTGACGATTTTATCGTTATTAGGTGTTAATATTTTTTTTAAACATTTTTATTTCACATTACATACATATACAATCATAATAAAATAATTCAAGATTTAAGCGGCATAAATACAAACGAACAACATAAAATACACATTACATAATAGAAACAACAAATAACAAAGCAATCCATCTACAACAACATAGAAAGAACTTTAATTAACCTGCCATCTCCTCCTGCGCAATCAAGAGGCAGGTGCCACAGCAAGACTGGTTAAACGTGCACAAATCAAAATCAGGTTTTAACACTTACTGTATAAGGCAATTATCTCGAAGCCGCCCTCAGTTACTTTAAAAGTCTATTTTTATAAATCATATCATTATTTAAGCAATGATAAGACTAAATGGGAGCCACTGTTTCCGAAAGATACTTGTGTGCTTTTTATAGATGCCACTTATTGTTCCACATTATATCGTGACTTTAGAAAAGCCATAAACAGTGGTGTTGGTATAGCTTTCAGGAATCTGCATTTATAAACGAAAATTTCTTTTTCTAGAAGAATAATGAAGTTTAAAGCTTTGTCAACACTCTCTGTTCTTCTTGTACCAAACATAACAACTTCTTTACATAACCTTATTTTCTCTGAATGGCTTGGTTATTTAACATTTCCCATAGTTGTACCCAAAAGTGTTTACTTAATGGACAGTGCCAGAGTATGTGTCAATATTTTCATTGTCTTGTTTACAAAAACAACAAAAATAAGTTGTAGTGAGCTTACATTTAAAAAGAAACGAGTTTGTGGGTAGGATCCACTGTAAGATTCTTAATTGAAACCATCTCAGCTGGGACAAAGAAGGACTTTGAAATATATCAGCCCAATAATACTCATTAAATTCAGCCTCTCATTTTCTCAGTTCAGACGGTTCCACATTATTATTTTAAAAGAATTTTGAAACTTCTTTGTTCCGTTTTCTAATGATAGCCGATCCCCTATCTATAGTTTCATTCTGAGAGACTAGCAGGCAATTACATTTGTTTTGATACTGTTTTATGGAATGTATCACATTACCAAATCGGCATATTCGCCACGGCAAATATCAATCTTCACTAACTCTAGAGAGATAAAAGTTTAATACCAAAAATGTTTTTTTTTTAATTCCCGGGTCCCATTAGAAATTCTTGTCTCTCGTTTATCTAATATGGCTATTTTTCATGCTACCTATCCAGACCACTTGAGTCTTGTCATTGTTAACTTTTAACCCAGAGATATCACAGAATCTATCTAGTGTGTTACTAGCTTCGTTAAAAGATTCTTCGCTACCATCTAGAAAACATGTATATTATCTGTAAATAGTGATAAAAACACTTCTTTCTCGTTTATTCCATTTATATTATTATTTTTCCTTATATTCAATGAAAGTAACTGTACAGATAAAGTATAAATAAAGGGAGATTATATCCCCCTGCCTGTAGCCTCTTTTAAAACTAAACCAGCCTGAGTTTTCCCCGTTGAAGTAGATACATGAAGATACCTTATTGTGTAACGAGACAAACCATTTCATAATAGACTCTGGAAAACAAAACAACGTAAAAGATCTTTTAATAAATAGCTAGGACACAGAACTGAATGCTTTCTCAAAGTCAACAGTAAGCAATAATCCAGAGATATTGTTAGCATGTGCAAAGTAAAGTACATCAAACGTCACTCCTCTCTGACATTCATCAATCACCAGCGGTAATACATCTTGTGGTCGTTTAGCAATACAAGCTGATGCAATATTATAGGCTACATTCAAAAAAGATTGGCCTCCAATTTTCAATAAACTGTTCTGGTTTCTGGTCTTTAGGCTGACAAGTAATTATGCCTTGCCTTTGTGAGACTGATAATTGGCCTTTTTCAAAACCTTCATTAATTGATGTCGCAAGAAAAATTCCAATGTCCTCAAAGTAGAATTTTAAAAATTCAACAGTAAAAAATTATTATTTGTATTCTTTAGTGCTGAACTAGCTTCCTGCAATGTACAATGCTACTCCAAAGATTTTGATGCTTCAGTGGTTAACAGGAACATCATGTAACAGGCTACTTAGTTTCACATTTTCTACTAGTCGAAATTTATACAGTTCTTCATAAAAATGTTGGAACTCCCTTAAAATTTCATCCTGTCCAGAATAATGTTTCCATTTCCCCTGTTGGATTTATTTCCAGAATTCATGGATTTATTTACAGACTTTCTGTTCTCCAAATTACATAAGTAATTTGTAGTTTTTTTCTCCTTCTAGGATCCGTTTTACTTTAGACCTCACAGCCACACCTTCCAATTTTTTATTTTTTAATTCTTGCAACTGTTTTGTTAAATTTTCAATTTCAGTTAAATTAAACTTTTAAGGTATTATTATTTATTTATCACCATATTATATAATAGTTGTTCTTTTCTTTTCATTTTTTCTTTCTTCCTAAATCATGCATACGAGATATTTTTCCCTTAATCTCGATTAGTAGTGTCCCAAAGAGAAGCTGGTCAGAAATATACCATAATTCAGCTGAAATTAAGAAATATTCTAAACAACCTTGTTTCAAAGTGTTGAATTTGCGCCAAGAATAAGCATGCTTATCGGGATATAATTTTCTCTATATGTCTACAAGATCAAACTTTACCACGGCCTCTGTAATTGTCTTACGAATACGAGGCTGACTGTTGATGCTGGTTTAGTTCCTAGTGTCTAGTTGTCTATTTAGTGGGCAGCTCCATTCATCTTCGGCTATAACAAAACAATTTCTTCTCTTCCCAATATGAACAAAAATATGGCAAAAAAAAAAAATCAGGTTTATCTCCACCACTGGCCTGATATCCAGTTCATATGTGCGATAAGCCAAAGTATTCTGCTCTAATATTTTTTTAATAAAAAGAACTTTCACTTCACAATGGTCACCTTCACTCGCTCCCTCAGGATGACCTAAACTACTAAACGAGTCTAACCCCTCAAGGTCTTCTGAACAAAAGAGAATATCTCACCAACCTTGATCCTGTTATATCGTTCGTATGAATCTATATCTATGTATCATATGTCCATCGCTGTCAATTCACTATCTTCACTTTCCTGCTCTAGCACTTGAAGAAGATCTGAGGTGATCACCTGTACCTTGTGCACGTCCTCCAGTACTGAAAGGTGTTAATGTAAGGTCCTTAAGAGGCAGTTGACGAAGATCAAAGACTTTTTCAATCTATCTGATCTTAAGTAAGATCTTCTGTAATTACACAGGGCGAACCTTTTAGTTTGCACCTGTTATGGAGCATATTTTCAACTGGTTTTACTGAAAAGCAACGGACAATGATAGGACGCAGCTTGGATGTAGAACTGACGGTGTTGATGACGATGTCGTTTGCCCACTCGATTCACAACTTCGATGTCCAGGTTGTTCACTTGTAGCCTGTCACGAACAATAGCAAGCACCTGTTTCTGGCAATCTTCGGTTGTTTCCTGCTAGTCTTCAGGGATTCTCGGTACACGTGTATCATTCCATCGAGAAAACTGCTCTAATTTAATAATATTGCCTTGCACAGTAGACGCGGACGAATCAGTCTCGTGGAACTGGTCTGTTTTGCTTTCAGTCTGTCATTCTCTTGCTTGAGATCAAATATTTCCCCTCGAAATTCATCTATGGACACCATCATTCTCTGAAGCTGTTTGTTAACTTCACGCAGCTTTTTCATTACATCTGTAAGTGAGACAATGTCTTGTGCATTGACACCTGTACTGACAGTTGAGCGATGTAGCGATGTCTATGGCTGTAGTGAATTGTTCGTCGTTGGGAGACTGAGATTCGGCCGAGTCGGCGACTAAAAGGTTACTTCGCCTTCGATTTTTTTCCGGGCCTTTTTCAACAATGGAGATTTTCTATTTCCAGCCGCTTCGTTGGATGATGACAGGACTTGATGACCTTGCGCTTCCCACCTACCATACTTTCCACCTCAGTCGACATTTCTCCCAAGATGTTTTTTTTTTTGGTCTCTCACAAATTAGCACTCTAACGCTCAGACAGGAGGCGAGGTTGCGCTAATCACTAATAATATTAGATGTTCTATTCGATATCCGTTTTAACTGTTTTGAGACCCACGAGAGATCTGCAATTTCCTTTAATAAGAAATGCTTTTGCTTCAGCATAATATTTGGGAAAAAAGAAAAATTATTGCTGACTAATGTATAATTGTGTTGATCGAGGCTAACAACTGTGCACATTATTCCTTTAGAGATTTCTTCCTATTTTTAACCTTCGCTTTTCAATGTTCAGATTAGAAAAAATGTTCTTTGCACTTTGGGGTTTAGGGTTAAAAATAATATGAAAGATCCATTAGTCTTTTAAGAAAGCTGCGCTATGTCTTTGACGGTGTCATGTCCACCGAAATCAGATTCAGAGATTCGTGCACCAATCAGAGTGTTGCCTCACGAACGGGCCCGTGAAGGTTTCCCGAGGGTACAGCTAATACCCTGCTGACGACATTGGCAGCAGCGGATTGCTCTCCTGGGTCAGATCCCGCTGCCTGCACTGCAGCTCTCGATTGTTTAGCGCTCCTTGTCCAACACAGTCACGTTGGCGAGGGCAGATACAAAAAAACCCCAACATCATCACAGGTTTTAAACGCTGCGCTGAGCTGTCGGCAAACAATGGGCCTTAAAGCTAGTTTCCCTTGGCGTGGCTGAAGCGGAGACGTGTGTTACTGCTAGCATGCTTTGCGCTTGGCCCTTGGAAGCATTTGGAGCGAGAGGCTTTACCTTCTTTCTTAACCTTCTTTCAGGACTGAGAAGCTATTCTTTGTCCTAAGGGATCTTTGTGGAATCTCAAATTCCAGATTGCTTTCGCGGAAAGATTTGAAAACTTGGGATGAACACAAAAATAGAAGATTTATTCAAACATTTGAATGAAAGTATCTCTGGGTTTCCTGACTGGAATAGTTTCACTGTTTTGGAAAATGCAGCTGAGTTTCTTTGTCTTTGGTGTGCCACGGCTAATATAGTCTGCAGCAACAGACGTTTGTACGTCGCGGCCACTTTAAGATTAATTTGCCACAATAGTCGGCAGCAACAGATAGTTATCGTTTTTAAAATTAAACTAAGCACAGTTTTGTTTATTTTAAGTGTTATCATTTAATTTCATGCACATCCTTCTTAACAAAACTTTTTAAGTTTCCATATATCATGGGCATCATCTTGTCAGAAAATAAAGATAAAAGAAACAAATCTGTAATTTGCATTCTTAAAAGGTGTGATTTACATAAGTTTTGTGATATTCTTTAGTTCTGTGACAGGATGACAGTCGTTGAAAGCAATGGATAATTTCAGCCTGATGGACCCTTTTTTAATGCTGCATTGATGGATACTTCTTCGTACAGAGGTTTGGAGTGTCATGGTTCTTTTGTCTTAAACAGATCCAGTCCGGTCAGCAAAACCAAGGACTAGTTTATCACACGTTAACACACCTTTATCTTACGTAATCCTACGCTTAATACGAGTAAATACACATTAATCTGACAAACAATCCCCTACATCCTTATACATACATGTAGAAATACGTTTATCACATGCCAACACACGTTTACCACATGATAACATATGTTTATCATCCGTAAAATGGCGTTTCGTATTTGTCACTGGAACCGCTGCTAATATTTTTTGGGCGGACTGTTTTAGTAATGGCGATTGTTGTCGACCTTCTTTCGTTCCATGCTTCCGAGTTCATTTTGCTCAGGATAATTCTCCTGGAATATTTCGTATGGGAAGCACGAGTTAATGAAGTGAAGCTAGGGGAGGAAGTTTACCTAAGTGGATTTACAGCCAAAGTGGCCTAATGGGATATACATTTCCACGGAGGCAGCTATAAAATTTCCTGAGAGCTTACCTAACCACGGTCTCGTAATGAAGGAAGGTAAAGGAGAAACAGAATGGATTGTAAGAGGGCTGGAAATAGAAACGGCATCAAACTTAACAAGGACTAAATACCACTTTTCTTTTTTTTATATATATAGAAAACAAACGGGAAAGTGGAAGACACAATTTAGAAGAAAGGATGGCAGATGAAAATTTACTTTGTTGATATCTCTCATCTTTTACGAGTTCCGACATCGGTAAAACGATCACTTTTATCATTTCATTGGCGCACTGAAACTGAGGTCTTTAGGTTGATGCCACAGGTATTAAGGCTTGACCAAATCCGGGGATTGTTCTGTCGGAGCGGCCCATTTGTAGGAGTGGGCGAAGTAAACACAATGTCCTTGCACCTAGACAACAAACGCACGTTCAAGCAAGAACGCAAAAAACAATCTCCCCCAACACACATTTACACACACACACACACACACACACACACACACACACACACACACACACACACACACACACACACACACACACACACACACACACACACACACAGAAGGTACACGAGCAGCGAGCAAACACACACACACATGCAAAAGATTATAAATCTTTCTGTATAAAGTTTTCCGCAGTCTGTAGAAGAAATTGTAACAGGCATTCTGTGTCCCCGGGCATTTCGGTCATAAAGTCGGAGAAGCTCTGATGTCTTTTGATGTCCAAGTGGCTGCCGACACTGATATTCCCCTTAGACACGATAGTCAAGCATCGTGTTGAGGCAAGAGAACAGGGATCGTCTGACATCAAGATCAGCTTGTTCACATCAGGCTTCTTTTAAGTGATATCTGCCCTAGAGACATACTTGTTGATGACGTCGTCACTAACATGCATTTCATTCGCCTGTGTTTATCCTCTCTTTATCTCGACACGTCACAAGATACTGTGTGATTGTACTTCTTTGTCTCGAAATGTCACAAGATACAATTTGATTGTAGTTCTTTATCTCGACACGCTACAAGATACTGTGTGACAGTACCTCTATATCTCGGCGCGTTACAAGATACGGTGTGATTGCACTTCTTTATCTCTATATGTCGCAAGATACCGTGTAATTGCATTTCTTTCTCTCTACAAGATACTGTGTGATTGTATTTCCTGATCTCGACACGTTACAAGATACTGTGTGCTTGTACTTCTATATCTCGGCAGGTCACAAGAGACGGCGTGATTGTACTTCTTTATCTCTACAAATCACGAGATACCGTGAGATTGCATTTCTTTATCTCTACGAGATACTGTGTGATTGTGCTTCTTTATCTCGACACGTCACAAGATGCTGTGTGATGGCACTTCCCGAACTTAGCTGCTACTGTTTCTCTGGTAAGGCTAACAAGGAAGAGAGAGAGAGAGAGAGAGGAGGGGGCTTGCCACTTCACCACTTTAATAACAATGACCTGCAGTCATAAAGAAAGGTCAAGCAATATATTTACGATGTAAAACAACATGCAAAATAAACACACACACACACACACACACACACACACACACACACACACACACACACACACAGAGCTGGACAGTTACGTTCATCTGAAATCTGACGGTGTGTCTATGACTATTAAGACTTTCCCTAGGATGCAAACAAACATATATAAGTATATATATATATACCTACAGAACCAAAAAGAATTTCTATAGGCATACTGTGTGGTTTATATTGTCCTTACTAGATAAATAATGTGGTCAATACTGATTGGATACTTTGGTTAATACTGGATTACCACGTGGTTAATATTGGGCATACTGGATAGATAATGGTGCAGAAATTGGCCATACTTGATATTTATTAGGACAGATAGTGCCTTGAATAAAATTCTCGAGTGAAAAGATGACATGCAGTTGAACACATGAACATTTGGCTGGAGTGATTATTTAGTTCCTTAAATTCATTAACAGTTGTGTAATGGAACATGACACTCCCTGCATCGGGCGCAAACGTAGTTACCACGATATACTAAGAACACGATAATGATGTGTATAAGCCAGCGTTCTGCCCACTTCATTCTCGGCGGCCCGGTGGCGCAGCGGATGGCGCCTGTCACCAATACAGTGAAGGTTGGCTGTCCTGGGTTCAGTTCTCGTCTCGGGCACGATGTTCTTTCTCTGCATGTGGCATCTGTTTATAGGGCTGGCTGTCTTGCCGTGATATAGCCTTAGTTGCTGACTCGGCGTAAAACACCAATTTCCCCCTCCCCCACTTCACCCTTTTTCGTATAGTCAGCGATAGCAACAGGCTCTATGGCTAATATTAACCATAGTATCCAATAATGAAAAAGAACAGCCATAGTCAGTATTGGCCATAATATCCAGTAGCAGAAATATTTACTATTTTAGTATAATATCCACTTTGGTAAGTCATTATTAGCAATAATATTTAGCGTTTAGCGGCATCACTATTAACTACAATGTATAATAATTTTTACGACTGAGTTCCTGAGTAAGCAGTGACCTTTAGATGTACTGGATGCCATGATGTTCAGACCTGGTACACATTCGGTGAATGTCGTTTAGTGTTGTGTTTGTTCCAGTTCACTCGCAAAAAATATATTTAATACACTAATGGCTTCACTGGGCATCAAGGAACGGATAAGCGTACTCTGAAACCTTTTTTAAGCACTAGATAACCGGAAAGTGCATGCACTTCCTTGAAACCAGCAGATGCTTCATTGTACGAAGAAGGGAAAAAAGATAATCGCATATTTTATGGTTCTCAGCCGTAACATCGCCATATCAATATAGTCTCCCCCCTGACCTCTATGTAACTCAAAATAATGTTTAGCATTTTGTTGAGGCTTCAATCTACCTTGAAATGCAAAAGACACCGGTCGTCTGTACACCACACAGAGTTCAGAGAGATATGTGCGATCCTGGTTGTTATTGGGAAAGGTAGATGATTACTTCAGAAGGGTGACGCTTCTGTCCTAGTCCTGCAGCTGGATGCAATATCCTGTTTGTTTGTTTGTTTCTTTCTTTCTTTCTTTCTTTCTTTTTATTTGTTTGTTTGTTTGTTTGGTTGGTTGGTTGGTTCTTTCTTTCTTTCTCATCTTCCAGCTCTTTTTGAAAATTTTTGTTGCTCTTGTCGACATATTTGCACGTGCGAGTCAAGGCTAGCGAGGATTACGGAACAGAAAGTGAAAGGAAATGAGTGGTAATGAACGAGAAAGGACTGGGCCGAGGCACTCGGTGAAAAACCCTCATCCTCGGAGGAACGTTTCAAGTTAACAGCCTTTAACCGTTCCGCCACACCGAGGCCAGCGTACATCGCCCCTACCACCTTGATCCCGGTCATCGAAGTCTGACAATACGCGCACGCGCAAACACTCGTCAAGGGTGAGCGCAACTCATGGGGAAGTGTACTGAAAGTCGACATGTCAAACACCAGTATTGAGTCTCGACTCTTTCTTATTGTAATCGGTTTTACTCGCAACGGAGACAGAATAGTGCAAGTGGATGGACAAGCTCATTCGTTATCCACTCAAATTAGTCACCAGGCGGATTTAATGATTTAGGTGAGTTGGTAATCACACCAATCAGTCATCATGAAGGGCTGTGATCATAAAGTCATAATTACTCAGTCTCTCTCTCTCTCTCTCTCTCACACACACACACACACACACACACACACACACACACACACACACACACACACACACACACACACACACAGAGAAAAATCAAGAGGAAGTATCTTGTCTCCCAGATATAAAGCGGTGTTCTTGACTGCTACTTTACCCCTGGGGTTTTGGTTAGAAAGCTGTGGCAAAGATCCCCGGGGATAAAGTAACATAAAGCAATATCCGCTACTTGCAACTATGGAAACAAGACGACTGCCTTTGAGTGTTTTCGTTGCATACGCCGAGGTAATGATTTCATCGCTTCATAATCCGGCTTTGGCTGATTTACTTTGCCAATGAGAACTGGTAATCACCCTTACTTCCCATGAAAAGCTGGTAATCAGACAACATACCTCATTTGAAGAGCTGCCAATTACACCGACTTACTTCTCCTGGCACCCTGATATTCATACGAGATACCCTTATTAGAGTTCTCGCAACCGAACCAAACAGGAAACCACATGATCAAATTTAAGGCCAAGCAAACCAGAAAGTCAGACCCGATTCTTCTGTCTTACCACCAAAAACAACTGAATCATTATGCACCAAATGACACATTGAATCTCGATAGCGAACAGAATACATCTTTTATTTTTGTTTTTAAAAAGAGGACAGAAAGTCTAAAAGTGTTTGCCAAAAAAAAAACAAAAAAAAAAATCCCCGATAATCTGTAGGAGGAGTGCTGGAGGCAAGAAAATGTATTGCCACGGTTAATGGATGGCAAAACAGTCTTCTCCACCTTAAGAAAGTATCGCATTCAATATTTCAAGACGTTGAACATCATGGCAGGAATGAAACAGGACTGCTGGAGGGAACGGTATGTTTAAAGTCCGCTTCTTTTTTGACGGCCGTTCGTAGGGCTCGACTGGCCATTGAATACGGATTGGTAGTCTTTCATCACATCCGGGGTTCGAAAGAACCGTTCATTTTGAGTAATTTATTCACAATTTTTACAGGTTGAAAGAAGATGCGGTCTCTAGCATAACGAGGGCAAGAAGGACAATCTTCGGGAAGAGGTGGATTACTTCTAAATCCTTTAAACCCCAGTTCTGTCAAAAACTGACGTTGACAAGATACCCCATGACGTGCGTCTGCAAGCCTGTGCTGCCCTCAACCGCTGGCGATTTCTCATTTGTCGCAGTCAGGCCGCAACACGTTGCAATTACCGAGCAACGCCTGGCCTTGAGACCCGACTGGCAGCTCCAGGTCTCGAACGACATCCGTCATTTCGCTGGGTTAGCTCCCTTCGCAGCTGCTTGGAGATGGCATCCGGATGTGTCGTTGCAAGGGAAGTGAGCAGTCTGTCATTAATTAAGTCTTCGCCCACGGATCTACGTGTGTGGATGGGCGTCTTCCCATTCTTGTTTCTCGCTCTCTCAAATATCTAATCAGAAGCTTCCAGTAGATCAATTGCTTGCCGCGAGAGGACAGGCACGCTCGTTTGTGGTGTGCGCATGTACAATAGCCAATCTGCCAAACACAAATCGAATTTTAGGATTCAACAGACATGATGCTTTCAACAGACATTTATTTTTTAAAAACGATTTCCTGGAATATAAAATGTGTGCATTTACAGTTACAATTCGATGAACGTTGGGCAGATCACTCATAGAGCACGTGTAAACGGAAATGGACGTGCTCTGTCTCTCGGGGCAGCGATACAACTTGCTGGATCACGTGACGTGAGTCAGCAGTCCATTAACAATGGACATTAACATTAACATTCTTCACTCCTTCTGCGCTAAAGAATGTTGATGCACACGTGTCCATTCCTAAGAAGTTATGAGCATGAAATCGGTGGAGTGCATGTGTTCTAGCTTCTCAAAAATTTATCTATCAATCTATTTTTTATAACTATTTCACTTTTTCTTTAAATTTAAGATTTCTCGCGTTAGTGTCAGTAATTTGCTTTATTTGATTTGGGAAACGTGTGACTTTTTTTAAACAGTTATCTGTTTTAAAACAAATCAATTGATTATGAAGCGTTATTATGTATTCTAAAACAATTTAACTGATCAGGGGCCGTAATTATATTTTATAAAACAAATAAGTTGATCATGGGCCGTAATTATGTATTCTAAACGAGATAAACTGCTCAGGGGCCGCAGAATGAAGTAGAGGTACGGTTAACTCAGGGTTAGTTGTGGACTGGAGACATCGTTGTCCATTAAGTAGACTGAAGACGCTGATGTAAGAGGTTTGCCAATAATTTAGAGGTCGTGTGTTTGATACACAGCTGTAGCTGTACAGACCTTGCAACCGGCAGACAGGGAACAGAAGTAAAGAATGTGCTACAACATCCCCCTAACTTCAAGTTTACTAATCTCTTAAGACCGAGCACTTTTATTACTTTGAATTTTTTTGTATCAAGCATCTCACAAGAGATGGCAAAACATGATAGCGTTGCTAAAGCACAATCATTAATGGAGATCTGATAGAAAAATGGCATAGTCCGGACCAGCAGTGCAGTTTTAAAGACATTCCACGTAGGATTTGATATTCTGTATGTTTCAAACATTCGAATACTTTTTCTGTGTCCAGTTGAATATAAAATATTGAACGTTTTCTGTAAGGTGGCTGTTTCTTCTATTTCTATTTCGCCCATAAATTTTGTAGTTTTGGAATTGTTCTGAATGTTGGGTCTTACAAAATCTGATTTATCTTTAGCAATCTGGAGCTAGTTGCACAACGTTTCTATAACTAAGAACCGTTTCGAAGAAGCAAATTTAGAAAGTTTCACACATCACTTCTATGCCTTTTAGATGTGGTGCTCAAGCAATTGTGGTGATGGGAACGAAATTCTCGTAAACCAGTTTTTAAAAAAAAACTTTAATTAAAATTCGTTTGCACACTTAATTTCTATAAATTCATTTTCTACATAGAATTATGGCACAAACGTGTTTAAAATTAGAAATGTGTTGTGCAACTAGCCCCTGACTCTCTCGCGTTACGTCCCTGGAGTGTTTCAACGCTTTAAACGCTTCACTATTCTAACGAGATTTCGGACTTTTTTTTCTCTGGCATGGCTTTGTCTGTTTTTCTCGAAAACTCATTTGAGAAATTGACTTAAGACTGAGATTTCCTAAAGGACAGCCACGGAATTTTGTGCTCTTCCACAGATTTTGTAGAATCCTCTTGTGATCCCGTTTAGCTCTTTATATCGGATTTTTACAATTGTTTCCCTAAAGTTTTATTTGAGTATACTTGCAATATAGGAAAATATCTTTGATTAAGAGTTTAGTACCTAGTAAAATGTCTGTCTTTCGTGCCATACTCTGCTAAGAAAATACTTTTAAGGATATTTGCGTTTTTATTATAGCAAATCTTGGCATTCCACATCCTGCGACCCATCTGGAATTCCAAGGCATTATCTCAGCATACCGAGATCCCCATCTTTCATACGAACGTAAAGTCTGTCCTTCTATATGGGTCTGACACATGACGTGTGACAAACACCATCACCAACAAGATTCAAACTTTCATCAACAGATGTCTACGCCACATTTTCAACATCAGATGGCCCAAGAAGATCTCCAATGCATACCTGTGGGAGAGAGTCAACCAAAAACCTGCCAGCCAAGACATCAAGAAGCGAAAGTGGGGCTGGATCGGTCACACCCTGCAAAAGCAGACCGAAAGTCTAACACGACAAGCTCTGGACTGAAACCCACAGGGAAGCGCAGGGTTGGGAGACCCAGACAGACGTGGAGAAGATCGGTCCACCGTGAGGCGGAGGCAGCTGGAATGACATGGACCCAACTGGGGAGGGAGGCCCAAAACCGGGTTCGCTGGCGTGGTGTAGTTGGGGCCCTATACTCGACTGGGGGCAAAAAGGAATAATAATAAGAAGAAGTCTCCCCACAGCGCCCAAGGATGTCACCCCGTTGGAAATAAAGAAGAACAATACACACTTATTACTTCAGTCTTCACTGGTGTATTATCTGATCTCGCATGTTTGCGTTCACGTTCATAAGTGCGCTTGTACACGTGGTGGTTACTATCTAGACTAAGCTGAACTATTTCAGTGTTGTATAGGACAGAGATTCCAAAAATAGAGCTGTCAGAACGACTGATCCTGAAAGCTCAGTGATACAAACTTCTTAACATCAGCGAAAATGCAAAGACACACAGTTTTCTAAGAAAACAAAGGCGGAAGCAGACGAATTGAAGACGAAGCAAGTAAAAGGAAGACTGGGTCTTCCGTGTGCTGCAGTAACGCTATTGTGTAATATCATTGGCCTGACGATCTTCCTTTCGAAAGATTCCAGCCACGTAGCAAACTGGCAAATTGTCTTAAAATGTTTTTGGGGAGAGGTCTTAAAGTAAACATCTTTTCTATCACTTCCTTATATTTGTATCGCATGTAATAAATGCTAAAATAAAAGTTTGCTTAGACAGCGCCATATCCCTGCCCTATGGTCAAGCTCAAGGCGCTTTACCAACCACAGTAGGTGGTGTAAAATCATAATAAGGTGAGGACATGACAACATGATATAGATGTCTCGCAGACTGTGTGTTCCACGGCAGAGAGTAGCGTCCACATGCAGCACGAACCACAATCCGCAGAACAAATAATGTTCACCACATACAAGCAGGAAGACGCATCCATAGCGAATGGAGTTCCAAGCATAACATCCAACAGAAGGCACCAGTAAAAGTTTACTGTTCAACAAAGGTCAAAGGGAAGTAAAGCCCGAGGAACTGCGCCGATCGTAAAGTCTGAGATGTGGAAACTGGCGCATTACAAGACGACATCATCATCATCGTCTTCACGTCGCAAAGGAACAGAGGCCACCGACACGGAAAGGGCACCGCATTCTAAACACACGATGGCAAGCAAGTCAAGATCACCCACCAGCATCATCTGCACCAAGTGCAATACGAAGAGGATGTCAGACAAGACAAAATACTACAGAGCACAGCTCCTTTCAGTCAATTAGGCGAAGGGACATCCCTTGATATCCACCGCCATAAAATACCACGCAATAATATTGAAGAATTATTCCAAAATATTTGATTAAAACAAAATGTAAGAGACTCGCGAGTGCGAATCGTAGCAGTAATAATTTCTGCAGCTTGCTTTAAAGCGATAAAGAAGATTTCGAGATACATACGCACACACACACACACACACACACACACACACACACACACACACACACACACACACACACACACACGCGCGCGCGCGCGAGAGGGAGAGTGATTGGGGGAGGAATTGCCAAGGGAGGCAACAGCAATAGCTGAAAGTTTCTTCGTGATACAAAAGTGGAGGAAGGCTGCGGGTCGACTTAAGAAGTTCGATAATCTGCTCGCTGCTGACAGCTTGAAAACCTTGGCACGTCTCTCATTCCTCGTCGGCAGGCAATGCCACAGTGTGAAGCAGACTGTGCCACCACACCACAACTGTAGGTCCTGTAGCAGCTGTTGACGAGAAAAACCCCACACGAGTCAAATGCACATAATACAGTTTATGCCACCAGTTTCTACTACAGTTTGTGCAACCACTCTGTAATACACTTCAGTCTGATATACAAAGACAACAAAGACAACGCTTCACATCCAAAGCAGAAATAGTTTGCTTCTGATGAGAATCGGATAAAAGGCTATGGAAGCGAATAATTATGTTGGGACAAGCACAGAGAGGAAAGTTAAATGCAATATAGGAAAATATCTTTGAAAGGTAAATGCATTTTCAGTGAACTAGTCCCATTTGTTCTTCCAATACATTCGCTTGTTTCAAATGTAGCGCTGTTTCTGTTTTATTCAAAAGCATTATCGTAAACATTTGTGCAATGGTAGAGGTTTCACTGCTGGAAATGACCAAATCGCTCTGAAAAAATGGTGCCACGTGACGCAGATAACAGGGAAACTAAAATTTTAGTTTTCTTTGAAACTACGATAAACTTTATATATATATATATATACTGGATTTATAGATACATATCGATATTGAACACATCTTTATTGATTACTGTCGTATTAAATGAGTACTTATTCATGTCTGTTGGCATTCTCAGAACATCTCAGACAGATTGAAACTCGTCGAGTCCAAGAGAGTTTTACTGCTTGAGTTGACAGTAATAGTGAACTTGAATTACTGCACAATTTCAAACGCTTGATCTATATTCCCATTCTCGACACCAATTAAGAACAAGAGAGCGAGAGAGTGTGTGTGTGTGTGTGTGTGTGTGTGTGTGTGTGTGTGTGTGTGTGTGTGTGTGTGTCCATGTCCGTGCACGATGATGCGCTAAGAAAATTAATTATAACAGCGTCGCTCGTTAAAGATGGAAACAACGATCAAAATCCGAGAGACAGAAACAGCTTGAGGATGAAGTAGATAGAGCTGTGAAGGCGGCATTGGTCATAAACTGGGGAGGGAGGGGATATCACCCTTACCGCGTCCCAGACAGCCGATGGTGTACACATTTTACAGAGAAAACACTTTGCCTGGACAGAAGATTTCTTGCGGTTTTGGCAAACTGGTACAAACATACACAGTAGGGCGAGAGAAAGAGTGAGAGTCCCTGACCTTCTCTTACTTCTGGCATTCATGATTTACGGATACGAATTATGAGTTAACTTTGCTAAAAAGGGAATTATCTGCCCGGCACCAGCCTTGCTGCGTGTACCGCAAGAGGAGACAACTGTTCATCATTTATGCGTCATGCCCCTGATTAGTAGCTGGAGTGTGCAATGTGGAGCACGGCGGCAGCTCTGGATGCATGTCAGCTCTCCATCACCTAATCTATTTTTTATTCCGTAGATAATAATATTATTACTACCTGCTAGCAAATATTATTAATGCATTGCTCTTCCGCTGGCTGCATGGAACTTATTTTTGTCTCCTTGATACAGACACCATGAGGTCTTGTCTTGATAAGGAGCATCTGTTCCTGAATTTATTTCTTCCTTCAACAAATCTGTACATGAAATATATCTGTGTATATGCATTTTCAAGCAAACGCGTGTGTATGTGTATACGTGTGCTCGTATGTATGTGTTGAACTATAATGACACCAAAAAAGCATGTTTTCGGCAGTAAGTGAGGCTGCTGATGGGTTTCTTTTGCGCACACGCCTGGTTAATGTAAAGACTGTTGAGTGTTTCCTCTTCTGTTAAAAATATGCTCTTATCGATCTGTTTTCTGGAACTTTCCTTGTTTACGTCTATTGTGAGATTCAACGGGGAATAACAACAAGCACACACCTCACACACACACACACACACACACACACACACACACACACACACACACACACACAGAGGCACACACACAACACACACAGAGGCACACATACAACACGCACACACACATACATCCACACTTCATGGATGATGAAGAGATCGTATGCGAAAACACAGAAATTATTTGTAAGCACACCTAAGCGTTATTTTTAGACTTGATAGCTGCATCCAAAAGTTTAAGATATGCAATCAGCTCTCATCATTCACTGGTTTCACTTTCGAGGTTTTGATTCTTAAAGGGTTCGCCGTTAATAATTAAATGAAAATTGTTTTTGAGTTTTGCGGCCTCGATGGAAAACCACAGACGACGCGTGTAGACTAGAAAAGATAAAGAAAACTAATAGAAAAAAATTTAGTAAGTTTTAAATGGATAAAAGTTTTGTCATTTGCTACCACACATATCTACGCAAATTATTGTAAAATGTTAAATTTTGCAGTTTCATTAAGCTAAGTAACTCCGGATTACATTTTCCGGGGCGCTACAGTTTGTTTCTCCCCTAGCCAGCCTCCGTCACGTGTTCACTCTTTATAAACATACTGCTACATAACAGAATAACGTATACATAATGCGTTGTTTTTTGTGTGTTACATATTGTCAACAATATTTAGAGTTAAAATTTAGGATTGCCTACAAGTATTCACGAATGTTTCATGTTCACAGAGTTGCAGCGTCCCAAACCTCTTAGAATAGCGAAGGACGAGCTACAGTAATAGACGATGCTAACTGAAACGTCTTTCTTATTCCAAAAGTATTTCCTTATCGTGATTGTTTAATAGAATCGAAGACAGTTTATTCATCTGAGAACGGCGTGCACACAACGCTTGGGGAGAGACCTTCATTTATTGGCGACAAGCAGGCCCCCAGAGGTTTGAATCTTGCTTTCCAGAGTCTGAGAGCTTTGAAAGTAATTGGATGCGATTTACCATCTGTTCTCAGCTCGGATCTTATTTCCCGTTTATCCCGACCTGACAAATGCAACGTAAATGGCAACGACTTTAAAATACAAGAAAATCCATTTCCAGGGATTACTTACTTGGATAAAGTAAGCAGATCTTAGCAAGGGGACACTGTAAAGGTTCGCCATCATTTTTTTCCATCTGACATCGACACGCCAGGATCAGCCGAGAAGCCTACCAGAAAATCATTTTTTCCGATTGGCACGCCGAACCCTTAGGAACCAGTAAATAAAGTAATTTTCACTGTCACTAATATCTGTGACCTGAGGATAGCGACTTCATGACTGCCTCTCTCAGATTCTGGACTAACGGCTTGGTTAAGATGGCTTGCCAGGCGTTGGCTAGTTCTGGTCAACCAGGCACAATTTTCCATAAATGCCATGGAACTCAGCAGAGTACAATCGTAATAAGCATGCACATCTCGCTTTCAACCTTCTGTCATCCTTGCAAGTCGTAAACCCGACGCTGCTAATGACCACTGGGGCCAGTTACACAGCATGTTTCTAAACCTTAAAACTGTTCTAAAGAAGCAAATTCCCTTCTCTGCCATTTAGATGCATTGCACAAGAACATTGTGCCGTCAGGACGGAAAGTCAAACACACAACTTTATCTTCCGTATAACATGTTTTTGTTTTAGAAATTCTAAAATTGTGGTGTGCACTTTAAACTGATTATCTAAATAGATTTAAGGTCTAAAAGTGTTTAGAATTAGAAATGCGTTGTGCAACTGGCCCCAGAAATCAGTTTCTAGCGGAACAAACTGTTCTTCGTGAAGACGGGTACACGGCACTATGAAGATGTGACGACTGTGCATATTGAATGCAGAATGGGAGAAACAAAAGGTAGATTTGGTAAAACATCAGCTGCAATAAGAACAGACAATGCCCAGTGATCCAAAAGTAAAAACCCTGCAGCGTATCTGTGTAAAATAGAGAGTCGAGGTAAAAACATTAATCATTTGTTTTTACGATGTATGGACACGAATACATACTGCAAACAATTGAGGAAATGACATTTCTATCACACAAGCAAGCCGTATGTATCAAGACACAGACATTTCTTACTATCAGCAAGAATTAAGAAATTTAACTATATCAGTCATTTAGTCATATCAGGCATTTAACTATATGCCATGCCTATATGTAAGAGTAACAGACACCTAAAATCATTTGTGCCATCTGCAGTCCAGCTGCTTAATGTTAGATGAGCTGTCAGTGGTGTGTGTGCGCGTGTGTGATGTTGTATGTGTATACTTGATTTCCCTGTAAGTTTTTCTTCTTTTTTTTTTTTTTTAAAATCTATATAGAGATACATGTTTTGTTTTTGTTTTTGCCACTCACTGTTGAACTAGAGCACATGCCCACATTCAAATTGCCCACTGGGATAAATAAAGTTGGTCATTGTCATTGTCATTGTCATTGTCATTTAAGATGTAACGCCAATCCCCCCCAAAAATGAGCAATTGACGAACCTGTTGATCTACTTCTTCAGAGAGAAACACTTTCTGGAAATTTCGTATGTCTCCGTAAACGAATTATTTGATCTCCTACATTTGTTGTAGCAGAGGTACATTAGGTGGTTGAAGTAGTTGAGCATTGAACGAAAGTGAAGGAACGTATTCACGCTAGCAGTTTGGACACAGCTTGGACTGGTCGGCGAATCGGAGAGTTTCTGGATTCCATCACCCTTCTAGTTGCACACGGTGATTAAAAGTTGACGACGAAAATTTAAATTTATACATATATATTATATATATTTTATATATATATATATTATTCTGAATCAAATGGCTGAAAACTTTGGGGAACCAACAAATGTAAGATCTATCTGCTAGTACTGCACAAGCTAGGCTGTTGCACCTTAGGCAAAAAGACATATGTTTCTCCCCTCTCTTCAAAATGTAAACCAACTATAAAGCCTTCAACAATTAATTTATATCTTCTGGTCATCGAATTAAGGTTCGAAACATCACTTTCCTTAATTTTTTTGCTATGCAAAAGCAATTATTTATTTCTGAATTGGTAAAGCTGTCAAGTCATTCTTAACGGATATGGTGGTCAGCCCAACCAACCAACATTGTTGACCTCATATAATTTTAAAATTAACTTTAGGATTAAGAAATTTTGTTCTCTACCGGTTACAAAAAACCGGCTCATGGTCAGCGCACAAGCAGCGAAAAGCTTTCGTGCAAACGTACGAATGTAACGACGATATTTTCGTCAAACATCAATCATTGCTAGAAAAAAATGCAGACTATGCTTGGGCCCCTTTTCCTCCTTTCCCACTGCTTGCGCCATAGGCCATAGTCCAGTTTGCCTGATAGTAGATCCGGACCTGTCAGTGCTCGCTGGTACAATAAACATAAAACGTGAGGCATATTCATAGGTGGACGAGCACCTGCCGACAAATCACACTTTTCAACATTTCTCTCTTTGAAAACTGTACTCGAGATGGTCTCGTCCTATACGAGATAAAAGAAACTTTCACTTCATTAGCCTCACTTTGACTTCGCCAGCTAGAAAGAGGACAATTTCCGAGACTTTATAATCATGTTGTCGGTGACAAATTCGCTTCATTGCCTTCCTTGCCCCTGCGCGCGCGTCTTAGTTATGCTCTGAATGTCGCACCCACCGCTGTATTTTCATCTTAGAGTTCCAGCTAATAGAGTTGTGTGCTTCCTTCCACAAAAAGTAGTTGAATCCACGGCCCGACCGAGGCAGCTCTTAGCAAAATTCTAGTCGCGAGGACTTGGCTGTGTGTTCGACAACCCGTGGATGTTAAGGAGAGTCTGTGGCCTGATGCATGAAGTAGGCCAGTAGCAACACATTAAGCTCGAGACTACATGAATGTGTCGAAGTGAGAGAAGTTTAGGGGCCTGATGCATGAAGCAGGTCATTAGCATGTCTGAGAAAATGCACAAAAGCGTGTGTTAGAGAGTGCGAGGGTGACAAGGAAAGCCCTAGGGCCTGATGCATGAAGCTAACCAGTAGCATACAGTCGAAAGAATACGCAAAGTCAAGGGTCTATTACGGATAAAAGAATGCTCTGGGACTAGCTACAGCCTTTTTCAAAGCCTCGAACTTTGATTGTATCAATTCATACATAAGTCCGTTCTCTTTACCTGATAGAATGCAAAAAAATGGTTTTAACTACAATCTGTAATATGTAAGAACACGTTTGTATTCTGCCTAGATCTGAGGATAACCAAAGTTTTATGAGAAAACTTCAAAATTCGTCACCTTTTTCTGCAGGTAAAGACAATCCGATAAACCTACAGGAAAGCATAAAACACAAACGCTGAATGTAATAAAAGCGTCATATTTCCAATATGGGGGGGGGGGGCTTCATATTCCAGTCCGCGTATGAATCCCCGTGTAGAATGTTCTTATTATAATCACAATAAAAATGATGAAATGATACTTCTACGTGCATTTTAGAACGGCTTCAGATTTCAGTTTTCAAGAATCCTTATGTATAGCTCAAGTTTTTATGCTGATGTCATAACAAAGTGTGATTCCCACGAGAAAACCTCTGCTAGAGACTGCCAGAATTTCTGAAGAGCAACATCTGCTGCTCACACTTATCTGTCAAGTGTCGTTACTGCCGCTGGTGTGGTTGTGGGGGGCACGTTCTGTTACTCTGTAATGAGCTTTAATTAACTCACTCTTTCACCTCCGTAAAGAAACTCTGGCTGTCGTTGTCAGGGTGGTGTGACCATGCGTGTCTCATATCGGGTGAAACAGTTGTCAACGTGGCATGATGATGTGTGTCATATAGTATGAAATAGGGTGGGAGGGAAGACCTGGCTGCAGCTTTATAAGGGCTGAAGGAGACTGCGCAAGCAAATGAAAATTAATGATATAGTGTTCTTACACAAATGATAATAAATTTTATGGTGACCTGTGTTTTAGACGTGACTTAATGTGAGCAGCTGAACAGAAATTCTGAGGGAAAATGATTCCGAGTGTCGGTATTATTTTGTTGGCTGTCGTGTTTCTTTATAGGGACATCATTTTGATACAAATGTTCACTATCGGTCTCCAAAGTGCTGTTGCCAAAACATCGACATACTGGATTTGAAGATTATGCCGTTAAGTGTTTAACCAGGGCTGCGTAAACTTGAGCATGTGACACGTGGTAAAGCTGCAACAAGTAGCCTAGAACTTCAATATAGCACCAGCATGTATTGATATATGGCAATTGTTGTCGAGTAAACTGTCGGGCCAAAGAGCTTTGTGTGTAAAAAAATAATCATCCTATTAGAAACTGAATGGACCTCCACTTGCATCAGTTTCGAGTTCGGTTGTGCTAAAAGCAATTGTTTTACAGATCCTAACAAACAATTTGTTTACGTTCTTCTGGTAAGATGTTTTGGCGTAGATTGCAAGTTATAAATCAGGAGCACGCTGGTCTGTCGGCAGAACTACTAACAGTACCCCAGCATTGCACGACACTTTTCTTTTTAAATGGGTCTGACTGCGTCACAAACTAGGGTCAGTCTGTTTTTTTCCTCGAGCAAGAGTATGCGAAGTAGGATTCCTTCATGAACCGTCCAGGTGATGTGTTTCAGAAACAACTGTGACTCTTTTTTGCAACTTGAAAATGTAAGCAGAAATAATTCAGAAATACAGTATCTATCTGTTATTTTGGTAAGTCAGTATCTATTATTTCAGAAAGTCAGTATCTATAGTTGAAGCTCGTCTTGCTAGTTCCTTGCGACTTCCAAGCAAAGGTGATTGGTTTGAGTTTCACTCGAGCCTGGGACGGGAAAACTCTACCTACCAAAATCCTGGATGTGTATCAGAGTATTTAAAAACTGGCAAATTAAGATAGAGCCACAATATTCATTACCCATAGACGTAGTAATCAATACCCATGCACTTAGTAATCAATATCTCCTATGATCCAAGTCATCAGGATCCTTTAAACTTATGCACTTGTAATTTTCGTATTTTCTAAAATGTTTATATCAATGGAATAAAATGTGTGTCGTAGTATACCGAAAAGCAGTTAACAAAACTGATCAGATAATAAATTTAAAACATCTCGAAGGAAAGAATTAACTTTGGACTTTCAGGATCTGAGACACGTAAGCTACTCAGTTTACTACAGTAATATTCACAGAAAGATTGTCTTCGACGCTCAGGGTGTAAATGTGATGTATTCTAAGCTTAGAAGACCTTATCCAAAAATACTAGGGTGGACATGTGGAATAAGGAAAACGATCCACCTATTGTCCCATGAAACTAGAAAAGCAGCCATGTTGTCGAACAGGCACGCAGTAACCTGAGATCTCTTCTAGAAAGCTTTTCTGTTCAAAGAAACGTGCAGCTGCATATTGGCCTGAATCTGCTTTCTCAAACACAGGAACCTCGTCTCGTAGTGTCTACAGACAGGAGCTCTCGCTCGGGAACTGAGAGTCCACTTACATGCTGTTGGCATCACAATATGAACTGTCCACTCTGTTCTTCTTCTACGTATTTCCTCGCTCGTTTTTTTTAAAACAAGTTTCGGCACATATCTGACATACGGCCATACAGGAGGGGAGGGGAGAGGGCAATGTCAGAAATGTTCAGAAACATCATATGTTAATGCAAGTGAGTTTGGCACTGCGAGTGAGTGTGGTCTTTTGGCTGTCTGGGTGTTCAATGGAAAAAACGAAAGAATAGACAAGGAGAAGGACAAAAGAAGAGGCGGAAGAAGATGAAAAAGAGGAGACAGAAGATGGCATGGTGCACAGATCGATCGTCTGCTACCCAAACGTCTAGTCTCAGCCTAATCTTCTGGCTGATCCAGGTTTTCTCGGGAGCAAGGAGACAGCTCAAGAAGCCAACTGGGCCGTGCGCGCGATATGGCGTGTACACAGCGAGTATTAAATCCTCTAACAAGACACTAAAACAAGCGCTCGTCCGTGCTTAGAAAATCTAATTCCACCGCCGCTGACAGACAAGTGATCGTGAGCTGAAGGGCAAAGTACTGGATATTTTTGCGTTTCATTTTTCCCCCTAGAAATGGATGGGCCTGTAATTACCCAATTTTACTTGTGAAAGGACGAAACAAATAAGACTTGTCACTTGACTCTTACCGTGATCGTGCTCTGAAGGACGGGATACTTGATATTTTCGCGTTTTGCTTTTTTCCCCCAAAGATAGTCTTGTAATTCGGCATTTTAACTTGCGAAAGGACGAACGAGATGTGACTTCGCGTGTTGTAAAAGAGGAAAACTGTAATGTGTGCTACTTGTGTTTATATTACGCCAACCGTTTTCGTTTTCTTGTTGCCTTTCCGGGGGCTAAAGATACCAACAGTCGCAGAAAAAGGTGCCCGTTGAATTTCATTGAATTTCAGCGTGAACCCACACTTTACTATTCATTAATGAGCGATACCTGGTGATGGTGGGTCGTCTTGTATCATGGTGCTGCAATGACCACATCGAAGAACTAGTAGACAATAAACGAATGAACAAACGACCAGCAGAATGACTAAATCAACAGGACATCACCGAATCCTGAGCAGACAGAATGTTCGGCGTGAAGAATCAATCTAAAACAATAAAAGAAAAAGCCCTTAGGTTCTCTAGTGCTCACTGCTGCGCTTATTTTTGTCAGTTGTTTTGTTTGCGCGAGAAACTCAAACACAAAACAATCCTAAACTACAAAAACGTTAAAACCCATGTATCTACTCGTCCATTAACTTTGTTTCGACTAGCATAACCTTTGCTGGACCGTTGGTGCAGACTTGATCCCTTTATGCTCTTATTATTCTCCTATTTTCCGCTTTAAAAAAAAAAAGAATCTTCTTTCCGCTCTCCACTTCTTTTTCTTGTGTCCTTTATGTTCATGTATCCACTGTACCACACTTCTCCTTCCCCGTAACCCAACCCCTTTCAAATTGCAGTTATTAGATTCATTGAGCGAGGTGCTGTCAGTCTTCAAGAAGCTTCTCTGGACAGCGAATGAGATGAGGGGCAACCAGGACATGCTACTCGCACCTCAACCCATGTTTTCTCCTCCCTCATCCTGTTGCCGTCACGTCTTTCTCCGAATAACGGTTTTTCTTCTCCTTTTACCGTTCCCTTTAACTCTTACTCTTAACACTCGTGGTCTTTTTTGTGCACTATTTTATGACAGCTCCCGATGATTTTAGTAGGTTTATACTTTATCATCACTGCTCGCAGTAAGGAAAGTTCATGAGTGGTTTATCGTCAAGGAGAAAACCGTTAAGTTTATCTTATATGAAATCATTGCTTTCTGTCATGTCCCTCTTCTTTAACGCCTACAAATTCTTTTCAACTTGTAAATGAGACGAAATAACTTAGCGTTGTAAACGCCAGCTGCACACTACGTTTGTTAAGACTTGGAATTCGGACCGACATATGGAGGGCGTTGTAAGAGCTTTCCTACATTGCTTTTCCCTAACGGTTCGTTGGGGTCGACCGTATATTGCAGCGGAATGGACCCCTGAGATGTAGTGTATATTGCACACACCAGAATGGCTTTGCCTGTGATGTTTTAGACATAAAAGTGGGGAGAAATTAACTTTCTACTGAGAAGAAGGAAATCAGAGCACAGTGTCCGAACCCACCCATTTGAAAGCTAAGTATGCTGACACTGTAGTTTTACCAAGAAATAGCTGAGGTGTTTGTCGTTGCAAAAAACGGTCAGTAAACAAAACAAAACAAAACAGTTCCGACAGAAAAATACTGAGATGAACAGACAACTTGACAGAGACGAAAGGTATCTAAATATCTTCCATTTTGAATACATCTCTATCCTTCCCCATCTCGAAGCTCTCTCTCTGTCTCTTACGAACGCGCGAATGTACTCCGACTAATGTCTGTATCGTGAATCAGGCAATCCATTAGTTTGAGGATGGGAGCGGCGTTATAGCCCTGACATTACTTGTCTTAGTGCAATATGTTGTGCTTTACTGCTTATCATTTTAAAATTGTAGAATACTTTAAAAGGGGTTTTTACTGTCTCTGAGTCATTTTTTTCAAAACATTTTTAATCTGTTTAAATTTCTTGTTTGAGAAAATGAAAACGAATAAAAAAGAAGAAGACAATTTTACACCGCAGAGGTTCAGAATGTGCCGATAACATCCACAAAGTTTTCCCTGATCACAACGGTGATGACTTTTCCGTAAGTGAAGACTAGTGAAAAGCGTACTTGTCAGTCCTTACATCTTCGGCCCGAAGAGCGAGAGATAGAAATGCCCCTTCTAGGAAAAAAATAGGCATTCATTGGGATCCACGTCTTCGATAAATGCATGCTTCTTAAAGATTACAAAGGAACTAAAGGTCTGTTCGCTGAGGTCCAAGCTACGTCATTAGGGCGCTGTCAACAACGACTTCTGTTTCCACGGGGCGGGAAGTTCTGAAAGAAGAGCTTCAATCGATTTTAATGGCGACCTTAAACAAGCCTCGGCAACGGCATCTGAAGCTGCAGAACTACGGCATCCTTGGGAGACATCTTTCACTCCATGCATACTACAGAAAGACGCACATGCACGACACACACACACACACACACACACACACACACACACACACACACACACACACACACACACACGCAACAGACAACAAACAAAAGAATAAAGAGAAAAAATGAAAAAAAGGGTGAGAGAAGGGAAAGAACTCGATTCAAGATGTTGGTGGTGGTTCTTGTCCTTTACGAGGCTGTTGCGGGAGAAAACCAATGGCTCATTGTCTCCAACACAACAATAGCTACCGGTTTGAGCTTGACAACAAGGAGTCCTGTTACAAAACACTCAACATTTTACGACATGGAGATAAATAAAATGGTTGCCAACAAGAGTGAGCATGGTATTTTTTACGCTTTCTTGAGCAGTTAAAAGTAATGCACTATGTTTCTTCAATGCTTTCTGTTTGACACCTAAACAAAGTCTAGCGCTTTTGAAGAACGCTTGTATTGGAAACCGGTGTCTTTTACTAATGTGTATGCCGATCTGAATGCCATTCTCTAACTTGTATTTGTAAATTTTGTTGTCGTATCTGTTTCTTGGGCTGTCTTTCTGCCTTTTTCTCCTTTTTCTTGCTTTTTTCTTTCTTTACTTTTTAAATTTTTATTTCTGCTCGCTCATCTCTGTTTTCTGGATGAGGGTCCTGTTTTCTCTTTGAGATCACCTGAAGCCTAGTCCACGAAGAGTTTTATCTGAAACCCAGTCCAAGAAGAGTTTTATCTGAAACCCATTTCACCAAGAGTTTTTATGTAAAGAAACTGTCCCCTCCCTCTCCTTCACCCATTCGTCGAACTTGATGAAAGGCGCAGGTCTCTCTGAGCTGCTGTTTCCTTTAGCAAGTCCATAAAAGTAATTGAGCTGGATTGCAAGTGGTAAAGTACCATAAAATGGAAACTAAGCCCTTTATCTTTTATCCACTGGGACGCCGAGATCGTACACAGGGACCCGATAAATCTACAAAACTGGATCGAGACGTAAGACAGGAAGAATCTGAGTCCACTGTGAGTTTTTTTTTAAATTTTGCCTAATAAAAATAGAAGTTGATCTTGACAATGACTTGCAATAAGGGAGCCTAGATTGCTATTATTCAGGCAAATAGGAACTAGAACCGGTCGTGAATTACACAGCTAAGATGACCATAATGAAAGGAAAAGAATGATAATGTTAATTACGTCGAGTCTGAAACTATGGCAATTGTTGGCCATCATTATTACATGTTCATCGTGCAGTGTCCCTTGCCCAATGAATTCTTATCTTCGGATAATTATTATATTGCAGCCAGCTTATTCTCTTCTATACAAAGGTGCTATGAGTACTATGGATATAGGCATAGCCAGCTAATGTAACCCCGTAAAGAACTGCCACCTAAAATAGTTATATTCAAAGCCAGCTAGTCCCTCGCTGTGAAAAAAAGGTGCCACAGCAACTATGGCGATGGTTCACAGTTAACTAGTTCAGCCCTGCAGACAGATTACACATCAGCACGTTTGCTGGAAGGGAGCTTTGAGGCCAGGAATTAAGATGCACGGGCCCACTGACCTGCGCTAGGTCGCTATGTTGCCAACCGCCCAGCTGACTTTTGTGTACTGATGATTGAAGATTGTTGATTGATGGCTGAAGCTTTATGCATTTTATCGTTACCTGAACATTTACTAACAAAAAAAATTTGTATTATTAAGCTCAGGTAAACGCTAGGCCATGCCTATATATAAAAGTAACAGACACCTGAAATCATCTGAGCCATCTGCAGTCCAGTTGCTCAATTTTAGATGAGCTGTCAGTGGTGTGTGTGCGTGTGTGTGTGTGTGTGTGTGTGTGTGTGTGTGTGTGTGTGTGTGTGTGTGTGTGATGTTGTAGGTGCATGCATGATTATTTTTGTTGTAAGTTTTTTTTTCTTTTTCATATATATATATATATATATGATTGTTACTTGCCCACTTCTTTTTTCATTTCTCGTTGTTTTTACTGTTGAACTAGAGCAAATTCCCAGATTCAAATTGCCCACTGGGACAAATAAAGTTGGTCATTGTCATTGATTAGGGTAGTGGCGGTAGCAACGTCAAAGAAAAAAGTAGATGTATCAGCAGCAGTTACAGACACAACTCCTCAGTCGCACACATGAGACAGAGTGAAAATAAAAGTCAGTAGCCGTCTGTGCATATAATCAATCTGTGTGAATCTCTCCAAGTACAGCCTCTCCCCCCCTACAACCTGTCCACCCGACCCAAGTCAGAATCTAAAGACCAGGCATCAAGCAGACGTTAACTTTAATCACTCCTGACCTGTAGGATTGTCTCCCACTGGCGGAGCATATTGTTCACGGCCGTTCTGTGGACATCAGACGCCGCGGGAGTAGCTGGCGGTCTGGCAAAAGGTCAGCAGGATGAGGAAATCACTGCACTTGATGCCGGTCGGAGTGAAATACTTTTAGTTACCTGGAGGGGAAAGGTGGGTTGCAGCGACACGTACAGGGAGCATTCTTTGTCAGACTCCTAAGTGTATTTTTATTCTTCTCATTATGAATACATTTGATTCGGATCCCGACCATCTAACTAGGAACTCTCGGCCATATTTCTCGGGCTTACTACACAGTAGGCAAGTCTAAGTCTTCTCTTTGATGTTCCCGGCATATTTCTGCTTTTTTCTGCAACTGCAAACACTTGCTGTTTGACTTTCTTTGAAAAGTTCTCCCCTTCTTATATGCATTTGCGCATTGCGGTCAAGTCTTTGTTAGGCCCAGTTCATTGCCTAGCATTATTTAGTTGTTTTTCAGTAGCAATGTGGTGTTTGTGCATGAGGCCATGTTCATACAAGAGAGAAAAGCGCAGAACACTTGTTTACATCAAATGGAATTCGACAAGGGTATACATTCTCCCATTAACATTGCCAACAGTTTCAACAAATTGTTATGACAAATGCATAGGAAGGGCGCGACGGTAATTGAGCTTTGAGGACAGATAACACCAATAACCACCGATAACAATGGTAGACTATGACACGCAAAGCACAAGAACTTGCTGACCTCATTGACCGCCCTAACAAAGTATCAACACTTTACGGCATGGAGATCCACAGAGAAAGACTAAACAGATGACCGTTAAGACCACCGTCATTAGCATAACATATACATCAAGATGAAGAGCGAGAAGTCAGAGACATTCCGCAGCGTCAAATGCAGTTTTCTCCGTAATTATTCAGACAAGGGCCGCGTTCGCCGAACCAAAACCTATTTATTATCACGAGGACAATCCAAAATCGAGCTCGTGTTATCTTGCAACTGGAACACAGAATATTGTAACTCAAGGGATACAACTCTTGCAACACAAGAAAAGCAACTCCTTCAATATATGCACAAAGGAAATCCTTGCTTGCTTTGCAGCTTTGTTTTTAAAAAAAGACAGTAATATGCTTTTCAGTGCCTTTCTTGCCATCGTTTTAACTAGTTCCTTCTAGATTTTTTTTTCTCATAGTTAAAAATAACAAAATTGCTTCCGCATTTAAGAGGGCTATCAGACGAAAGACTGCTTTTTTATGGAGGTCTTTAACGAAGAGCTAATTGAGGAGGGAGAGAGGAAATTAGCGATACGGAGACTCGTGCACACCGGCTGTTCACGCTCAATCTCGCGTGCCTGTAGATATGCTAAAAAAAAGTTTTTTTCTGAGACTTGCATTTTTTCACCGAATCTCAACCTTGCGTGCATTAATATACAGAGGACTTTCCTGCACCCGGGGACACTAAGACGCAAGCGAATATTTTTAAAACTCTTTTTTGTCACAGTGACAGGCTTTTGCTGTCGATGAGAGGGATGAAAACCTTTTCATTCATACCAGTAAAGTTTTTACGATAAAAATACAGCTGTGGTGCAGAGGTGCGACTTGCGAGTCTGGTGAGCTAGCTAAAGGCTTACTACCACCAACTCGACTTTCAGAAAGTCATTAAGAGACACAGCATGTGTAGCCCAGCATGGCGCATCAAATATTGTAACAGGAATGTGAACACATCAACTCCCTGTGTTCTGTCTGTTAATGAGCCTTTACGAGGAGAGGAGGCACATTTTCGATCACTTTTATCGAATTGTCAGAAATCTCACTGTTTCTCGGGGCCAGCTTTATGTGAGGGTGGTGCCCATCTCTGTCTCAGAAAGTGAGCTCTCGCACTTCACTCACCAACGACCTGAATAAGGTCAGAGGACGACTTTTGCGTTTACCTTATTGATTCAGACAAAATTAAAAAGAAACTAACGGAGCCAAAGAAAGACCAGTGCTCACCTACAACGTAAAAATACGTACAAATAACGTAACAGCACGTACAAGAGCAGTAGAAGATTTCTAGCCACAGGTTGGAACACGGTTTATTCACAAAAGCGATCTATAACCAAAATAACAAAATACAAAAGTCCCTCACCCTCGAGTCGTCAATAGTGTATCAAATCACAAAGCGATGACTCCGGAAAGGGTGGCAGACAAGACCGACAGGAAGAAAAAACGAAGGCGGAGACGTCATTAATCGGGGGCAGTACGGCTCTTGGGGATGGGTGGGTGGTTGCAGGGATTGCGAGCTCAGTGACCTTTACTCCGCCCACCATCAGACTTTTGCCCCTGCAGCGATGGTAGCCTCGATTTGGAGTCAGGGCGGTGGTCCTCAGTAGCCCGCTGGCAGGGTGACCCCCTGAAAAAAAGGAATAAAAGAAGAACGACCTTGATGGCTTCCGTTAATTTCCTCTTCGCGCAGCGGCCATAGTCAAAAGGTGATAAGAGAAATACCGAGATAGTCAGCCCGGGGTTAGGTAGTTCAGGTCACGTGGTTGCTTACCAACTATATTTAGCGAGGCCAGTCGCGTGGTGTCCCTGCTAAGATCTCATCAAATACTTTCTGAGATGTTTTGTGTAAAATATCACCAGAGGCACTTTGTTGTTTAGCGCCTTGTCACCCCCCTACCATTACAGTAATCAGCTTGACCATATACTTGTTGAGAATTATGAATAGTGAAAGATTTTATCTAATTAACTGCCTAATACCGCGAGTGAATAGTATTCACCACCCGGGTAATGTCCATTGGATGCACACAAGGGTTTGGAAAACGTACCTCACGAAAAAGGGTTTTGTAAAAGTAAGAAAAACGATATAAACTGATTAAAACATATTATTGCTTCTGTAATGTCAAGTGGACAAACATAATAATACAAGAAGATACAAGAAAATACACCAATAATACACAAATACGCGAAAGAACTCTTAAGTTTTAAAGCAGGCACACTTTACTGCGTTGTAAAAAAATAATACTGGGGATAGAAACTGAGGGAAACTTTAAACCAAAAAAGGGATGAGAAAGTAAGTTTAGTAAAAGGACATCAATAGGGGTGAAAAAAGGAAGTATAGAAAAAGATGGTGACGTTGAAGACCGTTCATGTCAAGACTGTCCCTCGAGAGAGCTTCGTTCGTCTTGATGCTATTAGCTACCAACAGATAGGATAGACCCCCCGGGAAACGTAGATCACTTAGTCAAAAAAATTAAGAACAAATTCTCCAGCTCAAAGAGTCCAAATCTTTTTATGTACTTGCGTGACAGGCTATTAAGGTCTATCATCTAGCATTATTGAAAGCGCCTTGAAAGCGTCGTCAGTCGCACAAACCCTGCCACCTGGTGCGACCTGTCGTGTCCAGCCAGCGACCCCTGCACACTATCCGCGGTTAAGTTGCAGCGCAACGGTGGTCGGAGACATGAATGTGCATGCATGTGTGTGCACATGCGTCTCCGTAGCTCCAGTGAGGTTACTACCCTTTCCTTCTATATTTTGGGAGACACGCTAACTCATGTCTTTTGCTTTGGAAGTACCAGCTGATAAATAATAAATCTAATAGTAGACATTAATTTAAGCAAAATTGCCTTGCATTGTCACTATTTATATAACTTAATACTCCTTCATTTGTTTAATATGATGTAGTTGTCACATGATGAGAATGTCTTTTTCTTATTCATTTTCATTTACCATTGCAGCTTGAAAATGTATTGTACATATAGGATTGTTATTATGTGATACATCTCTGCTTTGTGTCTTCCTGTTTATGGCTACAAATGCCTCTCTGGGCCTAAAGCCAAATAAGGAAAATTAAAATTAAAATGATTTGGAAAAAAAAATGATTTATAAAAAGAAGTCAGAGAGATTTTAACTGTTTTATGCGGGGCTGGACCGGGGTTCCACCACAAGGCGATGCTCAGGCTGACAATGTTGTACAATGCCGACACCGAGGGACGTCTGGAATCATCGTCGCAGTGTCGAGCGTTAGAGAGCAACCAGCGGCATTCATCGAGCTCAGAACAGGCAAGAAGATTGCTTGCTTCCGACAACTGCGGTCTACAAATGGTGCTAATTCACCATGCGCATGTCCAGTCAGGCAGCCTGACATATTAGTCGACCCTGATCCAGGTTCGGTGTGATCAGTGATCGCAGATTGTCTACTTTTTTTTTGAGACTGCTGGGGACTCACTAGCTCATGTCCTTTGCTTCGGGAACACAGGAACGGTAGGGCCATGAAGAGAGCAGTGTTCAATGTTCAGCCTGGAAGTAACGAGAGCTTGTCGCTAGCGTCCTCAGCAGAATCTGTTGTTCAAAGAAATAGGAAAGAAATAAGGAACTGCGATAAGCCTAAGATGAAAAATAAAAATACGGAAACATCCCAAATACCGGGGACAATTGAATACATAAATTCATTCAGACAAAGCTGTTCAGCTATTAATAAGAAGTATTACAAGAGAGCTGTCACTCAAGGATGAGGGAGAATTGCTTAAGTGATTTTAACTGCAAGTTATTATTTCCCCGAATTTGAGTACCCTGAATACCTTTTTCCGTTTTCAAAAAGACACATTTAACATCTTAACTGACATACCTATCACCCTTCTTTTGAATCTTTAGAATGTATTTTTGTGTTCAAGTGAAAGAGTGATGTTATAAATTTATTATTTTCCCCTGTAATTAGGCTAAGTGTTTTGATTTAAGCAAAACACAGCCGCACTGCAAGATGATTTTTTTTAATGAAGCCCTTAGTAAAATTATCTTTGCAAATGATATACTCGTGTGTACTCGTAAATACTTAAAGAGAAATAGAACTTTATCTAACAACTGCTTTATTGTACTGTAGACACTCGCATTCACGTTCTGCGGTGGATGAAGTTCATGTGATAAAGTCTTAGAGTTTAGACCCACGACCCTAAGGATCCCCCACTGACATCAGTCCACTCCAGGAAAATATCGGAAACAGGTGTTTCGAGGTGACAAGGTGCACCCGTTAAAGCTTAAACATTGTTAGCACAATCAGAAAACGAATGTGATTTTAGCCACGGCGGTCATGAAGCATATTTACACAAGAAAAACATAGTTTTTGAGAGCGCACATTTAAAAACCCCGACAAGAGCAAGAAATATTAAAACTTCAGGCTCTGAAGAACAGGATATCGTTCGCCGAAATTATTTCATAATCAAGTGGACCACAGACAAGAAAAACTATTTTTGTTGAATAAAATAATCTCCCACATGCTCTAAAAATGATGTGACACACGAAGACAGTAAATATTCTATTGTATTAACTATACAAATAAAAGTTATATTTGGCAACAGTATAATGACATCCTCCTGTTCACGTGCTCAGCGTGTGCTTACATCAGATTTCCACATCTGAGTCTCATTTTTGCATTGAGGCACTTACCTGATGTCCGTGTAAAGAGCAAGCAAATATAAGGGCATTAGATGAAAGTCACTCCAACCTCGCTTACACTGGGCATCGTAATAAGTTCTCCAAAAATAAAACAGTAATTTCTAAGTAAGTGTAAACAAGAGTGGGAGACGTCAGCAGGCTTCATTACTGCGGGATTGTGGGAAATCCATCCGTTTCGAGCCAGAACTGAAGGCTGCGAGGCCTGTGGACAGCGCGGAAACTTTCCTGTTAGATTGAGAGGATTTTCTTCTTAATACATGCTTTGTACACTCACTGGGGTAATGGTTTCTTGGCAGGACGTTTTCAAATTTAACTGCGACGTCTGCGCTGCCTCGGGTCAAAGAAACATGCCTGAGTTTGTTGCACAAACTCTGTGCAAAGGAAGATTACTGAAAGAGTAAGGGGTAGCACACACACACACACACACACACACACACACACACACACACACACACACACACACACACACACACACACACACACACACATACACATACACAAACTCGCGCGCGCCATCCATGGCGCATTCTGAAACTCTTCGCATCTACAGATGCAGATATGGGATATGCAGATCAGGCTTTTTACGCGAGAGGTTCATTACCTGGCAGCTTGTAGATATACATCTTTGATCGACGACCTTGCTTAACTGATTTAACGTTTCCGGTCTAGACAGGGACCACAATACAGGCACGAACCATATTGCTTCGTCTTGCCAACGCCAAAGCTTCCCGCAAGCTTTCAGGTCCAGGTCTGATCGATGGGCAAATCGTGTCATACAAAGATGACAAGTCACTCCTCTTGGGCAGCCTAAAGCGGCGTTGATCAGCAGGCTGTCATGCTGGGGAAATTATTATACAAAACTGACCAACCTATAGTCACTCATAGTCACAATATACTACAGTACAATACAATCCATTCCAAGGGATGCCGGGCTGTCTTATTGCACATTGTACTGCAGTATGGATCTGCTCTGACAAATTTTGTTGGCAGTGTAATACAGTGTTGACCAGCCCAGACTGCGCATGAATGTGTATTACAGTAAATGTGTATAACCAATATAACATTCTCTCTAAACACGTCAAACCCTGTAATGACTATAGTACGCCTACGAAGTCAGGATAGAATGAAAATATTTATTTGAGCGAGGTGATTCCAGAAATGCAATATCTTATGTTAAATCTTCATCTTGAGAAATCGTGAGTTTCTGCCCAGCTTGCCTTTATCACCGAAGATTTCAGGCACAGCATCATATCTGTCTAAACACAAATAAGGTCAGTCTATTTATTTGGTGAATAATGCTTTTGAGCATTCTGGTCTCGGTTTGTGGATACTGAGTGGCCCAGACCTATCACTTGCTACAAACCTCGTTCCATTGTCCCCCAAATATCTAAAAGTTTCTACTAATGTAGACATTACCCAAGCTAGACTTTACCTCTGCGGTGCTTGCTATTCCCAAGCTGTTGTCCTGAAACCAGGAGAAAGGGGAAAGTTACTGGGTTTCGCTGCGTGAAGCTGAAATAGCAGCAGCTGCTGACGACCTTTGTGTCGTGGTCGGTGCTTCCTCACCCATCAGTGTCGTCTCACAACAATCGAGTGTTTAGTCTCGCCCATGGTGGTGCCTACAAAATGATGATTGACTACAGCCGTGTCAGCAGTTCGGTGTTGTGCCTGCCAACGATGGTCTGCTGTCTGACCCATGTCTGGCCGTTTGGTGCGGGACGAGAACGCAGTGCCGCGAGAACTGTGTCAGCTCTTCAGTGGACCACCATGGCATGTACCTAACCTGAGATTACCCCTTTGTTGCTAGTACTCATTGAGCCCAAGCAGTCACTTTTCTTTCAAATGGAGCAATAATTTTTTTTTTAAAGTTCTTGAAAGCTGTGAAAGGTCGTGATCTTATGACATATTTTACCCTTGTTGTTAACTATAGAAATATTGCTGCTGTCATCTTGACACATTAAAGATTTTTAACCAGTTGCAACCTTGAATCAAATAAAAATGTTTTATTGCGGCCAGAAAAACATTTTGCTCAACGCAATGATTTCTAAAGCGATATTTGAAACTCTTTTGTTGACTAAGCCCAGCTACAGGTCTAATTTCTTTTTTGCCTCTATATTTAATACGAATGCTGCAAACGCAGAGTGGAAGAGAAATATTTGCTAAGTCCTTTTGCGTGCTTATTGTATTTGATAAGAGAGAAGAAAAATGTATGCTGAGGAAAAGGATGAAGAAGAATGAGGAAAATGAGAAGAAGAAGAGAAGGAAGAAAGAAAGGGAAAAGGAAATAAAAGAAAGCAGACGCAGACAAACAATCAGGCCTTTAGACGAAAGACAATCCGATTAACCCTTAGTGCAAAAGAAATTCCCAGTTATGCTTACTCAAGCTAATCTTGCTAATCACCCATTTCCTTGGACACAAACAGAAGGTTGACAGCAGAAAGTGGATGACTGAGTAACGTTCACAGACCCACAAGTATTCTATCATAAAACAACCACAAGAGGCTGAGTTCCTGAATGCCTCTACAGTAGAAAAATACAGTTTGCGTCGTGTGACAAGCTTTGTTTCTAATTTTTTTTCTTCTTTTTTCTTCTCGTTCACTCAAATGAACACGTCCGCCTCTTCGACGAATGCCGGAAGACCATATCGTGAGGAGTGAGCGTTGTTCATCCCATGCGAGTGTCAATGCGTTATATTGCCGTTGGCCCAGAACATATGTCTTCGGCGTTGGTTTTCTTGTCCAAGTTGCCCTTATCGAAGAGAGATTTACCAAACCAGGCTGACGAGCATCCTCTTCCCGGGTGTTACATCTTCTCCTAGCTCCTGGCTCAAAATCCTGGCCCTGGGAGAAAAAAGGCGTTTTTGGTAATCGAGCCCCCCCCCTCGGGGCTTGGTTTATGGGGTGAAGGCTGTAAGCGAGGAGTGACGACCACATAGACATTCACAAACACACTAGATGCACCATACAATCTTTGGCAGCTAAATTTATTTTATGGACAAGACGCACAGCATGTCTATGATATGCAGGTGGCGGTCTGTACCAGACATTTTCTGGGTTTGTGTATGTGGTTAGTCAAAGTGTCTGGCTGAAGAGGAAGGTGTCTGTGTGTGTGTGTCGGTAGGTAATTGGTGTTCTACGCCGAGCCAGCAAATAAGGCTATATCACGGCAAAACAGCCAGCCCTGTAAGCCGGTGCCACATTCAGAGAAAGATAAACGAGGCTGAAAAGAGAGAGATGTGAAGTCAGGAAGCTTATAATCACTGTCTCGGTGACACCGGCTTGAGGAGACAGGCTCAGATCTGCAGCATCGCCACTGATGGACACAGCAAAATGCGGGTTATAACTTTTTACATGTTTCCAATTTCCACTGGATTTGACGCTCTAAACTACTTTGTCAATAAACATATAACAGTACAGATGGGAGGGAACAAAAGGTCTGAGATTTATTTTGAGAGTAAACCTCTGGCTATAAGGCCAGGAAGTGCTTTTCTACCAATGTCGTTGTATTTCATGGCAGAGCAGACAAGACCTATCAGCTCTTTCTTCTGGGATCTTAATGACTACATCTTGTCTCCAAAATGGCGACATTTAATGACACACCGATCTGCTTCACCTCGCTGTTTATTTTCGAGATAAGATCATGCTTTCCATCAGAGCTCATGTGAACAATATACCGAGCGCCGCCAATCTTCGTCCGTTTTCAGAAATAGCTTTAATCTGCACATGTTTCGAGAATATTATTTTCTCTGAGAATTACGACTGAAAACTAACACCTACAGTTCTCAAGCCTAATCTCAGTTTTTAAAAGAAAGAACACTTAGCATCTTTCTGGGTTTTTTTTCAGAGGGAAAACTTTGTGGCAACGAATTTTGAAAGGGGTTACTGTAAGCTGTCTGCAATAGAAGTCGCGTGGTGGAGAGCGTCTGTGCATGTGTGTGTGTGTGTGTGTGTGTGTGTGTGTGTGTGTGTGTGTGTGTGTGATGTAACGACAAATTTCAGTATTTTTTGTATCAAGTCTTATGATTTTCTTATGATTCTGTGGTTGACAATGTATTGGCTTATACCATTAAACTGTTAAGATTATAATAATTTGTTGGCTATTAAGCGCACGCGTTTTCACGCACACATGTATAAACGCACACACACACACACACATATATATATATATACACACACATATATATATACACACAAACACACAAACACACACACACACACACACACACTTGTAAGTAGAGTTTATTAGCTTTCCAGAAAAAAATGAAGTGACAACCGTGGACAACATTTTCTCAATTGTCGCTCCCCGGTATGGCACCGTCCTCTTCTAGATATTTCCGCACCATGTCACGTGACAAACATGTCAGATTAAGAACTATTTTGGAAAGGAAATCGAAAAATAACAGCCGTTCTTCTCCGTGTTGGCAGGTCGACACAAAACGGCGAGCATGTTATCCTGCGTATAATGTCTCCAGCGTTTTATCGATGAATCGCGTTCAGGTCTGTGACAGGCTGGAGATGGGTTGCTGCTGTTGGAAGAAGCTCTGCTGCCGTTGGGCTAACAGACAGGTCGTTAGGTCATGGGTGGAAACCAGAGACGATGGGAAAAAAATTTGGTTGGACAAATTGCCAGACGCGCTGGACAATGATTTCCGAACCAGTGCCAGAACTGGTTTGTACACAGTATAGGGAAAACGAATTCAAATCTGCTCCTTTTGCTGACTTCACCCCCTTCCCGATAAAGCAAGTAATAACGAATAACCATAACATTTATACAACAGTTTTCCAATCAAATTCAGGCTCACATCTCGTTAAGGAAATCCCTCTACGTTTTAACAAACTAAAAAAAATGCCCGATGCGCCATTTCTGCTGGGGGTGGATAGGTGGGTAAAATTTCCCTATTAAAAGTGTATTACATGGTGGAAGGAAATAGTCAATAATGTGAAAAGGTTCTCCAGGCAGCTTATGTCCTCCATTTTGTTGCAGATCCAGTCGTTTGCCGTCTCCGTGCAGACTTTGTGCGCAATCGCCGTAGAGCGGTACTTCGCCATCTGCAAGCCCTTAAAGACAAGGATCACGAACAGAAAGATCAGCCTGACTATCCTCATCATCTGGCTCATCGCCACCATCATCGCTCTGCCCGCCGCCATCTTCATCGTCATGGAGCGCACTTTCCAGGCCCCTGAGCTGGCCAACTACCTGACGCACTGCAAGTTCATGGTCGATGGCCTCTTCGATCAGATCTACCACCTGACTCTGGTGGTGACGCTGTACGTCGTGCCCATGCTGACGATAGGCGTGTTCTACGCCATCATCTCCCACCACCTGTGGCACGTCAAGGTACCCGGGGTGTCCGTCCGCAGCAAGATGCGCAGTAAGTGAACCTGTTCTTGAAATGTTTGCACTCAACGTAATTTGAACTTTAAAAATTATATACCTTTACCTTCACTCTAAAACTGTTTCATGCATACATCTTAACTCTAATGATTGTTTTCTAGATACAACCGCAATCTAAGGAATCTTATATTTTAGAACGACTTTCTTTACATTCTCACTCAAAATGTATTGTTCTGTCGCTCGCTAGTTTTTTTTTTCCTCCACAAAGACTTGGAGGATGACAGAAAATCCGCAATTCAAAGCATTTAGTAGGTACACTTATTATGACAGAGCTGAGATCGCTAGTCGGGGATTTATTTTTATCTCGCTAAGATTCACAGGTTCCAGTTTGCAAATATTACATATGTCTTGAAAAAACTCGGGGCTAAAGTGCAGATTTTAATTATTGTAAATTATGGTATACGATACATAAAATAACTAGGCTGTGCTAAATGCACTATTTTCCAAATTGAATACATTCTCAAGCTCATTGAATACATTCTCAAGCTCTTAAGTTCTGAAAGCGATTACGAGTCAGAGAGTATGTCATTGAGGCTTTTCCACTGTGACACTGTGAGTCACGATCGAACTGTTTCCGATAGCTTTAGGTTTTGAGTCCGATTTGGGATTTGCATCGACGTTGGCCTTTTCACCTGTAGTCTGCGTGTGTGGAGATTTAAACGGACATGACTGTTCACTTCGGACAAAGGCTTTGAAGATTTGGTGCGATGCAAATTTTCTTCATCTAATGACCTGGTAGACTTCAGTTTGAGATACTATTTCCAAGGTACAGATCTGGCAAATATCCTTACACCTTCCGTTCTCGAAATAAACTTATTAAAACATCAATACTCACAGAATGAGGTCAAATTTCTGACGTCACAATTATACACAGTAGCTTCAGTTCTTCCGTTGGTTGAAACCTTTCCGATGTAACCGTTTCCGTGTGCACTCCTAGTGTCCATTATGTTCACCATAAAGACGGACTGTGCATGCTGTAGGCACGTATCTTGGGAATAAATGAGCATATTGACCAAGATTTCGGGGATTAGTATCATGCTCGGAGCTTTACCTAGTTGTAGAATAAATGCGCTTCATTTGACTTGCCAATCAGTTCTAATCCTCCCGTGATGAATAGGGTTTTTGTTTCACCCACTCCAATTGTCTTTTTATTTCTTTTCTTATACTGGAATTGTTATTGTTGTTTAATAGTCTAATTACTTTTCAGTCGCAAAAAGTTTGACTGGACTCAACACACCTGACAGCGTAACGTTTGCACGACTCTGTCCAAATTCAAACGCTTTGCTGCAAACTCCAAAGTTGTTTAAAAGTAAAACTTATTGATGACATTCAACACACTGATACGACCACCAGACCATGAAATTAATGACATTTAAAGTAGACGATGATGATGCCTAAACACATCGTGAGACATCCTCAGCAACAAAGGCTCTATTGACACCTCATTTTACCGCTGAATCACGCCGTTTTTGGAGGCCTTGTAAAAAGCTTCAGAGAGCATTTAGCCTAACATGATCTAAAACTGTGTCAATAGCCCAAAACAGGAAGTTCAGCAAATTGGAAAAGGACTCCGCCTTTCATGAGCACGTTCGCACACAGAAATCGAAAACATTGAAAGAGAGGCGATTCTCTGCTCTCTTCCCGTAGAACACAGCATTTTCACCACGAGCACCTTTCACTGGGAATTACTATCCCTCAGATGAATCGAACGCACAAGAGATTAATTCTCCATCGAGGGGCCCAATCCCGTGCAAAAGGATTTTTGCTTGGAAAAGATATCTGAAAATGCCTTTTATTTTATATTGATGTGGAACAAACCGCTCGCTAAAGGAGATGAGTAAACGATTTTGAAGAGTAAACCCGGAAAAGAAATTGCTTACACGAGAACAAAGTCAGAGACGAAATCCATCGTCCAGAAGGACTTGCCGTGACGCCAAGACACTGTTGACTAAAGACAAACCTTCTCTATTTGTCACGATAAAACTCCTTTCTTTCCGAGAAGTCTGTCAACCCTGCTAGTTCTATCCCTTCAACCGTTCTCCACGCGTCTGGGGACCTGGACAGCATCAGACTCGAAATTTCTTTACGTCTATCTTTTATTGTCCACCGTGGGGGACATGAGTTATTTGTAAACCCTTAGAGCCCCTTGGTTTCTAAACCATCACGACCTTTGGGATCATTTGTTTGACTCGGTGAAACATTTGCATTTAAAACATTGTTTCATGAAACAAAACAAAAAAGGAAAAATGGGGAGAACAAGAAAAGAAAGAACAAATAGAGAAACAAGAAAAAAATGACACATAAGGATTTTAAAGCTGGTTTATCATTTTGTTTGAAAGGTCACAGCGGTTTTTTTCTTGGCCTGAACAGCGTTGCTGCTCGCGGCGTGTTCGAGGGCTTTAAAGGCCTAGTCGTCCAACAGTCTGCTTGCCGCTTCACTGCTTTGAAGTATAGATGACAGTTCACTGGACTTTAACCCCCATGAACGTTTATAATTGCTGTAGTACTTCTATCTAGATTATCAAGGGAGGGAGGTTGTAGATAAACTTTACACGACTGCTTCCTGGCTGCGTGTAGGATTTTCAATCACGTGGTACCATTAAACGACAAAGACTTTTTTTAAAAAAAATCATAAGAAAACTCATAGATAAGAATTCAGAAACAGTAGATATTTAACAAAGTCGTCACTGAGGCAGAACGCACAGAAAACAAAAGGCAAATCGCTCATGTAAAAAACCTAAATAAAATAAAATGAAAGACTGATCTCTTGTCGTCAGCGGGATTTTCTGTAATAAAATTAATGGACGTTCGAAGCTGCGGCAAAGGCGGGTCATCATGCTGACACGATTGTATAAGACCAGTCTTTTCTAGATCTTTCTTCCAACAATCCTGCATTTGCCGTGTGCGCAAAATTTTTCTGAAGATGCCGTCCACGCGCGCGCAGGAATGTAAGTGCCGTGTGCAGAATTTAAGTGCCGTGTGCAGAATCTAAGTGTCGTGTGCACAATGTAGATGTCATGCGCCTGCGCGTCGTGTGCAGGGGCTGCGCAGGGCGTGTCCCGCGCAAAGATTAGCAGGTAACTACAGGTACATAAGGCGATCAGGTTTGTTCGGTTGAGAACCGAGTCCTTATGACATGAGATCCCGCAGGGCACGAGAGAGAAAGGTGACATGGCGGAGTTGGAACTTAGAGACGTCGAAAAATTCCTATGAAGTCGAAAAGCGCCTCATGCTTCATTACTTTAATGCAGCCCTGGCACACAGAGGTCGCACTTGCTTGGACAGTCGTACGTCTGATTTCCTGGCGCGCCGCAGGTGGTATTTTTACACCTGGTGCCAGCTGGCATCCATTTTAATGGCTTTATTCGACGCGCCTGACTTACGTCAAAGGAAGTCTATGTCGTTGTATATCCATTCTATTTGTCTATCCACCCACCTGCTTATCTACCTGTGACTAGTTCTGTCTGTCTGCCTGCTGCTAGTGGTTTCATTATGGACCTTCATTACTGGATAAGCGACTCAGGTTCATGTCCAGTGTAAGTCTCGGCTTTCCTTAAGACAGGCCTCGTGTTTCCGGCTGTTTCTTTGCATACCTTAAAAAAATTCTTAAAGTAGATGTTTTGTTTTCGTATCATAACAATATATACAATTGTTTCCAAAAAAAAAACAATAGGTTTTTAATTGCTAGTGGTAAAGGAAGTCAATAGCATCTGTTGTGACGATGTTTTTATATTATAAAATTGTCGAAAATACAAATGCGTTTTCTTTAAACAAACAGAATGCATTTTACAGAAAATACTGTTTATTTTGCCGTCAATCTTTTTTAACAAGGTTATGATGACAGAAAAGCTTAATTACTCACTTCCAAAATTCGGAATATCCGCAATTTTGAAAGAAAACGGAAGCGAAAGCCCTCGTTGTTAGGGTTTGTTACGATTGGTCACTCCTATGATAGAGCAAAGAGGCAACGAATGAGAGACACTTATCCAGTGAATGAAGGTCCGTGGTTTCATTTCGTGAATAGCACTTGCTGTCTGAGACCAAGAAGTATGCTGTAAGACAGGAGACGCGGATTTTTGGTTTTACGCCGAGTCAGCAACAAAGGATATATCACGGCAAGGCAGCCAGCCCTGTAAACAAATGCCACATGCAAGAGAAAGAACGACGTGCCCGAGACGAGAGCTGAACCCAGGACAGCCAACCTTCACTGTATTGGGGACAGGCGCTAACCATTGCGCCACCGGACCGCCCCAAAACATCATCTTGAACTGATATTTTATAATGAAATTACCACCCAGATACTGCAGGATTTCTGACTTTAGGCATTAGAAGTTTCGTGCTACACAGGAACACCCGTTTGGTCGACATTACATGCTTTGCAGAACGGGCCTATTCGGATGAATGTCTGATGACACGGGACCCGTTTAAAACAAGTCACACTGAATCTTGTCGGTTATTAGGCCAAGTGTTGACAATAGCTGGCTGATGTCAGGCTCTTCAATGGCACTGTCATATTCTTTAAGCTGATATTAATAGAAATAATATGATTATGACGTCATTTTGTTTAGAATTCAAACAGTATTGAAAGCTGCTTAAAGAATTCTCTTTCTTAGTATTGTCTCCCCTCAATCATTTGCAGCCTGTAGTGTGACATATCTCAGCGTGTGTGTGTATGTGTGTGTGTGTGTGTGTGAGAGAGAGAGAGAGAGAGAGAGATCTGGCAGCCAGCCAGAAATCAGACACCAAAGAGACGGGCAGGCTGACCAACAGGCTGACAGGAGGAAAGCAGCAGGACTGACTTTCTTAAAGTCTTAATTGCCCTTTTTGACCTGCATGGAGTCTCCAGAGGACATAATGCCTTTCTCCCTCAGCACATGCTTCTATTCCTCATTGCAGCAATAGGTGACACCAGAAAGCTTTTGCTCTGCGAAAAGCATTTTTTTAAATAATCCAATTACCGCTTTTGAGATAACACTTGCCATGTGAAGAAATTCGATTTTCTCTTTTTGTGCGCATAGATATCTACAGATGCTTCTCTAACGACATTATGTAACATGTTTTAAATGCAGTTGTCATTCAGTCAAGTGTATTGAGATAAAAAATATTCATGATGCACGATAGGGGTACATCAAGTTATTGTTCCTCCAAAACGAAGCAAATCAGCGCGGGTGAGTTAGAGTTTTTCCTAGAGAAACTGCTAAGTTAGTCTAGAATATGTAGGGTTCATTCAGACTTTAAAATTAGCGCAGAAAATTTAGCATTCTTCCATCAGTACTGTTGTTTATTCTTCCGTCCCTCGTGTCCTATCCATTTAGTCCACGTCTCTTCCCCGTTTTAAGCGCTAAGAGCATGCTCTCTATGAGTGTGAATATGCGCTATAAAAATCTTGGGATTTGATTTTCCTGTCTGCCGCCTATGTGAAGCCACTTGATCCTGTGATTATGCCATCCCGGGATGCAAAACACCATAAATGTATAGGCTCCCTGCGCGGATAAAAGCAAAAAGTGCAAAACACCTTTGCTCGCACATTCTTTCACAAGTAAAAAGGCTGTCTGTGTTACAAGAAGTCTCCGTCCTCTGGTTTCCATTTGGTTTCAGGATTGCCACACTCTGCTATCGTGAGTCGTTTGAGCTTGTGAACTGGTCGGTACCTTCGCAAGGTCTGCGATTGGCATCACTCTGTACCCTTCATCAGACGAGGAAACGTTTCCCCGTTCAGTAGAGACACTAGAAGCGTTCCAGTTCGAAGTGAAGACTTATCTCTTTCAAACAGGATTCCAGAAATGCAATGAATTGTTTGACCGTTCTTTTTCTCATAACTCACATCTCCCCGTTCCTTCATACGTTTGTACATCGGATTATCTAGTCATGTCCATTTCTATCGTGCTGATATACTTTTTATTTCACAAAAATCTCATGGAGCTCTCCTTGTGGAAGAAGTGCGCTATATGAATCCCCTTTTGGTTATAAGAATCAGGAAGCTTGTGGATTTGTTAGCGATAATATAATGGGGTGCAGTTGGGCACACAAAGCGTTTCCTCCCATGACCACAGGACCGCTAGAACTGGCCAGCAGGAGAGGAAATCATTGGCACGCATGCCAAAAGCAATATCTGGAACTTGCATAATTATAAAAACAAGGAAGGACACACGTGGTTTGCTATTGTTTTTAAACCTTTCACTTCGGGAGAGACAGAGATATAGCGACAACGGCCACACGTGTTGAGGAGGGCTGAGAGGTAAGCTGCAGGGAGGATGTTAGCTTCTTAAAGTAAGATATTCAGATTGTAGATGCAGATATTTTGATTAAAGTTAGTTAGCTGACATTTTATTTAACTGATTGTAATAGTAAACAGGTTGTAGTTATGAACTATTGTCTTATGTTATTTATCCGGTGCTACCTTCCCGTCCTTATGTATGCATCCGCTCTCAGCCTAATGCAATCAAGCCACGTGTGTCCTAATACATCGGGTAAGAGCAGCAGCCGTTGATGCCGGGTAGCGAGGTACCCAGCTTTAGTCTCTTCTTAGTCTCTCTTTCTCTTTCCTTCCTTTTGTAATGGAGGTGCGTCTCCCTGTACGACAGGTCGAGTGGTCCCCAAATATTTTGCGTGGTGGATATTCTGGAAACCAATCACGGTGCCGGAACCCTCCTTATAGTCTTCTTGGTCAGCTGCACTGCAGGCTACTATAACGTAGAGCTCCGGCTCCGGGATTGGTTTCCACGAGAGATAACGGTTACCCAGCCAATATTGTCAACACAGACAGACAAACGGATGACATTCTCTCTGTTTTTGAAAGGGCAGCATAGAAGACGAAACACTCACCTCCCCCCTCTCTCTCTCTCTCTCTCTCACACACACACACACACACACACACACACACACACACACACACACACACACACACACACACACACACACACACTCAAATGAACTGTTTCCTCAAAAGGGGGAAGCCGATACACGAGCGGTGAGTACACTGTCGTCCGAAAAATGGCGCGCTAGTTTAATACACATGTGGTAAAACGAACTTGACCCAGTCCACCCAGTTGTCGAAAACGGGTACCTGACCCCATAGAGGTTAGAGAAAGTAAGGCAGTAAGAGAAAGAGAGATGAGATGGGCACCGCTCTCGCAAAAATACTTGCCCCCGCTGGTCTTCAACATCTCCCAGAGGACCTAAGCAAGGTTTGCGGACGATCTTCAATTACTTTCCTCAAAAGTGTGAGTAGAAACACTACCGCATGTCAGCTGGCCCCAGAAATCCCTATAAAATATAAAATCGTCGAGAAATGTTCCGAGTAATCGACCGTCAGCGTGTCTCCCTCACATGACTTACGAGTTCGATAATGTTATCAATCCCCTCTAGACTACAAGCTATTGATTCGCGTGGACTACTGGGTAATGGCGATCTGGCCACGCAGCTGACACCTCAGCCATGCGCGACTATCAGTGCGAGAGGAGGTCCCGACCTCTCTTCCTACAGTCAGCCGCACACATGCATTCACGGCGGTACGCGCAAATGAGCGGACTTCGTACAACGACTACGTACTCCGGCAACTAACAACAAACAGAGAGCTGGCATGGTGACTGGCATGGTGACATGGTGACTGGCATGGTGACTGGCATGGTGACATGGTGACTGGCATAGTGACTGGCAGGGCGACTGGCATGGTGACTGGCATTGTGACATGGTGACTGGCAGGATGACTGGCATGGTGACTGGCATGGCGACTGGCAGGATGTCTGGCATGGTGACTGGCATGGTGACTGGCTAGAAGACGACGGCCCAGATACGGGGAAGCAGACATGGTCCTGACATGAGAAGGACTGGAGAAGATGAGGCAGCGCACGCAAGCGTAATGGTCGTCGTTAGAGCGACGTATCGCTCGCTGGGTGGACACTGATGTGCGTGAGTCCAAATTAAAGTCAGACGCCGTGATGCTCGTGCAGAGATTCTTTCCAGCGTCTCCTTCACCGATAAACACACCAAGTACAGCTTTGTTGATACGCTTAACCTGTGCACGTTCAAGCATCACGTCTTATTTTCTAGAAGAAAAGCTGTTTTAATATGTACGCACTGAAAATGATAATGATAATATTAAAAAATAATAATAAACGCAAAATTATTATATAGCACGTAGTCGCAGTCTTAAGGAGCATGCTCTTAAAGCAAGAATGAGACAGGGGCAACATACGAGGGACAGAAGAACAAGCAAAGAACATTTGAACGGAAGGATAAACAAAAGTACTGATGACGAATTAAGGACAAATCTAAACACGTAAAGAGGATTTAAATAACAAGCACAGTAAGGGTATGAAAAAGGACTGGCATTGTGGGAACTGGTGTTAGGAGTAACATGAAGAGGTGGGTTTTCAGTGCACATTTAAGGGATTCAGTAGTGGGAAGGTGGCGGATATTGAAAGGGAGAAAGTTCCATTGTTTCGCTGCACAGTAATTTAAAATCCTGTGGCCATATGTGGTTGTTATGGTGACAGAAATAGTAAGCAGACGGTCATCAGACGAGGAGTGGAGTTGTCTGGCTGGGACGTAAAGGGAAGTTCAGAAAAATAATCAGGACAGGAGCCAGCAAAGAAATTAAAACACAGAGACAGAGAAAAATCAAAGCAACTCCACGAAAAGCTAGCAAGTTATCAAAACGCGTGTGTGTGTGTGTGTGTGTGTGTGTGTGTGTGTGTGTGTGTGTAATAACATATAATGGTGTTATGCAGATAACCGTTGGAACTTCCAGTGCACTTGGTCCGCTGGGATCCTCATGCGATGGTAAGATGGCTTCTGCGTAACCTTCCAGCGCGCGCTAATTAGTGCAAGTAGATAAAGGGGTGACAACCACTTGGTTTACGGTCGCACGGTATCATTAATAAAGGATGTCATAGTTTTGTTTTGACTGACTTTAGACAAGCTCCCACCACGTACCGCAGATTTTAGCAACGCTGCCCTGAAGTTTCTTGGCCTGCTGAAAGACATTTCTGACAGCAAGTAAAAGAGAAGACGAAGATATGAAAGAGAGAGAGAGAGAGAAAGAGAGATGAACACATCAGGCCACCGACCAGTCGTCCAACAGGCAAACATCTGTACGGAGAAGAACAAACACATGCCTGAGTGTATGCCTGAGTGCATATGCGCGCGCGAACCGACTGTTGGCTAGATGATAGAATAATGTAGAAAACGTTTTCGTCTTTAACTTTAAGCAGACAAGTCGCACCTAAAGAGGACACTCCATGCACATGACATCACTACACGCGCTATTGATTTGCCAGGTAATCAGTAATAACGATGCCGTCAGCATGCTCGGTGCTTTCTTCTGTCGTTCTGTGTTCTCATATCCCGAGGAAAAGAAAACAGAAAGTAATGAAAATCATTTGAGTTGGAAGATTTCTTATGGAATGGAGTTTTTTCCCCAGGAAACTCTTATTATGAATTCAAAGAAATTTGCTGTTTAAAATTTTAATGGCCCCAATGTATGCCAATAAAGTTCGGTTATTTTGTCGTTTGGATCTTAAGACCGTCTGAGCTGCTTATTGAAGCTCGCCTATCTCGTGTCTTTAATTGTAATTAATTTTTGTAATCCCTTTTGTGTCTTGCCTGTAATAAACAATGGCCACTAACTGAAAAGGACAGCCCCAAAATTGTCTCGACTAGATCATGGATAAGGTTTGAAAGCCTGGCGCTATCTGCTTGGGTCTATGCAGACTACACAACAATAGCCTCACGTGCATTCGTGCTTTTATTTGGAAGAGCCGCCTGTACAGCCGGCATTCCTTAACACTGTCCGAACACGCGCGTTTGCATAAAGGAGGAAATAGACTTCTATCTCGAGGAGTTGTATGATAGAGACTGGAGAAGTCTCTTGCTTCTTCTCTCCTGATAGCTGCCAACCTTCCAAATCTCTTGTCCAACACAAAGACCTGGGTACTCTAATTAATGACAGCAAGTCAGACTACTCCAGAGGTCTCATCAGAGATGTCTGCCCCTCATCGTGGACGTGAAGTAGTCGATCTTTCTGGTGGATGACATACTCGTCGTGAGAGCTGCCTGCCTATAATGCAACAGTCTGGTCAAGTGGTGTATACAGGGAGTAAAATTCTTATGCCAGAATCTGTCGGGTTCGGCGAGGTCATGTCTCATAAACACAGCTACAGCGCTCCCAAAGCTGCTATAAAGACAGGATGAATGGGAAGCTTTCCCAGGCCGGTATCGCACCCCAGTTCTGGCATCAGGAAACCTTCGATCGGTACAACTGTTGAGGAAATTCAACCGGAACTTCCAGACGGGGAAAGGTGAAGCAGTGGCACGAAAGCAAAGGCTGATGTAAAAAGCGTCAAGCGACTTCTCATCTACCAGGAACTCGAATCCAGTACTTCCAGCCTTAAAAGATATTCTTGGAGGGTCCACGCGCTAACTTTAACTCTGAGGCTACCAGTCGGATCGCAGCTACACCCGAGACGTTGGATTCAGTCACAGCAGCCTTGTAACTGTGTACAGACTTTTGTGATTTCTTTCCCCTCTCAGGGAGAGTCGAAGTGGCTAAGCTGAGGTCGGTTACTAAAATGAAGGCTTTTTAGTCTAAGCAGAGAGAGGTTTAGGTAGAGAGGTGTGTGATGTTACGAGTTTGTGTGCCAGAAACAAGAGCAACCAACCCAGTTAGCCGTAGTGTTTCTAAGAAACCGTTCGTCTGGGAGGGACGAGAACAGCAGAGAGAGAGAGAGAAATAGAAAGAAAGATAGGCATATTTTAAGTTTATCATATTAGAAAAAAAATTCTAAGAGCACAACATTTCATATATTATTATATTAGGAAAGAAATGCTTACATAAAGACATCGTATCATATTAGTAAAGAAAAGCTAGCATGCTATCTTCCCGTATGAAATGCAGTAGTTACTCGTACTTATATCTGAAACTGTAGTAGCCACTGATATTGTACATATATGAAATTATAATAGTTATTGATATCCATATCTGTAATTGTAGTTGTCACTAATGTATATATCTGAAATTGTTGAAGTCAGTAACATGGTACCTAAGAAATTATTGCTGTGAAATAAAAATAGATGGGAAAGAACATTAAAATTCATACCAACTTAGAAAAAAAAAGTTCCTAGAATGCTGAGGCAATCCCAAGGTTTTTCCTCCCACCAAAATTGTTTCCATTTGTAGACGCCTTCCCACCTCACTTATCATTCTAAAAGAAAGACGAGTTCTGACTCAGTTGGAGTGAGTAGAAAGCAAATAGCACATTCCTCAAATGGGGAAGATAAACAGCGTTCATTAAATGCAGTTTGCAAAACAAAGTGGAAATCGCTTTGGGTCCAGGAAAGGACACAAATCCTTTCTTAGTGATATTAAATGGGGAAAAATGGAACTGAAGGGAAATACAAAATGAATTCAGAAAAGGGTAATCGGATTAGGTGCCAGAGTTTGGATGTATAAGAACCTCTAGCTCTAATGTTTTCTCAAAAATTAAAAAAAAATCATGATTTTTCTACATTCCTGTAAAATACTTTTCCAGAATAGCTTAGGTCGACCTCCGTCCTCCAGACCATTGAAAACAAGCGAGATCGCCGTGTGTGAGCACGAGTAAAGTCTCTACAGTCACGAGAATGTCTTAGGAATATATGAAGCAGCACACTTTGTTGTGATAGGAAATAATAATGGCTAAATGTTTAGCAGGCAGCCAGGTCAGGTTATACAGTGACCTCCAAGAATGAGTGTCAGGCTCTGCGCATTGACTTAGAGACGATCCGTTTATCCTTAAGAAGAACTTGCTGATTGCTTTTCACGCGGTATTTTCCACCTGGAAAACGATTGCAAACTAATTGTTTAGAAAAGGCCTGAAGAGAAATGACAACACAGTTTAAGGTCTACAGCGTTGTGAAGTGACCCTGTTTTGACCCTAATGAAGAACTGTTTGAGAGATAGAGAGAGAAGACAGGGAGAGCGTGGTAGTCGCCTAATGGATATATCAGTAGAGGTAAACTCCTCCTTGTGATGCCAGGCTCATCAATCACTGCGGGCTGCTCACAAATGGGACGTTTATTGACTCGGGTCACTGCCCCCGACCTTCCCTCACCTGAAAGTATAGTCTACCCACCCACCCCCCCAACCCAACCACCAGCCCTGCTCCTCGGGTGAGACTACTTGATAGTTATAAACCCCTTGCGGCAACTCGATGTTGATCTCTTCTCACAAACCTAATTTATCCCTTCTCCGGTTTTAGCTACGTGTCTTCCAATTTTGCTTCACGACTTACGAATCCTTGTCCCTTGTCAACTATTAGTCGTAGCACCAAACTTTCCTGCTTATGCTCTCTTTGTTTATTTATTTATTGTCTCATATCGTCTTAGGTAGTTTCAAAATCTGGAGTTCGAGAGTGTCGTTGCATCCCATAATGTTAATTTTGAGCAAAAGCTTCAATGGTTCATTTCTGATATCGAAGTATGATGTCAGTGTCTGGTGTTTAAGGGTAAAGTTGGTTTATGCTGCTTTCGCGTGAAATTATTATTTTGTCTGGTCGAGTGACACACTGCTCATACGACTAGCGAGCAACAGTAGGCTCTTCAGACTGGTGCAATCAGACTAAGGATATTGGTGCATTGGTGCAACTGGATGACTTTAAACGAGAGGGACGGACTTAGGAGAAGGTAGGAAGAATAAATACAAATTAATGCATTTTTCTACACTTCCAGCAACTTCGTCTGTTACAGAGTGAGGACACGATGGACGTATGGACGTTTCTGGAAATGAAATTTGTCGTCTGCTTATCAAAGGGTTGTGTCGCTGTCATCCAAACAAACTGGTTGCAGAGATCCCCCATACCAAATGTTGACTCATGATTGCAGATGGGTGCTAAGAGCAAATCTTTACAACAGCGATTTCAATAACGTTGGTGCGTCGAAGACTCGTGCTTGTCGCTTATGACGACCTGCAATGTCTTTACTCATGATGTAGGTGTTAGGTTATCATGGTTTCGGTATTAGGATTAGAATGATGTAAGTGTTAATGTTAGCATAACGTAGATGTTAGGAGTGTCGTGATGTAGATGTTCGCGCTAACATGATGTAGGTGTTGCAGCTAGCGAGATTGAGTGAAGAGTTAACACAATATAGGTTTTAGGCTTAGAATGGTGTAGGTTTTAGGGGTAACATAATATAGTTGTAAAGGTTAGAACGATGCAGGTTTTAGGGTTAACATACTACAGTTGTAAAAGTTAGACTGGTATAGATGGTAGGGTCAGCACGATATACGTGTACCCCCTCTACAGACACAACCCCTGTTCGGCAATCCAAAAGCATTTACACAACACCCATTGCCTGTTTTTCTAATTTATCTATCGCACAACAAGATGGAGATTTGTGTTGGCCACCTCCATCTCTCAGGATGACAGAGCTCCAGAGTTTCTGCAGGATTTGACAATCTCCGGCACAGTGCGCCACCCCTCAGCGGATTTCCCCTCCCTGTAGACATCAGCGGCGGCGAGAAGAGACGGCCGAGAGCAGGAGAAAAACAAAATTCGTTGACATTCAGATGTGGGCAGTATCTTTTGACGAGAATCGGCACCTAAACGACTTGCGAAGATTTCTAACGCGCCGAAAGGGAGGCAAGAAAAAGAAAATGCAGGAAGGAGGTGTGAGAAGAGAGTTGCTCTCATGTATCTTCAAGAGAAAGTTTTTTTTAAAAAAAAGTCAGCTCTTCCACAAACTGGGACATCTTTCATCCATTACTCGACCCTCACATCCAGAGCTATTCCCAATCTCTTCCTTCTTCTCATCTGGTGCTCGGTATTCAGGTGATTCTTCCTGCAGTTCAACGCGGACACACGACCAGCAAGTTTTCCCCAGAGTGTAAAACTGCTGAACATCCGCAACATCCATCGACATTCTGCCCCTTGACCTCTGTCAGACAGGTGACATATTTTGACATTCGCACCTTGTAAGAGGCAACAAGTCTTGATATGTTTCCCCGGGGTCAAAGACCTAGTTGACATCCACACTAGCAGCTCCTAAGTGCTTCCCTGAGATCTTCATCAGTTTCAGCATAGGCTTCTCGAATCACAGCCGCAGAGCGTTCAAGCAGAGCAGATCCTGAACTAATTTCAGCAGCTAAATGGCAAGAAACATACTTTTACTAAAGATATTCACAGTAAAAAATTTCCACCTTAAACATCATGGTGATTATTCTTTATATTGCTTACCATGTTATCTCTGCACAGTTCTAATCAAATTCTCATACCCAAGTATCATAGTAACTTTCATGTTTTACAAAAATATGTAAAAATGTAAAAGCTGTTATTTAATCTTGTACAGAATCTGGGAACTCATTAACAGATTGCATTGAAGCATGAAAAATCACATACCTGTTACTTTTTTGTCATGGTTCTGAAAAGTACTTAGGGCCATGCCTGGTATGCCCATTACAGTGGAGAAGGTTTGCAAAATAGCATGGCTTCCTCCCGTTTCGTGACTAAAAAGTGTCATTCGTCTGTTGACTTCAAAGGCATCGTTTGTGCTCTCACTGCCTTGGACACGCGATGACGACATACCAAACTTTTTATAGGCACAATGATCGCACTTCAATACAAACTTTGAAGAGAAGCCCGAATTCTCACCGACACAAACACTGTAGGAAAGCCGATTCTCACTGCATTCCGGGCAAGACACATCGCTAAGAGCTTTAGTAAGTTCACACACATTTACTATCATCCACACCTGCTGGTGACCATCCTCGATATTGCCAGCCGAATTCAAGGCTTCGATTTTTTTCCGCGAGGCACTTATCTCAGGATCACTAGCGATAGGTGTGTCAAGTTTCTTCTTTTTATGTGCTTCAATAATATTCTTCAGGAACAATCGTCGTTTTCCTCCTTTTGGACGTGGCATCTTGAGAAAAATAACCTTCTGATACGTGCAGGGAACGTCTAACACGCAGCGTGAACGTCTCAGAAAGGAAAGATCCTCTAGTTCTCAATGGTTTGTAATTCACGTTGTTTACAACCGGAAAGCATGCGCAGTGGATTGTGGGATAGCCGAAACATTCCGAAGCACGTTCGTGTGACCTGTATGTCGGCCAAGGCCGGTAGCGAACGATTGTGATTGGCTGTATGCAAAGTGTGTGTACGCATCGTTCATATATGGAATTTTCCGTCTCTTTGTCTTGGCTAGGAAAAGAGCGCGAAACGGTCCGTGGAATTTTCCACTGGCCCTGAGCATGCCTTTGTTTGAAAGCTGAATGAATCCTCTTTCTGCTGATACACAGGTTGACCCAGTTTTGTAAAATGGCGACCGGGTTGCTACGTATCAAACATTCCCTATTTTCACAAATTTGGAACAAAACAAGGAGAATCTTGAAATCAGTGACTGTGTTTATTGACAAAATGTACATATTTCTAGATGTTTTATGAAAAATCACTTTGAGAGTGGATAAATGACATGTTGACCTTTCCTAATATGCTATTATCTCAAAATGGCCAAAAATTAAGTTTTTGACGAATCTTTGCGGGCGGTGTCTGGCCTTAAGCGAGAAGCAATGGTTGCTGACATTTCGGAAAAGCTTATTATTTTCTGGTAGGTTTTTGTTTGTGAACTTCTTAAGCGGATTTTTCTACCAAATGCTGCTTTTAAGGGAAGCTGAGTAGGCGTTTGGTAAATAGAGTCTCATTGGAGGTGTGTGTAACTTTTGTTTTTCCATGAATGGTATTTCGTAACACATCTCCAATATCTCTGATCTAGCCACGGTAAATAATGTTTTTTTTCTTTCTGTCTTTTTGTGGTCTGTCTTCTTGTTGCTTTTTTGTCGCGCGCGCGTGTGTGTGTGTGTGTGTGTGTGTGTGTGTGTGTGTGTGTGACCATTGATTCATAGTGATAAAGAGGGAGGGAGAGAGATAGAGAAAAGAAAAGGCACAGAGAAGAGTGATTTAATCGATTCCAACGATTAAACACTAGTTTCCTGGCTTGCTAAGGTTTGGGTTTAATCACCGCCCCGAGGACGCCCCAGGAGCAGATCGTCTTCTGCCCTCTCGTCCAATCTCGTGAGATCTTGAACGACCCTCTCTTCTTCCAGGCCGCTGTCCCTCTCCTTATCTTTCATCGTAATCGTTACCATTATCACTCCACTGTCACTCTCCGAAAACCTGCCTGAAACTCGAGATTTAAACTTTGTAAGCGAATCTCTTCTCTGCACAATAACCACCATTTTTATCAGTTCCTAGAGTACCTCTTGTCCATCTGTCCACCCACGATTCTCAGCAGGAAACAAGCGAGTGATTTAAACTCACGCCGACCGATTTTCTACCTTATTTAACGACTGCGGCTGAAGACCCACAGTTATTCGACAGTTTGGACTGAACTGGCACTGGTACTACTGGTAATTATCCCATTGTGTTGAGGACGTGCTGCTTAGGGTCTCCGAGGATTATCGTGAGATCTACTAAGTATTCTGAGTTTATTTTAGTAGAATACCAAGAAGAATTCCAACCGGAATGACTAGTCAAAAAGAAAAGATAGTTGTCTTAGCAGGCGGACAAAAAAAAGAAGAAATATGAAATGTGTCCACAGCAATGTTCATTGATATCTTAGAATGACTTCAATATTATCGACTGTTTTTTTTTCTTTATTAAACCCTAAATCCTCGGTTTACAGCAAGTTCCAGGTCAAAACAACAATGCGACAAAAACGTTCAACCTCTGTAAGATAATGGAAAAATATATAAACGCAGATATGATCGGTAATTTTGTATGCTTTACCATTAAAGTGTAGGTACACTACCACATCATGCATCGCAAAAAATCGAGAGCTCCCACAAACTGATAACATTCATTCATTCTTTCGTTCATTCATTCCTTGATGGGTACTAGCTGACGATCTGCTATGCTGGTCCGCTAGTACTGGTAGCAGGGAAAACTGGATGGATGCAGCACTTGGGTTTGTTTTTCGTGGCGGTAAGAGTATGGCCAGTAAATTTTTTATGTTTGTTTTTTTTTCTCCCCTCTCGGCGTCAATCACTGCTTAAGGTTTCCGAAAGGACGGTCTCAGAATGATGTGTCAGACCACATGGCCAAATCAGACAACTTTGCGTCAGTTCTATGTGACCAGGGGCCGTAGTTATGAAGCAAGGGTCAGTTGTTGCTCGGGGCAACGTGAAGAATTCAAAAACAAGTGTCTTGTTTCCCAAGCTATAAAGCGGTGTCCAGACTTCTCAGATGATGTTTTACCCCTGGAGCCGTAATTACAAGGCGGTGGCGAAGCTCCCCTGGGGTAAAAAAACAGGAAGCAGTGTCCGTGGGGTCTCGACACTACTTCATAACTTTGGGAACAAGAAGCTCTTCCTTGAGTTCTCCATTTTGCCCTCGGGAAACGACTTATCCTCGCTTCATAAACTATGGCCCCAGAAGGGGTTCTTTGTAGCTCGCTCTGCAAAGTCTTTTGTCTTCTGTTTCATCTAGGAAATTGGAAACGATCACCACAAGCACTCGAACTCCTGGATTCTTTTATCTTTATCAGAATGTCTCACATCCTTACAGTAGGATGGAAACAATGAAAGACTTGGACAGTCTTCACTTGGAAGCAAATGTGATGGCAATGTTGCACAAGATCATGTCCATCCTGGCCGTTGCTGCTGTTGCTGTAGCAGTCCTGATGGATTTTGCAGTGCAAGTGTCATTTTTAGAAAGCACCCTCCGAGCTGGTCCGCCCCGTGGGCATTCTCACTGTTAGTAATGTCTGGCAGTTCGCGGTTAAATGTCGTCTTCAAAGTTGTAAATTCCATAAAGGCCTCTAACAGATGAAAAAGGAAGTGCTGTGATCACGTAGGGTTTCTCAAATGACGGTCTTCAAGAAAGGTTGAACAGGACAGACGATAGGAGGCTCCCTTCACGATGACCCGCTGTTGAATGAAAGAATAATTGTTCGTTGAGTAGTACTGCGTTCAACGAAGATTTGTAGGACGCTTCGATGACTTGAGCAAAGCCCTCTAGAATACTCATTTTTTGCATCTCCTGTTACAGCTCTTCGTGCCATGCTAAAGTCGATGAACACGTGGAACGGATCCCACTTATGTTCTTTGTGCTTTTATAACAAGTGCAGAAGGTGAAGATTTATTGAACTTTCCTTCCGCCAGTTCTTGTGCAAATGTTTTCAAATGGTAAAGCTCCGTGTAAGATTTCCTTACATCCATTCTATTTTAAAGATGTACGCCTACAAATATCACCGCAGTGCAAAACCCTGACGTATTCCAAGCGGAATATCTTTGTACAATCCCGACGTCTGTATTGTTATAATAATATAACTGCTATAATTAGATCGTTATCATTATAATTAAATCCCTATAATATAATCGTTATAATTATATCGTTATATTAATAAATAAACCCAAATATTATATAAAAACTTTACCTATTGGCTGAAAGCGCTCACACAATGGTGCAGGAGCACGCACATTAAAACTTGCACCAACTGAACCTTACAGTCATTTACACCTCGCACTCACTCACTCACTCACTCACTCACTCACTCACTCACTCACTCACTCACTCACTCACTCTGAACAAAAGAGGAGTCTAAAGTAAACAAATGATGGCGAGCCTAGCGAACACGTTTCACATGCAAAGAGTAAAGGATCGGAGCCGAGATGCGAGCCCAGGACATCCGATTCTCACTGTCGTGGTGACAGGCACCTTAGCCACTGCGCCATCAACCTCTTTCTTTGCATGGTCATGTTTGTAGGCTTGTGTCAAAAGAACAGAAGATGGAATTTCAATCCGATTTAGAGAGATAATATTCACAAGTGTTTTTACTCAATCATTAGAGAAACAAACCTTTGTACTGTTCTATTCTGTTAAACAAACCTGTTCTGGTAACAGCTCCTCAGCGTAGTCTGGCGGCAGTGTTGGATGTTTTTGAGCATCTCTTTGAGTGGCTGCTTAAACTAATTGATCAGTGTGTAGTGTCAGAGAGCTTTCTTTCGAAGTAGTATGGCTCGTGGTTGCTTCTAATCTTTATGCCATTCTTTGCGTTCCGCCAGATCCTCTGGCACAGAGTAATAAGACCTTTTGTTGTTTCTTCCGAACGGAACAAGGCTTAATTTGACTTTCCCTGCATTTTTCTCAATGACAAAGACACCAATACTTTAGACCGCTCACCCTGGGAGCACAAAGCAGCACGATAGGACTATTTGGAAACCTAAGGACTCATTTTTGACAGTGAAAAAAAAAACGTTATCTACAAATGATACTATAATCATTTCAATTACCAACAATAAATACTGGTCTACATTTCTGGAGAAAAGAGCTGCAAAAATTATTTCACAAAGTGGATTTCGTGGACAAGATTGCGGATATCCGAATCCAAATTAGAAAGGAACCTATGGTGGGATGGGATGATTTTTTTTTAGAAGTTTTAGAGAGAGGAAGTGTAGGGAATCAGCCAATTTGCCAGCCCCAATCCTTTTCTTACTACAAGTCAACTGCAGACTTGATTTCCTCCCTGTGTTACACTAAGATGGTAGAAAATATGAATAAGAAGACAGAATGAGATCGGATAGCTAGTCAGCTGCAAACGCTTTTGCATTTAGGTCATTAACTGGGATCATCGTTCTTTCCAATTTATATTAATAAATTGTTGTAGCTACCACTGCTGCTTTCACTGTATGCAGGTTAATGTTACTTTATTCAAAACATTTCCAGATACAGAAAATACAAACCCGTTTTTCAATTCCAGTATTGTTCCGATTATCTCTCTTCTCTCCTGTTCCTTTCATCACCTAATCTAATTATTGTCATGTTTTGCCATTTGTTTTCTTTGCCCTACATCTGTAGAAACGTGTCTGTTGTGATCCTGCACATAGTGAGCAGTGTGAAACATTAACCGTAAACTTGTCAACCCAATTTAAAGTTACGGTAGATGGCTTACAATGTTTGAAAACTAATGCTGCTGTTGATGTCAACGAAGTCACATTTGTCTCGATTACAAGTGAAGTTTATGAGGGCGACGTGGAACTTGGAAAGTTTCAGCAATTTTTGTTCTTGTTTTCATTCCTTCACGTGCACAATACTCATTGTCAAGCGCGGACCAGTTCCCCCCCACCCCCCAAAAAAAATTATGCTGGAAGACAGAAATCTCAATGAACGACAGCGACTTCTGACCTCGATAAAATCTGAGAAACAGCTGTTAAGATTGCTGAGCCTTGCTGAAGGCTTGTTTGTGGGTACTCGACCTGTCTAAAATAAGTATACATAGATACACACATACAAATCCTTAGCTTCGCACTCATCCATTGTTCCATCAATCGAAATCCATCCATACGTCCATCCATGCATCTGTTCTTTCGTTGAAGAACCCTTCCATCTTCATCTTCTGTTATCCATCCCCACTATCCATCCTACATCCTTAATCTGCCATTAATTATTCATTTTCCATACATCAATCCTGCATTAACAATCCAAAATTATTCATTATTCATCTTGCATTATGCATCCTTTATCATCCCTCATCCAGTATCCATCCTTCTCATCCATCCATCCATCACCAGTGCTGTCATACCTGTAATAGTAAACGTCTTTATTCTGTTTTGGCTTCCATCCTCTGTCCTTTCTCTCATTCAACCGTCCCTTGCTACGTCATACATTCTACGTCATTCTTACTACATCATACATCCTACGTCATACATCCGTGATGTCAATCTCCTTACGCTCAGCTTAACTCTTCCCTTAACCTACTACTGCTACAATACCCACATGTTGTGTTTTTGCTGCTCTGTCTGCTGCAGGTGCCGACGACTCGTGCCCCGAGTACCGCAGCAACAGCGACGCGCACCTGGCGTCTAGGAAGAAGGTGGCCAAGATGTTGATCGCCATAGTCATTTTCTTTGCTGCGTTTTACCTGCCCCAGAATCTCATCTTCGCCCTCAGGTAGGTGTCGTTCTCATGACACCCCACACCCTTCCCCTCTTCCCAGGATCTCCACCCCTTACACTCACCCACTCTTTTTAAGTAAGCAGCTTGCGTTCCATCGTCGCGGATCCTCAGCTCAGTCTGTGCGACAGTATTTCTGAGTTAAGTCGGGTAAAGTACAGTTGCTAGACAGCCTATCAAGTTTTCAACATGTTTACTTTCTCCCACTGGCTCAAGAAAGTCGGAGAAGGCAAAAGGGAAATAAAAGCTTTTCATACAGCGCTGCTGCTAGGTGTGCAAAAAGCCGACTCATTGCATACAGCAAGTCTGTTCAGCACATAACACATAGATTTCGTCTCTCTATTTCTGTGAATGACTGACTCAGTCAGTCAAACAGTCTATCAAACAATCTATTTGGTTTCTCTCTTTCTCTCTCTCTCTCTCTCTGGGTGCAAAAACAATTAAGCCCTTTTCATTAATACGTTGACTATGTAATGTCCTGGGCTAAGATCGCATGTCGGGCACACATATCTCTTTCTGCATGCTTACATCTACCATTCTGTGACATTGCCTTTGATGTTGGCCTAAAAACAGTTCTCTGTCTATTTTTCCATGTATTCAATTTTTCCAAGCAAATAAAAGCTTTTTGACGTAATATACTTTGTAATATATCACCCCGTGTACACCGTTGCACTTAGAGGATACTATAGTTGATCTAGAGGATACTAGCCTGCCCCAGAATGTGGGAATGAAGGGTAAGTATTGACCATAAGTGTACGTCATTTGTCCGGCTCATGATAATAATTTCCTTAAGTTGTCTTGAGGGATACACCACAGACACAAGCCCTGGAAGATTCGGAAGTGAACCAGGGAAGACTTTGCGGTCCAAGGGACTGTAGCTAGTGGCTGGGCCGATAACTTTTGGCAGATACAAGGCAGGAGACGCCAGGGACGTAATTCTACTAGACAGGGGGCAGCAACTCAAGACTGCCATGAGAAATAGAGACAGAGGTGTCTCGAAAAGCAATTATACATCACTGCTTCCTACGAGCCAGGATATTGTGTGTTGTGGAATCTCGTTCTTGTGATGATAACGGGAACGTGATTTCCATTTTAGAGACAAGTACAGCTATTTCGCTTAGCCACCCAACCTTTTTGAAAAACGTTATAAGGTTTGCTTTACACGTTACATGAACTAATAAACTCGGCTCTTATAGCCTGATTCATTCAGAACTCGATTAAACACCTCTGCTGAAACTCGAGGGCATGCATATTCGCCGGCAGCGTTAGAGTAAGATGATCCACAGGCAGTTGCAGTGAATGACTCCAGCTCAGTCTACTGCACATCAGTCGCAAGTTCATAAACGGGCGAATCGTGTCATCCATTAGCGACAGGGTAAGACATCGAGTTCTGCCCAACTGTTCACACATGGTATTCGCGTATATCTAAAATGGTTAGAAATTAGAGTCACCGGGGGAAAAAATTCAGAGTACTCATGTGGCCACAAAGAAAAAGAGCCAATCGCGTGTCTGATGGAGACCATTTCCATGGAAACAGAATGTTGTTTCTACGTCACACCGTTAAAGTGTTGCGAGGCTGGTCCAACAGGTCGATCGTGTTAGGTCAACTGACGAAGCAATCATTCTTGGTGTAGTAGGATAATCATACTAGGTCTAGTCAGGACAATCGTAATTGGTTCAGTCGAGAAAATCGTGCTTAGTCCACTTGACCAAGTCCTATAGGACAGTCATGTTTGGACCTACAGACAATCATTCTAGGTCCAGCTGGTCGATCATGCTTTCTCAAGCAAGACAGCCATGTCTGGCTCTGTAGCATAATTATTATTGGTAATGTATTCTTGTAACTAGCAGGAAACTAAACGAGAAAGAATGAAACAGGGGTGGCCTCTTATTTAAACTGTTAGCTTTGAATTAATTCTCACAATGTGAACTAGATTTGCAGGAATGATAGTTAAAGGAAAATAGCACACGATGTCCAAAACAGATCACACGAAAGTGAAAGAATGTTAAAGGTGAATTCTTCCTATTCTATCTCTCCCTCTCTACCTTTTTGTATTTCTTTTGTGTGTGAGAGATAGAGAGAGAAGGAGAGCGAGAGAAAGAAAAAAGAAAGAGAGTGATTACCCTTATCTTTCCTAGCCTGTCTTCTTAAAAAGAAAGAATTAAAGGAGAAGAGTTAGTGAGTGGACTTTGAATGTAAATTATGAATATTGACTTACTATAACCACACTGATTATAGAGCACTTCTGCGGTTGTTGGGCCAATCATTGCCTGTTGTCCTTCGTCTTCAATTTTTCTGTCTCTTATGAGCACGGATTGACTACAAATGCCACCCGACAAATTTTACTGATAGCGGCTGCAGCTTCTCCTTAAAAAGTATTGCAATTAACCTCAAATTACAAAAAACCGAAAGGATCGGTGGCTGTATGCATGGCTTGTGTCCGTAATTCTAACCTTGCGTCGTTTCACCCTTTCTTTTAGGCCAATCCATCCACTTTGATTCTCACGAGAGAGCAAGCCATCGAGCCGCTCTTGACAATGGCCGTTCTGTAAATTTATTGTAACAATATTTCTACATTACAAGACCGGTTCACTGCAGCGACTCGCGGTATCTCTCTTGGAAATCGCCGGTGTTTTTATCGTCCCATCTCGGAAAGCATAACAGCCCGTGCACCAGAAAATGGAGAGATCCAGAAGGGCTGCTATGAAAAAATGAAAGGTAACTTGACGAAAATATTATATTAATTCATCGTCTGTGTCAGGTGATAATGAAATGATGATAGTTGATAGCCGTGTGCTTTCGTCCTTCCTCTCTCTTTCTCTCTCTCTCTCTCTCGCGCATGTATATATATCTATGTATGTGTGTGTGTTTGTGTGTGTGTGTGTGTGTGTGCACGCGTGACTGTATGAGGGAGGAGGAAAGAGGGAGAGAGAAAGAGAGACAACGTGACTGATTAACACGTACACAAATACCCACAAGCACCCCCATATACAGTCACACAAATACATGCACACACATTCAAACACATAGAAATAAGTCCCAAGGCCGTGAAGACCATCATCTATAGGAGGCGCCGTGGCCAGTATCTGTGAAAGCAAATCCTGGGCCTTTCGCGCTCACCGTCAGACATTCATCCTTCACGCCAACCACGCGGGTCACATTTTTGTTTCTCGTTGCATTCTTCATCACTGTTTTCCTCTTGTCTCATTTACTCACGGGGGCCTGAGCAGCGATGTCCTACTTCATAGGATGCAAACCGCATTAGACCACGTTTGTCAACAAGAGGACACATGGAAAACATTCTTTCTTAAGGTTTTTAGTGAGGTTGTGTGTGTGTGTGTGTGTGTGTGTGTGTGTGTGTGTGTGTGTGTGTGTGTGTGTGTGTGTGCCTTATAAGAGGTGCATGGGCTGCACGTTTTTAATCTTGAATGCGTGTAATATATTCTTAGTGATAACACCAATTTACTGAAGGGATCTCCAGCCATTTAGGATCAGACAAAAACCACCCGAAGTGCTTTGTTTCAATACTAAAATGTCTTCCCTCAAAACATATAAAATACAAAGAGTGGAAATAATATCACGAATTAATTTTATCCAGGTTCAGGTCTGCAAAAAGGCAGATTTCATAACAATAAGTATTGCACCGGAGTTTGCGTGTAGACAATAAGAAAACATACATTTCTGTGAATAGTATTCTAAAGGAGGCACATCTCCGTTTTTAGAAACATGGCAGACAGATGTGGACTTCACAGTCTTCCAATGTCGTCAACAACATGATTTTATCAATGCCTTAGGTCAGACAGCAGGAGAGTCAATCCGTAATCTCAGAAAGGTTATGACAGGCTTTTCGCATCCCCCTCGAGGCAAGGTCTTTCAGGAAGCTGGTGATAAGGCTGAGAGCCTCTATTAAACTTTATATCTCTTCCGCGGTAACGTCTATATTGAAAGCAGAAAGCCTCCATTAGATGTAATGTTTATATTTAACAACGAAAAGCTTCACCCGCCAATCAAGAACTTTGAAAACATTTAGTCTACTGATTAACTTTCTTCAACTTGTCTGGGTTGTAAGACTGCAAGGGTTCGGGGGTGGGTGGGTGGATGGGTGGCCAGGTGTGTGGGTAGATCTGGCTGGCAGAAAGCATGTTTTGCTCAGGGAGTTTAAACAATGCACCGAAGCCCACACAGGGATATGTACCACACTCACCGACTCCAAACGAAGACAGAGTATTAAGGAAATCAGCTCGGACATTATCAGCTTATTCCTGAGGCCCTGTCTTATGTCAGTCCAACCATCTGGGACAGGTAAATGGCCGAAGCCCCAGAACCACAAGACCCGTTCCATCTGCCCATCGACGCGAGGCTATTTTGGGTGCCGCCTGCACGCAGTGCCAGACACACAACAAAAATAAATAAATAAATCAGGATCTGCCTGGCCGCTTCTCTTGTTATCTTCAATCTCGCTCCCCATCACTCAAGAAGGACCAAGGGCCCTTGCCGAAGATCAAGGCTGTTATCACTGCAAATTGCCTAAAGCTGTCCACTCGTCTTCATCAGGCCGCCATGTTTCTGTGTGCCCCGAGGTTCATGGTGGTGAGGAGAAGAGTACATCAGTTTTACAGAGGATAAAAAACGAGCATAAATGGGATGAAAGGATGAAGAAGAAGGTGAAACAATTTAATTAAACAGGGAAACAACTTCATACACTGTTCACCATAGTGCTTCATTCTGTGACCAGAGTGGTACATTCTTTTATATAAGTGAACTGTTCTAGAAACCATAAAATGTTGAAAAATGTCCTTACATGAACACATATAATGGTACACATCTATTCAAATTTGGGCAATATGTGTCATTATTAGGACATATTTCAACATATTTTTACCTGTATGTGAAAGGTACTCCGTGTTGGTAATAAAAAAGAGTGTAAAGGACATCATGACAAAAAGGTGATCCTGTCAAAAATGAGAACAACCATGGTGATTAAAAGTGACTAGAGAACGAGGATAATGTTCTAGACATTGTCTGGGGGTTAAGAGCCAGGCGCAAGATGACCTAGCAGAGAACTCAGTGCCCATGTGATGTCTAGGGAAACAGAATCGATGTGATTAGAGACATGCGTCAGCTAACAAGACCATCCCAGACGAGTAGGCAAACAAAGGAAGTGACGCAGAAGGTCAGCCATGGGACGGAAGTTTGAGAAGACAGGAGAAAGCGAAGGTAGAACCGGTCCTTTGTTTGACTGAGTTAATGAATGCGCGCGCGCGCGCGTGTGTGTGTGTGTGTGTGTGTGTGTGTGTGTGTGTGTGTGTGCGTGCGCGCGCTTGTGAGTGTCGACAGCCCCGCAATTGGTCTACGGGAACTGAAGTAGTCGGTGGCAAGGCTCCACTTATTGTGTGCATGAAGCATATTGATCAACGCTTGAGTAAATCCATTTCGCTGAAAAGTATTTTTCCCTCCCTGCAGGGGCTGCTGATGAGATTTCATACCTGAAGTTGATGATGCGAAACCTCTCAAGGTTCTTTACTTGTGTTCATTAGAAAACAGGAACCAGGAAGAGGAAATAATGATGACTTAGAGTTCCTGTTGAGTGGAACGTTCCTGATGATGAAGGGAACGTTCATGTTACTGAGTTGAATGTTCCTGTTTCAAACGAACAGGTTGATAAGGTTTAAGGGGAACCATATAATATATATGGCTGATCAATAATTAGTTACTATCCTGGATTTGCCTATACGGCTGACTGTTGTTGAAGATGAATGCCACAGTTGCTCAAGCTGGAGGGAGCGGATTTGGCGTATTAGAAACTGTGACAGGAAAACTCCCTTTATACACCTGTTATGCAAGGACACATTATTTATAATGTCATGGAAAGGTAAAAGTAGGTTTTAGATACTGTGAACCACTTACAGCTTACTTCCTTACTGCTAAAAGATTTTGCCTTTCACTACTGTTTTGGGGAAGTTTAAACTCGATACTACAGTTTTATATTTGTGAACTGCACACGAAAAATATACAACTATATCACAAATAAAGCTGGGAGCAGGTTCTGGCAACATAACCTTTATCTTATATGGCATTTAATGTTATGTTGCGTGCATCCGTGTCTGTCTGTCTGTCTGTCTGTCTGTCTGTCTTTTTTTCTGTAAAGCGCCATAAGCCTGCCCAAAGGACCGGGATATGCCTATATAAGTTAACTATAATAATAATAATAATAATAATAAATTTATTATTATTATTAAAATACGAGGAGTTCTAGAATTTTTAGTGATAGACCTTTTAAAGATAAACGTTGAAATATTATAATGATATGTACCTTGAGAAGATAAACATTGTCATATTTTAATAATATGAACCTTTCATGTGTTTTACTTTACATGCTGTATGACCTGAGAAACATCATACTGACACAAACTGTATAAAAATTATTGCCTGACGAATTTGACGCAAACCTCACCAGAATTGTTGCACGATGAGCAAGGCTGGAATTAAATGATTACCTGACAAATGTTTTATCGGTATAATGTGTGTGTGTGTGTGTGTGTGTGTGTGTGTGTGTGTGTGTGTGTGAATTACATGAAAATCAATTGAAATTTTACATTACATATAAGATAGGGAGGAAGTAATTAAAGAAAAACAAACAAACAAACAAACAAACAAACGTAGGCATGCAGACAGAGGAGGGAAGGACAGGTTTAAAGACTGAAAAAAGAAACAAATTAGAAAATCAACCAAAAACCGGAAATTTGAATTTTGACAAGAATTCGCTGCTCTCAAACGCCGCTGGAATAAGAGCAATCGATTGGGAAAACAACATCGTTCATAAATAAGAACATTTCTTTTAGACAGCATGTATTTTGGCATTTTAACTTGATGGATGGTCATGAGAATGTCCTTGTATCCTTTTTCTCTGCCGTTAACATCACTTGATCCGTTAATACCACTAAAACACGTCCAGTATTGAAGTCTGGAGCCTCTGAGATGATTGCCGTGTCTAATATTTTGTATCGTGTATCGAACATTACCACGAGCTCAACCGTCTTGTAAAATTGCAGTAATGATCTAAAATTAGATCTCTGCTTTCATCGGAAATGATGTTCTGCCTAAGGTCACAACTTTGTTGAAAGTGATTTACCTTATCTTAAACTTAAGCCGGGTTTCCTGCTGATTTCTGTCATTAACTGAACTTCGTCCTTCGTGTCCTTAAGATCTCTAAAGATTACAAGTGAACGGTTCTTAATCACCTGCCATCGGGCATCTGCAAATACGTTGTGGGTCGATGTGCATAACACGTCAGGCATAACTGAATTGTCGATGTCAAGCATCTTAATCACGTATATAAATTGTGTGAATTGTGTAAGATAAATTGTGTATACACTTGACAAGTTATTTTGCAGATTAATATTAATTATTGTAGTTACGACCACCATGTCAGAAATTGCTGTACAAAGTCACATACGTGGCAAAATGAGACTGGTGAAGAAAACCCTTCCGACATGACCTGTTAATGTTTTTCATTACCTTTCACCTACTGAAAGCAAACGTGCATGTAGCACCACAAGGACGTGTGCTCAAGAACTGGTCAAGATCCGTTGTGACTGGACTAACTTGGCTGGGACCAGCGCCATAATGGATGGGCACCTGTCATTACTGGATTCAGTCCCTGTGGTGTAAGGTTGGTGATGTCGGGTTCAGTACCATGTGGACACGCCTATAGCTGGACGGTGAAGCTTCGGTCTTCAACGGAAAAGGAAATGTTGCTGAAGGTTGTGAAGCGAGTACACCATTAGCAAGGACTTCTTCGCTTCGCTTCCATCTTGTATAGCGTTAATGATTGATGTTGTTACTGCTTGACCAGGTTTGCTCAAGGGGCATCTACTGAGGGTTTGACTGGCTGGATGAAATGCCATTTTCGGAACCTGTTTGGTGCTAGCTTTATGGCGCTGATTGGGGTCAGCCACAGCTGTCGTGCCTAGAAATGCCTAGTACCTAGCTCCTGAACCCAATGTCTAAGGGTCTTTGCCGCCGTGCGCTTAAAGTGTTCCAATGCTACTGTCCTACCCACAAAGCTTAGCACATCACCTCACTCCTCACTATTACTAAATTGCTGACCATTTATGGCTATATGCGTGAACGCTCATGTGAACATTTAAATTAATAGCACAGGTACTGTTTTCTTGTCACGTGAATATCGTGAATTACTGTAATGTGTACTGCCCAGTCAGTTTGCCTATTATTATTATTGATGACAGATTTTTAATTTGCTTGGATTTATTTCTTGTACAGTCAGTGACAAGAAATTCGATTAAACTTGAGATGACACGTGATAGTACACGTGAGATCATGAAATCACTGCATGCACCTGCTCCCATAGTTTTACCTATTTCTCCCAGAAATAAAGGATAATGTAATCCATGTGATTTTCATTTTTGTTATCAGCAAAGGAACACTAGACTTATAACAGGTTCACGCAGGGAATAGAGTTTCCCGCAGCTTTTAAAGTGCTCCGGTTCCACTAAACACAACCTTCGCCAACATTAGCAGCGAAAGCCCAAAGGCGGCCAGGAGACGACAGAGCCCTAAGACATAGCAGGTCGAGGGTCGAAGAACTGTAGGTCTTGTTTTAAAGGTATACTGAAATCCTTATACAAATATTTTATTAAAAAATAGAACTCATGGAAATTAGATGTTGCGTGATTTATTTAGAAAATAACGAATAAATAAAGATAAAAAGGTGGAGGCATGGACAGCAAATTGTACAAATTTCATTGAAACCTTTGCTTTAAATTTGTCACCGCTAAAATAGTTTGCTACTACTGCAAAAAAAAAAAAGAATAATTAGATGGATGCAGTATAGCAACTGAGGCCCGAGCGAGTGTGAGTGTCGAGTGGAATGAAGGAGAGTCACACGTGCATGTTTGTGACGTCAACTAGGTCAGGATGAGCGAGTTGAAGACATGGCTAATGATGCCCTCCATCCACTCAGACGGTCGCTCTGACTGAGACCGTACTAACGCGGGGAAGAGTTCCGATCAAAAGCCTTCTTTAGTTCCATTATTCTCGCCAGCCTTGCATTGGGAACTCATTAACAAGGCATTGCTGCCTTACGGCAGGGGGAAAGCACCAGAACATTTTCTCACGCTCTTCTTTCTTCCAGCTTCTGTCTCGCGTTGGTCACGCAAAACTGTCATGTAAGCACTCTTTGCAAAGGCTTTACATTTTTGCAAATGCTCTTAGGAAATGTTCGCCGGGGACCAAGTGTAAGAGCTGTACTCTGTCTGCTACGTTCGGGGCTTCCACTTGCTCTTCATCATGCAAATAGACCATACTTATTTTTAACAAATAGCTCAGATAGACCATTATTATTTGGTTACACTAAAAAGTAAACGGTGCTCGCCCCGAAAAATTAAAATACCAGATTGCTTTGTTTAGATCCGAAGCCGCTTCACTTCACAAGTACTCTGCGTTTATTTCTTGAACATTTTAATGCGTTTTTCTAATGAGTAACTTGATTTACAAACACGGTCCTTGAAATGTGAGGATATATATATATATATATTTGGTCGCAAAGTGCTCAGCTTTAAGGGTTTGTTTCAAAAGGATCTGGTCTGGTTATGTCCATTCTCTTGAGTCTGTATGAGCATTTTGTAACAGTTAAAATTTGTTCTTACGGTCGATAGCACTATGCCTTACATTATCAGCGAAACGATCTAAAGTCAATAACACGAAAATACTAGCGGGCTGGTCGATGCTTGCACAGGATATTGCAGCACGTCTGACACTTTTTGCTTGATAGAAAAACGCTACAAAAGAGATCCGGATTGGTCTTTTGCTGTTTTTGTGCTAATAGTAATCTCCAAATTATGAGAAAAGGTTAATGCGCCGTGCAGAATGTCTGCTGTCATATCTGGCACAAAACTAGGTCTTCGTCTAGGGGGCTGCAGGCCATGACCGGTGGTCTTGCGTCAGAGGGAAGAACATGATGATGCCTTGGATACAGATAAACACGTTAATTGATCCGTGGTGTGTTTGCAGGTTTTCATCATGTGTGTGTGTGTGTGTGTGTGTGTGTGTGTGTGTGTGTGTGTGTGTGTGCATTTATGGACGTATTAGTTGAGTATATGCGTTCATACATGAATATACATAGGCCTATAGGTTTGTATGTGTATTTGTAGATAGGTATATAGGTGAATGCATGGATGTTGAAGGTGGAGATGCAAGTATTCACGCGCTTCTCTTTCTCTCGATCGCTCTTTCTGTGTCTGTGGGTTTCTGTGTGCGCATGCTGCAGTTCCTGCAATGACACTTGAGAATGAGTCTCTCTTTCTCTCGCGCGCTCTCTCTCTCTCTCACACACACACAGACCAGTTTGGGGCGGCATTTCGTTCTTATGGGTAACCAGGCAGATAGAATAAATGTAGATGTACTGTTGTGGGTCTTTTTATCTGTTTGCTGACCACGGCTAAAGGTCACTTCTTACAGCAGCTCAGAGGTTCACGTAGCGGCGATGACAAAGAGAACAAAGCCTTCAGGAATTGTAGAATCATTTCCGAGCCATTTGAGCGCGTCCAAGGTTTTGGAGGGTTTCCTCTTGTGGCGCATGTAGTGGGGCAAAACTAGTCTGGAATAAAAGTAAAAAAAAAAATTATGTCGAGCAGCCAATATTGAATGCCTACACATGGGTACAAAACGGACATCGTAGTTCCTGTTCGCTGAACTGTAGACACTCCAGATGCGATCAGGAGCGGGAGTAAATGAAGTCATCTGCGGACACTTCTTCACAGTTCAGCCTGTAGCACGGCTTTCGCCATCTCCCCAGAGTCATCCACTTTGAGATGAGGGACCGCACGGGGAGTTCACATAGTCTACTACTGTACATAGTTTACTACTCTCCGCTGCAAGACCGCACTGGAAGTTTACATAAATTTTTTTCATCCGTAGTTAAGAAAGGACAGATTTTACAGAAGGGTGTGTCGGTGGGGCATCTAGTTATTGTAATAGATTTCTTTATGTCTCTTCGGGTGAGAGACAGAGTGTCGTAAACTCATTAAAGGGGATTTCCTGTGATCGGGAGGTGGGGAGAATAAGGCTGAAAAGGAGAGATGGAGAAGGGGTGGCGTTGACGAGAGACAGAGAGAAGAGAGGAGAAAAAGAGAAAAGAGAGAGGTGAGAAAGAAGATAAGAGTGAGAAAGAAAAAGAAGAAGACCTCTCAACAGTTAGAGAGGAGTGAGAGAAGACATATGGAGAATGAGTGTGCCCGTGTGATGAATGAATGGATCCGTAAAGATGTATCTCCGGCATGCAGTAGGCACTTGCTACTTTTCCTTTCTCCTTCTTATACTTCATGATTTATGTGGATGTCTTGGACATTTTCTAACGGTGCTTTTTGAAGTTCACTCCAAAATCCGTTTTGTTGATGACATACTTTTCTACAATTGTTTTGAGGATTCAAAAAAAGACTTTGTTCGCGTTCTGATCCTTTATCAGCTGTCAAATATCGGGCAGTGTTGTTAGTTTAAACGAGTCTTCCAGGAGCCGAATCTCTGTCCACACCAGGCTCAGGCAGCTCGCATCTGTCTGCCCATCTCCAAAACTGTGACGCAAAGCAGACCAATCAGTTCTAGTCTTCTACAGCGACGACGTCCTCTCAGCGGTTGACACTTTGCGCAGCTGTCCCTGTTGCTGCTGCTGGTGGTGGTCCGCGTGTGCGACTGCAGCAATTTTGTCGACCTGCTGCACGACTGGCATTCATAGGAGAGGAGGTCGCCTTCATGCTCACAGGATTCTTTTCTTGGCGTTTCCAGAAAAAAATACGGCCATCTTCGTGCACAGCATCGTCAGGCGCTTAGATCTTTTACATCTCCCGTGCCTGAAGAGTTACAGCACTCGCTCACGCATGCGCGTTGCAATGTATGCCCACGTACTTCTCTTCCCTTGCCTCTCTCATTTTCTTTCCAACAACCCTCCTGCCTCCTATGTCTGGCACTAAAAAATCCTCTCATATGCTCATGAAAGCACAGAAAGACCACATTTCTTTCTTAAATGGTGGTTTTCAAAGGGAAGTTTTCGAAGAGAGACAATTTATTTCTTGTTTTTCTTTCGTTGCGTGATATTAAAAGTGATTAAATGCTACCAGACTTCTCCTTAAGTTCGAGGAGTTTAAAAGTAAGTGAGCGACAATATTTATTTTACCTGAGTTATCAACGTTTTTGTAATGGTTTTGTTTTCAATATCATTAAGCTGAAGAAGGCTTACGGACCTTTCAGGAAATTACAGCTTTAGCTTATTCGCACCAAAAGCACATTTCTTTTTAAAGATTCATTGGAACTCGGTAGCTTGACCTTCAAGATGCAAGCGCTTTTACGTGAAACTGAAAGTGAAAATGGGGACTTTCTGTTTTCCTAAGTCATTTCAGTTGTGTCTGCAGGAGGAAATGTTTTTCCCCACATTCACGAAGGGGATATTACTTGTGTAGTAACTATTGATTTAAAGGGTAATTTCAAACCAAAGCGGATCCTAAACCCAGACATGCTCAACGATGCACGGTGCTAAATAGAAATGAACACCGAAAAAGCAATCTATCGAAATGTTACTCAGCATATCCTCCTCACAAAAAAAGAGAAGAAAAAATAATAGGAAACAAAATTTAAAATACAAAATAAACATAGCAACCAAATCACAGCAACCAAAGCAAAGCAAAACAAACCAATGAAGAAAAAGAAAGATGCTAACCCCCTGTATAAATACAGAAACATTGTCATGCTTCAGTGAAACCATTTGTTTTATTGTTGCTGCAGTTCTTTCAAGTACTGGCTCGACGTCTAGTTGCGAGCAGTGGTTGTAAAATCTGTTCCCTTCAATCTTTTCGAGACTTGTTGCTGCGTCAGCGCCATCCAGCTGCTAATTCATTGTGGAAGCCATTGTGGACAGGCGTAACTGAGTGAACTCCGCAAAGTGCATATTCAAAGACAGGAAATGCATTCAGGAGAATCGAATTACAGTCGTTTGCGTTGTTTTGAATACAAAACCAGGAAGTGGAAATGAGAACCATTTCCTGCACATTCACTGTTACGTAAGAACTTTATCAACCCTGCGATGGGAGGATTAGGACCCTACCTCCCGCATAAGACACATCTATTCATTGGCGAGAACATGATACAGTTTTTTTTTTATTCTCTCGGTCAACATTATCTAGCCTGCACATTTTATTCCTCTCTGTAACACAATATGTTTATCTCATTCTCTTGATTAATAGTGTATAACACACACACACACACACACACACACACACACACACACACACACACACACACACAGAGTATCTTTAAAAGTCTCTTTCCAGTAAAATAATGCATTTAAAAAATCGATGCTCACAACAGCGAGAAGATATTTTAGACTTGGGTTTTTGTGTTGTGTGAAATGGGAAAAGCTTGTGCTCCGAGTCCATCTGCTATTTCTTTCTATAAAGGGACATGTCTTTCATTTGTTTCACAAATTTGACTTTTTCCAAATGTCTCGTTTTTCAAATGTTATTTTATAGCTTTGCTTTATCAGTAGAATTTTTGTTTTTATTTTTACGAAATCACTCTCGACTTTTCGCTTCTGAATGACACGCACAGGGGTATTATTCAGAAACTGAGTGCATTTTCTAATTTTTTTGTTAGCAGTTGTTTTGAAGTCAAACGACCTACACACATGCTATCACAGACTTACAATCATATGCAGTTGTAGACAGACGGGCAGGCAAGCGCATTAAATCTGATAGCTAAAAGATATTCGTTATCCTGAAACTGAAAAATTATCATCTGTCTGAATGAAAGTAGACGAATATCTGGTTTTAAAAAAATGTGACCAGTCAGAGGCGAGACTCGACCCTGCTGACTGAAGCCGTGTGCTCCGTGTGCCCCTTACACCAGCACCTGTAAGTCTGCACATACGAGAAGCCTGTCACTTCCACTCCTCCCCAACTGAAAAAGAAAAAAAAAACCAATGAAAATATGGTATTAGTTCACGTGGTACTGTGCAGCTGATTTAGAGCAACATTCAAACGCCATGCGGTAAGCGAAAACGAGAAGAGTTACCAATGCTTGACACACTGCTAATGTCCAATAATTATTTGACTCAAATATGAACTTTCGTGAGCGTTTTTTTAAAAAAATCCTTTCCATCTCCTACTTTAGTAGCAGAAAAAGTAGAAAACATTCTTTCCATTTTTCGCCAGTTAAACAAGTTTGACCATCCCGAAGCAAACCGTCGAGCAGACAAGCTAGTCCCCAGAATCAATGCAGCAGAACTAAAATTTCTAAAAAAAAAAAAAAAAAAAAAAAGACTCGACCTCTGCATTTACTTCGAGATTTACAGCTCAGCTGCGATGTCGGAGCCGCAGTAGGATGCTGCGGGTTGTTAGCTTTTCTCCAAACTAAGTTTTGCAGTTGCCTGCACTACCCGAAAGTATGTTGCATCCTCCTGTAATGATGTTCACGGCCAGCGCACAAATGCATCTTACAAAGTTCCACCTATCTTCCCATTTTGTGCTTCACAGAGCCATCCTTACTAGCGCCACATTAATCGCAAGGTTTTCTTGTCTGAGCATCCGGGCATCTAGCGATGTCTGAGAGGACAGGAAGCTGTAGTGATACCTTTGGTCATTGGCAGCTCGAGAAACGTCTTCATCATTCTCACCACAATTTCTCATTTCACATTGAATCCTAAAAGGCTTAATGGTTTAATGATGTGCAATTGTTTTCAAAAAGGGAAGAGGGTGTGCGCCCAGATTTGGGGAAATATTATCTTGCACCAGTCTCTTGTAACCAGTCAACAAGAAAAAATGCTTCCCACTGGATTTAATTACCTCTCTTATTTGAAGAGTCTGTTCCTTCTTGTATCCCTTAATAAATTTTGTAGTTTTACCATTAAGCAGAAATTAAATTGATAAGCTGTCTTTTCTTGTACTACATAAGGTCACGCCATCTTTTTTGTTCTTTTCATTAATATGCAACAGCTTGTCATAGTTTCTTTTATTCTCATTCATCTTTTTATTCCGTAACAGAAATCTTAGAAGACAGTAAGAGATTTACGACTCAAAATAACGCCGTTTCAATCGAATGATTCTCCCTATAGACTGAAATGACTTGAGTAGATTTTGGCTGCAGAAATTGCTCAGAAACTGAACCAGTGCAACCTTTTCAAGTATTTTAGGCAGAAAAATGGAGATTGGAAACAGGACGACAGTTTCTGAGGCTGTCAGGATCGGGACTGACTTTGTCCATTAGTAGGGTGGTGACAGTACGCTGGAACAACGAGCTCATCAGTCGACAAGGAGTGGGTGATAATGCGAGTGATGACTGGAGTCGTCGCCAAGGCCCTCCTGCAGTATATGAGTCAGAATAGAATCAAAAGAGCAGGATTTCTTCTGAGATTTGATGATGATCACTCCGTGTTCTAGGATTCAGTGAGAGGCAGAAACTCCATTCCAGAGAAAAACATCAAAACTAGGATTGTGATAATGTTGGTCCAGCCCTGCTCTGATGATGTCAGTTTGTTTCCCCCAAAAAGTATTCGCAAAACGCATCACTGAGCTGTTGTAGATGAATGGTATTCAGTAGAGTTGAGTTCTCTTTGTTCTTGTCTAACACGTGACGACATGTTTAGTCGCGCGAGCCGTTTGAAGTCCAGGAGGAAAGAATGGAAATCGGTCTAATGTCGGATGTCGGACTGCTGCCGTCGGGAAGATCGTGGATGAAACAGGTTTTATCTTCACTTACAATCAACCAGTCCATGAGATATAATCTTATAATCTTATGTTCCTTTATTCGGAGACAGCCGAGAGAGATAGGAATGTCGTGGACTGGTCAAGATGAGTCAGTCACACTCGGCGCAGGTCAAAGGTGTTAAAGTTGCCACCAGGAGTTTAGACGACGACGCACGCTTTCAATGATTTCTTACAGAACTGGAAGTCCATCCAGCATGTTACAGCCTGGGACTGTAATGAAGAATAAAACTTTCGGTTGTGAGTTTCTGCATCTTCACCTAATGTGTAGTTTAACTTATTATTGCCGTTCATGCACACGTATATCTTACATCAGCACCACATCTGTGACAATCGGACCTCATTTATAAAATTAAAACGAGTCGCGCAGAATTTAAGAATTTAAATATTAATTTATCAATTTTCTATATCGTTAAAGAACATGTTATTGTTCAACAGTAATTTAATCATTGCAGTTCTCCAGAAAGTTACTCCGTAAAACTCCCCCAGAGCGTATTAAACCGACTAAGTCACTAAAAAAAATCCCTTCTTAGACTTTAGAGATCTATTGTTTACGATGGAATGATAACATTATGTAATAAGAAAGAGACAAAGGTAATAACCAAGAAAATTGAATGATCGGGCACAGTGCCAAGCCCATCGGCCTACTTAACGATAAAAATAGGAAACAGGCTTTCTGGAGGCTATTTGTGGATGTTGGACTCCCAGTCCACATCCTTTGAGCACATGCGTTCTGGTCCCACACCTGCTGATGGCATTGGACTGTGTGTGTGTGTGTGTGTGTGTGTGTGTGTGTGTCGTGTGTGTGTGTCGCCAGTGGAGCTGCCGAGATTATCGGCTGGACAAGAACCCAAGTGTCCTCACATCGTGCAGATACACATCACAAGTACCCTGTAGGAGCCGATTGAGTCGACAAGGAGTCTTCCTCTGTTGTGTACATTTCTCTCGTGCAGACATCTTCAGCTTATGGTTATCTTCCCTCCTATAAAGACTAGAGGCGTGCCTGGCAGTGCTCTCATCTTCTTTCTCTCATCACAATACGTTTAACAACCAATCTGTCTGGTCCAAAGATAGCCAGCCTCAGCAAGTAGAATCTCACACATTTTTCCAGAAGGCCGTCTCTTAACAGGTATCGTCTGACATGGCTGTCAACCAAGACGCTGAATAGTTTAACACAAATGTAATGTGTACACACCTTCAACACCTTCCTGTATCCACATACTTAATGTTTGCATCCAACTATCTCTTAAATTTACAAATCTGCTAGTATCTTTGTAATAGAGATTGGAATTTGTCGGACAGTGTGAACGTTTATCACAAAAAAGGACTACGACAATTAATTATCTTTAATTTTTAATGCACCGACAAACTTTCAGTGACGAGGAACTCATTTCCAATGACGAAACTATTTGCTTCATTATCCTTGGAAAACCTTGGAATACTCTTCGCAATGCTGACATCGTAGCCAAAGGCCGCGAACTTTCGCTAAAACTCGAGATTTTAGCTGAATTCAAAGCTTCCCTAAACGATATCCCCCCACCTTCCCGTTTCCGCATGCCAGGGGCATTATTCGCTGCCGCCGTCGGTAAACCTCCCGTACATAAGTCCAGTGTTTGAGGAAGTCACGTGATGCGTCTGTCTACAAGGATCATGGGAAATGCATCCCTTCCCCTCCTCCATCCTGCTGTCGTGTGGGTAGTAGTGGTAATCCCCCCGTTGTCGATTAGGCATGCCTCTGAGGCTCCAGCAGCAAAGGAGGACCTGCGATTGGAAATATCGAGCCGACTGCTGAAGTGCAGCCCCATCGCACATGGCGTTTCCGGCATAAAGGACGTTAGGGAAGTCTTGAGTAATAATAGACAAAAATGTCGTTGTGGATGAGAGGTCTTTTATCTTTTTGGTCTGTTTATTATCTCTAGTTTTTCCGTCAACATAAACATGCTACACGTCACACAAGTAATACAAGAAAGCAAGCATGCACGCCTGTTAGCTATATGAATCTAGTGAAGATGATCGGTAACACATTGCTGGCTATACCAGAGCTAGGGTATAAGCTGACGACGTGTTGCAGGTGGTACAGACGCTAATGGCTATAACCAGAACCACTAATTACACGTAGCTGTCAGTGGTGTCACGACGTATAAAGTCGGCCCAGGTTTGTGCTGACTGTTAAATCTTTATTATAGAAAAACTTTAAAAAATGACTGAGCTCAGTATATTTCCTTAAACCTGAACGAACATATATTTTCCTCTTTTCGATTGACAAGCCCACAACCATCCGCTATAGCCACAGAGAGACGTCATCGAAAGTCATGGGCATAGTTAGGTCGCTATGGCAACAACCCGTAGGAAACCTTGCCCTGCGGTTCATGGGATATTTTGAGGTCAATGTCTAGACTTTTAGCTGTACGTAGTGATGGTTTAACGCTTTTTTGGGATAATGGAAAGGGTGTATTTACTTAGAATTGGATAAGCAGAACTAGCCTAACCACTGACAAGCTTTTTTTTTTAAGTGATCGCTGTTAAATCTTGAACATCGTCTTCCTCACGAGCCTTGCGACATCAGTGAAAGTTCTGTGGCTCGTCTTCAGGTGTCCAGCGTGTATCACGTCACTCTCACAGGCATATCTCCATTCTCACGCATGCGCTGTCTACTACGTGCTCTTTTCACTCCAAAAAGTAAAAGACAGCTCTGCCTTTATAGCCCCTGTCAACATATAATCAAGCAAGAAATAAAACTTCTCAAAATCACACACGCCAATGAAACTATCACTACACACTCTCTTCCTCACTACCTCACCATAAACTGTGTCCCTCGTGTTCTCGCATATGTTCACATGTATGTATTCACTGACGTCCCACAGACCGGTGTTGAGACCAAGTCAATCGCCTGGTATTAGAGACAGGTACTCCTGTGTATACTCCAGTTCCTTTCTACGCAGATGTGGCTCCCCAGCTTTCCACCTCCAGAAACATTTATTCCATTAATAGAACACACAAGGTGCTGTCCTGAATACAATCCCCGTCAAGGGGTGGGTCTTGTGCCAACGGTTCCTTTTCCAGGCGAACACTGACCTTTCACTCTCCATCCAAAAACTATGCCTGCACTTAAAAAATGTGTGTAATAACAAATGTAAACTTAAGTAGGTCCAAGTTGTGGATTCAAAACCAAGTTTAAAAAATTTGGACTCCAATTTTACAAACTGAAAAATTGAACATACCGGGCTTTGTGGCACAGTCCCCACTCCCAAGGCGCAGCATGTCTCGGCACCTACGTGTTTCCTCGGGAAGTGAACGACTGGTCACCCCTTTACAAAATATATATAGAACTCATTCGTCTTTCCAGAAACTTTTAATCACTCACGCAACCAGGCACTCATTCGCGTTCTCATGTGCCCCATACTTTGTTCACCTGTCACAGGTGAGACAACGAAATTTTCAGCAGGTCATAGCCTTAAGAGTGTGACGTCAGCTCTGATACCCGTGCCCTTGACTGCACTATACTTGCCAGCAACTTTGCTACAGTGGCTAGTACTTTGACCGAGTTAGCTAACCGATCAGAAAAGAGTTGCCGTTGACTGTATAACTCACACGAGAAAGGAAAACACATCACAAAAATCTTCGCAGAACTATGATCTTTAGAGCACAGAGAGAAATTACGCCCCATGCAGAGAGATAAATCTTGTCTGACTCACCCAGGCACGTCTTTCAGCCCCAGACTTTCGGCTTCGAGGTTATTGCTTTGAACTCTGCGATACATTTAGAGATTAAACGAATTGCTTTACTTTGTACCCAGCGATTCTGACTTTTAGTCTGCTGTTAATGATGTCGCGGTAGTTGCCCTAGGGTCTGCCACTGAGCAGTTGAGATCGAACTCTTGTAGCAGTTATGCTTACTGGTCACCGTTAGCTTGCTATATTTGTTGTTATGATTGTTGCTGTTGTTGATGATATATTTATGACAATTTTATTTTCTAATGGTATTGCAGTTACTCTTCCTATTCTTAACCCTCAGTTCGTATTAATCTGACATTTCTAGACTTGTCGAACAGTGTGCGTGTGGCTTAAAGATCTGGTGCGGTATTGTCCCTCATATTTTGGGAAACAGTGTCTTGCCCTGATTCTCCAGTCATTAGAAAAACCTGCAACCTACTAGAACTTTAATGTTCCGCAGCAACTGTCGTTGCTCAGCAGCTAGTAGGATGCAATGACTTCAAAAGGTCACCAACAACTGGTATGTAGAAAAAGGCTGAGTGAATATAAAATGATGATGGCCTTTAAGTGTTTCCATGAACGTTCACAGTCATGACTTATATCATGTTGCAGGTACACAAGCATCATGGATCGTCTGAGCAACTGGGAAGGAGTGTCCATCCTGTTTGTCGCGGCTATCTGGCTCGTCTACCTGAACTCCTCCCTCAACCCGGTTATCTACAACTTCATGAGTGGTGAGTGGCAACAAGTCACGTAACAAAAGGGACGTAAAGTAGACGTCAACGTTGATGACGTAAACATAGTTTGCGACGTAAAGAAACGTAGACAACACAAATAACACAGTGACGTAAATAACGTAAGCGACATAATGGATGTAAATAACGAAAGCGACGTAAACAACGGAAATGATGCAAATTTCGAAAGCTACATGAAGGACGCAAACGACGTCAACTAGAAAGTGACGTAAAGGATCTTAGTGACGTAAAGGGCGTAAATGTCAAAGAGATGTGCACACAACAACACAACGTACTCCTCACAAAGTAGCTGCTAAGTGATTTTCAAATTTAAAGTTTGTAAATGTTGTATACCAATGGATTCTGGGTAACAAACTACACAAACGTTTACGTCGAACGCAATCAAACAGGATAAAGCACTTACCGCGGGGTTTAAAGTAGAATACTGAGCTCTCACTTGTCAAGAGCGCACCCAGTCTTTATTTCTGTCCTGACACCCGGGTCGATAAAATCGGGTAGCCGCATGCTGTTTGTAGCACCACGAGCTATGACTATCAAATTATTATAATATAGCGCACGAACAGAGACCGTGAAACTACCAGACAATGTTTAGTTTAGTGAACTATGAGTATTACAATTAGCGTGGTCGTCAACTATGGCTATCAAGGTGTTTTACAATATGAGCCTTCTCTGTGTTCGCTGTTATGACTCCATGCGTGTCTTCCTTCAAGGAAGGTGATGCCGGAGACGGTAAACACAGAGATTTTTCACGTTGTCATGTCTGGCTTGCTGTAATGTACCTGATTGCCTAACAGACCATTGTTCATGCATATTCATCACGTTCTGTCTGAGGCTCCAATCTCGTTAAAACTATCATTACAAGCATTCGTTGTTCACCGCAATCTACCATTGCGAGCCTGCACAGTGGAAAACAAGCATTGCGAGCCTGCATTCTCCAGTGGACGTGCGACAAGGAACTAGCCGTGTATACTACACCAGCGCCACCTGGCAAACCGCCATTCGTTTTCTTCGCGACCGAGAGACGGCAGCTGTGACGCCTTTAGACGGTTGCCAAGAGACCAACAAGCCAATCGCAACTGTCAGCTGTCGGCGTACATTAATGACGTAGCACAACTTCGAACACGCGGCATGAATCCTGTGGTCAACCCTGGCGTCCTCCCGCCCCCCCCCCCTTCCTGCCAACTCGACCAAGCATCTAGGGAAACATCTCTGTAGCTCGTTTTTCCTCCCTAGTAGCTGCTTCTGCATTTTCACCTTCTTTTTATCCTAGATGTGTCTTTTGTAGTTGATTTGTGAGATATTGTCACATAAAAAATAAGTACGAGTCAAACATTTATAAATACTCATTCGTTTATTATAGTCTGTAGTTTTCCACGACACGTGTGCATTGCAATAAACAGGTTTATCGTTGTGGAACAACAACTAATCATCGTTTGAAAATGCTCTTCGAAACATGAATAACCGTTGAATCCTTGGATTTCTTAGAAATATTTACAGTGTCATCAACACCGAAAAAGCCAAAAAAAAGGGGCCCGGAAATAGTAAACAAAATAATTAAATAAAATTTCGCTGCTGAGACTTGTAGGTTGAGCCGAAAGAATCGTTTTAGAAACAGTTCTCCGAAACGATTGATGATAAAGACTCAAGCAATTTCGCTTGATGAAGGAAGGGACAGGAGATGAAGAATGTTTTCTGATCTAGGTGGGGCTGTGCATCACGTTAAGAAGACAGACAAATAGACAAAGGATGCCATGAGGAATGGGAAGAGCCGTACAGTTAATCCATCCAGAACGGGTGACAGCTTTGGTCACAAACCCTAGCGGCCAGCGAGTGCGTCACAGATTTATGAGCCCGGGGGTCCCTGCAGCATGCTGCTGGTCAGGGGCAAACGCGTTCGAAGCTTCGTGTTGCCATTGAGATTAGTTGCCCCTGACTTCTGTTAAACCTCTAAGGGCCATTGATCTGTCTCCTCCCATATGACAGACTGCCAATATTAATATATACTACCTTCGTTTGCCTTTCTGCCATTGCTTCGAAAGAGGAAGAAAGAGAGAGCGAGAGAAAGAAAGAAATAGAAGCAGCTTAGATCATAGTACGCAGTCTCTCATGAAGCAGATGAATGCACGGAACTACAATGCCATCTTGGAACACCAAATTAGTTTCAAAGCTTTTCAGTTTCTGCCGTAGAAACATTCCTTAATTTGTGTAAGTTTTGTTTATGGTGTCCTAGGTAAAAATTTGCCGTAGTTGTAGAGATGTCTGGTGAGGTTCCTGTGAGGTAAAAGTGTCTAATTTATCCCTTGCATAAAACACATCAAGGGATGGGGCCTATATTTCACATTTACCTTTATGCGTGTCACTGTGTCTAGCCACCGACCCTGGGCAGTCAGCCCAACCATGTGAGCCACAATGTTCAACAAGTAACGACCTACAAGAACATAAAAAACATAAAAAAACATAAAATGAGGATTGATGCTGCCACACTTACTTAAAGACGGATAAACAGAAGTACCTAATGTTATATTTTATAGATTTTTTTATAACTCGCTGATTATCAAAACTGTACAGTTTATTGTTGATTTTTGTTTCAAGCCGGGAGCTAGCAAGGTACAGACAGTGGACCGCGTCCTTAGTTCTTAGTACCAGGTCTGGTGTTCGAAAAAAAAAAAAGACTACATCACTTGCTTGGTGGTAAGAGACAGCTTGTATGGAACTGCAGCTTGGTTTATCAGTATTTAAAAAATCATAAAATACATTTCAAAACAGATAAAATCTTTGCAACCGTCGTCCCAGACGGCGAACTACAGGCAGTACAAAAATAGACAGATCATTCATTGAAATCATCGTAAACCTCAATTATATTAGTTTAACTCCAATGTGACTTTTAACCTTTTATTGTCACAACGGAGCTTGAGAGCCTCGTCATGGGCTGACGCCGGAAAGTTCGCTTTCCACACCCAGCCCCATAAATAAATGATTAAAGGTTTCAAAGGCCCATTTTTATGTGATTTTACGCTTTGTGACCGTTCTAAGGAAAACTCGGACAACCATTAACAAAAAGCATGGTCACGCAATGGCGCCTCCTGCAGCGTGTGATTGCTCTTTACAGTTTGATGAGTGATGCTGAAGTGGTTAACAGGCTAGAGTTGGCCAGTGACACGTTCTGTTCGTCTGGTGGTCGCACTGCTGCCAACCTGTCCTGGACTCGAATGTTTTGCTAAGTAACGCCTGGCCAGTCATTTCAAAGAAATACCAGAGGACAGACTAGGCGTGTGTTGAATAGAGCCCAGGGGGCAGTTGCACAACACATTTCTAATTTTAAACACTTTTAGGACATAAATCGTTTTAGATAATCAGTTTAAAGGGCACACCACAATTTTATAATTTTTAAAACTAAAACTGCTTTAAGTAAGATAAAGTTAAGTCTGACTTTCCGTCCTGTCAGTGCAATTTTTTTGTATGTTTTTGTTCAATGCATCTAAATGGCAGAGAAGAGATTTTACTTCTTTAAAACAGTTTTAAGGTTTAGAAACATGTTGTGCAACTGGCCCCAGGGTTTTCATGCATTATTATAATTCTTAGTCATAATTCTTTCCAGAGTTTCTTTCTTCTGGACAAGATCATTCTCTCGAGGTCCTCTAATTTTCCTGAAATCAACAGGTATAAAAATTTATTTTAAATTTTGTTATGCCATTTGTAATCGATAGGAGTGGAATGAGCAAGCCAGATCACACTGGTTGTGTGTAATAAAAGCAGCACTCGAAGATGATGCTTCTGCCTGTCGCCATCAATAAAAACGAAACTCAACTTGCAAGAATAAATTGCAGAACAGCCTGGGGAGTGTTAACTAGAATGCCGCTGGTGTTCTCGCTTTGTCTTCATTTACACTGACGTGTTTTCCTTTCTCGTGAATCAGTATAATATCGTGTGGGGGTAAGCAAAACATATTTCTTCGACTGAAGTAATTAATTTTCGTTTTCTTTTTTCTGTTTTTATTTTAATTCATTTTTCGCCTTTCTTTAACTCGATATTCTGCCATCACCAGGTGTCTGGCGCTGCCTAAATTGGTTTGTCTGTTCCTCTCACATCTTTCGGTTCCACTTTCCTTTAGCGTAAATACATCTGTCATTGCTTCTTTGTAATACCAGAATGTCCACAAATATTGTCAGGTACTTCAATCTGTTAGTGTAATCCACTATCTGTCGTGCAGTAGCCAAGTGGTTAGCATTCTAAAGCCAGTACTAACGGTCAGTACATCAATGACCAGGCTGTGTTTTTCCCGAAATGACAGTTTTCTGTGTGGGAAGAGGTCACATTATCTTGCTAAGGATGATGGAAGAGGAAGATAAACCACTTCGTAACATTTATTTGTTTTGCGACAAAACGCAATGCGCAGCCCAAAGAAAAATAAAACAGGAGCTGGCATAGACACACAGTAGTTATGCAGCCTCATATAACAAGATGCAAACAGGTTTGTGCTAAACAAAGGTTTCTAGCCATCCCCTGAGACTTTATGTCAGTGATAACAGATGAAGTGTTGTCTGTGTAACACCGCCGTGTACATCCCGATGTGTGTGTGTGTGTGTGTGTGTGTGTGTGTGTGTGTGTGTGTGTGTGTGAGAGAGAGTGTGTGTGTGTGTGAGAGAGAGTGTGTGTGAGAGAGAGAGTGTGTATGTGTGTGTGTGTGTGTGAGAGAGAGAGTGTGTGCGTGTGTGTGAGAGAGAGTGTGTTTGTGTGTGTGAGAGAGAGTGTGTGTGTGTGAGAGAGAGAGTGTGTGTGTGTGTGTGTGCCTTAGCTTTGAACACTTGCTAATCTAAACAGTTCTTGACCTCTTACCAAAGCTCTGAAGTGGAGAACTGTGATCTTGTATTTCACTACCAAAGCAGGGTAATTTTATTGCGAGAATTTTAGAAATTAGCATCTTGCAGTAAGGCCCATATACTTGAAATTAATTTCATCTTGAAATTTAATCATTGCAGATAGCAGACGCAAACTAGAATTTAAGTGAATTGAGTACACTTTTCTGTATGTTTTTTGTGTTTTATCAACTTTTTGTGAGGCAGCTTGTTATCCGCATTCTGATGTCTGACATTCTCTGGCGGTTTAGAATGTGAATGGTTATTTTTTTTAATAAAAGATCGGCAATAAAGATTGTTGTTTACCTTAATCAAGGCTGATTAAAAGAGAGTGTCCAAAGCGAGAGCTCATCGTATTTTTGTGATTACCAAGACCGCTAAGGTCACTCACTGAATAAGCAGCATCAGCATCGCTGACTTCAGGTGAGTCTTCACACATCAGACAGAAAGTCTGGAAGCCGCCCCCATTAGGGTCCCATTAGTGAGAATCCTTGGTCTAGTCCCTTTGTAATGCCAGCGTTGATGGCAATCAGTTAAGTATAAAGACTTTTCTTCCTTGAATGGCTTTCAAAATATAATTTTCTCACTCCACCTTAATCTTCTGTTTGCCTTTCTCTATCTCTGTTTGTCTGTCTCTTTCGGCAACTACATAAATGTTTCTATAATCTCTTACTACATAATAGACAAGATGCATCATCATCATCATCATCATCATCATCATCATCATCATCATCATCATCATCATCATCATCATCATCATCATCATCATCATCAAACTCTTGTATTGTCTGCCGGTCATTAGAGGCGTAGAAATGTGGTTTTAATGACAGACATCACATTCCAAACAATTCATTAGCAGCAACATCGGCAGTCCCACGAGGCGACTTGTCTTTTGGTTTGGGTGGGGGGGGGGTGTCCCTTATGGCCATCCGATAAAGGCTGCACTAGTTATCGATCTGCAATGGCTGAGAAATATCGACGAGCCGTGAATCTCGCTGGCGTTTGCGTTGTTCACAGCACCTCCATGATACCTCCCTGACACCTCCCTGATACCTCCCAAGCGAGCGGCGGAGGAGACAGTCAGCTCAGGGAAGTGAGGAATCGCGTTAAAATAATTTTCTCATCCACAGTGGCAGTCGAACACCGCCCCTGCATTTTCTCATCCCAGCCACAGATTAGGTTTCCGTGTTAATGGCTTCGCAGTGAGCGGACTTAACTGCAGCTCGGTGACTTGCACTGAAGCAATTGTGGGTTGTAATTTTTCAGCAATGATGAGCAAAAAACCTATCGTCGTACAAGAAGATCCTTTCAGATCTCCAGTGCAGTTCTTAGTACTCTTTATTCGACATGGAAAAAGCAATATCCTCCGCTCATCATCATCGCACACACTTCTTACACTCGCATACGAATGTGTGTTATCATCCACCAACCCCAAACCACACACACAGACACACACACACGGAGGTGCACTGCTCACTCTACGTGTACCATTAGGTGACCTATCTTGTTGCACGTCTTTCTAAAAATTTCGAAGCTCGACAGACCTAATGGTCACATAGGCCTTTAAATGTAGACAGTTACGCCACTTTTGTCTACCCTGATTAAATAATCCCCCGACCCGATCAAAGGAGGACTTGCCCAAGGTGGAACGTTTGATCCAACCCTTTTTGCGTTCGCATTTCGTAACTATACGACAAAGAAGCCTTTTGACACACTACATTGTACAATTAATATAGTTGAGACTGCAATGATCTGGTGCTCTTGGATGCTGTCAAGAGGCTTAATCAGATACAGAGGTCACTGCTAAGAAGTCCAGTGACCGTAAGACGCAATAACCGCACCTTCACGACCACCCTGGGTGTGAAGGGGGGACATCCTTTTCTTTCGACGCCAGTAACCGTTACTGGTAAACCAGGTACAGCTGGGTCAACTAGAGAAAATAGAATACGTCAGAAGGGTATCGAACCGCCTGCAGACTGTGATCCACTAGGCTATTGCCTCCCCGGAAGCCGGAAAAGCAGAGGGAGACGATAAGGGAGAAGTCGTTTTTATGACACGTTCGGACTAGAAGGCGAGGTCACGTGGTGTGATGGAAAGGCGCCACTGGGCTTTGTGTGATAAATGGGAGGATCTCCTGATATCTACGGCTGCTGTTGTGGTCGCGCTTTTTAGCCTTAATGCTGCTCCATCTCTGTCCTCGACCCACGCTTATTAAATCACCAGATCAAGAATCACCCTCGACAACTTGCTTAGCGCACTTATCGTTCTCGGGAAAGAAGTTAGTCGTCAGGCAATATTTTTCTGTCTTCTGGATTCCCTTTTAGTGCTGACTTAGGTACCACTAAGGAGATAGAATTCTGGTTTTCAGTTCTTCTTCTTCTTGCATCCCAGCCCATATTTGTGTACTTGGTTTTAAGCAGATGGCCTGTTTAAAGTGCTGCTGCACTTAAAATTGACGTTTTTTTCTGATTAAGCTGATTTTACTTTTTCTGATCGCTGCTATCTGTCTCTCTCTCTTTCTCCCTCGGCTCACGAAACCGTTTTTTTTCTGGAAAAGCTGCTGCTATCACTGTTGTTGCTATCGTTTCTGCTGTTGTTAATATTGATCGTCACGTGGCTTCTTTCGATTTTCCTCTTTATTGACGCCAGTAACCTTTCCTGGTCAACTGGAGAAAATAGAATACGTCAGAATACAAACATTAAAGGGAATAAAATACTAGCATGCCTTTGTAGGGCTTTTGCTATTTTATTTAGAAGAATGTTACTGAAACAATGTAACAGGGTTTAGTTTATAACAGAATTTTGCTTAAGTGCTTGTTTTTCTTCGTGAAAGGACATTTTTTAACCGACAGTTCGAGCAAGTGAATATCAACCTTGTCTTATTCAATTCCTAAAACATTTTTTCTTCGTTTGTGATCAGTCATGTATCTTTTGAGCTAGTTTTGTCCAAAATATGTCTGAATCTGCAATCAAAACTTGATATGACTTTATAGTTAGTTTATCAAAACAGCCTATCTCAATAAAGTTTTGGGAAAGATCTTTAGACGGAAACTAAAAAAATCGTATATCTAATACTACTCTTCACCATCCCTTTGATTATTCGAGCTTAGAGAAATATGTATTACTTTTGGTTTTCGTTCTTCAAATTTAACTTTTTGTTTTATTTTTTTCTTGCTCCTCTTCCAACAGTTCTTCTTTCTCATCTAATACTACAACCTCTTCTACTTTGCGTTCCCCTTCTTTGGTAATTCCTCTGAGCCACAATCTTTTTGTCATATCACATTTACTTTATCGTCGTCATCAACATCAGGGTGTCCATAAACTTTGTAGGCGATAATGGCCCTCGCATCGACAGGACGCGATCGTTTTGCTAACGCTTTACAGACTAATCGTTGAGTGGCTGCAATGGGCCCCAATTCTACCCCCTCTTTTATCCAGGGGGCTGACCCTTGGGATTAGGTCACTTTGATTCTGGCGTCAGAGTGCTTGGCTGGCCTTCAGCTGCTGTGCCGCCACTGCCTCCCACATCACACGAGCAGCACTAACACTTGTCAACGCCACTGCCCCTTAGTATTCTTACAGATTAGGCGCAACACTCTCACTCGTTCGTCGGGGGAAGCATCAAAGTGAGCTGAACAAAGGGATAGTGTGTTCGCTTCCGAGTGTTGACTCTGTTAACCATGTGTGATGCAAAGTACACAGTAGCTGACGCCATGATGTCGTCTGGGACTTGTAGATTAATCGTAGAAAAATGATGACTAGTTCAGTTTTTATATTGTTATAACCTCAGATATGGTACTCAGATGGAGTCAAACCTTCAGTGACGACTGTTAGGGACCCGGATGTTCTTGTTTAAAGTTCACCTCAGAGACTCTGACGTAGACTTGGCCCCGAATGGTGCCTGAGTCAATTCTGTGCCCCGTTTTTTTTCCTTTCTCTGGTCATAGTACCTAGAATACTTTGACCCAATCGCTTTGTACAGTGATTATCTCTTAAGCCCTCCTCTTTTGTGAATACCCCAGGAAGCTCGTATCCTCTGTTTCGGACCCTCTTCTCGTTCTCTTCCTCCCTGTGTTTTTATTCGGAACCTTCGTTATTGTATTGACTGCTCGTGCTACTCTTAAAGCCCATAAGCTCACCACTTCAGGAGGGAAAATACGAATAAAGGTACTTTATTTCAAGCTCTAAAATGGACTTACCACAAACCTTTGGCTATTATACATTAGACAAACCTTGGACTGAAGCAGATTTATTTGTCGTCACGCCGAGCTATTTCTGATATGGACTTGAAGAAGCCCGTGTCACACGGCACGACTAAAAGAATTAAAAAAGGAACTCAGTAAATGTGAAAAAGCGAAGTTTGGCCTGATTTAGATTGAGAAAATTCAGATCATACTTTCACATAGAATGCAGGAAAATGATTTTACATAGATCGTAGCAAGAAAAATAAATAAATAAACAAACAAACCTGTACGTATGCGTAAAAGATGATATTTGATTTCGAGGGCACCTTTTCTTAATTTTGTTTTATTTTTATGTATTTTACAATTATTTGTTTGGTTTGTTTTACCATGCCTTTCAACATTGTCAAACCGTCGGAGTGCGGCGTTGTATTTGCATTCTCACCCCGTTGTGGAAGCTGACTTGAGACGCAACAATCCACAATAAACAGACCACCTGCTTGTGTCAATAATCTTTGCGATCACTCATAAGCATCCCAGCAGGTTACAGCAGCTTATTGTTTTGTATTTTCCCCCACCCTATGTTATCTGCGTGCCAAACCTGTAAAATTGCACGCAGTGTCCTTCAGATCACCGGAAAACACGAAACTATAATCTAGAATATTTTAAAATGACGGAGGACCACCAGCCAGTGTCTGCCAGTATTGTCTCGCCACGTGTGGCTGATGCGCGCGATAGAATGACTTTCTTTCAACCAGCTCGGCCATAAATCAATGAGCCATTACAAAATATTGAGCTGTAAGGATGTAATGAAAAGTCGAACTGTGTGAGTGAAGGAAATGAGCACTCCAGAAATGAGTTCCTGACATCCCCTATCAGACGACCAGAATGGTTTGGCTTCTGATATTGCAGAAAAATATTATTTGCACATTTATTTTCTACGTATACAACAGGTGTTGTGTAGGTAACAGGTTGGTTAATGTTTTGGATGATGCAGACCTGATTTTAGTTGTCTGTCACAGATTTGACTGATGTGTGGTACTTCTAACGACGCTAGGTTGATGGCTTGTGTCGTCAGTGTGTAATGTTCTCACCTGTCGCTGTGTCACCTGTACAAACCAGGCGTGTAACTGACTTTTCTTTTTTGCTTGCAGCAAAGTTCAAGAAAGAGTTCCGGCGGGTGTTCCGGTCCTCGCGGCCAGAGAGAAGCAACCTGCTGCACGAGAGTACCTATGAGCTGGGCAAGATGCGACTGCACCAGCGGACCCCCCTCACCCAGTCCTCCGACCTGCATAACGGCACCCACGTATGACTGGCCGCCCTCCACTTCCGGTTGCACCTGGGGCGGTCCCTTCGCAGCCCTTTTAAGGGCAGCGAGCGCAGACACCTCTGCGGGGCAAAAGCCAGCGCTGCTGTGGAGTCAGAGGTCGTGGCCAAGAGAGTGTGATCTGAAAGCGTGGTGGCGCCACTGCAGTGCTCGATGGATTCTTTCCCTGTTCCTGCGGGATGCTGCTCTACGTTTGCTGGCGAGCCCTGAGACACCGTAACGGCTGGTGACATCTTATTGGCAGCCTCCTGCGGTGGACGTGCGATCTCGCGAGATCAGGCGAGGAAAACGTGGTGGCAATACGTTGTCTGCTCCAGCTGAGATCTTTATTGGTGCCGAGCCCATAAGCTTGTTGACGTCCTTCGTGTCGCTGTTACCCTGGAGAAAACACGTATTCTTGTCACATTATACTATTCTGCGATGTTGTGTGCTATGGTACAACTCTCCCCCCTGCAAAGAAAAAAAACCCGTTCTTTTTCATAGGGGAATACGACTTTGTAGTTGTTGTCGTCTTATTTCGTGAACTTTATGCCTCCACGGCTGTGAAGTACGCACTGAGCTTCTGTTGTGACATAAATGTTGTTTTAATCATGAATGTATTCCCGTGTTAGTGCAGACTATATCTGTCAGTATCGGTGACCTGAAGCTTCGTTGAGTCAATGAGAAGATCACTTAGTCATTCTTTTGTTACACTGGCTGGAGCTCTCTTCACTTCCCTCCCACTTCCTTCCCCCCACCCCACTCTTTCAACTTTAACTTTCCCTCCATCTTCTGTTTTCACTGTGACTTCCAGTGGCTGACTGACTGACCCAACTAACTAACCCCCTTCAACTTGCAAGTGGTAGAGAAGTATTGATTTTAAACGTTTAAAATTATTTTGTAATCGGTATTTTTGATAATCTTGTTAGATGCAAAATACATCACACGCATCTGTGTCATTGGCTACGAACCGGAGAAATACCATAAACCGCCGGTTGCTTTACCCTGTTGAGAACCTACAGCCATACCAAGCTCTCTGCAGCCAGAGCTGGGAACAGTACAAGGCAGACTTCTATATAATCACCCGATCTTCTATGAACGCAACTGTTTCAAATTACAAGACTCAAGTCCGGTTCGTAACTAATGATTATCTCTACTTCAAGAGCGTGGCTTCTGGCACTATTATTATTCTTGTTAATAAAGCTTCTTCTTTCTGCTGACAAAATCATAAAACATGATGCTTCATATAAAAAGGTTCGACCTGCTGTTAACTTTGATTATTTCCTAGAAAGTAGGACTGCAAGTCTTTATCATTCCTGCAGTGAAAGAGAGAGAGAAATTTCCAATCTCGCCAGTAAAGCAGAAATGTACCCCAGAAATGTTCGGGGAAGGTTCTTAAATGAATCCCTACACGGAAGCAGCTGTTACTAAATTTAGCTGCAGTGTCTCAAGTAAGGAAATTACATACGCCGAGATGAAAAATGAATAATTATATAATTTCGATAGCAGGTGAAGAGACGCGAAAAAAGTTAAACAGAAAGAATGAAAGAAAAGGCAGGAAAAGGTAGGATAGAAAAGATAAAAATAAAATACATGAAGCGAAAGAGAAACCCATTAACCTCAGTCAGAGACATACACTAACACGAAAAATGCGATAAAAAAGATGAGGATATGGGCTGCTGGCTAAGATCACCGAGATCAAACAAATTTTCATGGTCATATTTTTTGCAGTGTTGGATTTGATGCCCCGAACTCTATTGCTCCTCTTTGCCTTGATGTGAAAGTTGCTGTGTCGGTTTTTTACTTGAAACGACTGACCTGTCCAAATAGCTCTTCGCTAGAACAAGAAGCCAGACACGGCATTTTGCCCTTCCATCTTAATCGCGATCCACCATACCAAACGTCAATGGCTGGAGGGATATACGAGGAAAAAAGGTTTGGCCTAACATGGCGAGAAAGATTTTTACATGTGTTATCGACTGATGAATTAAGGATGGCAACTTTTGCTTAAACTTTAGTGTTTCAGCTGCGGTGCAGTCTCACGAAAGTTCAAGGAAGTACAATGCTCCTCGTTTTTTTTTTCTCTCAATGCGAAACAATGGGTCTGGGAAACTGAGCATCACTAACTTTTACTAAAGACGTCAGTGTAATCCTGCAGGGAACTTTCACATGTCAGTCACTTAACTGCACGGGACTAACGACCCCCAACCCTTGAATTTCCCAGAGCAAAGGACCTAGCGACACCCACGTCAGAGAGGAGAACGACAACTGCTCTTCTGGTGACACTGATACCCAGCGCTGTCCCAGACCAGTGAAGTTAGGTGGCTTCTTCGACAACTGGTTGTCCACCCGACTACACTGTTATTCAGCACACAGTGGTACCCGCTGGGATAAAGAATTCCCCGTATATCCACTGAACGGACAACACTCTGAGGGGACAATCCTCCCAACTCTGGTGTTTCGGAATACACAGATGTTTTCTTCTTTTTTGAGAACGGTGACTTCTCTTGCCTGTTAAACTTCTACCTCTCGCACGACAGCTGGCAGTCCCGAGGGTCCGCTGTTGCTGACTGTCCCCTTGAGTCAAGATTCTTAAACCAAGAGTCTCAACTCTCCCGAGTCCTTGCTCGCCTGGCTCGATTCTCGGTCTCAAAAATTCACTTCAAGCAAAAGAAAAATAAAAAAAATAAATAAAAAAAGAAATAAACTAGAGAGGAATCGACCTAAGCCTCAAAGAACTCCAGCCTGGTGATTTGTTTGCACTCAAGTCGTGCCAAGAAGTGCCCGGAGAGTTCTTGCCACTTACTTAAACTCCATAATTATGTTCACACACAAGGTGTGCCATTGGACAACCAGTATCCTTGAACTAATCATCAATTAGCCAGAGGAAGACTACACCTCACTTGAGCACTGATTAACTCTCGCTATGCCTACAGGTGACGGGGGAAAAGTACAACGACTAAGTCTCTCACCGTCACATGCGGGTAAGTTCCGCTCATCAGGTGTGACAAGCCCTCGGATGTTCTCCTCTTCCAGACGACAAACACCTGTCCGCTGGGAGTTGGCCCGCAGTTCACGCTTTGTTCTCTCTTGACACTTAAGACCATCTACCTTACATCTGTCTTCTAATGGCCTGTATCCAATGCACCTACGGGTTCTCTGGCTGTGGACTCGTTCATTTCCAGTCTAGACTTTTCACATCCCACTTAAAGATACCACCCGACACCACCTGTCAGTAAAACGGGTATGTGAAGAATCTGGAAGAATCCAATTTAAAGTGTAGATTTTTAAACTTTCAGATTTGAAGATTCCGTGTTTATTCTCAAACTAATCATCCCTTAAAGTCTTACGTAAACTGTGAAGACTTTTGCTATTATTCATTAATTTCCTCTCCTAGTTCACTATCACTGAAATACAGCTCTCACCTCCTGTAAGATCATCGCCATTTTAGAGCTCGGACCTGGCAACTGACCACCTCATCGGCTCAGATTTCACTTTCTGGAGTTCAGTCTGTCAAACAAGAGAAAGGCTGCACCGCTGAAGAGATGCTTAACATCATTCCTAACCAGGCAAAGTGCCGAAGTGTCAAACCTCTGAAGTACATGTCTACATGTCTACATGTATTGGCAACAAGTCTAGACTTCGCTCAGCATGTTTACTATTTAATGTTCCAACGTAGCCAAGGTTTGTCCCAAACCATTGGTTTCCTGCGACTTCAATACACAAGCTTCCAAACTTTGTCGACAACTTTTACCTGGTTAAGGAAAGTATCTAAACTAGACTGCTGATATCTGTAAAAATTGACTACCAAAAAACTGTCAATAGAAACAGAATAGTTTAAATGGAAACGTAATGAATTGCTAATTATTCAGCAGCATGGCGACTGTGGCATACTGACAAAACTCATATTAGATTTCCATGAAAAAACTGTCCATAGGGCTCATTCGCTACTGTATGTTTTCTACGATATTTTTTCAGGCATGCCCACATAATCTTTTAGTTTTTTTTTTATACAAATGTTGACCATTTTTGCTGAAGCTGCTATGGGTAATTCGAGTGGTTTAAACACAAACCTTGCAGGTTATATTTTTTTTCTTCCAGATGTTTATTTTATCTTTGTTATTAATGTTTTAATTTGTAACTTTTCTTGTTATGAATTGCTTGTTTGTGTTTGTGTGAGTGTGTGTGTGTGTGTGCGTGCGTGCGTGCGTACGTGCGTGCGCCTGCTTATATGTTTTAACTTGTTAACTGGACAAGTGTGCATAAGAGACACCGGTGCTTAGTTTAGAGGTTGGGGTAGGGTTTAGGTGTAGGTTTTTGTTTTGGCAGAATAACTCAGCAGAGAAAACACTCGGTTGAGGTAAAGGTTTCATTTTCAGCAACCGTGTAGGGATGTTCGCGCATGCGTAGAGCAGGTCTGTGCCAAAATTGATGGTTGGAAAATTATAGTCGGTGCCCCTTTCACCGTGTCAAACAGTCAGGCGTTAGTAAGTAAGGACTACAGATAATCCCATGCCACTGACACAAGAAGTGTGTTTGTGGGATTGTGCTCTTATGATGTGTATGTTATTATTTTTTCTCTACCTTTCCGTTAAACCCATTTTTATATTCCGTTCACGTTTGTTTCAACATATTTTTAAACGTGTTTTAAAAATTAATGAAAATACTGCTGTGTATTTTGCTATTTAAATCACTACGTGATGTGTGGTGTATTCTGTCAAAAATTATGCTGTTTTTATGTGATGATCTGAATGTCTGGTAACATGTGTTCTTTATGGCTGGATGTGAGAGAGTCGTGTTGGTGTTGATTGTGTGAGCAATGAGCACTACTGTGCAAAGAAGCGCAAATCCCTTTTCATCATTTTTACCCTCTCCAATCTCCCCCTCTTGTTAATTTTAATTTCTCTCTTCACTAACTTCCCCTCCTCTTTATTTGTACTTCATGTCTTCTTCTGTCGATCTCCCTCTCTCTATCTCGCTCTTTCTACCTTCCTTTGCTTCTTTCTCTGTCCTCTTTCTCGCTCAGTCTGCTTTCCTCTTTCATTTTCTTATTCTCTTTCTCATGTACAAGTAATCTAATAAAAAAGTAACAATGGGAGGAAACCCGTAAATACGTGGTTTCAGCGTAAACATTTTGTTTATTTTGTAAAAGACATACTTGTCATAGTGGATGTACATACTATACAGCATTTACCAAGAACATCTTATGAAGCTTTTTTCTTAACAGTGTCTTTGGAAGGTGCGCTGCCTTTCGTGTCCATTCCGGTCTGTGCAGGTGGTCCACACTACTTTCTCGTAAACTCATCGTCTTGTGGTCATGCTGCTTTCAAACATTGATTGTAAGGCCTGCTGGAGCGGCCGTTGCCAATGGCCTTTTTGTACTAATGACTTAGGGCATCTGGATTTTGTCAGCGGTAACTCGTTTGCGAATTTGCCGGTATTCTCTCTGCTCATTGCAGGGAAGAACTTACTTGTCTGTCGATAATGACGAGTTTACAAGTTCTCTGTGCGAACATTTTTCCTAAGCTCAGCGATATCTTGAATGTGGAAAGACTTTCGGATGAAGATTATCATGTCTACGCGCTATTCTTTCCAAATATTTTCTTCTCCGACACTCGCAATGTATAATTTTAGTATTCTCTTAGCATGATGGTCAGATTATTGGTGGCAGGGCAAGTCTATCAGCGTAATGTTGGGTTACTGCATACAGGGAGAGTCTATTAATATAATTCTAAACGTTTGGCTTTATAGTATTAAAGCATAACGTAATGATTTACGGTGAAAATGTTGGTGGCAATGGTCAGAAGTCAGATTGCAGTCCTCTTCCTTCATTATGTGAAGCTGAAATCTCATTTAAAAGAGTGACGGCATCATTAACTATAGCGGAATTTATGGAGGACTTGCAGTGGCATTTTTTAAGACTTTTATTGAGGCCACAAGTCTCCATAGGCTGAAGCCTACTTCGGATAAAAAAACATCCACCGGACACTAACGTGTGTGAACCCAGAAAGAAGACATCCCTTCAGAATTAAAACATCAAGAACTCTGAGTAAATGCATATTTTCAGGTAGCAGACCTTGTCTGACTTTCTTTCAAGCTGTGCCGCTGCCACTAACCTGACATCGTTAGTCTCATCGATTTCCTGCGGTTAACAGTCTCTTCATTATCTGTCCCTACTTACTGCGTCCCACTGATTGCTGGTTGTTCAGTGTTCAGCTATTTTATTATGTTGCAGTTGGGATAACTTAAAGTTTAGGCGACTCTCTGGTAATAAGAATCTTCCTAGGCCATTGCCTTTTTAGCATGATTATAAATAATAAACAATAAACGAAGGCAGCATCAGGCTTTATTTAAACACGTATGTTGAGCAGGGGAGATCGTTAACTTGGACATTTCATGCAGGTTCTCCTTCAATTCCCTTTGAGGCTGCTTCCAATCGCTGGTAGAATCAGGTTACGGTTAATATGTAGAACAATTTTTTTTCGAATGAAGCTTATTAGACTAAAAGTAATTTACTTTTTAGTTAATTTTGTTCCCAGTTAATGACAATCTAATGTTGCAATAATATGATAAATGTGACACATTCTGAGCAGTAATTATCTGTCACAGCGAGCAAAAACTGTGAAACTTCATTTTTGAGTTATCTTTCTGCCTTGTGCAGTCTTTTTACACGTACCTCTTCATTCTGAAACTGATTCTAACAATATTTGTCCATCATCATTAGCGTAAGATCTTACTCATCTTCGTGAACTATTTGTACATTCGCTATTTTGTCTATAATCTTTAGTTGTCGATTGTTTAACGGTTTTTGTGTGCCGATGACATGACAACAGAATGAGGGAATTGAGGAGCGAATGAATATAGTTGTGCGATCGTGAAAGAACTAGTGGGGTGCAAAGCTTGTCTTCTAATAAATAGGGAAGGTTCGGTGCTAGACATTATTTCCCCAAATATGGGTGAATAATCCTTTCTCGTTCTCGAAATACATACCTACAGACATCACCGAAAGAAGACAACAACGGAGACGTCAGGATTGTACATGGAAAGGTTTAGGTTATGAAGGACTCAGTGATTTGGGGGTTCGGACTATATGCTAATTATCCTCATTTGTGTACAAGCTCGAAGTCATGATTTTGCCAAGACTTGACCTTCGTGACCTTTTGTGAAAACTCGTCCGATATTCACGTCAACATTTTAAGAGACGAGCTGCTGTGTGGCTGACTGCATTCAAAATGTCGGTAGTCACTAAACAAAGCATTCAGCAGAGAAGTCTTGACGCCAATGGCATCGCTAGAGGTCGCTTGGAACAGTGAAGACGTTTCACTTTCACTCAGGGTGTGCACACACACACACACACACACACACACACACACACACACACACACACACACACACACACGAGGTCTTTGCTTTTGCCTAAATTTGCACGGATACATAAATACTGTGGTTTCTTTTTCCCCAGCTATAACAGAAACAGCAGAGTGACACGAAAGGACATCATTTGCATTTTGTATCCGCTTAAGCTCATTTTTCTACGTTTTCTGGATGTATATTTATCTCAGTGCACTACTTGACTCTGACCTGAACTACCACAGATCGTATTATGTGGAGCATATTGGTCAGCAATCGACAATTTGTCTAAAGACTATCAATGATTTAGCTGACTGCTTTAATTGAGCTAAATTATATTTCCCAAATAATATATCGTCTTCTTTCTTTGTAAGATGAAAATTCAGCAAAATTTAGTTTCTAAGTTTACTTGGTGAATATCAGGAGCGACCTACAAGCGCGAAGGACTACAGAAGTTGAACGAGAAATCGCGAGAAGGAGGGGATCGTCCAGCCAGCCTGTCCAATAAGCTCACGACTGAGGCCGATGGCTGCAGACGATAAGATCAGAAATCGAGGAGAGAAAATAGATTGCAAAGTAAAGCTTCAGGAAAGCAGCTCCATTTGTCACTGTAATCTTCACGACAAGTCACCAGACTCTAGGGTGCAGACAGAAGGCCGAGCACAAACAATATCCTTTACGCCACACGATTGTCAAGCGGGAGATGTTCCTCCTTTAGGTTTGTTTTCAATCGTTCTGTTATTCCTCAGTTTGCCTCTCAAGTAAATTGTCTTTTTTTGTCCCCACCACCCCGCTGTCTGTGAACCAAGTGCTACATCAACCTGTCCATTCTAGCCCTCGATTTCCAGAAATGGTTTGCGTACGCAAAAGTGCAGACGGAAAACGTATTTTTTAGTCCTGTTACTTTATTTTTGATGACCTTTTAAACCGACAGTTGGCCACCCTTACAAAGTTACATCACAGGGCATTGGTGAGGGATCTTTACAAGAGGTACCACTAGGAATTTTGTTTATAGATATTTAATATCTGTTTTTTACAAAAAGTTGTTTCAAATTGTGTGTTGTGTGTGTGTGTGAGAGGGAGAGAGAGAGACAGAGAGATAGAGAGATAGAGAGAGCGAAGGAAAGTGTCGGGAGGGGAACAAAGTTATGAGGGTGTCTGTAAAATGTTGGCTCTGCGAACATGCAAAGTCCGACCCTGTATTGAAAATTGTCATAAATTCTTTTTATAACAGCACAGTGTGAAAACACTCTCTCACACAAATAATCACTAGCTTATCCTGCAAATACTTACAGGAAGGGTAAGCTCCAGTAGCAAATGAGCAGATATTGATGGCAGAGGTAAAACTGTTACCTTACTCGTGCCGGGTAGATTGGCTAACCTGAGACAGCGACTAAAACGCCGTATTTATGGACCCAAAAGTCGTTTCCGCATCGTAAACAGGGTTTTACGGGGTAGAGTTACTATTCCTTCGCTAAACCCTTCTCCTCTTTCATCTGGGATTGGGACTCACTAGTAATGGCGAAGTTAGGACTCAAGAATAGCAACCTAGCCAAATCGTCTTACCAGCAGGTGTTTTATCGGAGGTGTACCCTTGTGATAACCACTATCAACTGGTGGAGGTGGAGATCTCGATTAGTATAGTCGAACAGAGCGAACACGTAATTGTTCTAACCACGGACGTGTATAAGTGGACTGCTGTCTGCCTGCGAGCTTAAACAATGAATGTGAATAAACAGGTCACAAGCCTCGTTCTAGTAGTTAAACTGAAACATGACTAACCCGGAAGCTTTGTCATCAAAAGCCTCGTTCTATAACTTAACTGAAAAAAAGTCGTCTGCAAGCAGTCCAGTAATACAATCCGTGGTTCTAACCCTATCAAGTAGCGGTCGTCATAAGCAACAATATTGACCATCTCATCGACAAACCTGTCGCTGGTCAGTTTGTTTCCGAATGAAAATAAAATAATGTTTGTTGTCTTATACTTGCTTGAGAAACCTTATTTACTCACAGCGAATAAATTTGACTTTCCCACTTTTTGTGATTTCTCTGCTTAATAAAAAATGTTTATTATTTGTAAGTTTCCCCCTTCACACACTGTCCTTTAACTGCATGCTACTGATACATAACTGTGACTGTATCCACAAAAATACCGCTATGTCAATCAGCTATGTCAATTTGCCTATCGGGGTAATTTAATATTAATGACCACTTTTTCAGAATTTTGGACTGACAGAATTTAGTCTCATCCAGTTTCAATCTGTTACCCCGCTGATTCCCTTCCCAAGTTAGGACAATTTTACTTACGAGTAAGTTCCCGATGTCCATGAATATTAACCCCGAGGGCTTCTAGAATGTTCTTGATTTTATTCACTGTCGCCGCCACTTGCCGCGTGGGGAAACGAAAAATGTGTGTTTTGATACTGTGCCTTCAGTCTCCGTGAGGCGACAGTTCTGTAGAAAGTCTCTCTCGACGACAGCTGTTTGTGCTGTGGTTGTAACATTTGTAACAACAACGTTAGTATAATATAGGATGCTGGATATTTATATCCGTTTATTTCATTTAATATTAACGACCACCTCTGTCAGAGTTTGGGATTGACAGAATTTATTTTCATCTAGTTGCAATCTCTCTCACTCGCTTGCTATTTCTCTCCTCTGTGTGTGTGTGTGTGTGTGTGTGTGTGTGTGTGTGTGTGTGTGTGTGTTATTTGCACGTGCACTTAAGTCATAATGTCAGTTAAAATCAACTGCTCGAGATGTGTGTAAAATAATGTATTTTTCGGGACCATCAAGATCAAACATTGGCTGCTAGATGTTTGCTTCTATGGCCCGTGTTGGGCTTTCAACAGCCTGATTGTTAAATGAATGCACACACATTACGAAATAGAGAAAAAGATGCGGATGTACGGAATAAACGATGGATGGACAGAACGAACACATGTTGAAACAGAATGGAATGTGAAGTGATTTATTGTCGACGCATGGTAATACATGCAGTCAGTCGTACCACAGCCCCGTGCAGCTTACACATGCCTTCTTTCTTTCTTTCTTTCTTTCTTTCTTTCTTTCTTTCTTTCTTTCTTTCTTTCTTTCTTTCTTTCTTTCTTTCTTTCTTTCTTTCTTTCTTTCTTCTGTCAATATTCTGCTCCTTGTCATCTAGAAAAAGGGGATCGTACCTTTTGTTTTTAATTTTCTCTGATTCACTCTCTTATCACACTTACACGTCAAAGTGAAGTAACGTACCTGTTAAACACTTGTGGGTGTGTAGTCGGCGTATCTCGCTCCATGACGATCGTAGTTTTTGTGTCCATGTATTTTTCCTACTTCACTGCCTGACTACAGGCTTACTTACTATTTTCATGGAGTCGGTGCAAAGCTTTGTAACAATTACCTAATGATTGCTCAGTGCAAAATATCTTTCCCCTAATCTCGGTTAATAGCTCTCTTCCTATCTGGAGATATACTCATATAAACATCACCATAATCAGAAAGGTCAAAATCGTGACTTAACGATGACTAATAAACGTATGGTTCAAACTCTCCCATTGGCTGAGGCCTTGACAACGTAAGCATATCCATGTACAATGCTGACGAATGGACTGTTGACCTTGACCTGTGCACGGGGATGTTTATAGTCGCTTATTTCGAGAACGGAAGGCGGGGGGTCATCACGCAGATTTGAGGAACTAGTATCTTGCACTGAGCTTTTTACAATCATGAGAATAAAGACTGCACCCCAGTAGTCCTATAAGCATGAGACAGGAAGGACCAAAATGTTGAATGAATTCACCTTCATTGGTTGGTTGACGTTCTGGACAAAAATATTCATTAAGAAACTTCGTCAGAAAAATATTTTGCAAAAACAATTTGTATGATTACTGTTGTGTGTAACCAAAATTTTTCAGATTTAAAATGATGTACATGTTTTCATGAAAGTCACATGTTAAGAGACTGCCAGTTTCTATGGGCCATATTTTTGTGTAAGAACTCTGCCCGTCTTCTCTCGCCTGTCCTTTACCGTTGTGCAATGTGTGAGGTACTCATTTAACAGCTTTTTTAAATGTAACGTGAGAGGTACTGATTTAACAACTATTTATTAGAAAAAGTATCCTGCGCAAATCGGGGCTTTCTCCATACGCACGCAGTCTGGTGGCGCAACGGCTAGACCCTGTCAGCAATAAAATGAGGATTTTCTGTTCTGGGTTCAGATCTCGTCTCGGGCATGCTGTTCTTTCTGTGCATGTGACATCTTCTTATAGGGTTGGCTGCCGTGATATAGCCTTAGTTTCTTCTCCCCTTCACCATACGGCTAACCACTTTTCTTAAGTGAGTAGTAATTAAATCAGACGTCCTAGAAAACTCAATGCTTTCCCACGCTTCTAGCCTGAATTATCTGCACTAACATCAATATCTAATGTTAGAAATGAAATGTTCCCACTTCAAAAGTATGCTAATCAGCTGGAAGGAAGAAGTTAGTCACCGTAAAAAGTCGTCACTTTGAACTCCTTTAAGCGGTTGTGGGCGGGTCGCCCACACGATGTCACTGCCTCCGGCGTAAACAGAGATGAACGATAACAGCTTTTTCTTTTTTTTATCTTTGACACTTTTCCCTGTCTTTTTCATTTTGTTTCTTTTTTCTAAACAAATTATTCCTTTACAAAAAACCCCAAGGAAAATAACTGGGAATTTATTAACGTTTTAATGATTTTTGTTTGGCGAGTTGAAACAAAAGTAGCTTCTGTCTGCCGGAAAATACAAAATAAAAAATAGACGATGATATGTGGAAGTTCTGATGTCCTCTTATTACAAAGTCTCGTTAGGTCAAAGCTTTTTGACTAGTTTTTTTTCCCGAACTCCTATTTTTAGGTTTAAAGGAGGTAATAGTGAAATGGATGGTTCTGTCTTGAAATGTCGTTAAGAAAAAAAACAACTGATAACATCAGGTTTCGTAACATGCATGCTGTGAATATCACCTTTGTTTAGATACATCTCTAGATCAACTTTCGTCTTAATTTAGGTAGCGTTTTCTAATTTTTTTACTCGCAGTGGGGTTTGTTTTCGGTTATTTTTTCACCACCAAGTCTGTAAATATTTGACAGATGAATCTTCTCGTGCGGAGCGAGCTTCTGACATGAGCGACTACTGCAGCAAAAAAGTGTTTACAAATACCTTAGATTTAAGTCAAAGAAAATGGATCATACAAATCCTCTTTGTGACCTATATCCTACAAAACCTATTTATTGTCCTGAAAAGTCTTGTTTTTCATTTCCCCTGCTGACGTATCTAGCTTATTGAAAGTTGTTTGTCACAACATAAAACTGTTGTTTACTTTTTCTGCCCGGTTCACACAGGGACGTTGTCTGTACAATACTGACCTCCCTGTTTAGCAAAGCTTCAAGCCATTTAGGATTTTTCTGCCCTCTTCCTTGTCTTCCCCTCCTCTGTCTAATCTATTTTCCATTATTGCGGCCGTTAAAAACATCAGAAGACCTTTACGAGCAAAACACTTTTAGGTCAGAACGCAATTTAAAAAAAAATGCGATGGGAGATTATCACCTGTGGTCAAAAATGAATAGAATTCACGCGCCAATTTCAGGAAAGCCATAAATGTGCGTTTTGCTAAAAAACAAAACAAACAACAACAGAAAAGAAAAAACACGAAGTTTTGCGATCAAGAAAAAAATCTTCGCTAAAGGTGTCGGTAAAAATCCTGCACTCTACTTAAACCCGTTTTTTATATGAAAATCGTAAGCCGGATAAAATTTGTTTTTTGGTTTATATTCTTATGTGTTTTAATCAAGCTTCTGTAATCGTCTTTTCTGAACACGCTTTCAGAGCAGCGTTTTCATTAATTATTCTCTCAGCCTCGGCATCGGTCGAGGGTTCGAAACTCGCCTAAATCATCGGAGAGAACACGCTCTCTACCCACCCAACAGTGACAAGGTACCCAACCTTTAGAAGCCGTGACACTTGCACAGGAACAACTCCCATCTGTTTACCATCCTTTATGTTATGGGACTCTTATGTCACCTTGTGGGCTTCATACTGTTTCTCACTCTGACCTGATTTCATCGGATCCTGTCCCACTGATCTCCGTAATCGTCACGTGTACGGAGCTGAAATGCCAAATCTCATACCCCGAACATACTGGCTCCTTCACAATCAGGCTTGTGGGAATTTCATAAAATCATATTACATCCTATTACATCACATGTCCTGTTACAGTTGATCATGTCTCCGTTTCAAGATTCATGTACTTACATGTCGGTTAAAGTTTTTGGAGAATTCCTTTACAATGTGTTTTAGTAACATGTTCAATGTGCTTTCCTTGTCGTCTCGAGGGAAAGATCATTTGTATTAAGTGTGTGGCTTGAAAACTGGCAAGGACTGAAGAAGACAGTGTGTTGCCTGCCTTATGGATTAATTTCTCTACTACAATAAGAAAAAATCCTTCTTTATCTCTGTCTTTGACGTTATGGAGGTGTTATGTATCGCTTAATTGTTGCATGTGGCTTTTGTTATTGGTTTGTAGTATAATGCTTTCAACACATCGTGAAATAAAATTTAAAAAAAAGAGATTCCAAGTGATGGACTTCTCATTTAAGGTGATGCCAACGTTTAGTTCTAGCCTTATACACTCCACCCTTAACGTTCTTGAGATTAGACCGAGATGAGAAACCTCAGCTGGCGTCCTCTAGGGTTTCACTCAAATTTGTCGTCTACTTGGGAGGCAATTAACTTGACAAATCATTGTTTATTCCGAGAAGCCAAATGCACGAAAAACCCAAAATGGCAACAAATTAATATTAATTAGTCGTGTTTCTTTTTTAAGAGTCGGTTTTCAAATGGAATAGGCTTAGAAGATAAAAATTAAAACATTTGCAAGAATGTTCTAACTGACCCATTCATAACTAGATATCTCTAGCCGAGACATGGCGTGAAGTTCCAGGGTTCTAGTCCTGTAGCAGTCAATATTGTATTCTCTGTGGGGAATTCAATCGTCCCAATAGAAAACGTTTATATCGAAGGGACGTGTCAATGTAAAGTGTGTCTAAAGCAGAAAGACTGGCACTGGATTGTTTGCTGTATTCAGATGGCATGTTTTGCATTATTCAGCCTGCTTTCTTTGCTTTTCTCAACGGGACTGTTTCTGCTCCTCTTCTACAGGCTTGTCATAAATACTTGATGACGCTGCTCTTGAAATCCAGGAAAAGTGCAAATGAAAGCTGAATGATTTTTTTGTAGAAATAGTCAGGTAAGAGCACGCTGGAGTTAAAAAAAATCATCAAGGGACAACACAAATTTTAATATTTTAATACCGATTGAACTTATTCAACATTCATTTGAAACCAAATCTTTGTGCTTCTGTTGTTTTTTTTTCATTTTTTGCAGTTTCAATATGTTAAAGTATATATTTATGTAACGAGTACAGACTCACAAACACACCAACGCATGCTGCTGCTCACTAATAGTTTCAAATTCTTAAAGTAAATTATTTAACAGGATGACTTGGAGAGAGATATTTGAAGGTGGTATTGCTGCTTATTATCTGTCGTTCGTTTATTTTCAACGTGCAAATTGAGTCTGTGATCTGAACAGCAGATGTGTTGGTAGAAAAATTTTGTTGTCTCGCTTTAAAATGCCTGAGTGGCTGACTTAAGTTTTCTAACAGTAAATCACATTTTATGAAAGAATTCTGCTCTTGTCTGTTGATTCTGTGTACAGAAACTCAGTAGTCGTCTGATTTTATTCTGCATGTATGGTGTTAATAAACTCTCTACGGAAATGGCCAAGACTGTCCTTATCTTTTGGTGTTGTGTCATGTATTCAGTGTGAAGTCACTGTCATGAGATAACTCTAGGGGGTAGGTAACAATCTGCCCACTTAGTGTCTAGGGCGGTTGTTGACAAGCCTGAGGCCCTTTTGGCAAGAAAGAGGGGGGGGGGCGTGTGTCCAGTGTAGAGGCGTATGTTTTGGTATGGACGGGGCCCGTGCTAGTTCTTAGCGGTCCTGACTGTGGGATTGTTTTGTACTACAGCAAGACTAGACAGCCCTTCAGTACATCTGGAGTAAAAGAAAATTCTGAAATATTAAAATCAAACAAAGCATGAGGATTCAGCTGCTGTTCATGTCTGGTTGTGTGCGTGTCAATGACTATTCTGTGACTCCACAACTACACGTGGTCACGTGGTCACGACTCAAAACAACTGGATTGTATCACCAGTTGTATTAGGATTCCCTACTTTGTTTGAGATACACAAACCGACAAAAACATGTTGTTTGTACAAAAACAAAAGAAAACAAAAAAGACGTCAGCACAGAGACTACTGTTTAGTCCAAGCAGCGTGTAGGTGTAGGACATGCCATTCTTCGCCGTTTTCGTAGTTGATAAACCATAATATTTTTCTATCGTCTGTGTCTCCTCCAGATTCTTAGCTATCAGATCCATAGGTAGAGATTTCATAGACAATTACAGCGTTTGCTTTGTTCGAAATTTTTTTTATCTCTTTACTGTCATCACCTTTAAGTTTCTTCTCTTGTTTTCTCATCTTTTTCACCCTCATCCTTATTAACGATAGCCTCTTTGTTTCATTTTCTATTTGCTTTATTGTTGTTACTTATTCGAGTTCCATTTTTATTTTATTATATTTTATTTTTGTTATTATTTGCATTTACAGAAGTATTTATTTATTATAATCCTATTTGTTCTATTTATTTTTTTTACTTGTAATTATTTGTTTTATTTATTTTTATTTTAGTAGCGTTTATTATTTATTTTATTTGTTATATCTTTGTGTTTTATTATTTATTTTATTTGTTTTAGTTACTTTATTTTTTGTTAGTAATTTTTATTTATTAAATGTTTCATTCAGTTTATTTAGCCTGAGGGTACAGAGCACTGAAGTCAGAGCTACACCAGGCAGGAGAGTGAGCTGTCGTCAGTCAGTCAGTCAGTCAGTCAGTCAGTCAGTCAGTCAGTCAGGAGGAGTTCAGTTGGTGCGGAGGGCGGGTTGCCTGTCTGTCGAGTGTATGGCAGTGAGTCGTTAATGACACTGTTGCGCATCATATTTCCAAGCTCTCGACCAGTGGGAGCTACTGATTCCATATTTAAAAAAACCGTGGGCGTACAGGCTCTTGATTAATCTCAGAATTCTGTAATGTAAGACTGCTGACATGACGCACGACCGCCAGGTCTCGCGCAAAAAACTTGGAAATGTGTTTTTGAATACGTGCCGCGGGGTTGGGGTCACGGAACTCGTCCTCATTTGCTAGTATTTATCTATACATCCTGATAGCAAGCACGTTCTAACTCCAATCCCCTGAAATATGTTATTTTAACAGTAATGGTACTGATGTGGATTTTACAAACAAAATTATACTGCAGTCACACATGCCGCCAGAAAACGAAAGAGTGCGAACAGCAGCATGAAGCAGGTCACGTGATGTAGTGTAAGAATGCAAGTGATGGCTTTAAAGGGGTCAAGTGAACAGTCTTTACCTCAAATTAAGGCGTAGAGCTCGAACAGGACGTTCTTGGTTAACCGATCGAACAGGTGAAAGTGATCGAGAATGATTCGAGAAATATCTATAGCTTGTTTTAGACACAGGTATCATCAAAGAATAAAGAGCTGACGACAAGAAAATCTTCCTTTCATAATCATTTATAAAACGATGAATCTGGAAACGGAAAGTTTATCATTTACAGTAAGTTTTTATGTATATATTTTTAAATCTTAGCGATTTGGGACTTTTGCGTCAGCTATCTGCGTTTTATTAGCAAGAAATTTCAGCTTGTCTACTTTCACTGTGTTAATTTTACATTTTAACCACCTCTGAATAAAATTCATACATTTTTGAACTAAGGCAGTGAGTGTTTAAAAGGAGTAAAAAGCTGCAGGAATTTTCATGACTGTACTCCAGCCTTCATTTCTTTACTGGGAGGATCTTATAACCTTTGAGGAAACTTTTGACTCCTAATGAACTTTTCGAGAATTGTTTCGTCGTAGATTTCACTAACACTTTTGAAATTTCAGCAACGCAAGCAGCCTCCCGATTTTCTAATGTACGCGGGCATCCACATTCAAGGGAAGACAACTCCATCACAAGGACAGTGACGCGTGGCGCTGCGGAAGTTTAGTTGTCATGTCCGCTATTATTTTCCCTGAGGAAACATGTATTGTGCTACATTAACTGAACAGCATTTAAAATTCTGGACATTTGACAAGGAGGAAGCTGCAAGCACGGTATTGCATGCGTCAGCAGCGCCCTCTGGGAGGGGCATTGACCACAGAGAGTTTATTCATTACATGGAGCAGCATGGCACTTCCGTGTTGAAATCGCTATTGACCTCACTATTAGCCTCAAATTTCCTGCTGAATGTAGTAGCGATAAGCATCGTGTTTATGGCTGCAGTCATATTTTAATGTATTCGAAAAAATTCCCTGCGGACGCTTTTTACCGGGGGCTTTGATTGCTTGTTCGATCTACAGTCTCAGAGCTCAGACGTCGGTAGGCGCCATTTTCTAATCTGATGTCCTGCGTTGGAGCTCGCGACACGATGCGCTTCATGTCTTCCCGGATGCGAATGACTTCTGACGTAGTTCGATTAATTCTTTTCGATTGTCCAGCTAGTGAAAAGTTTGGCTATATCACTCTTGCTGTGGCTGTAACCTCATCAAAGTCTCAGTTTGCAGAATTCTTTTCATGATTGCATGAATTACATATTTGTGCACAATACACATTGCTTTCCTACAGGCACATTTGCAGATTAGAAATATATTCTCTGGAACTAAAATTTATTGTTCACGACAAAGATTTATTTCGCCAGTAAAAGACTGTGCGTCGACCGCAATCCCGTGATGTAGTGGAAGCATTGGAAGAATGCAACTGATGGTTTTACAGAAATCACGTGATGAGCTTTTAGCTCAAATTAAGGCGTAAAGTTCAAACTGGGATCTGTTCTTGAGTTTATCTCTCACAAGCTCGCGCATCCATTCATACCACTCACACCACGCGCACGAGTTTCGAAACACTGTATGAGCAGCCAGGAGACTCATCTTTTTAAGATCCAGAGAAGGCATTTGCTCTGTATCCTTCGTTATTAACAGTCCCAGTATGAAAATGTTTTATTTTCGTAGCATCCTGCTGTCAATGACATCCGTCCCCACCCTATCTGTTTACCGAAGACTTTTAATTGCTGTCTTTTTCAAAGCGTCCAAAACCTTTTACCTGGCAAAAGGTAAACGGCCGAGCAATGAAGTGAATTTTATGTCACAATGGAGTGTTTGAAAGGTGCGTCTGCGAGGTTCTGCTGCTATGACACCAGTGTGACACCCGAGGAAGCAACACCAATGTTGTTTTGCAAGGGAAAACATTGCAGAATATTAAAATGTAGTCGTAATTCAGAATTTAGCTTCTTATAGGAGACGAACCGAGCAAAACTTTCTGGCTTTTTAATGGAGGATTTTTATTTTTTTAAAAACCCATATGATAATTTTGGACAACATCGGATTTACTCTACTCTATGGGTTGATGTCAGTCAACGATGTTGGTTGTTCCGCTGACACGTCAGTACACTACACGACTCAGTCACCAGATTGAGGCTGGGAGGAAGACCGAGTACCCACCTTTTGTCAATTTGAATCGACATATGACCCAGAACTTCAAATTTTTTATATTTTGCTTCACTAAATTACAACGTTTGCGCTCTTATTTGAATCACATTAATAAATTTTAGCTTAGGGCAGTGAGTGTTTAAGGATCTAGAATAGATAGACATACATTTGCCTGAAGAGGGGCCTGTATTACCTTAGATATCTGCTCCAGTGCGTGTTTCATCTGGCCTGAAGCTAAATGTCCCTGAATTTTCACGCTTCGGAAGCTGTGTTAGCTGAGTCTCGTTTTCAAATCATTTTGCCGATCTGACCTGCTTAATAAAAACACACCCGTACTCATTTTAAACTTCTTTGTTTATACTGCTGACCTCAACATCCCTGTGGGTCAACTAAAAGGTCATAGTCCCGGGACTTCGATCTGCTTCGTGTTTACCTGGTCCAAAGCAGTTAAATTACTTCAGTTCCTGTGAGCTGCAAATATCGAATGCGAGCTCTAAGACTCTTTGGTAGCGCTGAACACCGTATATACCCCGAACACTCGTATAGACCCTGAATACACTCTATTTACTCTGAATACTCTATATACCCTAAATTCTTCAGGTATTTATTATTCATAATAATGAGTATGCTTTGTGGAAGAGTAAATTTCATAACATATTTTGAATAAAAGAAACAATAATGTATTATTATAATTATTATTCTTATAAAAATGCGTCATGGAAATATTTTTCTCAAGCAATGTGCTAGAAAAACATCGTTTAATTACGAACAAATAAATCAAAGGAAAAACAAGTTTAAAAAAGGCAAAGAAAACAGTGAGGCAAGATATCCTCCAAGTACCGGGTGAATGTTTTTCAGTCCCTGTTCATTTATTTTCCGAGTGCAGCGCCTTCAGCATTGCTGTCCCTCTGGCACGTGCTTCAAGCTCAGGGCAAACGGTCTTTACAACAGGGACGCAGCAAGAAATAACAATAAAAAATTAAAAATCTTTAAACCTTTAAAGAATCATTACTGATTAATCACGGTGTGACTTGGCAAGTTTAAAAACTAGTCTACTGGAGTGAACATTGCTGTCATGCATTTGTAAGTGTTTCATTTACTTGTTGTAGTACTTTGTGAGGAAGAGAAGACACATTGACCACTAAATAAATTCAAGATGTGGCGTTTTTACTACAGATTGTACTGGGGGTCAGCACGCTTTCATAAACTTTTTCATCAGAGATAAAGACAAGTAAATGTTGGTTGGTTGTTGGTGCTGCTTGCCGAGTGAGAAGCTGATTTATTAAATTATGACTTAGTCCAGGGCTAAAACAGGGGATACAGATCTGATCCTAACCATACTTGATGTTACATTAGAAGTAAATAGACAGTAGATTTCCATCTTAAGAAGTGAGGACGAGGCACAAGAGGTCTACCTACCGTGAGCACAACTTTTCAGGTATTTAGCGAAGCATTACTCTCAACATACTTTAGCATATTAATGGCCCTGACACACTAAAGCCATTCGCATGATACTGAACACACTTCACTATGAACCGTATGCATGCCTCTGCCTATAACACGTTATAACCGTTAACATGTTGTGGATGATAATGCACTGTACGTGTTTGTATACTACAATAACAGTACCTGACTCCTGCTGCTTCTCTACTCGTTGACCCGTAAAGGATGAGTTCTATGCAGTCTCCAGCGACTTGCTTAGACACCAATTCACTGTCTGCAAGATTCTGCTATTGTGGCTGCCAGATCAAGGCATGTTTCAACATCGGTTGTCCGTTTTAAAGTCTGTTTTCTTTCATTTTTTGTAAGCGGAATTGGTCGCTGTAAAGCGCCATCTTCCAAAACGGCATTCGACTTGTCTCCACCGGTCAGATCAAGGACATCAAAAAAACAAGATCACAAGCTTTCCTTCACAGCCTGGCGAGAGGGCAAAGAGAAGTAAAAAAAAATGGAAGCAACAGCAAATCATCATAATGTCGATGAGTGTGAAAGCCCTGTTCCCCGGGGTCACTTTAAACAAATTTCGCTGTGTTTTTGATGCCCTTTGGATGTTTTTGTGGCCTTTTTTAAATTTCTCATGTAATGATTTTATTTTCGCCACATCGAGCTCTGGCCAAGTGATGCCGTCAGTCTTTGTTGGGTGTTGACTTTTGTCATGAATGTTTTGGATTGTGTGATAGTGTGCAAACGGCGAAATTTGAACAGCAGCAAACGCCTTAACGTTGACGAATCATTGACAGTTTGAAAATTTATTCCTCCGAAAACATTCGCGCTGACACAGACATACGCTCAAAAGAAATTGGTTCCCACACTCGCCTATACTCCGACAAAAAGAAGGAAAACGTATGAAAACAATTACTTTTTATTTGAAACTTGAATGTGTTGTATTATTGTTGTGGTTACCAGTAACCACAAAACAAACTGAAGTACACGTAACAAAGGAGGGATTTAGCTTCTTTCTGTGACCAACAAATAATAGGGAAAGCTTCATGCATTTTATCATTACCTGAACATGTACTAACAAAAGAATTTGTATTATTAATTAAGTTTGGGTAAAAATTATTCCATGTAAGTATGTAAAAGTAACAGGCAACTGAAATCATTTGTGCCATCTGCAGTCCAGCTGCTTAATCTTAGATGAACTGTCAATGGTGTGTGTGTGTGTGTGTGTTGTTGTTGTTGTATGTGCAAACATGACTATCCTTTATGTAAGTTCATATATATATATATATGATTGATATGATATATGATTGCCTCTTCCCACTTTTTCATTTGTCGTTTTTTCACTGTTGACATCCTTAATGCTGCAATGAACTTTATTTCTTACTTTTGCGACTAGAGTACATTCCCATATTCAAATTGCCCACTGGGACAAATAAAGTTGGTCATTGGTCATCAAAAGATGGTGATATGGTAGAGAAAGAAATGGGAAACAAAACCTCCGAAGGAGCGGTGTGTCATGGATGATAGATAAGAGGTTGTTGCACTGCACTCATGGCTCAAACCTGAAATTGGCTGAGAAGTGTCGATTGCTGACCGTGAATATCCTGATCACAAACCCGATCTCCCTCACGTCTCCTGCTGCGCTTGTCAAACTTTGCGGCAGGGGAGGCAAACGACATGCGGGCGCTCACCCAGCAGAGAAAGGGAGATAACTGCTGAAACATGTTGTGCCTGTGTGAAACAGATTTCGCGTTCTTGATATGGAGGTATTGCAGTACACAAACCCATTTGTCGCCAACAGATACAGTCTGAAATTTTTCTCTGGTAGGTGGTTACTTTCAAATTACAGGCCGACTGACGGCAGAATTTGTGTTTTGTACGAGAAACTCCTAAACAAACAGCAGCTTGCAATAAAATATTTGCTGCCAACAGTCTGCTTTTGCTGCTTCGATTCCTAGACGATGCAAAGTACAGCAGATTTATTGACATATCTTTCGCTCTTTAAAAGAATAAAGAGAAAATAATGGAGAAGAAAAGAAAGAAGTTTCAGCTACAGATTCTGACTCAAGGTCAACAACTTCTGTATTCACTGCCACGCACACTTATTTTTTTTTACATATATACATATTATAAACATACACACCCACACTTTATTACATATATACATTCAGAAACGTGCATACAAACTACTATGCATAAATAACTATCATATACACTTTAATTATTACCTACATATCATAAACATGCAAAAACACTTATTACTTACTAACAAATATACATGTGTAATAGACACACGTACACTTTATTATACATATCATACACAATTTTATTTATTACACACTTATACATTGTTATTTCTGCTAAAAGATTTCATTGGTGGTGTTTTGAAGCGTGGATACCTGCCTAAGAGAGAGCAAAAATTGCGTGTGTGTGTGTGTGTGTGTGTGTGTGTGTGTGTGTGTGTGTGTGTGTGTGTGGGAAGAGATTTACTTCACTCTATCAATATATATTTAGCACTATGTTTTTTGTTTCCTTTTATATAATTTAATTAAGTTATCATCTTTATATAGAGCCGTATGCCTGGCTTTGGGTCGAGTACGGCGCTCAATGATTACACTGATGACGACAATGACGACGGTTGTTATTATTATTATTATTATTATTATTATTATTATTATTATTATTATTTTTAGCAGCAGCAGCAGCAGCAGCAGCAGCAGTCGTAGTTTATGAATCCCTAGAATGATCCCGAGCGAACATTCACACATATTCACATATAGTGTACACAGAAACTGTAAACGAGCAGTATGACTAAAACACACACATCTTTCGAGTACACAGGATTTATCATGTCTGCAGTCAATGCAAAATCGTTAAGAAAATTAGAAGCGTTCATATCATTTAGCAAATAATAAGATTTACAGCAGCACTATTTTAACTTACTGAGATAGATGTTTTAGTTTTGAACACTAGTATATATTTACAGCAGTACAGCAAACATCTTTATTTGCATTGTATGATAAGTAAAGTTTTCAAAGTTTTCTGCTCCTAATGATACTCGAAGAACCGTCTAGAATAAGCAAACAACTTCTTTACAAGGATGGAGTTCACAAAATTTAATGGTAATGTTTGGCACAGCATACTATCAGTGGAACAGACTGATAGGAGGTGTCTCTCAGCTTTAGTGACACTTTGGCAGTAACGACATCAATGACGGATGCTTGCTTCTTAGCTCATCACATTTCAAAGAAACGACCTCATGCTACAGTATTAGTCCCCAAGTAAGACAAGTATGCAGACGAAGTCACTTTTTTATAGTAAAAAGATAACTTTCAAAATGAAGGGTTCTGCGTTAAACGTGTAGTTTTTGCCGACATCAACTTTGTGACATTTGCTTATCTTCTTGCTGAGCAGAATCATAGGTGAATTGAGAGAAGAGAAAAAGAAACAGAGAAAGAGGGATATGGAGAGAGAGAGAGAAAAAAAAAAAGAGGAACTGATGGGAGGAGATGACACATAATGAAAAGGGAGGGGAAGAATCGTGAAGGATAAGACGGGGTTTTGCCGTTTGCCTCTCAGACGAGACACGATATTAATCTTCTGTAGCCAAAGTCATCTGTCGTGTCTAGACCAGTCAGTCTCGCCGCAGTAGTAGACAGGCTGTCGGCAGAACCGTTTCTGCAGAGCCGGCCACCCAACAGGGGACACAACTCGTACACAGTCGGAATCACTGCCGATTTGTCTCCCCTGACAGCCGCAGAGGCTTTCGTCAGCCTACATTCATGTCCAGAACTGCACGGCCTGGGTCTCACCTCCAGCTGACGACAACCTCCATGGGGCAGCTACCCAAAGGTTATGTTATTGCTCGCATCTGTCGCAGCAACTTGAAGGATAGAAAGAGGGAGTGAGTGTGTGTTTCTGTAAGAGGGGAGGATAGTAGAAGCGCAGGTACAGAGAGCAAGAGATTCTTTACCATTTGACACTTTTTACCGCATCCACACACCTGCATTTATATAGATGAACATAAGCCATCTTACAATAAAGAAAGAAAAAAAGAGAAAAAATGAGCAATAAACATGCTCCCAATCACCAATACGTCTCGTGCATTCCTGAAATAGAAATCAATTAACACATGTTGCTGTAACTGAGTATGTAAATAAGTAAAACATTGTTGAGTGGATGTTTAGGAGCTCGATGTGAGTTACGTTTTTCATTAAATTTTTTATTACGTTTCGTTAAATTTCAATAATTTTGTTTCTGTTTACACATTGTGAGCAGTGTAGAAGCTTGACTAACTGAATGTATGGTGAGTGAGGATATTGCTTGTAGTTTTAATCGTGTGTGTAAATTCATGTATAGATATGGTTGTGTACTTGCTAGGGTACCAGGCTTCGACCGGTTTGCTTTCTGCCGTTAACCGTACCAGCTGTGATTATATCGTCAACTTTCGATCAATGGTTTCAACTGAGTCAACGGTCAACCGTGTACGGTTCTATTGCAGCGAAATGCTTGTACTCTTGATGTCCCCTAATGTGATGGACTGACAACTCATGTTCGGCACAAAATTTCTCATCTGGCATTCTCTAGACAACAGTATTGCATATTATGTTGCGTGCATCCATGTCTGTTTTTTTTTGGGGGGGGGAGGGGTGAGGGTATAAAGCGCCATGAGCCTGTTCATAGGACAAATTCACTATATTATATTATTATATTAAGAAAGTGGAGGGTGGTAAACGCTGTGTTGCCCACTACACTTTTACCCACAAATCAACCCCCTTCTCTCTCTCTCTCTATTTCTTCCTTCTTTATCAACACCGCTCATTCTTTTCCTTCTGCTCTCTCTCTCTCTCTACCCCATCTCTCTCTCTCAAATCAACGGCGTTGTCCACATTTGTTCTGTGTAAAAGATGCATGTCGCAATTTCTTCTGGACAACATTGTTTTGTCTGGAGCAATCTTATAATACAGAAAGAAAAAAAAAGAAAAAATCAACAATAAACATGCTCCCAATCACCGATACGTCTCGTGCAATCCTGAAATAGAAACCAATTTACTCTTGTTGTTGTAACTGTGTATGTAAATAAGTAAAACATTGTTGAGTGGCTATTTAGGAGCTCAGTGTGGGTCAAGCCTTTTCTTTCAATTTACACCATGGTGTGCAGTGTAGAGGGTTTAGTATATGGGCTCTGTAACAAGGACACGAGGTTGTCAGATTAAAAATACACTTTTATTTATTATGTTTACTTTTGAAATTGGTGACACGGCTCTTCCTCTGCTCACCGCGGCGTCGACCATCCTCCAAGATACCTTGAAGAACAGTCTTTCCCTAGAACATCGTGTAACTGGTGGAGGCATGATTTGTGTTACATAATAATATGTGCAACATCGGATAGGCATGGGTCCATCCTGGGTGCGACCTTCTTACAATGAATTTCGTCTTAAACTCTGATTTTGTTGGTTCCATATTTCTTTTCGTTCTTATTAAGAAACAGAAGACGATGTACCCCCCGAAGCATAAGAGCTCAGGTGGAGAAACTTCGTTACATTTATGTAATCAAGCGTCTTGCGGTATTCACTAGCCCCAACCCAATGTTTACTACAAAGAAACAGTATCCCATTTTGCACGATTTATGTTTGAACACCCTGTTTAAAAATCTAATTTGGTGAAAAGGCCTCAATCCTGTTTGCCCTTCAATTCCTGCAGCGAACGTAAATAAAATTTGAATAAATGCTACTAAATCGCTTGTTCTTTCTTTTTTATTTAGCAGATGGGTGTTATATGCTTCAAATATTGTTGTGCAAAATGGGATACTGTTTCATTGTAGTAAACATTGGCTATACAACAAAATACTTTCAGTACAGTGAGAAAGACAGGTCAAGGTCTGTAAAGGGAGCTGAAGTCCGTGCCTCCTATAAGCGACGTTGCGATGAAACGACGAAATATGAAGAGATCGCGATGATGTGTGCGTTTTGATGGACTGCAGACCTGAAAGAATAAACTAGATTATTTACAAAAGCCAAGCAGCAGGTGGCAAGCGTTAACTCACAGTCTGATAAAGATATTCCAAGCTTCATTGAAGCTCAGTTTAATTCTAACCACAGAGCAAAATTAGTGTGGTTAGTTAATTAGAGAATACAAATTTCTTTATTTCGAGCGAAGCATTCTCGCTGGTATATGAGATACAAGATTTATTTTTAAAAATGTACCTTTTCCTTTAGTTCTTTTGGTTTCGTCGGAACAGGGTGAGATTTATCTCTTTTTTATTATGCCACAAAAGAGGCTCTCATACTGAACACTTCATTAGCGTATTCTCGAAACTATTGCACTTACAGTTTTTTAAGCAAGGCATTAGAAGTCATATTTTATGTTAATCCATGGTGCTTTTAAAAAAAAATAATTAAAATTTCACAACCCTTTATTTACAATAAACTAATAACAAGACTGCGTTCTGTAAATACGCCAACAGCTGTGAGATTCGTTTCATGTATGACTAGGGGAGGCCTTTAGTGTGCGTCAGAAACAGAATGCATTATCCGTAGCGAGGAAGTAGGGGAGATTATTCGGGAAAGCCAGGGGAGGCAAAGACGTTTTGAACAAAAGGACATGACCTGGACGAGACAACCGGCGCGGAAGCCGTCAGCAACTAGAATTACAACATCTCAAAGACGAGCAAACATTAGTCTAAAGTATCGCTGGATTAAGAGGATGACAGAATAACAGCCATTTCGGAATGGAGTGGGGCAGAATCATGGATACCCCAGGGACAGGCAAATACAGGGCTCGGCCTCACATGGAAAAAACATTGGAAAGAAAGACACTGTTTTGTTTGTTTAAACAAACATAAGACAGGTGGCAGACAAACATCAGGTTACTTGTCTTCTCTTAGTTAACTTTACTGCTTTAAGTCCAAGTTCTTTGAGAAAGTATCTGAAAGCCCTCGAGATATTGTAATTAAGTATCACACAGCCAGTCGGTATTTAATTTAACTGTCTTGAGAAGTTTCGTTTTTGAAAACGTCATGAGTATTAATCACATATAAAATGTTTTCTAGAGAACAAAACTTTTCCTGTTTAGTAGCCTGATAAATTGAAAACTTATTCAACAACGAATGAATTCAAACAAACATAAAAACACATTAGCGGTATAAATATTAGTCCTCCGCCATTTACTGTCAGTTTATGTCCTTCGTTGTTTCAGCGAACTAAGCGCTTCTGTGTGAGGATGAATGTAGATCATATGCCAGCCTGAATCATGATTGCACGAGGGTCTGTTTGGTGGAGTCGATATGAATGTGTTATGGTATTGTTGATTGTTGCTGTGCTTTCATATAAAGCTGATTCTAATTGCCCTTTGGATTGAAAACAGTCTTACCTCATCAATGTTTAAATAATCTGTTCTTATCAAGTAATAAAGATGGCGACGACAAGACGAACATCAAGGTGTAAGAAGAGGCAGACGAAGGAGCAAGTGGGTCTGATGTTGAGAGGGATTAAAGATAGAATTAATATTGGTTGTTTTTATTGTAGAATGTGTTAATTCTCAAGGAATCAACAGCTGCTACAGATTTTTAGCGTGATTTTTATTAGGGGTAGGCGTGTTAAAATAGGGAGGTCTTATCATTGTGTAGTCACTACAGTGTTCTACAAATTCAACTCTTCGCAAATCTGGGACTTGAAATCGATCTTCGACAGCTGTACGTAGGTAGGACGCTTTCTCGTTAATGGAAGACCTAATTAGAGTTACTTTGAATGAAAAAGTTGGTTGATAAACTTAAATTTGAAACTCTCTTCAGTCGAGGGTCTTAAACTGCTCAGGTGTCACAGGTAGAAAAAAAAATCTTCAATTCTTGAGGTTTTCTTTATTTGCTTCCTTTGTTTAGACTTCTTGTAGCTTCGTAGGGTGGGACTAGGCGTTGATGTATGCCACGTGCGCACGCACATACATACAGTTCACCCCCTCTATTCTCTTAAACTAAAGCTTAATTATTCCCCCTTTCTGCACACAACCAATTTAATGCTACACGTGGAAGCAAAAACTAGTTTGACGTGCTGTCTGGATGCTTGACTTGTTATTGTGTGTTTGACTTGCTGTCTGCATGCTTGACTTGTTATTGTGTGTTTGACTTGCTGTCTGGATGCTTGACTTGTTATTGTGTGTTTGACTTGCTGTCTGCATGCTTGACATGTTATTGTGTGTTTGACTTATTATTGTATGTTTGACTTGCTGCCTGCATGCTTGACTTGCTGTCTGCATGTTTGACTTGCTGTCTGCATGTTTGACTTGCTGTCTGCATGTTTGACTTGCTATTGTATGTTTGACTTGCTGTGTGCACGCTGGACTTGCTATCTCCATCTTTGACATGTCTGCATATGGGAATCGCAGTCCGCATGTTCACGAGAGCGTCGTTCTCTAAGTTAGGGAGTATGTTACAGATGCTGACAAACTTAGAGAGGAATGACCACTAGTTTTCTACTTCATCATTAGACCCCGCGTGTTATTAACTTTGCTCCTTGCACGCAAAAAAATTGTCAGGGGAGAGCATGATAACCCATTAAGCCCCCACAGCGCGCTCTACGTTATACGGTCGTGCAATCATTTGTTTGGCGAGTGGAAAAACAACTTTTATCGTGGTCATTCGATACTTAACGGTGTGGTTATTGGGGATGTCTAGAGTTCACTAAGATTTATTAGGGAAACTTTCTTGTGTGGATAACCCGCACCTGCAGTTTTTGTCATGAAGGTGAGGGTTGTCATGCACCAACGAAGACGAGACTTTTTTCTGTTTTGCACCGACCTGAACCAGTAACCCACGAACAGTCACATGTGGTTGCCAGCTTAACAAACCTTCCCCTCAATTGTTCTGTCTGCTGGGTCATTATGTGTAAAACAATGCCAACACCAAAACCTGAGCATTAACCCAAACATATACCCTATCGCGAACCTGAAACTTAGTCTAAACCTAACCCTTAACCTACCTAAAATACCAAAGCCATCCTAATTATAGATGTCAACCTAAAACGTTAAACACACACACACACACACACACACACACACACACACACACACGCACACACACACAGAATATAAAACGTGTATACTAAAGAAACGATAAGAGTCATATAAAAACCGAACCCACAGCGTCTACCCTGAAATACACTTACTTCACCCACTGCGACGTAGTGGATTCGACACAAAAAAATCATGAGCAACATTATTTGAAAGATTATCTCTGGACACCATAAAAGGACAACTTAAAAGTCGTGCACATGCGCAACGGAGAGGTCAAAAGTTCGCTATTCCGCCTGTCCGTCGTCTCCTTACGCCTCCCTTGCACGTGCAGTGCGTAGGCTGAGCGTGAGAGGGGGGAGGAATAGGAAGGTCTCTCGGTGCATCCTGTTTCACAATGAGGGTAATTTGTAAACTCTGCTACCCAGACAACACCAAGGATTGTATCATCAAGTCGATGTCCAACAGTTGTGTGGATGCCATCACATCCCTTCAATAGTTTTTGTTTTTCTGGATATGTGGGGTGGGGAGGGTAAGCCGCAAGTAAAATGATTTCGATAGCTCTTGCATTCACCAGCTCATTAGCTTGAGTCTAGGGTTTCGGCAAGAATGCTAACTTTGATTGACATTACAGATACCAAACAAAATGAAGGTATTTTGAGGAGAGCTGAATACAGTCTTCATACCTCACTTGCTGGAGAAAACGATGTCCGGCGAATATCGGTGGGTCCAGACGAATGTCTTCTCTTGTCATGCAGATAAAACCGCCACGTCGTAGAAACATTAGAACGTGCACTCAAACACTCAAACGTATTACAGGTGTTCATGAGAAAGATATGTTAGTTTACATAGTAACTTCACTTTTCATATCTTCGATTTGTCTGTCCTGTCTTCATGTGTGTGTAGATAACTCTGGTGTACACAGTGTCTCCTAGTTAGTGCTTCTGTCGTTGCTATATATCATCCTAAATTCCATAGATATCTATGTTTTTATGTTACCCTTAATTATCTTACATCTTGAATAATAGGTTCATTTTGTTTTCCTGGCTAATAGACGTGAAGATCATTTAATATGAATTTCCCTCTCGATCTGTGTGTGTGTGTGTGGATGGTGGTGAGATGGTACATGTGTAAGGGGAAGGGGGTCTTGAAATGTTGGGAAAGAGACGATTGGGGTTATCTGGTTATTGTGTTCTTACCAGTGTCTTTGAGGGCTTTGTAAGATCAGATGATTTATGTGTGTAGTGGGAAAGAGGAGAGATGGGTATGTGGGTGTGAATGTGGGCATCGCACTTTGAGCTACGACACTAAAAGGGTTAATGGCTTGTTGTGTGTCTACGGGATGGAGAGAAGTGGCTGCTAAAACAAAAAGTAAATCAAGTAAATGTAGATGCAGTGGGAGAAGGCAAACGAAATATTGATTTAGGATAGTTTATTGAACAATAATTCCGTTTATTTCTTTTGCGTCTTCTCTCCATCTTCCCTTTCCTCCCCCTTTTCCTCACTTTCGTTATGCCTCAGACACGTACACCTTACATACACAGATTCACACGTGACATATACATCTTACATGCACAGATTCACATATGACATATACATATTACATACACAGATTTACACGTGACACGTACACATTACATACACAGATTCACTCGTGACACGTACACATTACATACACAGATTCACACGTGACACGTACACATTACATACACAGATTCACTCGTGACACGTACACATTACATACACAGATTCACTCGTGACACGTACATATTCCATACACAGATTCACTCGTGACACGTACATATTACATACACAGATTCACTCGTGACACGTACATATTACATACACAGATTCACTCGTGACACGTACATATTACATACACAGATTCACTCGTGACACGTACACATTACATACACATGCACACCTCACATGTCCACATTACATAAACATGCATACGTTATATGTACACATTACATACACAGATTCACGCGCACTCATTTGCTGTTGACATTCACACACACACACACACACACAGGCATGCTCGCGCACTGTTCATGCGCGCACACGCGCATTCATACACACACACGCATTCAAATACACTCATTTGCTGTTCATGTTAGTTCTCTTTGTTTAATTGGAATCATTGACAGTACACACACGTCCTCTTGCCACACATGGTCTGCCAAGTTTAGGAGGAACCCTGTGGGGAAAATATGGTTGCAGCTCAAGGCCACCGCACGCATTTCTTCCGACACAGTACGTTCTGTCAACACGTGAGTCACAGAGCCAGCAAGAACCCAGCAACTTGAATCACTGTCTACAACAGCTAGAATCACTGTCTACAACAGCTTGAATCACTGTCTACAGCAGCTAGAATCACTGTCTACAACAGCTTGAATCACTGTCTACAGCAGCTAGAATCACTGTCTACAGCAGCTAGAATCACTGTCTACTGTAGGTTGCATCACAATCTGCAGACGTTTAGGCCACCTTCTGCGGCAGAAGCAGCACTTAAGGTTTGAAAACCCTTGTCTGTATTATTTCATGTATTGACGGCGACTGCAATTTCTGACCGGAAAAAGTCTTGTTTTTATTTAGGAAAGGAGTTAACAGTCTTCCCAATAGGGTCAATTTTAGTGTTTCCAGATAATTGCTTTCTTGGCATAATATACAACTCAGCAACGACTTAAAAATGTGAGGTGATGCAGAAGGTGACCCAAGTGTAGCGAGTGGCAAAAGCTTCTGCAGACAGTGAGTGCAGCTCACGAGTGTCGGCTGTCTGTGTACAATGCCTTACTAACTCGATGGCTCCAAGAAAGTGCCCCGGGACCATAAATGTTTCCAGATAATTACATAGTCACTGCTTGGCTCGAGTTGTGACTTACATTTCAGAATCCTACAAACACACCACCGCACACAGCTTGCAAAAAAAAAAAAAAAAAAAAGTCAACAAATGTTTCCAGCACCACAGTCACCAAATAGCGGAAATTAAAACATCCGTGTAATTGCTTCCAGGTTATCTCTATCCAGTTATTTCCACGTTTTTATTTCTATTGTCTTAACTTAAATGAAAAAAAATCCAGTCTGCTTCCACGTGTAGCATTAAATTGGTTGTGTGCAGGAAGGGGGGATGGTTAACCTTTAGTTTAAGTGAATAGAGGGGGTGAACTCTATGTATGTGCGTGCGCACGTGGCTTCCCCACTGAAAAGTCGCAGCACCCCTGGTGGGATTTCGGGTTTCTCGATCGAAGAAGCGATTCAGGACCCACAACCTTTCAGCAAACACCGAGGTTGTACGATTTACCTTCTTTCCAAAACGTTTCGGGAGACTCACGCATCAGACAACCTGGCGAGAAATGTGTTTCAAGAACCGATTTTTGTTCCCCTCTTTATCTGTGTGTCTGCACTACAGGGAACATATTTTATCGCACTCTTGTCAGCCATCAATTCCTCATGTAAAAGAAGGAATAAAATTAATGAAAAGTAGTTGTCTCTAACCCAAAAATAATACCTTTGGAGAGTTTGTGGCGTGAAAGGACGATAGTAAATAATATAATTTTTCTAAATATTTTGTTAATTCAGCTTGCGATAATCGTTTTACAGTAGAAATCAATTTCAATATTTATACACTTAAACATTTCAGCTGTGAGTTTCATTCCTTTTAAAAAAACATTTTTCTCCGTATGCGGTTTTTCGTTAATTATTGATACTCTAGATCACCTATCCTAGCTTCTACAAGTCTGTCCTTTTAAAAATATTCGTTTCATCTAAAATAATAAACGTAGTTTCTCGGTCATATGCTGCCACAAATATAAAATATACAAATATTGGGGAGAGAAACTGATGCAAAAATGTGGACTTTTATAAATAAAAATGACACTCATAAGCCAAAATTAATATTCACAAAATGTTTTCAATACCAGTCATTCTGGTATGCACGACACATGGAATGAAAGCATTTGAAACGACAGCACTCCGTAAAGAAATCTTGAGAAATCAGCATTACAAATACCTTTGAAAAAAGATTTTACTCAAGTGAAATCAGGACACTCTATCTCCCACCTTTCTCTTTCTCTTACTCTCTATTAAAGAAAGAAGACAAGTCAAAGACAAAATGGGCTTAAATGATGATAATCATTTCTCCTCAAAATTTCGAGTTGCAAGATAGTTTACGTACAATCGCATCTAAAATACACTTCAGGTGAAAAAGAAAGTAGGCCTCTGTATTGTGTCATCTGGACCTCACTGAACTGTCATGTGTGAGAACTGTCATTCTCTGAGCTGGAGTCGTCAAGACGCTGGCCATCTGGATCTGGACATCGCGCAGGAAATATTGAAACCAAAAAGCAGCTTAGAAGCCTAGAGAATACTAGTGTAATATAGGATAATATTACCCCAAAAAACATAGTTTACTTAACTTCTTCAATATGTCAACTGTTGTGGAAGAAGTCATCGAACCCATCGATCTTTGTCTATGAGTGTATAAAATTAAAGAATAACGTTCCAAAACTAAATAAACCTCCTTCGCTGTCATATGTGTTGAAACCGGTTGTACTGGGGGCAGAATTTTTGCAGATCCTCGCAAATACACAAGTGTTGTGCTCGCAACCTGCTTTCTCAACGATAGACCGAAGTCAAGACAGGTCTGTTGATATCCTTCCAGTAACATCCTCTTTTTCTGAAGACTTTAGGTTTTCCGTGGTTTCCTCATAATGCAAAAGTGTAAATGACGGTCGGGCAGACTAGTCGATAAAACTTCTCACAGTATCTCAGCAAAGGTCGACACTTTTCTTGTGAAATAGGTCCGACCAAGACCTGCTGACACTACTCTGGCATCGCTCGACACTTTTTCTTGTCGAATGCATCCGCCTGCTTCACGTATTACATTACAGTTGATTTCCTTTCGTGAAAGACTCCACAAACATGACGGCCTTTATAAGCGGGCCTGAAGATGTGTTTTAGTCACGATTGTGAAAAAAAGAACATAACCTTTCTTCGGAACCCAAATATTCAATGGGACGTGATTCAGAACACCAATATCTTTCACTTAAGATCAATTGATTACTTCCCTTTCTTTTCTCTTCAAATCAGGGGATAGCTGTAATACCTGTGATACCTGTACTACCTGTGACACCTGTATTCCTCTCCTCTCCATCTCTCTCCTCTCGTCCTCATTCTCTTTCTCTTTGTAGCCATTCATCCGTCCATTTGGAATATGTACATTAAGCTACACGTATGCACACAAGTCACCGAAAATTTTTTCCAGTTTCAATTTGACTCACGTATATCCTTTGGTATTATTCTCCAGACAATTTCTTTAAAAAGCCAGAAAACATTTCATTGCAACACACAGTGTAACATTCATCTTCTCACTGTTTCTCATCAGCTGTTGGCTTGAAGGGCAACATTGTATGCTGAACGCACCGTAGGCTCATTCTTTTGAACATTCATCAATAAAATACAACAAAACATCATTTTGAGCGTTCATAAAATACGACAAAACAGCCTTGTGAACATTCATAAATAAAATACAGCAAAACAACCTTTTGCTCCCTTTTTCTGAGCATGGAAGTTTGAACATTACGGTAAAGAAAATTGCGACGAAATACAACGAAATTTCAACGAAATTGCATATAGATAACAAATACAACAGTTGATTAATTTAACAGCTCTAGTTCGCTGGAGACAGAGAGAGAGAAGGAGGTGCGAGAAACAAAAAAAGACACATGGAAAGAATGGCGCAGAGAGAGAGAGAGAGAGGCTGTAAGAGAGATACACAGAAGTAAGAGAACTAAAGGCATCCAGCCATGCAGTCAGCCTTATACTGAGCTAGACAGATTCTGGAAAAGAGTTCTGGTGAGAGAGAGAGAGAACAGGGAAGATAAATCACCACAAAGTGCGCCCAGTAACCATCATCTCGATATTATCACACTATGAGAGTAGCAAAACGTGTTTCAAAACGCAGCGGAGCGTGACCAGGATGAGGTGCACACAACTGGTTATTTCTCACTGTCAGCAGTAACATACAGAATGTAATGAGCTGAGGAGAGCTGAACATCAAAAATTCTTGGGTTGTCAGATGCATCTCTGTCAAAGAAGCAAATCACAGGCTGTGGGACGAAGGACGCACGTGTTCTGTCGTCTCTCCTCGCCGACGACAGGCTGCCCCACGCAACAAGAGTTATGTCCCACTAACAAGAAAATGCTACCGTCGCGTAGTATCTTCTAAAATAAAACATCAATGTTTTGCTTGCATCGCCATCATACGTATCACACTTAGAAGCGGAAGCGATATTAAGTCGTCTTGCTGATGGCAAAGCTTCAAGTCATCCCGATGTACCTTTGCTTGTCGTGCGCAGCAGAAATAATGCAGGGATTTACTGCGGACTTTTGTGGAATAAGAATCACACACACACACACACACACACACACACACACACACACACACACACACACACACACATGCTGACAGATGCCAGCGCGGGTAGCAGGCGTCTTGTGGAGCCTGAGGTGCTCGGCGATGTAACACACTGCTGTCACGATTCTCGGTGGATCGTCTTGGACGACCATGACGAGGAGTTGATCGACTACAGTTGTAATCTCGTTGGACTCATCCCGTGATTTCCTCTGGGATGCTGCAGCTTGGAGGTGTCGGATGGGTGGAGGGGGAGGTGAGGAGATCAAGCACACGTGGCGATATTATCGTAGAACAGGAGCTGTTGTGCCTGTGTGTGTGTGTGTGTGCGCGTACGTGCGTGCGTGCGTGCACGCGCATTACATACTGATGAGCTTCAAAAGAAAGAGTAGTCACAAATAACTAACATAATAAAAAAAAAATTGTAATGGCTTTAACTGAGTTTTAAATGCTGAACTGAAGTCGCTATCACAAAGCGCAGATGACACCCGTAGACATGTCGCTGCACGCTTCTTGCAGCCACTAAAGAATTAATGGCAACATAACACCTTCATCGCCCCTCATCATAATGGCACACACATCGGCAATACCATCGTTCTGGATCCAGAATTTCTATTTGGGGAAACACTATTACCCTTGTTTTTTTGAAGTAGTTGAGATTAACTTTCCCTCCACTTAGTCTCTCTATTTCTAATTCCGTGTAAAGTGAATGTTCTTCTAAGTGAAGACAAATTATTTTTCGACTTGATGTCGATTTTAATATTTAGGAATCGTATATTATCATTCATCTATGGATGTGGCAATGAAGAATAAAGTTTGAAAGTTTTATCTTTGTTCGCTCATCACCGCCGGACATTTTTAGTTGTTTGAACGACATGGTCAGATTATTTTGACATTTACTTTTTAGTCATTCATCACTTGAAGGGTATGGAAAAGTTTAACTATACATATAAGCCCCATGTGGGTAGCGTCCTGAAGAGCAAATAATTTCATCATGCCATGTTTGATATGATTACATTGTTTCTTTAAGTTTTGTTGACCTGTTTTGCTTTACCGGGAACATGGCTTTCACAACTTTTTTCTTACGTGTTAACCACTTGATAGCGAGTGTTCTTTGGTCTGTACTTCAGCCTTATATCACAGCTTCTTTCAGCTCTCATGAGCCAGACACTGTCGGCATCCCTTTGGCTTGGCGTCTATAGGTTATCACTTTTGTATGGCGTCCATTCGGTGTCCAGTGTCGGTGTTACTTCATCGTGGCGTCCATCCATTAAGCAGCCTCCATCTCATCTTGAGCAAGACGCTCAAAAATCCGCCATTGCCACCATCCCCGTCAGCGTGGAATCTTTTTGTCCGCCACTCTCGACCAATGTCGGTATCACCTACAGCATCGCCATGATGGCCTTCATTCTTGAGTCCATCACCACCTGTAGCACCTCCATCTGGACATTCACGTTGGGCGCTGTGCTCAGACGGGTGCGTCTGGTGCTGTGATTACAAAACACACAGAGCCATCCATTGTAACATATATTGAATATATATATATATACTTATATATTTATATACAATACAATACCACTTTCTTTATCCCCAAGGGCAATTCCAATATAATAGTAGCACTGAGAGAATAGTGATAAGACTACGACAGTTAAACAGTTTCACTATATTACAAACAAATTTAAGATTGCTTGGGCACAGAGAAAGAAAATTTCTTCATTTTCGTTACATTATTAATCATCATGTCAATGGCTGGAAAGGGTTATGATGCCTACAGGAAGATCTACTACAGGTTAACGCAAAAAGCCTATGAACTAAGCAACTAATCATGCAAATAATTCATTTGCAATGTGACTAACACCTTCAGTGCTCCTCGCTGCCACAGACAGAGCGATACCCACTACACTACAGCACGGAAGCTGAGCGAGGCATACTAACAAACCACAAGACAAGAGAAAATATAGTTGAGCGAAATTCAGTACCTGTCCGGGGACACCGATTTCGGGGGAGCGGCTGAAAACATAAACACACTGTCATCAGAAACGGACGTCTGCTGATCCTCCTTCACACCCTCTCCCCCATTTTTCGTTCACTCATTCGCTTCCATCCTATTGTCTTCCTGCTGATACAATCGCGCCAGGTCGAGTCTAACAATCGCTCCACTTCATAATTAGGTTGCTATGTGTTAAAAGCAAGCTGCTACACACCTATAAATTTTAGATGCATTTTTAGTGACAAGACAACTAGGAAAACAAATAAAATAAAATAAACACCACAAAAATAGAAACAAAAACAAAACAAATGCAGCAGTAAAAAAAGTAGAAACAAAAAACTATTAGACTTGCCATGAAGAAAACAAAGACTAGCAAAGCACTGAATATGATGGCCACGAACACAGGTAATCCTAAAATCAGCATGTAAATAAATAACAAAATCTCTGGAACGAAATTCCTTCTGGAAAATGTCGCATGGCAGGCTTATTATCTAATGTAATATATCCAATCCAATCTAATGACCTGCAGCTAAGCTGAACTGGCTCAATTTGGACTGACTAGATTGAGGAGCCAGGAGCTGTTGTGGGGATTGTCTAATCACTGCTTTGAGAATAATAGCCGCCAGACTCGTTTCCTGAGAAACCAAACGGTGCTGTACCCGCGAGCACGGCGCCTTATTGCAGCATATTTTTACAATCTAATAAATGCGAAGAATTACAATCTGGATATTGCAAATTTTGCAAGACGAGGGAGGGGATGAAATAGAGGCTGTCGGACGGCGTACTAACAGTTCACAAATACTATTGCTTGGGATCAGAGGAAATTCGAGTAGAAATAAAAAGTAGGTGAGGCAGAAAGACGAAGGAGATACCATTAGGGAGAAGGTGATGTTAAGGGCGAGGATGAGACCGGGAGACAGAGACAGATACAGACACGAGGAGAAAACGAAGAAAAAATTTAACTAGAAATGAAAATCTGTTGGACTTAGCAATACGGTTGGCATCAACGAAACACATGTCGTGTGTACTACAACTCGCTATTTACACTCTAAAAACACAATGAACATGTGTAGTGTAACTCCTCAGCGTTTACATACGATAAAGTTAATTATCATGTACAATAAATCGGCATTTACACACGAGACAGATAAATATCACGTTTACTGTAAAATACACACAACAAACAATGTGCTTCTTTTTTGGCTTGAAGTGGGTTACAAAGAGGACTTGTGAGAAATCTTGTTGAAGTAAAAAACTGAAATTCTTGAGAAGACACACACACACACACACAAGCGCGCACACAAGGGGGTTTAGACGGAGATAGCGAGGAGATGGAGAGAAAGAGAGATGTTAGAAGCAAGAGAGAGAGAGAGAGGATCAAAGTCGTCATCACAAGCCTTTATTTTTTTCCAATTTTAGATTGTGCTGTGCAGGGAGGAGCGGTGGTCTACTTTCTGTCAGTTTTAAAGGGTCGGAAATGTTGTTAGATGATCTTGTTTGAAATAAAAACTTGAGACCCATGTCCTTTTACCTAGCCACCACTCCCTATGAGAAGGTATTTCCTGCCTCCATTATAAGTTAGAAGAGGCTCTGACCCTCCATCAAAGTCTCTTTTTTCTGTCATTAGGCAATGCTTAATGGATCTTGGCATCTAGTCTCAGGAACATTTGGATCTCCTAACTCACTTTTATTCATATTTCACACCGACGATGCAGGTTACATGTGTTCAGCGTTTACTTTAATATTCATTTTTAAATAAATTCCAGCCGTGTGCACACATTTCAATATATCTAGACAAAATGAAGCAAGCTCTGTTCACTGAGGAAGATAGTCCGACTAAAGATTCTTGACTAGCCTGACTAAAGCTGTTTCCTAGCCATCAAACAAGATTCCGGTATGTGCTGCACAAGTGTACAGTGAACAAGGAATCCTTCAGCAGCTGCTACATACCTGCGCGCTCCTGTAAGTGTTGTAAGCCTGTCTTTGTTCTGGAACTATAAAGTTTACATATGTACCCATATGTTTGTATGTGTGCAGTCGTATTTAACCAGTAAATATAGCGAGTTAAAACAGTAACATGCTTAAGTTTAAATTCCATAACCACAGAGTAAATAAAGTCTTTGAACTTACGCATTATTTGTGTTTCTTTTGAAATATTAACTCTGCAGCTAGCAAAATCTATTTATGGTTTCAAGGAATAAACGTGGGAAAGTAATGTAGTATATACTAGTGAAAAAAGTAAAAAAAACAAACAAACAAAGGGAATATAAAGGAATTCTAAGGAGCTGGAAAATGGAAGGGGTGGGGGAGAAATGAGAAAGAAAGAAGACAAAAGAGTATCTTCCTAAAAAGAGAGAAAATACATTGTGACAGCATTCTACAAAAAATCATCTTAAAAGGACATTTAAAACGAGATAAAAAATAAAGTGACTAAAACGAAGGACTACCAACAATACATATAAACTATACAACACACAGTTAAAGGGCCTAACATGAAGATAGCAATTTACCACAGTCAGTTAATACACTCTCGGCATTTTAAAAAAGTCCTGTCACAACGTTCAAAGAGACTGCAAAGCAAAAAAATAGAAGATAATGTCTTATTTGCTTTTGAATTTGTTTATGTTGTTGAGGTGATCAATTTGTATGTATTTATGTATGTAGTTTACCTCCATAATAATGCTCACAAAAGTTTAAATAACGTTTGCAAATAAAAGTGGTAACATCCTCTATCATCCGACAACTCGAAAGTTGAGGTGAGTGTTATAACCTTGCAAACTTCACCGCCTAAACCAGATGAGACATAACATACTAGGTACACTTAGCAAAACGTGGAAGACAGGGGACACTTAGTGAAATATGACATACTACATATACTTAGTGAGACATGACATACTAGGTACACTTAGCAAACCATGGAAGACAGGGGATACTTAGTGAGACATGACATACTACATATACTTAGTGAGACATAACATACTACATATTCTTAGTGAGACATAACATACTACATATACTTAGTGAGACATAACATACTACATATACTTAGTGAGACATAACATACTAGGTACACATAGTGAGACATAACATACTACACATATACTTAGTGAGACATAACATACTACATATACTTAGTGAGACATAACATACTACATATACTTAGTGAGACATGACATACTACATATACTTAGTGAGACATGACATACTACATATACTTAGTGAGACATAACATACTACATATACTTAGTGAGACATAACATACTACATATACTTAGTGAGACATGACATACTACATATACTTAGTGAGACATGACATACTAGTACACTTAGCAAAACGGGGATACTTAGTGAGACATGGCGTATTACATATACTTAGTGAGACATGGCATACTAGGTATAGTTAGCGAGACATGGCATAGTAAGTATACTTACTGAGACATGACAGTCTAAGTATACTTAGTAAGACGACGTACTATGTATACTTAACGAGACATGACATAGTAGGTACACTTAGCGAGACAAGGCACATGAAGTATACTTTTAACCCGACAAAACAAATCTTTACGGAGAAAAGCTATCAAAAACATATTTTGCATTATACTGCTAGTGTGCGACTTATAAGTAAAACAGAAGATAGTATTTAATGTTAATAATAACACATTATCAAATTAAAACCTCTATATTTCTGCAAACGCCAACGGAACGCTTTTGAGCTATTGACAGAAGGATGTGGGTTCACATCCCCCCACCCCTCCTACGTATATTTCTGCTCAATCAATTAAAGAACATTTTTTATATATTTTTTTACGTAGGTTCTACAAAGGGACTGAGGAAGAAATTCTAGTCTTCTGTAATATTTACATCCCACATTTTGTATCATCCTCTAATTTTTTTAAAAGTTCATGTATGTTATAAAAATATTTTTTTTTAAATGTCAAGTTGAATGAGTTGTTTTGTTTTTCTTGGATAAGATTTCCTATCCGGCAAAATTACAGGAGAATTGCAATACTAACCGCTCATTGGCTCCAGCGGAAAGAGCGGCAATTTCTCAGAGATGACGCACGCACGTGGGCAGACACACCGATGTGGGAGATCGATGTACTGATTACAGACAGGAGATGAAGGCGACAAAGTATGGCCACCGAGTCCCACAGTGACCACAAAATGCAATCTCCTACTCCAGCGACACGGCCTCAACTACCTTTCTCTTCCTTACAAATGTTAGCGCTCTACTTGTGTGTGTGTGTGTGTGTGTGTGTGTGTGTGTGTGTGTGTGTGTGTGTGTGTGTGTGTGTGTGTGTGTGTGTGTGTGTGTGACTGTTTCGTTCATTCGTCCACGAAGGCTGATGTGAGCATGGTATGCGTACAAAAGAAAAATGAATAAACAAATACTTTGTGGGATATTCATTCGATTACAAGTTTTCACTGCAGGCATTTTTTTCATTTACTACTTACTTTTGTAATTTTCTTAAGATGTTGAGAGTTAAATGTCTCCCTACCAACTTTTTTGAAAAGGATTAATAGCGTGTACCACTATTAAAGTGTTTCGTTTAAAGCAAATCTGTGTACAAACAGCTAGAGAACCTTCTTACTGATTGTCACCATGCCTAGCTTTTCCCTCTTTCATCTATCTGCTCGATGATGATGATGATGATGATGATGATGATGATGATGATGATGATGATGATGATGATGATGATGATGATGATGATGATCTGTATTGTGGTTGTAAAGATATGACAGAAACTACACAAATAACTGATTGCCACTCACGTTAAGCCGGATTATCACTAAAAAAAATCACTAATTGTTAGCGAAGAATATTTAACTATGAAGCATGCACTACTTACTAACGACGAGGACCGTGCTGTCCTGAATAAACTCACATAATAAGGCTCCAGATCATGACTGACAAGTTCTCCAACTCCCGGGACGCGGGAGGGAAAACGGGGGAATAATGTTATTTGATACTTAAAGCTCGGCGAGCTGGATGATGGACATGCGCAGTTAAACATGCAAAGAAATCTCATTAAACGACAAGGCAGCCTGACTGCATGCACCATCTTTTTCAGAGCCGCATTACTCCAGAAAGCAATATCAAGCATGCATGCTCATGCAACACACGCGCAAAGACACATCATCACCTCAACACTTGCTTCTTGTCTTACAGGGAGTTTTTTTTTCTCTCTCTCTCTCTTTCTCTTTCTCTCTTGCGAGAGTTCATCCCACTTGCACAGAATTGAATTCAGCGATGTGCACAAGGTCTCGGTGATGACCGTCCTTTGTGCTGGGCAACATGAAGCAAATGATGACAAGCCACAAGGAGACAAGCGAAGTAAGATCTAGCCGAAGTCATACAAACTGGGAGCTGCAGCGGAGCTGGACAGGTGAGAGGAGGAAACCTTATCAGTCGGGGGTCAACTGTCGCTGCTGCTGTTTGTCTGCTTGTTTCTCTGGTGACGAATTGGGGGGTTGGTAGTGTATGAAAAGATGGCGGTTTCGTTCGCCCCTGGGCGCCTCTCCCCCGTCGCCGACTGCACGACGGCCGTTAAGCACGGGGGTGGCGAGCATGGTACTCTCCGTGCGGGTCAGGCCGGAAGTCTCGTTCTGCTGCAGGACCCGCGCTGCTTGCTGGAGCCGCGAGATGTTGCGCAGACGCAGCGCTGTAGGAGAGAGGAAACGCGCGATGAGGAATGATTCTGAGTGAGTGGCCGTCATTCTAAACACAGACTGGCCAGCATCCTAAAAAAAAAAAAAAGGTTACTTAGAATGGTAAAAAAGAAATGTGGCCAACACCCTAAGCAGCCCTTGGCCTCCATCGTAAACAACGTTAGACATCATTGTAAACTATGAGTGACCAGCTTCCTCGGTAATGTAGCCAGAAAGCTATCTGAACTATTTCTGGACTCTGGGCAGTAAAATTTAAAAAAAAACTCTCAACGTACGTGTTGGTCTTACAAAATGCAGAATAAGTATAAGGTGTATTGGTGTGAACAATAATATTCTAATCGATCTCTTGACAGGATCAACTGTCTAAAATATCTGAGGAGAGTGGAATGAAATGAGTTTACAGTCCCGGATTGGATTGAATACAACCTTTAAATGAGAGATGGGATGACACTTTGCTGGAATTCTCTCTCCCTCTTTTTTTTTCTTTTTCTCTCGCTCATGCTCTCCTGGGTGCGATTGCGCTCACGCAAGATGGACTTTTGAAGGTCCTGTAGGTTTCGTTCCGCAACAACAATTTAAAGATATCAAAGTTGGCGTCCATGTCTAACAGTCTTTTAAATTGCCAGCTGTCGTTTTTTTATTGTTGGGCTGGGGGTTTGCTGGCTAAGAGAGTTGTTACACGCACCGTTGACTAGACCAGGTTTGCTTTCGCAACAATACGCAAATTAGTCAATTTGTTCTGACTAACCAACATAAAATCACTGGGTGACACACGTGGGACTGTGCTGCTGTGAGGATTTCTCCAAGCACATGTCTGAGCAAGCCAATTGTGGTCGTCGCACCTAACTTGGCAAAGCTGTAAGCGATTAAGAAGGCCCCGAATTGCCTAGTGACTACTAATTAGTGTTGACAGTCCCCAGTCGGCTGACACGACTATCTCTTACACTGGCTATAATTTTCATCCGTAGCTAAAATCTACGAAATCTGAAAAAAAACAGATCCTTTACAAAGCAAATGGTCTACATTTGTGATAATCAAAGACATTTTCATGAAATAAGGAACTGCCGAAACACAAAAACTCAACCCATAAACAGAGAGATTAATATGACACATAAAGCAGATGATGTGACTAGATGAAAAAGCTCTTCGAAAGACACTAGCAGATCACGGTGAAAACAAAATGAATGAACAAAATGGACGACGTGCATCTACAAGCCATGGTTTTGCTACCACTCCCTTTAAACCCCTGTTTAAGATACGTTTTCTTTGCTTGATTATGTCGATGAAGTAGAAGTACTTATTTAACCAAAAGCCTTGTCTTAATGAGACAGTGACCTCAGGATATCATCTCTGTGAGTTCAAATACACATTGAGCCCTGTGAGGTTTCAAAACTTGCTCAGTTTTGTGAAATTCTCTTTAGTTTTTCGTCGCTGAAGTGTGCTCTATTTAAAATGATTACAGTTTTATTCCATTATTATTTTATTTGACTATTTGATACAATAATTAGATTCACTTGTTTAAAGACAATGTAAAAGATGCTGAATATAAGAGCAGATTAATCAACGGCGGAAGAATCCTAGCATTCAGACCTGGTTGGCTTTGCTTGAAATGTGTACAAGGAAATCACTTTCTGTTGTTGATGTTTAGTAAACTAAATCAATCCACCGGAGGATTCATATACATCCGACACACTGTACCCTCATCAGCCGTCTACCTGGCACGTGCATTCATCTAGTGATTTGAGTGGAGCACCTGAATATATAGGGTCTTCTGGAATATATAGGGTCTTCTGGGTTTCTCATCCAGCAACTGGACGGATGACTGTTTATACAACTGTTTAATATGACTGCAGGATGAAACTCAATATCAGTGCAAATTTAGTGTACTATTGTTGCTGAGCTGCCTGAAAACAATGATCATCTAACGATGAAAAGACCAGCCAGCCAGCCAGCCAGCCAGCCAGCCAGCCAGTTGCCGAAATCAGTCAACCAGGCACCCGTCACGCCATCTCGCCATCTCCGAAAAGGACAAAAGCTGTTCAAAGTATCACTGGTATGCATATTCCAGCACTGATGGTTGGTCTTGTTCTGAGGTTGCTGTTTTCTAGAATATAGTCCAACACAAGAAACTGTGCAGTGATGATCATCCTGGTGCACACAGAATATATTCCAACACCAAGTTGTAGTACTGAAGCTGCCACGCTGCGTGTTTGAATGACAGTCGATCAAGTCCCTATGCCGTCGTCGCCTGTTCACTTCAATGGCCAAAACCAAAGCAGAAGATGGAAGTCACGTGGTCAGTGTCTGTTTTAAAACTGAACGAAAGTACTTCACACACCAGGGCTAACTGAGGCTCTAACATACACTTCAAAGGAAACGAACTTAATTTTCGACGGCTGGTTGGACTTGCTCAGAATCAAATCCGGAAACCAGAACATCATGACGAATATTCTTATTTCCTCATATGGGTCTTAGTCAACCAATTACCTGATTCCCAGCGTATTTTCTGGATCAGTTTCCTTTGAGATTATTAAATTTTTACATCTGAGTGGAAAGTTATTTTCGTTAATGTGTGAATGTACATGTGTGTGTGTGTGTGTGTGTGTGTGTGTGTGCCCGCGTTTCTAGATTGTGTGTATGCGCCTGTGTCTTTGTTTGTGTGTATGTGTATATGTGTTTTTTGTATGTATGCGTGTGTGTGTGTGTGTTTGTTGATGTGTATGTGCGCGCTAGCGTGTTGATTTCTTGTGTGTGTTCATGCGTGCGTGTTTGTGTGTAAGTAAGAGAGAGTGCACGCATAAAGTGGGTGCTTCTTCCTCTGTGCGCCTGAGTGTTTGTGTTTGTGTGTGTGTGTGTGTGTGTGTGTGTGCTTGGCTGTCTGCATGAATGCTCTCGTTATCAAAAAAAGTGTGGTGGTCGAGTATCCCAAGAAAGAAAACTTTGCCACACGGTCTGCTTAGATAAAGTTCCAACAAAGTGTCATTTCCAGATCTTAAATATTTACTTAATCGTCTGATGCGCAATGGCTTTAAGGACAAGGACAGTGTATTATGGTTAGGGGAAGTTTAGTTTAACTTTAATTTGTCACACAAAAGATATTACAATTTCTTCATTTAAGACCTGAAAGAAGATACCTGTAAATGCTTTGATACACAAGCTTAATTTTCAGCCTGAAACAATATTTTCATTGGACAGTTTCCAGTTTTAGATAGGGTAGTCACAACAATTTGATCAAATCTAAAACGCAATCTTTTCTATTCGAATAATGTTGATGCTACAGCAGAATTACAATAACAGTGGCAGCGAATAAAAATATTTTTCAATTAAAGAAGGGATAAACGACTGCAGCAACGCCTCCATCCACCTGAATAAAGACCTGACGCTTCACAATCAAGAACTATTTTTTTTTTAGGGAAGCGGGGGAAGAGGAAACCTTTTGTGGCAGGTATATCGCAGGATGGGGGGACACTCCAATTTCTTGCGAGAATTCAAGTCCCGCAAGTATTCGTAAACATGAAATGTTGTCCAGTCTAAGCAGCACAAACCAGAGATAAAATCTACTTCAAGCGAAACTAAGCCATGCTCGAGAAAAAAGACAGTGAAAATAAAAGGTGAAAACTGGAAGAAAACGTCTACAGCTACGCAACTGAATCTCCAAATGCAAAAGGAAAAGTTGAAAAAAAATAAAATAAAGTAGAACCACTGAAAGACATTAAAAAGACTAATGTAATACCTGGAATTATTTTAAGTGATCTCCTCAGAAAAGTAGCCAAAATTGTACGCCGCTAGCACGTAATATTCGTACTATAAACTAAAATAGTGTGTGAATTCTAAACAACTGGCGGGTTGCACTTTTTTTATTTATGGTAAAGTGAAGCTTGGTGCCAGATATTCTTTCCTCAAATCTGAATGAATATTCTTCTTCCGTTCTCGAGATACATGCAACAATCGCCCGAAAGAAAGGTATCAAAACCGTGACGTCACGTTTGTACACAGTTAATAACTGTTAACATATAGACCAGGTCTCCCATTGGCGATGGTAGTAACAAGGTAAACGTGATCCGTGTTCAGTCCTAGTGTCTGTCTTCTTGACCTTGTTCTACGCATGACAAAGTATCTCCAGATTGAAAGAGAGGTATTCACTAAGATTTGGGAAAGCAGTATCTTGTGGTACTGAGCTTTACCCAGTCATTCAAAAAAAAATATATATATATGCACTAGATATGGTGTGCTCTCATGCATGTTATGCACCAGAACGCATGCTTGTGTCTCACTCACGCCTGCAGTTTTCACTTGACATGCGACTGCGCATGCGTGACCCACCTTCATACATCGTCATGCCTCGTTCGGACCCCCGTCGACAGCAGATGTAGCAGGCCACGCGAAACTCGCGCCGGAAGTTGCCTGCAATGTTTGAACAAAAGAAGAAAGTGATGGCCATGAAGTTGTCTAGCATTTCAAGTGGTCATGCACATACAAAAATGTAATTGGAAAAATCTATTTACAACGCACGCCATCGATTCTTCCACATTATCAACGTCTCTTCTATTAGCTGCCCCTCCTGAACAGTCCTCGCCCACGTTTTATGTGGCGACAGCATTAGAATATGGGGGCACTTTTATGGCCACGGAGGCGTTGATAAGACGAAATTTCTGCGCTAGACGTCCAGTGTGGGAGGTAGATGGCCCATCAAGTCTTGTAAATACCATTGAAATCTGTATTAACTATTATCAGTCCTGACAAGGGCGTAAAGGGCCTGGGGAAGCGGAGAGCCGTGTGGTTAGCTGGTGTCTGAACTTGGGGGTGCGATGGTTCGATACCCGTGGGGTGCAGCAAATTTCTCCCGCCCCCCTTTTCCCAGTCGACCCAGCTCTCGGAAGTGGGTTTCTGGCTCCACAGAGAGTGAGGAAAGGTTAAGCAGAGAGAGAAAGAGAAAAGGAGACAGAAAGAGAGAGGATTGGTCCATCCTTAGCACAATGCTATCTCCGAGAAAAGCGAGGTTTTGATACCCCCCCCACCCTCTTTCCACAACGTCCTGTAAAAAAATCTTCATATTTATTTTATTTGTCACTGTCATACAGAAACTGCGTCAAATATTTTTGACTGACATTGCGAATTATATTCTCAGCTTCAACAGAAAGATTTGTTTGATTGTGCCCTCCTCTCCTTCATCGTTAAAACAGCGAGTTGCCATCAGCCAGTCAAGAACCATAGAGTGATACACGTGTAGAATCCATGTTGCCTTATTGCATCGGACACACGTCATGCAGGATTCTAACCCCAGAGATAAATTGAATTTACTCCAGAAAGAGAGAAGCGGCCTTCAGTAAGTGTTCATTATCTCAATTCCTTATTTGATTAGCGATATAATGTTGTTCAGGGCTTTACTTGCAATTGGGGAAACAGATGAAAATACAACAGTGTGGTATGGGAAAGACAAATAGTTGTCGATATTAGCAACAACTTATGTCAATGGCTTAGACTTGATCAAATTGCTCCAATATATCGAACATTTAATGAAAGGTGGCGTGTTTGTCAACAATAGTTTAGAAAAAAAATCAGTCTTGCTTTATAGCTTTGAGAGACAGCTGTTGATCATTGATAATCAACCGTTGATCCTTGATTGATAGCTGTTGCTCATTCCAACATTGTTTTTGCTCTTTAATAGATATCTGTTGATCATTAATTCAATCACTCAGGCAAGAGATTGTATTCAGTAGGGGGTTGAGAATCAGCAACCATCACGTTTCTAGCGATACATGGCGAGATATGCACGCGAGCTAGTTGCGAAAATAATCAGTTTATGAGAGAAACAGGAGTGAAAAAAGAGCAAAATTGTTTTACACGTAAAAGAATTTTTTTAATTCTTCCCGGCTGAATGCCTGCTTGTGATTTTCTCCCTCGTGGTTCAATCTTTTTTACGTGGGGAGGAAACGCTTTTGTGGGAAGTAACGGAAACTTAAAAACAAATTTTCATTTAAAGGCGAGCACGATTTTGCGTATTATCGCCTGTCATCCGTGCTAAAACTGCCTATGACATCACGGCAGGAGATCGGTCAAATAACAACCGTTTGCCTCTGTCCGCCTAGAAACGAAACCAGTCTCCCCTCCCCCCCACCCCCAAGTTCACTCAATCATTCGCTCGCATGCTCACCCCCCCTCCCGTTCAAGCACTCGCTTTTTGAGTGATCCACTCACACATCCACTCACTCACATCCATTCACTTATCCATCCACTCACTAACCTAAACATCAACTCACACATCTACTCAAACATCCACTCATCGCTTGCTCACTCACTCACTCACCCACCCATCCACTCATATTGCTTGCTTTTCTCAAACTAGTTAACTTACGCAAGTACTCTCTCTCTCTCTCTCGCTCAGATCACAACAATCTTGGTAACAAAGTCACTTACAGCTCATAAAATTGTAGATGGCGGGGTTGATGGAGCTGTTGAAGTAGCACAGCCAGTGAGCCAACATGGCCAGAGGCGGTAACGAGGAGTCAGGAAAATAAACCAGCACCCCAGTCACTCTGAAACAGAATGGAAGAACTCTCTAGTGCGGGATACACGGGTCCTTGAAGACAGTACTTGGACTTTGGATACACGGGTCATTAGAGCGAGTACTTCATATAGGACATCAACTGTAACATGTGTTTGAACTAGGACACGTGGGAACATGTAGCATATCAATGTTTCATGCAATTATAACATAAGACATAAGTTAATGCAACACGGATAGACAGAAGGAAAGTGCGGGGGAGGGTCTATAGATTACGAAAGCAGTAAATACTTCACACTTGAATAAATAAAAATAAAAAAGTTGAATGATCTAGCGCCTTAACTACCATCAAACCCAGGCTCAAAACGCTTTACAAAACTTTAAGAGACATAACAACAATACTCGACAATGATAACAATTATTGCATGTCCTCGTAGTGTAGCTACTCGTGTGAAGAAGGTGAATGTCATCAGCATGCGGTCTGCAGCCTTGCCAGTGCATGAAATCGTCCCTAAACCAATAAAGCTTTGCTTCCAAAAGCTGATGAAAGTTATGATGATATATATATATATATATATGGGTTTTCACAATCTTTGGTGTTGTGGCCTGACTTTCGCAGACGAAATGTTTCTCCCACACAACTCTTGTTAGAACATCACGCTAACGGTCATTGTAACACTTCAGTAATAAATTCGCTTTGAAAAAAAAAAAGCCAAAGCATAATTGTTTGATGTTTTACGCATAACAAATACAAATAATTAGCTAACAGCTCTTGCAAACATTTGCAAATGTAATTTTAAACAATTTGTTTCGTGTTAGATAGCGATGCTGGAAATGCGGAACAGTATGAGATGTATAATATATATATATATATATGAAATATTAGAAAGGACAAGCTAAGCTTTTCGGAACCTAAACTGATCTGAAATGAACAATATAAAAAAAATTGGTTTTTGAATTCAGCAAAATTTGAAGCATTATTCTGCCTCTTCAATAGTTCCACTCCATCTCATGCATTGCATCTTTTGTCCATCTGCACTTCAACTTCAAAAACATGCTCACAAAAAAGGACACTGGAAAATAAAGCATACTAAAAATAGTACACACAGACCAGTGCAATGCAAGTGCCGATGGACCACTTACTTCACACACGGACTAAAGTAACGTATGTTGGGACACAACAAGCTCTTAGTCGTCCTCGCACCAAGAAGACGATAAGACGAAATTTCTGCGCTAGACTCCCAGTGTGGGAGGTAGATGGGCCATCAAGTCTGGAAATACCATTGAAATCTGTATTATCAGTCCTGGTAAGGGCTTAAAGGGCAACAATTGGGGAAGCGGATAGCCAAGTGGTTAGAGCGCTGGTGTCTGAACTCGGGTGTGCGCAGGTTCGGTACCCGTGGGGTGCAGCAAATTTTTCTCCTCCCCCCCCTTCTCTTCCCAGCCGACCCAGCTGTCGGGTGTGGGTTTCTGTACTCAGAACACGCATGTTCCAGTCTAACATGGTCTGCAAAATTCCACACAGGTGCAGCTGGCATATTTAGTAAATACCAGATGCACATATATACTTCGGTGTGCCGGCATCCGACAATTGCGCAAACCCAGGTGCCGGTCACCCAGCAGACATGAGTCTCTGTAACTGGTTATGCGTTTGTTGGAACGTGTAGGTGTGCGTGCACGTGTGTACGTATCTATGTATAGAAGCAAGCGGAAACCGAGCAGTGTACTTCTCCAAGTCACGTGGCTAATTGTGATGCTGAGATTGTTTTTTTTTTCTTGTACCCTTATTGGAATTTTTACAGTCCCTTAAGCTGCATGATGCTGGCTTTCTAAAGGTCCCACGCTGCCTCCTGGCCACAAGACGAGTCTCCTGACTATTGCCTCCACATCCTCCCCGGATGTTAATCTCGCTTCCGTCTGTAGACTGTCTGGCTTGGCCGGCCATTCATAATGCACGCTCCTATGTTCTGCTAGAACTTTCATCGTCTTTGGCAATAACAACATGTCAAACGATACACGATACTCAACCTTTCAGACAGACAAAAAAAGACAGGATGCGTCTAAGAAGCGGTCGTAAACACGTCACTCTAAAATTAACTTTGTTTTGCGCCTGTTTTTCACACTTATGTGGCCATCCAAACAAAAATACAACGTCCTTGGGGGAAAAAACAAACTGAAGAGAAATCTTGGTGAGGTCCGCGATAACTTATTCATTATTCCGTATGCTCAATAAGTTATTTTTATAGTTTTACACACCATTGCAAGCTTTTTAACCATTAAACCTTACTCACACACCGAGAAACGTTAAGGGGAACACCATGGGGTCCTGTCTGATCCCTTCGATCCGTTTTTGTTTAACATTGAAAAACGTGTGAGTTCGATTGACGTGTTTTTTACTTTGTACAAAATCTTGTTTATTTTTTTTTATCTTGTCTTAACTGTTTGGTTTTCAGAACCGATAGCTTTCGCAACATGGGGACCGTTAAGTCAAGTCAAACATGAAATTAATCTCAAAGCTTCTAGCAAGTTCAGAGAACGCACAATTGTTAGTTTTTTTAAACAAAAATATATCCTGAATTTCAGAAAAGCACATGTGAAGTGACAAAATTTTGTACTTCCTGCGTCCCTCCAAGATGCAGTTAATACAAGCGTTTTTTTAAATTTTATGCTAATGAGTCGTTGCCCAATCAACAGTTGTGACGTCACGGAAACCAAGTTCCTGAACTTTTTCCAAACTAAAAACAAGTGAATTTTGTTGTTGCAGAGTTGAAAGCTCGTATAACGTGAACCGATCAGTCTTTTTTGCTTAGAGCTTACAAATTTTACCTTCTAGTGAACTAAACTCACTCATTTGAAAATTATGTTGGCCCCCACAAGTGTGATTAAGTTTAGAATCTTGATATTGTATAGAAACGAAAATGAGCCTAAATTGAGTTTTTTTCTCGATCAGCTCCACGTTCCTCGTCTTTGTTTGTTTGTTTGTTTGTTTGTTTGTTTTGTACTTTGCTTAGTTTTTGTTTTTCATAGTAGGTTATCAGCCGGCTCACTCTAACTGTCATCCTGTCTCCCATTACGTTTATTCCTGTCTCCCCCCTACAGCTTACACTCACTCCCTCATGTCTTTGTCTCATACCAATCTGCCTGATTTTGTCTGTTTCTTGAATCATACTTCTTTGTAGGGCTTTGCTTTTCTCTCCTTCTCTCACTACCTTTCTCTTTAACCTTACCCTGTAGAATCCTACTTCTCTCTCTGGCTTTTATCTGTCTGTTAACCTATCTCCCTCTCTGTAGACCTGTTTGTCTTCCTGTCTCGTGTACCCTTGAGCCTCAGTTTTCTGAAATTGCCCAATCACCTCAACGACGCTAATAACGCACTGGGGTTAGGAAAGATGAACAAGGAACAAATGTTCGTGTGTTTTTGACCCAGTTTTATCATTTACGACCACCATATTTTTCGAGAAAGTGGGCGAAAAACAAATGACGTGCAGGCAAGCTGGAAGTGTTTGCTGAATTTCTCATGAATAACAAGGATGCACCATTATTAGCGAATGACTTAATAAAAGTGTTTGGAAGTGATTGCGGCTGTAGGGATGACGAATAATAGGAACGACGTAAAAGAGGAGATCAAGGAGAATTAACATCAGACGGGGAAAAAAACTATAGGCAGGGGCGTGAAATGGACGGCGGGATATAAAGTCGTGCACGCACCAAGAAGTCAGCGCTAGGGTGGGAAGGGGAAAAACGAAAGAAAGAAAGAAAGAAAGAAAGAAAGAAAGAAAGAAAGAAAGAAAGAAAGAACTAATAATAATGATGAGAAAATGATAATAATTTACAAAGAAAGGTAAAGAGAGAGAGATAGAGATAGAAAAGATAGGAGAAGAAGAGTAAAGCGGAATAGAGAAAAACGAGCAAAACGAATCTTTGATGTGAACAAGATTGAAAAAAATAGAACGCGAGCACCCAAGCACACGCATGGTCATTAGACAAACATCCATATGTCACTAAGGCATAGCCACCTCAGAGGAAAAAGGCAGAAACTACACAAACGGATAGAGAGAGAGAGAGAAAGTCGGAGAGAGAAATATAAAGACACCTAAAGCCTTTCACGTACCCGCCTCTGCTAGGCCAGAATAATAACATTGGATGCGCTCCGTAAATCGAACAGGATCGGTGAGTCAGGGAGGAAAAAACCAGGAGGAAGAAACCGAGCTTTCAAGTCTTTGACACCAAACTGACGTCACCAGAGCTCATGGGGAGATCACTGACCCCTGTGTGAACTTTACAGTGGAATACAGCCCCCTACCGGAAATACGATGTCGCCAGGGCTGCGAAGGATCAACGTGTTGATTGTAAAGTCTTCCTCGGACCGCGGACACCAAGTCAGTTTTTCTTTTCGTTTCTGTTTTGAACGCCGTTGTCTGCCTGTCTGTGTGGCGTCAATGCTGTAGATGCGTAGAAAGGCTCGCGTGCTGCCACCTGCTGACAATTATTTCCTTCGATTTTTTTCCATTAAATCTTTATTTGCAATTAACGCGTGCGTGGTCTTGTGTCAAAAACACGACAGTGAGTGAAGAATTGTATACATTATGATTCTCTCTTCAGAAAAAAAGGTGAACAAAGTTTTAGTCTAGTTGCCTAGGAGACAGTGGCGTGTAAGTGGTTCACTGTGTCTAGTCAAAGGGTTCCTATCTTCCCTGATAAGTCAGGTACCCATCAATTCTCCTTGCTAGAGAGCTTCCCTGTGCGAACAGGCACGTGGGGTGCAGATATGGGAGGGTGAAAAAAAGAGTTTTAAATGTAAACAAGAAAATAATCTCTCAAACGTCTCAATAATTTTTTCCCATCACTCCACGTATGTTCCAGCCGTGTTCCACATACCCAAATAACCAGAAAATCAGAAATCTCGTAAACGTAGAAACGGGGAGTTGGCAATAACTAGGAATGACAGCCGGCCGAACACCAATAATCTGGAATCAAAGTTCGTAATTTGCTGCCAGCCTGGAGCCCTACACAAAAAAAAACCCACGGGCAAAATGCTGAGGGACGAAGTCTTATTGTAAAGATGATATTGCAGCCCACAGAAACACAACGCTTTTCTTTGTCTCGATGACACAAAAACACACATAATTAAAGACAGGAGCAGAAAACGGAGACATATTTACTTCGACTGAACGGCTTCCACATACGTGATAACAACGTCCTGATGTCGGCCGACAAAAATTAGACGTTTTGCTTGACGTCTGCTGAAGAGGATCGTCTCCGGCGAGTCCCCACACACTACCCATACAACCCTCATCTTGCGACTCACGCAAGCAATCATTTTCATAAAAAGACGACGCCAGAAGAAAATTGCACCAGTTTTATAAATTATTCTTGATATGTTGTTGGTGCTGTTGCTGTTGTAACCAATTTCTTGAAGTAATAAACATTACTAACTAGCGTACGTCGGTGTGCAGTCAAGTGTTTGTGCTCGTACTTACATCTGTGTAGTTTCCGAACTGTGGCAAGTCACCTGGTTGTGAGTACTCTCCAATATGATGTGAGTTCAGGCAGAGGAAGTGTAAGTGTGTCAGTCCCTAGTTTCAGTCAAGGACTGGATGGGTTCTCGCAAGAGAATGACTCTAATATTCCCACTCAAACTTTACATATAGTCACTCAAGAAAAATAACGTTTTATTTAAAACGCATTAAAACAAAACAATAAGGAAGAAGAAAAGAAACGCATGCAGATGAACAGGGAATCTACTAAACAAATAAATCACTAATGTCTAAAGAATTCATTTCCCCATCGACTCTCTCTCTCTCTTTCAAAATTTAAAAGCTGGTTGGGGCCGATGGCCTAAACATTTGTGTGTGTGTGTGTGTGTGTGTGTGTGTGTGTGTGTGTGTGTGTGTGTTATTAATTCAGGATTGTATGAGCGCGAGCTATTATAAGGAAGAATGAGTAAGAGAGTGCAATTGAAGAATTGATGGTATGAGTGTAGGTGTTAAGTAATAAGAGAGGTTGAAAGGATATGAACGTATCTATGTACTTGATGTAATTCATGTTTTATATATATGAATGTTCTTTTTGGACGATGATAAAATGATATCTCGCCCTGCTTTGAACGGGTCGTAGACCCATCAAATAAATATTTCAGTATTCAGTATTCTCTCTCTCTCTCTCCACAGAGCCCTATTATCCTTTTCTCACCAAATGCGCTAACAGGAGACCGTCTGATGCTGAGGTACCGTTAGTCCCTCTCAATGGCAATTGCAAGCTTGCGCCTAAACAGCATGATATGTTGATGATGCTCGATGCCACTACCTGGTTGGCACATATCAAGCAGCATGAGGACCACAGTGTCCCCAGAACGTGATAAGTCATAAGGTACAAACACATTGTGGCGGGAAGAGTCAAGCCCTCTCAAGGCTGCGATTGCACTCGATTACGTGTTCATTTATCTTCTGGTCATGCTTTATTCCTTCCGTCGAGGCGTACCCTTGGGACACTAATCCCAGGAGTAATTTATATTTTCGATACGTTTCTTTTGGAGAGAGAGAGAGAGAGAAAGAAATACCCTGTTTTTTTGCGGGCACATTGGTCGGTTGCATCAGAACTGTTTGGTTTGTCCACGTGTTATTGAGAAAACGCTAATATTCCTTGTTTCCCAGAGGCAACATGACGACGAGTGTAATCTGTATTTGATGCGGATATTGGTGATCTTACTACAAATACGCTGTTTGTGTGGCGAGGAGCGGAAAATAAAATCGCTTCTTCCCAGTAGCGACATGTGTCGGCAAACATCGAGGTTTTAGCCGATGGCAACAACACGAGACATAAATTGACATCTGGTACTTCCACATCCAGCCAGCGTTTCTCCTAAGAGACAGATTACTTCATTCCCTCGTTCTTCTGAAAAGTTGCAGAATTGACGATTGTTTTGCAGGTTTGTAAAGATTACAAAGGAAAAGAAAGGAATTTCGGGGTAGATGGAATGATGGAAGTTCCTTCACACAAGGTTGTCCCTCAAGTGTGTTCTCCACCCCCACCCCATCGCCTGTATTTGGGGAACATCTTTCGAGACATGGTTCACGACCATCATCCCTTCCTATGGCTGGAGGCTTATAGGTAACCTACCCTTTCCAGATGACATCGATCTTTGACATGTACCAAGAACAAACTGCAAGACCTTACCAACGAACTGATATACAGTGCGAATGGATTTGGAATGGAAACCAGGACTGATCAGAACAAACCCCGGTTACCTGCAACTGCAACTTAAATACAGTCGCCACCGTTATGAGACACAAGGAACCTTTTCTCGTATATATGCAGATGTAGAAGATGAGAAGAAATGAGTCTAATAAAATCGCTTAAAGACCAACCTGAATGGTTTTCGAAGTTTTCATATATCGGTAGATACAGGCGATATAAACCTAACCTGTAAATTTTAGCCTCCAAAACCCATCCGTTAATTAATTATCCGCTACTATTCGTACTTACAATCAACGAGCGCCGTTAACAGTGTACTACGTCACACTAGTGCACCATTCACAACACTGGCAGCAGTCAACACCAAACAGAGAGAGAGAGAGAGAAAATGAGCGACAGCTCGGGTTATTCAGACGCTGAAAGTCTGTATTTCTCGTGGTTTTGAAAAACTTTTATCATGAGAAATGCAGACTTTAACGTCCGAATAATCCCAACTGTCGCTCTCTCTCTCTGGTGTTGACGGCTGTCAGTTTGTGAATGGTGCACTAGTGTGACGTAGTACACTGTTAACGGCGCTCGTTGATCGTAGGTGCGAATCGCGTACGTTGCTAGCGGATAATTAATTAACGAATGGGTTTTGGAGGATGCAATTTACAGGTTATATCGCCTATATCTACCGATATCTGCAAAACCATTCAGGTTGGTCTTTAACGTTTTCTCTGACAAAAAAGACTCTTGAGATAGAGGCATACTGAAATGTGTACGAAAGAGTTCATCGAGGCAGTAATCATTCTTTCCTCTTATGCAATAATTAAATCAGCTTTTTATTTGCATTATCCACCCCCGTGAAAAGTAATGGAAGAAATTGAGCAACATTTGTTCGGACAACATTAACAAATAAGTGCTAGGTAGAGTATGACATTATTACTGTTACACGAGAAAAGGTTAATGTGGGGTATGAAGATGAGCTGCTGTTTCATCAAAATAACCGGTCAGTTCCGGGTAACGACAACAGAATCAGGCAGAGTAGTGTTTACCGCCAGAAACCCAATGATGATTATGCCGTTAATTAAGAGCCGCTCGTTTCCGGGAGGTTCACTCTGTGGTTAATGTCATCGGATACAGGACGTTGACGATCACACGACGATAACAGGGCCGGAGGGTACGCTACACGAAGCCCCCTAATCGCGTGTTTATTTCCTTCATAATTCATCCGTTTTCTGGTTATTATGTCGGGCATTTCTCTGTAGCCATAACATGGACAGATGAGTTACAAGCATCGGGTTTGTAAACAATATTTGATGTTATATTTTCCGGAAGGCGGACTGATGTGACAAAGCACACGCAGCTTTTCTCACAGTCTGCTGGGTGGTCTAGTGGCGCAAAGGTTTTCGCCTGTGACCAACAGACTGAGGATTTGTTGTCCTGGACTCAGATCTCGTCTCGGGCACGCTGTTCTTTCTCTGCATGTAGTATGTTTATAAGGCTGCCTGCCTTACTTGCTGGCTCGGCGTAAAACACCGATTCTCCCCCTTCCACTCTTAACGTTTTCCTCCATCTTTTTTCTCTCTTTCTCCTTCTTCCTCTGTGAATGTGCTTTCTTTATCTCAACACACACACACACACACACACACACACACACACACACACACAGAGGCAAAAGGAAGGCACCTCTTCATTTGTCAACCACTTATTGCCATATTTACACTGAACACATGGTTTTCGCAGAAGGCGATGAATCCTCGACAGACAAGAGTATCAGCTGTTAATATCGCCGGTCTGCTGCAGCTACCATCAAACAATAAACAGTATCACAGAACATGAACCTCCTCGCTATCTCCTTTTGATGCTGCACTTCGTGGCCGATGCCTGGCCAACCTCCGCCAGCACAGTGTGCAACAGTAAAAGAACAAAGTGTTTCCGGCACTCACGTGGCATCAAGCCAACAGTCTTCATCCGCTGGGATGGACTTCGGCTAAAAAAAGAGTGCAAAACCAGTTACAGTTAGCTGACCCTGGCCGCTGCAGGCACCCCTATAATTTCAGAAGCTCAGCTTAATAAACGCGAGCTATGAACACCACAAAACGAAAGGAACAAATCAGAAAGAGAGAAAAAAAACACAGAGTGGGAAGAAAATTAATTCGGGAAAATTAATGAAAAGAATGGTGGGGACTCTGGATGACGCAGACTGTTTGCAACAGAATTTAAAAATATATAGATAAGTACAACTAGCTTAATGGGTGACAGTCTTTACAGGCAAGGATGTAATCTATGGCAACGCAATGTATTTTTTTTTTAATCCATGCCTGAAGTTTGCGCAAAATTTTTCTTCTGACCGTTTATGAGTAGTATGTTACTTGTTGACGTTGATATATATATATATATACACACACACACAAACACACACACACACACACACACACTTAGAGGTAAAGGATACAGTTTCATAGTCGACAATCAAAATAAGACACTTCCCATGGATTACTGCTTGTGGAAGGAGGAACCAAACCTTCTCTCTCCACTAACTTTTCCTTCCCGAATAAATCAGGTGACTTTTCTTTCTAAACAACTGCTGCTGACACAGCGGGGAGAGGAAAGTTCACACCTGCGGGTTTGGACAGTTTTCGGATCAACGACAGTCGAGTGCCATAACCACCAGGCTTCTCCTAATGAGAATCTTGTAATTATAAACTCGCAATGAACAAGCGAAATGTCGTATGTGAATGGATGTACGTGTAAGAAAAGCATGAAGTGTGAGTGCATCTGCATGTGCGTTTGATCGCTCGCTTCTGTTTGTGTCCAGTCTGGACACGCAGCTTATTTTTGTGTCAAGTTTTGTCGCGGGGTTAGTTGTATGTTCTTGTTTGTCCCCTGGCTTAGTTTTGTATTTTTTTTATCCCTTGGTGTGATCATTCTTCCTAAAATATTAGTACATTAAAGTCTAAGAAGGAAGCAGAAGGTATCTAACGACTAAATAGTTAGAATATCGAGAAACTGGAAGCTTAGAAAGTTTTCACTGATTGGGAAAAAGTTGATCAGGACTTTTTTTTAAAAGCCTTTACATCTTATTACGTATTCGGCGTACTCTCAGACCCTTTTCCTTTGGACATTCGATCCATGCATTCGGTTCGCTGATCGCAAATAAATGCCTTACCGGTGCAAGGCCGCACAAGGACGTGCCGACGCCAAGAACAACCCTCCGTCGCCATGTTTCTTGTCGGTCTCGTAAGTGCGCATGCGTGTTGCACTGCCACTCTTGGCCCACCTGACCCTGTAAAGCACGTGCGGCGATGCGGAGCTGAGCTCTTCACGCTAGACCTGCTCTCACTCGGTGTATGCTTCATGGCCTACCCTGCACTCGCCTTAACTCACACCTAGTCTAGACTAAAAGGCCAAGGGTCACTTAGCCCAACGGGCAGTCAACCTTAGGTGTGGTTGATTGTGTCTAGGGAACGCCATGCAGTTTACTGAGCCAAACTCTCGCCCCTCGCTGCCTCTTTACCTTCTCGAATAAATCAGGTATTCGTCTGCTGGATGGACAGAGCGAAGTTTTCCGGCTAGTCTCGGCTAGATTCAAGCTGGCAAAGTCGAAAGCAGACTAGTCCGTTTTCCTCACCAAATTTTCTCTTCTTTAGAGTTGAATGTCCTCAAAACCTTCTTTTACTGTCAAACAAAAATACTTCAATGCACAGGTGACAATCCTTGACTGTTGATGTCAGGTCTAAGGCCTGTAGTTTGCAACCATGTGTGAAACGCACAAAGAGGGTTGTGGTTTATTAGGTCTACTCTTTGTTATGCTTGATGGTTTAATCTTCTGACAGGCTAGTTATGTATACCAGGTTTTGACAATTATATTAAAATTTTAAAAAGTTACTCATCACGATGAAGTTTAATGCCATGTTCGTTCTCTTGAGACCTTGAGCCTTCATCCAAGGATTTTGAAATCCAACTTTGTGACTTATGTCTCCGAGAGAGATCATTGTGAATTTTGTTCAAGGACTGCAAACCTTTCGTATTTTGTTGATATTCTTTTGTTCTGTGAAATTTTCCGTCCATTCAACAACAGACATATAATTACTTTTCCATTCTGATAAATGGATCAGCGATGGAGCCCGAACTGATTACGTAACCAGACGAAAAGCTGCCTGCCAGAAATAAAGAAGGATTTTTCTACGATGTATTCTGGGAATCCAACTTTCTTTCTTTCTGGAAAACAAACCGCTTTATCGTTCGCTAGAGGTCAGTACTACTGGGCTTGGTATCTCCACTCCCTGCTTGTCTAGTTATGCTGCGAAGTGCCAATAAACGAATCTGCGACGAAGGGAAGCGAGTTCTCCCAGGTTTATGCCACCTGCTAATCATACATCACCTTTACTCTTTGCCATTATCCACCCTCCGCCCCTGATCTTTTGCGAAGCTTCTTCCCCCATCAAGGATATCGTTTCCCCTCAATACCCTGCGCTCCAGGAGTCGCCTGCTGTTTTAAACAGAAAAGTGGCTGCGACGTATGATGCTGGGGCCAAAAATGATATTGGGATGGATGGGAAACTGGTTACTCGGGCCAAGTTGTTGGGAAGTTTTTACCTGCCTCTCGGAGGACTTCAGGCTGCTAGTATTTTGAGTCCTCGGCAGACGTGCTAAACGCTCGGTTAAACGCCGCTTGTCGCTTCGGTTAGTCTGGAAGCGTTAGACATTATCCTCCAACTAAAATTTACGATCGCGGCCGTCTGCACGAGCTGGGCCCAGATGCAGTAGCCCCAATGCCATCTCCAATCATTTTACTGGCCGTAAATTGCACAGGCGATCGGCTGCTGCGTGCATTTTTTTTTCTGGGTGGGAAGGGGGTCATGTATGGAGAAAGAGAAAAGACTGCTCATGAAAGCCAGACTCTTATGATGGTCCTGTTTGTTGTTATATGCAAATGCAATGACGTGTCGTGCATGTGTTTCTCCCCAGCATTCACGCACATGCAAATCCATTCGATCCTGGAATAGAAGGGAAACTACTCACTGGAAGATGAAGAGCATGTAGACAGGGAGGTAACACACACCGAACATAAGAACGACAACGATCAGCATCTTGGCTTTCTTCCTCCGCAGCTTCATCTGGGCTCTGGGAACGCTAGCTGCAGCTTCTTTGGAAAAGAAAAATCGTGCGATTAGAAAGTGGATTAGTACTCCATCTGACTGAGCACACTCACATCAGCAACTATGACGGGAAATCTGAACAATCTAAAAATCCATTAGCTGACCCCCATAGCAGGAAATGAAGCAAACATAAATGGTATGCGTGCATTGATGGCTTGATAAGCTTGATGTTAAGACATTCGATGCGACTGGTGATTCGTTAGTGGCTCGATAGGAAAAGTTGTCGTGTAGCCCCTGGTTCTTAATGATTGCAGGATCGTGTAACGATCCCTGAGAACAGATTTCAGGTGTCATCGATTCATCATGCCTCAGTGCTAATATGTGGAAAATTATTTTAATAAAGTGAAATATGTACTCACGTGTACAAACAGCCAGACACGCATAACCACACTGACACACATATCCACGCACACTAAAATGCACACGCACGCACTCAAACACACACACACACACACACACACACACACACAAACAAACACTTTGTTAAGATCCTGTAAACACGTATTCAAGTGATGGGGTTTTAAAGTGTACCTTACCAAAAAAAAAATAAAACGTATATTCAAATCTGGGGCCAGCTAACCAGCAACTGACTTACGCCATCGCACTCCCCCGTCCCCCACGCGCACGTCACGTGACAAACCATTTGACCAGCTCTCACCGTCGTTTTCGTTCATTGAACCACTCCGCCACAGCACCAAGGCCACGCGCACGTAGGTGAAGGTCATGATGGCGAGAGGCACCACGTAGAACAGGACGAACATGAGGAGGAGATGCAGCTCCTCTGTCTTGTGGGACCAGCCAGGATGACACGTGAACCCACCCTGGCGGACAACCAGGTCCATGGCGACAAGATCCGGGGTGGCGGAGGACAAGGAGAGGAACCAGACGATGGCTATGGTCCTGCGGGCGCGGACGGAGGTCTGGCGAAACATGAGGGGCTGGCAAATGGCCATCCACCGCTCGATGGAGATGGCCGTGAGGGTCAGCACAGACACATACACTGAGACTTTCTGAAACAGATCAGGGTGAGCAGGGTGAACAGGATGGGTCAGAGCAAAGCGGTGACTTAGAACTGTTGTCTTAAGCCGACTAAATGACGGGAAAGCAACCGGCTTGTAAACAGATTCCACATGCAGAGAATGAACATCGTGCCCAAGACGAGATTGGAATCCTGGACTCCCAACTGTCACTGTATTACCACCACCGGACAATCTTGGGTAAGATGAGAAGAGACATAGGGAGACAGAAAACGGAGAGACAGACAGACCGACAAGTAACAAACACACAGACAAGAAATCGGGCACAATGTGTTTAGCTGACTAATTCAAGAACATATATTCATCTCATAAACGTGAAGCATACAAGCACTTTGTATTTACTAGTAATATTTTCTGCGGGTCATTGTCCACAAGATTATAGCATCGGGTATATCAGTAGCATTATCAGTAAGTCCCGTTAAACTTACCTTATAACTCTTAAGGAAAGTAGTAATACTATCTGTATCTCTGTATCAAGATGGACTCACGTGTATTACTTCTTTCATGATATGGGTATATGTAACTATGTATAAGAAACATTTGCTAATACCTGAGGCTTTCTAGGTATTTTGAGTATAAACGGCTCGAAGTAAACAAATTCAAAAATATTTTTTCTGAAGGGGGTAATTCAATAATAGCAATCCAGTCCAGTTCTTCTTTCCTGCGCGATCTCTTTACAAAATCTTACACACACACACACACACACACACACGCACGCACGCACGCACACACACACACGCACGCACACACACACGCACGCACGCACACACACACACACACACACACGCGCGCGCAAACGTTTTGTCTCTGGAATGGCAAATGGATGATCAAACACATCTACAAAGTCACTAGGAATCTGTAATAAAAGCAGAGCAGCTGAGACTTGGAAATAGTTGAGTGTCTGATGAAATCATCCGTCAATCACTAGGATTAACATGGCAGTGAATCAGAGAGGAGAGAACAGACTGCACCGTGTGACCTTCTCACCGGTGACTGGCGCAAAGAAACTGTTATGGCGAGATACAGGAGGCTGACAGTCGATGGGACAACAGAAGGCCGTAGTTGGAACCAAAAAAAGCCGCTGAACAGAGGACGATGAAGCATTTGTCAAATAATAGGCACGAAACTCCCAACAGGTCAGCGGAGACAGTCTCAAAAATACAGAGAACTGGTCCCCTATAGCTGGTCAGACAAGGAGACATCAAAATAATAAAGATCATATTCTTGGTCAACAAACTGCGGTCAACCCCCGACATACTTTCTCAATAAGCATCACGGAGATATGGAAAAAGTGCAAAAATCGAAAAAATGATTTCTGCCACATAATTTATGCTGCAAAGTGTTAGAATTTACCGCATGTTTGTGTGGTAATGAGATAATTATTTCACATGCTAAACGGGTATGTTACAAACATTAAGAACCAGATTTAGAAAGTGGTACAAGAAGAACTTCCTCTGGATATTCTATATTTTATGGAAATCAGAAAAACAACTTTTTCCAGCGGTCAAAGTTTCAAAAAGAAATAAGATTGGTAAAGCAATAAGTAAGAGTATGACAATTAATTGATTGGTGTCTGCAACGAGATGGGGTAAAGTCCTTTTTGAATACCCATCCTTGATTTTTCCCTTGAAGTGAAAAACTTTCTGTTGTCGAAGTTTCCGAAATTTGCCAAATCTCTAACACAAAAATCTCTAGTTTTGATGCCATAGAAGGACATTTGCATACTTCATGGTGATTTTAAATAATAATCATAATAATGCGTCGTCAACACTATTTTCTTAAAACAATGTCTCAGTATATAGGAGTTAATAACTGGAGAACTTACAGAGTGTTGTTTCCCCCTCACCCAAATCAATCCTTATTCGCTTTACAAAACATTAACTATTCTAACTGTAAAATTCTCAGGAACTAATCCTCTTCCTCCCTAACAGACACACATACACACATACACACCAACGACACACAAACGCACATACACACCACAGACACACATACACACTACACACGCAAAGACATATACACACACAAACACACATACACACCACAGACACACATAATCACCTCAGAAACATTTCTACAGTCTAAGGAAAATAATCATCGTGGATAAGCCCTCCGCAAGCACTAGAAGCACTGGGTGTAAATTGTGGAGTAATCGTTATTAGTTCTTATTCTTAAATTGTTGGATTTACATTTGGTTTGGGCAGTTTTAAATAGAGTCGTTCTAAGCGAAGGTTACCGGCTGCTTGTGTGATATTGGTCGTGTGTGTGTTGGTGTTCATATCCACAACCAGACGAACTCCACATAAATGAGGATCGGCGTTCATCATTCAGCCATTGCTGCCATTCACCTGCCTCACACCCATGTCTTACATTGAGCAGTTTCATAATAATGCCCAGACATTCTCCAGCTTTGCGGCTCCTCAACAATACCACCTTTAATACCGATGTCATATAAATTTCCCCGATATTAACAATTTCCATCATGATGTCTCGACATTTTTCCAAGTTTTTTAAAGTATGTCTTCGCAATGCCCATTTCATAAAAATATGTCCTCACAATACCCATTTCACAAAAATATTCTAGAGTTTTCCCAATATCAAACGTTGATTGTCATGGAGTAGTTTTCGCCTGCATGCTCCCTGTGGGAGACAGACGGGTGTGTGAATGCACGTGAGTTAGCTGGGTACACTAGCGAGGCGCTCTGCTCAAAGCCCAGTCAATATTTTCTTCGTTCTGCTCCTGCAGATCAAACACTGGGTGAACGGACACGCGAACGGCTGGCTGACTTCTCGGAAACTGAATTAGTTTTCTGCAGAGCTAAATATTTGCTGAAGTAGAGGGTAGCCTCAGCCGATGCGAATGAACTGATAAATCTGCTTTACGGCACCAGGGCCCCTCAGGCACCGGCATCGTGTAAATAAAAAATAAAACCATTCTAACATAAATTTGTTAGCATATACATAGGTATGAGAATGTATTTACACAATTCGGAAATGAAACTTAACAAAATATTTAATTATTTTAAAATTTGCTTTTTATAGTGTTTCTTCTGTACTGTAAGTCGACAAATATATCATAATACTTGTTCTGTAAAAATATGCTATGCATATGTTTTTTATCAGTTGACTCGCCAGTCGATCTTCCTACATTCTATCTCTCGCAATAATTGTTCTCTTCCTCTTTAGATTCTTGTAGGAATTTCTTTTTTTAATAACTTCCATGAGACAGCAAACCCATTCATTTCACATTAGATGATTTCCTACATTCGCATCACACAGAAACTCGGGAATATGCAAATTGCTTCTTCGTGAATTGTTTGCTAAGACGAACTAACCTCCCTCCCTCGTATATTTTGGTCCAGACGACATTGGTTCGTTTCTCTCTCCCCGCTCGCCTCACTTGCTTCGTCTGCTTCGATGTTGACGATGACATTGAGCAGGACGCTCGATGTCAGCAGGTCTATGTCATGTTCGACAGACTACACATACACTATCGTCATCATTTTACAATTGTGTATATACACACATACAAACACCTGCATCCCTTCAAAAGTAAGGTTATACGTAAAGGAGATTCAACAGCAAAATCAAAATAATTTCCTTGTCACCTATGTAAGTGAGGAATTGTCATTGTCATTATCTCTTGTTATCACACTAACTCTCAGTCCTCTGTGTGTGTGTGTGTGCGTGCGTGCGTGCGTGTACGTTTATGTGATCATGCGATGTCTTTCCGCCTCAATTCTACTCCCAAATGTCACTTTATTACTACGGTCTTCATGACACTGTAGTCACCACGATCTGAAAATGAAATAAAATATAAACCTGCTTTATTTGTGGCAACGTAAAAAACAAAAATCTGCATTTCCTGCTAACACCTGTCACTTGAAAAACATCAACCTGAACTTGAAGATCGACGACATTTTGGGGTTGGATTTTTTTTCTGCGAAAGCCCTCGTCACCACAGAGTTACTGAAGCAATAATGCCAGTCGACTGAGTCAGTATTTACCGACTAAACACGTGTGGCGAGCGCCTTTATTTGCAAACGATTCGGGCAGGAGGCGAAGAGGAGGGGGTGGCGACTTGGAAAAGGCAGAGGCAGGGACAGGCTGGGCCTTTGGTTCTAGAGAAATGAGATTCATTCCACGGAGTGCTTTCTTTGCAATTCCCTATGTGCTAATATTTTCTTCTTGTGCCGCTTCCTTTTAAGCACACGCGTACATGCATACCTGAGCATGCACCTGAAGACATTGCATGACCGAAACGCTTTGTGGGCTTTCGAGATAAATTCCTGCTCTTCTTTGAACTCTGTCATCGGCAATGAAACCAAACGCTCCACTAACTGCAGTTTTTGTTGGTGTGTGTGTGTGTGTGTTTGCGTGCGTGCGTGCGTGCGTTTTCATTTGCATTAGTTTATCTTTTGCATTAGTTTAGCTTTGAATAGTTGTGAAATATGTGCACGCGTGAACGCAGGCCCAAGTGCACGATGAAAGTACAGACGTGTGCAGTAGGAAAACAAGATGGAAGTTTTGGCACGCACCTGCCCACCGCACAAGTTGACTTTCATTCACGTGATAACGCAGGCACGCGGGCCCCGACAGACACGAAGGGACTGGACGAAAGATGCAGAGAGAGAGAGAGAGAAAGAGATGAAATACAAAGACTAGCACTCAAAGGCGAGATGCTGGCCTGGATATCTTGCGTAAATATTGTCGAACCTAATGGAAGAGCAGATAACAAGTCTGACGAGCTGAGAATTCCTCGTTCGTCGGCCGCGGCCTGTCGTCTGCAGCAAGTCAGCGGCATTCTTCTTTTCAGTGGCGGTCGTGTGGACGGACTGGCAGTCGATGCAGTTAAGCCTCCTTGGCCCCTTGATGTCCCATTTGTGCTCCATTCATTGGCCATCACTTCACGTTCACTGATCGCCAGTTCACTTCACATTCTCCACCCTGGGTTTACAGTCACAAATGTTTGGACGAAACTGTCCTCTTATACCGGCTGGGATGGAGTTGTGTCCCTGTACAAGGGGTTGTCTCCCCTCATTCGATGTCAAAGACGAGACAGTATTGTTTCTTTAGTACCTATCTTGCCCCAGCTCTCCGAATGGTAATGGGAAGAAAAACGAGAGCTGGAAGCACAAACCAGTCTCAAGAGAATGCAAAAACTAAAATCGCTGCAAAGTTAACGAAGAAGGTTTTTAAAATACAATTCTCGAGTAATAATAAAATGGTAACTGAAAGGCAATTTTTGAACTCGAGTAAATTTACAGAAGTTGTTAATGGGCTACAACCCCGTTTCAGACCTTACGATGAAGATATCTTTTGAACTCAAGACTTAGAATTGCTCATGTGAAACTTCCGAAAGTATTCGTGATACTTTCTCTCGAAACGAGTCTCGCATAGATACCATCAGACACGCACCGGAGTTTTAACTGGGATGACAAACACGCTAGCTCGACTAGACTAATATGCCGTAGCAAACGAAGCTGGAGGATCCAAAGGAGAGGAGACTGTTGAAGGTCGTCGCTGTGCATATCTAGAGGGAACTGGGTCGGGGGTGGGTGTGGACAGCATCTTCATGAAAGATAGGAAGCAGCTAAAGTGTTTGTCTTCAGATCAAGGCCAGCATGCACAAGCGAATAATGTCGCAACCGATCTCGGCCACGAGTGGCTGGACAAGAAGGTAACAATGGGACTAGTCTGTTAACAATGGGTCTAGTCTCTTGGTCTATCACTTGCCAGTTAGAGCTCGTCAAGCTCATTCTCACCCCAAACCTATCGCTTGCTCCAAAATGGTTCCGTCAATGGAAACATCGTTTGTCCTTCACCAGGCAAATTTCTGGAAAGCGTTTTTTTTGTTTTTGTTTTTTTTTGTTTTTTATTTTTTTGAAGAATGCATCGGGGTTTTTCTGCTCTGTCGATGGTGCTCCCTGTGCAGGCGGACACGCAAGCGGCATGCAGACAAGCACTCCGTCACCGACAAGAAAAGGATTTTCAATGACGGAGCAGCATCAAAAGATCTTAAACTAGAGTTATTGCCCTTGCAGTCTTTCTGCTTTTGATGCCGAGTTTGGACTCTGGCGGATGCTGGCTTACACCGGAGATATTTCGCGTGTAGTTACAAAGCTGATAGACGCCATGATCTACTTCTTGCTCTTTTTCTCTCTTTCTCTCTCTCTGTGCTGGAGCCTCACCCATTACCGCAGAGTCGTTGGTGGACACAGACGTGGCTCAGATCCTGATCGTTTACCGGGTTAATGGTGCCGGTATTTACCACGCATTCAGACTTCATTCACACTCGCACGATGGTGTTCAAGCTTCGTGGCGATCTAGACCAATCGCTATGCAGTAGATAAAAAGATGTCAAAAACCACTCCACACAAAATGGTTTGCGTCAATGGACGTTTTTCACTGTCGTGCATCTATGTGCGCTGTCTCCTTAGTAATTCTTCCTGTGGGGAAAATGATTGTAGCTCTTTAGTGACCAGGCGGCAGCTAGATAACAGTCTGTGTTTTTTGCATATTTTTTCGTGTCGTTGTCGGGGTTTCTCGGCGACGAAATAAACTGTTTACTAGCGTCGCGCCGGTAGCTCCCAGCTTCTTCCGGAAAGGGCCACAACCACCGCTACAGCTACCGCATCCAAACCGCGCATTCATTTTGTGGAGAGTCGTCTGCAAGACCCGATATTGTCAGGGAAAATAAGTAGAGACAGAAGGTATGCGTGGAGAGTCGTCTGCACAGCCCGATATTGCCAGGAGAGATAAATATGGACAGAAGATATGCGTGCATAACTTCCAGCTTGGGAAGACGGGTGGAGGATGAATGTCACTTAAATAAAACCTTCATGGACAGTTTCGACGGTTAGTTATTAATAAGTCTAACGACACTGTCGATGACGTAGCTTTGAGCGCACGGTGGTCAGTGCAACAGAGAGTCGTTCATTCGCCTTGTGTCTCATACATATTACCTATTAAAAATACAGTCTTTAATTATACCCACTCACAAATAAATACACATTCAAATATATGGACTACATGGACAGACACGTGACCTGCACAGATAGACATTGTTTTTCATGCTCGCATATGAACACATTGTCGTTTTCATCACATCTCGGACAACCAGTCGACATTATGAGGAAGTGGACAGAGGCGCAATCCTTCCACCTCACAACCCTTGCATGAGTCGTCTTTAGGGAGTGAAATCAGAAAAGAGAAAATACTTTAAAAGCGATGGGCACATCCCACGACGATTGAAAGAAAAAGTCTGAGAAAAGTGTGAGAGAGTGTCGGTGGGTTCACACGTGTGCGTGTGTAAAGTAGAGTGTGTTTGAGAGCAAGTGTGTGTGTGTGTGTGTGAGCTCTAGTCACAATATGTAAATTTCGTTCCTTTAAAAAGTATGGCTGACACAATCGACTGTTTTCCAGACAGCAGCTCAGTGCAGGGAGAGGGGGGCGAGGTCAATATCAACGAGTGAATGGGTTAACGAGAGAGAAAGAGAGAGGAGACAGAGACTGTTGTTCTCAACAGAATTACCGTCGACTGCTATATTATGCTTCATGCTGCTTTACAAGTAACACATCACACGGCCAACTGTTCCTATATGGAAATCAACCCCAGGTGGACTGAATCCCGAAATTTCATTTGGAACTAAATGGTCCGTACCGAGACTGATGCTGCGGACTGCGATTGTGAGCACGCAATACAATCTGGCTAGTGTTTCCCTCGAGAATTCTCAGGACAGCAAAAATTAATTTTTTTTCCCTGGGAAAATCAATTCCCTTGCTTGTGTAAATACCGTTTCTTTGATGAAGAGATCTTTTGGTGGAAGGTGTCAGTTGCAGGAACACCTTTACGTGTACTTTCTAAATTAAAGTTTTCGTTCTTAACATAAAAAGATAATGACTTTTTTTGGTTTAACGATGCTTGCTTTATTGTATTTCTTAAAACAACATCAAGGCAACGCGAAAGAAACTGAAACAACAAAATGAAATATCAACCCTAAACATATTACAATGAGAGCAGTTGGAAGTACATGGCATAGTTCACTAAACAGTCTCACCTGAGCTTTTTGCATCTCCAAGAAAGCAACATTCTACAGGAGACATGCCAACAGTCTGTATGTACAGTGATACTGCAGGTTAAATAATCCATCATACCCCATGCTTTCTTCTATATTAACACAAGGAATCAGTATTTCTTTATTTAAAGAAACATTCTAAGGTCTAATGCTGAGTTAACCAAGATAATGACTTTCTTGCTGGGTAAGTGTCTCGAGAGAAACTAGCCTAACTGAACAAACTGAACTACCAAATATTGTAGCTTTCAGTTCTTAATTGCTCTACTTAATCTAAATGCAATAAGTACTGGCGAGATTAACTGACTTTACATGAGCTCTCCTCTAATTAATTTAAAAGACATAAACAAGTTTTCTTTCCTCTACATCTTTATCCCCTTCAGTAGGAATGCAAAGATGATTATTGGCTGTCGGTTACAAAACATGCCACTACAAAGCAAAAACTCAAATTATTCTCTTGGGAAACATTTTTCTACTGAATTCCGCTCCGTCATCTACAGGAGACAATGTCGCTATATCATGTAGTTGATCAGTTTTTCTCTGGCCTTAAAAGTGGGAAATGGATCATTGTGAGTTCCCCTCCCCCTCCATAAAACTGCTTTTGAATTAAGATTTATTTCCAGTTTCCTAAGTAATTCTATCTCTGATATATCTGTAGCTATGTCTACTCGAGACCAATGGTGTAATCTCACACTGATAAATAAGGCATGAAGGCAATTAAGATTTGAGTGTGGTGAAGCAGACCAAGAAACACAAACCGATATGCACTAAAAATAGGCAGACAAACAGTGAGAGAAGCCATCAAAACACAAAAAATGTTAAATGCGACAATCAGGACCAGTGTTGCAGCAACGCTTACGAATGAAAGGTTTTCAAGATTAATTCTACAAGTCTGTATTTTCCAAGGAATATTCGAAAAGGTATACTGTCAGTCCTTTGGCTATAACTTGTTCAGCCCGGAGACGAACCGGAAGTTTTTATGGTGAATCGAAAGTATGCACCACTGACGTCAGTAACTGAAGTCAATGGCTTGCAAAATGTCATAAACAAGGAGGTCGGCACCATTTTGTAGCAAATTACAGCGGGTAAAGAGCCAGAAAGTAGCACAAAATGTGATACAGAACTCAGCAACAACATAAACATTGTCTGAAAGGAACTGTCTGACGAACCCTGTTGCTCATGAAAAAATGTTAAGAGATTAAACATGACAAGACCTACTCGTTAAGTTTTACTTGGCACTATAACTGGCAAAGGACCAATCCTTCGGGTCGTCTTCTAGCCCCTGTGTTGCCATGACGAAATAAAAACTCGCGGATGATGTCGTTAAAGGTCTAATGGGGTGCGTTTTGTTTTAAATGATTGGGTAAAGATATTCACACAGATTTCTCAGTGCAAGATATTATTTTTTTAAATCTAGCTGAATAACCCTCACGTTTTCGTTCTCGAGTGACACGACTGTTTAAGTATATTGATCCCAACTCTCCCATAGGCTGTATTCTTGTCAACGTAAATGCATCCAATCACAATCCTGACATTTCAGCGGGTAGCTATGATCCGAGTCAAGTTTTGAAAGGAAATGTCACGAGTAGTTCATGCAGCTTCGCGAGGGCAAGGTCAAGTCTTGAGTTAAAAAAATATATCATCGTAGGAAGGAAAGAAGGGTTTTGACCCCTAAGTAACTTTAGTTGAGTTTGGAAATAATATCTTGAACGGAGTTTTACCGAGTTATTAAAAACTTTGAACCCCAGTGGACCTTTAAGTCTGGAGTAAAAGGGCAGCGTTCAGGATTTGGGAGGGCGGGGGAGGAACTGGTGTTTTATGCCGAGCCAACAACTAAGGCTACATCATGGCAAGGCAGACAGCCCTGGGCAGCTTTCTGGAGCTGCTTCAGAAAGAGTACATAAACGTGGTCACAAGAGGGCAGCACATTTCCAAACGCAGCTACAGACCGACGGGCTTCTAGTTACGTTTTATCGAGTTTTCAATGTTCTCAGAGTTTTCTGCTGGAAAAGATTTTGTGGAACCTAGGAATTTTTGGTGTCGGGTTTAGTGCATCGTGAATGGGATGTTCCACAATTGTCACTCTACAGTATCTCGGTTTTCTCCCTGTCTACTTTCGGTCTAAAACACTCATACAGCGTAAGTAGGAGCCTTCTTACATGCCGCTTCAAGCAATTGAGCCGGGTATTGTCTCAATCCGCTTGACGTTAAAGCAAAACACCTAACACCAGGTGTCAGGCCCTTACATCCAGCTTGAACAAGAGGAACATGAGGAGGGAGGAATTGGTGTTTTACGCCGAACCAGCAACTAAGGCTATATCCCGGCAAGGCAGCCAGTCCTGTAAATAGATACCACATGCAGAGAAAGAGCACCGTGCCCGAGACGAGAGCTGAACCCAGGGCAGCCAACTGTATTGGTGACAAGCGCTAACCGTTGCACCACCGGACCGCCCTTGCGAGGAACAGGAGAAAATCTTCGTTAGAAGTCACCAAAGTCTTCTAGCTCTGAGTGGCCCCCCCCCACCCCGATTCCCACCAAGTCCGACAAGACGCTCTGTTACTGTAAATATGATGCGATACTACAAGATCCTACACGACCCCAATTTGTCGGCGCGGTCTCAGGTTTAGCGGCTTTCTTGAGATGAGCGTGAGGCAGGTCAACCGACTGTTTTAACCTGGAAACAGTCAAGAGCAATGTCTGAGATTACAGGTGAAAAACGAAGACGTTAAAGGCTGCATTGGAATCTTTATCTGGAATCTGGAATACGCTTAGCGACTCCAACACAGTCTTCTGTGTGTGTGTGTGTGTGTGTGTGTGTGTGTGTGTGTGTGTGTGTGTGTGTGTGTGTGTGTGTGTGTGACATGAACAGCAGCGTTGGCAGGCAACAACTGAAATAGAAGGCAATGGCTGTGCACACGGAGGCTTCACCGCCTGCAGCACACCTACAGACCACTAAGATGATGTCAACCAGTACACAAAGTCAGACCAGACTGGCATAAGAGATGAACCTCAGCTACCTTATTGCAAAGACTCGTGTGTCTATCCTCTCCCTGCTATGGTTATAGAAGCACATCGACGAAGAATCTTGTCAGCTGACGCACCCCAACCCCTGGCCAGTCCGCAGCTCGAATAAATAGCTTTAATTAAAATCAGCTAATGAAGAGGTATTTTCTATTTTGAGTGTTTTTTCTTCCATCATTGCTGCTCTTTCTTCAAAAGCTTTGCGTGAAAATCCGATCGTCGTAGAGCCTTTGTACTGGACAAAGCCATGCGTTTTCTAAGATTAAAAAGTTCGTCAGGGTCATGGGTGATCCTTCAAATCTACACTAAAAATGCACCTTTTCTACCCATCTTCTCTGCAGAATCACTACTTTCTTCGCTCCTTTTACTTGGTGCCTGTTTTGTTTTCTGTTTGTCGTCAGTACTGTCGTATATTCTTCCGTCCCTCGTGTCCTATCCATTTAGTCTTCATTATTATTATTAACCGCACGTTTATTCGTTGGGGATCTGTTCTGTCCATTGAACTGAAGATGATTTATCTATGTCAGCCAGGGATTCTCAAGGGTTGGTCAGTCAAGGTCTTTTCTGCGCATTTGACACAGACACTACCCCTCTTCCTTGCTTTTTCTCCACTCACCTCACCTTTACTGGCCTGAAGTCAGGTTGACGTTTGTTTAATAACTGACACAGAACGGCAGTTTCAGCGCTCGTTTCAGGTCACATCAAGCAAAGTGACGGAAAAACTCAGATTAAGAACACTCAGCGGTAACTCGACCACGCCGCGGCCTGGTGAAAGGTTTCTTTCTGACGTCTAGAGTTTCTGAAGTCAGTCAGCTGATGCCATCATCCATACATGACAGACATCATTGCCCTTCTTGCTCTTCCCTCGACAAAAAATCCCCTTCCCTGAAATCTCGGCATTTCATCAAACTAGTTTTTTTTTTCTTTGGAATGCGCTATTTTTTAAGCGTCCATGTCTTCGAACTGATGAGCGCTGGTCTCAAGGGGGGGGGGGGAGGAAGAGGGGCCTACTTCCATCGCTCATTCTTCTTCGTGTTCCTGCCGTGAGTCAGATCGTCCACCAGACGAACAGTTCGCGGTGTTACATCACTCATTGCGGACAGAACCAGGCAGCTGCACTTCATCTTTTCATTGTCAGCTCCTCAAGCGTGACAACGCAGATTTGTTCTCGTCCTTGGCCTCAGAATCGTCTACGCATCGCTCTACAGCTGTCCACTTGTTTCCTGGCTAGCGGCTCTTAAAAATCGGTTTTCTCGCTGTTTTCTGTCTGCCTGTCGTCGCAAACTTTTTTAAAGTTAACTGAGCGAAATTTCGACCTGTGTGCACCATCATTTCGAGGAGATAAACATGCAGCAAAAAATATGCTCACCGTAATTTCGAGTACGACCATTTTAATTATTTACATGGTAAATTCGGTGTCTACGTGAATACATTTTGGTGTTTATTCACGGTAAACTCGGTGTCTACGTGTAGATATTTCCGGATTCACGCTCATTAAATTCGGTGGTTACGTTCAGACATGTGTTTAATTTTGTTCACAAACACCCGCCGTTGGACAGTGTAAACCACACCATCTGTTCATCTTTACCTCTTCATTGCCGATTCCATCGATGACTTCATCCATATTTTTCGACACCTTGCTCTCAAGAGGTACAGTATCTTTAGTTATAGCAGGTTCCTTTCTTTTTTCTCACTTCTGGCACTGGTGCCGAGCTAGCACTGCCAAACTTTCCGCCACCGTGGCTTTGCCCTCCCAACGACGACCTCATCAAACAGTGTGTTTTTGTAGCTCCCACCGCGTCACCTTTATCGTCTGACTTTTTACATCATCTCCCCTCCTCAAGGCTCAGCACGACAGTCACGGCAGGTGGCTCTGCTTGATCTCCCTTTTTCGCTTGCTAATGCTCTCTCTGGGCGAGATGTCAGAGAAAGGCGAGTGGGTCTCACTTTTTTTCCTCGCCCTCGCGCCTCTCGGGTGAACTTGGAGGTTGAGGGGGAGTCTGAGGCCAAAGACGTCAGCACTGTGACGCTGGACCCTCCCTTCTCCCCACAAGGGAGCGTCCAGGCGGCGCTCTCAGATGCAAATGTAGTCGTGGGACTCCCTTCTCTCTCTCACCCTTGCTTCTATATTGCAATGCCGCGCACTGACGAACAAACAGGCACGGGAAACAAGGTTAGTGCAAAGCCCTATAAGTGGACCCAAGTCCTGCTTTGCTGTAGATTGTCTCATCACGTTTTACACAGTTTACTGGATGATTCTTCATCGTGGGCGTCAGGGAATCGATTTACAGATGTGTTTCTCCTCTGTACAAAATCATTATCATAGCTATCTATACTTTATTCCTCATCTTCATCGTCGTCTCTTAACTGACCTTGGATCTGGCGGAGATTCGTACAAGTGGACATTGTGTTCCTTCGCCTCTGTCTTGGAAGGTCTACTGAGAAAGCAATGGCCTCGTCATTTTTATCGTGCCAGTCAGGTCGATCTTGAGGCAACCCTTTTCTGGACACCTGTTTTAGTGTCGGTATAAGCTCAGAGTTTTAGGTTTCCTATTCCTACCGTAGCCTTAATTTTTTCTGGAGGCCTTCTCTTTGATCTTTGAGGTTGACTCAAACTGACTGCAAGAAGCAACAATTCACGGCAGTCAAAGATATAGGGAGTAGTCCGAAAGCTTTTTGCACTATCATCTAGACTCCGTTCTTCAAGGATTATAACTCTGTCAACAGCTGTCTTTACTCAAAACTTGAACAAACCTGCCCGATGAGGTTTTCTGACTTGGAGGTCTAGAAGGAAAAGGTACACAAGACGTTGCCGTCATGAAAATGAAACGTTGAAGCTAAAGCCTGCAGATCATCAAACTGATATTTATTGGCCTAGACACATTTTCAGGCAGTGTGCAGCCCAGAGGTACATCCTCAGTCTCCAAGGCGGATCAGGTCAGATCAGATCACAGTGTGACAGAGTGCGAAGACCTCGTGGCCTTGACAATAACATGCTTAGTGCTGTTTCCCTCACCCTAAGTGTCGGCAATGAGCAGTCAAAGCGCAAAAGACTTTTTATGTGAGAAAACGGCTTACCGCGGGACATGATCTGACAGAAAACATCGGTTGACATATTGCATTTAAAACTAACAGTACAATAAGGACTCAAATGCAAATATATAGAAACTTTTACCCTACGAAAGAAATCCCATTAATAATAAGCTTTTTTCTAACATGTTACAAGCCATACAAAGCCCTTTAAATTCTCCAATTTTTACGTATCTTTAAGCATGCCATCGTGGTTTTATTTGAATATACCTATGAAACGTGGATTCATGAAAGTTTTGATATAAGCTTCACGTCCTATTGGTCTAAAGGAAACATAACCAAAGAACACAATAACAATAAAGCAGGTCATCATTTGCAGCGCGTCCTCTTGAAGATAAATCGTCGATGAAAGCTCTGTTGAGACCGCCACTCATCTGTGACTTATCATTCCACAGGAAATGTTGACTAAAACAACGAACGATGCTGTGAAGGGATGCGCCTGCAGGCTTGAGTATGGAGCAGCGTAAGGGTGCGCCTGCAGGCCAGGGTATGAGGCAGGGCAGGAGACTGTTTTGACAAACTGCGATGTCGCTTTGCTCTAAGGTCTGCATGGAGTGTCGACGCTTCCTGCCCCTGAACAAGAAAACGTGGACATTTTATCACATTTGCCTCGCCTGTTTACCCACAGTATTTTCGGTTTGTCCTTGGGGAATTGTTTTTTCCTTTTACCTCAGGTCTATGCTTTCGTAGCTGCGCGAATGTTCGCAACTTCGTTGACACGCAAGTGATTATCACTGGTCATAATGTAATCGATCTCGACTTTTATCGTCAACATACTCTTCCTAAGCCTCCCAACAAAGAGTTCATGTCCTCTACGATCTCTTCATAAACATATATTGTGCAGCTTGAAGCTATGCATGCCTATAACATGCAAATGTGGCCATTCAGCAAGGAGCGATACCCTGCTTGTCAAACAAGTCATCACCTCAGTCATCAACTTCAAAATAAAACGTTTCGAATGGTCATAGGAATACTGCTAGACCTGACAACACCTGGCCTGAGGAATACTGCTCGTAATCTCATGCTGCCATCAAATAAACCTAAGAACAGACTTCACAGGGCGTGTGATCGAGAAAACAAACTACAAAAGAGAAAGAGATACGAGCGGACATCGTGCATTAAGACAATCGATGTTAATGATGCCACAGATTTGCCTGCATCGGAAGCCTGGGGAAGTAAGAAACCGCTGGTGCAAAATCAGTTCACCCTTTGCGTGTTCCCCCGGGGGAAAGTGCCAAGCCCATTTACCGTGATGTGACCCAAGGCACCTCTGTGACCTTTTGGGCCCAAATGCTTGCTGGACCACAGGAGGAACGGCTCACCGTTTTTCGCAATGTAAGTGACTTTGAGAACACCATCAATACCAGTGCCGATAGTCAAGTGATGCGGTGAGGAGGGTGGTGGTGGAGAGCGGAATACGCCAAACCCAGAAAATGAAATCTCCAGCGAAGTTGACAAGTATTGTGCCCTTGTCAGTCGTGCCTGGAATGGCAGAGGAAATGTTTTCTTAACCAAACACAGATTGTCCGATATGTAACGTGATGTGTCACATCTTTTCATCGCAATCACAACGAAATATTTGTCATATCTTCGTGTCCAGTCGAGAGGACTCTTGACATCAGCTGAAACGTGATAAGTTTCTTTATTAATCGCGTCTTCGATGGATTTTTTGCGCTAATTGCGTGGACAGTGAGAGAGAGAGAGAGAGAGTGTGGATGCAAAAGGACATGGGAGTCTGTTAATAGCCTTCCTCTCACTTTGTCCTGCGCTCTCTCTATTCTCTGTAAATATATATATATATATATATCCTACTTCTCTCTCTCTCAGCAATAAAATAACTCGCACGCAAGCCCACCCACACACACATACACACACCATCCACCCACACACGCACACCCACACACACGGGCTCTCGTGCTACTCGATGCTTCTTTGTTCTCAAACAAAACAAAATGTCCACTTGTGTGACGTGTACATATAAAACCCATTAAAAAGCTAGATGAAGTCGCTTCACAACCTTTAACGGGATGAAAAATAAGGGACAGGTAATTAAATCTGGTCTTGTGCCGGAGGACGTCCACTGGGAGTTGAAGGCCGAGGCAAAAACATCATGCCATATAAGTACTTGAAATCTCCTCTCCAGGGACCCTCCTTATGCACCGCCAAGTGTAATATGCTTCATCATGTCTTATAGCTACTTGAGAACTGTCAATAGGGCTGATCCATAGCTCAGCCCTCAAGTGGGTATCGCACGCCATAGCTACACGGCGCACTAGATGGTGGGAGGGAGAGGGAGGGAGAGGGAGGGAGGGATGGTAGCAGAGAAGGGGGTGATGGACACCAAGTCTGTATTCAGGTCTACGTCGCTGTGGACGAAAAAAGAAATGTTGTTTACGCAAAAACAATATTGTAAAAGTTCTTCGTTTTAATTTTTATTCATTTTCTCCCGTTTCTTGTTATTTCTTAGTTCTCATTAGCCCTGTAAGCGGGTTAATGTTTCTACTTGACGTGTATGATGGATTTCTATTAAAAATGCCTGTTAATTAGCTTACTCATTATGGAAGCTTAAACTCGTAGGATTTCAACTGCAGACTTGTAACAAGGTTATCTGTTTTATCTTTCTTGAAATGTGCATTCACGCAAAATTAAATTTCAGCTCTCTTTTTGTTTTGTTTTGTTTTGTTTCGGCTGACAGACGAGCGCACAAGAAGTTTCACAGATGAGATGAATGGTAATGCCTGACGATATCCTTTATTTATGTTCGTGAATGCCGAATATGAATAAAATCTCTTTTAGAAGAAAATGTTAGCCCTCTCAGCTCCAGGAACTGTTTTAAAGTGGCTAACGGGCGCAAAAGCAAACATTAGAGCTCGGACATAAAACATTGGAGAAAATTGGCACAGAAAAGTTAGAGCAGATCAAAAGGATCTTGAATTAATTGAGGGTTTAAATGACAACCTACCCACCTGCCTCAGTCCAACCGCAATAAACACGTTTCACGTTTGACAGAATCTGCATCTGGATGTCCGTAGAACTGAATGACTAGTCTTAACCATTAACCATTAATGACTAGTCATTCAGTTCTACGGACATCCAGATGCCGATGTCTTCTACGTCTTCTGTCTTCTGTCTTGTATGTGGTTGCTTGACAGAAAGCACTTTGGGACTGGAGGTTGTAGTGTGTGCGGGGGTAAGTCATTAGCCAACGGTTCTCAGAATCCTGTCAGCTTGCACGTAAGTCGGTTTTAATGGCCGCTTTAAGGAACTGTTCTTTCCAGAATTTTTTGTGCTCCTCACTAATTTTCTCTATTTTTTCCTACTGTTCTGCTTTAAATGCAATGTCAAACGAAGTCTTTCAAATTTTTTGGTTTTTTTTTCCAGCACACGTGAATTTTAATGAGCCAAATATTTGTCGCCTTGATGGATGCAGCGAGCTTTTCTGTTTTATTTTTGTTAATTTATTTTGTGTAGCTTCGGAGGGGAATCTGAGTGGTAACCTTGTCCCGGGAGAGCTAGATTAGCGGTGCTCTGAATTTCTCAGACAAAACCCCACGCACGCAGAAACCCCAAGGGTAAGTAGCTCGTGTCTCAGCATATCCACGGTGAGAACTGCTTGCTGTACGCGAAGCCCTCAGACCACACAGCATGTGTAACAGCTCACGAGGGCCAACTGGTTCTGCCATGCACTTGACGCATCATTGAGACGCACAGTCGCAGATGCCGCACGGCGCGTGCTGCAAGGTGTGGTCTGAGGCAGCATCTTTCGCTACAGCAAACTTTTTTTTTTGTCACTAGTAACTTAGCAGTACTGCAATGAGCAATTTGTGGTGATGATCTTTAACGATGAATATTAAATAGTTACGCATAATCAAATGCCTTATCTTACAGCTGTATAATCTTTATAGGAGATATTCTTATACGTGTTCTTGTTTCTCTCTGTCTCTGTATCCAGATGTTTTTATAAGAAGTCTTAAAAACTAACGATTCTATTATATTATGTTATTTTATCATCATCATCATCATCATCATCATCATCATCATCATCATCATCATCATCATCATCATCATCGCTATCGTTGAATGACACCACTACGCTCTCACTCTTGGCCCACGAGAACTGGCAAACTCATATCGTGTCTGGCTTTCCGACAAAAACATTATTTTTTAATACCTGCTGAGGGCACCTAGAGAGCAAGGAAGAGGTGGAGTGGTGGGTTGTCGGTGGGGTTGTAGGTGGGTTGTAGGTGAAAATAGAAACTTGGCAAGATGATGTCATCATCTGAGACTCTTCTGACTTTAAAAGTCTTCAGTTTTTTTTAATGCAGCTAATAATGTGATCATGTGGTGGGGTGGGGGGTTCTTTGCAACACTTTGTGTGGGGAGCGGCCGACACAGATCATAGCAAGGCGCAGCAGGTTTATCTCATTTATTTCTATTTCATTTTCAACTTTTTGACTGTTATCACACAAATAGATTTTTTCTAACCGTTTAAGTTTTTTATTAGCTAGTTTGAGAAGTCACGTGGTTGTCTGAGACAAAGGCATGGAGAAGTAGGTTGACAGAACGACAGAGACTAGAGGTTCATCTCTCTCACTCTTGCTTGGGTAATGTCACCATTCTCCTATGTGTAACCAATTAATACCACCACCCAAACACCACCTGGATATATAAAGACTAATGGAGTAAACACTACAGAAAATCGTGATGCTTACACTGCATCAGCGGGCGAATACTTTTCACGATTAAAGTACCGGCCATGGCCCAGTCCCTCCGTGTTGGTGACCATGCCGACTCATTGGACTTGGAGAGGAAGATGGGCGCCATCAAGTGGATAAGCCAGAGACAGGACAATGGATATTGACTGCAAAATAAATTTCTTCCCGGTCAATCGAGGCTCGGGTCAACAATAACTGTGCACCCTACCGGTAGGATCCAGGGTGGGGATAGAGAAAAATATGCGACTGGAACCAAAGCAGCTATAAGATTGAGAGAAGGAACATCCATTGCTACTTGGAACGTTCGCAAATTACATTAGTGCGCCAAAGGAAAATATCTTGATTGGTGGAAATCGTGATACTGGTGGAGATCAGATGTCCAGTATTTGGGAGACATAAATTCTGGAACAGTGGAGAGGATGCCAGATACGAGTACGGAGCACGGAGTGGGCTTCCTCGTACATAGGGAGGTGGTCAGAGCCGTCATCAGCTGTGAACATATCCAGCAGGCTGATCTCCGTATGCGTCTCTGCCAAACCTCATCTCACTATTGTCTAAGTATATGTTTCGACTTCCACGCATAGACACGACAAAGTGGAGGTGTTTTACCAAAAACTAGACAAGGAAACAAAAGCAGCATCAAAGGACATCCACGTTGTACTTGGTGACTGTAACACCAAGGTTGGCCCTGATGCCTTCCAGTGATAGGCAGGAATGGTGGGTAAATTTAGCCTTGATAAAACCAACGACAGGGGCTTCAGACTCAGAACTTGCACAGAGCCATCGACTTACCTTAAATAACACTCATCATCCTTACAAAAATCAAGAACGGAATCTTGACACTTGCCAGATTTCTTGAATCGCCAGATGGATTAGTTCCTAACCAAGTCATCTTTATCCTGCTGGTGAGACGCTTCAAATCCATTTTCAACAAAGCCAAGACGAGGGTAAATCCAGATGCTGACTTAAGCAATGACCATGTCTTAACGAGCCTGAAGTTGAAATCGTTTTCAAGGCTACAGCTGGAGGTAAATTCCTCCACTGAACCTGGTGAAGTGTGATGTAGACACCCTCGCTGGAAACAATAAACAGGTACAACTGGCAACAACCCAGGAAGAAACAACCCTGGGTCTCGAAATATGTCCTAGATCTCTGAGACCATAGGAGGGTCTTGAATAGAGAAAGGAAAACACCTTAATGTAAAGAAGTGAAATAAGGAAAGGAATAAAGGCATCTAGGGAGAACTGGACTGAGGGCTAGTGCCAGATCATAGAAGAGGGAACGGCATGAGGTTAAATTTTAGAAAGGCATACCAAGTACTCAGGACCATCACCAAAACAGATCAACGGCATTGGCCAGGATGGACAATGGTCTGGTGCAGACAGAGCATCAGGATTACTACAAAATTTAAACTGTACAGGTCCCTTATAGTACCCATCATACTGTACATGTACAGATGTAAAACGTGGACTTACCTATATGGAGAGGAGAGTCCAGGCATTTAAAAACAAGGGGCTCGAGAGGCTGCTTCTGATCTCGGGCAAAGAATATAAAACCAACGACTTTGTACGAAGCACGATTGCCCTCACATTTGGTCACCAGGAACCTCTACTTGCAACAGTCGAACAGCGTAAACTGGTTTGGATTGGCTAAGTGACCAGGCACGACACTGTCCTTCAAGGTATCTTAGAGAATGGTCGACGCCGTAGTGGCCAGAGAAGAAAACTGACTGACAAACGTGAAGGAGTGGACTAGCCATTCTGTACAGTACCTGCTTGCCATCGTCCAAGACAGGTGTGAGTGGCGGGTTTTGTCATCTGTCCATGTGCTCCCACCAACGTCCGCTACCAGTCGAGGAACTATTAACTAAAAATGTGAACATCCCTTCTCGTTCCGCAATAATGTCTGAAAATGTGGGTTTGTGCAAAAAAGACGTTTTTTTGTCAAATACTTGTTTTTTCGCATGATGTAGAAATAAGGGCGTATTGGCGTTTGCATACATATGTGTGAATACAAATATATAGCATAGAAATAGAAATATATTTGTGTGTGCGTCTGCATATGTGCATGTGTGTGTGTGTGTGTGTGTGTGTGTGTGTGTGTGTGTGTGTGTGTGTGTGTGTGTGTGTGTGTGTGTGTGTGAGAGAGAGAGAGAGAGAGTATGTGTCTTTTTTTACGCCGGTAGATGCATGTAGGCGCACCTGTTCCCGCATGTTCAACAAAACATCAAGAAATGTTTTGTGTTCTAATTTCACGCTCTGAGGGGGAAGGAAAACACCATTATTTGTGCTATGAGCCGTAGAAATTAGGTACAACACAGCACGACCTGTTACAACACGTGTGAACCTCCACACTGCCAACACAAAATTGCCCTCTTGAATGCTTCGATATTTTGCTTGAAGCCAGGTGATTACCGCTTCTTTGGCCATCATATGACTATAAAATCGTTTTAATTTATGAATTTCGCCTTTTTTCTCAGAGATAATATCATTTAGTATCGTTTTCCTTCATTTGTTAGTAATAAACCAATGGGACTATGCTAGCCATGACGTCAGACAGTAGTGATTGCAGGAACGGTAGAAACATGTCCCTGCTGAAGGGGTTAAGTCGCCCCCGGGCAGATGGTTGATTATATCCAAGAATAAACTATTTTGTATGGGCATGCGGGATTTATATATAGTCCACAGCTGTTATGGACGAATAAAACGAATTAATATCCCAGAACAACTGCATTAGATAACTGATGACGATAATTCTAGATTACTTCTGTGATCTCTTTTTAGAATTTTTACACTTTTCTGTAATTACTTACACAGTTCATAGCCTTGCTATGATCGCTTACACAATTGTTATGCTCTGTTGTGATCATTAACACAACTTTTACGCTCTGCTGCTTTGGTCACAAACGCCCAGTCTCGTGCGCAGAAACACGACGAGGAAGGATAATGACAGACGACGACAGTTGCGACCACCATCTACCACCATGCTGTTAATGGTGAGCATCAAAAGACATGGCCATGAATGTGTCACGTGACACCGTCTCACGTCTGGTTGTGGTGGTTCCTAGATGCGCTGCAATGAAATTTGCCGAGTACAGCAAGAGTCTGGTGGCTATCATGTTGGCGTCACCTGGTGGTCGATGAGGATGCGGATGGTGCCAGCCGCCTGCTTGTGACAGTGGTATTGAGACGGCTAAATTTCAGTCCGACAGGAAACAGACTTTAAAGAAAAAAACTAAACAAATCAATCGCTTTTTGTGTCTTCTCGCCATAGTCTGAGCCTCGAGCCGATTTCGCGAACGATCAGAAAAGCGTTTTCTCAAGCAGGCGGGAGATGAGGCAAAACCGGACACATGTCCACTCCCTTCGACATGCACACTAGGGGCTCTCAAAAATGCAGATAATTCTTCGTCCCTATTTTTTCGTTAACCCCCCATTAACAGCTATCAAGCAAAGGCAGCTTTGGTGGACAGACTGTTGGACCGGCTGCTTAGCTGACGGGTTGGCATCTCAGGACGTCGCAAGGAAGGATCTTCACATGATCAACGACTTAATGGAAAACTCCCATCGGGGTCTTAGTCAATCCTCTCCTGGTGGCCAGAGATTGGCGCGAGCCTGCATGGGGGCTTGCGAAGACAAGAAAAGCTAAACGATTAATGTGCAACCATTACAATGCGCAAAGCCCATTCAAATGGCTGGTTGCACTTTGTTGTCATCGCCGAGGGAAGAGCTCTGTATGTGAATGTCTATCAGTGTTACGCTTGGGTTCCTCTACACCCTTAACACTGGGTGGCACCTCCGCGAATATTTAATAATACTTATCACCAACGAAATCCTAGGTCGAAACTGTCATTAACTGACTGTTGTCGTCAGGCGCTGCAACTGACCGATAGTCAGATGGATGTCTTGCAACTGAAACTCAGGGTGGGCTGGGATGCTGAATGAGGTTGAAGCGCAAGAAGGGACACAGGAAAGCTAAAAAAATATTGACAGAGGTCCCAGCTTACTGCAGGAAATCAAGTGGAAATCAAAGCGATGGTTTTCGTGAAAATGATCCAAAAAGGCTACCAAACTATAAGATTCGAAAGATTATAGTCTCGGATCCATAAATACGCTACAAATCTGCTTGATGCCACTATATACAATACCCCTGTTTTAACTTTATAGCATAAAATTTCTATCATAACTTATTTATTTGTGATCTTGTTTCCCGTGTTTTTTCAATAAAAGGTCAGTTACACAGCATGCATCAGCATGAAGCATCACGAATCAGTATGCAACGATATTGACTAAATTAAAATGACAAAATGACAAATACAAAGAAAGGCATCAGCATCATCAGCAGCAAATATATTGAAAAATATAACTTAATGTACACATTTCTTGAGCAGTATATAAATACTCGCATAGAAAAGGTGTTCTAGAGTTAGAATCTGTCCAAAGAGAATTCAAATTATGCTTCCTTGTCTGCCCCACCCGACAGTGTGTCTCGGGTATTCACCGCCTTTCAAATGAGCAGGCGTTTCTTGTGCCGAAACTAAAAGATGGGTTTTCGGAGAGACTGGAAGAGCTAAAGCATCTTACTCCATGTTTTTCTTCGGGATATTTTTTTATCCTGTGAGAAAGCACCCTCTTGGTACGTAGTCGGCGGGTGGAAAGCAAAGCCAACACCTGCAAATCATCGTCAGCCTGCATTTGTTGTTGTAAAGATCAGTACTGAGACAAAGGGCTGGAATGCTCGCCGGAGGGGGTTGGGGTGGGGTGGCAATGGCCCTCTAAGCTAGGCCTCTAAGAAACAGTAGCTTGGAAAGGTATAGAGGGTTTTTTGTTTTCTTTTTAAACATCTAGCGTGGAATCCTTTTCAAAACCAGGGCTAAAACAGTCCCACAACGTGGTCTTTGTCTCTCTCGCGCGCACATGCACCCCCCCCCACACACACACAAGATTAGAAGAACCATGCAATCAAAATGATAAAGGAAACTATCTTTTCCAAAAATAAATAAACTGCTTTAGTGGCGATCAAGCGCAGTTAGAGGTCTGACCAAAGTTCTGAGCCCAATGCATGGATCACGGCCAGAAAATGATTATTATACAACTATTACACACTATGTAGCACGATTTTTACAAACAGATTTTTTACATCATAAAATTTCCCAAAACACTTCGTTTTATCTTTAAGCTGTCTCGCGTACAACACAAAAAATTTCCGAAACGTTCCGCAAACTGTTTCTCTAGTGGTGTACATTCCATGCTTTGCTTTGTTATCGGGTTTATTTTTTGTGCTCATGGCTTTTTTCCAGCAACAACTGACACGACAAAGAAAAAAACTTTTGCTTGCTGCAAAATGCTTCTTCGCATACTTAAATAAAAAGTTAATAGAGAGTTAAATAAAAAGTCTTTTATAATAGACACTAGGGTGGCATCGCCCTACCGAACTAATGACATCCCGAACAAATGGAAGATGGAGTTTCCAATGTGCCTTCAATGTATATTTTAAACAGTGAAACAGAAAAAACTTACAAAGGTGTATTATTTTATTGGTCTGCGGCATTTTCAGCTTGGCTGGGTGGTGCCAGTGCTCTGTGTTATCTATGGACAGTGTTTTAGGGTTCATCAGGTTAATATTCTCCACACAACCTCTACTCACAGCTTTGCAGCTACACAAGCTTATCAGCCAAGTATCACAAACAAGTGATTTTTTCTTTAGGGGCAGGATATCATTTCCTAATTTTCTAAGCGTATGAGGAGGACTGGTATGCTACCCGTTCACTGGTATAGACACAATGAGGCGGAACATTTTCCCTCTTGGCGTAAAACCTAAGTAAACACTTAAAAAATGCCACAACAAATATTTTGGTTCATTGTCTTGATCTCACCGCCAGCTTTGTGATGTGAATGCCAAATGGCGCGGAAAAATGACTTCGGCATCAGGTGAAGGTATCGAAGTTTCGTTTTCTTTTTTTTTATTGTGAGGTGAAGGACGTTTGGAGTCCGAAGAGTAATTTTCGATTTACCTGGCAACCACCGGTCGAGCCTGTCGCTCATTTCCTATCCCTGCTCGCTAACAGTGATTCTCCATTTTCCAGATTACACATCTGGTTAGGCAAGAGTCCCCTCGGTCGCTCTGCGTGACTGATTCTCCAGCTCCGTTCCCCCCCTGGGGTTCATCGACCTTCTTCCACTGCAACGACCCTCCTGATAGCCGATTTATCATCCCGTTTCTCTATTCGTTTCTTGTCTGAAACCATAAAAAGGTACGCCCCCCAAAAAAACCTGTTTAATATCTCCAGAAAGTATTACTGTCTACGCCAAAAGAGATAATTTGACCTGAAGTAACCCGTGCTTAATAAAAAGGAACAATTGCTTCTGATATTTGGAGTCGTCGAGGGACAGCAGATTGAAACAGGAACACTACTTGCTAAACTCAAGTCAAATACGATAAAGTGTCAAAAAAAGTGGTAAAATACATCGGCATGCAGTGAAATGCGATAAGATATAGTAAAATGTGATAAGTTACAGTGAAACCAGTGGGATACGGACAGAAGGGAAACAAACTAAGGAGGCTTGTGTCTCACTGGAGGGTTTGAAAGTTATTGAATGGAAGAGGAAAGAAAACTAGTTGTGAGGAAACAAACTGTCGGTGCATTCGAAGCATCCTTGTATATGCGTGCGTTGGGCAAAGTGCAGGCACGTGTGGAGAGGACGTGTGTGTGCGCGTGTTGCGAGGCTGTAACAGATCGTTTGACGCACGAGGCCGTCAGATTCCACCGGCCAGTGTCATTCCCGGTCAGTCTTCTGACATCTCCTTCTTTCTCTCTCTCTCTCTCTCCCGCTGAAAGGTGGGGACAGCTTCGCATTGAGACCTGGAGTCCATTCATTTTCCCCTCTGTTGTCTGGAAACGGATTCGGCGGCCAAAGAGAACGGTTGTGGCCGCTCATCTGAAATGGCAATAGCAGGGAAAGAAAAGGGGAGGGGTGCTGCTGGAAACACCCATGACCCTCATACCCGTGATACAGACAGAATTTTCTAAAGTTTCATTGTCTCTACCAGGCGATTGCCACCCCCCACCGCCACCAGCCCCGTTATTGAGCTAACTGCTTGTTATCGAAGCGAATTCTTCCATCACTTCTTTATCATAGATAATGGGATTTGCTTCATCGTTCAGGTTCTTGCTACCTAACCCTTTTGAAAGCTCTGCCTTTACCACGCACGTAAATTTCGTGTTTATCCACTTAAAGATCTGTTTGCATCTAGATTAATGAAAACAGCAGACCATATTTGAGGTCCTTATTTCAACAAATTGTTTTCTTTATCTTGGATGGAATATAAACTGCCACGACTTCTTCTTATTACTGATTTTTATAAATATTTGAAATCGTGACACTTACTCTACTTCTAAAGATACGATCTGTTTTTTTCTGAAACGATAATTTTTGTATTTTTGAAAAGTATAAAATCTTAGTGCCTGAATTCACAGTGACAGAAGCCGGGAGGTTGTATGTCCGAGACTGGATGAAACTTCAGTCAAATCTTTCTTGAAGACGCTGGTTGTTATATAGAGGCTTAACTTACGGCCTGACATGGTAGTCTTATTTATTGTCTAAGTCCCCGAAGAAGATTCCTTCCACATCAATGTTGTCTTCATGTGGAATGTAAATCGAACTGTGGTCATCAAATCACCCTACACGTGTCTATACTGTGGGTCTATGGTTTCATGTCTATAAAACAAGGTAAAGGTCGGGTCTTGACCTTACGTGCCCGCCATCTGAAGCCGTTGCTCCAGCCAGTTGGCCATTTGTTCCCCCCCCCCCATGCTTGTCTATTGTGTGTCATGTCTATGCGCGTCTATATTAGTCTTTAGCATCGTTTCTAGTCTTACTGTCAGTTTTCAATCACGCACTTTTATAACAGACTGAAGAAAAAAGTGTTTCGACGATATTAATAATAATAATGATAATGATGATGTTGGCTTGTATAGCACCAAATCCTGGCCTGTGGACAGCTCAAGGCGCTGACGTCAAAATAAGATGACGTCAAAATGTGGGTGTGTAGCGGGCCGTCTCCTCCACGTCACAGGGCAGCGACCACATTCAGCAGAAATCCCAGAATCGAGAAATCTTGGCACCATTCACTTTTGCCCAGTGGTGGCATCTAAAATACGCCAGTAATGCATTATTCCGAAATAATGTGAAAGCTTGATAATTATTCTTCCTGCTAGTGCACGAAATAGGCATTTTTTTCTTGCCTGCAGCTCTATGAGTATGTGCGAAATGTCTGAGTTCCTAAACTGGAGGTTTGCTTTGCTTGATTCCATCATGTGGCTTACGAAAACTATGTCTTCTTCCCACTCCTTCTCGTACTTTCTTGAGTCTGCTGTGCAATAAATATCGTACCCAGTTCATGGATTATGTCTGTCTGACATTCACCCGTTGGTTACCACAGAGCCCAAAACAATATGCCACTGTCACTTACACAGCATTAAATCAAGGCAAAAAGAGTGGAATTTTTCAAATTATTTTCAATAGAATCTCCATTACTCAAGCACTTACACAGAAAAATCCCCCCCAGCTCGTAAACTTCATACACAAAAAAATTATAAGATCTTTCCGACAGCCTTGTGAGGACCTCGGCCCGAGTAATAACATATTCTTGACACAAATTCATAAAAATTCTAAATGTCGGGTCTGACATTAAAACTCACTCGAGATAACATGCTCCAGACACGACTGAACAGACGAGTGTTTGAGATTGTTTGTGACCCAGACACGGATTTTTATTTAATCAGTCAGCAGCAACACAAGATAATGGTGTTATCTGACAGGAGATACACCACATATATGTGTGTACGAGTGTGTGTCCGTGCTTGTCAAAGGTCGATTGGAGACAAGAGGGGTGGTAGAGAACAGTAAAGAGTAGACATCATCGTGTGTGTGTGTGTGTGTGTGTGTGTGTGTGTGTGTGTGTGTGTGTGTGTGTGTGTGCGCGCGTGTGTGTGTGCGTGTGTATTCCCCGATCAATTTTTATGCCCAAGCTTTCGTATCTCTTTGTTTAAAAAATTTAACAGCAAAAAGTTGTTCACCGTTGAATGGGCCAAGGATGTTCCTCCCAAATCACATGCATCTTCAAGCAGTAAAGTTTATTTCCTCATCCTTTCACACGTGTGATTAACATTTATTGTAAGCATAAAATATTGATAACACTTCTTGCCCCTCTTGGGTGGGACAAATCAGCACTCCAAGGTTTCCAGCGAATAAAATCCGCCCTTGTATCAGACGATGATGCATCCAAATGCTGGGAGCAAAGTGAAAAGTTGCTGAAGAAATGATGACTGAAACTTCTTCCTACGAAGGGGAAATGTTTTTCTTATCTCAAGCATCCATCACTACCCAGCATTACGCATCATAAACGCTTGTTTATTCATGGGGTAAATGTGTTGGAGGTGCACAGTGTCCCTGGACACAGTTCTAAAAACAGTTTTCTGTCTTTTTTTTTTTTTTTTACTTTATGTGCATTTTTCCATCCCATTCCCTAGTGTGTTTCATCTTCTCTCTATTTATTCTTTAGGTTCTTTCAACTCGAGTTATCTCCATTCATCACCACAAGAACACAATAGAAATACCTCTTATTAAGCACACCTTATTTGTGCATATCAGGGAGTAAAATATGCAATCATATATCACATATCTGTTTCACCAAATTTCTTGAGTTGACAGAGACAAAGCCCTCTTGAATATGAATAGCAAATAGTAGTCATGCATGGCCGATGAGAGACCTGCTCCATGCCCCGCTGACATTTTTGCTATATCAACATCCATTTTCTTTACTAAGATTAATACAGTGCTAGAGGCTAAAGGGAATCAATGCTGTCAATGTCCACACATGTCGAAAAGAGGGGTTTGTCCGTAAAGATAATCACGGAAACAGCTGACACTACACCACGGGTGTGAGTAAACACAAGCTGTTTCCCAGTTCGATGATAGTGTAAAAAAGACAAATAATAAAAACAACAATTTTTCAGTGTTAGACGTAAAGCTGTCAGGGTGTGTGTGTGTGTGTGTGTGTGTGTGTGTGTGTGTGTGTGTGTGTGTGAGTGAGTGAGAGAGAGAGATTAAAAGTGTGTTTGTATGTGTGTGTGTGTGTGCACGCATGCATGCATATAGGAGCGTGCGTGCGAATGTGTGTGTCACGTTTTGCCTCACTTGAATATTATTGTTAATTTTGTGAACTAACAAATAAAACACTACGTGTGGATGTTTGTCGTTCACTTTGCCTTAATATTTCGAGCCCTCATTCATTTACACGTGCGCACACAGACACGTGAAACGTAATAGATGTTAGACACGAGGGCAGTACAAAAAATAAAATAAGACGGACGCACAGTTAATATTTTTTCAAAAAAAATCAGACACAATCGCCCGAAGAGCGAGATACACAATTCTCACAGAATGACAGTACAGTATGTCCCCATCTTACCAACAGGTTCCGTTACAGGAGGCTGTTCATGTGTACATTTGTTTGTTAGTCGGTACTAAGGGGGGGGGACGTGTGTTGTGATTACAGTTCAGTACATGTACAACCAGCTCTACTTTCGGACGTACCGATATAAACAATTGTTTTTGGTTGTTTTGAATATGCTTGAACAACCTTCAAGTACATGAAATAAAGTTTATAAAAGTTATAATCCTTACGAACTATTTTTGAGCTTGACAACTTCGTTTGTATATTTGCTTATCTGTACTAAAGTTCGTAGCTCGAACGTTCGTAAGTAGGGGACTAACTGTATGTCACGCAGATTTTAGATAACAATTATTTTCTTCTTGATCATCGGAAACCTACAGCACGTTTTCAGCAACAAAAATAACTGTAACATCGCACTCTCTACACAAGAAAACCAGAAGCACTTTACCGCCTACATAAACATCCAAACAGGACAATCTTTAGAATACAAGGTGTTGTCTGCAGTATCTGCTGAGCTCATCTTTCCTCAAGCTGTCGTCGAGAAACTCGAGTCCCTCGGCTTGGAGCCTACTGGGGATAACACATGTTTATCATACGTAAACACATCAGGTGCAAGAATGTGTTCATCGTGTATATCGCGAGTCTGCGAGCTCCCTCCGTGTTGAATCTACGTAGACACACGTTTATCCGACTAATTAAATGTTTATGAACATTTTTCCTGCAGGAAAGTGTTTTTCTAAGCTCCTGCTGTCCACCCTTACGATCCTTTGAGCTGAATGTCATTCCAGAAATGTCGCATTCCAGTACTTGTGTACAGAGTATACGTCACGTGACACATGTAGATGTATGTATTATGAGTATACGTCACGTGACACATGTAGATGTATGTACTATGAGTATCCGTCACATGACACATGTAGATGTATGTACTATGAGTATACGTCACATGACACATGTAGATGTATGTACTATGAGTATACGTCACGTGACACATGTAGATGTATGTACTATGAGTATACGTCACATGACACATGTAGATGTATGTACTATGAGTATACGTCACATGACACATGTAGATGTATGTACTATGAGTATACGTCACGTGACACATGTAGATGTATGTACTATGAGTATACGTCACATGACACATGTAGATGTATGTACTATGAGTATACGTCACATGACACATGTAGATGTATGTACTATGAGTATACGTCACGTGACACATGTAGATGTATGTACTATGAGTATACGTCACATGACACATGTAGATGTATGTACTATGAGTATACGTCACATGACACATGTAGATGTATGTACTATGAGTATACTGTCTGTCTACTGTCTGTCTATTGCCTCTGGACGGTCCGGTGGCGCAACGGTTAGCGCCTGTCGCCAATACAGTGAAGGATGGCTGTCCTAGGTTCAGTTCTCGTCTCGGGCACGCTGTTCTTTCTCTGCATATAGCATCTGTTTACAGAGCTGACTGCCTTGCCGTGATATAGCCTTAGTTGCTTGCTCGGCGTAAAACACCAATTAAAAAAAATTGTCTATTGACAACTCCTAGAGAGTGAAGTGGGCTGGGTTTCATAACCTTTCTTATTTCCATTTGATACGCAAAAAGTGTCGATAACATACAGAGAGTAAATATGTCCTAACGTGGAATATTGTGTGTGGAAGAAGAGAAACGATCTAATATGGGGTACCCTTGAAACGATAAATAAGGATAAAAGGCGTGAGAGGTGTTCACGCAGTTGCCGTGTATCTTGTCAAGGATGTCAAGCAGGTTGTGCTTCTTCTCTGGCTGCTAGCATCCTTGTCGCCGTACAGACAGCAGGCAGAGGCTCTCCACCAAGTGTCGCGGTCATTACTGACAAAAATCATCTTCCCCTCCTTCCCCCATCGCAGTCTCTCTCTCTCTCTCGCTTTCTCTTGTTCTCTTTCCTCCTCCCTCTCGCCCCAACTCTCTACATACTAGCTAGACTTCTGCCTGCCGTTTCTTTGCTAGAACTCAACATCAAGACAAGCAAAGGAAATGGAAGCAGAGTCTTTTGTATGTACTTAAGCCAGCGTGAACTTTACAAGACCACACTGGGGGACAGAAACTCGCTGTATCAACAGTCTTAATGGTGGTCACCGTAACTGTAGTACCATGCTTGATGCTCACTGCCTGCCTGCACGCGACTAAAAAGTAACAGAGGCAGAGAACAAAAGATGAAAATCGAAATACAGTATGTCTCTTTGCGGGTTTATATATATATATATATACTGTATGTAGAAGACAGTATTTGTATATACTGATATGTGTATGCGAGTATGGGTATAAATGGGTAGGTATGTGTATGCCGGTATATACTTATACGGGTGCGTACATAATGGTAGTATGTGTGTACACGGATATGTATGCATATGAAACTGTGTGCGAATATTGTGTGAACGTGTGTATGTGGCCGTACAAGTACATTTTATGTACATTCTGGCGTATGATGCGACATCAATACAAAAAAGATACAAGTCGTCGTTACAAAAATGTTTCCAACCGATCACATCCCCGGGCTCCCATAACCGTGATTCAGTGTAATTCCCAGACTACGTGACAAGGCCGTGAGGGGTCCGACGCTGCGGTAAACTAAAACAAACACAGGCACCGGAACCGCCTGTCACAGGAAGATGACGGTCACCCGACTTTACAAGCTGCCCATCCCAGGAATCGATCAGCCGCGAAACAGCCCCGCGCCACAAAGTGAATGGGACGGTAGTGGCGGTAGTGGCGGTGGTTGTCGGGGGAGGAGAGAGAGAGAAAAAAAGCTGCGACTCCTTCTGACCTGCCGCCACAACGGAAAAACTAGACCTGCGCATATAGGGGTCCCTCGACCATGACCGGCCTGGTAACCCTAGACGATGCCAATAACTTCTACCAATTTACTGAGCGTTCCGTCCTTATTAGACCGTTCGCATATTTTTTGGGTTTTGTTTTTTCTTTTTGTTTTGTTTTGTTTTTTTCTTTGTTGTTTTTTTTTCTTTGTTTGTTTTGTTTTGTTTTTTTTTGTTGTTTTTTCTTTGTTTGCTTTGTTGGGTTTTGTTGCTGTTGTTGTTTTTTTGTCCAAGTGGTCAAATATTCAAACGCTTGACAACTAGAGAAACGGTTTCTCTGCGCTGGAGCGAAGCCAGTGTACTTGTGGCTTCACAGAAAGGCGGTGCTGAAAATGGTTTGACACTGAAATAATTTTGCAACACCAGATTGTATTTATCTTATTTTAATGTTTTGCACTTTGATTCTTTTCCCCCTTTGCAATGTTCATGCTTCAACAAGTTGACAAGGACAACAGCTCGATCTGCGTCGCGGGGGACTCAGACCCACGTCTTATGATTCTCGTTACAAAACCTATTGAAAAATGATGAAGATGGCAGTTAACAGTTGCAAAGTTCAGTTGGTGTTTGAAGCTGAGCGTGTCCAGCCAGTGTAAATTTGCACACAGGCACAACTTCCTGTTTTCTTTCCCGTGTCCTGGACTTGCCGGTTGTGTTTTCTAGAAACAAAAGAACTCTCACGTATTTTTTGAGTCTTCGTGAATTACTGCTTCCAGACGGACTCCTCGAAAGGCTCTTGACAAACACAGTCTCACTCTGCTGTGAAGATTTCTAGCATTGTGTGTTGAAAACGGCTAAAAACTGTTGAGAGCGTGATACAAGGTCACCCTGAAGTAAAGTGGTTATTGCAAGCTTTATTTATTCATCCATTTATTTACTTTTTATGGGAGTTGATTACTCGAACATGGTAGCTTTGAATTCCACTTGCTTTAGTTTATTTTTCAGCTCTGTGAACCGCAAATCTTTATTATCTGGGAAATAACAAAACAGACTCTCTACTGACGCAGGCTGGTGCATTAACACAGAGCTTCTGCAGAACACGAAGGATCAAAAGTTGTGAGTTCGCATCTCGCCTCCAATATCACGAATAAGTGTTGTCTGCATGTGGCGCACTATTACTAGAACTGGACGATTTTGCTACGATCCATCATCAGTCGACCAACAACCAATAAAATGACCCACCGAATAATACAACGTTTAAATCTCACCACAAACACAAGAGGTTGCTACTCTTACACCAGTTGCAAAAGAAAAAAAAGTATGCTGGTCTTTAAAAGCGACTTTAAAAAAGTTTTCGAGAAGCTCATCAACTTCACTTTACACTCTGTTCAAAGACACGAACCAGCAAGAAATTCCGCTCACAAGTGACACGTGCTTACACGGTCAAAGTGAATAAATGACCAATCCCCTCTCTCATGAAGCCAGAGAAATACCGAGAACATTCCATCGCTGAAGTGAATCAAGGGAAACAAGGAGAGAGACGCATGAATCGACGGCTCACTGCCGAGAACAAGTTCTTTCATCCGCAAGTTGTTTGCTGAGTTCTTTGATGGGCGAGCGCGGGGCTTTCAAGACAAAGACCCACAACGCACGTGCGCCAGACAGAGTAATAAAGGCTACAACATGACGGCAGACGACAGGCAATCAGCAGGAGATAGAGTTCGGCGGAGTGTTTTGTCCTTGAAAATGTCTGGATCAGTCTACTAATAATCTCTTACAGCCCTAAAGACTCGAGTGCACTGCAGGGAAAGTGCGATGCGAACATCTCAAATACAGTCTAAACTGTTCAGCGCCAATACAATGTGAACATCTCAGAATACATCCGGAACTACTCAGTGCAACACAATGTGAATATCTCAGAATACATCCGGAACTACTCAGTGCAATACAATGTGAACATCTCAGAATACATCCGGAACTACTCAGTGCAATACAATGTGAACATCTCAGAATACATCCGGAACTACTCAGTGCAATACAATGTGAATATCTTAGAATACATCCGGAACTACTCAGTGCAACACAATGTGAACATCTCAGAATACATCCGGAACTACTCAGTGCAATACAATGGGAACATCTTAGAATACATCCGAAACTACTCAGTGCAACACAATGTGAACATCTCAGAATACATCCGGAACTACTCAGTGCAACACAATGTGAACATCTCAGAATACATCCGGAACTACTCAGTGCAATACAATGTGAACATCTCAGAATACATCCGGAACTACTCAGTGCAACACAATGTGAATATCTTAGAATACATCCGGAACTACCCAGTGCAACACAATGGGAACATCTCAGCCTGAGCTGTCCAGCGCAACACAATGTGAGTAAAAATAAACAGCCTAAACTATCAAGTGAACAGATGTAAACATTTCAGACTACAGTCTGAATTGTTCAGTGCAACACAATTTGAACATCTCCAAAAAAACAGTCTGAACTGTTCAGTGCAGCAGAATGTGAACATCTCAGAATACAATCTGAACTGTTCAGTGCAACAGAATGTTAACATCTCAGAATACAATCTGAACTGTTCAGTGCAACAAATTTGACTGTTCAGTGCAACAGAATGTGAACCTCTCAGAATACAATCTGAACTGTTCAGCGCAACACAATGTTGAAGATCTCCAAACTACAGTGTGACCTGTTCAGTGCAACACAATGCGAGTATAAGTAAACAGCCTAAACCATAAAATAAACAGATGTAGGCATCTCAGAACACAGCCTGAACTGTCCAATGTAATGCGAATAAAAGGTGAAATAATGCTTTTTAACAATTTTGACATAAAATGAGTAAACTGTCAAATTAATAACTTATTAATCTAAACTTATAAATCGCTGTTTAATTCTCCTTTTTACCGTTTCCCTCTCAATTGCATCACGTTCAGATGTATGAAAATAAGTTCAATTTCTATTTTAATATGTGATTTCGCTAAAACATTAAGCATCTTCACTAAACAAAGCAGCGTGCGGACTACTTGATGTCAAAATATCGGAGGGAAAATCCTGACAGACTTTGCTGACTTCCTGTGAGGATGCGAACAGTTACACGTTAACTCTATCGCTCAATGGCTGTCTTAGAGAAATGCAAAATTACAAACTCTCAGTGCAAGATACTGTTTCTCCAAACCTGGGTGAATACTTCCTTTCCATTTCACCCCCACTACTCCTCTAACATAATCCACTGAAAAGAGAATGAGACAGGTCGTGAAAGGAAGAGAGAGAGAGAAGAGACAGGATAGAAAAAAATAACTAAGGAGTGCTGTCCGCCTCATCCGAAGTTTGGAATCTCGCACATTCCAAGCCTCACACATGTTTCTCGTCTTTAAAAGACTCGTTAATGGAAACGGAAAACACAGAACAAAATAAAACTTTCTTGCGCACAAACTGAATACTCTCGCCGTCAAGAAACATTACAGCATGTCCATTTATAAAAATGCCGCATCTTTTCCATCCTAACTGTTAAAAAAAAGCGCGGCTTGCTTAATAGAGAGTTCATTTTCCCCCCCAGCCACACTCAGGAGCTTGACAACGACCGCCATGATGAACAGCAGAATCGCGTGTTGCAGGCCCTTCACTGGTAATCTTTCAGGGCGGCTTCTTAGCAGGGTGTCCACGCTATTTGATTAATTTGGCGTCGAAATAAAAACATTTTAAAAACTGTTTCGAAAATATGCTCCTCGTAGCTAACTGTTCCCATACTTTCTCTCTTCTCTCTCTCTCTCTCACAGAGAGAGATAGACAGGGTGACAGAAAGAGAGAAAGCAAATTATCTTTAATATATCTCTTAACATGGGATCTCCCACGCACATGCCGGAAAGCTAGCATCCTTAATAAGATGTCTTTAAAGAAACACAAGCCCGCTACATCGCATGTTCATTCACACGCTCTCGTTAATACAGCTTGAAGAAGTTTTTGAAAACGCAAGAGAAATGTAGTCCACTATGTTGGAACTTGTTAAAAAGCTTATTATATAATATAATTTATATTAGATAATCGCAGAGTAATAATGAGAAACCGTGTGACTTGCAGTCCAGTGATCTAGTAGTTATCTCTTTAACATTTTAAGTCTTCAAACGACAAAGAGAGGGAGAGAGAAAGAGGAAGATGGCTTATGATAAAAAAAATAAAAAAACCCAGAGGAATATATTTATATGTACCATCTTTGAGAAGATGGCAGAATTTGCATTGACTGCTTCTAAGGTGAAAGTCGTTCCTTGGCATTTCGTCAGAACGCCATGGAGAATGTTCATTAGGACTTGATAGTCTCTGATGCCGGCGAGGGTCTTTACGTAGGAGGACAGTAACCAGATAGAGGGCCCGACGCCTTCTATCCGCGGATCATGGCAGCATCGTGACGCATGCGTAGTCTCGGCGCAGTCCAGGCTCCTAGATTAGCTTTCAGAATTATATTTCCGGTCCCTCGCTAAATTGCATTTCGTGTCTTCTGCTGCGCTTCTTGCTTACACCCCGGGTTTGACCTTTGAAATCTGACAATAATTTTCGTCTGCTGTTGTGGCTGCTCGCATGAACATTGCGAAGGAAAAGGCTAGGAAGAAGAGATGGAGATGGTAGTGGAGTTGGAGGAGTAAAATGCGAAACTAATGGCGTTGGAGACGAAGCAAGATGGCTGCCACTTCACACATTGCGCGACCGACTTTCTAAGGCTTCGGATTGTTCCGTGGCGATGTTCTTATCCGGGTGCAGGTACGGTGTCCACAGGAGGCTAATACCCTGTCGCGCTTGTATCAGCAACTGATTATCATCAAATAATTACCTCTTTAGCACGTGCCACTCCTTGTCGTTCTCAGTTGCTTTTGCGCTCCTTGACAAGACCTTCACTTTTGACCTATTACTCTTCCGACGGACGCACTGCTATTACTACCCCGTCCTCACGTCTACCGCTCCAATCACAAGAAAAATGTCAAGATATAATTAAAAGACCTTTATAGCCGTAGTGGCATTGAGCCTGAGTGGCTCACCGTGTCTAGAGATCGTCAAGGGGCAAGATGGAGCCCAACCTTCTCCTTCCACAGGCTTTACCTCCCCTGATAAATCGGTTCCGCTTTACTGGTCGTTAAGCAGGGGAATGTTCCCGCCACAAGCCCGAGCGGCTTTTGAACCGGTAACCTTCTGTTGAATAGTTAAGCTGAAGATTAGGGTATAGTTGTTCGGATGCTGTTCCTGATCATGTTTGCTATTTCATAACCTCAAAGACTCTGGAACGTAGTCTTACAATAACGCCATTAGCACTGAATCAAATCACGTGGTTACTACTGTAACTCTACAGCGAGGTTGCATGTTGTAAGCCTTCTCCAAGCAACTTTATTTTCTGAAACAGGGAGCGCTTACTCCATACACCTACAAGATCTTCCAATGTAGAGAGGTCCCATATAGTGGAGAGAGGCCTGTATGAACATCAGATAGTCGAGAAAGAATATCGGCTTGGTGAGATAGCAAGAATACCATGAGATAGCAAGAAGGGTATGTATTCATGGTCAGATAGTCAAAAAGCACATAAGCAGGCGCAGATAGTCACGAGGGCATATGGGTATGATCACATAGCCAAGAAAGCTTACTGATATGGTTGAGAGATCTTGTAGGTGTGATCATATCGTCGTGATGACATTTACACATGGTCAGATGGTCGTAATGACATTCAGACATAGTCAGATAGTCGTGATGACATTTACAAATCGCCAGATAGCTACCTCTTTGCCCTTTAGGTTTTACTTTAACCGAGTACGAGGCAAACAGGAAGAGACTGCTTAAATGACGGAGACGGACCAAGTCCTCTTTTTCCGGCGTCAACACCTTTTGCCTCAGACAGCGGCTTAGGCTCCTACGGGAAGCGGTGGCGTGACATCGATTTCAGAACCACCAGAGACAGCACCACGGGAGCTGCACAGCGTAACGGGACTGTCTCGCATGCAAATTTTTTTTTTGGTAATGAATCCACTTGCAAGAACTGAAGGACCTCGCAACACATTTCTATGTCGCTGTATGTAGTCATTTTATGAATTACACGGCGACAGACAGCGGGTTTTATTCCTTTACTCACATCTGATTTGGCAAACAGTCAGGTAATTCAAGACCCATGCAATCCACTCAGCAATTTTAAACATGGCCATCTCTGTGCTTTGCGAGTGTGAAAAGGCGGGTCTGATCATGGACTTGTATAAAGTCCGTGGTCTGATGGTCCTGTGGCAGTTTAGCGACCTTTAATAAATCACTCAATACGAAGGACTTTCTTTGAAGCAAGGGACACACGATACAGACAGAGACAAAGGGAAACAAGAATAAAACTGACTCTACAATGATCAAATTCCCGGGGGTGGCTGATGCACTGCAGAGTATCAGTGCGGCTCTTTGTGAGGAGCAGAACGAGGCACTACCGATAAACGGACATCTCCCCCAGAATCCAGAGATATCAGCACGTTGCTATGCCATCAAAGGGTACAACATGCAGCCTTGAAATCCTCGTATACTGTGTTAGTGAATTAGTTAAACAAAAACAACAAGCCTTCAAGGGATCACGTATTCAAAAGATACGTATCTTGCTTATACTCTCTCTCTCTCTCTCTCTCATACAGACATATAGAGGGGGCGATGATTGAATTAAATTGAACTGAATATTTATTAAAGTCACTCGACTAACTTACAGGATCACACAATAAATTAAAACAATGAGCTGATGTGGTCAATGTCTACTTAGTCTTTCTCATCGAATAACATCCCATAAAAAGTAAACATCGCTACTGTCCTTGTACTATCAATGTTTTCCCTGCATAGTATTAATCAATTCAGGAAAATTAATGGTAGTGCAAAAGAGATGCTCAACAATTTCACTGTGTACAGAAAATTTGTCTATTTATCACATAAATTGTGGTAGTCCCAGCAGCAAATGAAGAAATGTAAATCATCTTTTATAATTACTCACAATGGACAAAGAGCACACACAAATTCATTTTTTTATCAAGCAGACGTGCAGTCCAATTAAAGGAAAAACAGAAAAATAAACTATATCGCTAATCAACCATAAATAATAATAATGATCATCACTAAGGATGATGACGAGACAAAAGCTTAGAAACCAGTGATGATTTTGCCTTTCATATAGAGAAAAGTAATAAAAACTAAAGAGAAGTGCTAGTGCGACACTATAAGATGCACGTGTAAAGACACTGATATACACAATATAAACAAAGTACAATCATAAATGTGTGCACTGCAATGATCCCTACACAAAAAAGAACCGACAAGATATTCCTGTGCACGCACTCTGGCACATACAGAGGGAGGAAAGCATATTGTCTCTCTATCTCTCTCCCTGAACCATTAGAGACCAGTTAAACAGAAATCCTTTCTTTCTAATTCATTCGTTTGACAGTGGTCAATGAAAGAATCGATGTGTGCTGGAGAAAGCTTTCAAATGACCCAGCACTAGAAAAAAAACTCCTTTCGTTCAGCGCCACATAAACCTCCCGTTAGCGTCTTGTAACGTCTACTTTCAGACTTAGCGTAGATCGTTTCTTCTGGGGAGGCCATTATAAACAGTAATTATCCAAACAGTTTAAATTCTTCATGTAGGCTTTGTTCTTCTAAACAAACAGAAGAATGAAGTGACTCATTCAAGCGCTTGAAAAGGCACAAAAAAGTGGAAATCCCTCTAGCTTCTTTCATTCCTCGCAACTCCCCCAAGCACAAAGCCAAAATGATTTAAATATTTATCATCCTTTCAGACTCTCTTTCAAAGCGATCGAAGTGTCTGGGCAACATATATTCCCACTTTGTGACTGACTTAGGGCGATCAGAGACACATCTTTTAGAAGGTGCAGCTGACTTTGTCAGTGTACGGCAGAGAAGCTACCATGTAGATGCCATATCGAGACAGTGCATCTTCCTCCATTTTAAACATGCCTGTCTGATTCATCTTTGTTCCAATGGCGCGGGGTGGGGTGGGTGGGATTTTAACATCGACATGGTGCAGTGGAACGAAGGATCGGTCACATTTCACCTTTACCTCAAGGAATGGAGGAGGTTTGGATCGAAGTCGATGGCCATTATAGCCGACCTTTCTTCCATCAATTCGCAGCAGCCACAAGTGGCCTGATACTTCCACAATTAACACATCGACCGAAGTTAAAACAAAAATAATAGATAGCACTGGGTGGGGTACCCTCAGGTCTATGAGGTACCCTGGGGTTGTAGGGTACCCTGTTTCCTGGTTTCCAAATTTCCTGGTTCGAGGTTTGCCTGATCTTTGACTGAAAAACTAGTGTTGGCCATCTAGCAGAAATAAGTAACCAACAAACTAAATAAATAAATATTCTGAATTCAAAATCGAGATGAGTTACCAAACAAAGTAATCACCTATTGCAGCTTTCTAATCCCTAGTGATAGCAAGATATTTAACGATTCAAACTACCAGAGTGATGCAATAATGATTTCTTTTTTTAACGGTAACTGTCACAGTAGGAGACAATATTTTCAGTTGTATTCACAGTTTTTTCTCGCGGTTTTATGATTTACGAAAGAAAACAAGGTTCGCGCAAATTACTTTTTTTCTTTCATGCCAGAAACTCGACAACACACATAACTTTGCTACAAAAATTTTAATTATTAACTCATTCAGGTCTGTCTGTCTGTCTGTCTGTCTGTCTGTCTGTCTGTCTGTCTGTCTGTCTGTCTGTCTGTCTGTCCGATCACTTTGGTCTTTGAGTTTCTTGGAGTGTGGTACCCACTGTGTTGTTCAACACATGTTTTCCTTGTACCCACCTTCCCTCTCTTCGTCGTGGGTGACTGTTAAGCTGGGTGACCGACCTTTGGCGTTGTGCGGCATATAAATCGTGTTTGTGTCCTGCACTCGGATAATTATGGCAATTAGAATTAATATTTACTGCAACTGCAATTCAACGGGGTGAGAAAAGCCATAGGAACATGTGAAGAATCACACAAATATCTTTTTTGTGATCTCGCTTCGTAACCCGACTTTCTACTACGTAGGATGGAAATCTTTTTTTTTAATGTAGATAAAGGGTCAAGAAGCTAATTACAGGTAATTATCAAGAGACTAATGAAAGATGTTGATATTAATGATTAGGTTAAGAAAATGCCAAATATCTTTGTTTACAATGGAATTCTATTACATATAATTCGCATAGTTTGGCTAGAAACCATTGAAGACCTACATCGGGGAAAATGGATTGCTTGGATTGTCAAGTTGATTACAATGTCTGCTCTTGAAAGAGATGAAATAACAACGCGTTTTCATATATATATATATATATATAGGCATGTAATGATACGTTTACTATTGAATGGCAGAGCTATATGAGAAGTTCCTCATCTTTTAAAATAAATTGTACAGCAACAGAATAAATATCCAACTCATGAATACAGAATGTAGCAATAACGTAAAGATAACACAAAAATCCTGCCTCGGAGCCACATAATGCAGACTGGTGATCAAGGGGCTTGAAGAGGTGCTACGGTCAGTGATCAGGTTAAGAAAGTGCCACAAATCTCTGTATCTAGGGTTTTAAGGAAGAGACAGACAAAAGCCATCAAGGGACTGCCAGTCTGGACGCTGATGACATGGATTCGACCATCCCGGGAAACGTCTGATGCTCGACCGCTGCACTTAAACCTTTAAACCTTGACATCACTTGTCAATCTTGAAATACTGTACCCTTTCACACCTTTTCTGGTATTTCTATAAATATTTTTATAGAAATACTGTATGTCCGAGTGGATAGCTTGACTGTAATGCTAAAACAAATAGAATCGAGAAGAAAACCATTATGATGATGACAATAAACATTAATGAAGTGTAACTCGCCAACACAAAAATGTTTTTTACTGGCACAAAGAAGTTTGATAGCATAGGCACTAAAAGATGATTAGGAGCCACTTCGTGCAGTTTCACTTTTCTGTGAAAATGGATTCCCTGGTTATTTAAAATAAGAGGAAAATTTGATGTTGTGTTAAAATAAAAGTGAGAAATGATATTAAAATGTATTTTATTTCAGGTAACCCTGGCAACGATCGGGAACGACTGCTTCAAAAACAGAATATGGTTAGTTTAAACTCTGTTTTGAAACTGCATTTATGTCGGAACCCGATCATATAAACCTTTATCACACGCTCAATTTACGAACTAGAAGGACAACTTTGATATAAAAAATATTGTACAAACTCTCATTTTTTCATACTCCTTCTGTTCTCATATATTCCTTACTGGAAATTCCCTTAGTCTTCCTTTATTTATTTATTTATTCCCTTTTTTTGTTTCGTTCACTCTGTTTTGTACGAACGCGTTACACACACACACACACACACACACTCACGGTTTCTCACTCATTTACTCGCTCACTTGCTACGCTATTATATACTCTCCCTCTCTCACTCTCTCTCTCTCTCTCACACACACACACACACATATTCTTTTCTTTTGCTCATACCACTCTCCATCTAACCTTTCTGAAATAAACAATTCATTACAATTCCATTAACATTTCACCTAAATTCTGTTTATATAATCATTGTCTTCCACCACCACATCGTTATCATCATAATCATCATCATCATCATCATCATCATCATCATAGTAGTCAGGCATGGCATCAGCATTACTCTGCCGATAGGATTGCCCACAGTCTTTTTCCCAGGAGCTCTCGCAGCTAATGGCGGCCAAAGAGCAGTTTTCGCATTTGTAGCGAGATCCTGCACTGATTAGTGTCACTTCAAAAGCCACTCATGGGGTTTGTGAAAGCTCTACCAGGCGAAAACAAAAAACAACTGTAGGGTTATTCTAAGTATCATCCGAGCTGCCCTTGCTTCATTCTCGGCGCGTTTTTTTTTACCACCATTTTTCTCATACTGAGAAACATACATTGGATTCCGGGAGAGACGCTAACGACAGTACCGGCCCTGCTTTGCTACTTAGTAAGTAACGATACCAGAGCTCTTGCTAACCCCCGAATGTTTCGAGTATAAACCCACAAAGTCTTACCTTAACGACTCTCCTCGTTTTTCTCTCTCTCTCGCTCTCTCTTTTTTTTTTTTTTTTTGAATGCGGAGCGACGATATGAGTCCCATCATATATACTCCTGTTTCTGCATCAAACCATGATCCCTAGGGGTCACGAAAGTTGAACGTTCCGTTATTTTCTTCGTGCATATATGCCCCTAATTCCCTTCCAAATTTTTTTCCCGCTTTACTTTTGCTCTTCTATGGATAAATCACGTACGTTTATTCCCATCGGGTCCTTGTACGAAGAATTTTCCGAAACTGATTGAAACTTAAGAAAATTCACCTACTTATGCTTAATTAACACGTGCGATACAAACAGGCGACCTTTTTTTAATTACGATCAGCAATGCCGACAGGTGACCTATTTTCCTGCTTCCGACAACACTGTCTTGAACAGAGGAGTTTATATGAACAGTCTCCCGGACATGACGTCTTGCGCAAAGGATGTGCGCAGTGAGCTAATCTCGCCCCGGAGAACGAGACCCTGTTGATCTTGTGACGTGGGGCGCCCACAGCGTTGATAAACTGGACTATTACCGGCATGAGGCACTGAAACAATCAGGACACGCAGAGGAGGAAAGGAACGAGCAGAAAAAGAGGCATTACATCAGGAAGCAAATCTAAGCTCACTGGCTTTAACAGCCTGTATCCAGGACCGTAATGACGGAAAGTAATGGAGTTATTCACCTTGAGTTTCCGGCCTCGTTAGCTGCTGCTTTGAAACTCTTCGCTCTAAAGTTCTTGGGTGAAGGGAATAGCCCGGGGAAAATGGAAAAATGTTCGTTTTTAAATGAGTTACGTTACCATTTTTTTTTTTTTTTTTTGGTCAGGAATTACTCTGGACTTGTTGCGAACTTTTTGAAAAGTTTGAATGGGATTGACTGTGCTCGTTCTGACGGAAATAATTCAGACACTTGCGATTGTCAAACTGTCTTCAGATTTTTTTTTTACGTGTTTTCTCTTTTATAAACCTATTGTTTGTGCTTGATTGTGTTTATTGTCTCTTTATGAAGCTGACAAGAAATATGTAATTCAAATGCATGTTACTACTAACGCCGAAAGAAAGAAGTGCATTCACGAGCATTGCTATTCTTTATCTGCCCGCTTGATTGTTTGATTAGTTATTTAGAAACATGACCGCCCTGCGAGACAAAAAAGTGTTCTCGTGTTTTATGTTGCCAAGAACGTTTTCTTCTGCCTGCTTTAATCTTGCTACCTTATACCACGCCGTTCTGTCATTGCACTTACGGCCTTTTGAATGCATCTGTCATGTCTGTGAGTTATTACTCCACAAAGCGTGTTCTCCTGGTAAAATAAATAGTGCAGGTGTTGTATTTGTTCGGTCTTCTTCTCTCTCTCTCTCTCTCTCTCTCTCTCTCGCACACACACATTCTCTCTCTCTCTCTCTCTCTCTGAGATCTGTCTTGCATCAAGCTGATTAATGTGTTTCATACGTTGACCTGCCTTCTGCGAAAAGTCCTCATTAAGAGCATTATATACCATGCAAAAAAGAAAACTGTTGGTAATATGTAGCCTTTTATTGCCGTCAGCGTCAGTGTCAGCAGTTTCCTATCTAATGTCAAAAAGTTTACCTCGGGTACCAATAGTACATCTCCGGAAACACCCGTGCCAATCAGTAGACCCTTAATGGCTTTGTAAACACATTCTCATAGCACGTGATCCTTCACAGTATTTAGGATGATAACAGGTAGCAGTCACAGGTGCTAAAGCTCAAGCAAATCGATTCAAAAGTGGTTTATTCCACTTGTTCAAGTTGTCTTCCGGGAATGGGTTCAAGACATCTCTCACACTGATTTAGTTTCTCATACTTTATATCCTTTCAAAAAAAATCCTAGTTTGGGTCACATACAAGCCATAGATTCCACATTAACACAAATCCATCAAATGCTGCTACCAAATAATAATAATAATAATAATAATAATAATAATAATAATAATAATCGATGTGCAGGTCTTCTATATCGACAGCCAGCCCAATATAAATAATGTATTTCTCCTTTCTCTGACAGCATCAGTTTTTCTGTGATCTAAGGTAAGACTTGCGTAGTCTGGGGCTCTCGCTGTGTCGGATGAGAAACTTACTATCAGATCATAAAATAAAAAGTAATTTTTTAGTATAAAATCTTCAAACCCTAAAGCATTCATTTTTCGGATTATTTTCACTTGTATATTTCCCTTAAACACAATTTAGTACATCAACTAATAGCTGCGGATTGTGTACGTGCAACTTTCAGAAACTATACCCGCGAGATATCAGTTACCCTACAGAATAGAACAGTGGCACTAGTGTAAACACCTGGAATATATCGGATATTTTTAGCTGAAGGTAATCGGGGAACAGTCAACCTCGCATGCTTTGACCTCAGTTTCAAATAACGCGCTCTACTCTCGCACGTGCGTATTGAGGATGGAGAGGGATAGTAATAAAAAAAGAAGAAAAAAAAGGTAGTCAGCATTGTTGTATCAAAAAGCAGAACGAGTCGATTGAAAACTATTCACATCTTGCAGGTTACTCCATCTCGTTGTAGCCAGGCGGGTCCCGAGTGCCAGCAGGCAGCAGCTTCTCCCTCCATTCCCTCAGGGACGTCTGGAGCCACTAAGATGATTCTTTACGAAGTGTTTGAGTAACTGATCGTCACAGTGCTAACGATCGCACATTGTCGTGATGCGTGAGTGAGTTTTCGGCTGGTTGGTCACGCTTCACTGCTTCCTTGGCTGTTGGTGTTTCCCGCTGAGTCAGCAGCTGATATTATGTAACGGGAAGCTTGTACAGGATGTTTCAGGTGCGGGGGAACGAACTGTTTCCTCTGAGTATCTTTCTGACTGGGTTGTTTGCAGTTATTTCATGCTGCTTAAGCCTGCGTGGTCTAAGTAGTATCAGAAAATACTTTTGATATAACTGATGAACAATAAAACGGGAATATTCGAATCGCAGGTGCAGGCTGAAACACAGAACTAACAGCCTTCGTGCACGACCTGCGAGTAAATCTTACTTCAACCTTTTGGTCTTAGTTCCTACATTTCTTCACCGAAATCTCTTCCTAACAACTTTAATCAACCCTTTCAGTACTGCGGTGCCAGCAAAGTGCAAAACTCAGGAGATCTACTACATAGGTATATGTACTTTAACAAGCAGGGCCGGCCTCTCGATATGTCTACCCTAGCACCACTCACCAGACAGATTAGCCTGTTAATGAGGCCCAGCATTGAGAAGTTTACTAATGACCAGCCTCACTGGCAAATCACCGCTCATGATAAAGTCCAGCTTGAGATTCCAAAATGTTTCTAGTGTTATACAGGGTGGAACTGGGGGAGTCACTCTAGCCGTAGGCGAATGCCATTGGCCTCAGATCAACAATAATTGCTAAATTTGAGATGACAGTATTTTTTCAAGCGACTTGCATCGTGTCGCCTTTCATTTCTGTCTGTAAAGATGCTGTGTGTGTGTGTGTGTGTGTGTGTGTGTGTGTGTGTGTGTGTGTGTGTGTGTAAGTGGGTGGGTGTGGGTATGTGTGTGGATGTGAGTGTGCACATGCGTTACTGCGTGTTTTGGGATGTGTGTGTGTCTCTCTTTCTCTCTCTGTTCATGTATTAATATTTTAATGTTGAAAGCGTGTGTGTGTGTGTGTGTGTGTGTGTGTGTGTGTGTGTGTGTGTGTGTGTGTGTGTGTGTGTGTCATAAAAGAATCGTATCGTGCAAAGAGCGTGAATACGCGCAGTTCTAGAGATCGGCGAGATTAACAACAGACATTTCTTTCTGCATCTAACAAACTCCGAAAGCGTGACGCCACAGTTTCCGCTTTCGCAGAGCGAAGCACAACGATGCGTGACGGTCACGGTCCGTTTTCAATGAAAGGGTGAGCCACTCCACACACCCCACCCCCTTCTAGTTCAATGGCAGCCAAACACGTTTCTGCTTATTTTGACGAGGAAAAGAAAAGGCCACATTGACAGCCAGTATCGAGTCGGTATGGTTACAGTCAGTGAACTATAAGAAAGAGTCACTCCTGGCACCACGTGAAATGTTCAGACCGCATCAACCCAAGTCGGCGCACATGGAAGATTGAATTACGACTGGCTGAAGCCCTCGCACGCGTCGACATTGTGTCTACCCTCAGCAGCAAGTACCCGAAACGTTCAGGACACTGAGAAGCGGCATTTGAATTCGTTTCCGTCAAACCTCCAAAAGTTCGATAGATCTGTCGTAATGATAGCAATAAAAAAATCGTAATCAAGCAGCCGAACTCTTCAGGTTCAACTTGTTGAAGCTGTCATGGGGGATCGTGACACGGTCTGCCAGTCTCTTTATTAGCGCAGGCGCGAGCTCGTCTGGAGGAATAGACGCTCCAAGAAGACTTTTAACAGAAGGCGGACGCGAGGCAAATGGCAGCAGAGGGAAGGATGAAAATACAAAAGACTCGTTCATGCTGAAAACTCTGCACTTTTAGGGGACTAAGGTCAACCTGTGGGTGACCCTCGTAGACATCGGGAAAGTTTTTGAGTGAAAATACTCTCTTAGAAGTACTACTGTGATTCTGAAAATAGTTTTAAAATTACATTTCTTCTCGCAGAGAGCCGAAAACATCTGCCAAATCCCTTTTGCCCAAGCAAGCGTTTTTTCCCCCTCGGCAAAACACACACACACACACACACATTACTATTTCTAGCAGTTTTGCCAGAGGCCGCGAAGGCGAATCCTGCTGTCCAGCGAATGCAGGTTTTTGTGATGGAGTGCGAGTCATTGGGGAGAGATAAGGCAAGTGCCTAAAAGCATCTCTACCATTGGCTGAAAATTTCCCCATCCAGGTAAAAGCAGCAAAAACGTGGCTGTTCCCACGCCAGCAAAATCCTCAGCGGCAATGACTTGATCCCCGGTGTGTGACCTGCTCACGACCACAGTGCTTCTCTTCCATCACTGGGATTTTCTATCACTTTTGGAATAAATGGTGTCGTTTTTTAATCCTCAGTTTTCCGCATTTCTGCGTTTGAAAGTGCATATGTTTGTTCGAAAAATAATCTGAAGTGGGTGGATGGGTCCACGGGGATACACTTGGTGTACTAAGGTCTACCAGCAGTTACGTCTGCACAATGGTTAATGATAACCCTAAGCTTCTTATGCTATAAAATATGTTGGTTCAATTGCTACATCGTCCACGCTAAATTACTAGAAAGATCAAACCAGATCGCATAATTACAATCGTAATCGTACGAGACTGAAAGGCAAGCAAACACTAAAAGTAATCCTAACGCCAGAAAAAAGTCTTTATCCCTCATAACAACTGCTTCTGAATCTGTGCCCCTCAGAAGTGCAGGAGGTACTGCTACATCCCTTTTCCCTTTCCATGCAAGTCCCAGTAATCTGTGAGTATCCAAGTTGACGTTTGTAGGCGGTTATTTCGAGAACGGGAGTGCCAAACTCACCCAGATTTTCGAAAGCAGTATATCGCTGTGAGCCTCGTCTAGTCATTAGTGAAGGTACGCCTTCTAGACTTAAACAGATGAGGCAGTTACTAAGGTAGATAACTATCACGTGAGGAAGACTTTGTAATGTTATCATTATCTAACGGCAAGGCCAGATACCTAACACGAACTGCTGAAACTTACTGGGACTGAGTAGGAGAAGAGGCAACCACTCCTACTAACTTTTTAATGGAATATTTGATGATTTCGAGCATGCTCAGAGATGTGAAAGCGACAGCAATCCCATCCCTAAAACACACACACACATACACACACACACACACACACACACACACACACACACACACACACACACAAGCGCGCGCGCGCGAACCCACGTGAGCATATATGGTAGGGGGGAAGGTACAAAAGGGAAGCTGATGCAGATGAGAGAATTATAGTGGAGAGGAATAGAGAATAATATCAAGGAGAGGACCAAAAGATGAGATAGAACGCGAACTGATGCTTTGCGCTAATGGTCCATACATTAAGGAGAACTGAATCAGTTGAGATAATCGCCGTTCGATACTGGACCATACACCACCAGGTTTTGCCTGAACAAGTCCCCCCCCCCCAGCGCTAATGTTTATACTTCAGGAACCCTATTCGACATGCCAGACCTTCACTACGTCAAAAGTAGGATGAGTTTATGGAGTACGCGGGGTGGGGGGAAACAAGGGGATTTGCGAGGAACCCGTTCATTTTGAGGCAGACCTCGTGGTATGACCGTTTAGTTCCAGCAGAACCTTGAAGAGTTTCTGCTGGCCGATATCGCATTTCACGAAAACTCTTCTTACGATGCAGGGTCTTAAAAGACAAACATGATCTGTCTGAGTTTGGCAATTGTCCTAATTGTTCGGAAACGCTATCTCTCGTTCTGCCTGCCAAACGTTTTCTTTACGTGCTGACTACGTGCTTTGTGCCCTCATGCTGTCTGGTCCGCATGCTATGTCGCAGGAGAAGACTTTGGTGTCTTACCCGCCGTGGTAAGATAGGAGCATGGATTAGGGCGGGGAGAACAGTTAAAAGACTGGACAGCTAGCTGCTCATCTTCTCTGTGCTCCAAATGAGGAGATTTAGGATAGTCTAACTACTGTGATACCCAAGAAGAAAGTAATCAGCAGAAACGTCCTGCCGATGTTTACATTTTGATTCAGCACTAACACGAACTCAAAATATTCTAAAAGCATGGTATGGCATTAAAAGCAATATGAAAAGAAGCTGTGCTTTGAAAAAGCTTCTGCTTGTATCATTTTATTTTTCTTTATTAAATGTGGGCAGGTGTGTAAACGAGATATATATATATATATATATTCAGACTGCTTTATATTTTCAACATTTCAATCTTTCAAATCTTTTTGTTTTAACTTTTTAGGCTGCATACCAGGTATACGGGGCAAAGGAAGGAGTTCTGAATGGTCTTGGCCAAAAGCCATATTGTAGCTAGGGATGAGAAATGGGCATAGTTAACCTCATCAAAAATAATTTATTTAAATCCCAAATAATTTGCCTCGTCGATTCCTCACGACTTACCTGTTTACTCACCTCTTTGAATGTCTTTTCTCACATTTAAATATGTATCAGCATGGGAGGATCAAAGTGTTTGTTAACGAATATCGTGTACCTTATGAACCATTAACATGGAAGAATACAGAAAGTAAAATACCAAAAGAATGCAATACAATCAACAGAGCAGAATAACACATCGATGACACGAAGCAAAATGTCCGAAATAACTTCTAATTATTCTTAATAACCATTAGTAAACTTGACACCAAATTATTCAAATCAAACATGGTGGGCTTCCAAATATGACAACGATTGCTTGATTCGTGTAATATTTTTTTCGTACTTTGTGAATCTGGAATTTGATGCCATTCCACTAAATCTTATTTATCTTGCCAGTTTGCATGATTCTTAAAATTATGGTTTGTATTTTGGTTTAGAATATCCAGTTTATTCCATTACCTAATATTGTTGGTAGTTTAAAATTTCATCCGTTTCTCGCTCAAAAGCCAACAATAGTAGGCAAAAATATTATTTTTTTAAATCTGCAAACAAGGTAAGTTTTGCTAACAAGTTATCTGAGTAAAGAGACACCGAGATAGCTTTACTGGAATAATTAGCGTCCAACAGTTTCAAAGGACAAGTAACAAAACAACAACAGAAAAGCAATTCTACAGCTTGCGTTGAGTAAGTAACCTTCATAACAAGACCAGGTCCTAATAGCAAAGTGGTGCTTAAAAATATATATATAGCTATCTATATATATATATATAAAGCTAATGGGGGGGACGAGAGAGAGAGCGAGAGAAGAACTCGTGAATTTCATTTTCATGTAGTTTTGTGCGTTAATTTTAACAGAAAGGAAGAACAGTAGAGTATTTCATTTAGGTTTTTGGTATTTATTTTAAGAAAATAATCGTTGTTCTTTCACTATTTTTTTCACAGTGGACATAAAAGTTCCACATAAAAAAATCCAACCCGGTAATTGGACATTTTGCAGGAAGCAAGAAAGATGATGACAAAGAGATAAAGGCAAGGGATTGTCGCAGGAATTGCGACGAACATTAAGACAAATAGAACAGGACAAAGAAGTTGCTGTTCTGACCCGTTTCGATTGCTTGCAACACTCAGTGAACGTTGCTTGTTATTTATTTATGGCACCGACCGCCGGTGTCCATACCTCTCAATGTGGCAAACCCTGTAACTGCTGCTATGAAGAAAGAGAAGAAAGACGAAGAACAGAAAAAAGGAGAAAAAGGAGAACAAATTAAAAAGTTGAGAATCGTAAGCAGAACTTGTATTTTAATGCAAGTACACATGACGGACACCCGCTTTCAAGGATCAGAGATTGTCAGCCCGAAAACCACATGATATTTTACCCGCGTCCTTCATCTCTTCATGCTTCCATTCAGAATGCACGAGACAATGTCTTCACGCGAGCACAGAGAGAGAGAGACGATTCTTTAAGAGTAAGTTCCTACACTTCTTCTGTAAAAGTAAGCTAGCTGAACTAAACTCTGCCTTGGGCGGGTATCAAAAATTGGTGATGAGACTGATCGAGTACTTTGTGTGCCACAGAAATAGTTAATAACAGCTCTACAGGCAAATGGTTATCGGCGGGCTCATCTGGAATAAACAGGACCCGCTTAAAGGTCTGGTACGATGCCAATTTTTATACTGTTTCCCAAAACTCGGGGGTGAATTCTCCCCCTACCCCCTTCCAATCTTGAAATACGCCAATGTACTTAAAGAGATCACACACACGACATCATGTTTGTACACAGATTCACTTTATTAATATGCGATCACAGTTCTCATTAGCTTAGCTGAAGCCTTGACAACCTAAATGTATTATTACAACCCTGATGCCCGTGTTGTTGGCCTAGACCTCCACAAGAAAAAGATGTGATGTCTGCAGGTAATGTGTCGCAAGAGATTTGGGGACAAAATTATCTTGCACTGATCGGCCATGAAAAACACCTGCACCCTAGTACACCTTTAAAGTACTAAATACCTTTACGTTACTAGAGTGGAAATCTCGGTAAATTTCATCCGAAGTATATAATGACCATATTTTCAAGAGCCCTACGTGATTAATTTTGGTGGCGCTTCGGGGATTTGTAGACTATGTGATGTATCAGTTCCTGTCTAGCAGACGACAAAAGATCAGCGAGTGATTGAGCATGCCATACAGGCGGAAAGAAAGAAGAACGAAAAAAAGAGTGAGATGACACAAGACAGACATAAGATAAAGGATGAAGTGTGCGGGGATAGACGAGGGATAGGGAGAGAGACATGAAGGTCTTTGTCACAAAAAAAGGAAAGAAGGGAAAGACAAAGCAAAAGGCAGACAAACCGGAGATTGTGGTGAGTCGCCATATTTTTAACTCACAGGCGAACTCTTGATTAAATTTCTCCTGACTAACACACCTGATCCTTCTTAACGGGCTTTTTGATAACGTTGCCAAGAAGCCAATATCTGTTGTCAGCCCTATCCTTTCCTCCTTTTACATATTATGATCATATTTCCAAGGGAAAGAACTCGTAAAAATGCTTGATGATCTTTGTAAAGTCTCACAAGATTTTCGTTTCTTTTTTTCCTCATATCTGAAGTTTGTAGGTTCGAAATACGTTCACTAAGGGGGAAAAAATGGCCAATGGCCGGAATGATAGGGTTTTTTTCAACTAGATGAGATTTGTTAATTTAGTCTTATTTGATTACAAACGCACTTGACGACTGCAGTGCCACAAAAAAATCAGGCAACTGCACTGTTAACCATCTTCATATTGATAATTTTACTAGTTAAAACAGATAACATACGGTTGCACATCCTCTCTGCTGTTTCAATCGTAAAGCATAGACGATGATAACAATACCAATGTGTGTAGTTATTTTCCAAAGAACCCAAAATGGCGACGCCGTCTTTAAGCTGACAAATGTTCACACTAAACAGGACTCTGGCGAAATTGTGACCTCGCTTGTATTAGACTCGACATTTCAACATTTTGAAGGCTTGTGTATTATACAACTGCAACGTGGTAAACTCTGCAAGAACTTGAAAAAGTACATGTCCGTTATTTTAAGAAAGAAGATCAGATTTATTTCTTGAACGAGTTTAGCAGAAAATTGAAATAGAGCAAAACAATGCTGCATATCGTCTCCATGAAGACTCCCTATTGATGCAAATATTAAAGTGCTCGTTAGTGACCTCAGCTCAAGGGACTAGATGTTTGTCCCTAAAAGTTGAGAAGATACTGAACTAAAATGAAAGAGTGTGTGGTCTCCGTGGACAACGGCTGTCGCTGTAGACGGTGAGGTTCTGTGCCGTCACGTGACCTGCAGCCTAAAAACTTTTCAGTGAATCACTCGGGAAACGTCTCCTGTGCCAACGACGAGGTTGGTCCCTCATTCTGCCTGTTACTGGACTACACAGCCACCGATCTCAGCCCACTTATCAAGCATCTGAAGACTACAGACCAGGGTTCCAGCCCTTAGTCTTGACACCTGTTGATTCAGTCACTAGTCATTAGGTCTTGCTCAATGTTCAAGACAACAATAGTGCGTTCTACACAGTTTACCTCGAAATTGCTATTAACTCAGTATGGTGCTAGATCCTCTTTAATTGATTCAATACAATGCTGTATGATGTATACCAAAAAGGTGTTCAGTTTGTCCAGTATTGTCCTACTGTGCAGTTCATTTACACGTTGTACTATTTAGCAAAGTTGTAACCATTAATTGCTAAAGGTTACCTTGTTTTATTCCAAAAGTGGTGTATGTTGCACACGTTTTACCTACAAAAATGTTGTATGCTGTATAGTTAGCCCAGAAATTACTTTGTACGTTATCTATACGTTGTCCTGTGTGGTTCTACAGGGGGGAAGGAACTCACTGTATACTCTAAGATGTATACAGCGTTTCCATACGTGTGTTGTTAGCTGCACACAGTTTACCCAGTGTAGCACTGCATGCTACACAACTTACAAAGGAAAGCCTTGCGTGTTGTACACAATCTACCAATAGAAGTACTATATGGTGAATGCGCTTTGCCTAGATAAGTGCTGCAGGACGTACAGTAGAGGTTCCTTGTGTCCTACGAGTGTGGCAACCTTGTTTCGTACGAAGTCGTTGGTTTTATGTTCTCTGTATGAGATCCGGAGCAGCCTCCTCAGGCACTTGTTCTCGAATGTCTGGATTCTCCTTTCCGTTTCGGTGAGCAGAGTCCACGTGTCACATCCGTAGAGCAGGATCGGCATTACCAGGGATTTGTACAGCTTGTACTTTGTAGTGAACCTTATCTTGTGGCTCTGCCAGATCCTATGGGGCTTAACCGTTGTCGCTGTTGCTGCTGCGATCCTGATGTGGATGTCTGGCGTGGAGCTGCCGACCTTGGAGAGGGTGGCTCCTAAGTACTTGAAGCTGCTTACTACTTGATCACAACTTTGCTCTTTTCAGTGCTGGTCTCCCTTTTATATGCGTTCGAACTACCTGTCAGTCTGTTGGTGAGGTCTTGCATTTCTTTGTTAGTACCTGCTAACAAATCTCTGTCGTCTGCAAAGCACAGGTTGCAGATCGGTCTTCCACCAATTGAAATGGAAGTGTGATGGTCGTGGAGGGTTTTCGCGCATGATGTTCTCCAAGAAGATATTAAACAGCACATGTGATATAAGGGAAATCCTTGACATACGGCTACTGTGGTGCTACTGTTTAAGTTCGTATTCGGTTATTCAACAGTACTGAGCTAGTTGAGATTTTATATAGCGCTTCGATGACTTGATTGATGCCTTCTTCGATGATGAATTTTCGCATTACATGCCATAGCCTCTCGTGCCAGACTCTGTCAAATGCCTTTTTAAAAGTCAATGAAGCTGTGGTAGAGGTCCTGCTGATGCTGAAGATGCTTTTCTATAAGGATGCGACAGTTGAAGATTTGGTCAACTGTTTCTGCGGGGTCTGAAGCCAGCCTGCCAGTTCTTTCGCTAGAAGTTCCTCTGCGCTGGGGCTGATGCGCCTCTGTATGACTTTCAGCATGATTTTGCTTGGGTGGCTGATAAGACTTAGGGTATGACGTACGTGTTCACCCGTACAAGGGCCACACGCTGTAAACAGTTTATCCAGGAAAGCGTTTTATGTAAATGTACACTGTTTACCCTTTACAGACGAAAAGGCAAGATGAAGGCTTCAGGAGCACTGACCTCTCACCTGCACGAGGTGATCGACGCAAGCCCATCACCCCCACCCTCGGTGTCCCGAGAGCCGCAAGTGAGATCGAGATGAGACGAGATTTGACAGGACTACTGGACAATAACTACTCTACCTCTTTGCAGTCACGTGGCGTAATTGTGTCCCTAAGGCAATGCTCGCCACAAACACGTTGACGCTCCAAAAATAAAAAACCGTTGGGTGGATGTGAAAATATTAGGAAAAGGGTAAAAATGGTGTTTGAAATCAAACTTTACGTTAAAATAAATGGGTTATGTACTGCCTGTTCCTTAAGGCAGAATAAAAATGGGTAAGTTTTATCTTTCCATTTTTTAATGAGGCCGGACCTATTTTTCTTGGGTTTTTTTAAAATTCTTCTAGAATAAAAATCCATTCTGTCCTTTTCCACAAAAAACTGAGTTAAACTTCACCGTTGTAGTACAGCTCAATTCTTCATTTCGTATTTACGATGGAGACTTTTGTTTTACAAGAAAACTGTACAGCACCAAATTGGGGAATTTGTAATTTAGATTTCAAAAAAGATTTCTGAAAGCTCCATGTCAGCATCATTAGGACAAACATTCGTTTCTTTACATCAGGCCATAAAGCATTTCCACCATCGCCAGCGGCGACGTGACACTCGATATACTGCAGCGATCTGAGGGAACATCAGGACATACGTCTTCGACAGAGAAAAAACGTTAATGAAGTCCTCAGCAGTGAACTTCTTAACGAAGTTGGCCTAAAGTGATTTTGATTTTCTTTTTTTAATTCTTGTTAGAAAAATAGTGCAAGTGCACATTTTTTATGATTAAATTACAAAACGTGGTCGAATTTGTTTCTGGACGAATAGTAAATGTCACCTATCATACCCTGCAGAAAGTTTTCGCTAAATCTATTTTCGATTTCGGTCAAACGACAAGCTTTAGCTGAGCTTCCGTCTCATTACCTTCCACCCTTAAGCCCTTTACATGATTGTGCAGCCCATGAATTTCCAACAGCATTGATTTAATCTTCAGTGGAATGGAATAATATGGCAGCGAAAGACTTCTGGCTAAAATGCTCGATTTTTTTTTCAATGCAACAACAATAGCAACAAAAAATAAATTAATACATGTCCGGAACAGTCCATGAAAAATTCGATCTCGCTTTACCAAATTACCCATGATGTTAGCTCGGCAATAATTTTCAGGCTTTGTGTTTTGTGAATACCTGTCGAAAGTTTCATTTGTTGCAGATCTTTCAGCGTTGAAGGTCATAGCAGATGCACGAGAAAAGAGAAGATTTATGACAGGAAGCGAGTTGATCGTAACCCGCGCGTGCGCATCGTTTTATGACAGCGGCAGCATTTTCAGCCAATGCAAACTCAAAGTAATAAAATTCATCTCGCTGAAGAAGAACAATAACAACAATTCAAAAGGAAAGCAGCCAACGAACAATCTGTTTGTCTGTGTCCCCCCCCCCCCTCGTTACAAAGCAACTAATCAGTCTGTAATTCCACCTCGCTTCTCTTCATCCCACGCAGTAACTCCACAGTACCATCATCCTTAGCTTGCAAAACATTTTACTTCATGCAAGTCTTATTGAAAAATTATTTATTTCTGACACCTTCACTGAACACCTCATCACACTCTCCTCAGTCTCCATTACCTGTGAGACAACGGTGTTATACCAAACGGCATGTTTCGCTCAATTTTCACCTGGAAACTTGCCGCAAACTCAAAAAAATAAAAACAACAGACATAAATTGCGTCAATGTCGTTGCTAAAAATGCTAAAATTGCTCACAAAGATTCACAAAGCGTGAAAAAACATTTCCATGTTCACGCACGGTTTGTGTGAGACCATAGGCAATAATGCGAAGACTTAGTTTGCGCAGCGGGTTGTTTTTGAGTTGTGCGGCTTGTAAAGACTTCGTAATGAGACAATCAAGAGTTACGCACGCGCAGAACCTAACAATAAACCCACAAGACCCCGTACTGAGCACGAGTTGTCATAAGTACAAACACATCAACGCATGAGCATTCTGAGTCCAAAAAAAATTGACGAAAGGCTTCGGGGCTGTGTGTGTGTGTGTGTGTGTGTGTGTGTGTGTGTGTGTGTGTGTGTGTGTGTGTGTGTGTGTGTGTGTGTGTGTGTGTGTGTGTGTTCCCCGTGAAAGACCAGCTTGCATTTTTGTGGTCAATAAATATTGAGAACATAACATTAGTCTGTAAATTTCGGTGACTAGCTCCTGGCTCGAAGACCGTTCTTAAGCGGAGAAAGGTCCAGAAATGTCGGGCTCTAAAAAGTCTTGAAGTCACATTGAGTTGTCAAATGAATTGGCAAACAAGCATGCACTTAGCTCAGAGCATTGACAAATGTGCTAATGTCTCGAATGTTGATTAAAAGCCGTTGGTTTCCGGTTCTCTTTTCACACCGTTTTGCCAAACTTTGTCAAACATTCGTCCAGTTCAGAAGGACATGAGCGCGATCAAGGTTTCAACACAAGTGCAATAAACAGACCGGCTCCGAGATTCTCGGAATGAACGAGACCAAAAATTAATGTAATTCCAAAGCGAGTTAAGTTTATTTCTCTGTCTGGTCTCTAGGATTAACTACGAGCTTTTTCACAGAGCATCAGATTACTTCCAGTTTATTTTCTCCAAAGAACTTTTTTTTTATTTCCTCCAGTACATTATCATAATTTTTCTCCTCAACCATATCTTTGCTATCACTTTCTTCAGCACAGCTTTACGATAATTATTTGTCCTTAGTATCACATCAGTACTATTAATATCTTTCAGCAACAGATTTAAAATTGTTTTCTGTAAGCATTGAAAATATTTCATTGTACTGTTGTATAGGGTGACCGGACACTTAATCCCCGACACTTAATCCCCCAGACACTTAATCCCCAGACACTTAATCATCAAAAATGCCCCCAGTGTTATAAATGTTGAAGTTAAGTATTATTTTAATTGTTAAACTTACTTTGATGTTTACATGAAAATAATTATTTGAATTTGAATTAAATTTTTCATTCACTTCATAATTAAGTTTTTCATTCACTTCATAATTAAATTTTTCATTCACTTCATAATTAAATTTTTCATTCACTTCATAATTTCTTGAGTTGAAATTTCATTTTGAGGATTAAGTGTCTAGGGGATTAAGTGTCGGGGATTAAGTGTCTGGGGATTAAGTGTCTGGGATTCGTTGTATAGTTTGAGATAATGTTCATCGAAGCACCATATCGTTTACAAGTGTTTTTAGAGTGCTCACAAGAATAATTTTATTGTCCTCAGAGCACCAGATCATGTATAATTATTTTGTCGTATCAAGACAGTACGGTTCGGGACCAGCTTGAAATTACCGCAATATTACACTCAATTTGACGAGATCGTGATGCGCTGTAAATGTTTATTGATGGTCACACATCGTTGAACTAGTGGCATGTGTCTAACCTGGCAAAAGGAAATAAACAACACTTCAGGCGTTTTCACACTTTGTGGGTTTCCGATCGTTTCTGACACAGGGGTTATCTTTCAGGTCATGTTAGACAGCAACATCTGGTGAGGTGAAAAGCTGTGGTTAGTAGCCCTGTAATGCTAGAAAGTAAAGAATCACTTACTGAGTTTAAAAAAAAACAACAAAGGACAGGTAAAGTTTCACAGCGGCTGTACGTAGGCATAAGTCTATGGATGATGAACAAAAACACAAAAAAACAGAAAGAAATTAAAAGTTAAGAAAAAGATGGCAGTGGAAGTGATATGGTGAAACAATTAAAGTTGACGATTGATGAAAAGTATAAAATAGAAAATAAAGGGAAGATATATTTTCCTCTAGCCCTCAAACAGTCGCCCAGGTGGCGTAGTCATGAAGCGATGGTAAGTAAGTACTCGATCCGGTAAATCAAGGACAAGCGTTTTGTTTCCATTCTTATACCGCGGTGTCCAGTTTCCACGAATGTTGCTTTACTCCTGGAAACGTAGTCATAAAGCAGCGACAACGATGCCCTTGGGGTCAAGTAACATAAAACAACATCCGTGGGACCAAGACAGTGAATCGTAACTTCGGAGACTTTGAGCGCCCATTGTTGCCCACGGACTACGACTTACCCTCGCTCTATGAATACAGCCCCTGACATTTACCCGCGTAATATCACTATGGTCTTGCCCACGCCTGGCAGAACAAGCAGCGCGCTGTCACCCGGGGTGCCTTGCGAGCGAACTGATCACTACTGCATGTTACTCTTCTCCTGCCTCGCATCGTGTCGTATTATTGGCTCGGACTTTTTTTGGCGGAAGATCACAGCCTGTCAGAATTATTTATAACACATTGTAACACGCTCCCCCTCCTACCTCCGTTCTGTTACCTGGGCTCCATCGTCGGATGGATGCAGTTTCACGTAGTCAAGAAGCAGGTGTACCCCTGAACTCCATCACCCATTGCCCTAGAAAACCCTTCGTAACCACAGTTGTGAACGATGCACTAGACAGAGACTATATAGTTTATCGGTTTTTGTCTCTTTTCAACTACTGGGGTCTGTAACTCTTCCTGTCCCTGCCCTGAAGGTAATGTATCTGCATTTTAGAATTACCGCTCTTGGTGCATAACAGACTCAAGGTGCGACATGATACAGCCTTCATGGTGCGACATGTTTGGCAGTAAATATTTGTGTCATTGGAACAATCCAAGCACAAGGAAACCCGGGCTGTTTCACTGGTCGATGTCTGCATACAATATCAAACGGAAGTTGGCAAGCGCATCAATGACCGGAAATACGAGAGGTACGCCAGAGGAGATAAGAAAGAGTATCCTGGGATTGCTGCGCTCTGTAGGATGCCTGGTGTTTCAGGGTGTCTGAGAGTAGATTGGACGTCTGCTATAAAGCAGGGGGAGATTTCGTTTCGGTTAGCCAGCTGTTTCAGCATAGTGTGTGTGTGTGTGTGTGTGTGTGTGTGTGTGTGTGTGTGTGTGTGTGTGTGTGTGTGTGTGCTTTGGCACATTGACACAACACCACGTTCTGGGTACATCATCATCACCACCACCACCACCACCACCACCATCACCACCACCACCACCAAAAAAAAAGAAATTCAGAGAAACACTTTCTTTCGTCTGCTTGGTTTTCATTTTGTACTCATTTTTTACCGAGAAATCTCTCATTTACGACTTTGTTATAAACGTCCCTGCTTCCGCAAATCAGGCACAGGTTGTGGTAAACAATGATACCACCTGCTACAAAGCAAAGCCCGGCGTAGTAACCACTGCAGGCCTCACAAACGCGGACAGAGTTTCGTACAACCAGGGCGTCCAGTTGGCTTCTGCCCTTTGCTAGATGGCGCTGTCAACAACTTGGAAGAAGTCTTGAGGAACTGGACAGGTCAGGCATCACAAACGAAGCAGCGGTCTCTCAGCTTTTGTCAAGCAAGTAGACATTAGTGGATTTGGTAGAGTGGGAGGTACTTCCAGGCCCATATGGTATTCGGTGCTATGACCATTCAAACTGGCAATCAGTCTGAGCACGGAGCGTGCGCCTTGCAGACCCGGGATGAAGGTAGCTGTGCTGTGCCACTTGTAACTGTCCGGGTGGCTTTGTAAATCAATGGACAGTATTTTTCGCTAATTATCCCATAATGTCGTCGGCTGCAGATTGTACGGCACAACTAGCAGCTGTCGCAGTCTGCCGTAAAGATTACGTCCTGACTGCAGACTCCGATATCGACAAACTTGGACAATGACAGTCTATACGGACGAGTCATTACCTTCATATAACCAAGAGTCCACACAAATGATAATTAACCTGACACGCCTAAAATTTATACGGAGAATTATTAACTTGATATATGAGTGTTTGTACTATAAGGTAGAATCTTTCACAGGGAAGCCGGTGGTCAGAGCCCTGCATCCAAGGCCGGTGACGGGCAGACTTGCCAGTTCGATTTTCGTGTAGCGCAACATGCTTCCCCTTCAACGTGACCAAGCTGTTCAGGAAGTACTTGACACTACAGAAGGTTAAGTAGATAATGTCAACGATGGGAGTACCTGTGCACTGCTCTCACAAAAAAAAAAAAATGGTCACGAGATACGTACGGCGTTGCCAATGTCGACACGTGCCACGCACTCGCCAGCGCGCATGCGCACTGCTCTTTTAAGTGCCGCGCAAGCAAGAATCCTTGTCGCTGGAAAGCCTCCTGTTATTTCCTGAATAACTGGCGTGGCTGTGTGTCTCAAAGGCAAAGAACTGATCTCTAAAGACATACGATGATGGGTATTCTTTTCGTAATATATCTAGTGATTGTTCCCTGCTACACATCATTATATGACGTCACATCCAAGCGATGCATAGTTAAAAGACGTCCCCTACAAGCTACACATCATTATATGACGTCACCTGCAAGCTACAATCGTTATATGACACCTCCAAGCTACACGTCATTATATGACGTCATCTCCAAGCTAAACATCGTTATATGACGTCACATCCGAGCATTACGTCATTATATGACGTCACCTCCAAGCACTGAGACTCGCAGGGGTTTCCTCTATCGCTGTATGTGACTGAATGACTGGCCGGTATGATGTTAAGCAAGATAATGAATGTATGACGAGTGTCCATCTTGTCGGCGGTTCGTAATTCGTTTGTTAGTCGGCATGCATTCTAACTTAAGATGCTTGCTGCCTTTTCTAAGATAAAATAGAGAGAGAGATAGTGTGTGTGTTTGTGTGTGTGTTTGTGTGTGTGTGTGTGTGTGTGTGTGTGTGTGTGCGTGTGATGATTTCACAAAATGAAAAGGAGCAGACAGCCCGTAGTGTGCACAAGCTTCACATCTTACTGTCGCTCGATAAACACCAAAGCTCCATGGAGTTGGAAACATGATCGAATGAACATAAAAATCTTGTAAATTAAATTCAATTTATCACCTGCCGTTCGGAAAGAAGAAGGATAATGTGCTCGGTTCAGCTGTCCAGGTCTGACATAAAACTCCTTCATGTAAATTCCGAAAGAAACATGTCTTTACGACGTAAGCTAAAAGTGGGAATGATCGAGCAGCTACATTTTCAGAAAAGGAAAGTTGATAATAGTGCATCAGACGAGAAAAAAAAAGAAGGAAAAAACTTTGCAACGTTCAGAGAGACAGGTACACAAATGTCATTATCTCGACTAGGTGACTATCGTTAAGATATAAAATAAAAAAAGACAGAAGGGTGGGCAGATGAGCTAGAGAGACAAATAAGAGAGAACAACAAGACCCACAATGACAAACAATGAAAAACTACTTTACTAACTCGACTGATTGTGTCAAATGTTTGCAGTAGTAAACAGCTTGCAGAGCTCAGGGAAGGTATGGAGAATCGTTTTAACAGATGATTACCTTCCAAACGCTTGTGTGCGTCGGTTGAGAGCAGAATAAGTTCTAATAACTACAAACGGTTTTTTTTCTTATTTCTTCGATGTCAGTAGGAATCTCAATGGCTTAAGAAAGTTCCAGGTGTCAGACAGCAGCCTGAGAGGCTTTACTTTGTTTGTTTGTTTGTTTCTGTTTTTGTTTTTTGTTTGTTTGTTTTTTTGTTCTTTTTGTTTTGTTCTGTTTTTTTTTGTTCTTTTTGTTTTGTTTTGTTTTTTGGGGATTTTTTGTTTTTTTGTTTTTTGGGGGGGGGGTATTTTTTTGCTTGTTTTTTGTTGTGGGGTTTTTTTTTTTTTGGAAAAACACGTGACAAAACTCGACCCTTCATTGCAAACGCTGTGTTCAAGCCGGGGCTAGGCAGCCGACAATTATACTGGACTGTGAGATCCACATGTTCGCAGGAAAAACAATGTACACAGCAATTACAAAACAAACACAAATAGTGCAGAGTCAGCGAAGAACCTGCAGCGATCCAATCTTCTGCTGAATGTCAATCTATGTTTTGTAATGATTTCGGTATTTTGTATACAGCCTTTACCTCTAGGGGATTTTTAATTAGAAAACTTCTTCTCCGTTCCTGTTGTGACCTAAACCCTGGAGTGTCTTGATCTGTAGATTGCTTGACTTTTATTCTTGTGTGTGTGTGTGTGTGTGTGTGTGTGTGTGTGTGTGTGTGTGTGTGTGTGTGTGTGTGTGTGTGTGTGAAAATGTGACTATGCTGCCCAGCTCCTCATTAAATGCATGTGCTGTTCTCTTGATTCTCAGATGAGAAAAACAAGGGAAGTTCAGTTCTGTCACTAGGGATAAATACAATAATAAGTGTTGTTTTCATGGAGATTAACGAATGCTATAGTCATATCTGTGAGACCTTGATAGTCTGTCAGCAAACAAATACATTTGACCAGACCACTCCCACCTTATTAGCATATGAGTGTGCCACTTGTCTTTATTCAAATGAAAGATGGTGCGGCTCCTGTTTTTTAATTAAAATCGTATTTTCAGACAAAAATAATGACAGTGCAGTAATCATTATAAGATACGAATTAATTAGTCAGATCTCTTCCTTCTAAGGTTTCTGTCTTTCCCTGTAGAATCGCTGTTTGCCGTGCTAGTCTTTTTTGGTGGTCTGTGTTGAACGTTTGAAAGAATAAAGCTTATTTTCTCAAATTGTTTTGGAGGTTTTCTTTAAAAAATCTAAATCGAATCGTTTATAATTTTTTTTTCTTTGAAGACAATGTAGTTTAAAGTGGAGGTCGTCCGCACTCGACTTCTGATGTGACGTAACATCTTTTCTGTCAACTTGGCAGTTTTAAATTATATGCGTTTTGGCGGTTTTGTTTTAATTTTTGAATGGAATTATGTGCACGTATTTTGTAAGGCGGCGGTGGCGATGGTGAGTGTGAAACCGTTGGAATTTTTTAGTTGTTCGACTGCACCCTCAACAATGATGAAGAGTCGAGCCATCAGGACACTGGTCCCTTCGCTGTCCGAGCAAAACACCATTTGTGGACTTCACAGCATGGACCGGTAGTCACAGTCGCGGGGTCAGAGGTGGATGTGAAAGTGGAATGAGATGGAATCGCTTTTTGTTATCTCGGCCAATTCAGGCTAGTTCACAAATAGCGCGGCACAACAACAACAACAACTTTCCAAAAGACTTATTTAATCATTTTTTGGAAAATCATACTCATGAACGCAATGTGCAATCTCACTTTTCACGTCCGAAGACAGTAAGGTGATCATTTTGTTGACGTTTTTATCAGACAAGAGATGTATACTCAATAAAGAGCAGCCAGACACAGAAAACCCATTTATTTTCACATTAATCCGCCTTTGTTGACCTTTCATGGGCAGCACGCGAGTAAGTCTGTTGCTACGTGTCTCTGTCTATCCTTGCCTCGCTCCCTACAGATTCCCTCCACACAAGTTAGAAAGGACATATAGCTCATAGTGGACAAGACATACAACAGTCTAAGTGAATGGGACATGTTGTTTAAGAGTATTAAGCGCTCGATGCAGCTGCGATATGCACCGTTCCACGAGAACCGACATGCACGGTGAAAAATGGCCTTCCAGTCCCTGGTACCTTCTCGCAGCTGGTTTATGAGATGACAGGGACAAACAGAAACAGGGAGCAACCATCGCCATGCGAACGACCAGCTCAATCGACTCTCCATGGCTCTTCATAAAAGTGCGTTTGGGTTGGCGGTCTTGTGACAGTGACTGGTCTTGTTTTTATTTCTCTCAGTGCCTCCTATTTTGTCTCTATTTTTTCCCTCTTTGTCTCCATCTACTTTTCTTCTATCCTCCTATTTCTCAACCCTCCTTATCTTTCTGTTATCTAATCTCTCTCTTTCTCTCTCTCTCATATCAGATATTTTCATCAAGCCCTATCGCTGCCTTCTTTATCTACTTCCTGCTCTCACTCTGCATTTTATTTTTTCTCCTCCCTCTCCCTTCTCCCCGCACGCACCTGCATGCGTTTGCGTGAGTATAGATGCTGTCATCAACAACAGAACAAGCAAACACTTCAAGAAGCGCAGCTAAGGGAGGCTGGCACTACAAGAGCGACCTGCTTGCCAAACTGCCAGTAATCACGTTGAACAGGTTCAGTCGATCGACCTGCCGCTGCCAAAACAAGCATCTTCCCCCTCCCCACCCATAAAAAGAAAACCAAACCTCTAACAATGAAAGACTTGCTTCGTGTTGTTACGCAACGTCTCTTATCTCGGGCTCCAGTAAAAACTTCAGGAGGCTAGTGACACCAACAATGCCGTCGTTGTCGTCGTCGCTGCTGCTGCTGCTGCTGCTTCCAGTGGTGAGGGCTCGCCGTACAGCAGAGGAGGCTTACATCCTCGAGGGACTCTAATGCAAAGGTCAAACCCAAAGCGGATGTGACGTAAAAATGTCAGTCAAGCGGTAACACCCCCATCCACTGAGCGCTGAAGCTGTAGAGGTAGTGATGCGTCGCTGGAAGATACGGGGACAGCTGAACATGTATTTAGGGCAGTCATACTTGGCTAAAACACAGCATGACAGCAAAATATGTACTAGAGGCAGTCATGCTTTCGATACAAGCTATGCGACTAGCTAAATAGATGCCTCGGACAGTACAGGCCAACAGATAAGGGGTCAGCAAAAAAGACAATTAAGGTGGTCATCTTTTCTCTGCAAATATGCACTGGCCGTAAATAAATTCTTAAAGTGGTCTTGCGTTGGCGGTAGACATACCGGGTGAGTGGGTCCTGCGTCGGCTTGTAAAAATACCGGGGAAGGTAGTCCTGATACCAAAGCTGCTGGATGGATATTTCTAAGGTATACTTGCTTTAACGGAATAGATACCGGGATAGTAAAACAGTTAACTAAAACACGAGATATGATTTTGTCAGGTTGACACAGATGTTAACGTCGTTAACAGAGACCACAGTGCAGCATAGAGGGAAAAAAGGCATGATTCGCCGACAGATATATGTGGACGGATGAACGGACCTGAGCATGTCTGCATGCAGGCTACTAGGCGGGTGTGAAAGCATACTTGAATCTGTAACTGTTGACAGCCAATGTTCTCCACAATTCATTTCATTGTCATGGTGTCTGCTTAGTGCAGAAGTCATTGACTTCAGCGAGTCAGTATGTCAGCCACGAAACTGAGAGTTTGGACTGTTGCCGAAATATCTCACGTGACGCACCTGAAAGCTGTTTGAAATGTTGAAATGTAGAATGGCGCGCCGTCCTGAGACACTCTAAGCACGCAGCCTCCACCATCTGGACTTCCACGGTGCTGACTAACGTCTGTGATAACCCCAGAATAGCCGCTGCCAAGCAGGACAGCTCGTGGGATAACAACGATGACGAAAATTACTGCAGACGAGAGAAAAAAATGCTGGTTTTGTACACATTTTTCCGTAGCGGTTGTTTTCTAGGACTTTGTGCGGGAAGAGGGTAACAATTTAGCGGAGGTCTAAATACACTCAATGATCTGACTTAAATAACGATTTCTTATTTTATTATAAATCTGTCAATGTACTTTGTTACTATGATTTTGTTATAGTAATTCTACTTTGGGTGCCAATATCACGTTAATATCTCTTACTGTCAGAGTATAGAGTGGGTTGGGCGTCCTGTCAGTACACTTGTGTTCAAAGGCTGCTCTGGATCTCGAACAGAGAACACAAAACTAATGACTTTGTACTAAGCACAGTATACTCGTAGGACACCAGGAACCTCTACTTGCAGCAGTCAAGCAACGTCTGGTGTGGTCATGTGACCTGGCTCGACACCCTGTCGAAGACTGTTCTTCAAGGTACCTTGGAGGGTGGTAGACACCGTGGTGGAGAGACAAAAAATTACATGCTTACAAGCGTGAATAAATGGACAGGTCGTCCTGTGCACGACCTGCTCACGATCCCTCAAAACAGGCATGAGAGGAGAGGCTGCCTCATCCATCCATGCGCCTCAACCCCAACGACCTGCACCAGTCAAGGGACAAATGAATATTGAAATCCCATCAACATTACGAGTTCCTTTAAATATCAGCTTCCAGCAACGATGGTTTAACGATTCATCTGCCCGGGGTGTAGCAGGCCATGCGGGTTTTTTAAATTCTGTATTGCACTGAACAATCGCTATGTGTCGTGCTAGCGATGATCTCTCTCTTGCGGGGGATCAAGTGGTGTATAGAAGTGACCTCTCCTTCCTTTGCATCCCTGTTATTATTGGGATAGGAAATAATCACTTTCGTATATATCTGTTTTCATTCTTTTTAGCCTTTTATCTCTCACACTCACTCACTCACTCATTCACTCACTCACTCACTCACTCACTCACTCACTCACTCACTCACTCTTGTGTATTGAAGAGAGAGAGTGAATCAATAATAGCAGAGCTCAATCGAAATCCATTTCAATTTTTTTTAACTTGATCATATCTGGAGATCTACTAAATTAGGTTCGTGACAGAAAGGCATAAAAGTAAATGACTCGGCAATAATTTAGAAGTGCGTGGGCAAACATGAGGCGAGAAGGATAGTGGCTATAACACCCAAAAGGTGAGCAGCGTTCAATTATTCAACTTTTTGAGGGCAGGGGGCGGCTGGAGAAAGGGATGGACTTCTTTTTCTTGCCGACTTGGACGAACAATCATAATGCTTCAAGCATAATTGTTCTTTTCTTGTGAAACCTCTGGGGCAATAACTTTTGTTCTAAAGTATTTCCTTCAACTCTTCTCATAGTTCTTTTTAGGTCTTTTTTTATAGTTTTTTCTGGGTGTCGTGTGGGTAGGTGGGTGCGTGGGTGCGTGCGTGCGTTTATGCGTGTTAACTCATTAAATCAAAAAGTGTACATTTAGGGCTATTGCATAAATTTGTGTTGGGGGTTTGGGTTAGAACGTGTGTTAATGTTACTTAGGTTTTGGACTGGGGTTGGAGTTTAAGTTAGGTTTTATGCTGATGACGTGTTAAGACGAAACAAACGACGGTGTGCCAAAGTCAGTGGACAAGTCACCAATGACTCGTTGGACGAGAGGTCGATTGTCGACGCGAAAAAAAGACGGAGCAGGACACGTTAGCTGGTCAAAACTCTTAGCACACAATGAGTTAACGAAATTAGTTCCTAGGAGATTCGGCGAGCTGATCAAAAATTAAATGACGTAGGTAAAGGTGTTGAGATAGGTATTGAACGAACAGTCCCTGGCAAAGGTAGCAACTAATCGATGAACCATGAAGTGCGAGTGACAGCGGAAGGCCGAGAACCAAAGAATGAAATTCTTTAACCTGCTTTAGGTTATGCATCAACTACAATCACAAACGGCTGGTACTTCAGTAATGGGATTACAAAGGTGTAAATTTCAAATACCTGCTCTTCCTCACCTGCCAGATTATCTTCATTCACATGATACCCTCACGAGCTTTAAAGTAGATATAGTCCCATGTCTTCACCAGTGACTGTAGACGTAAGCAGTCAATATTGGTTATACTGTTATACAGCTGAGAACTCTCACTGCTAGCAAAAGTGATCCGACACCTTGAACTTTTCTACTCTCCATACCTGTGCAGATCTTCTCACCGTTACGACGATCTCTTGGCATTGAAGACCACCAGGAGCATAGCGCGGGAGTGTATAAGACTGTTTTCATTTTGAAAAGTCAATTTCGCAAAATGAAAATATATAGATGTTTGAAAAATTGGGCACTAAGCAAAATTAGCTTTTGAAGTAGTGGCGGCATACATTAAATAACATATGTTGTCATTGAGATCAGCAACCGTGGTTGACAGAAGTGGGTGAAGCTTTTTCTGCCGAAATAAAAAAGCGAGGTTCTTTTTGAACATGTGCTAAAATGCTGAGCTGTATAGTAAACATGGTGAGTGCTTGTATGTTGGAGACTCTTTAGAGCCAAGACGTCACCTTTTCGTCCTACCTGTAATAAGACTCGTCTTTTAATCCTACCCTGTAATATTCCTACCTGTAGTAAGACTCATCTTTTAATCTTACCTGTAATAAGACTCGTCATTTAGTCCTACCTGGAATAAGATTGTTTGTGTAATGTCATAAACGTCGCTGTCAGTACAAACTGCCTCTGTCATCCCCTCAATATTGCAGCCTCAGTCTTCCTACCTCGACTGCAATCTACTTCAAGAGATGGTGGAAATATAGCATCCACACTTTTCAGCATTTATGGCTTTTTTGGATGCATGTCTATAGCAGCAATGAATTATTCACCTGGTAGATAATGGAGACAGGTTTGCTTTTGGGTGCACAATATCCTTTTGTAAAAAAATGGAGTGAAACTAGCCCCAGTATATAGAAAGTACAACGCGTGTTTTCTGGGCCAAGCGATGCGTGCTGTTTGAGACATGTAATGCATTCTGTTAGAACTATGTAATATTGAAGTCTGTTTGTTCATGTTCTTTCAGCCCCTTTACAGTGCTGCTAATCTACTTACATGTCCAAAATACTCCTCTTCGCCCTCCACAAGTCGTTCTTGACATCTGGTCCTTACTAAGATGTACTTGACATTTTCCATGAAGGCATCGTCCATATCGTTCACCGAACAGTTTGTATTCCTTGACACCTGCAAATTGTGCCCCTTGCGACATGAATTATAGCCCCTTGAGAAGCTGTTTTGTCGGGTAGAGTGCGTCACCTTGGACTGGTTGTCCGACCCCCGTTTGTCCCTCATCAAGCGGTGAATACGACAACCAAATGAGCGCTGTTGACTCATTACCATTGAGTCAAATAGAACAGGGGCATTGAAGGCGCTACATTAATATTGAGTCAAATAGAACAGAGAAACGAAAGATTATAGTTCGGTCTAAAACAAGAGGAAACTATGAAGACAAAGTATAATTTACTCAAATAGAATTAAAAAGCTAAACAAAATCTCACATTTTAATTCAGTCAAACAAGAAGCAGAATTTCTTTGCCAAGTGACATTGCACTAGGAATTTGTCTTGATGATGGCCGCCACTTACCCACACTCGCAGACGCCGCTGCTCGCACTACTATTTATAAACATGAAAGAAACCTAAAGACGCCAGATTATCATTTATTTAAATAGAACAGAAAAAATAGAAAACTACTGAGACAGACTCAGGTTTACTCAAACTATAGAAACTGCTAACTCATCTTGGGCAGAGGAAGGGATAAAGATGTCAATCGAACCGACTAGAGAAACTAAGTCAAGAGATCGTTTTCTGAAGAGCTGTATGAGCGTTACGTCCATGTGACCTCTGAACTATGAAACGAACGTTTTCCACGGGTGGCCATGGGCTAAGATTTCAGTCAAATACTTAGTCGATCAGCGTCCTTAAAACGTGGAGATTGTGTGGGCAATACATCTTCAGATACAACTGCATTTTTAGAACGTCGCAGTAAAGCTGGAATAAACTAACCTGGAAACCCCAGGGTAAACCCCAATGCCAGTGGGTTAGCTCATGCCTGGCTGCTGCTATGGCAACGTGACGCCAGAACATCCGTCAGCCACCACAGGGGGTAAATAGTCCATTGACTCTATCGCCTTGCCCAACCGGAAGTGATTGGCCTTTCCAGTGAACTTTACTTCTGGATAAAATGGAAACCCTACCATCCGGGCCTGAAAAGGGTAATTCAAACGGAAAGGGACTTTTTACGGTTTGGTAACAGGAAATGAACGCAGAATTAAAGCGTGCCGCATCGGATTCCAAGCATGCGACGACAACAGATGATGAAGCGTCGTCAGCAGCTGCAGTTGCTCAACACGAATCATGTTACGCGCATGTGTGAAACATTTGCGCGAGGATCTGTTTCGATGAAACATTTTGTATGTTTCTTTTTATTCTTCCTTGTTATCACCTACTTCCAAACCTGCCTTGGGCTCTCAAGAAGGGTTTTTTTACTTAGCGCATGGTGTGACGATGAGAATTCGGCGTCAGCCTGCACTCTCACACGCAGAAGATGCACGAAAAAAATAGGCAGGGCATACGAGACAAAAGGCCGTTGGATTAGTGCAGCCTTCTGCCTGTCACTCCATCTGTGGAGAGGGGTTATCAGTGAAACGGGAAAAGATTAGATCAGAGAGGGAGAGATAGAGAGTGAGAGAGAGAGTGAAGTGCGAGGTCTTGAGCAATTCTAAACAGAGGAGAGATTCTTAACGCATTGAAATGCGAGCACCTGGATGATGATGATGATGATGATGATGATGATGATGATGATGATGATGATGATGATGATGATGATGATGATGATGATGATGATGATGATGATTTGAAAGACAAGTACACTGGTGAAAACAACAACAAAAATAAATGTAATAAGAAAGGGACAGGTGAATAAAAAAAGGAAAAGAAGAAAAAAGTAAGGAAGACAAAACAAGCAGGGCCCGGATATAAGAGAGTAAATGCGACTAGCTTCTCTCTCAGGGGCTGGAAGACAAACGGGTTAGAAATGTATTGTTAAATCCGACTCAAACCCTGGAAATGAAGACAGTCCAAAGGGAAGGGAATTACAAAAAAATAGACACCTAAACATTGTTGTTAGTTTTTCTAAGTGGAATAAAAGGTAGATCAACATGTGATGAGCGAAAATACCATCGTGGTTGGCATAGTTTCAATAGTTTGGAAAGATCGGCCTGACCGTAGAAACAGCGGTAGCTCAACACAACTAGTTTCTAGCTATGCGCCCCCTTTTTGGTGTTGTCCCGTTCGTTAATGCTGGCATAGATATCTGTGTAATTACTTTTTTGTAATTACAGTTTATCCGCTTTTGTAAGGTCTTCACGTTGCTTGCATAGTTGTAATTGCTTGCTTTAAAATAAGGATCAAATAGACTGTCTCTTAATGCTTAAACTTTTCAGCAGCTAACTCCTCGCTTGAGCAAAGCCATTGTCCGTCCAAAACACATCAACGATCTTCAAACATAGCCTCAGTTCATGAATCTATGAAGCAGTGTGAAGTAAATGATGTTCAGATGTAATGTCGTGTGACAAATATACAAGACAAAATTGAGATCTGCTTGCGCAGCATCGTCAGCGGTCAGGAAAAGACGATGGTCATCAAATATAACATCAATTCATGGATCACCATACTGAGTACAGCTCGAGGAAGCACACAGCTTCACGGACTTAGGCTCCACGGCATTGGCATCAAGATCGAACCAGTGTCAGCAGCAGCAGCCAGGCTAAACAGGATCTGGCGCAGCAAGGGCATAAGATCTGCCACTAGGTACAGGATGTGCAAGACCTTCGTAGTCCTCCTCCTGCGATACGTGAGCTCTGCTTGTTGATACTGATTGACGAATACCAGCCTTCGAAATCATAACTACTCTGAATCTCCTACACGTAACACAAAAACAATGATTTTTTTGTACGAACAGTGTTCGCTGCCCTCGTTGGACACCAGGAAACCCCTCTGACAACAATGAAGCTGCACAAGCTGGTCTGGTTTGGCCACGTGGCCTCGCACGTCACTTTGTCTAAAATCGTTCTTCAGGGCACCGTGGAAGAAAAAGGTCAACCTAGAGAAAGAACTGGATGTTAATTAAACGTGAAAGAGTAGTCTGGTTGTCCTATGAGGAACTTGCCCAACGCCGGTCAAGACTGTTCCAAGTGACGAGGCTGTCAGCTTTTTTTTTTAGCCAGGTTTCTCTCGATGACCGATCTGTCGATCGGGGGGGAAGGGTACCGACGGGGTCAGCTCAGCTAGTGACCAGTCAAGAAATGGATGATGATTAGACTGATGACTGTCACAAAGAAACAACATTAAGTAAAGTCTCCCCTAAGAAATATTAATTCGGTAACAAAACAACACAACCCAATGATATACAGACTATTTTTGGTAAATGGTCTGCGAAAATACGATGTTGACGATCTACAAAAGTAACATCAAATCATCTTCGATCGGTAAACACTCTTCCCGTGACTTAACACCCGGGAACCTAACATCATTTGTGGTTTGACTGACGTTTCACTGAGGATTCATAACACTAACTCGCCAGACTCAGAAAGCAGCAGACGAATCTGGGACTGGAAGCCCCCCCGCCCCAAATCCATTAGCGTCAGAGAAAATGTTCCCGACAGCCGCAGCAGCAACAGCCGCTACATCCCTCCAGCACAAGTCGTACTAGGAAGTAGCGAAGCCCAGGGTCAAGGACAGACGTTGATGACTGACCACCAGATGCAGGGCCTTGACCTCAGATGGAGGGCGAAGTTTAGGCCGAAATGAGACTAACAGGTCCTGCACCCTTCACTCCAAACATCACACACTTCAGCAACTTATTTGTATGTTACTGACATCCAGTTGAGGCTTAAAACCTCACTTTCCTTGATTTTGCTGTGTAAAGAGATTTATTCTTTCCATAGTGAAGCAGCAAAGTCGTGCTCAATGGATATTCTGGCCAGAAAGCCAATCTTTCTTGCAGCATTCTTGACCTCAGATAATTTTTATTTAATTTCAATTTATGGAAATTTCTTTCTCCCCTGGCTACAGAAGCCAGCATAGCCCTTAAAATTTTGAGTGGCGCTGTAAAATTATGGTACAATATCTAATAATTTAAAATGGAAATTTTATTTTAGGTTTCATAACCCTTTCACAGCTGCGCGTGTGCTCCCAAATCGAACCGTGACAATCGTCAGTTGTGCGAATCTAGATACATTACTTAAATTCTAAGTTAAGAGAAGATAGCTAAAACTAAACAAAGCATTAGTCAATGTTTGTCAATAATAAAAAGCAGCAGATATATATGGACAGATGAGTGACAAACATCTGAAGATCAGTAGACGTTTTATCTTTTAACGAACTGTACAGCAAATGAATTATTCCTTTTATCAAATAAATTAACAAACGATCCAAACGCGCAACAGAAATCGGAAGGGTCCTCCTTTAATAAAAATCAGCAAAACCCTCGAGCACACTCCTGCACACACACACACACACACACACACACACACACACACACACACACACATGCCAGATCTGATCTAGACTTGTGAAGAAGGGAATCCCAGACACTCGACTAAATGGTTTTACCGAGTGGTCAGACGTCGATCAGACATTGATGTGGACTAAAGACCAACAGAACGTTCGTCTAAACTGTGTTTTCCCCGTCTGTCTTAAAAGTCTATCTATGCCGAGTTCTCGCACCTAGGCCACCCTAGTCTCAAATTGCTGAGCTATTACCATTCTGCAGATAGTTCGCTGTACCCGTCATTCTTCAAAGCGCTAATATCGGCAGAGTAATAAATCGTCGGTGTCCACGCTCTGCTCTAAAGCATCCCGACACAAAGGCCTCCACACGACGTTGACCACCCTGATAACGTTATCAACCACCTCCTGTACCCCGTTCAGGCTTCCACCTGCACCTACACCACCCCCACAAATCGTGACTTGCAACATCCAGATAAGGCAACGACGTGATAGTGAATGATGCGTGAATCTAAACAAAGCCCATCTTTGTGCAGGTACTATGTTGTCTTCTAGAAAGGTTTGCAACTAGAGAAGAATATTATTCGTAATACGCGTAAGTCCTTAACTAAACCAATTTCAAATATTTTTGTCAACATAACATGATAATAGGTAAAACATCCGTTCAAGAAGGTTACTGAGTGTTTCGATTCCATAGATAGGGGAGGAGGGTAAGGCCCCCAGAAAGAGAGGAGATGGACGCCGCTCTCACAAAAAAGCTGGCCCCGAGGTCTCTACCACCTCAACATCCCTACACCTTACGACCAAAAAACGGTTAGGCGATGACCCCTAACTCTTTTATCCCTTCAAACTATATATATATATTTGTACTTTTAGATAATAAAAAATCATGATTTGACAATTACGCTAGGCATAGGACACCCATTAAACCAAGAATGTTAATAATTAAATAAGAAGGAGAAATTTTACATGATCATGGCGCAGAACGTCTTCCAACCAGGAAAGAGGTGCAGGCGAGGTAAACATGCAGCCCCGTCTACTCTGGGGATAAGGCTCCCTCCCAACCCGCAGTCTCTACCACATGTCCCATCCTTCCCCCGCTGTGGAAACGCTTTCATGCAAGAGAAATACTATGAGAATGATATGTGTACCCTAGAAACATTCATCGATTAAAAACCAACAACAACAACAACAAAGCAGACCTTCTTTGTGACCCCTAAGTGCATGCGCCCTGGGCGATTGTCTACTTCGTCTAATGGGAGAACCGGGGCTGAGTGGGACTACAATGAACGCTTCTACAGTATTGCGGGCAGCTCTCTGCTTAAGCGATTAAAGGTGACAGCTTTATGATGAGCTTTGACTTTCTTCAGTTCTATATCGATCATTCTTTTTGTTTTCATCTTTCACTCAATAACAGCAACAATAATAATAATGAGTTTGTAAAGCGTATTTTCACGTGTGGATACAAGTTCGAATGAGCTGCACACGAAAGACTAAAAACGAACCAACATACGTACAAGAAACATAAGAGGGAGCAAACAGATGACACAATAAGCCCCAAAAAAAGGAACTCAGTGCATGGATGAAGAAGTGAGGAGTGGAACAGCACATGATTATGTAAGATATTTCTTAAAGAAATGGGTTTTGAGGCCGGTTGTGAAATTAGAGGTGAAGGTATTGGTATATCACTCCGACCCAGGTAATATTGTTGCAAAACAGCCCATAACGCAGCCTGGAGGCTCAAACACAAATAAGTGTAGCAGTAGACACCCGTCCTCTCGGTAGAAAACAAGGGGTCGTAGTTATGTTTCATTACCTTCGCCATCTGTAACGAGTGCTCTAGTGTTGGTTTCTGTAACGTGATTTTTTATATGGTGGGGTTGTTAGCCCCACCACAACCTAATTTACCTCTGGCTGGACAGCAGGTACCCTATTCTTACAATGCTCGCTAGGCAAGCACACCCCGAGGTCCCACGGGGGTGGGGGGTGGTCGTAGGTACGAAGCGAGTGCAAATCGTTGTCCTGGGGCAACGAGGAGGAACTAGAGGAAAAGCGGCTTGTTTCTGAAGTTAGACAGCGGTGTCTAGACTCCGGGGCAGATGATGTTTTACCCCTGGAGCTGTTTTTATAACCCGGTGTTAAAGATGATTTTGGATGAAGAAACATGAAGTAGTACGTGGAGATTCTACGTGGCACATTGTACCTACAAAAACAAGACTCTTTTCCTCGAGTTCTCGACTGTACCCGGGGAAAACGACTTGCTCTTGCTTCATAACTACGGCCCCAGGTATTTACTATTACCAAAACCATGTGTAGCTTTAAGATATAATAAATACAGGCTATACAATGTCAAAAGGTCTTCATTTGTCTTGAATAATGGCTTTTCAAGCATGTTTGTCTTTAAGTAAGGTAGGTATATCTTGTAGATGAATCTTGTGCAATGTGGACTACACTTTCCCCCTTCCACGCTTTACACCCCTTTTTTATCTTTTCGACATGGCTGGCGTCTCCAATTTCTCCATATTATTAGTAGTAGTAGTAAACTGGCATGAGCTTCTTCATAAGGCTGCTATATGGCACTACATACATGAACTGTGTTATTATTATTTTATTATTTATAATGTAGATAACTAAGAAATTGACAACTTAACTGCAGCGGCTGACACATACCTCTCTCCTTCAAAGTTTAGGTCTCTAATATACTCCATCATCCCGAAAACTTTCTGCTTTTAAAATTATTCTTAGATTCGTTTCGCGTATGCACGACTGTTTTCTTAAGGGTTGATAGCACCGTGAAGTGTTTAATATATAGAAACAGAAGCGAGCGCGTCGAGTAGAGCAAGAGACCAGTCAACAAGTTCGAGACTGCCATCTTTCCCAGGGGCGCGGAGTCATTCACTTCATAAAATCTATGAACCAAATGTTTACTTTTGGGACCACGGCGAAGAATAAAGGAAGAGCTCAGGATAGAAGCTGGGTTGGGGCTAGGCGAAGAATTTGTTGTAATAACACAGATTATAGAGCAACGGTTGCTAGAAAACCATATGCGCGTGTATGGCGCTGATAGCCCGGTCAACAAACAAGGAAAAACAAACAACATTTATCCTGGAAACACAACGGACGCGGTTCTAGCCCGTCCAGTGTTTGTTCTCGCCAATATGGCCGCAGGCAACGTCCCGGAAGGTCCCTCAGTCCTGAACAGCCAATCGCCGCGCAAAATGTTTCGACCATACTGTCACCTGGGATCATGATTATGAAGCAAGGGTAAGCTGCTGCCGTGGGGGGAACATGGGGAACTCAAGAACACACGTCCTGTTTCCGAAGTTAGAAAGCTGTGTCCAGACTACACAAATGGTGGTTAACTCCTGTAGCAGTAGTTATAAAGCAGTGGCAAATTGCCCTGCAATAACGAAACATAAAATAATATACCGGAATTTGTGCATTGCGATGTACGAAAATAAAACTTTTATCCATGTGCTCACGGTTTTTGCCCTTGGGAAACGACTTACTTTAGCTTACGATACATCCCCAGTAGGAGTCGGTAGTAATCTAGAAAAATAAGACAGATGAACTCAAAGCTCCTGTCTGATCGTTCACTAAGCTACATGTGGGATCTAGTGCCTCCCACCTCCAAGAAGTTTTATGATGGTTGTTTTCACTTAATCTACAACGATGAACAGCTAGTCTATGTCGTGCTGACATCTTTCCGATTACTGACAAGACTTTTATATCTTCTATCATTAGGATTCATTGTTTTTCGTTCGGCAAAAACAGCTGCTTATTCTACTTCTAAAGAATACAAACTACTTTATTAGGAAAGGTAAAGAATATAATACACTATCAGCTTCAGTGGTTTACTATGTCTAGAACATGGCAAGTGGAAAGCAGAGCCCTGCCCGCTCCTTCTGCCTCCGTTACCTCCCCTCACGAACCCATTTCTGGTAGAAAGCTGCGGGGTGAGCAGGGAGCGGGGAGAGTTTTCCGTCCACAGCCCCAAGCAGTCCTCGAACCGCTGACCCTCTGCTAGCGGTCTAGGCTACGGAGCCTCAACCTAATTTATTACTCACTCCGTATAAAGTCGAACTGCCTTTCTTTGCCAGCCTCCAGATGAATGGCTTGTTAACTCTCGCAGGGAATATTGTTGAAATCTGGGAAATGACTATGTCCACCTCATCGGAAATGGAAGTCCCAGTCATATCAAGGAGTGCCAGAAAAGCGAAATCATATTTAACCGTGTGATAAAGTCGACTGCACGTGCATTGCCGCACAAACAGCTCGAATCCTTACCCATGAGAGGTACATGTTGAGGACTTTCAATACCCAGCTGCTTGAAGATCAATGCTGCATTGCGCAGTCCCTTTGCCCTTCCTTAAGGATGGCGGCACTCTGGGACCACGAGTCCTGACTGAGGACTTTCTCCGAAACTAAATTAGCGAGATGTAGGGGTGGGGGTGGGTATGGTTGTCCCGCTTCGTTACTTGCTTGAGGCAGTGTCAGATCACAAACACTCGCACTTACGATAATTGCATTGTTTGGACAACAGAAATGTGTCAAAGATGTTCCCCAACTACGTTATACCAAAACAATACTGGATTGAGAATATAATATAGAATAGCTTAGAATGTTCTGTCGTGACCAAGACAGCAAATATGCTCTGTGTTTGCAATAATCCTCGCTACAATTACCTCAGCAACCACGTTTCGAAAAAGACTGAAGACCCATCTGTTTAATTAAGACGGACTTAAACAACCAAGCAACACTTCTCTCTTTATTTTTTACTTTCCTGTTGTTTTATTTATTTATTTATTTTTATATTTTATCTGTTTTTGCTGCGCAATGAGCATTCTTCTGAATGGATACCTGGGCATTACAAATGGACATCATCATCATCATCATCATCATCATCATCATCATCATCATCATCATCATCATCATCATCATCCAATGCTACAATACTAGACTACTATAATGCTATCATTCCTAACTATCGATGCAGCTGATTATCAAAAAAGAAACACATATGTAAGCTAACATAAGATTATAGAACTCAAACTTTACAAAATACAGTGTTTTTGACGACCAGGACATCTTTAAGTCTCAAGCACTGCTTTTCATTACTAATTTATTTCTTGTCTTGTATTAAATTGCAAACACAATTTCTGAAATTGTTTCTTTATTCACATGTCAGATCTTAGGTACAGTAAAGTACGTGACCCTGGAAGGTGCTAGAAAGCAGTCCACTTGCTGATAAATTTGATCTTCTGCAAAATCATGCCTCAACAATATATTAATGAAGTCGAAGTCACGTGACTGTTACGGGAACCAGATGCTAAAAATATAACGTTGCCTTTTTTTATAGCATCCTACACAACAAAAAAAAGTAAAAATTAACTCGTAAATCACCTCCATCTATACAACCAGACGGGCATCAGCTGAAGTCATAACTTTCCCTGAAGAAAAGATGAGCCTGTCAGTGGCAAAGACATGAAGTTATCCTCTCCCACCCACCTCAAACCTTTCAACCCTTCCCATGACGACCACACGCATGTAACGAGTGAGCCGGCAAATTGCCCGATAAATCAGCCATACGGAAATCCATCATCGGTAACAGCCAGCCGTGCAAAATGCACTCACGTAAGATGCCTGCACAGTGCGGTTCAATTTCTTTCCCGACAGGGCGAGAGTCAGCCAGGTGTAGTCCTGCACGCTCTGTTGGGAGATGCCCCCGAGAAGGACCTCGTCAAGCGTCATTGCAACACTTCGTCAGGTGAAGCGAGTCAAACCACCACGACTGCCTGCTGATTGACGCAAAACCAATTACTTTTGAAATACATGTGTATTTCTGGAATTTCTTGCAGGGGAATTGGATTTCTTTACATCAGAAGCGATTTACAGGAGGAGATAAATGTCTTTTTGTTCAAAAAATTTCTTCCTAAAATCCCATTTTAACGGAAATCACAAAGGGTAAGATCAAAGAAAACGACAGTTGATAAAAATTAAATGAATGAGAACAAAACGAGCGATTTTGTATTATATGTTATTTATTGTCTATTCGCGCATCACTCTCAGCTTCCACAGAGTTCGGCAAGTACGAAGTTTTGATTGTGTCTACAGGCATAACTTTCCAAAGCAAGAGAAGATTATGTCACATAACGTTTTCTATGGCATAACATCAAGGGCAGCCTCACCCACACTCTAATCATTCATTTTACCTTTTTTATTGACCGGTTGTCGAGAGGTGGACCTTCTATCGTGTAATTCATCCCTTTCGGGCTGGGCTGTGCAAATACATCTGAAGCGGCTGTGAGGGAACAGGTAGCCGCTGTATTAAGAGCCTGGACCCCCTTATCGGTGGCAGTTCGGGACTTTTCCTAATCAAGCGCGTGGCGTGGCGATCGTTAATACGAGTGCCGGAAATAGCAAATCCACGTGAGATTCCCCCTCCCCCCCCCCTGTTTCGGCTATTATGCCGACGTTTGCGAAATCAATCATATTATCTGTGCATAGTGTGGTGCACAAAGTGCATGCTGGACTTGGGTGTCGGTGTGTGTGCTCCTGTACGTGTTTCTGTGTATGCTTGCATGATTCTGTGTGTGTGTGTGTGTGTGTGTGTGTGTGTGTGTGTGTGTGTGTGTGTGTGTGTGTGCGCTTGCCGTTGTGTTCGAAGAAATGAACATCTGGCCTGCAAGACATACCCACCTCCTTCTAAGATCGGCAAGCTGCCTCCCACATAAACCTACCAAGTCATCTGTCACCTAGATTCTACAGCCAGCGGCCACGAGCCGGGAAGCACCGCAGACTTCATTAACGGACACTCACCTTATTAGTAGCATCTTCTGACTCGGTCATCCTAAACCTTAGCTTGAAAAACTGTTCCCATAATCATGACTAGGAACAGAGTAACTAGACTACTAACCGAGTAAGAAGATCACTTATTGAATGTCTTTTATTACACGCGCCTATAATTTGTGCCCGGCTTTGAGAACGCCTTTCTTTGGAAATACTCTCGGTGATCCTGTAGAGAGAAATATAACCACGCACATCGTTAGACTTTTCTTCTCAGACATTCTTTAGAACTTCTGTCTTGTTGGAAAGATTTTAAATTTATTGACTTTTATTGACAGAAAAAGAGAGAACGCGAAAGATCTGCTGCATCACGAAATGTAAAATGGATGTTAGAAATCATGAAAAAAGAAATAAGTTGGTCATAAAGTTTTCAAGCTCAGACTCTTTTTTAAATAAAATAAAATACGATCAGGTCTCTTTGACGCAGAACAGTGTAACAAGCCCTGGCTAACGTGTTGGATGTGAACATGAACATCTACGAACATGGGCAACAGATGTACAATGAACAATAACTATGAACAGGGGCAAAAACGAGGGCAGTCAGCAGCAGCAGTCGGCAGTCAGCAGCAGCAGCAGCAACGAGGATGAAGACAGTCGAACTGTGTGTTCAGCGCCCTGTCGTTGTTGTCGCAACGTCTTTACTGTTCCGTCAACACGGACAGGGAGGGACAGGGAGGGACAGATCAAGGCGCCTAGTAACAGCGACAGGGACACTTAGCCAAATGAAATACAGTCACAGAATTTAGGATCTCTTCTCTTTCTCGTGGTCCATCTGACGCCAGGACAAAAGCCAAATCCCAGACGACATACGACGGTTTGACGGAGCGTAAGCTGACGTGCGCCTACCCAGACGCATAATCAATGATGTCACCATTGCCATCGGGGTCACGTGACTGTAAACGCAACATGGCGTCATATACTTCAGGATAGTGCTGGTGGGTGGGGAGGAGGAACTGTGTTACAGCTGTCAACAGGAAAGAACTTTTAATGCAGATTTCTGCATGGCGGCACTTACAACTCCGCTTTCTGCTGAAAGCGGTGATTTTCTACAAAATGGCGCTTTTGATGTAGCTCTCCGAAGACATTTGATAAATTAGTTAAGGGATTATGGGATGCGTCGGAGCAAACCAGTTTCCACGTGTCAAATCGAGACATCCGGAAGAGCATAAAGGCGCAGACGGACAGACAGCTTCATGAAAAATATGTATATGCAGTGCAGTCGTTTAGCATCTTAGAAACCGAGAACAATGGACAGAACACAAAAAGGCGAGTATACCGCTAGTTTCTTTAGCTAATCAAGCGTTATCATCGTTAACGACTTTTAACGATTACTTCTAAATCTTGAGGCTGGGCTGTATTAAAATGTTGATGTAGAGTGCAAGAAAACATACACATCTTAGGATCTGCCCAGGGCTACTCCGAAAGAAAGCAACAAAGTTGATCTTGAAGGTGCGATTGGGTGTCATGCAAGCACCTGAGATCAATTCCCAAGATGCACTGCGCTAAAACGGGTGGATACAATCTCGCCGTCCGTTCTTTGTTTTTTGTTATTTGTTGCGGTTTTTCTTTTGCGTTTCCCTTCATATTCTTCTCACGGATCCGTCGATCGGCTATCGTTGGCACGCAATCTTTGATCACTCCTGGTTGACGCAATAGAGGTCAGTATCAGGCTACAATTAACCCGGATGTATTGCACAAATCATCACAAAAACTTGAATAAAGGGATCGCGAGAAACGTCACCTAACTTGGCGTTTACTTGGCATTTACTTGGCGCTTATGTTACTAGTTTGGCGAAGGTGTTTAAAAGCCGTCTTGCTGAACCTTGGTGACGTAGTGCAAAAGTGATGCCGAACGTGTGACTACGACTGTCCGAGCCACAACGTTTTATATCCCGCCATTTGACTAACTACGGGGTTGCACCCTGGCATACGTGTCAGCTGGCGAAAAAGCGGTCAGCTTAGTATCGTGACCAGTGGACCCCAATTCATGTCTCGCCTGTACCCCACTTAAAAGCTGGTCAAACCGATGATAAGTCCTGTGTACAACAGCGCGTGCATGGCCCAGCATGAACGTGGCAGATACAGTGAGTCCCAGTCATTTAGTTCTTAATGGATATCTATTTTTATTGTCATCACCAGCTGTCAGCATTGCGTTTTATTGGGAACCACTGGATTTATTGAGTCCATGATGGATGCACACTGTTAGTGGGGTTCAGGCTCGACAGGAGTTCGGGTAAAAGGGCAAAACTAAAATAAAGATTATTCGAAAGGAGAACAGACCTGCACGTATTTGACGATCTTGCACATCTCCACGCCCAGGTACCAGAAGCCGAAGGTGTCCTCCACGGCTGTAGGCGGCAGGCAGATCAAGATGACCATGAAGTCAGCCACAGCCAGGTTGACCAGGAAGATGTTCGTGGCAGAGCGCATGCGCGGATTGCGCCACACGGCGAAGCAGACGAGACAGTTTCCGCCCAGCCCTGCCACGAAGACGATGACGAAAAGACCGATGAAGAGCCAGCCAAAGAAGGCCGTGAGCAAGGGATCAGCCCGAGGGCCATAATCATCGTAGTCGATGTCGCTGATGTTGGTGGTGGAAGAGTTATCGGAGCTGTCGTCATAAAACAAATCATTCGACATGTTGACTTTCTTTAAGTTCCGATTCCACCTGTTGCTGATGATCTAGCACCTGCTGCAGGTGCAAATGCCAAGGGATCAGGACCAGCTACTCTTCTGCGTTTTGCACGCACTTTCCTGCATAGACACCAGTTCTTTCTGAATACGATCCTGTGCAAGAGCACTGAACACGTGACACGGTCTGTGCGAGACCTTTCTGCACTAGCCTTGCCCTCATTGTTATTTCAAACAGGCTCACCTCGTGTAGTTATTTACCATTTCATAATTTCCCTTTAATTCCCCTTTAATCAAGCGCAAAACATTCTGGACACTCAATCATCGCTGCTTTCATCCAGTAATCTGTTTCTTCTGATGATGTGGCCCACGAACCTGCAAACCACAAAAACCGGGAGATAAGTTTGACAGTGAAAATCGCTCATTTTCAAGAGTGGAGCTTCGTTTTGTATATGTGAACGTGTGTGTGTGTGTGTGTGTGTGTGTGTGTGTGTGTGTGTGTGTGTGTGAGAGAGAGAGAGAGAAAGAGCGTGTGCGTGTGTATGTGTGGTGTGTTTCCATCAAATAAATGCAAGCATCAGTTCCTCCTTAAAAAGTCTCCACAAAAGTAGGGGTTTTTTATGTACACTTATTTTATATTAAAACATATTACATCAGTACATGCACTTACATCGCACGTACATCACCAGCAATTGCAGTATAGATCAAAAGACGCATAATTATCCATTGTGCTTAGTTCGAATACATTTAAAGAAAAAAAATAGTTTCCATTTAACATTCATTTCCACACACTTTCACTGCGCTACGGTCATTCTGGGGTCAATGCACGACGTGTCGTTTACTGCGGAGTAGTTTTACGATCAGTTGAACTGACTGCTCGCATTAACCCTCCTAGCGAGGACTGTGGTGCCAGTTAAGCCCGAAACTGCTGCTTTGTGTCCCTGTCGGCATCAATACCCAGCACAATCTTTCACCATTTTTTTTTATGTCGATAGAACTTCCAAATTAAAAATAGACAGCACACCTATCACAATAGCTAATTCCACGTGCCTTTTCGAACCTGAAATCTGTAAACGAAATTACTGTGAGCGATGCTAGATCTTTCTCGTTCTCGTATTTTTTCTGTTTCAAGCGTCCTTTTTCCGAGCCCATTTCCACATCGTTTGATCTCTCGCAGCCTTACTTTGCGGAGAAACGTTGGCGCCCGTGTTAAAGAACGCTCGGTGATGCGGAGGTAATAACCGCTGGAGCCACTAAACACCATGAACGTGAGAGCGACGCCGTGAGTTCCTGACCCAAAGAAACTTTGCGGTGTCGAATTAGAGGGTAAGTGCAGTTTTGTTTTGTTTTGTTGTAAATTCCCCTCTAAAATACGGAACAGATATGGGTCTCCGTTGTGCGGCCAATTGGAATAAGTGTGAAGGGGGAGACAACCTATAAAGCGTCTAGAAAAGAATCGATGCGGCTGTCTGTGTCACTTACTCACACGTGCTCTCTTTCTACACCTACGAGAGCTCGCACGCATTTTAATTGTTTTCTCTCTCTCTCTCTCTCTAAAATTCATTTTTTCGCATAAATTTAAAAATGTGACCGTGCATATTTTCAACGATAAAAATACTTACTCACTATTCTTTTTCTAATTCTCTCCCTTTTATCGTCCATTCACACCCGTCATGCATTTTTCAGATCCTCTTTAAACCTTACTGAAACCACATTCCTGTAAACTACGTTTTTCCTGGCCCAATTTTAATGACATTAGTTTTCCTCTCATCCGCATATGGGGAAAAATATATTCTTTTTAAATCTGCTGTTTTCTCCTCATGTTGTTCTAAAGGTCTTGTGAGGTACATGTTTTTCAAATAACTGGGTTGAGTTCCCTACAAAATATAACTCAAAAACTGAGTGAGCAACATGTCACTGCTCTCCAGACACACATTTCCAAGAACCACCATTCATAGAAAGATGGAAAACCTGTCTACGGAAACGCCTCGTTGAAATAACACCCTCGGTGTACCTTAGACAACGACGTCAAAGCATCCATCTACAATTCTTGTGCATGTGTTATTGGCGTCTTTCTGTGCATCATGATGTTTGTAGTGTGTGTGCGCCTGGAGAACGGTGGGATTCTTTGAAAAACTGCAGGCCTTTAAGAAATGCAGGATTCATGTACAGCGCAATAAGGACCACGGCGGGACGTGCGAAGCTGGGGCTCGAAAGGCGAAGTTATTTCTGACCGAGACTTAAAACGTCACTGTCAGGATATATCCTCCCCAACATGGCGTCCTCGAATAATTTCTCTTTTGCTGATCTTCCTGAGCCTCAAGTACAAAGCCTGTCAGACTCTTATCCAACTGTTTTTTTTATAAATCAACTGTTTTTATCGATGTTTTTCTTAAATCATGTAGTCTTAAAGATATTTGGAGGATTTGGGATATTCTGACAGTTCCTGTGAACTGTGTTCTGTATCATCACCATCTCCACCATCATCACCCCTGGGATCGTACTTATGAGAAGTAAGAGTAAGTCGTTCCCCCCGGGGACAAAGTGGGGACTGAAGGAAACGCGTATTGCTTCCGAAGTTAGAAAGTAGTGTCGAGACATCGCGGAAACTACTTCATGTTTCCTTTTCCTATGACACCTTTGTCACCGCTTTATAAGTCTGGCTCCAGGGTAAAACAACATCTGCGGGATCTGGACATTGCTTATAACTTCGAGAACAAGACGCTTGTTATTGAATTCTCTGCACTGCCCCAGGCCAGAGACTTGCCCTCGCTGTATAACTGCGACTCCAGGACAACAGACAACCTGCATTCTGTGGGTCTGATTTTGTCATTTCTTCTTTTGCTGTACCGTATATATGCATTAGAACTAAGTGGAGTTGTTTTTTGTTTTTCGTTTTGTTTTGTTTTTACTAACTGGTCGATATGCGGAAATTACGAAATTATGGCTTCAGTGAAAAAATAGAACATAAGACTCTACTCGTAATTATACACATCGTTAATTTCAAAGAGTAGTGTTTGGTGACGATTGTATATTCTTGACCAGCTCGAGGTCTCAAAATTAATGTTTTACTTCTGTCACTTACAAAGACGGAGAACCAGAAAAAGACAAATACGGGAAGAAATAGAAAGTAAAGCGTTAGGGTTAGACATAGACATAGATTTACAACGTGCAAAAAGACGGCTAAAGGAAGACATATTGACTGATATACACCAAATGACAAAAGAAACCAAGCCAGGAACAGACACCTCAACCAACTCGTGAAAAGATATCCCAACCCGACCGGCAGACACAGACACTTTGAACAGAGCGCGTTTCCAAACTTTTATGTTAGCCTCCAGCGAAATCGTAAGTCTTCATCAGATTGCTTCGTCCTCTAGCGACAAACATTGAACTCCTAAGAGAGGCAAAGAGAGGGAAACAAGCTCCAGCGAATCGTCTAGCTTGATAACATCCTGACTCCAGTATCTTGTGTCACACAAAGCCTTCAGTGAAAACGACTGCTGCCTGTCTGGAAGTGGGGTTTGAGGGGCCGGGGGGGGGAATCTTTTTTCGTCACATCGCCTAGTTGACATTTAACAGACGATGGGGGATGAGAACCACGGAGACCCCGACCCACATGGCGAAGGCGTCTCGCGGACTGCGGAACACCGTGCGTGGGATGGAAGAGAGTTGACCCGCTACAGAAGAAGGTCCTGGCTTGCGGCAACGACTGAAGACCAAGACATACTGGGGCCACTTCCGCTTTGATGGAACTAAATGTATGGTTTCTATGACAGCATTTGACTAGAAGTGAGTAGAAATCTGCTGGTTCTGGTGAACAGGATCACAAAGGTTGTTAAAGCGCTACCAAAGACAAGGGTCTGATACAAATAGACAACGCACCTATATTGTGTTCACATGGTCACGACAACTGTGTGCTTCCTGCGTACACATATAAACTTGACAAATATGTCTCCTGTTTGTTTTAATTTGACAAACGTATGTCCCCCCCATTTGAGTAATCTATATATAAACTGTATAACTGAGGAATTCCTTTAGAGTAAACGTGACAAGTGAATACGTATGTCCTGATTGCATAAACACAACAGTTTTTTTCTATGGACTAATCTTAATCAATGTGTGTCATGTTGGTCCAAGCGCAACAAATGTGTTTCCTCTTTCCATAAATGTTTCTGTTTGCGTTTCTGTTTCAAATATGTACTGTTTGTTCACTACCGCTAGACTCTTCGGAAGAAATACTCATAGAGACCCTGAACGGGACACGAGCGAGTCCTCGGATCAACCATGGAAATGCCAAACACACACTCGTAAACAACCATAATTTTGGTCAAACCTTTGTTTTTGCATATGGCAGTGTCGTTCATCATTGCACTGAGTCTACTATACAGTGAAGAAAGCGCTTTATAAATCCTATTTATCATCATCGTCGTCGTCGTCGTTGTCGTCATCCGAGGAAAAGTTAACATGTTTCTTAAGTAGTTTACACAGCAAGCCAAAGGTTAACTAGAAGTAACTTTCAGACAAGTTCATCACTACAGTGACCTTTAACAAAGGTCTGTCCGTCGTTGAAGGCTGCTGATTTCTGAAAGTCGGGTCATAGTGTTTCAAAAGCGGTAAAACTGGTCTCCTTTTATTGTCAGTAAATGTCCTACATACACGGCCTGTATAATAAAGTACTACGGTAAAATGTTTTCAACAAACGTCTCCATACATCTCTTGTTTTTGATCTTGAACAAAAATGAGTCCTTACCGATCTTTATGAGGTATAGGTATCGAGTAGAGCATAATCTGCATAAAACAAGGGCTGAGTTAGAAAACTTCCACTAACCAAAGTTTATCAGGAAAAATCGTTTGTTTCAATTATCCACCATGAGTTACAAAAGTCCATGAAGGCCTGGTTTACTTCTATGAGCTGGATCATCTTCAGCCCATTCAGCATACAATTTGCTCTCGATTGCAGACCGCAAGTGTGATACGGGGGGGAGGGGATGGCCGCAATCGCAGCGGGGATGTGGATGCGACAGCAGCAGTTTGCAGCATGCTAGTGCCATCAGAACCTATCGCTGACATCAGCCGATGAAGTCTGCCTGAACGCTGCTCACGCTTAATGATATTAGGAGAACATGATATTTCCATTCCGAAAAATCTCACTAGCACATCGCTGGGAAATTTGCGACCATTGTGGATCCTATAGCCAAGTGTTCCTCAAAGGACAAACTTGTCGAACGAAAACAGCGAGAACAAAAGTTCGTGCGTCGGTGCAGCAACCACTGCTAGTGGCCATCATTGTTTGTCTCTACAATAACACGCAGGCGAATTTTGTTTTATTACCAGTCTGTCATTAAAAGGAAAAGCGCTTAGATGCATTGCTGTACACACTTTAAAAAATCGTTGATTATTTCGTTTATCACATTAACACCTCTCTCATCTTTTATAGCATAGGGTTCGGCTGATTTGTCATTGTCACTGGTCTTAAAAATGCAGGTACTTTACTTGTTGGAAGCATTTATTATTCTTGCTATTGCACTTGTAAAGAGCACTTTCTCCATTCAAGGTAGTTCAGTGCGCTTAATATGAGACAGATCGACACAACTAAGATACACTTAAGTTTGCAAGGTAAATTCATACATAAACAGGCAAGTTTTCGGAATCCAATATCGTCTACACTCATTTATAAGAGTTACAGATCTGACTCTTTGATCACATCGCTTTCTCATTCAACTTTAAACTAATATGACGAAACATGTCAAACAGTATTTGCCAATTCTGTGTGCAGTAATCGTCGCAAGAAGATGCATTTGAAACTTTGCAGAGAGATACTGTGCAATTCTCCTTTCAGGTGTGAATGTGGCAAGATATATCACTCGAGTTGTGAATGTGGCAAGATATATCACTCGAGTTGTGAATGTGGCAAGATATATCACTCGAGTTGTGAATGTGGCAAGAAACATCACTCGAGTTGTGAATGTGGCAAGATATATCACTCGAGTTGTGAATGTGGCAAGAAACATCACTCAAGTGCCAAGTGCAGATGATCAGACGAATTTGTGTGCAAAGCACAGATCAAGATTTGTTATTTCGGTGGGAGGAGATATTAATTCTAAATTAAAGCAATTCACGGTGATCGTTTTCATGGTAGTGAGTGGTGTGGTCACACATGGGAAAAAGAGAAGTCCAAAATGAAGCTGGCACAAACTAATCCCTGAATAAATCTCCGTTACAATCGCAGACGGTGTACCCAGTAACAAAATATGCTTTCACATGTGACAGTGAAGACTGCTGGTGAAAAAATTCACTAATGGACAAAGTTATCAATTTTGCAAATCCTTGATACCAATCAAGCAGTACGCGGTAGAAAAAGACAAACAGGAGGTTAGTGGTAAACTCTGTCAGTCAGGCGGGTGACCTCATGAATGAACGAACAAAGAAGCAGGAAACTAGTTTGTGATACAGAATGCTGAAAAAAAATCGAATTAACATCAATGTATTGTCTTCCAGATCCCGCCACAGTTGCCGAGAGCCAGCGTGGGCCCTGGAGACGACCTTTCCAGGCTCCTTCGTTAAGCTGTGATTGTAAATTAGCTATTGCAAATAATGATGATGATGATGATGATGATGATGATGATGATGATGATGATGATGATGATGATGATGATGATGATGATGATGATGATGATGATGATGATGCGCATTTATTCAGCGCAAGTTCACAGTTTCAAAGCCGGGCTCAAAGCGATTTACATACATGCGAATGAGCACACACCATTGAGGGCTGGTATAAAATATACCTTCACACGGGAACTTGCACACGACACAACGCACAGACACACACACAGGATCCAGAGAAAACCACCAACGATCAGCCTGTAACCAGGTGTAACATTGACGGAGAGGGAGAAAGGGGTATGTTGGAGCCGAGATTCGAACCTAGGACATCCGATTCTCACAGTCGTGATAACAAGCGTCTTAGCCCCTCCACCATCAACCACCCGTCTTCAATATCTTAGTCACCATTTAAGAGCTAGCAGAAGAAGGAAAAAAACCGTATGGATTATACAGCGCATACTCACGCTCACAAAGGAGCTTGAGACAAGAACGAGACATGGAAAGCACGCGAAGAACTGAAGAATAAACAACAGTACTGATAGGTAATAACAGTAAAAACAGAGAAGACGCAAGGAGGAATCGGGTAACAAGTTCCCCACAACGACCCACCCTTACTCCAAAGAAAAAAAAAAAAAACTCGGCTATGCTGCGCAGTACAAAACACACCAATTTATCCTTTTAGCAGTTAAAACAGTGAACGTGCCAAACACACAACAACAGAAAGACTTTTCTGTTTCTATTTTCGTAAAGTAGATGAGTGACCGGTGCTGGTCTATCCCGCGCGCTGTGCAAAAGACGCATTCTGACCTCACTCTCCAAATATGAGCTGCATGTACGATCATTTTGCTTGTTCTGATAACCAAATTGGAGCTTAAAATCTTATTTTTTGTGTTTACCTTACTATATAGGAATGGCCACAAGATCAATAGCCTGCACGCACGCACGCACGCACACACACACACACATGTACACGCGCGTACCCACCTCCCCAGACCTAAGAATACTGAAATTTGAACACAATAAATTTCTTGAGTGGTCACGTGTCAGCCGCACAACGATATATATTTGAAAACTGAGCCGCTGTTTCCTCTGCAGGCCACTCACGCGGTGGGAAGGTTGGAAGACTGTCCAGCGTGGCGCTAATGAAATGAAACTGATACATTTCCCCTCATCTCTTCTGGCCCTTGTGGCCCATGTTGATAAGAGAAAGATACAGTATTATTTCTCTGACCTGTCGGCCTGACTGATAACAGCCTGACCGCCCATCGCGTTGAGAAACCTAACTTACATTCATGTGACAGGTAGTCACGAGTCATTCTAAATTAAATGTTTAATATTTAACAGTCTTGTTCCTTACACCTGCTTAATATTTTGTTTTTAGGCTGGGGCAGCACTGGCATTAACCCGTTGAGATTAAACTGTATTTGAGGGTTGTGAACCAGGTCAACAGATTTCTACATGTGAGGACAGGTAGATGTTCTGAACAATGTGAGGACAGGTAGATGTTATGAACACAGGTCAACAGCACTCTACATGTGAGGATCAAACGTATAACCTTTGCTAAGGACAGTTGTGTTGGACAAATGGTTATAAAAGCCATTTTATTGGTTTTCCTGTGATAGTGCGCGGCCTGTAGCTGATGCTGTGATTAAGAGTGCAGCAATGTAATTATCGTCTATACAAAAAAGTACATTTGTTATATAAGTTTCCTGCAGTACGACGGGTGAGCATCCTTGCTCAATGCGCCACTGCTCATAAAGTGGCTCACACGCTGATTCCAAATTTTCATTTTTCCTCACCGCCCATCATGCCGGCCTCTATAGTCGCAGAAAAGCCCGGCTATTTAAGTGACACACACTGCCTGGACATTTTTACGGGTGATTTTTGCGCTATAAATAATCGGTGTCCAGGGGGTATTCTGACACCAAAGCTCACCCAGCAGGATGCAAACACGATAGAGCTAAGTCTCGCCAGTAACACTACGATATTTTACTCATCTTCACCCCCTCCGAAAACAACAAACAGAAAAACCGTCGTGGGGCATCTTTTACAGCCGCAGACCCTGGGTACAGCAAACCTGCCCAGCCTTCCTTCTTGTCAGGCCTGGATCCCGTACTACAACTTCTTGTTAGGGGAAGATAAATTTTGCTTCACAACAATATCACAAAGTTTATCAATATTTGTTAATTGTAATTTTTCAAAATACGTGTACAAAAAACGTTTTTCATGTCTGTCACTGAGCAGTACACGTTACTTTTTAAAACATGATGTCATTAGACACATAAATCGGGCGAGCAGAACATGAAGATACTGAAGACTTTTTTTTTTAACTTCAAAATTATGTCTCGGGTGCATTGCCCAGTTTTCCACCAGGTCGGGCACGTGAGAAAATGGTGGTAGAAAGTCTTCAAAATAGACAAGTTTTCTAACACCAAGGCGACAGTCATTAACAGCAGCATCACAATTTACAACAAGAGCAATAACGGGAATACCTGAGTGTTTGTTTTGTGTGTATGTGTCAAGAGTGTAATGTAAAGCCCTCACACCGCTAACCTTTTTAAGCCCAAACCGCCTGAAGAGAGAAGACTACAGGTATTTGCAAAAATACTTTAATAAATAGCGATGTCTGCGCGTGCTTCGTTCTTTTTTAGATGTAGATATTGCCTCACCGTGCGCGTGTGTTATTGTGACTTGTACCGCTGCCGCCACAAGCTGCCGCAAGGAGAAGACAACTGCTGCCAGTAACAAGGATAACTCTTGGGCAGCCTGATCCTGTACTAGTCCAGCCTTCTGGACACATTGATTTTGGTTTGCGAAAATGATGGTTCATTCTAGGCTTTTCGAGGGGTTTGGCGTTTGGTGACTTACACCGCTTGACTGTGCTGACCTCGCTCGTGAACTGGGCACAGTCATCAAGGCTCAAGGCTCAGGTACGGAAAAATAGTGCTAGGAGCATTTAATCAGCGAGTTCGCTGACTTTTTCCCGGAAACCATCAGCTAGTACTAAGCAAAGCTTTGTGCACATGGTCCCAGGCATAATATTCACTAGCAGAATTGATACAGAGTATGTAAATATTTAGATTTGTAAGATTTAAAAAAGAGGGAGGAGCACACAAAGAGACGAGAAGATAAAGAGAAAATAGAGGAGAAGGAAATTTATGAGCAGGCAGGAAAAGACAAACAGACAGAAAGACAGCATGTGGTGTAATTGATGACTTTCGCCATCAGTGTGTTCAGTGTGTTCAAGAAGTGCTGTCCACGGTGCACAAGAGGCGCTCTCTACACACGGAAACTAAATTTGGCAAAAACTCACTGGCAAGTCTCGCGCGGCCTGGCTGCTAGGAAACAAGTTATTAAATCATACCTAATTCTACGAATTACGCCTGATCAATGGCAAATTCAGCAGTGCTGGCTGTTACAGATGTGTGGGCGGAACTAATGTTGAAAGGCCAAAGATGGCGCTTGTATTTAAGGCGAGCGCCTTGCAACTAATTAATCTGGAAAACAAACGCTCCACAAAATGGCGTGTCAAATGTGACACCGTTGTAAAAGTTTACTTTTAAAAAATTGTTGTTTTCTAGTCTTATTCTAGTTTTAAACTTTTGTTCACTAATTTGTGTGGGGGGGGGGATGTCTTGTCATACAAACATCGTACATAAAGAAGGGTATTAACTAAAACAGTAATTATGAACAACCTAGGCTGAAGCGTTGAATAGGTTCAAAGTAATTGCTGCACAAAACATTTGTGTGCTTCCTTGACAGGTTTGAAAATCGCGGCGCCACAGATATGGAAATAATGAATGATTTAGTGTTTTTGTGTTTCATGCCACGGGGTGCAAATTTTTCTCATGGCTGAGTGGAGCTCACTGACACTTTTTTTCCAGATATGTATGAATATACACTTGCCGTTCTCGAAAGAAACCTGCAAACGCCTATGCACATGTGAAAATCGTGACGTCATGACACAGTTACATCTAATTAATGTATGGTGCCAACCGAACCCATTTGCTGAGGCCTTCACTACCCATGTACAATTGTGACGTCAGAATTGTTTGACCTATTTCGTTGGATGATGATGTTTGTGGGCCTGTATTTCGAGAACGGAAGATGGGAATACACCACGATTTGTTTAATTGGAGGCCTTGCTCTGAGATTTACCCAATCATCTGAAAAATAAACTATTTGAATCAAAGTACTTCTTTAAGATTTGGCTTTATGTTTGACTGGCTGAAGTATTTTGCGAATATTTCACCGCTTTCTTGGTAAATTTAGTCCTTCGTCGTCTAAAAGAAAATGTGCATTTAAGCTGAGTGCTTTGCAGATCTGGAAGACGTGTTTAATGAGGTGCCTCTATGGTACTTGCAGTACAAAACAAGTGGGTGCAAATACCGAACAGTGTTCGACATTAAAACGCTTATGTTCTAAATCAATCTAAAAACAATGGATTGTGATGGCAGTAACTTTTAATAGCAATGGTAAATAGACGTTTACTTTATAATTATGCTCGGTATATATGTTAAAGCTAGACTGCAAAAAAAACTATACTAAAAATATCTATCCGCTATGTTTCGCCCATGATGTTGCTTACACAACTATGTCAACTAGAAATAGTCCTGAGTCCACGGCATGTAGGAACCACTCTCGTTGGACGAAGAGTCAGAACTGGAAGTTGTTCTGGGTGCCCTACGGTTAGAAACGACTCTGGGTAGATGGACAAATCTACCTTTGTGCTGTGGTCAAACAACTTTAGAGCTTCAGTGCAGACAAAGAAAAACGCTGCTGTTGATTTTTAACAGCCACGATTCCAAAGTTCCATCTCTACAAACTTTAGGGACTTGTATGTGAAGCTGTCGTTGTCATCACACACATCAACAAACTGATTGGTTCACAGTTATCTTTTGAGTTGGAATGCAGATGTCTGAATTAGCAAAACCTGGCTCAATGAGAATATGAGAATGAAGATTTAAGGATGGATGAAACAAAAGTCCGACTTGTGCGGCGTTGTGAAATGTGTTTGTCAGAGTCCGTGTGTTGTAATAATAGACCAGATTGAGTCCCAACAGCTTGGCTGCTCCTTTCAAATATTTTACCTTTGATATATCGGTATCGATATTCCCCCCTATTAAACGGTTTTGAATTATATTTGCATATATCAGTCTTACCAGATCCGCATACTAATTAGTTGTTGCGTGTTTTTCGCGTGTAAAATATGTCACAAATTTACTTGTACTTGTTCCTGGTACAGGAATGTAATAATGAGTTATTAGAAATTTACCTTAAGCTTTCTTTATTAGTTTTCTTCCAATACTAGATAACCATAATGTATTTTAAATACCTTTATGGCCATTTCTCTGATTATGAATACACAGATTTCCAGAAAACAAAGCTCCAAGTTTGAAAACGATAAAAAGGAAATAATTCTTTTAAAACCGAAAAATAATGATTAAAAAGCCCTTATTATTCTCCATAAATGAAATCCTTTCTTTCCAAAGCTTATTGCTTAAAAGTAGAGGCAGTAAGTAACCTATCAAAAAGCATATAGTGTTTTTTAGATAATATTTAGTGCTGTCATAGTTTACGTTCTGAAGTAATTAATGAAAATAATTTGCAATTATTGAAAATAATGCTCCAAACAACACTCGAATAGGGAAAAACACCTCAATCATTTATACACACACACACACACACACACACACACACAATCACAATCACACAAGGTGTCGGCGTCAGGTGGTGTCCTACCTGTTCGTGGCTGAGTGCTTTGACTTCCCAGTAACAAGGATCTTTAGTGTGAGATATTGAACAACGACAAACCAAAAACCGCCTCGAAGTGCGCACTTTCAGTAACCGTCACAGACCAGCGCGCGCGCACACACACACGTACACAGAGGCTGAAGCTACTGAAAGCCGACCATAACCTTTACAATTCCTGGCAATTATCCACAGAAACCATCACTGACCAGCTCTGGCGGGCCACAGAAGCCAGGCGGACTGACGGATAGGTGCCTGCACCCACTACTCAATCTCGCTTGCAGTTCTGTTGCAGGCGGTTAGTCTAAAGGAATTTTGCGCGGGTACGTGCACGTGAAGGCGCGGGCGTGTGTATGCGCGCGCGCGCTGCGGTGTGGCTGTTGCCCGCGCGAGAAGGACGCGCGATTGTGGAAGACAAGGGCTTAGTACCTGCAGCTTTACGCCTGATGTGCGAAGGAAGACCAGTCACATCACGATGTGCGTAGGTTTCCGGATGTTACACTTGCTTGAAGCTGCTTACAAGACTAAATAAACTGTGTTGTTTCTTGTTGACGTGCGTCTCTTAACGGCTTATTAATCAATCCTAATGAATCATGTAAAGGAGATGCAATGTGTTTGTCTGAACAGGAAGTTCTTATTACATGTAAGTCAGAGTATGCTTGGTTTGTTTATAGTTGTCCTAACGGTTATTATATTTTTATGTAATTACAATCGTCATTCGATTTTTAACTTTTTAATTTAGGATTATATCATGTTAAGTGGTACGCACGTTCTTTAACAGTTTTACGCTCAAAGTTAGTGATAGACATTTACAGAGCTCCAAGACATTCGTGTCTAAGGGTGCGCGGGGTTTGTGTGTGCGTGCATGTGCACGCGCGCACGTAAAATCATTTACAAGCAGCGATCGATGAACTGATTATGTCTGTGGATCTTCCGCCGGTTCTTTGTTAATGTGCCAGTTCTGCTTTGGACAAACAGATTCAAACAAACAAACATACACACAACATGGAGCACAGGTTGCGCGCGCGCACGCACGCACGCACGCACGCAAACACACACACACACACAGAGGCTGAGGGATACCCCAGTATCCAAGAAAACCACCGACGATCAGCCCTCCAAAATTTTGTGGTGAGACCCGCAGGCGCTTTTGTGCAATACCCGTAGGCAGGCAGTGGCAATACCACAGGCACTTTGCATCAATGATTGCGGGTGTTTTGTGTCGATACCCGCAGACATTTTGCGGCAACGTGTGGCAATACCCACTGCCGCTTTGCAAACAGAATACCAATTGGTAAAGTTAACCTGTCGGCCATGAAAAATGCTGCTATTGGTTGAACGTGAATTGCCAAATATTTTCCAAGACGGTTAGTGGGTATCTGTTGCAGGAACAAGAAAAGGCTAATTTTAGCAACATCGTTCTGTTGCTGACATCAGTTTCAAGTGAAAGCAACAAAGAAACAAGGAAAACGAGCAAATCTTAGTGAAACTCTTTTAATCCGTTTCCTTTTACTTATCCTTCTCTATTTCCTTCCCTCATTTACTCTTTTTCCTGCCACAGAGATCGAAGGACGCATGTTCATCAAATGTCTTTAAAAAAGTTTCCTATCGTCAGTTAATCGAGGTTTTTATTATTTTTGTTTTTTTGCACTTCGCAAGAGTTATCCCTATAGCCTTTTCAAAGTGAAAAAAATTAATCTATGTCTTTATTATTTTGCAATTACTCCCCTGTCCAGCGGTCTGTGAGTGATCTGTTTCTGAGCCACAGGTGGGCTGCATTTTAAAGGTTCTAAAATACACTAATATGCCTTCCTGCCCACCTTTTTTCCACAAAAATGGCGTCTGTTAGAACAGATTAATTGTCAAAGGTGAGGTCAGTTTTCCTGACTGATGTCCTTTTAATTTAGAGTGTTGTGTTTCACGAGGCTTGTGCAATATGCCAGCTTCCAACAATTACTTTGTTATTATGTGAACTGTCCTCGCTATCATGCCATTTGATACAGTATCATGCCAGTCGATAGAAGAGAGTAGAAGCGTAGGCACGTGTTACTATTTTTATCTGAACATTCTCTCTCACTTTTCCCTATATGGTCCCTGCCTGGTATTTTTAAGTCAGTGTGTGTGTGTGTGTGTGTGTGTGTGTGTGTGTGTGTGTGTGTGGAGGGGGGGGGCAATCGTTTTTTGTTAAAATGTACTGTTTCTCAAGCTGTTATGTGACAAAATATTTATATTAAATTTATTTTAAATTCTAAACGTTTGCGTGACATTTTAACAAAATTTACATTTTGATTCTGATTTTGACTTTTATTTCATTTCCTTTTTTCCTTTTCTTTCCTCGCTTATTTTCTTGGAAAGATGTCAGCTCGTCAATGTGTTGACATGGTAGCCTGTCAAGGTGATGATGGCTACAGCCAATGAGACAGTTAGGCTGTGCTTCAATTTAAATCAACGAAGTCAAAAAAAGAGTTTCTTCTTCTTGCTGTACGAGGCATGTAATACTGATTATATTGAAAACGTCTTGTACACAACTTTTACGGATTTATGTATTGTCATAGACGAAGCAATTAGAAACATGCATCTGGTTTGGTGTTTTAAATGGATTTTGTATCAGTTTTCCGTTTACTTCCTGATGAGAACGCGTAAAAATCGACATATCGCCATGAGAATATATTGAATGTAAATGTATAACGTAAATAATTTATAACGCAGAATGGTATCTTTATTTCTTCTGAAATACGGAAAGGAAAAAAACATAAGCTTGAGGTTGACGAGAGACACGAGGGGCAGTCAAATGAAGCTTAACGGACGACAGGCAAATAGAATCCCAGACATTTAATCTCCAGACACTTAATCCCCAGACACCTAATCCTCAAAATGAAATTTCAACTCAAAAAATTATGAAGTGAATGAAAAATTTAATTCAAATTCTAATAATTATTTTCATGTAAACATCAAAATAATTTTGACAATTAAAATAATACTTAACTTCAACATCTATAACATTAGTTAAAGTTCATGTGAGCTATGAAATTCAATGTTCTTCAACAATATGATATGAAAAGTATTGTTAATCAATATGACAGGAAAGCTAATGATCGGAGGTACCCTAATTGGGGAGATTGTTACGTGTCATTAGAGTTACCACGCGACACATTTCTCTTACGGTTATAATATTTCAAGTTTACAAATTAACAGTTTTGAGTATTGTGTCGTGAATTGGGGGCATTTTTGAGGATTAAGTGTCTGGGGATTAAGTGGCTAGGGATTAAATGTCAAGGGATTAAGTGTCCGGTCACCAGGCAAATAGAAGCCCGTCGTACGGTACGTTTCATCTGACTTCCCCTAACAGTTTTATAATCTAAAGATGTAAGTAGACTGTCAAGATATATAAATATATAAAACTAACCATGTCAAAGCCTGTGAATACTAGTAGGTCAAAAACATACAGTCATGATCATTGAAGTCAATGAAACGTATGAAACGGGTAGCTATGCAAGTGATGGTGACTGTGATAGTCGACGAACAGTGATAGACTGTTGTCTGTTGTACTGTAACGACTGGCACATGGCCGGTAAGACTGTATGTGACGTAGGCCGGAAGGTCTGTAGCGAGACAACAACGGCACACATCGCCCACGTGACCATCGCCACTCCTGCAGCGCAGGTGGCAAAACGGCGCCGACCGCGAATAACAAAAGCCAGGAGCGAGGCTGATGGAGTGGGAGCCAGTGGAAGTTATCATCAGCCATTGTGAGACTGATGTCCCATGGCACACCCTTGCACGGCAACAAGTGCTGTCGCTGTATTCAGTCCACCTGTGCCCATCTTTTCTCTACTTCTTTCTCTTTCTCTCTCTCTCACCTCTTCTATTTCTGATTTCAGTATTTCAGTTTGATTAGTCCTACATCGCAGTTACATATTTGTTTACTCATTAATCCTCTGATTTTAATTATACTGAGGAGGCTATGCCGTTGGTCTCGTGGTTCTGCTCAGTAGCATTTTACACTTTCATCCATTCATTCGTTCTGATTTTTTTCATATCAGATAATATTTAATGCTGTGTCTGTATGCATGTTTTTAGACTGGGTGTTTGTCAGGTTAGAGTGCGCGGGAGGGTACGTATGTGCATGCTGTCACTTATGTTTTCCGTCGTCACATCTATGATGCCGATATCATTATCGAATAGGTCGTCAGGGAGGACTGGTGTGAAAGATGAGGCCTTGTACCCATCATGTTTCGAGAGTTCACTTACTTGTGGTATTTCCACCATAAGTGAGCTTATTATTTTTTCATTATTTCATGCACATCTTTCGAATCCCCATATTATCAAGGACTTTTAGGCCCCCTCTGCTTTTTTATGTGACGAACTATAATATAAGCACCTATACTAGTGCCAGTGTTTTGTGAACAAGAGTTGTTTAATCTGAAATAATATTTTTTCTCTTTCTGGCAGTATGTGAGAGTGACTCCTATTTCTTTTATTCAGAATTAAGTCACCCTGTGTTTATGTGATCTTACTAGCTCAGATAAAACTGGGTGCAGGTAAGTCTCAAAATTTGTTTAAAACTTTACCGTGAGAGAACTTTACCGTCAGCAACCACTTGTGGTCCATACAACATTTGCCTCAGATTGGAACGTTTCTGTTAAACTGTATATCTCACAACTTTGGCAGCTTCACTGGGACTCCATGAAGCACAACAAATTTCATGCTATTTTTCCAAAACTAGCAGACTGTATAACACAAGAATTTCTAAACCGACGAGAAAAAGTGGTTATAAATAGACTAAAAGCTGGTCACTCATATATCACTCACAGATTTTTGCTTGCAGGAGAAAACCCCCCACTTTGTCCTTGGTGTAAAGACCCCCTAACCATAGAACATTTGCTCATCTCCTGTTCAAAACTCGCTACAATTCGTCAAAGCTATTTTACAGCACAGACTCTTGATGACCTTTTTGCCAAACACTCTTCCAAATCAATCTTGGCATATGTAAAGTCCATTCAGATTTTTCACCTGATATGATAGAACTTATATGTTTAAAAAACTGTTATTTTGTAAAACTAGGAAAAGAGAAATCTATAGACTTGTACAATTACTTTATATCAACCTTTGAATAGTCATGTACATTGTTTTTGCCATGAGATAGCCATAGTTGCTGACTTGGCATAAAACAACAACTAACAACAACCGTGAGAGAACTGCCCACACGTCAATATTGTGTATTGCCACATGTATGTACTTTGTACTTGTTATTCGCTATGGCACATGAAGATTTAAAAATAGAAGCGATTGTTTCGTCCCCAGGGCGATTGGCTAAACACATATCTACTCATTTGCTTCACAGATGATAGGTTCCCAAGGACCTTCTATGTCAGGCTCGTGCAGCACAACGAGAAGAACGGCTACAGCAAATAAAGTTTTAGGCTCAAGAAAACCTAAAACAAAGAGAACTAGAAATAAGAATAAGCACAAACCAAATTTGAAATAAAAGGATACACAAACAAACATAATCAGAGTTAAAGTTTGAAAAATAGATCAAATAGGGTTAGACCTCCAGACACAAATCAAATCGATTTCTGAACCGTCTTATTTTTTAAAGATAAGGAGGGGATTGATACAGAAAAGTTTTCCATTTTGAGCATCATGCTCAAGCGGTAAGATGGAGAAAAGATGAATTAGCAGGTACACTAGCAGACTGCCTATGAGTAGAATCTTTGACACGCTATGCTAAATCCATGAAAGCTGTCACATGGGACAGATACATCTCCCATAATTAAATTCTAAACTACAATTGACCACTCACCCAAGCCAGAGAGTACGTGAGTAATTAGAAAGGCCTTGTTCACAAGCTTTTAGAAAGCACTTAGACTATGCAGACGACATGAAATGGCCAGAGAGGGCCAGGCGAGAACAGCGGCGGTCGATGAAGTGCGGCGATGGTGGCTGCAGAAGGCGGACAGGTGTGAACGTCGTATACAGTTGTGTTAGGTCGCTAGACAGAGAGGAAATACCTGAGGCCATGTGACACCTGGTCGGAGTGTGAGAGACATTCTCTCCCCGCAGTCACCTGCGAGTCGTGGATAGTTAGTCACTGGTCAGTGCAGTGTGGTCTTCCTGTCTGTTCACGCTGGCTAATTGATGCTTGATTGAAGGACACTGGTTGTGTTCGTCCAATAGCATGCCACGTCACGTGTAGCGGACCATGGGCCTCTTGATACTTCTCACCCCGTCGTCAGTGCGAAGGGAGCATCTGATCGAGGCGAGGGTCGACTCGTCTTCAGTTTTCTTTTAACGCCAAGGGGTCTTTCTTCGAGACCAAAACTTGAGCCAGGAGAACAAATACTCGGGAGAAAATCGAGACGCTTAGCTTAGAGAACCTTGACACAAGGGGCTAGTCATCGACGAGGGACCATCAAGACTGCCAGCTGTAGTCGTGAAACTCTAAGGACTATGCGACCAGAACTTGGGCTACCTGCGAGAGGTAGAAGTTTTTCTCCTAATCCGGTAGTAGAGGTCTCTGTTCTCTGAGAAGGTCTGTGTAATTGCCTGCAGTCCAAGGCACCAATGGCGGAAGGATTACGACAAATCATGGTGTTTGTTTGGCGGGTGTACGTGGAATTGTTCTTCCCGGCGGGTACCGGTGTTTGCTGTAAAACAGTATAGTGGGGTGAACAAGCAGTCGTCGAAGAAACAACGTAACGTCCCTGGACTGGGACAGCGCTCGGTGTCCGTGTCGCCGGAGGAGCAGTCATCACTCCCTGATTTGGTTGGCGGGCCGAGAGGGAAAGTGATGACGGACTGATGGGGAAATACGAATTTCAAATGCACGGAGCAAGGTTTTAGGGAACGATTTAGATCATGTAAGTTCTAAGCCACCAACTGAAGAAACATTGTCAGCCCTTACTGTTTTCCACGATATTGCATTAGAAAGCATTAGCAGACTGCCAAAATGTTTTAACAATCTTTCTGGCCTGATTTAAAGAGAAGAACTTATGATCACGTGCTGATAATGTGGCAACATTTAAAAAAGAGAATAAGTGTTCGTCTTTAGAGTATGCCGAACAGACCACGGCAGCAACAACACACCAATGTGCATGCCGGTGCTGCCCAGACGTCATCAACACATCAAAGTTATTCACGAATTACATTATACAGGGCATAATATCAGAGGTGGTCGAGCGTACACCTCAGCACCACCTAAACACCGGTATCCAACCATCACCACCACCATCCTGGGGAGGTAGTACCACCCCAACGGCTGCATCGACAAAAGGTACACAGACAGCTACACCATCAAACATCCACCCAGCATCCACACATGTTATTGGTGAAATCAGAAAGGCCATTTTATCGCTAACTGCCCCCACAAAATAGCCTGCAGACACGGAAATAGGTTTTGTAGGTTTTGCGACATCAAACAACACTTTACGATCTTCGATTTCAATATGCTAAGGTACAGAAAACGGACATCCGGTCTTGATCATGCAAGATTCGGTAACTACGTAATTTGGTTTCAAAAAAAAATAAATGTTAAGCCTTTCTTTATCTTGTCGACTTCTTACCGGTGTGGCTACCATTTCACTAGCTTTAGTAAATATCTATTCACCACATTTCACGGACTTTGTTGATTCTGGTATCAAAGATGGCCCAGTATGTGATATGATTCCCGGTAACACTCCAGGATCTTACTGTGAGTGTATGCACATCGCGCGGGCAGTTCAAACAATGTCATAAACAGCAGAAAAACCATTCCTAACTTCAAAGACACCACAGCTAGACAAATCCTTCACAACTAGCTAAGTTACAGAAATTTGACCAGATATTTGAGAAAGGGGTGTAATAGTTCATGCCCCCAAATCTTCTGTTTTTCGCAATAATATCCTGCATCGTACATCAGGAGCTCCAGTTACAGTGAATCGGTGTTGATTGCAGCCCATGATGAAATATTTGGTGGACACCTGGTTGCTCGCAGCACCTTTAAAAAGAATCATTCCTTTTTTCTACTGGTCAGGTATTCACAAAATGTTATAAACTGCTGTCGATCATGTAACATATGCCAGAAGACTACCCACAAGGGCGTATTCCACCTGCCCCGTTGCAAACCATGCTATTTATTGAAGTACATGAATTACATTTTCCTACGGTTGCCGTTAACCTCAGTGACCCCAGTCGTCATTTGGTAACTGTTACATCCGAACGCCTTGATGTTGCCACTACAGACCCCGAGGCAGCAGGCCTCATGACTATTACAAGAATCAGAAGCTGAGACACTAGTTGGTATCTTTTCTCTTGTCGGACTGGGGTCGGTACATCCAGGGTCCTCGTATTGGTTATAGAGAAGTCCTACAGAAGACCTCAGGGTTCTCACCCTTTGAACTATTTTGTGAAAGGATCTTCAAAGGACTTCTGGTATATGAAGCATAGTCAGGTTCTAATTTACAACACAATGCAGTTTGTCACTACTTTTGTCCATAATCTAAAAGAGTCTTTGCCAGATAAGGTTTCTAAAGCACAAACTGCTGGCAAACGCGGCTGCCAGGAATCTCCACTTAAAGCACATCACTCTCGAGCACGAAAGTTGCCATCAGGATCTCAGATGACAATAAAACGCTGCTGCAATGGAAGGGCTCGTACAAATTTCTGAAGCAAACTCGCCCCATCGATTACCTCATTTTCACACAGGTACAAATAAACCGTTTCATATCAACTTTCTTAGGGAATACGTCCCTCGCTCGTCTCTCCAGCCTGTCACAACGGAAGCAATCATCACGGATTCATCATCATCATCGATGCTTTTAACGTTTTATGTCAAACTGTGACAAATTGTTCTGTGCAATATTTAATTTTTTTTAAGTTTTTGACTTTCCTTTAACGGCACTGATCATAAAATGCATATAAAATATTCATATATATATATATATATATTATAATCAATAATGATCTATATGAGTTTTACACGACTGTCTACAAATATTAATATACAACTACTAAAAGTCTGCCTTGCTGCAGTGGCATGAGTGGGATGTAGCTGCCAGTGTTAGGTGACAAGCAGCTGTCAGGAACCAGTGTATTTTCCCTACACTCACTTGTGTAGTTAGTCAGCTGTTTGGAGAACTCACACAGGGACCTCACAACGCAGTGGGCGTTCCCAGTGGTTTTGTTTAATCCGTACAGGGCAGTTGAGAAAATGGCGACCACTTCCTTTTCCTTTCACTGCCCCCTGGTGATCAGTTGTGAAACCGTTCGACCGGTTTTTCTTGCTGGCAGGGCCCCTGCATAATTATCTGTCACACTTCAGGAAATGCTTGGCGGTATCGTGGTAACACCGGGGGCAGCGACACAGCAACATCGGGGCAAAACCAGTGCAACACCGGGCGCAGCACCAAACACTTCTCCGTCTCGCGTGCGGCCAATGACAACAGTAACGATAACTCGGATTCCCAAGGGGAGGACAATCCGGCCGAGGGTAATCGTGCCGCCAGTTCTCATTAAAACACGCGTGCTGCGAAGTCCCCCGTGCAACCTGTCATCCGTTTTTCTCTCCTCCCTCTCTCCGCCAGTCAATCCGTACCTCAGGTCTGGCTTTTTTTCGCTTTTGGACGTTATTTCCCCCGGATTCCTCGTTGCTATCTCCCGAGGGGAGAACTGGGATGCCGTGAAAGTGTGTTCTAAAGCTGACGCCCGCTTCTGTATTCTGTATCCTCTTCCATTAACTTCTTCGACCTCAGCGTGTTGCGCAAATTTCTTCCGACACTTTCACGTTTATATCAGGACGATGAAGGTTTTCTCTATAACTCTCGCTCGAGCAGACCGCTGAAATCTTACACAGGGGTGTGAAGACTACCCATGCTTTATATCAGCTAGCGGACAGGTGTGTCTCACTGGCTTCCACAACTCCACAGTCTATGACTATCCTAGCATACTGCTGATTGCCTCCAGTAGTTCAGTCCGGAAATTCTTGAACAGAATCTGGATATTTCTCAGTGATTGTAAAACTAATCTGATGATCTTACTACAAGAATTCTGCTATTTTTCAGTGATTTTAAAACTAACCCCATACACTGTACAGCGCATTGAGTCGACTCTGGAGTTGAAAATTGCGCTATATAAATCTGCTTTATTATTATTATTATTATTATTATTATTAAATCTTCATTACAACTTATTTGCATCTACATGTCTTGGGGATCATACTGTCACTTCTTCCTTCTGATTTTCCTCAGATGTTTGCAGTGTACTTCTTCTTGTCTATCTGATGCTGGCAGTGCACGTCATTTGTCTGCATGGTGTTTGCACCACCCTTCTTCTCGTTTCCTCGCGGGTGTTTGCAGTACACGTCTCCACTGTAGTAGTAGTAGTAGTACTACCCATCAAAGAACTTACAATGATAGCTGTTCTAGCAGTAGGGCACTTAGTGATAATAGTCATGGTTACTAGCAGCCATCATAGTAGTGATACTAGTACTTGTTATGGTAGTTTTACAAGTAGTGGTACTAATCATTTTCATAGCAGGGCTGGTATCCATCATGGGAGTACTAGTTGTCATACTAGTGATACAGGATTTATACTTGAAGTATTAGTATCCATAATAGCAGTATTAATGGATATGGTAGCAGTAGTGCTAGTAATCATAGTGGTGGCCATAGCAGCAACACTCGTTTTAGCGCCGATACTGTTAGTACTAATAATAATAATAATAAATGAAGATTTGTATAGCGCATATTCACGCTCATAGAGAGCATGCTCTTAGCGCTTAAAACAAGGAAGTACTACTACTTGGTCCCCAACTAGCAGTCATAATAGTAGTACTAGTGGAAAGCTGTCATAGCAGTACTAGATGTCATAGCAGTAGTAGTATTTTTCAGATGCGTCACTAAAATATTTCGTTTATAAAGCTTGGAGCTGTAGGGTGGGGGGCCTGGGGGAAAGAATAAGACATGGGATAGAGTAGTTCCTTCATCCCAGACGAATGTAAAAGACACGATTTAAAAGTGTGTACTGGAACAAAGAAAACGAGGCTTTTGCTGTGCACAAGTGTGCTGTACAATGCATCATCGACTCTCACCTGACAGCCATTGGCTTTCTTGAGCGTCTGATCACGTGACAGTCTGAGCCATGGAAGCACTGATGATGCTGTCATCGACAATGTCTTGCGGCACACCTGTGCGGTGTCCAGGATGGTGCGAGGTCCAATGTGGCTTTGGCGATGCTGCGAAACACCCAGCAGATCACCGAAGTACGTAAATATTGGAGAAAGTTGTGTCCAAAACACCAGTGAAGGGGATTAATTTATAAAGGGCCATAAGGTAAAAGTTCTTCTCTTTGAACAGCCAGCACTGGTTTTAATTAATAGAATAGTTCGGGGGACAAAGTATTCGCTTAGTGTGCATCTGAATGAAAAAATCACGAGGTGGCCAAATCACATAGAGTCATGTCCTGACCTTATGACATTTTCCTAGTTTAACTGACCACAATTTAAAAACTTGGTTGAGTTTCATGACAGCTTAACGGCTGAAATTCTCTAACCACAGTTTGACAATATGATTGGGTCTGACAGCAGTCAGTCCGTTTTGGTCGGTCTGATTACAATTTTGCTCTCTGGCCACAGTGTTTGGTTGGGGATCATGACAGTTTACTGTACATATAATTATGGTTGAGTATGTAAACTATAATGCTTCGTTATTGTAGTCAACACACTGTGTTAAAGTATTATTAAAAGTATTATGACCAGGTTACTAACATTGTCATAGAATGTTATAATAACGTTAATATTAATAACATAATAGTATTAAATAAAGAAAAATATTTACAATTCAAATAATGTTATCATTAATACAAGAATGCACCAATATAATATTGCTATATAAGCATTAGAATATTCAGTTGCATTTTAATTGTTGTGTGCGATGTAAGAAGATCGTGCGAGATAAGAAACCCTTCATGATCATTGCACCTCCCTGTCCGTCAGTGAGTGGCTTGCATTTTCAGATAAGCATAAGCAGCATCTTGCAAGTCATTACGAACAGACTGACAGTGTGAATGCATACAGAATTGAGATCATCACGGACAAGAACAAAGTCGTGGTTAACACCAACGGCGACAGGGCAGAGATCGACATGAATGGAGAACTGAACATCTTCAAGTACCTGGGAGTCTCCCTTTCCAAATCTGACAACTGAACACGATTTGGTGCAACAACACCATCAGGTTTCCTAGCAAGAACCGACTGTACAAGTCCCTTGTAGGACCAACGAATATATCCGGAGCAAGATCGCCACCCTGGTGGGCTAGCAAGAATTAAGCCGTCTGACAACAGCGACCCGGAATGACACTGTCTCAGACCGTTATTCAGGGTACCTTAGACAGCAGTCGACGCCGAGGCAGACAGACAACAAAGTTGCTGACTATATTATAAAAGAATAGACTAGCCCCATCAAGCAAGCAATGCTTACTGTCGCTCAAGACGGACTTAAATGGAGGGCCTTGTCAGCAGCTGTCTATAAAATTCTCCCACACCCCTGACGACCAGTACCCTTGATGTTAGATGGTGCCAGGCAAGGGATGATTGGATGAACAAATGCTGTAAGGTGACATCACATATCACGGTACCGCTAGCTCCCACTTTCCAGAAATGTCACATGTGTACCGGTAAATTCCTACTTCACGTTTTAACACGTGCCGCCTTTCACCTGCATTGCAAAATATCTTTGTTGAATCAACATATTCTACTGTGTTATTTAGATATTCTAGGACATTCACACGGCAGTTTCGATGTCTACAGGTATTTATACTCACTGTATTACAGTAGGCGTGATCGAGTGAGGTGTAACCAGTCTCAGCTACCTCTAGAGAATTTTCGGGTACAAGATGGCGGATATGTTAGTATTCAACTGCCAGATATGCCTGAGATATTTTTACTTTTTTAATTCTTCCTTTTTACAGTATGCAATGGCCCTGTGTACCCCTACCCCGTAGGGCACCCCCTCGCAATCTGCGCACGAGTTGTGTAAGAGTTCGTTTATCCTTTTTCATTCAAGAAAGCGGCATTAGGGGCATAAAGGGCGTGGGTGGGGGGGGGGAATGTTTGACTTGTAAATCAACGGTCGCCTTTTCGCAGGTAAAAAGGAGGCAAAGTTTATGCGAGTCTCTCTCCCTTCCCCTACCCTCCCCTCCCCACAGAAAGCTGTGCGTGCTGACGTTCGGGTGGGCATGATGTGTCTTGCTGTCACACTCCTCGCTTTTTGTCAAGTCGACCTTGCACCAGATAGACCAGACACTCACCTGATAAGCCGACAAGGTTTCTAATTTCACTTTGCGTTGACCTATGTGGTTGCCACCTACCTGAGAAAAGACAGGTAGGGTAGACTTCTCCTCCTTACAACTGGAGCATAATGCACCCGTTTTGACAGACATCGACAGGCAAACAGAAGCAAGTCGAACAGACCATCAAACTGCTCACTGACTGAAGAGAAGCGGACATTCAGGATGTGTTCTATCTTTCCACGGCCTTGATAGATAAAGGGTGCGTAAACAGCTTGCAACTGTAGAACCATAGTTCCGCCATGGTCCGAGTGAGAATAAAATTATATACCGCAATAACTGGCCTTTAATCTTCGCGCAACTTTCCTTTTCGCTCGCACCGATACTTTAGAGAAAAGCAGCTCCCTGTCCGTCCTTAGGATGAACTTTTGGTGAGCATTGTTCGTTTGCTTTCGCTGTCTGAAACACTTCCTTCGAAGCTAAGAAATGCATCACCATGATAATAATTTCAACATCGGCTGTCTCACATTGCTTTTGACTGTCTGTCCACCTGTGCTCATATATCTGAATGTAAAATAACGAAGAATTCTCTTATTCTGTGTATATCTTACAACATATCTTTGTGTTTATTGTCATTATCTTTCATAATCTCTACCGCTTAAACTTTATAAAGAAAGGCCCTCTAGACTAACCTTCAATAGTAGTCTCCCATGGTAAGGGTTATCTTGAACTTGACTGTTGACTGAACAATTGAACCTTTCCCCCGCAATCCCTAAACTTCATACATCCGACAAGCCTGGGCTGTAGGATTCCACTCTGATAATATTAAAGGTCAGAAGCGGCAAACTTGACAACAACGGAACTACCCATGCTTTCATTTGACAAAAGAGCAACATTTTACTGCGTGGTAAGTGCGCACACACGCACACACACACACACACACACACACACATACACACACACACGAGTGGATGGGGTCCGGGGTGGCATATTGCGCCGCCAAATGAGAAGAGACCACAAGAGGTGTCAGGGGTCAGAAATGATTTACAGTTTTTGTGTTGTGGCACATGCAATGTGCCTGTGCGTGTGTGTGTGTGTGTGTGTGTATGTGTGTATGTGTGCGTGTGTGTGTGTGTGTGCGCGCGCGCGCGCGCCAGCCACAAACATGGTGACCGCGTGCAGACAGCAGGACACAACTAGGACGAGCGTGACAATGAGGTTGCTGTCGTTGTGCGCGCGTGTGTAACGAATGCCGTGCGTGTGAGTCGGTAAACATCGCTGCAATGCGCACGCGCAGAAAAACGGCACCTGCTGTGACCTGTGACCTGACCGTCTAGTATGGGGCGCCAAGAGGGGAATTTTCTCAAATTTGCTATTTCTAGCTATACGTTGCAATGTATAATTATAGAATGCAATGTATAGCTAGAAATAGCAAATAGAATGCAATGTATAGCTAGAAATAGCAAATAGAATGCAATGTATAGCTAGAAATAGCAAATAGAATGCAATGTATAGCTAGAAATAGCAAATTTGAGAAAATTCCCCTCTTGGTGCCCCATAGTCTAGGCTCCAGTGGCGTAGGATTCTTTTCGGTATTTCTTTTTAGAGGGGGCGGCTGCTTCCCTCGTGTTCTCCCCATCCCTTTGTTCCTAGGCCACTGAATGTGTGTGTGTGTGTGTGGTGGGAGTAGAAAAGACAATTAGTTTCAACACTTTTTGTCCTCAGCACGTAATCAGCCTGACAGACACGATTTGTGTGGGTGCGGGCGTGGGGTTATGGAAAGGAAGTGCAAATATTATTGCATCTTGTATCTCCGTTTCGCAAGTCTAAATCTGTGAGTGTGTTTTTATTGTTGTTACCTTTCACTGTTTAGTTAATTTATCGCCTTCCTTTTTTGGTGTAACCAAAATGCAAGTTACCGGATGTTTCATCGCTTATGAATTATTTCAGACTACAGTTACAAGTAATAAAGACCACGCAGTGTTGTATAGTTTTCATATCTGAAGCAATTTAAAATCTGTGTGTGTGTGTGTCTGATTGTTTTACTCCATCCTGTTCTGAACTGGATTTTTTTAAACAACACTGTGGATGGGGGACTGAATATGGATGGCAAATATTCTCGCAGTAATGTGTTGGTAACCTTGACATTCAATTGCAGCATCCTATAGACACATTAATAAAAACAATTGCATTCACAACCAAAAAAAAGTGGAAACTCTTACACTAGCTGAACTACTTTTTGAAGAAAAACTAACACATTTCTAGAACGACCATTCACATTACTCAAGGAAAAAAATTACTTAAAGAATAACCCGAAGTCCCAAAATCTGAGCCACAAGTTCAGTTCCGTTCACAAGACAGAGCACTTGAACATCTTCAGGTATAAGCCTAGTCTGAACCTGACATGTAAACATTAGACCGAGCTTGTAAACGAATACGAATAGGGTTTTTTTTTTAAGGTCTTTGGGCCCATTCTAAACGATTAGCAAACAGCATATTTCAAGGAAAATATATACTACACAATAGATAAAAATATCTTTAGCGTACAGTAGCACTTCTTTTCTTTGTGGCTAAATATAAAACTTGGTAAGATTAGACTATTGTTTCCTTTTTTTGTTAACATTACCATCAGTAGCTTGAAGTAATTCGAGCTTGTATATTATTGTTGTGTGAGACCTTGGCCAGGCATGGTTGAACGTTTTTGAGCGGTCACCCAGGAAAGAGGTTAAGACTTGATTTTGATGTGACCTCACAAAGTAGGTTCGCTGATTTGCATCTTCTTAAAGCCCTCGCAGTGGCCCTGCCTTGGGTGACGTCAGAACTGAGGTCAGTATGATGTGCTCTTCTAAAAACATTTTTTTAATTCACTGTTATTATTGTAACAAAATAATGACTGCTATATGTTGTTAACACGGACACAACTTTGAATTACATTTTATTATTTATTTATGTTCGCTAATGATATGACATCTCATTGTGCGTTGCCACTGTGGTCCTGCGTGTGTGTGTGTGTGTGTGTGTGTGTGTGTGTGTGTGTGTGTGCACTCACTGTAATAATGAATACTCCATACTCACTTACCTGCCACTCCCTTAGAGGAGGTTCAAGGCGTTCGTCAACAAAATACAGGCTGAATATGATAGAATGGTGTTAATGAGAAAGGATATTCTGTTTAAATGTACGAGCCATATCGTTTGCGTCAAACCGGTTCTTATTTCTCACAAGAACAATCCACAGAATGAAACATGAGCATAGAGCGCAGTAGAGAAGTAACTGGAGATTTAGTGAAGGTGTATTAAATGTTGAGCTTACAGATGCTGACAAACAACGCTTAAAAAATCTGCTGCAATGCACAGTTTTTTATATGATCGGGATGGGCTCTGTAAAGGTATTATTTCCCCCAAATCAAAGTGTATAACACCCGTTCTTTGTTGAAACACAGGCCTGCAAACACTATGCACCGGTCAGGAAAAGGTGAAAAAAGTGGTCACTGTTGTCCACGGGACTCGTCAGATTATGGTTTCTTCTCCCTCGTCAATGTAAGCTTGTCTATATGCTCATTTCTGATGTCGGTGTGGTGGTGGTGGTGTTTATAGCCCCAGAGCTCGAGAAGGAATGGAAGGTTGGCCACTCGGATTTGGGGGAAATACTATACATCTTGTACACCTCACTCCAGGCTTTTGAAAAGAGTTTTGCACTAAGGAAACTAATAAGAAGTTGTCAGGAAAGAAGTCATTTCAGTCTTGAAATATGGAGCCGTGCAAACTTCATCAAAGCCCCATTCAGCAGCTGGAAAGTGATTAGGTGTAACTTCAGTCGAGCCGATGCCCTTCCAGGCCGTGTAACTGATCTCCGCCATCGTCTGTGCAGTTACCGAGATCTGAGGGGGCGAATAACCAGGCTGATGTTATTTCGCAAGGTGGGGATGATTATTTATCACCCTCTTGTACTTCATCAGCGCTTTTTTCAGTAATTACCCTTCTGCGGCCGGGTTATTTAATTTTTACTTTAAAGCTGCCATCACAATAGATCACACTGTCATTTCGAATCCCTCTCCTCCTGTAGACCTTAGGTCAGACCGGACATCAGTACACAGGTGCGAAGGCAGCCCGTAAGTTCTCTAAACTTTCTTTTTTTTTTTTGCTTAAACAAGTTTTTTTTGTTGATTTAGCTTCACAATAAAATGCTTAATGTGAGCGATCCGCTCTTAGTGTTGAAGATAAAACATTGTAACTCTTCTTCTTGGAGTAGATGAAGACTGTGAGTAGGGTTGTGTTATCCTAAGCAGTGTAACGATCAGGGTAGCCATGTCTATTAACCCTTCTGTCTCTCGTTTGCACGTTGCATTAATAATGTGTTGAAACCATTTGTGTCTTGTCGAGCCTTTGTGGAACTGTCCTTTCTGCTTCGATCATGTAAGGCAGGTCGATAAAGTGCGATGCTTCAAATGCTTTCAGCACGAACTCTGCTTCTTTTGAAGTCCCGCCAATTCATTTTGTGCTCCGTGTTTCCTTGAGATTATAGTCTTGTGGCAATTAGACTGAGTTACCTTCCTGTTCGTTTGGCTTGTTGTCTTGGATCTTGTCAGTTACTTTTACAGTTTACTACTTCCTCAAACAAACAAACAGTAAGCCCGGATTGAAAGACACACGGCTGCACTCCATGGCTGTCCTTGATGTCTGTTCTCCAAGCTCTGTGAAGCAAAGCCAGCATCCCCAGCCCCATGTGTTCACCGTTTTGTGGTTCTTAAATTTCTTTCTGTCGAATAGCTGTTCCCTAAAGTTATATGACCCTTTGATATCTTTGTGAGCTTAGGACAAGGCAGATAATTTACTTCGATTCATTTTAATGCAAGGCTGTTCCTTTTGTCCTGCATTTTTTCTTCCTTCGGAAATTTATTGCCTATTGTTAGCTTATTGTATATCATTAAATCAAACAGGGATGCAAATATCGTGTCGCGGATGAACAAATAGCTAAAAATCATTTCTCAGCTAAACAAAGATTTAAATAATCATATCTAGGATGATCAAATGTATTATGTCTAGGGTGAACAAATGTATCAAGTCCAGAGTGAGCAATCCAATCATGCAACAAAAAATGTGTTGTCTCAACTGAACAAACATCTAAATTATATCATTTCTAGGGTAAACAAACACCTCAAAAAGGATGACGTGTCAGTTGAACAAACATCTAAAATGCTCCATGCGCGGGGTGGCCATTCAGCTAAAGTGCAAGGGTGAACAAACAACTAAAAATGCTTTATGTCTCATCTAAAGTATTATGTCTAGAGCAATCAAAGGACTCAAAATACATTATGACTGGGGTAACCACATGTGTGAAAAAGGCCTCATATATGACATAAACAAACCACATGAAATGCTTCGTGTTTTAAGAGAGCAAATTATATAAAACCGCCTCATATCTCGGTGGAACAACTAAAATATCCATCATATCTGAACACGTCATATCATGTCGGTATGAGCAAACAGCTAATAATAATCCTATTGCAGGGGTAGCATCACGAGCCAAGGAAAAAAAGATTAAAGAACGAATCCTGCCGCAGGTGAAAAAGTGTCGAGAAGGATAATACTCATTCGAGGTCCAGTTGGTCCTTTCAGCAAGATACCAGTTCCTTGTCCATCATCACAGCTCTTGTTCAGATCCCTACGTGACATTCATTGCTCCTTTGACATTGTTTAACTAGTGCTCCCGACTTTCAGACTCCCCGCTCTTTGAGTTACATGGTTTGAGCCTTTGTGTTACTACGTGACGCACACGTCGTTGCTACGTCGTACCAGTCACCTCGCTGGCTAGCGGTTTGCATCTCGTGCCTCTTTGCCGCTGATAAACGAAAGCATTCTTGCAGGCAACAAACAGATGATGGCTAACATCCAGCTTACTCATTAAGCACTCATTTGGTAAACCGGAAATCGATTTTCTAATCTGTTGTCCTCTGCTGCTGCTGCTGTTGTTTGTACGCTGTCTTCATCGAGACATCGTGATGCCATGAGCACTTTCAACAATCTTGTTGCTGTCAGCTGTCAACATGAAAACAAAGTTGGTGAATAAATCTCATATAATAATTTGACAACCGGGCGATTCGCAACGATTAACAGATAAGAATTACAAAAGACAGAGAAAGAGTTTGAGCAGAACAGCCCACCCTTCAAGTAATCCGCTTAAACTCGTTTTACGAGAGCAGCAACGTGTAAGTCTGTGTACGGTGGGCGTTTTGTGTCGGTGTGGTAAAGAGCTTTCATGATCGAAACACAGCCAGTCAGCATGCTTGAACGCACAATCCCACACACAATAAAATGTGTGCACTTGGGGTAGGGAAAGGCGCCGGTAAGTCAAGCTGCTACCTTTAAGCGTAACGCACAGTCAGTCAACCGTGGTCGTATGACAGGAACCTCCAATATTCGGGGACAGTCGTAGCCCTGTCATTACACGGACACGTGTGTGGTACAGTTAACGAGCAAATTCTGTTCGGATTAGGTCTTAAGGAGCTTATTGCCTTGTTGTAGAAGCAGCTGGATGCAGCATATCGCGTCGGACCAGGGTCATAAAGATAACATGACCGCCATTCTGGGAGGGAGGCTGGTTAGTGAATTGTCTGACGACCGCCATCGTGTGGCTGAAACTGGCCATCCTGAAACTATGAGCGCGAAATCTTCATAAATGGTCACGTGATCACAGTTCTTCACTTACACTTTGCAGGTGTTCTAAATTCTGTTGTCAGTCTGACGATGGATTTCTTTAAATTTAAGTGGATTTCAATACCCAAAATAATGTCAGAAAGTCTTCTAATGATAAAGTAGAAACTGTAAATTGTTACATATGCGCGCGCGTTCGCACGAACACACACACACACACACGCGCGCGCGCGCGCGCACGCACGCACGCACGCCGTGTAGAATACTAAATATAAGGCTAAAGAAGAATACGAAATAAAGGAATAAATACGCTACAACAAAAAAGACTACATGTGAGATTGAATTATGGTGGACGTGCGAATGGATGGATAAATAAACTAATCAATTGATGAATTAAGTGTAAGCATTCCTCTTACTACAGTTTATTTCTTGTTACCGCTGTCATCTCGATCATCTACTTTCTCAGCGACCTGTCAATTACAGTAGACATCATGATGGTCTCTCCATCTGCTGCGATTAACGAGGATTCCCCAGGGATTTGCACAAACTGTCGGTTGGCGACAAGTATACGTAAATTATTCCACCTGAGAGAGGCTGTCTCCCTTCTCTTGATTCCCACCCACCCACCCACCCACCCACTCACACATACACCCACTCACACACACACATAGTTACCTGATCACACACACACACACACACACACACCTCAGCATGCACGCACACACACACACACACACTTTTTTTTATCTTTCAACAAAAGTGCACTGTGCAAATCTTATCAGTGACGAAGAGGAAAGGGATGTGACTGGTTCCCAGCGAGTCGTAGTTGGATCAAGAGACAGCAAGAAGCAGGTTCTCTGTCTTCCCAGAAATCGATCCGGCTGAGTTCGACATAAAGTTGACGAGAGTGTTGGCGAGGTCCAGGCAGGCCAAGGCTGAAGGCTGCAGAAAGCTGTAATGTGGCATCGATGTGGCGTTCAGACGGCGCGAGTAATGGAAAATTGAAGCGAAATGCGACTGGCAGGAGCTGCAGACGGACTGGTGCTATACTTGCTGCAGCTGGTATTAATTACCCTTTTCTTGGACTTCCTCCAGCTTCTCGCGCCATTTCCATGACCGCTGGTTAGCCTCATTTTGAGGTCATGACCTTTCATCAGTCTCATTTCGAGAGCTGCATAAAAATTTCAACCTGGAACTGTCTGAAGTCCCACTCATCTTTGTCACATTGGGTCTGCTCGTGCATGCCTTCTTGTTCCTCGTTTCTGTGTCTATTATTTTCTTGTGAAAGGGTTCAGGGGGAGGTGTGTATGTCGCTTGATGTTTGATGGCTTCTGGTTATTGGTTTGCCTTTGGCTTTTTTTGGTGTTGTTTTTTTTCCCCCCTTTTGGTTGTAAAGCTGTTTCTCTTCTCGTCTCTTTATGGCTGAACAATATGGTGCAGTACTATATTACTACACTTCTCTGGTCTTTATGACCAAACAATATGGTGCAGTATATATTATCCCCCTTTTTGTACATCAGGCAACCACTGTTTTTAATCGTATCATCTCCCCAGGCTGTCATAAAACAATAACGATTTTCCAGTCACTTTAAAGCGTTGCTAGAGAACAGAGTACTAAACAACCTCAAAACAATCACACAAAACTATTCAGCCTCCCTCTTGTTGCTACACCGTCATTGTTGTTGTTGACAAGCCAGCATATTAACTGTATACACTGAAGCGAGTGAGTAGTAATTAAAATGCCTTGTAACAGCTGAACACAATTCGTCATAGCGTCTGTGACAATGGCGAGCATCTGTGACAGGGCGAGACTGTTTCTACACTGGTGAACTTGTGGACTCGAAGCCTGCACGTTCTGTTTTGGTTCTCCTCCTGTAAACAACAGCCCGCTAGGCCACAGCAGAGACCCTCTCTATCGTCTCTGACCACAGCTAATCACAGACGAGACACGAAAAGCGCAAGCAAGTCAACAAATGTTTACTGGAGGTCAGACCTGAAGCCATCACCCCTTGGCCCAAGGGTGGAGTACCCACGGGATCTCCTGCTGTCTCGCTCTTGTTTATTGTTTTGATTAGGGCGCACTGCACGAGAAGACGAGCGCCAAGTGCTGGCTGGCAACTCGCAAATGATGCGGGTATTTGTTCTGGCCTCGCTGTGCTGAGAGCGCATGGATGAGGGCTGCAAGCGCGCTACCCGGGGAGGGATAATCGATGCGAGATCGGTTAGAAATCGTGAATAGTGCTGGACGCTGGTCTCATGGTGTGAGCCCCGAGAGAAAGCGTCATTAGAAAACGCTGACACACACGTGCATGCACTTGTATGCACACTGCAAATTGTATGCATGCGCAGACTTTTTCAGTAAGACGATTAGCGGATGTATTCACGGGTGCATTTTCTGGATTGCTTTGGTACTTCATTATATGCTTTCTTTCCTTTGTTGCTTTTTTTCTTTCTTCCTTCCTTTGTTTTTTTTTCTTGCTTGCTTTTCGTTCACAGAGAGAAAAACCTATACTTTTAAGGAGATGTGTAGGATATTTATCTACTGAAAGAGTCTGGGATAGGAATTTTATTAGCTACCTTTCAAGTTAAAATTGTGTTAGCGAATTTTTATAACACCCTTCCTAATGCTCTCGAGCTGACAGTATTTAGCCTCCTTCTAGCGCTGCTAGTGTTCCGTTTGCTCATTAAACTATCGTTTTCAGACTGTTTCTCATTATCTTTTTCCAGCACGAATGAAGAAGCGAACGCTTGTTAGAAGTTCTTTTTATTTGTTCTTTCTTTTTGTCTCTCAAACAATGTCGTCTTCAACACATCTTCGTCTCACTCAAACAGTCTTGCTGTTTACTGTCTTCAGTGTCCCTTCATCTGTCTTCCTCTCTAAGCTTTTTTGGGTTGTTTTTTTTTACTCCATACATGACACTGGCTTTACAGTGACAATATGCTTCCATATTATGCTCCTGTTTCCGGAACGACAGATGAAAGTAGCTTCGTTTCGTGTTTAACGTCCCGACCTGTTGTTGACATAATGACGGTTATGTCTGTCTTGCTGCCTGTTAGCGCTGTCTCTCTTTGTTCTGTCCTCTCAGCTCTTTGCTGTGCTGACTACCTACACCCTTCGTATATCTGGAATAACCTTTTGGTCAGTACCGAGTTAAGTCTCTCGTGTACAACTACTACAGCTGAAAGAAAAACGACAGAGAAGACTCTCAAGGGACTCACTCACTCACTCACTCACTCACTCACTCACTCACTCACTCACTCACTCACTCACTGAGGGAGAGATTAGTCGCGAACTGACTGAAGCAGCGGGTCAATTATTGATGACGCCAGCAGTTGATCAAATACCGGGCAGCTACTCTGGCAATCAGCACCACAGAACTCTCAATAATTAACGCCCCTGTCCCCTGCCCCGTCCCCCGGCAGCTGGCACCGAAGCAGAACCGATTCCACCAGACACGTAGCACTAAATGGCCATCGTGCAGCTTAGCCCTTCGGGCCTCTAACGGCTTCTGATCATCCCTGGGCCCTTACCTGCCACCATCGGGACCCGGGGTTTGGCAGATGGTTTTGCTATCGTCTGGTGGTTTTCACCGCTCACACTTGGCCTCAAGATACTTTAGTGGGCGGCCGTGACATCAGTGACATCAATCCTGTCGACACCATCAGTATTTCCCTCCTGGTGCTATGGTTGTTGACTCTGTCGCTACTACAGTTACTGATACACCTGACTCTGCCAACTCTCGTCAACTCCTCCTGCTTCTGTAGCTTCTACTTTGGTAGTTAACTAGAGTCGAGTTACTTTTGTAGTTAGGGTAGAGGTCATTATTGTTACAGTGACATCAGCAATTACTACTGCTTAAAGTGCTTTAATATTCAATTTCAATGTAGTGGTTATTTTTAAATGTTATTAAGTTATAATTTCTTTAGGGCGGACTTCTGCTGTGTACTCAATTTTGATGTGGCATTTGCGGTAGCTTCAGAAGTATGATCACCACTGGTGACGAGTTTTTTGTTTGGTTTTTTTTTGGTCATTGTCGTCGTCGTTGTTGTTTTTAATGATTTCTATATTTACTTCTTGCAGCTAACTCTGCTGTATTTCATGTCAACAATAGATTAACATTAACCGTGATCGAGTCACTATTGCAACCAATGCTGCCTTCATGAACAGTGTTGTTTCGGGTATGCGTGAGCTTATGCTTCAATGTGTGTGTGTGTGTGTGAGAGAGAGAGAGAGAGAGAAAGAGAGAGAAAAAAAATGAACAGTCTTCCCACTCGCGCTTGTGTCGCTATGTCTTTCATCTCGTGGGAGGGGAGGGGAGTGACCACATTCTAGTCATTATTAAAGCGAGTCATGAGTCTCACAAATGCAAGACCATGTGTGTTCCTGACTTCACACCTTAATTACAACCATTTCGCGGGCCTTTTCTCTTAGTCTTTATTTGTCTTCTGTATCGATTTCTTCTTACGTTCTCTCTCATCCCCTCCACTGTTCCTTCGCCACCTTCCTCATTTGCTTCCCCGTCTCTCTGTGTCGATGGTCACATATACTCTATCACGTGACACCAAGCATGCACCAAGTGAGCAGCGCAGTAGGTGTCTGGCGTTACTTTTGTTACTTTTTGTTACTTTTTTCGTGCTGCCAGTGCTAACGAGAATCCAGTTGCTTCTGGCAAGTAATTTTTAGCCTGGTCTAACTCCGACTGGTCTTCAGCAATCGTGTCTCTCCCTCATGACCTTTACAACTTCAAAGCAAAACATCGGCCAAAGACTGTCGGGTTTGGGGTTTTATTTATTTTTGTTTTCTTTTCTTTCTCTCTCTCTCTTTCTGGTCAATGAAACCAGCTTTAGTTGTCCTTCACCCTGGAGATGTTACTATTTAAATCATCCAAGACTGCTCAGCTTTTCGGAAACCCGTGTACTTTGGTCTGAGGATCAACTTCAGTCGAGTCTCTTTTTTTAAACTTTAAACTTCCTTTATAGGGAAGAATGCAGAGCAAGCTTCTAATTCTTAAACCTCTTCGGATGAAACGTGTTAGAAACATTTTAATTCATTTAGATGCGGTTCACTGGCATCTCAGCAGCATTTTATTTTCTCTTAGCTCGAAAAAGCTGTTTAGGAGGCGACGACGATTGTTATCAGAACCAGCTTCAAAGAAGAAATTGAATTGTTTTCAGACTATTTAGGAACAGTTTTTCCTCGCTTCGTGAAGGAACTACCTGGACGCTTCTTCATCTTTTATTTGCTAGGTAAAGGCCTAGGGTAGGTGAAAGCCAAACTGGGTTAGAAGGGGGGGGGGGAAATAAGGCAGCAGGTAAATTGGAGGAAAATATTGGGCAGACCTATAGGTAAGAAAATCTTTTGAAGAAAACAGGATAAAACCCCAGAGAGACTGGGAGGTCCAGTTCCGCGTAGTAACACACCAAAGCATTCTCCGGCATCACTTAAAAGGACCTAACAGAAATTCCGGCACGTGCATGCCTGCTTCGCTCAGCTGCTGCAGCTGTCGGATCAGCGTACGGGCCTTTCAAGACGAAGATGCTGCTGCTTTCAAAGAGGAACCATGACTGAAAGCCTCCGAAGCAATTATCCCGCCTTTATTTTTTTTTTCATTGTTCGCTTTGCTTGAGTGTTGTCTGTTTACGAGACCTTGCAAGTTTGCCCTATTTTCATCTCTCGATTATTATTATTATTATTTTTTATCAGTGCAGCCCAGTGATACCCTGCTGCGGGATCGTCGCCATCTGGTCGTCTAATGTGTTTTGCTGTCATAACAGGTCGCTGAAAGCTTGTCTACTGCAACATGAGCATTAGACATCACAGTGCGAGCTAAGCTCTGCCTCCGACAGTTTCTACTTGAGTTCATTAGTTTTTGCTCTTGCTGATGACAGCATGGGCTTTGATGTGGAAGAAGAAGATGACGATGATGATGGTGGTGGTGGTGGTAGTGGTGGTGGTGGTGGTGATAGCGGTGGTGGTGGTTTAGGTCGTGGTATAGATGATGGCGCTAATAGCTCCTGTGCGGCATCTTGAAAATCAATTAAGAAGGAGGACGTAAAGTAGCTTTAATCATGGAAAGGTCCGGAGATTCTGGAAATCTATTTAGTTCTGAAACTGCGCTAAATCGATAGCAGTTGCCCAAAGGCAGCCACCTCGTCGATCTGAACGAAGTGTGTGTAGCACAGATAATCATGCGTGTAGCTGCGTGCAACATTGCTTTCTTCCTTAGACTATAACCCCAGTCAAACCTGAAAAAAAGTTCACGATTCCTGGCAAGATAACTGAGCATTATAGTGAAGATTTTTTTTTTTTTTTTTGTGGTGGTGGTGGTAGTGGTGGTGGTTTTGATGTGGCATTTGCGGTAGCTTCAGAAGTATGATCACCACTGGTGACGAGTTTTTTGTTTGTTTTTTTTTGTTTGCCAGCATACCCCTGGCACGAGTTTGTGACGAACTGCATGCTGTGTTTTTCTTGTGTTTTTAAAGAAAAGGATTAATCAAAGTTCTAATTACTGGCAATTAACGCAGCGCTTCGAACATGTGGTGATGGGGCGTCGCTCACAAGGCAAACCTCCTTTAGTGACTTTTAAAAACAGAAAGTTTTGCGCTCCGATTTTGGGATTTAATACATTACGATGAATTAAACCAGCTTATTGTATAATGAGCTCAGGTTGGCCTTCAAACACCAAAATTGTCCATTGTGTGTTATGCGCATTGGGCAATAAGCGTATACACCCAATTTCGGTGTTCACTGCATTTTCAAAAGTATCAAAAACAGTTTAAGTTGAAAGAAAATCTGTGCATCTACGTTTACCGCTTGATCGGCTGTAGCGCACGTGTAAAGAAACATATATAAGGCTAGCTGGATCATGCGACCTGAGTCTGTCAACAGTTCACTATTGTTTTGTGTAGCTGGCGGTGTGTGCGTGATTTCACCGAGACGCAGGTAGAGGGGTCGGAGTAAATATCGTGCTTAGTGTCGCTAAATCTGAACAGTACCGTTCACGCTCACCTGAGCTGGAAAAATAATCGGCATCAGGAAGAAGTTGTTTTTCAATAGCAGGGACTGACGCCTGCCGAGTAAACAATCGAGTTGCCTCCACGTGCTCTTCCAGTCTTGGAGGAGAGGAGGAAAAAGCTGCTGACTGGTTGGTTTATTTGGTGGGAAAGTGCCTCCGCCTGGAGGTGGTCACGCGCTATGAGTGGAAGGGATGCAGGGTGAGGAAGGAGCATATCAAAACATCGGAAGTTGTTATGACGCTCATGGTGGTGGGGCAAATCGATTCCCGGCCGGCACCACAGTCCATGTCTGCGTGGAGCTTCCCCGACGTCCTCCTACGTTTTGGGTTATCATGTAGAAATTCGGTGATTTTATTTGTGACCGGAAAATATAACGTAAAAGTTAGCCAACTGAAAACTGGTTTCGCTGAACTGGTTAAAAGTCTCGGGTTTCCAAAAACCTATCGATGATGTTAAATGAGGAACTGCTGTACCCATGGAAACCCCTGACAACAGCCCTGTAAACAGGTCTCACATCCAATCAGAGGCGCGTGTGTCCCAAGTCAAGATTCGAACTCGTTACCCTACGAACCTTACTGCAGTGGTAAAAAGTGAGTGTTTTATAGCTCACTGTTATGAGCTGCTGGGAAGACAATTAGTCCTGATAAGGCGACTGGACTAAGCGAGACACAAACATCACGAGAGGGTTTTTATTCTCCCAGGTACCCCAAGCCCTATTTTTTTGCCAGGATTAGGCTGACGTAAAGGAAAGAAAATCTCTTGTCTTCGAAACACAAACACACGGGGGCTGAGTCTTTCCCGAGCTTGTACAAGGCATCTCACCGGAGCGCATGGCACACAACTCTTTATTAGACATGACAATCTGTCTCTGCGCCAGACACTTACTATCATAATTATGGCGGATTGTCATAAAAAGTGTTATGACATTGCTGGGGGATGGTTATCGCAAACAGCGGTGTTTTATTAAACGGAAAGCAAGTTGTTATGAGCCTGTGGGGGACCTGGTAGCCCGGCATTCTCTCCTAACAGACAGAAATGATTGCAAAGCAATAACAGCAGAACACTCATTCGGGGACCGACACAATGTCTGCTTCTTATCTCGGACGTCATGGTTTGCTCTGCATGTTTTCCCCATCCATAGGAGGAGGATTGGTGTTTTACGCTGAGCCACCAACTATGGTTATGTCACGGCAAGGCAGCCAGCCCTGTAAACAGATGAAACATGCAGAGAAAGAACAGCTGAACCCAGGACAGGTAACCTTCACTGTATTGGTGACAGGCCTTACCGTTGTGCCATCGGACCGCCCGTTTCCCGTCCATGGAAATCACCCTTTACTAATAGTTAACAGTTGTTTATTTCAATCTCCTTCTATTAGTTTAAAGTTACTTTGTAATAAACTCCCCAAGGGTCTTTCACATACGGGAGAAAAAATGTAAAATCTACATTAACTAGAACAAGCAATAAAACCTCCAGGAGTTTTGAGAAAGAGTGATATTTGTAAAGAAATATATATATATATATATACCCCCAGCCAACATGCGCACACACATTCACAGTCGCACAAATTTAGATGGAATTTCAAATCTACAGTAAACAGAATAAAAAGCGTTTAACTCTTGCACTCCAAGGGAAGCTACTGACATTTAAACAAAAGTCATGGCAGTAGATTTTGCTTCCCAGGAATAAGGTGCCTCTAGGAAGGCTGTGTAATAGAATACTGAAAGGATTAAAGTTTATTAGAAACAGGAAGATGGAGAAACAATTGTTGAAAGAAAAACTGCACCTGCAGTCGTCAACACACTGAAAATAGTAAAAATCTAATATTTAATAGTCTGAATGCTAAAGCTAGTCACTTAACACTACTCTACCAGTCACTTTACAAAATACTGCTAATGTGTCATTGTTAAACATAATATGGGAAAAACATATTTGATTACACTCTTCATTGTGACATGGACAAAAATTAGCAGTATCAGATATCTTGTTTTTGCTACACTAAATAAAGCAGTTTCCTTTGCCTTTCACAAGATTCTGGTAACAACAATGAAGAAAATCATTAAATGCAACGCAGGAAACAAACCCGAAGCCTTTAAATTAACACATCTAGGCGCTATCTACACGCAGGACCGAGAAATACTCAGCCAAGCTGGTACAAGCACCTTCAACAACTACACACACACAAAAAACCGAAAGAAAAGTAACATTAATGTTTATTGATTCTCAAGGCAAGTTATTATCTGCTACATATGATTAATAAATTCACACAAAAGCAACTTATCACAGTTTTACTGCAATAAATGTTTTCTAACTTTATCCTGTACGTGATTCTCAGTTTAGGATGCAAATTACATTTCAAGCAGAGCTGTACAATGACAACAGCTCAGGAGATTTGGGCTTCAGAATAGTACGGTCCTTCAGATTTACAACCCAACCTGGCTGAAGTCCATAAAAAAGTTGCCCAGGATCTTTACGCATGCGCAGCATAGACCCTAGTGGATCCACTGAAAGGTCTGGAAGTGTGTATCCATACTTTTGTGCTAGTTTCCATCTCGCAGACTCAATATCCTTTGGGTCAGCAAGGTAACCACGGTTTTCTGCACTGCTGTAAAACTCAATGGCATCATGAGGAGGAAGTTTGCACAGTGGTATAGGAGCACCAGTCTTGAAGAACCGCTCAGGATTTGCAACTGCACGCATGCTGATGATGTCAAAGAAGCGACAGGTGATTGTCCCCCCATTGCGTTCCACAGCTGCAATGACAAGTTCTGATGCCCACTGCACTTCTAGGTGAACCTTGGCAGCAAACAAATCTGCACCCTGAATGACAACAAACACTTTTAAAATGTTTTACCATTAAAGATGCAAATTTTGTGATCAAGGTGATCATGAAATTACAGGACTATTACTGTGCATAAATTACAAGAGGACTATTACAGTGTATATTACTCAAGTCATACTTGTAAAAAATAAATTGTAGGTAAGATTCTCTCGCTGCCTCTCTTCTTTCTTTCTTTGTATGCTGTGTGGGTTTAAACATTAGAAATACTTTAAACTCCCAGTCAAAGACTACACAGAAAAGTATCAATGCATATGGGAGATGTTTTTGACTATATGGGATGTTGATATACTTGTTACATTTTTAAGGCATGCATGGTTTCTTACACTCCATGTGCTGTAACTGGTATAATGTTTTTGAATTAGGTAGCAGCAGTCAAAATTTTATTTCCTGTATATCTTTTTGAAATTTGTGTTTGAGCATATTTGAGGGCTTCAAAAACAGAGTAATACACTATAACATATCCAAAATGATAAAATCTACAGACAGTAGCAAATACTCTGTACTCCATTTTTTCCAGGTGTACTAGTGTCCAAATATTTTCTATCTGTAGCCCCAAAGTTTGTGTTAGGCAGAAAACCATGGAATTAACATATCATTATTAGAAACGCTTGCATCTTTTAAACTACAACAGATACAGTTACAAAATTCTGCAGGATTGTTCAGGGATATGTAAACTATTTGTAGGTTGTCAATCTATCACAAAACATTTACTCAAAATTTACAGGAAGTCGAAATAGATAAAAATGAAATTCAAAACAATGTCCATGCATGTATTCACTAATGTACTCAATGCCATGTCCAGGTATGAATTCTAAATCCCATTATTGAATACATAAGAAGTTAGAATTATATTTATATAGCTATAAAAAATTTTAGTTCACATAATTTTTAAAAGCAGTGTACAAGTCTTTTAAGTTTAAAGTAGGCCCTTCAACCAAAAACTGATCATGTGTGTGAAATCATTAACTCAAAACAAATAATAATAGGCTTATTTAGGAAACCGGTCGATTCGACTAGGGTCAGTTCGACTAAGTCGTTTCATCTAACGGTCGGTGTTTTTTTACTGTTCCCACGTGTGCGCGTCAATTTTTTTAACTTAGGGATGGTTGGGCGTTTGAGTGTTTGTTGAGTCTGTGTGGTTGAGAGCGTGCATGCGAGAGTGAAACATGTGGACCCTGATTGCTTAACGTGACAATTAGCACTATTTACATGATACATTTAAATCGTTTATTAACATTCAAATCACTTCATTTTTTTTTTCCATTTCATGTGTCCTATAGATGACTCGACCGTTAGACGAAATGGCTTAGCCGAACTGACCTTAGTCGAACTGACCCTAGTCGAAACAACTGGGAACCGCTTATTTATCAGTTTTACAGATCGTGTAAGAACAGCCAAATTTCTGGACTGTAGTAGATTAAAAACATAAAAACCTCTACACTCCACATAAAAGCACATCACCCTTGGAATAATGCACACCGTACAATGAAGCCTACAGCAGGTGAGGCGTTTAAAAATCACTTTTGGTTTGACTAGAAGTAAATATATTCATTAAATAATGAATGGCTTTAACACAAATGTGTCAAACCTTTTGCATACATGTTACATAAATCTTCTTCTATCATCGTTTGTGACTACCAGGTCATCATATTAGCTACAAAAAAATAGCAAAGCTTTCGTCTGCGAGTGTCTAAGGTAGTTGTTTGTTTTTGTCTTCAGCACACTGAAAAAGACCCCAAAATTCAAAATATGACAGTAGAAAGTCCGATTTTGAATTCCACGTAATTTTCTCACAACGAACAGTGTATCAAAAAGCAGTTTGAAAACACCATAGTTTGGGAGTTTTTGTGCGTTTCCATGTCTGCCACTAGGAGACTGCCACTACCTATTTGTATGCTGTCTGTATTTATTTCATGTCTGTTTTGGCACTGTAAAGAACTACAAGCAAATCTAATACAATTGAGCTATTTAAATGTATTGTAGTATTATCATTATTAAAACATTAGCACTACTTTCTTCCAATAAAATGACTGATGAAATAGTTTATTCTTCTTTTTTTTTTAAATAACATGCATGCATGTAGACAAGAATGTGTTTATGTGCTTTCTTTAAGACATGCCAAAAAGACTCCTCACCTCATCTGTCAGGTTAACTCCAAAATGACGTTTATCCACTTCAAGCCTGTACAAACCTGTGTTACACAGCTGTGTCAGATCTATGGGTTGACTTACATCTACACGACCAAGGTCAATCATACGCTGCAGCTGTAGAAGTGACAAGGGTGGGTACTGTCGTCGCAAGCTTGAGAAAAAAAAAAAAAAAAGAAAAAGTCAAGACACTTATTAAATCAATCAGGAGATAGACAACTATATCTTCCTGCAGCAAAGAAACTCTTTTAGACTGACCGAAAAGAAAATAAATATTGTCTCATGTATGTCTCTTTAACAATTCTTTAACTAAATCATGCAACACAAACAAATGTTTGTATTACTTTAAACAGCAATACATCGATGGTTAGTCATACAACTGCTTGCTCTCCACTGGTCTTAGGTATAAGGTGACTCGTTCTGTCATAAAATACCATTGCCAGAGGAGATTCTGATTTTTAAAATATAGCTTAAAGACATCTTGGTGACTCCATGTCAAGAAAGTGGGTCATCATCAAATATGCCAACTGATGTCACTAATATTTACATTTGCTTGTCTGTTGTGATCTAGTACATGTTATGCCTGCGAGTTTTGTTCTATTGCATGTGTGTGAATGATGTGACCCTCAATGTAATAAATATATGTTCATTTGATGCCTCCTTCTTTCTTTGGTACCAAAAATAAATATGTATCACATAAGCTTAAAGTAAATGTAAGCTATTCACGCATGCCAAAAATATTAACAGTTACATACTGGTGGTCCTTATAGTATGGTTCTTTAGGGACTCTGAGGTAAAATGGTGTGTTGCCTCCCTCAAAACCCAGTCGAGGAAGTGTTCCTCGTTGACCCTGACCTTTGTGGCCTCGCCCATGGGTTTTCCCTTTAGCAAAAGCTCTTCTTTTCTCTCTGTTTGACTGAAAGTAAAATGTTTTGTATGTTAAACAAAATGGATCTACACCACAGTAACATTACGAGAGGCTGCTTCTTGCCTTTCAACACAATGCAATGGACATGTACCTCTGCTAAAAACCCACAAGACACCTTGATCAAGGTACACGCAAACTTCAGGCACGACCACTCCACGTCTATGTGTAGATAGTGGTAACGCTGTCTAACCTTCTGATGGGAAATGGTACCCATGTGCAATCTTGGCTATGATCAGATTAAGATGCCTTAAGATCAAATGGGATTGATGTTCGCTGCATTAACAATATGCACGCTTTTAATTAAGCAAATATTTGTATTACGAGCAACCTTAAAATACGTTGTCATGTTTTTGCTATCTGAGCTCAAGAAATAGTTGCTGAAAAACCAGACGTATCCTGTCGTTTGTGATTTCAATTACCACTGACCAACCTTTTAGTCTTGTTGTAACCGGTAAAGCTAGCTCGAGTGTCTCTCAAAAGAATAATAAAAACACTACATTATCATTTTAACACTTCTCTTACAATTTTAGTGCACGTCCTTTCCAGCGACAAATTTTTAGCACTTTCACAATCGGTCGCGGTCAGTTGAGATCAAGTCAAGGTGCCCCAAAATTGCAAGACACGTGTATTATGTCAAATTCACAAATACTGAGTTGTACTGCCCTCTAAAAATTGGAAGCTCAATCAAAAATATCCAAAGCAGTCTTACCTTCTTCCTAGGAACCAGATCTTTGAGGTTACCCAGCGAAACCCGTGGCAGTGTCCTCAGAAGTTTGTTCGCCTTGTCCGTCACCGACGCCATGTTTAAGAGCGTGTCACAGAGTTACTCCCCTTAGACCATGACGTTGACAAACAAACACACACGTACGAGTCTACGGAATATAATAAAAATCACGAGCTCTTGTATACATTTACTCTTTACTAGGTTAAACTTATATGAAATTCCAGTAATCACTCATCTGGTATGGATTCTCCCACTCCTTTATCACAAGATACGCACAGATCTGTTTTATATTTTGTTATATCGATCGTAAATAAAATCTCCCCTTTATGCCAATATGACACTTGGAATACTTGTTTTGTTTCATAATTCCTAGGCTAGAACTACCTTAAACTTAACCCAGGTCATATTACTGAAAGTAATACTATGCCTGCTCACATTGTTTACCCTGCCTGTACGTACTGTTCATCTTACCTGCAAGTCTGTGAATCCCTCATTATAGTTTTTTTTTTTTTTTTAAGTCTTATAGCAATCATTTATGAGTCTAAAGACTGTCGGCAGTGATGTGATCTTGACGTCTATTTGTTCACTTTTTCCTCGAAGGAGGCATGCTCCTAGCACAAACTTTCTTTTAAGTACTGTGAGGCGTCTCTGCTTGTTCCCTCTGTAAATCAAAGGCGGTCCGTTGGTGCCCGTCTCCAACTACTATGCTTTCGTCTCGGGCACGCTGTTCTTTCTCTGCATGTGGCATCTGTTTACAGACCTGACTGCCTTGCCGTGATAAAGCTTTATAGTTAGTGGCTTGGCATACAACACCAACACCACCCCCACCCCCCAACCATCTTTGTTAATCAACTGTTATTATGCTGTTTGCTTGATGTGCTTTCCAGGTAATCCATTAAAATAATTTCCTACTGCATGGCTAGTGTGCATGGCTTCTGGTTTAGACATCATTGCTCTAACCACAAAGTTATTTCATTCCCCTACAAGACAAATATTTTGCTTAAAATGCTCTGTAAAAAGGCAAAAGCACATTGGAGCTGAAATATGACACTGTAGGTACCAATTTCTTTACTTCACCAACACCTTTGTTGTTCCTGACAATGTAAAGTGCATGGAGAGACACTTGTGACAGACAAATGAAACAAATATAATTACAATATATACCACTACCATGTACAAATTCAATTACTGTTTGTATAGGTGACAGGGAGGATCCATAGCCTTGGGATTAATGTGCAAAACAGTAAAGCACAAAGTTGCAAGTACAAGGGTTGCTCAGGCCTAAGACTGGAGAAACTATCTTTGCCCAGTCCATAGTTGTCTAGCAGTAATGGATACTTTATCAGGGAAAAGGAAGTTTAAAGTATCTGCATTTATCCCATTTGTTCTCCATGTCCAACGCATATGGAATGGAGACCAGCACTGAAAAGAGCAAAGTTATGATCAATGGCAACGGCAAAGCAGAGATGTATATGAACGGGGTACAGCTCGAAGAGGTAAGTAGCTTCAAGTACTCCACCCAAGATATCCGCATCAGGATTGCAACAGCAACAGCAGCAATGGCTAGGCTAGATGGGATCTGGCATAGCCACAAGATAAGGTTCATTACCAAGTACAGGCTATACAAATCCCTGGTAGTGCCGATCTTGCTCTACAGATGGGACACGTGGACTCTGCTCGCCGAAACAGAAAGGAGAATCTCATACAAAGAACATAAAACCAACGAATTTGTAAGAAACAAGATTGCCACACTCGCAGGACACCAGGAACCTCTACTATCAACAGTCAAACGACGTAAGCTGGTCTTCTTTGGTCACATGACCCGGCACGACCCCTTGTCGAAGACTATCCTTCAAGGCACCTTGGAGGGTGGCCGACGCCGCGGTGGCCAGAGGAAGAACTGGCTTACGAACGTCAAAGACTGGACTGGTCGTCCTGTACAGCACCTACTGACTATCGCCCAAAATAGGCAAGAGTGGCGGGCCCTGTCATCTGCCGCGTCTATCCATGTGCTCCCCCCAACACCAGGTGCCAGGCAAGGGACGACTGACCATGTCCAACATCCTGTTTGTGCTCCAAAATGCAGAGTTAAACATGCATTTTGCACCATTTATACCATCATTTACTCTAACTTCACTTTCATTCTACCATAAACTCTTTCAACTACCCACACATCTGACCATAAGTACTTTATATTAACATAGATAAATATAAGTACTATGATTCAAAATCTTTTAAAATTATTAAGCCCCATGTTCACAAAATTCACCAAGAGAAGAAAGCTGCATTAAATTATAACCTCCATTAGATTTAGTCAACTTGAAAGGATTTTTTGGCAGTGAAAAAGATGGATTTTTTTTTTTACTTTTATTCCAAGTAGGTAACCTGATTTTAACAGTGAATTACATATTTTATTCATATGATAGCTGATTTAGTGAGCGCTGATTATTTAAAAGGATTCAGCTGTACCAAGGTTTCAGAGAAAACAATAAATTATCTACTTGGAATTTGCATAAGAATTTGCTAGTATTTTCACCATTTTAACCATAGTTGTAAATATAATTAACAAACAGTAACAATGAATGTCTATATAGTGCTTTATCCTTGAAACCTGGTTCAAAGTGCTTAAAATACACAAACATGTCAACAACATGCACACACAATATACACATATGGCAGAGGAAACAAGAGTACCCAGAGAAAATCACTGTCAGCCAGGCCAGTAAACCAATGTCGTATCCAGAGAGAGGTATTCTGGAGCCAAAATGTGGACCCGCAACACCCAATTCTCACTGTCATGGTGACAAGTGCTTTAGCCACTGCACCACAACCATTTGCTATTAATTTGATGATTAAATAATAAAACAGATGTAGCATTATGCTAAATTTATAAGAAGAAGGTCCAATGTTCCACAATTTTTTTGTTTCACAACATCTTTTTCTCTAGACCAGTTATTATATTTTATCCACAAGTGCTTTTCACCACCTTTTCACACAAAACTCGAAGAGTCAGTAAAGAACCGCCTGAAGAGAACATTAGTGAACACCACCAACACAAAGAGCTTAGATCCCTGAGCTTGGTCATCCTTGACAACAAACAGCACTACACAGAACTTGCCAAGGCTGACTGGAGTCACCAAAAGTGTGAAAGCTATCATCAGCTACACTGTTCCTAGTATCTGTCTGTAGGATAAACCTCCAGAAACTCTCAAGACTTTCACCCTTGGCATGACAGACACTTTATAACCAAGCTTGTGGATCAGCAGAAAAAGCCATTCACACAGCTGGGAGTGGTTTTAGCTATGTCTGTCTAAGCTTGACAAGGAAAGCTATGTTTAAACTTCAAGGCAGAAGTGGTCACAATGGTCAGAAGTCGACAGCTGACTTATTTTCTATGTGGAAAAATACTATGCTGCATCTACATCTTCAGACAGCAGGGGAGTCCTCTAAGACCCTAACCCACTTATTCTAAGCCTCAGAACCTTCCTTTTCATGGGATGATGGTCGGCCAAATACCCAAGCACTAATCAGTGGGTTTCTGTGCAAATTATTAAGGAAATGAGGTTGCAGATCACCTGTAAAAAGAAGACCATCAGCTTCTTCAGCCAGCAAACCATACAACCTACAGGGAAACAAAAGCATTCCTTAAAGAACTGACAGAGCAGACTGGGCCACTCTGAATGATAGATATCAAGCTAAATGGGACACAATCCAGCAGTTTGTCAGAACCAATAAACCCTCACTCACCGCCACACAGGGAACTGTGATTTGGGTAATCATTTAAAGAAAACAGGTATCACAGACAGCCCTAATATAACTGAGGAAATAAAGAACAGACTGTTTCGCATTCCAGAGGGTTGTGCCATTCACAAAGTAAGGCATCAAGAATTATAGCTGAAAGGGAATAAACTCAAGATCTAAGTCTGGGGGATGGCAAACAACCTGAGCCACGCTGCCAGTTTTGTGTTATCCCTTGGGAAGAGGATTAAATTTTACAACAGTCTAACAAAAATGAAAATAATCCACACATTATCAATGTTTATGATGTGCTCTAGGTGATGAGAATGATGATCCCAGCATCATACTTCTGTATGAGTATGCTCACCACTCCTAATTGTTCAAACATGAATAATTTTCCATGGAGTAAATATAAGGAAAAAAAAATCATCCTTATTTAACTATTATATTACTTTAAAATCACAATACGACCACTTGAATTCTTAATGTACGAAACAGAGAAGCATAAATTTTCTGCTGTTGTGTTAATATTATCCTATATACAAGGCACAATGAATATGGGTGATGTGAAACACAACGGAAAGCATTTTCTGCTAGCTGAGTGTACACAAGGGTGAAAATCAATAAATATACAATTCATCTTCTAAGAGTATGACATTAGACCCTTGACCACCTGATCCAGTTTTTCAGTGAACTGTTCAAATGAAAACTTTTCTTCTACTCTCTTTCTTCCTGCCTCTCCTAACTTTTTTACCAGACCAGAACTGCTTGCAATTTTGGTCATTGCATTTGCAAAAGAATCTTCTGTAGGCTGACAGAGGAATCCAGTGACTCCATCTTCAACAGTCTCAAGTGGGCCACCACTGGCAACTGCAATAACTGGGCACTGCATGTACATAGCCTCAACAGGCACAATTCCGAAATGTTCACGATCAGGAGTATACAAGAGGCAGGTACACGACTTCAGCAGTTCACGCTTCTGAGCATCAGAAATAGAGCGCAAAAAAGATACATTATCACCAAGATTAAGTTGGCAGGCTAAATCTCGTAGCTCCTGATAGTGCTCTACATTTTCTTGCACCCTTTCATCATAGCCCCCAGCCATCACTAGATGTCCCTTTCCGCAATCCGAGTACATCTTGCCTGCAACAAACCAAACCTCAAGCACCTAGACAAAACAAGCAATACCTCATGGTATGTTCAAGTTTTTTCATTTCATGTCACAACTAATTTGAATTTCATCAATGTACAAACTGAAGGAAGTAGATTTCACACAAGTTAAGCAATCACTTAGTGTTATCCAACATGTAAATATTTTGTTATTTCAGTTCAAATAGAATACATATTACACATTCTGCAAAGTTTTGAAAATTTTACCATCTTCCTTTACTAATCAACAGGTAAGTGATAGACAGCCATTAGCAAGCACAAAATAATTATGTGTGCAACAAAATTCTGAATGCTGATTAACCATAAGAAATTTTCAGACTGTATAGTCATTGACTAACATTATGTTAAAAAGGTGTCCTTGTCCTTAACATCAACTGTGAAAAAAAAATAGCTCCTAATAAAGAAAGCAATCTCAAAACTACATTTGTAAGTCTTAAATTTTCTGAATCTGTTGCAAAAGTACAATTATTTTCCACTAAATAAATTAAATTTTAAGTAAATTTGGACAAAACAATAACCTTGTACCTACCAAAAGCTTTGATTGCTAGAGCTAAATTTTTCTTTCGTTCATAGCGGTTAATGGAAAGAAAAACAGGCGTTCTTTCTGTAGGTGACTGAAAATCACTGAGCTTTTCTACAGGTTTCTGAAAGGCAGAGAAGTCTGGAATCGGGTAAAACACTTCTGGAGTGATGTGTTGCAGGGAGCTAAATGTTTCATGAAATACTCCAGCTGAAAAAAAAAAAAAATTTCAAATAAAGCAAGCACCAGTAGAAGTCTCACCTATTCACATAAGTTGATATACTGACAATAATAATAATAGCATTTCTATAGTGCATTTCCAAAGTGGCAGCAAGCTCAGTTTGCTTTCACATAAACAATCATCTAATAATATCATTCTACATTAGTAGATCCTATAGCACAGCCTACCTATAAGTAGGCTCAGTGTGTTGTACATAAATTAAACAAGAAAAACACATGACAATACAAGCAGCAACATTTTGCATCTCTCACAGCCATTAGAAAGATTTGTCTGAATTCTTCAATTAAAGTTCTAGGGCAACACAGATGAGAACAGAGCACAATACTGGCACTGAGGAAGCAAACGCTACCGCAGTCCAGAAAGATGCAGGATGACACAAAATGCATCTATCACCAGATGACATTCCTGCAACACATATAGATCCAAATTCTAATCTGAAGAACATGCAGCAAAGTACATGGTTTGCAAAACAGAAACTGGAAAACAGCATGATCCACAATGCCAGAAAACTTAAAAGATTCAGTTAAGGAGAAACAAGGAATCCTGTAAAGTCAAAAATCCAAAGCACGATGGCAAAACGAAGGACAGGACACAGAGGTGTTTAGTAAATGAAGATGTATATTGGAAGAAATGAGACTGCACAAGAATTGAAGAACCATCCAGAACAGAGGCAACCAGTGCAACAGACATTGCAGATCAGCAGGAGATATCAAAATTTTACAGAGATCTATGGATGAGATAAAAACGACAGAGAGGTGTCCCCTCCACCCAGTTAGACAAAGGGACATCACTCTCCCAATTTCTTCATCACAGCCATAATGAAAAGTGATTTTCTGAAAGGTGGTTTCCTTTTACTTTGTGACTGCCTACACTAAATTAAAAGAACAAAACACAATTCACAACAGCAGTATGATTTTTTTCTGAGCTAAGCAAGTTTAAACATTAGGAACAATTTGTTTTACTTCACCACAATTAAACAGATCAAGAAAAAGAGGTTAAGTTGTTAAGGCATTCTGATGTCTAATCATCATGAACCACTTCATTAGGTATTAATGACTGTTCACATCTATTTTTTTATATAAATCATTTGCTAGTTGTTTATCAAATTTATGAGCATATATAAGCGTTAAAAAATGGAATAATTTAAGTTTATAAGAGAAACAGCCTTCTGTTTGATTGCTTGAAGTTAGGTGTAAACAGAGCAGCCTCTACAGCAGACCTGATCATTAGTTATTAGTCATATACTATTTTATAGTTAACTTAGGAAACAATTGTAAACCTGTGAATTTGCTGTTTACAAGGATGCAGTCTGCCAATCCCGTTGTTTTTTCTTCTATCCAGTCCAATGGGGCTCGATACAGCCATTTTAACCAAGTATTTCGTTGAGTTAAAAGCAAGTCTGGAAAATGGCAGTAAAAAAGTATTTTGCGACCTGAAAATTTTAAAACTGGTATGCACGCTGAGATCTGGTCGCAGAATATAACATCAAAGTGAAGCCCGCTGACGAAGACCAGATAAAATGCCACATAGACCATGCGAAGATATGCAAAAAATGCCTGCATACGTCCCAAAATACTTCTTGGCAGCCAATCACCAACAGATATCACCTGAAAGAACAGTTAATAAACACTAGTTAGCTCTGAAAACAGTACTTTTGAAAAGAAGCATCAAACTTTAAATAAATTGCAACAGCTTCCTATAAACAGCAATATGGCCCTCAACAGCCTTCGCTTACCGTAATCAATATTTGCGATAGTTTTAAGAACACGAACACGAGAGGACGTTTGCAAACTAACAAATGAAATACGCTGATCTTTTAACAAAACATGCCTTTAATGTCCCATCACGAGTTTCCTGGAAGCAGTGTGTGGGGTCGTGATGAGCTGTAAGAAACAGAACGTCGTGTCCACGCGATTTCAAAGCTAAAGCAGCGTCGATAACAGCTCTCTCCGCCCCCCCAATTCCCAGATCTGGATGTATAAATACTACATGTACCATAGCGCTCTAGTAATATTATTGTTTTACATAGAAAGTAAATAAATAAAACTGTACAAGACACCGAACTTTTTTCGTCTGCCACTCAAGTTTTCAGTTTTGTCAACCGGAAGTCAAGTGCAAACGCAGAAGAGTGAATAAGGGTCGGTAAGAAGGGAAAGGTCTTTTCCAACAGAACATAGTTTATATAACAGAAAATGGCAGAATAATACTACAATAAAAAAAAGTCCGCATCTGATACAAACATGATCATATATATATATATATTGCATTATTTTTGCATGTCTTTGCATTGCTTGTGTTTGTATGTGTGTGTGTGATGCTTTCGAATATTATAGGCTGTTCGACGATCATTTTGCTTTTTCGGTGTATAAATGTGGCCATAAATTTCAAAGTTGATTAGCCCTATTATGCTCTCTTTTATCATCTTACGGTTATATAAACACTTACAGAAACAGCCGTGGATTCAGGAACTCAAAAAAAAGAAGTCTCTCGACTTTTTTATCAGTCGCTGAACTGGATATCTCATAGTGATAACAAGTAGTTTTAGCTTTACTTTGTGCTTTTGTTGACGTTCAATTTTATTTGAGATATCAAGTATATGTACAAACACTTCTCGTTTGTGATCGCAATGTAGCCAATTAAAGGGAGACAGCTATGCGTTACTCATCATCTTAGTTGCATTACCGTTGCTACGTGCGAAGTGTTTTGTGAATTTTTCTCCCCTTCGCACTGACAAATGTTCCCAACGATCGACTTCGGTTGCAGTGACTATAGGTCCGTGACTAGAGGTCAGTTCTCTCTATTTATGTGATCAACAAAATCGGCCAGCATCACTCATTTCATGACAACATCTATGTATTTTTTTAACAGGAAGGTATCGAATATTTCTCAGAAAAAGAAAGACGGGATGGATGGAGAGAAAGAGAGACCATTCAGGAATAAATGTATTAAAGGCAACTGCCTCTCCCTCTCAGAATGCTTGTAGTGACGTGACGCTACACTCGCAAACATTTAGTGCCATGAGCATGGATGAATAAACGAACTGAGTAGGCCATTGATATATATTTCACCAAGGAATGGTTTTAAGAACACACTCAAAGGATATGTATATTCCTCAGGAGTTCAATTCCATTTCAAATCAGGGTACAGATCTATTCATCATACACGCATATACAGGCTTGAAACATCTGTTCACATACACTCACTCATCCACACATCGAAATGACACACACACACACACACATGCGCGCGCAAAGCACAGCACACAAAGCGCACAACACAAACGCACAAACACATCAAAGAAAGACAGCGAACAAGTGTACTGGAATAAAGAGTAATGGTCGGAGGAAAACTGCTTTTCCAATTCTCAGCTGCAATTCAGACGTGCTACTGACGTCATAGATACACTATTACAACCCCCGTAGCATTAACGAACGCCAAACCTACAATTTTCTGTTCCCCCGTCACCGCCGTGACTCCGCGCAGACTGCGGAACCCTTCATTATTCTTACACAAACGATTATGTTACCGGGAAGGCCTTGGCCAGACATTGATCACTGATTGATAAGTCCGTGATTGACAGAAAGGCCGTCCAAGTGGAGGTTATGGAACGTGCACCAACTTGCTCAACTGTACAAAACATCAAAACGGATTCACAAATTTACTAACTTGACATCAGCTTTGCAACAGTAATACACTAATAATACACTCAAACACAATCTTATATCCTCACGTGCAATGAGAAGTGGCTTGCTCTGCTAAAACTTAAATTGGTTGTTCCAACTCCGCGCACACCCATTAAAGCCAGAATATAAGCTAATATTAAATATTATCAAATACAAACAACTAAAATGCACATTTTTATTAACGAAAAGGAGAAACGACAAATCCATTCAAAGTTAAAACGAGAATACACAAAATCTTTGTCTTCTTTCGACTGAACATGTCACATATTGTCCTATCCATCATGCCTTTCTTCTTCCTGTTGATCCCATCCTGATACTAGCGTACTAGGAGACAGTAACATCATCATACTAGACTGCTACTAGTGTACTAGGAGACAATAACATCGGCATGGTAGACTGATACTAGCGTACTAGGAGACAGTAACATCATCATACTAGACTGATACTAGCGTACTAGGAGACAGTAACATCACCATGCTAGACTGATACTAGCATACTAGGAGACAGTAACATCACCATGCTAGACTGATACTAGTGTACTAGGAGACAGTAACATCACCATACTAGACTGATACTAGCGTACTAGGAGACAATAACATCGCCATGGTAGACTGATACTAGCGTACTAAGAGACAGTAACATCATCATACTAGACTGATACTAGCGTACTAAGAGACAGTAACATCATCATACTAGACTGATACTAGCGTACTAGGAGACAGTAACATCACCATGCTAGACTGATACTAGCATACTAGGAGACAGTAACATCACCATACTAGACTGATACTAGCGTACTAGTAGACAGTAACATCACCATGCTAGACTGATACTAGCGTACTAGGAGACAATAACATCACCATGCTAGACTGATACTAGCGTACTAAGAGACAGTAACATCACCATGCTAGACTGATACTAGTGTACTAGGAAACAGTAACATCACCATGCTAGACTGATACTAGTGTACTAGGAGACAGTAACATCACCATACTAGACTGATACTAGCGTACTAGGAGACAATAACATCACCATGCTAGACTGATACTAGCGTACTGGGAGACAATAACATCACCATACTAGACTGACACTAGCGTACTAAGAGACAATAACATCACCATGCTAGACTGACACTAGCGTACTAGGAGACAATAACATCACCATGCTAGACTGATACTAGTGTACTAGGAGACAATAACATCACTATGCTAGACTGACACTAGCGTACTAAGAGACAGTAATATCACCATGCTAGACTGACACTAGCGTACTAGGAGACAATAACATCACCATACTAGACTGACACTAGCGTACTAAGAGACAATAACATCACCATGCTAGACTGACACTAGCGTACTAGGAGACAATAACATCACCATGCTAGACTGATACTAGTGTACTAAGAGACAGTAACATCACTATACTAGACTGATACTAGTGTACTAGGAGACAATAACATCACCATGCTAGACTGATACTAGCGTACTAGGAGACAGTAACATCATCATACTAGACTGACACTAGCGTACTAAGAGACAATAACATCACCATGCTAGACTGATACTAGCGTACTAGGAGACAGTAACATCATCATAATAGACTGATACTAGCGTACTAGGAGACAGTAACATCACCATACTAGACTGATACTAGTGTACTAGGAGACAATAACATCACCATGCTAGACTGATACTAGTGTACTAGGAGACAATAACATCATCATACTAGACTGATACTAGCGTACTAAGAGACAGTAACATCACCATACTAGACTGACACTAGCGTACTAGGAGACAATAACATCACCATGCTAGACTGATACTAGTGTACTAAGAGACAGTAACATCACTATACTAGACTGATACTAGTGTACTAGGAGACAATAACATCACCATGCTAGACTGATACTAGCGTACTAGGAGACAGTAACATCATCATACTAGACTGACACTAGCGTACTAAGAGACAATAACATCACCATGCTAGACTGATACTAGCGTACTAGGAGACAGTAACATCATCATAATAGACTGATACTAGCGTACTAGGAGACAGTAACATCACCATACTAGACTGATACTAGTGTACTAGGAGACAATAACATCACCATGCTAGACTGATACTAGTGTACTAGGAGACAATAACATCATCATACTAGACTGACACTAGCGTACTAAGAGACAATAACATCACCATGCTAGACTGATACTAGCGTACTAGGAGACAGTAACATCACCATTCTAGACTGATACTAGTGTACTAGGAGACAATAACATCACCATGCTAGACTGATACTAGTGTACTAGGAGACAATAACATTACCATGATAGACTGATACAAGCGTACTAAGAGACAGTAACATCATCATACTAGACTGATACTAACGTACTAAGAGACAGTAACATCACCATACTAGACTGATACTAGCGTACTAGGAGACAATAACATCACCATGCTAGACTGATACTAGCGTACTAGGAGAGAGTAACATCATACTAGACTCAATCTAGCGTACTAGGAGACAATAACATCACCATACTAGACTGACACTAGCGTACTAAGAGACAGTAACATCACCATGCTAGACTGATACTAGCGTACTAGGAGACAGTAACATCACCATACTAGACTGATACTAGCGTACTAGGAGACAATAACATCACCATGCTAGACTGATACTAGCGTACTAGAAGACAGTAACATCACCACACTAGACTGACACTAGCGTACTAGGAGACAGTAACATCATGCAAGACTGATACTAGTGTACTAGGAGACAATAACATCACCATGCTAGACTGATACTAGCGTACTAGAGACAGTAACATCATGCTAGACTGATACTAGTGTACTAGGAGACAATAACATCACCATGCTAGACTGATACTAGCGTACTAGGAGACAATAACATCACCATACTAGACTGATACTAGTGTACTAGGAGACAATAACATCCATGCTAGACTGACACAAGCGTGGAGACAGTAACATCATGCTAGACTGATACTAGTACTAAGAGACAGTAACATCACCATACTAGACTGATACTAGCGTACTAGGAGACAATAACATCACCATGCTAGACTGATACTAGCGTACTAGAAGACAGTAACATCACCACACTAGACTGACACTAGCGTACTAGGAGACAGTAACATCATGCAAGACTGATACTAGTGTACTAGGAGACAATAACATCACCATGCTAGACTGATACTAGCGTACTAGGAGACAGTAACATCATGCTAGACTGATACTAGTGTACTAGGAGACAATAACATCACCATGCTAGACTGATACTAGCGTACTAGGAGACAATAACATCACCATACTAGACTGATACTAGCGTACTAAGAGACAGTAACATCATCATACAAGACTGATACTAGCGTACTAAGAGACAATAACATCACCATACTAGACTGATACTAGCGTACTAAGAGACAGTAACATCATCATACAAGACTGATACTAGCGTACTAAGAGACAATAACATCACCATACTAGACTGATACTAGCGTACTAAGAGACAGTAACATCATCATACAAGACTGATACTAGCGTACTAAGAGACAATAACATCACCATGCTAGGCTGATACTAGCGTACTAAGAGACAATAACATCACCATACTAGACTGACACTAGTGTACTAGGAGACAATAACATCACCATGCTAGACTGACACTAGCGTACTAAGAGACAATAACATCATGCTAGACTGATACTAGCGTACTAAGAGACAATAACATCATGCTAGACTGACACTAGCGTACTAAAGGACAATAACATCATGCTAGACTGATACTAGCGTACTAAGAGACAATAACATCATGCTAGACTGATACTAGCGTACTAAGAGACAATAACATCATGCTAGACTGATACTAGCGTACTAAGAGACAATAACATCACCATGCTAGACTGATACTAGCGTACTAAGAGACAGTAACATCATCATACTAGACTGATACTAGCGTACTAAGAGACAGTAACATCATCATACTAGACTGATACTAGCGTACTAAGAGACAATAACATCACCATGCTAGACTGATACTAGCGTACTAGGAGACAGTAACATCATCATACTAGACTGATACTAGCGTACTAAGAGACAGTAACATCACCATACTAGACTGATACTAGCGTACTAGGAGACAATAATACCGACGTCAACAGTAAAGTGTTGGAAGCCGTGTACAGACAAGCCTCGATACCAGATATAAATAAATAATATTACACAGCCAAACAACGCATCCTGAAGCTAATATTCTTTTCCCCTTTGATTAAATGAGAACCATCAGAACCTCAAGAACAACGATATGAAACAGAGAGAAGGAAGAAAGTTCCCCCACCCCAAAAAAATACAAAAGGAGCAAAAGATTAGGGATTTCCTATAATTTATGCAAATCACAAACTGCTTTCCCGAAAAAAACATTATACAACATTAAACGAAGCGGCATTTTACAGCTGGACTTTGTATTGGAACTGCCAAACCCTATCCATGTGGTAATTACTTTTCACGCGTGATTAACTCGAAACATGAGAGCTCTGTCATGTGATGGCGGCGGAGACAGATGACGGATGACTTAGTGATGATCGACGCAGTGACTGTACCGTGTCATCTGCAATCTAACGGCCATCAGTTAACTGGCAGAGGACGAACGGCCTTTCAGATCCAGGGTTCTCTGCTTGATGACGGTACAAAGCGGCCTTTTACAGCAAATGAGGTCCAATTAGGAACTTTTTTATAATTTAAAACACAGCTTTACATATTCACAAATCTGTTTGATGGCCCTCGATAGTTCGCACACTCTCACGTGCATCACGCATTTAAAAGAACTTTATTCGAAAAGTATTAGTTTAGTTTTGTGTCCCTCCCTCTACATCGCCCATTCCTGCCTCTCACTCTTTTTTTTGAGGGGGGGGGGCTTGGCTTTTGTTTGTTAACGGAAAAAATTGCTGGTTTGTGAGTCATAAGATGTAGAAGAATTTACAAGAATAAGTAAGAAATAGCACGTTCATCATAATAAAACTGTATCGTGTTACAAGAAGACTCTGTACGGAGACCGAAAAAAAAACTTTATTAGAATAAGAGTGAGCAAACGCCTTAACTAAAACATATATTATCAAATGTGACTGGGGCTATGGCAATGTGTCAGCAGAACCAGTGAGAGGCAAATGCTACACCCGGCCTAGACGAAAGACAAGTGCTGCGCCCCCCCCCCCACCAACACACACACACACACACACATACACACACACACTCACACACACATGTTAAGTAATTAAAACAAATCCAACAATTAATTAATATGTTGTGGTCCAACAATTAATTAATATGCTGTGGTCCAACAATTAATTAATATGCCGTGGTCACCCAACAGAGACTTAAAACCTTACTTTCCTTGCTTTTTGCTGTGCTAAGGGAGTTATTGGTTCATTCGACCTAGTGAAGCTGCCTAGTCATGCAAAAATGAATATGGTGAGCAGCCCAACCAACGTTCCTTTCGTCCCTGTGGAGGTCAGATATTTTTTAATTAATTTCAACTTTGAAAAAACTTTGTTATTCCCTGGCTTCATAAACTGACATGCGCAGCAAAATTCTGAGTGACACTGCAACATGTGGAACATTATCTAATAATTTATATTGGGCAATGGTGAGTAGAACTTCTTTGAGGTTCAACTTAGGCCTGGGAAGCCTTCTACTGGTGCGTGTGTTAGCGAATCAAAACGTGACAATCATTTCTAGGATTCTGTGAGCCTAGATGCATTATTTAAATTCTCACTTGAGAACATATAGCTAAGCCTAAACGTATCATTGTTTCAATATTTGTAGATAAATGAGCAGCAGAGATATTTACCTATATATGATTGACCAGATTGATATTTTTACCTGATATCATTCGTTGCTTTAAAACAAAACGCAGAGTACATCTACGCTCCCATCAGCACTTGAGCCTTAAGCAACCGCCCAGTTCAACTAAAGGTAGAACCGGGTCTACATACTTAATGTTTTTAAAAAAATTAATTTGTACTTCATGTGCCTATTTCAAGCAGATTAAATGGAACAAAACGTTGCTACGTGAATAGTGAGTTTCTGTGGTCACGTGAATAGTGAGTTTCTGTGGTCACGCGAATAGTGAGTTTCTGTATTTATGTGAATAGTGAGTTTCTGTGGTCACGCGAATAGTGAGTTTCTGTGGTCACGCGAATAGTGAGTTTCTGTATTTATGTGAATAGTGAGTTTCTGTGGTCACGCGAATAGTGAGTTTCTGTATTTACGCATAACTGTTGTAGAGATTTTATTCCAGAAAATCATTTGTACAAGAATAATCTCACTCATGCCATTTAAGGCACCTTTTTCTCTGAACACACTCCTGCTGAACAAATGGAAAACACAAGGAAAGAGGAAGGGGGAAAAAAAGAAGGAAATTCTTGGAAAAGGCAAGAAAGAAAACAAAAGGGAGAAAGAAGAAGGTAAGAGCTAGTTCCCATCTGTGATGATACCAGCTGTCTTTATAGCAGTAGTTCAACGAGAGAGATAGAGAGAGCTTCCCATCCTTGATGGTACCGGCTGTCTTTATAGCAGTAGTTCAACTGGTTAGAGATGAAGACTGAATTCTTCATCTTTGATGGTACCATCTGTCTTTATTGCAGTAGTTTAAAGTACGGCTTCCATAATAAAACAATCTGTCGATCTTATTGCTCATGCAAAGTGTCTAAAATATCTATCCCGATGGTATCTGGTGGCATATTTAACAATAAAACATTTTATAGTTAAAGAATAGATTGTTTAGTGTTTCGTGAGAATTATTTCAGTCTTTATAGCAGATTCATAGGAACGTGTCTTTGAACACAACGTACTGTTGACTAAACAGCAAGACATATGTCCGTCGTTAGCAAGGCTGCCTGCGTGATTTAAAACATGAAATTAATAGCAGACTTAATGCAGCTGTAATTTACACGAATCATGAGCAGTCATGTACACAATGTCCTCACATCATTCGTCGCTTAAAAGTGAAGGCAAACCATCTCTGCCCTCCCTTCAGAATTTTTACATCACAGTCACCTGTCTACTTCGCCTAATGGCTACACCGGGTCTGTGTGTGGGGGGGTAGTGGCGTAGGAGCCTGGGTGGGTGAGCAAGGGGGTAACCGCCCCTTCCTTAGAAAGAGACTGAGGAGGCAAGAATGTGAACGTCGTTCACTGTCAGTATGGAGTTTGCTCCCCTCCCCTCACAAGGCCAAGCATCTTCCTACGCCACTGGTGTGTGTGTGAGAGAGAGAGAAAGAGAAAGATCATCATGTAAATAGTTATTGAACATAATAACATATTGTCCTGTTAAAACTGCCCCTTACACTCGGATAAAAGAGTATCTCTGTCTGATCTCTCTCTCTTTTCTCAATAGAAGTATCTAGCAAAACATTCGAGATTGAATTCTCACGAGAATGTAAAGCATAGCTTGTAAACTCTGGGTAAGTCGATAACAAAGGGATAGCTCGTCTTCACAATCGCTTCTTGCAGTGGCTCAGAGGCTATAGACACAGTTCTCTGTCGTCTGTGAGAGGCGGGGCGCCGCCATCCAGGGTGCGTGCTTTCCCTTTCTTCCCCAGCTCCGGTGTGGCTTGCCTGTGTCTGTGGGTGGTGCTAGGACAGTGTGTTCGTGCTTCCCTGTCCCCACACCTCGCACTACACTGTGATAAGAGAAAACGAAAGTGACGAGAAAAGAACACATATCGTATGATTTTTTTTTAATTTAATTTTATTATTTATGGGGTTGGAGGTTTATTTTTGACTACACTGAGGCTCAAGAAGATATCTGACTCTCTATTTACTCTTGCGGGAGGAAGAGACATTGCGTCTCACAAAATGTAACCAAAAAAACAAAAACAAAAAAAGAGTTGCGAACTAGTTTTCAGACAGTGGTGGGATAAGAATGCAAAATAATAATAATAAATAATAATAATAATGAGATTAAACTGTTCGATTTTGTAGTTTAAAGGAACCCGCAAACTCGGTCGACTCGGCTGTCAAGATATTATCACACATACACACACAATACACCATACCACAGGGGGGCGGAGTTGGTGTCGCAGACAGGCACTGAATTACAACAATAAAAGGCGCGTTTTTTATCGGATATGTGTGGTGGCACTTCGCACTCGCCTTGTCCATCTCGCACAGATTTTTTTAAAAAAAACATTGTTTGTTTTAACACGTTTCACCACTTAACTGCCCGGCTTAACTCATGCTGACCAGAGTCTCTTGCTGTCCTGCCTGCGGCCACCCTCCCTCACACTCCTTCGTTCTTCTCTGAACACTACGATCTCTCTCGCGGTGCGAGACGCGGCGGCGTGTGCCGCGCTGCACTGGGGGACTGGCTGCCGCGCTGGGAGGGCGGCGGTAAAGCCAAGGCTGCTAGCAGCGCGCACACACACGCACACACCTTCACATCGCGCCGTGCCGTGCATCCATCCCACTCCGCGCTGCTTTGTGTCGTGGTCCGAATCAGCTGAGGTCTCACCTCTCACGCCCCACCCCCAACCCTCCACCTGTCTGCCTTCACAGGTGTAATCAAGAGGTTAACCGCCGAAAAGGAAGGCCGTCTGTGACTCGCACGTCACGGCTTGTGCAGGTATCAAGGTGATTGTTCGTAACTGCCCATGAAAGGTCCACCCGATGGAAGTGCTTATCAAAGGATGGTTTCTTATCTGTAATCTCGTTCCTTGGGTCCAGATCTGTTTGAATTTGGAGTTACCGAGCAATTAAATCATTTGGTGATAATCTTTAAAATTGAAACTTATAGTCAAGGACGATGTATCATACTGATCCACGCTTTTAAGTAAGGATTTTCTTTCAAATCATCGCGGTGTCTGGGGAGAAATCTTTATTCGAGAATATTTTTTTCCAGTTATCAACGACAAGATGTGCATACAGTTTCTGTGAAATGTGCTAAAGGCAGAGGAACCTGACTGGTGCTCTAAGAACATGACTGTGCAGACGTCGCTGGTGCTGTAACAAAGGGGTGTCGCCGGTGCTGTAGGTACGCGGTTGTGTCGGACGTCGTTGGTGGTTATAAAAATTGCTTAACTGAGAGATATGAACGTTGCTGGGGAAAGGGTTGCGGCTTAACTGGGAGCTGACAGGTGTCGGATGTAGAGATAGATCACTGGAACCCAGAAGAAACGGCACGGCAATCAAGCCATTGTGGACTGCGACCTGCAAAACTTTGTGCAGCGACGACTTCTCGCAGTGAGCTGGGCGCATCTATATGCCAATCGTACTGTCGAAGTGTCTGACGTCCTGGTATAAAGCTACCCTTTACCCCCGTCCTATCGTTGTTCGCGAGCACCTGACGAACAAAACGTAAGACGTCAGCTCGACAGGTCCTTGACGTTCAGGTATAAAGCAAGAAGACGCCAGCCCATCATTATAAACAAGTGCTGACCTCTCCAGTAGACTTCGAGGAGTATACACAGTCGGCCATTGTACAAGCCAGATACTTTAAAATGCTTTTTGTGAAAGGAAACGGGATCTTGCTCCGGCGCAGGTAAGCTTCAGTTTGGCGACACTTGCTCTGGTTGGCCTCTTCATTTGCGGATTATTGTTCATCGTTGAATTAAAAAAAAAGGAGGATTTTCTAAATTTCTTTTATTCTTCACCAGTCTTCAACAGTGTTAAAATTATTACCTTTTTAATTCGCAAACCCCTTTCCCTCTTCTCCCTCCCACTACCCCCGACAATCACCTGGGATGCTGGATACGAGTGATGCTAGATGTACGGCGACGATGTGTGACTAGCGTAATGGCGCCGGTGCGTTGGGCAGCGCGTGCGCGCGTGTCCGAGGCGTGTGCGTGAGTGCGCACGGCAATGGACGATGCTGTGGTGGTGGGTGCTGCTACTGCTGCATGTTCTGCTGCAACACTGGAGCCCGCGTGCCGTGCGGGCCGTTGGCAGAGTCAAACGAAGTGAGTACTTGAAATCTCTTGTTTTGTTTCGAAAAGTGAAAAAAAAACTTTTTCCCCCCCTTCTTTCCTTCCTTTTCCTCAACATTACTGTCATCGGTTTCCTCTCTTCCCTCTCCACATCATCATCACCATCATCTGCTCCTTGTTATCTTTATCCAAGCTCTTCCAGCCATTGATGGTTTTGTTGCTGATCGTGTTCATTATGCCTATAATTTATTATTTCTGTTAATGTTTTGATACGCCTATGGTATTATTGATTATGTTATTTCTGCTGTTTTGATATGCCTCTGATATTAATTATATAATTTCTGCTATTGTTTTGACGTCTCTGATATGATTAATTATATTATTTCTACTGTTGTTTTGATATGTCCGTGGTAATTGCATTATATCTGCTGTTGTCTTGTCCCTGGTTTCGTGTTCTATTCGTGAAATCTTTTTCTTTTTTTTTCCTTGTGAACTATTTACTTCTTTTCTCTTTCAATTTTAGATTTCGGTCAGATGTTTTCCCATATCCATTATAATTCAATATTTTGGGTTAATAATACTCATATAATACATTATTCATCACCTTGAGTTTACTCTTTACTCCGAGGAAAAAGAACGGATACTTCACTGACTTAAAAGGACAATCGAAGTCATTTATAAGTATTTGTATATTGGTTCCTATTTGATATTAGGGATATAAGAATATTATATTGAAAGAAGTAATTCAAGCTATATGTAATTTTGCTTTTTAAATTATGTAGACTAAAAAAAACACAAATCTGGGCTGCAAAAAAATATACTTGCATAAAAGTGAAGCTCTTTATAATTGCCGTTTGATGGTGATTGTTGATGATTTAGTCTAGATATGATTTATGTAAAGCGCTCTGAGCAATATTTTTAAAAGGCGCTGCACCAGTCCTCATTATTATTTATTGTAAACATTCGAGAAGCATTAAGCAATAAGGTCAAAATTGTGATATTTTCTGCATACTGAGACTGTTTTTTTTATTGCTGTTTCTGTGAAGTGTTGGGCATTGATGTTAAACACTGGACACACCACCTTCTAAATATGTTTACCTTTGCACTGTAGAATAACCGTATGCGTCGGTATCTTGTGCACTTTAGCACTCGCTGACCCTCTTACCTGTAGCTACCTGTCTGGAGACAAGGCTGTCGATACGTCTAGACTCTGGAATAACCTAGTTTATCAGCGAGTCTCCTGCTTCTATCCTATGCTTATCGACTACCGTGTTTTAGTAGAGTCTCAACCATCCACCTGGGACTTGTGTCTCGCGGTCCCTTTGTTGTTGTTGATGATGATGTTGTTTCTTTTTAAAGTTTGTTTGCGACTGTTACGAGGGGTTAAATAATAAAGTAAAATCTCTCCCACCCCCTACCGTAGCCAGTGACGACCCCCAGCATCGCGCAATCGAACGTGCGAGTCCAGTCTTCTGCAAGGTGTCACAAACACCTGCAAAGCCGATATTCCAGGTGTATTGATGTTTTCATTTCAACAACAATGCAATGCGGAGAACGCATTGGGATCGCCTCGTTATTTGGTCGTCAGAACGGAGACGATAAGCCACGTCATCGGCGATGTCTGTTTGTAGAACGGTTTTAATCCTATAAACACACCACGCGCTTATTTATGCCTTCTTATGTGTGCGAACGTCTGAATGAGTTGATACGCGTGTGTTTGTGCGTGCGTGTGTGTGTGTGGGGGTGGTGGTGGTGGTGGTGGTGGTGGTGTAGAAACTGCGTATAACGTAGAAAAAAGTAGTTGCCTTGTCTCAGTGATATCGCAGCTTTTTTAAAATTTATAAATTAAAAAAAAATTCTAGAAAATATTCAATATAAAACTTGTGATAAATTGTCTGAAGCGAGTGGAAAGCTATATAAAAAAAGCCTTCGAGCAAAGGTTTATCTAATCGCTAACCAACACTGACTATAACTAGATGTCAACAAATTGCAATGTACATTGCTGTCCTTACATGTTATTATACTGTGTCAGATTCGAATTTCATTCCTTGTGCGTCGACTTTATTACAGACCCACATTTCAGATGGCATTTCAATCCGATAAAATCCTTCCTTTAAGCCTGGCAGGAGGGTGATGAAGGAAAATAAATTGAGTCGTTACTTGTGGCCATCACAACTGCACCGTGCATATCTGTGTCATCTTACATCCAGAAACGACTGCCGCCAGTGAACCTTTCTTCCACATGTGAATTTATTTTATTTTTTTCGAGGACATTACTGTTACTTTTTACTGTGCAGCGAGGCTTCTGCCTGATTTTTTAATCTTCTCTGCTGTAAAGAAGTTTACACTAAGTCGAGTTTACGGTGTGATAAAAGCCATCGAAGAGGCAATTTGATGTGTAGATGTAATCGATAATGATCACATCAAGTTGTCTCACCGTGTTACCTTATTTCTGTCGAGCCGCCTACAAGACACGCCATTTAACGGCCGTCGCTTATCTCTGTCGTCCATTCAGTGTGATTTACTAGCAGTCTCCTACTTTTCCGATTTGCAGAGATCTTGTTTTATTTCTGTCTGAGTTATTAAAATTTATGCCGACTGTAAACTTCGTGCCAAACGGTTATGAAATGGAAAACTAAGGAGCCATGTCCAGCAGAACCACTTAAATCGGGATGGGAAATATTAATATTCCTTTGGACAGAAAAAACATAAAAGTAGGAACCAGGGGTGACAATAGAAAGTCGGGCGAGGCGTGCACACAGTGGAACAGTCCAATGCTTACATATTTAGCAACAGCGCGTGCATTTATACGCAAATACCTACATTTTTTCAATCACATTCGTACGCACGCGCGCGCGCACACACACACACACACGTCCACACATACTTGTACACCACATACAGTACGGTTTAAATGACACCCATTGTCATGTTTGTGCTCATTAAAAAGATATTTCGACTGGCAATTTCTCTTATTACTAGATATTTGTCGCGACTCTCTACCCCACCCTCAAAGTTTGCAAGTTTAATTTATTTATTTATTTATTTATTTTGTTTTTTTTATTCATGCCTTTTTTCATTTATATTTAACTTCTTGTTTTTGCTGTACTTGGTCCCTGCACTGCCTTGGAGTGTCTACAGAGTCGGTATTATTACCTTCACGCCGACTCAATAAACCAAGTTATTGCCCATTTCGATTTTACACTCTCTGGATCGCTGGCTATGATTGCCTGCGAGCGCTTGTGTGTGTGTGTGTGTGTGTGTGTGTGTGTGTGTGTGTGTGTGCGTGCGTGCATGTGTGTGCGTGTGTGTGTGTGTGTGTGCGTATGTATTACTGTTATCTCTTGGTTGTGCTGCTTAGCATTTGTTTGAGTTTGCAAACCTCTCTGCAGGGATTTTATTGCTGGCTTTATAGTGAAATTATAGGCAATGATGATAGCCATGTTATTTAAATTTTCATCCTACATGAACGTTTGCCGTTATGAGGCCTTCCCAGTTCCCACCACACCTCCAACTCATGTCCCTCCCAACCACCACTACCACCCTCACTCCCTGCAAAGCGACAAGACTGTCATTTTTGATGAGTACATGCTTAGCGTCTCGGCTGGTTGAGCAGACGAACTTTCCTCGTAGGCATTGATGGCGTCTGATAAGGTGTGTTGCGACGACCAGTTAAGATCATCTATCGCCCCGTCAGGTCGAACCTGGCGCGCGCAGGCAAAACACATACCTTCCTTAAAAGATGTCTTAACATTACCATTACATTTGTCATAATTGCTTAGCGACACCGACCCTCCTTTAAAGACATTTTTACACGTTTGCGTGACCATTATATTTGTCATAATTGCTTGCTAATGCATCTTTTACTTTCGGGGATGGTCCCGATTCGTAAATTTTTACCAGACCTCTTTGCTGTGTTTGAGAGCTGTATGGCTGTATTTGACATGTTTAAGAGTCTGGCGGCCATGGCTAGACGGTTAGTGATGATTCTGTCGCGACAAAAGAATTATGCAGCTTTATAGAAAAATCCGCTTCTGATGTCTTACATTCATACTAGTCTGGCAGTCTTGGGTGATTTCTCTTAATTATCTATGAAGTGATCCCGCAGAATCGAACCTTTTCGGGCAGTTCTTTACATCAGGCGGAACTAGGTTCGCAAGATTAAAGGTCGTATGAATGAAGGAACGTGCGCAGCTAGTAGAAGAGCGCGACTGTTGTTGAGGCTGACGTCAGCAGCAATGAGCAAACCTGTCTTCGAATTGTGGCTTTCCTGAAGAATGTAACAAGATAATATAGGTAAACGTTAAAGGGATAAAAGAGTGTGTATAAAGAACGAATAATGGTATTGTTCCCTGCTAACCCCAAGTCTCTCTCTCTCTCTCACACACAAAGGTAGAAATGAAGAAGGTAAAGGGAGGGATAGACAGGTATGGGAGGATGCTGCTGAGTTCTGAGTGAGAGACGTCAGCGCACGCTGCAGATGACAGTTGGAGACTGCCATCTGACGCGGAAGGCGGGGCGAGCGTCAGGTCGGGAGAAGTTCGGTATCGAAGATGTCGCCGTCCCCCGCATGACCTGTAGGCTGCACCGCCCCTACAAACCCACCCTTCCCTCTTGTTCATCGCCAGTTTCTACACCACCATCACCACCACTCTACCTGTCTGTTCCCCCCCCCCATTTTCCCATGACACGTCCCCTCTCTGCTCCTCCGAGCACGGAAGACCTGCAAAATGTGTGAGGTCGTGTTTGGAGGGTGTCTTCCTGGTGGAGTCTAAGGTCGGAGCTGTTTGACCGGTGGTGTCGCACTTTTGAGCGTCCATTGAAGGGTAACGGGCCTGCAGTGTTGACCGTGCGGTCTTGGCCTGCAGTGTTGACCGTGTGGTTTTCGCCTGTTATCTGCCGTTACTTCGGACAAAGATGCCACCGTAGATTCCAGCATGTTAAGGTTCACTTTTAAGACTAATATGATCGAGGTTTTTAAAACAACAAATTTACACTCGTTCAAAAACAAAACTCTTAGATCTAAGATGGTGCTTACAGAGCTGTTACAGTGTGTGTGTGTGTGTGTGTGTGTGTGTGTGTGTGTGTGTGTGTGTGTGTGTGTGTGTGTGTGTGTGTGTTGAGAGAAACCTTCCATGAGTGTCGCCTATGCTCAAATGTCTACCCCCAACCTGTTCACCCACGCCCATGACCTCGGTGCAGGGTGGAGACGAGCGATCGTACGCACAATCATCGAAGCAAAGCACTCTAAGCGACATTGGCCGCAGGGCACTGATAACCGTCTGGTAGAGTTTAATGTGCTCTCATATGCGCAGTAGATTTTCCCGAATATTCTGCCTGAGGATGTTGTCTCAGGTGGACACTTCCGAAGACCTGTATTTCACTTTGTTTCAAGTTTATCAATCCTAGCATTTCGGTGGGTACGGGTGGGGTTGGTCATCCCAGAGCAGAAGAACACCGGAAGTGCCAATGACTGGATTTTTTTCTCTGCAGCCCACCCCCTAACCCTATACTTTCTTGCTCCCACAACAGATAGGTACCCCGTGTATCAATAGGATGTAACTAGCGGCGAAAGGGGTACCCATTGCACTCTTCCCCACACAGCAGATGATTATCCCATGTATCAAGGGGAGGAAACCAACAGCGGGAAAAATGGTTGGTGGCGTTCCACCTTCTGTGTGACGAGCTCTAGACACAGTGAACCACTTACACTTCAATTAATATTGCTTCGCTCATTAAGCTACAGGACCCTCTGTCTTTGTATAACAGCTCAGGCTGAACAGATCTCTCTCTCTCTCTCTCACGCATTTCACTCGTATAAACACACACACACAGATTTATATATATATATAAGATGCACCAAAGTAAAGAGGTTTAAGAACACGTCATTGACTGTAAGAACATGATCGAATGCCCGTCCATTCTGAATGAGATTATCATGTATACTTTTTGTTACCGTCATGTAAAACACCCTTCCTGAAAAAAACCTAAACAGTCCTAGACTGGTGCCAGTCCCTTCATCCCCAGACAAGATGTGACGAATACCCAGCCCCAGCAAAGCAGACGGCAGCTGCGACACACGGCACCCGCTGCCAGTAAGTCAAGGAACGACCAGTTACAACTACCCATCATCTCACCGCGCGCATCTCGTAGGCTGCACCCGCAGACACCCGCATCCTCTGGGAGGCCCAAAGCCCTCCATCGCATAATCCTCCTCGTCGCCTCCTTCATCGACGGCGTCTGTTTTTCCGGATCACTGCTGCAAGTAGGGTAGGCCGCGCACGCGCCCATAGATCTCGCACACAAATTATATACAAAGTATCAGCATTTGGCCAAGACACACGCACATACTCGGCGGTCTGGAAGAAGTCTGGTTTCTGTTATCACGGGGGAGTGTGCGGCACGAGGAAAAGCGGGGAGAGGGCGTGGGAGAGGAACGAATCGAGACGATAGCGGCGATGAGGACAGAGAGGGTAGAGGGACGTCCTCGCATGCTGGCAGAATACAATTTTCAGAACTACTTCTACCTGAAATAAATAAATGAAATCTGCAGGAATGAAAACCAGCTTCTGCATTGTTTGGCTATGTCAAATATTTGACAACCCTCCGGTATATATGTTCGTGAATGCTTTTACTATTTTTCCTCTGTGCTGACGCTTTACTGATGAACACTGTTCAGAGGGAGAAAGTTTGGCCTAAGTGAACAGAACAAACGCGGCAAGGTGCGCCGTTCAAATCTCTCTGCCACGAGGACGACGCACCTGCTGTTGATGGCAGTGGTGGCGGTGGGGGGCGTGGAGTGGGTTGCTTTCGAGGATTACATTTTTTTTTTAAGTTATAGGGAGAATACTATTCAGCGATAACGCTCGTACACCAGCCAATGCAAATACAGACGGTTGAGATACTGTCACATGAAAACGCTTACTAGTGAAGTTTTGGATGGCAAAGTACAACAGTCGCAGGAACTTAAATCCCTGACGGCTTGTCAGCAGATCAACATTTACACAGTCCACCCTCTTTTCCTAAGTGAGTAGCGCGACCATTCGCAGCCTTCAAGTCACAAAATAAATACGGGATTAAAGAAAATTGACAAAAGCATTCTTAATCTGCTCTCCATCTTCATATTCAGGCGGACTGTTCACAAAAAGTCGGTCTATTTGCTCACCTCTTTTCTACGAACACTAGGAGTAAGCGGTGCGGCTCTAAGGTGCCCCACCAGAAGGGGGTACGTGACCCAGAGTTGCCTCCACTTAAGACGGTTGGTGACCCTGAGGGTTGTCCGAGTGGAAGGAGGCTTTCCCTAGGGGAGCGAAAGACAGTAAAAATTGCATGTTGATATGAGATAATACATAACTCACATAGCCCACGCTACCAACAGATATGTACATTGGTCATGGCTAATTTATGTGACGGGTCTACAGTGAAAAATTTCCTCTCCTGTCATTTGAACCCTGGCCTCCTCTGTGGATCCTAATCTAGCAAGTCTAAGATTCTCACTGTTTGGTTTTAAGGGCAACTCTGTCGGATGGAATATTACATGATTTTAAAAAAACTGTATTCATATGTATATATATATATAATTATATACTCTTGTACGCATGAACAGAATAGATTGTGTACACACATACAGACACAACCACGCCTTTCAAACACATACTTGCATAAGTGTAGAAAGTAGTAAGCGCTTTGAATCTCGGGAAAGCCATCGTCAAGTCGCGAAATAAAGGAGCTGCTATTATTATCATTATTATTATGAGACAAGAAGATTCCATTACTCCTTCAAGCACATACACACAAACACACTCAATCACGCCATCATACGAAGAAATAGTTATCTTGGTCATTTCTTGCTCTTTTTTTTTTTTTTTTTTGAAGATGAATCGAGAAAAGGTTCAGGCCACTATATCGCGAGAGTTCGGAAAACTCGCATCTTACTGCAGATGATCGCGTGGAAACAGGCTGCCGAGTTTCCAAGACCATCAGAAACTGAAAAAAATGAAGAGGGCTCTTAACTTCCATACTAGGAATATTTCTAAGACAAGGCCTTCTTTAAAACACAGATAGGTGAATATTCCACTCTTGGCAATGTTTGCCTTCTCTTTTCATAAGAATTATATTAAGCAAAATGATCATTCTCATTCTGATTGCGGTTAAACAATGGGGGTATTTGAAAGTGTTCATGGTTGAATGGTCAACAGTCTTTGCGCTTCATCGACCACTCGCTTTTCTCTAATCCACAAGCTGTTAAAATGCGGCATTGCTAAACAGATAGCAAAAACAGACAAGCAGAAAGGAAGTGTGTATAATCCTTTTAGTTTGCAAGAGAACCATGGTTGATTGTTCACACCTCATAGCTTCAGACACCAGGAAAAGAATATTCGAGGCTACATTTCGCCTGAATTCTGACTGAATAATTCTGTACAAATTGGAAGAGAATTGAACTTTCACTGTCACAGATGAAACAAATGGTCAAAATTGATCTGAATAGATTCTGGCTGACTTTGCTTGAAACCATCTAGCAGCCATCTTACTATTCGTGCTGCTACAGTAACGAGGAAGCTCTGCGTGGAATTTTTGTATCTTCATAAACTGCTAACGTTGCATGGTTTTGCTTTCTTCATTTGAGCAGCTTCAGTTTTTTTACATATATATTTTGGAGGATATCCAAATGCTGGTTTGAATGACATTACGAGTGGTAAGGTGGCTGAATGGTGGCTTTAGAAAGTTATTGTCGTCTGCCTAAGACATCGCACGTACGACTTATATCACAAACAATTCGTAAAGAGAACCAAATTAACAGCAAATGTCAAGCAGAGATCAGGGGCCAGTTGCACAACATGTTTCTAAACCTTCAAACTGTTCTAAAGAAGCAAAATCTCTTCTTTGCCATTTAGATGCATTGGAGAAGAACATGCACAAAATTGTACTGACAGGACGGAAAGTCAGACTTAAACAACTTTATCTTACTTAAGCAATTTAAGTTTTAAAAATTCTAAAATTTGGGTTTGCACTTTACACTGATTATCTATATAGATTTCAGGCTTAAAAGTGTTTAAAATTAGAAATGTGTTGGGCAACTGGTCCCAGGAAGTTCAGACCATATATTTTTCTGATAACAAAACTAAATCGACAAGTATTAACTGGCTCGTTTCATCTCCTTGCACTGGCCAGGAGACGGGGTAATGTGTGACAGTGTGTGCACCTGCGTGTGCACATGTATGTATGTATGTATGTATGTGCGTGAAGTGGTACGCACGCGCATGCTTGTATAAGTGTTGTAGGGATTGGAGGGTGGCAGTCTACATGCCGTTACTGTTTCCAATTGTATCTGCTTCCACTCTTGTTGTAGCCAAGTGCTCAGAGCAATAAAAAGATGCCACGTCTCTTTGTGCCTGCCATCCCGTGTCTTCATTCCTTCCATTCTTGATGAAGGGAAAGATCCTGTTTTCTCTGATGAAAAATGGGTGTAGCAATTCTTGAGGTCTTTACCTTCCATGCGCTGCTGGTTTGTCGCAATAAGAAGATGTTTTGGCATTATGTGAAAGGCTGGCTCCACCACCCATTAAAAGAGTAATCGAGACACAAGCTGGAGTCATCGCCTATTTCTCCCTCCCCCCTTTTTTCTTTTAAACAAATGACTTTCGTGAGGGCACAGTCTCTTTAAGATAAAAATGTCTGCACTCACGAATACCAAGCATAAATGTACCTGTTGTAACCCGGATTAAAACGTTCCTCCTAGAGATGAGTTCGGCACACCTACCCGTCTAGGCTGCATTCCCCCTTCCCTTTCTCCCCACTACCCCCGTCCTTCGTCATTTGCGACTCGCCCCATGCGAGTGGCTGCTGCGACAATATTATTTTGACCCTCTTCCCCCCCATTTGGCCCGAAGCAGAGAGGAGACTGAAGACGAGTGTCATGGAGCCCATCTGAAACGCCTAGCTTACAGGCCGATTCATGCAATCGTTTCCGAGACAAAGTAGGACTGTAGATTTGTGTGAAATGTACATAGTTTGCAAGGAAAAATGGAATGATAAAAAAATACAAATATTTCATGAAATTTTGTTTAGTTTGATTGCGTGTACCTGTAAGTGCGAGGACATTTTATGTGTTCATTGTCCATGCGTATACACTTGTATGAATGTGCATACTATGTTGACGTACACGCACAGTGCACTTGCAAAAAAAAAATTTAAATGGCAGACATACCGGTATTGATTTGCAGTAAAAATTTATATACAACATTTTGATATTAAACCTTCCTCGAAATTTATAAAGGAAATAAATGTTTCTTTCATAACTGTATCTCCTTGCAAAATATAACTACATTTCATAACTATAGCGGCCCTATGCTCCTCGAGGAGTAACAAGGAATAAACTCATAAATATATTTCATCTACGCTTTTTTTTTTTTACAATAGCAAATTCCAACACTTCTACTGTTGGAATCTAGTATACTGATTTTTATAAAGGCCGGAAAACTCTTGTATGCTTTGTCAGCTTAAAGGATAGTACCTGGTCTTAACACGTAAAAATCAACAGGTATATATCGTTATGAAAGGTGTATGACACGGGTACATTAAAACAAAGCCTTAAAATCATCTGGCATGGCGTACGAGGCATTAATTAATTTACACAGCAATAATTGGCAGACTGTCTTTCGAAATCCTGTCTTTCGAGATCCAGAGGGTGACAGACCGGTTCCTGCTCGGTGACCAGCGAAGTAAACTCAAGCCAGACACGTTTGATAGTCCTGCCTGAGTGAAACACTTTTGGCGTGGACACCTTCGTGAATTGTTATTTCAACAAACTCCTTCCGCGGCCTGCTGCGAGCGGCACCAAAGCAAATATTGCGGTAGTGACGATGAGCACTACTCTCCCGCCTTGATCCCCCCCCCCCCCGTTGACAGGACGAGACGGAGGTGGAGGGACTGCGCGGTGCGTTTAATTTTGATAATCTTGCGGTCTTGTCTCGGCTGCCTTTTAAGTCGAGAAAATTGCAACTTTTGTGAGCACGCCAACGTGTGTTTACGATTTTGCGCAGTGAAGAGTAAGAGGGCGTAAGTGATTTATGTCAACATGAAACTTGACAGTGCGCAAACCTACAAGGAAAGTCTTTAGAGCTGTCCCCCACTTTTTTTTTCTTTCTTTTGTTTGTTCGTTCTTTCTTTCCCCCTTTCTCTTTCTCTCTCTCTATGTGTGTTTGTGTGTGTGTGTCTTGTTTCTTACGAATGATATAAAAGTGTCTATTAATACCCGCACTTGAGACAAACTATAAACAATCAGACGTAGCTAGTACTTGCAACACCCCTTGTTTAATTTTCCCGATCACCGCCACCCCCAAGTCCCATCGCCCCAAGTGTGTTGACTTGCGAAACAATATCACCACAGTATAGCCTTTTTATGTCCAGTTTTTTTTTTCCTTCTTTCCCCAGTATCCTTTTAATAACTATTTTCTCAATCGTCCTTCGTGGTGGGGGGAAAAAAAGACGGTAACTTTTGAAGGTAGGCTTCTCCCTTTGTCGGTATTTCTTGCTGTCGCGACCTGACATCTCGGGTACGCGGGGTACCTAGACAGTCTGTTCTGTGAGGTATTCATGGGGGCTGGCCTGCATTGATTCTCCCTTCTTTGGCGATTAATTGCTTTCGTGTCGTTCATCTCCAACAATTAAAGACTTCTGTTGTCGTTATGGTCGTCCGCGCAGACAGTTTTGTGCTGCAGCCTGTAAATTTATTTGCTGGATATAAACGCTGCTTTCCCACCCCGCCATATTTGTAAACCTCAGCATGGGTGCTAACTATGAGGGGTCACCCTTTTCTAACGCGTATAAATGCTGCTTTCATTTCTCCGCTCTTCCATAATGTTTACAATCAGATCGTCGAGCATGTGCGCTGGTCTGTGTGTGAGCAGGGTATCAGACTTTTTAGTGCGTCCGTATGTGCGTGTCCATGTGCATGGGTGGGTGAGTTCAGTATCCTATATTTTTTTCAACATTGTTTTGTGCGTGGGTGTTTTAAGGGAGAAGGTGACTGTATCTTCCTGTCTGCCGAATAAAAAAAAACACGTCTTAACGAGCCGCCATGACAGTTCTCGCCAAACACACCTTTGCTAACGACGCTCAACGACCACATCTCATTGAAATCCACCAGGTTTTCTGGCAGAGAGAACAGGCCACCTTTGAGTAACAGATGCAAGTATACCATCCTGCCTGGTTGTCTTTGAAGGCATTACCACAAGCAGCTTCCTATAGAAGCTCTCTCTGATTTAATTCTGAAACAGTTCCCAATCTCCTAAAGACTATCTCGTTGAATCAGATTTGAAATTGGTTAAAGTCTCTTACAGACACTTCTCTGGCTTACATCTGAAATAGACTAAAGACTCCATCAGACTTGTTCTATGACACGAACCAGCGGCAGACAGATGGTTCTTGTCCGTGGCCGTGCTGCAGTGAGATTCTTGAAACTTCTATTCAAGTATCGCACTTATTCAGCTCGAAGCCAATGAAGTCAGAAGGTTTCTATACGCCAAACAGCCCTTGACCGCTAAACAAGATGGATCCGTCAGTTCATGCTTTGTGACACCCCGCTCTTTCCTGGCGCCTCCTCGTGTGGTCCATCGGGGCTCACAACAAAAACAGCCCCACAATTTATTCATCTAAACTATTTTCATGAAATGCAAGTGACATGTTTTGAAGAAAGTGTATTTACAAAATTCAGTTCATTTTCAGCGAAGAATACCATCATTGTCAGAGGCAGTCGGGAGTGTAAAGAGAGCAATAGAATCACAAAACTAGATCAGCTCATAAACCTCTTTCTCTCAATTTGGAAAAGATAGAGTAAATTTTTTTTTATTGGTTTAACATTATTTTGCACATTGTGTGTCGCAGTCAACTTACAATGGGTCGGGGGTAGATGATTGAAAAGAATGTGCTTACTTTTGAATACATACTCTTTGTCCAAGAGCACCAACCTATCTATCGCTGCTTCCTTAAACAATAAAGAGTAGAAGAGATTCGGTTGAGGACACTTTTCTTCTTTGCTGGGGATCGTCGATGTCAAATTCCTTTACTTTTTTTTTTTTTTGGTGGGGAGACCTCTTGGTTAAGTCTCAAAGCAGAAGACTACATAATACAGGTCCATTTTGAGCTGACATTGTCTGACTACTTTAGCTGCCATCCAATAATAGATCTTTGTAGTCGCATTCAGTGTAAAAGTTTACTGCAGTGCAGACAGGAAAACGTAAATCGACTTAGTTTTTTTTTTTTTTTTTTGCCGGATCACTTATTACAATTGAGGAAATAAACTCATTTTGGTTCACGTTTAGAAGTACTTTTTGTCCATTCCAGTGCAAAGTCTTATAAAGAGTCTGTGCTTTGCACTTCTAAATGCGAAATGGAGACTACATAAGACTTGGTGAGTTCCAGTTTAAAAGACAGAAAAGCTCTGTTGTCGATTCTTCTGAGCATAATATATCCGCAGAATGCAATAAAGTACGGTTACCACTTGAAAAGAAAGTCGGGTGTATACGACGGCCCAGACAGTACTGAACAAATTGAGGTAGCATACTGTTTCGCTGAAAGTTTTTTTTTTCAAAACCCACATACTTGCCACCTTTTTACGGTTACTCTATAGAACTATTTACAAGATCTCCATTTGCTTTTTCGAAATTTTTAGCTTGGCACAAACTAAACCCATTAACAACATGCAACAACAGATTTTGTTGAAGAAAAATATCTAGAATCCTGAAGTTTCTCTCCCTCTGTCACACTTCTTTCCTGTCTGTCTGTCTGGCTGTCTGTCTGGCTGGCTGGCTGGCTGGCTGGCTGGCGGTCTGTCTGTTGAAATGAGCTTATTATAACTAACTCTACTTAAGCCCACTCAATGGACGTTTGAGTTGTCAGCTGCCTCTCTGTTTGTTCACGACTTTCGTTCTTCCCGTTTATCCTTCTTGTCGTCTGCTCGGCCGTCCTCACCTTCGTTTGCCAGACATGCATCTTGACGATCTTCATCACGCTTCTCTCACGACGATGAACAGGCCTTATCTTCACAGACGGCAAACGGTTAACGAGGAGTGTATGAACTAACACTATCAGTATCGCTAGCCACTTAATCACACAGATCATGTTTCCTGCATATCTTAGCTCGAGGGGATATTTGCCGCTAAGTGGGAGGGTTGTGTGAACATTCCTTGCACACAGTGAATGGATCTGTCAATCTTCCACTTCTCCCCCCGCCCCGCTTCTCTACACCCTCTCTCTCTCTCTCTCTCTCTCTTTCCGTGTGTGTCCCTCCTCCGTATTGGTGTGTGTGTGTGAGAGAGAGAGAGAGAAATAAGGGGAGATGTTACCTCTTGATGTTTTCGTTTCTATTCTCTCGTGCTTCGTTAGTTTTATCAACAAGGATTCCAGAATTTTGACAGTTGTATACAGAACTGTTATGGTATCCGCGCTGAAGCTAAGTTTTGTCCTTTAAAACTCGGGTGTACCTTTAAGATCCATCGATTACAAGCAGAAGAGAGGAAACTGCAAAATATCTCAGCAACTGTACTGCAGTCTAGCTCAAAGAACTGGATTTACTCAGTGGTGAAGGAATCAAGTATTGTACAAAACCTATTGCAGATATCCTAGAAGTATTTAGAGATACTTTGTAACTACGATCTTTGAAGAGTTTATCACGCGTGATATATATTCCCAAAGTATGCATACTTGCTAACAACACTCAAACAACACTTTAGAAATAAAGGTTTGTATGACACTAAAATGTGGTCAGGAAAAAAATCTTTCTTGTCCTGCCAGAACAGAAACGTTTGCAGAGAAAAGTCGAGGTCATCACTTTGGCAAAGATATTTCGTGCATATCGTCAATCTTGAAATAAAATGAAGTATATGACTTTAAAGGATGATGAATTCTGGTGTAGATGGTAACGAAGCTGATGAGGAATGCTGCGATCAGTGGAGTCTGTCAAATGAAGAGCTTTGGCATCCCAGCCCTCATGTAGCCCGAGCCAATACATGGCAGCGTATCACAGAACCTCCTGGCTTACCTTCTAACGGTCCTTTTGCGTCAGTTAGGCACGAAAGAAAAAAAATGTGTGAAGCCCTCCATCTTCCCTCCTGGACATTTCGACAAGAGGGTCGTCCCAGCGAGTAGACCTGCAGCACAGCAGACAGCGAGTGGACAACGCAAGACATCGACGCAGTCCAACAGAACGACAGTTCAACACTTGTCGCCAAGAGAAAAGAAAGCGTGGGTTTGGGGTTCAGATCTTGGCGTAGTACACATATTTTTCTCCAGATTTGGGGAGAACACCACTTTTGTATTCCTTTTCTCTATCACTGCCGGTATTTTTATTGTAATGTTGCTTTAAATCACTTGTAAGCTTCTTACCATTCATAGGCCAATGGCCCTTGATCAATCCCTAGAAGGCCTAGATGTACTAAACTGTCAACTGTCAACCTTCAACCATCAACCCCACTAGCATCACCCGCTCTATCTTTTTTGTCACCATACCCCTCCTTTCTCCACTTGCTGTCTTGTCTTTGTGGCTGCTTATCCATTCAATCCCTATGCGCATTGACCATCTTCCTGATGGATACCTACTTGCTTCAAGACTACATCGCTATCATTATCAACGACAACAATAACCTGTTTCCAGGGTTTACCTAGTTTTTCGTGGTAATAATAGTTAAACTGCTGGCACAACATAAGCCCTTCTCGCAGCAAACACATACTCTTTCTCTCTCAGGGGGTAGGGAGATGATGATGTATTTCACTCATTTTAACTTGATTTTCGCACCCAAAACACTTTACGAGAGCGCACGTGAAGACAATAAATGTGTTTATGTAAAAGGATTTTTCGCGTCCGTATAATAGCTGCCTAGATTTTACCTTCCCTTGTTCTCCGTCCCACCTTCAGAATGCGAAAAGAGGGAGGTGTAAAGTCAAGGCGAGTGAGATCCGGTTCCACAGGTGGTGTAAAGAGAGGTCGGGGACTGCCGGAGATTTGTCGTCTGCAGCCGATAAGGCACGTAGATAATGTCAGCAGCTTCTCCACAACGATTATCCTTATGAAGAATGTGGCGGATTACCTGGTCATCATGGAGACAGGTCATCGTCAACCGCACTCACGGTTCTATGGACGCGCAAAAACTATTTCACGACGTCTTGAAAGAAAGAAAGAAAGAAAGCGCGCAGGAAGGAAAGAGAAGTGGAGTGAGATATTTCGGGATGATTGTTCTTTGGCTCTTCCCGCCTTCCTTTTATTCACTCTTCCTTCCTCCCCCTCTGCTCCCTCTGTGGGTGTCGAGACAAGTTTCGCTCCAAATTGTCTCTCTTGTGTGGAGGACGTAACAAATAACTACTATTTCTTTACTTGATTACTCTGATTTACAAGTAATGTACATTCGCCTACAAGAAATTTTACAATGTTATTCAATTCAGATTTTCTCTTTTAATGTACATTAATCGAACCTAGTGAACCGCCTGTCTAGATAACCGTGCTAATACTGCACTGGAACTGAGAATGTAGCATTTTTTTTTTAATAATATGGCTCTGTGAGTAAAAGTGAATGTGCGTGAATGAAGATACTGAAATGAGATATATGATCAAAGACAAAATGGTTAGACGAAAGACAATTTATCATTTCTGAACTATTTATATATTTAGGAATACATGTACATGTTTGCATACACAAATATATCCATTAAATAATAATAATAATAATACAGGGAACTTATATAGCGCCATATCCAGGTCCTATAGGCAGGCTCATGGCACTTTAAAAAAAAGACAAACATACACGGACGCAGAATGCCATAGGAGATGAAAGAAATGTAGCCAGAAGCGCCTGTGCACAATTCATTTGAAAACTTGTAATCCAGGCTGCAAATACTCCTGTCCACACCACAGGTACAGCCAGAGAACAGATCTAATCGGTAGAAGCATTTTTTTCTTGCTCATTTGGGTTGCCTGCAGAATGGCTATTTGAAAAACCACAGTAAGTTCGTAGGCAGTCGGAAGAGAAGCAGTGCAAATCCAGGGATATAATAGTTTCAAGATGTTCAACAGTTGAACTTATATAAGTAGGTGCCTCTTTACATAAGATGTGTAATTAAAATTTGTTTTATGCCAGTGCTGTACTTATGGTCACATACAGTACTAATGCAATTATTAGGATGTGTTTTGCTTAAGTATTTTTTTTTACTTCTTCTCAGTACTGGACTGATGCCTACATTCAATAAAATAATTCTCCTTCCCTACCTCTTTCTCACTCTCTTGCACACACGCGCGCACACACACACACACACACAGAGAGGAGGACTCGGTTAATGCAGGGGCATTCAGACTGGAAATTACAGCACAGCGGCAGATGTGTCAGGACTGGCGGAGGTAAATTGTCTCGCTGCTGTCGCCAACTGCAATTGAGGGAAACGTGAGCGTGCCCAGACAGCTCGCCTTTCTCGTCTTCCTTATCCGCAACCATCACCCGCCATGTCGTCACGGGTCCCTCCCTTGACGGCTTGACGCTGACACCTTAACCTCTCGTCAAACATTGACGGCTTCTTGACCGACCTGCTGACATCTGGCTCTTCCCCCACCCACCCACCCCCATTTCCCCGTCTTCCGACATTTCGCTTTGGATGCTGATTTTCGGAGAGGACTGGTAACGAAAATGATTCTTCGGGTCTTATTTCCGCTGTCATTCGGCAAATGAGGTCTCGATCTCTTCCCAAAACGCGTGAGAATTCGTTTGTTCACAGGCTTGTATTTCGCAAACCGAATACAGCTATTCAGATTTTAAGAATCATTGTAATGAGCTAAACCCAGCCACTCATAACAGATTTAATATTTTGTAATACGCTAAATGCTGCCACTTCCAACAGATTGTAGTATCTTGTACCTGGAAAAACGGAGTTCTTTTATTAATAATAATAATGTATACTTTGATTGCGCTTTATCACACCATTAATGCCATTCTCTAAGCCTAATTAAGTGTACGAACAATGCGAAAATTATAAATTGTACAACAAATGAAAACAGGGAAAGCCACAGGTCATATACAACAATAGCCATACGAAAATTTGGGACTTAAAATTCCATGTTTTAAGAGTACGTTTGAAAGACTCTATCGTCTGCTGATGGTGTATGTCATAAGGGAGTTCCAACAAGCTGATCCTCAATGGGCAAACATACCTTTACCAAAGGTCTTCGTCATGATTCTGCAAACGGAAAGGATGCAGAAATACGGAAATGCCTGCTTGGAAAGTAGTTAGTTGGGAGATCAGAGAAGTAAGAAGGAGTAGAGCCTGCGAAGAAGCTGAGTGCAGCCAAGTGTATATTCTATACGAATATGTACAAGTGTATATTCTATACGAACATATACAAGTGTATATTATATACATACGAGTGTATATTCTATACGAACATGTATAAGTGTACATTCTATATACAAGAAGACAGTGGAAATACGGAGAAAAGGTTTTACGTGACGTCACTGGTGTGTTTGGAGTATGCGTTGTGGTATGGATCGTGGTATGAGTTCTAAAGCTGTTGGAGTTTGTTGAGAAAATATAAAAGACAGCAGGGCAAGAGAGAATGGTAGTATTCAAGAGCAAAAGCACAGAGGACAATGTGGACACTCCGAACGGAAAAATACTGAGGAATAATGCGGATGTTGTGTAGCCCAAAATATGTAGTTATGTACCATGATTTGTATAAAGCCATTGAATTTATCTTGGCGGTACGATATCCGGAGCAGACTTTCAGTCACTTGTTCTCGAATGCCTGGATTCTCCTTTCCGTTTCGGCAAGCACAGTCTACGTTTCCGTAAAACAAGAGTGATGCTTCGATGGTTTTGTACAGATTGCACTTTTTAGTAAGCCTGATGTTATGGTATGCCTGTCCAGTCGTTCCGCTGTTGCTGTCGCGATCCTGATATGAATATCAGTCGTGGAGTTGCCGTCTTTGGAGACGCACTTAAAGTTAGTTACCTCTCCGAGCCGTACTCCGTTCATGTAGATATCTGCTTTGCCCTCGCCAATGACTTTACTCTTGTCAGTGCTGGTCTCCATATGCGTTCGAACTGTCTGACAGTCTCTTGTTAAGGTCTTGCAGTTCTATGTTAGCGCCTGCTGTCAGATCGGCCTTCCACCGATGGAAATCAAAGTTTGATGGTCTTGGAGTTTTTTTATGCATAACGGTCTCCAAGAAAATGTTGAACAGCACAGGTGGTAGGAGGCACCCTTGACGGACCCCTACTGTCGTGTGCACGTCGATGACTTGGAGGAAACCCTCCGATTTTGAATTTTCGCATCACATACTATGGTCCCTCGTGCCACACTCTGACAAAAGCATTTTTTTAGCTTATGAAGTTGGGATAGATGTCCCGCTGATGCTGAAGAGGTTTCTTTATCAAGATGTGACATTTGAAGATCTCAAACATGTGTTCCTCTTGACTGAGTACGCTAAAGATTTATGAACAAGTCTAACCTTTACAGTCTCTTACATTAAAGTATTTGTAAATATTACAGCTAAGAAAGATGTATTTTTAGTAAACTATTTCACAAACTGTAATTATCAAAGTTCATAATGAAATGAAAGATAACCTTTTAACGCAGTTTTATGCAGAAAAACGTTCTTCCCAAGACACTTTATCCAGTAGTGAGGGGGTCACTCACACACACACACACACACACACACACTAAACCAGCATTTTTGGCACTAGACTGACTAGAGCATTTTTATTTAAGATGAATAACTCTAAAACTACACAAATGAAAAAGCGACAGAGTAATTTTCAGTGAGTTTTGCGCTCAGCCCCTATCACCTTCTCTTCCCTTCCCAATTCCCCCAGCGCCAGAGTTCATTCTCATTATCGTAGCATTTTTCATCGGAGGCCTCGGAGGCGCCTTTCAGTTTCTATGACAACGCGCGTTCATGATAGTAGGCGTTAAAGATATGAATAAAAAGACGAAAATTAAAAATGAAAAAAGAACAAAAAACAAACACTACTCCAGGAACTATTTCCTGTCGTAACCAGGGACATCATGCTGAGTAAAGGGTTAAATCCGCTTCGCGAGGGTTAAATCCGCTCCGAGGGTGGGCAGGTGAGTTCAAAGTGCTCTCGATAGCGAGGGGCGGGGGCGTAGCATGGGCGAGGAATTCAGGAGGGTTTATGCTTTGTTAAATGCCAACTAACGCTGTGGGTGTCCCTGTGTGGTGGAATATTGACTTCAGTAAAAATGGGCTCCTTGGGGCAGGAAGAAATAATGTTCTTCTTGATGATTGTCCAAATATGAATAATTCCCTTGGACTCTATGCAAGAAGAGAGAAGATTATTCTTGAATGCCGTTCAAACAGAAACAATTCTCGATCACTTATGCTAGAAGATCATTTGTGAGGGCAGGGGTTATTACTGAAGTATTATTACAGGAATACGTATTGTGTAAGTATGTTTTATAGGAGATGAACAGACCTTTTCGTTGACTGCTTCATTTACGTCTATCCGGCTCACCAGACTTACCAAGTAGATAGTGAAAGCATGTCTGGAAGGACGTACTTCTTTCAAATTTATTCTGATTAATGTCATTGATTTCAAGCACTGCGGACGTGTTCTTGATGCCAGAGAGTGTTGCAGTCAATGGCGGGGCTTGTTTTTAGCACCAGTGAAATTGTCGTTCAGTGATTTAAAAATTGTTTCGTTTATTATATTTTCCTTTCTGAGTTTTGTTTTTGTAATTTTTATGATGCCTGTTATCCCTGAGGTATTTCAACTCCGCCTTATTAATATAAAAAGTTTCTTATTTAAAAAAAACAGTTTTTTGAACACTTCTGCTCGGTAGTTCTACACGGCAGTCGTTTTGAAATAAGAATTCTTCTCACTGCACCAAACCAGACAGTTTATTCAGAGGGAGGAAGAGGAACTCAAACTATCAATATCGTTTTTTTTCACATAGCGGATACTAAAATCTTATTTTAGAACTGCATATTATTCAAGAATATAAAATGTTCTTTCCCCTTCCTTGAGATGAAAACAAAACGCTTAAACTCTAAACTGTAAACACTGAAGATATGTTAAGACAGATGACGTTTGCAGTTAGATAAACACATTTTATTTATTTATTTATTTATTTATTTATTTATTTAACAACGAAATATTGCACATCTCAACGCACCCAGCAAGAATCAAATACTTCAGTCTGCAATATTCAATTGTTATCTTCCCACATGTATGACATTCAAAAGACGTAGAGGAAGAAATGAAAAATGCTCTCGATGTCGTTGTTGACCAAGGAATTGTTTCAGTCCCAACGTTTGGCAACCAAGCCATTCCAGTTCTCAGCCGCCACGTGATACCTAGCTATGCCCAATTCAATTAATCTCCCTTCGTGGCAGGCCACTTAGAAGATACTTTTAACATGAGTTGGTCTCTCTGTACATTTCATCCTACTCTTTCATTTCACCACGCCTTCAATGCGGCTTGGTAGATGTCCTCAAGCAGCTGTTGGAAGATGAAAGAGGGGTAGGTAAAAGCAGATTAAAGTAGATTTCGGGAAAAGTTGAGCTGACTTTGTGAAACCACCTTTCTTCAGATAGCGATGTCCTTCCCTTGAACAATGGGATATATTAAATACAGTCTTACACTTCTGATAATTCAAAACAGAGTATCCATGGCTAATCCATACGCAACTCATGTCATCGGTCAAAAGATGTTCCCCACATACTGTTATTGTTATTTGTTTATTTTTATCGTTTAATATTAGAATAGTTCCTAGCTACATATTTCATTCGATCTGGTCTAATGATGTATGAGATGGCACAAATGCTTCTTTGCTAACGTCCATACACTGCAGCAGACGTCACTTCCGGCATGCAAAGTAGTGTGCATCTGTGTCTAGTACAAAGTTTCTCCCGGTCGAGTTGTAGAGTGGAGGTGGAGTCTCTCCTGAACTGGCATACATTTTTTATTACATTTCTTGACATGTGCCATGGTCCGCACTCCCTCGCTCTCACTCTCTCTCTCTCTCTCTCACAAACACACACACGTATAGACATACCTAATCACAGATTTGCTTACACACATATAATATTCAGATTTTTTCGAGCCACATACTTGATTTTAACATACTTTTTTCCTCATGAATTTCCTGCGTCAGTTCCTACCATAACTTAAACCAGTCGTTTACTTTCTCTGTCCATCTTTCAGTTACACAAATTTACGGCTATAGGAAAACTGATTTCAATGCCCCTGTCGAAGAGGGAGCATGAACAGCAACTGTTAAAAGGCCTAAGAAGCTCTAGCCAGTTACAAAAATATCGACCTAAAAGTCCTGAAAGCGTTGCTGTTCTCTCTCCATCACTCGCTACCTCGCTAGCCCACCCGTTAGGCTAAAAAATACCCGACATTGTCATTGTATCTTCTGCAGCATACAAGGGATCTGTAAGACACTCAGCGATCTTTTAATCGTTTGGACGAGCTGATCTGGAGGAGAAAATAGGAGGTGTGGTCGCGCCTAGGGTCGGGTTGCACCAGCAAAATACAACCTGTCGCTTCCTAGCTCGGAGGCTTTGGGGAAGCAGCCGTCTGTAATTGAGAGTAATAAAATACAGACTCGGGCTGACAGACTGCGACCAGACGAGAACGCCTTCAGTTTGGAGCTTTAAGAGAACGTTTGATTAGTAAGCGCATGTTTGCACCGATCCCACAGTCCCTGGAATCTGCTCTGTTTTTTGTATTTTTCTAGTGCGTAGACTCGTCAGCACTGGACCACTAAGACATGTTTATCTGGATAGTACATGGGGGAGAGAGAGGATCGGATGGGAAATCCCTGTTAAACTCAAAGTAATAACAAACTGGAGAATTTATGAAATATTTTCTTTAAGAAGTCACAATGTACACTCGCGGCGTGCGTGCGTGCGTGTGCGTGCGTGCACGCGCGTTTTTCGACGAGAGGCCAAAGGACAACTTAGACAACATGAAGCTTCCGAAAAGAACAGCAGAGATGTGCTCCCAGACAGTACCCCCTCTCTGTTAACTTCTTATCTTCCTTCACCGGACGGAGGCGCATGTCGCTAGTGATTTGTTGACGGGATTCCAATAGGTTGGTTAAAGAGCAAATTCCTACTTTGCTGCCACCTATTGACGGTGACGGAAAGTGCGCCGCCGAGATGTTTCGAAGCTGTGCGGAGGGTTTGACGAAGAAGTCTGTGTTCGTGACTAGACTCGGCGCTGCTGCATCAGCCGCTAGTCCGCACTGAGAAGCGGTGCCAAACTTAACGGTGTAACCGCTGGGAGCACCTCAAGACAGCAAATCTCTTGTCAATTCAAGGAGTTTCAAGCAAGCTCGCTCCTTCTTCCCTCTTTCTTCTTCGTTTCTTTCGTTCTTTCTTTCTGATGTCGTATTCGCTTTCATTTTTAAATTCTTGCTTGTTTCTACCCCTCCCAACAGCTAAATAGTCCTCACGCGTTTGGCAAGTCTATATATATATATATACACACATATATTTATCAGATCTCGGGGTATGGTGTTGGTAGCTTTCCCGTGTCAATTGTTTCCAAAGCTTACAGCCATAATAATCGTCTGCTGCCTCTGTGAGCATACAGCTAACCTTTGAGCCTTTTCTTCACTGCATGTTCACAAAGGCGTTTTTTTTTTTCTTGGTCAGTAATGGAGGTTACGCCTATTTTCTTGTGGCGCTCAGGTGTGAACAGGGTTCGCGTGAAACGCTGCAGGCCAGCCTGACCGTGCATTGTTCGCAACGGCGCTATTTGCCAACGCGTGTTTTCCCAACATCCTTCGCGGCCCGCCATGCCGGTTATTACAAAATTTCACTTGGCACCCACCACAAAACGCATTTAGCGGATTTTTCTCCAAGGCGTGTTTGGCCGTCGGAACACCGGTGTTTGGTATGTGATTACGAAGGGCTTCTGTAAAGGACATGACAGGGACAAACTGGACGTGGAGAATGAGAAAACATACTTTAACACCGACACCTCCATAGTGGGGGAGGGGTTTCTTTTTGAGTTCTCTGTTGCTCGCAATTCGCTTTTATTTTGTTTTGTACGTGTGTAATGAATTTTGAAATCACATTTCTTACTAGTTAATCAAACGTGCTGCGTAAGAGTTTCACACCTCGATATCAATTTATTCACGTTCATCCAATGCCACAAAAATAGTTTATTTAAATTCGGTTTATTTTCACCACATTGTCGTCAGATACTTTTTAAAAATGTCTGATTAACAAGATTCGATTTTTATATGGATCTTCTATAACCGGTATTTCTAAATACTTTAAAATGTCAAAGAATGAAAAGATCGATAGTCTGTAGGAGAAGGCTGATGAGACTGGACCGAACATTGCTGTAGAAAAGCTTTGTGATTTCGATAACAGCGATATCAAATTGAGGATGGAAGGGATGATGGTACATGGATCTAGGATGATTAACACGTTCTAACATAAGTATTACATTAATTTCTTCATGTATTCAGCATCTGTGATAACTAGAGTGACAACGTTCAATTGAAACCTGGTCTCGCTTGATACACAGAATGCAAAGAATGCTGGGATATCGGTATCTTCCAACATGTTGACAAGCCCATCAAACTTTTATTGAGATTTATTATCCGTGTTAGCCCAGCTGGCAAGTCTGCTGGTAACTGTGGTCAGTGACACTGACAGAATGTTTTGCAGCCTATCTCTGAGGTCCACTGAGCCGGCTAAGGATTCCTTTCGGTCTAAGCCTAAGGCAAAATATATGTTCGAAAGATAGTGGCCCTTAGTTTCACAATGTAGCTATAAGCTATGTGCTTAAAAGGACTAATCGTTACGTTAGCAAAGCTTCTCGTGTAAACATTTACAGCAAACAAAATCTCGTTTCTCGTTTTAGCAGTGCTTGATGCTCCATGTGTTGTCGAACTGACACCCATTAAACTGTGGAAAAAAATGCCCTTGCACTGTCTTAAAAAAAATTCACCCAAGTTAACAGGCTTTTTGTAAATGACAATTTTAAGCACATTACATTATACTAATTCCCAAATTTAAGATGCCTTCTGGTTACTATACGATCCACACTCACACGCAAAATTATGTTGACTCATAGATAATGACATCGTCAAGGCTAAAACACGTGACAGCATTGAAAACTCATAGGCCAGTCTAAGTTCTACATGGCATCATTCTTTCTCTGCACACGTGAGAATGTCAACGTTGGAGAATGTCAATGTTGAAGACTCAATCTCCCAAACATTATGATTTGCTTGTAATGAACGTGAAGCTGACATTTAGGTGTTATTATCTTGTTGAGAAGTTTCTTCAAATGTTTATGCCGTTTAGGGTATATCTTGTATTGAACCTCCCTCCAGCATTGGGGTTTAAGTATCTTCTAACAAACTTCATTTAGACATTTAAAAAACATTGTGCATTCCATAAGGCCTTTAAGTTTCCTGTACCTACACGACTTTCATCGTACCTCATCATCCACATACCTCTCCTCACTGAATCGGTCGTTCGGTCTGTCTGTGCTGAATGCATTTAGCTAAAACGGTCACCTGGACTAACAAAAAGCCCGGAGGCTGGAGAACAGTTTCCCTCCCACCTCTCACAAAGCGCTCTTCCTTCTGTTTCAGCCATCATCGGTCGCTACCCGGTGTGCCCCCGCGGTTGCACGAGCTGCTCGCCCGTCAATGGCTGTGTCACGTGCGAGAGCCGCTACTTCATGTTCCTGTACCGCCAGAACATGCGCCAGGTCGGCATCTGCACGCCCTCCTGTCCACTTGGTTATTACGGCGTGCGCCATCAGTACTACAGCACGTGCAACAGTAGGTCCACTGCTATAGACACGCACAGGGAGGATAGAGCAGGGGAGGGGATGGTTCCGTGGTCGCATTTTGTATCATTGGTAACAATGGTTTGTGCGGGATTTTTTTCACGTAGTTCTTTATGGATTTTCTTTTTTTTCATAGTTTTTTTTTTTGTTTGTTTCTGTGCGGTGGGAAGGGCGGGATTTTGGGGGAGAAGAAGATTGTATTACAAATCCTTTTAGTTGTACATTGTGAACATACATGAATCTAACGTCACTACTGTATCACTGATATAGACTTGTATCCGGTTTCGCGGTTAGTAAATACTCGGCTCGTGATTCCCGCAGAATTTTCGATTCATTGCTAGTGCACAAGCGAAAGAGGATTGACTCGAAACTGGATACCGGACTAATGCTTTCACTTTTTTATATTGCAAGTGACGAAGCTTACTAGACTGCTTGTGGTCATCGTGTGTTGTCATACTAAGTCATGTTAAAATCGCATAATGCCAAAGATCTTTTCGTTCCATAAATATCCTCCTTCTCCTGCTCATTACACATCTCAGTCTTGTTCATTTTAGGGTTTCTTTCTGGTGAACACATCACTTGCCTTACTTTTCATACCACAGAACAACGAATCTATAATTATTTCAGTTAATGTTTCTGTTTAGGTAACAGAAATGTGCGTATTGTTTGCTGTCGAAAAATCCCAAAAGAACCCTTTTTATAAAACAAATTCTCATCCTGCTATCAGGTACAGCTTGTCAGCGGATCTGTTTTGACAATTAATATTTTTAAATCACCTCTCACTGTAAGCTACTCTTTTCTCCTGCCATTCACACACCAACAAACACCTTTTTCCAAGTTCATGTGCATTTGAATATGAATGTTCTAATCTTTTTTTCATGCAGGATGTCACATGGACAACTGCCAAGCTTGTTTCAGCCGCCACTATTGCACGCGATGTCAGGAACCATTCCTGGCTTTCCAAGGCCAGTGCGTGGAACACTGTCCTGAAGGCCTGTACTATGCTAACTACTCAAAGAACTGTCAGGAAAGCGGTGAGTGGTGGAATGCTTTCCAGAACAAATTCTTGATTAATTGTTGTTTCTACTGTTGTATTTTTCAGCCTTTCACTATATTCGTGTACTTAAAGATGTAAAAATATGCGTATATATCTTCCAAGAGTGCCAACTTTGTTTCCTTTGCAAAGAACAACTTTGTAAATCGAGCAAATAATAAAGAAAACAAAGCCAAAATAACCCCATATGCATACATACCTATGCAGATGTCTCTACAGTCTACACCATTTTAGAAAATGTATTTTAAATTCATAGTCGTCTTAAATTATCCTTGCTTTAAAAAAAAAACCAATGTAAGGGATTGTGGTTTATGTCTGTTCCCCAAAAAAATTCACAAGGGGCGAAAAAAATCACGGGAATTTACACCGAGTTTCATTGGTGTTACTGTGAGCCAAGGAAGTGTAGTTGCCTTTTAGTCTCAAATTTGACATGGAGGCTCCATTACCTGAACACTTCGTGCACGTTTGTCTTTAATGTCTCGGGCGGCTGATCACATTAGCTTTCATGGGGGAGGCATTAAACCACTCTATGCAAGTGGCTTGTCGTGATCTCCTCTACTGCTAAAAGGAAGCGAACTAAAATAGAAAGCCATGACGGGAAGTCTGTCACGTGTTTTGCGTTTTTCCTTTGCATGTAAAGAAGATGCAAAACCCATCCGTCTAACAGAGCATCAATAAAAACCATCCTAGTCTTGACCCAGCATTGAGGTGTAAAGTATTATGTTCAGTGGATGGCCTGAGAGACAAAAATACTACAGACCATCATTGAAACGGAACAAAGAAACAAGTGTGGTGTCTAGGAGGGAGAAAAACAGCGCCGGAAGGAACTGAAGCCATTGCAATTGTGCGATGTTAGAGAGTTCTATGTGGAGCGAGATTTGCTAACCTTCTGAAGTGCTCGTTCCCACTTCTCCTTAGAAAGGTTCGAATTAACATTTCCTGTCTCTCTAAGCGCCTGCCTCCCTTCATCTCCATGCTTCTCACTGCTCGCTCCATTACCTTCCTTCATTCTTGATCTTCTCTTTTTCCTTTCTTCCTTCTTCTCCCTCTCTGTCTTTATCTATCCTCTGATCTTGTCCATTCCTCTATTCCCACCCCTTCTCCCGAAGTTGCTTTGTTGCCATATACACAGTGATATCTACTCTGATTTCATCATGAACATAGCATCATACAGCAAAAGGGATTTTCTTACCCAAATGCTGGCAGGCAAACGTACAGACAGTACTAAACAACTAGCAGGTTCTCATGTAAATTTTGTACGGTAAGAATGGTTAAAACCGACCCGTTAACTGGCGAGATTTGTATACAGTGTGTGTGTGTGTGTGTGTGTGTGTGTGTGTGTGTGTGTGTGTGTGTGTGTGTGTGTGTGGTAGCGTGTATGCGTGTTAGAAAGAAGTTTTCACTCCGTGTATGGCCAGGCTATAGCCTCTGTTCTTTGCGCCCGTCATAGACGCTTTTTGCACCCATGGTGGGCACAGGGGTTGCTGTAAGCAGACGCTGCCCTTGGTTTGACAAGACTGTAAGCTAATTACAACCTCCACACGAAAAATCCAACTAATCCAATTTTAAAAAAGACAGTTCGAGTACGAATCTTCACCGCGTTTGTCGTTATGTCATTATACTATCTTAATACTTTTTTAATTTCCACAGTTGACTGCATTCCTGGACCGTGGTCAGAATGGTCAGAATGCTCTCGTGACGGGCGTACTTGTGGCTCACGAGGGAGGGGCACACAGACGAGGACACGACAAATTCTGCAACTGCCCTCTCCAAACGGTCAGGCATGCCCTAACGTCAGTCTCTCTCAGTTCTGCAGGGTAGCCAGACGCTGCAACGGTACGTACGGAGGGTGGGTGGCAGGGAGGGGAGGAAACACTCGTGATTATCCTGTTAGTGACCAGCAGCTGACAGTCATTTTTATTGTCTGGAAAAGAACAGACGCGTTCACAGGAACGTCACCAGTGTGAAGAAGATAGGGCTAATTCTAACTTCGGTTTCTCCAACACTAATCTGGTTCTAACTCCTGCAGTGTGCAGTGAAATACCATCCGTGCATTTACAAAACACGTTCTCGCTTAACATTAATCTCTTACTAAGATTCGCTCACCGAAAAAAATGCATGCTCAATGACCAGTGCTTTTTCTCTATTTCTTATTTCGTTACTTTGTTTAAGTCAGCCCTCCCATTAGGTGGGTATTTGACATTTGCCCTTGTAACTTTCTACACTCACCCCACCCTGTACCCTGATATTAACATCAAAGTAGTTTGTAGGACAGCCGGCAAATCAAATTACCGGCAATTTCTGCTTTTTATTAGCTCCCGTCAGAACTACAACTTACTATCGACCACATAACTTCTTACTTTCACCTGCTCTGTTACATTCTTCGTTGTTTATTATGGTTATTTGTGATATTTGATGCGTGGTATCTACCTTGCACATGGACAATTTACGTAGGCAGATTTTGTTTCTAATTAAAGAAACGCTCAGTGCTCTAGAAGAGGAAAGCACAGTGCGCGGTGGGTGAGTATGCTTTGTCGGGCGCTAAGTGAGTGTAGGTGACACCTGCATCATCGTCAGTGTATTTATGATTTGCTTTGGTAACCTGCACCAGCACTGTCTAACCTGTCACCTGATAATGGCTTTTGCCTTCTCTGCTTGGATGCTCTGCCCCTTCGCCCACACAAGCAGGAATAGCCTGAGCACTTATCAAACAGGGCAGAAAGTTCTTTCTGCCACACAATTCTTTTTTTCAGCCGTTGTTACAGTGCACTAAGCCGGAAAAAAAGCGCAAAATTACTGTAATTATCACCTTTTTGACTATAATTTATGTGTTGCTTTTGTTTGGGGTAAAACGACAGTGACTTGTTAACCTTTGAAACTATAATGGATAGTACTTATTTTGGAGGGATGGGAGGGTTTGTGTAAGTGATCGTCATGCTATCAGTCCTCTTTATATATGATGTTGTTACACTAATGCTCAGATATCCCCTTCTCAGAGCACTGATGTTGGTGGCTATAATGCTGTAAGGGTGCGTGTTTTATGCATGATAGTTCGTCTGACTTGCATTTCCGACAAATTGATTTCTCCTTTAACCAGTGTTCAGCTCTCCTCTGTTATTTACCTGACGACAAGCAGTCGAATTACATGGGTTTTTAAAATGTATTGAACACAGAGGAATACTGTTTCCGCTCTGTAAACGTGAATATAAATGTTTCGTAATTCTAGAGTCTGGTGATCATCACCAGGTTGTAATATTTCAAACACATTAATTTATGAAATTCTTGATTTTCCAGCTTTTGAAATTTTTACAATTGTAATTTACGGTGTTAATCGTCATTGTTGTAGAGCAAGTAAAGCATTTTAAAGCAAATAGCCGTCTAAGGATATTTTACTTAGGACTCGTCTAACGTCCCTTTTAACTATACAGACGATGAGGACTGCGAGCGTCGTAACAGACAACGAAATCGGCTGCGCAAGCGCAAGCGGAAGAAGACACGCAAGCGAAAACGAGGCAGAAAGAAATGGAATAGACGCAGAAACAAGACGCGAAAGAACAGACGGGGGGATCGACGAAGAGACAACAGTAGACGCAAAACGAAGAACCGTCGACAGCGTGCCTGTAGGGACCGACCTTGCAGGTCGAGTAAGAAGAGACACAAAGGCTGTCCAGCAAGACGGCGTTCAAAGGTTAGGCGTGTTTAAGAATCCGTGGAAATGTAAACAGCCTTGACCTCTCTTGGGGCTACTGCAGCATCTTAATGTCTGAGTGCTCTTCAGAACGAGAACATCACTTGTCAATGAATCCGTTGTGTGACGACCAGGTGTGCTCCACTTGAAACAAGGGAATTGCTGTTTAAGAGTCTCAAAGACCATTGAAAAGATGTGTTTCTATGAATGCAGCGTGAAGTATTATGGGTAATGACATCCTTGTGGAATATTTCATTGTTGGTTAGCTTTCACTTGTTGGGTATTTTTTTTAAAGAAAAGATAATCGAAGTCATGGAAGTAGTTCATACGGCGAACTCTCATGCACGAAGCACACACCCCTTTAGCTTTTAACAATTACTTACTACCTAATATATTAAAATGCTAACAGTCGGTATATTTCTCACCTTTCTAATCCATCAGAAAGGGGAAAAATTTTGATAAAAGAAATCATTGCTTATTTACAGCATCGGGATTTTTAAAAAATGGCTTTTATTTATAGAGCTAGAGGGGTGTGCTGCTTTACACATACTTGTACACGCACGCACGCACGCAATCGCGCACCACACACACACAAACAAACACACAAACTCTTACACATACAAGGAAGAAAGTTTCAAGCTATTTACTCTCTGAACTTTTACAAACTCTTTGTATTTGCTCGCTAGGCACAGTTGAAACCGGAAGTGCTTCCTCAGAGACAGGATGAGAAATTTGCAATGGCTCTAAGAACGTGATAAGAAGGAGGAGTACTTCATATTTCATATGCTGGGGTAAAAGTACATGACGAGTCTGCTGGTGAAACGACGTTCACTGGTGAAGCTTTAATGGTGATCAGACCGTCTCCTCCTGTCGGTTTGATCATCCGACCTGCAGCCACTTCAGCAGACGGTGCAGACAGACGCTTCTGCCGTGGCTCGAAGTGCTGACAACAGTGTAAAAGGGAAAGGAAGGAGACTTTTATTTTTGAACTACGAATATTCATCTCCGTTGTAAGTTCTTCGACCTTTCCGAAAGCCAGACATCTTAAAGCTCGAACGGAGCAAAAATACTCGCGGGGAAGTTAAAGTTCAGATGGATTCAAACGGCTTAAACTACCCTTTGATTGATCAGTTTGCTTGTATCTAATTGCACTGAATGTGCTGTGTTTGCAGTATGTGATGAGGCAACTCCAGTGAATGTGATGAAGCCGCAATTGGAAAGTTTTGGAAAGAAAAACATAGGAATTTGTATTGTCCATTCTGGATGAAATGGACATCACTGTATAAAGTGCTGCCAGCTTGGAAGACGAAGTCTTAGGGATTTGACTTTCTTCCCAAATAACTGTACAGCATGTTTTCTTGTTCCGGAGCTCTTGCATGGTCTAGAAATATTTCAGTAGGAGACTTTAAATTGCGGGTGTAAACATTTGTAATAAATGAACCAGCGAAGACTTGTAATAAATAAACCATAAAATAGTTGTAATTAATAAACCTCCAGTAGATAAACCAGTAAATAGTTGTATAAATAATCCACAGTTTGTTTCCACGTTCTTCTTGTTTTGCTGTTCTTTCTTTCTTCTTGGGTGGCGCGACTGTTAGTGCCTGTCAGTGACGATTGGCTGTCTTGCGTTCAGATCTCGACTGGGGTAGCCGTTCTTTATCTCCATATGGCACCTGTTTATAGAACCAGCTGCTTTGCCGTGATAATTACTAGGTCGGCGTAAGTCCCCTAGTCACATCCTCTCTTTTTTGCGTCTTACTGCTGTTGTCTTTGCTGCTTTTTTAAAAAATAAATTAGTGAAAATTAATATTTTTAAACTACATATTATGTTACTCATAATGAGATTCCATAGTCTTCGAAACACATGTGCCTTTCACATGCATACAGACATAGAATTTTAAACAGTTAAATAGACGAACACTTTCCAAAACCAGTGCAGTCTGACACAATGGAGCATAATACATCATGAAATGCATAGCTCTTCTAAACTTACAGTTATTATCGATATTATTTTATGTGAAATTGTCATAGTTCCACAGTAAACACATGAATTGTTGTGTACAATTCGTATTTTGATTAAAGAGAAAACTTTGTGTTGATGTAATACGCTTTATTTTAAATCACATTGTGTCAAGGCTCTACACACTACAACTGCAGCATCATTGAACCAGACACTAGATAGGCTATCAATTCATTAAAAAAAAACTTTTGATATTTCCTTACAATCCCGTCTTTCAACACATTTACTAAACAGATACATAAGCATACATAACAAATACCGATGCGATGGATGGATGAAACAGTAGATTCTCAGTCTTTGTGCAAGCTCCATTAAAGTTATCTGTTGCTATATGTATTAAAAGAAACATTCAATACTGGCGTGGTTTCTAAACATGACTTCTTGGCGTGAACTTGAAAAAAAGTGCTGAGGTTTTATGTTCCCTGGAAAGGAATTAACCTCGATAAAAAAATAAGGGAAGTGGCTAGAGAATCTGTTTGTTGTGTCCTTCCGCTTCCGCCTTCTCCTCGTCTGTCTATTCTCTCCCTTCTCAACTCCTCCTGCCGCTGTTAACAGCAAGCTTTGAACTGATGCCAAAATGTGGGCCTTAACTTCCAGTTGGCAAATATCCCCATGGTCTGTTCTTTACACTGATCAGTTCTGAGAAACTGAGTTGTGGGGGTAGGAAGGATAAGTATTGCTACATGGCAGAAGCTTGTTCTTTGTCAAGCGAAAACAAAATTGTAGATGTGGCATGTACATCATACTGAAAGAAGCAAAAATGGCTGACACAGTTGACACAGGTTATATTCTGTCTCACCCACTGCTTGATCAAGGACTCGGTGATTGTTCGACCCTCTGTATATTACTAACCAGTCTGATATTCCATTATGCTTTCTTGCTGCTCGTTAGTGTTATATGGTAGCTGAGAGACATTATCGACAAATGTTAACTTGCATACAGAATGTCAACTTCCGGTAGAACTGTCTATTGCCCTTTCGTAGTCTTTGTGGATGAGGACAACATTACGATTCATGGATGTTTAGAATTTTTTTGTCTTTGAAGTTCTTTTATTTTTTTATGTACACTATTTGCGCATTAAAGCTGATGCGTTGGCAAAGATTCAATTGTCCTGGAGTTTGATAAAATGACTGGATACAATTTGTTATTTTGAACAATAAAGGCTGATTAATTTGCTTGATAAATCTTAAATCACACGTTGTTTTCAGCTTGCAGTAGGGTCTGGCAAATACTGTCACTTTTGTGTGAATCTCTGTGTGAATAGTGTCACTTTTGTGTGAATAGTGCCACGTGTCAGTAGTAAGAATTTGCGAGCTGCTGCTTGCAGAAAACAGTATGACATCATCGGTCGCAAGCACGACAAGGGCTCTTAGACTCACTTGAAGGGCGAAGCGTGCAGCGGCTGCAAAGAATGGTTTACTGTGTCCTCTCCGTTTAAAAAAAAGCCTAATCATCAATCCTGTTTTATGGCATCGACTGGCAGGGTCTTTAACGTTGGTGGTAGCATGGAGGAGCAAATTAAACTTGGGCCCCAAAACTTGCATCATGACATCAAGTCCAACGTCTTCAAATAAAATGCTGTCAACATTTGGCGCCAAGCGATTTCTTTCTCTGTCTTGCTGACTTTCAGAGCCAACAGCAAAACCTGATAAACGTACCGAAAGACACATTTTGCAGACTTAAACCCCTAGGCGGTATAATTGAAAAAACACACACCAGATTTGAAGTCAAATGTAAAATCGTAGACTCATTTTTTTTCCTTGCAGTTCCTTTTCCCTCTCCCCCCTCCCCAGCCTATCTCTTTTTCCTGATCGTCCTTCCCAGCAGTTTTATTACTGTCGTCAGACTGATTGCTAATCGTCAGCCTGAACTAAAGAATTCATGTTTGCCTCCCCATTTCATCCCCATCCCCATGATTGCCTCTAGAAACACTTGTCGATTTTACGATCTCTTCTGCTGGGAGGTAAACGCCGATGATGAATACGATATGACACCGAGAACGAGCACACATTTTGCTCTCCTTCCTGCTTTTTAGCCCCCACTTCCCCGCCTAAACCAACAACACTCCCCCCCCCCTCCACACACACACACACACACCCATCTTGCTGAGATCTACGCTGGTCCCCCTTGATGCATCTTCTCGTACATCGATGCCTGCGGGTAAGTTGAGGTCGGGTCTTCGACAGCTACCCAGCATGCCTCGCGCGCTCCTCAAGCGATCGACGATCCCGTGTAAGTGTTTCTTCTAATCATTAATCTTCAGACCTGGAGATCAGTTTTTGCTTTGGTTCTGCTTAGCGCGTGCTCTTTTAGAAAAAAAAAGTATTTTAATTTTAAACTGAATTTATATTAAAAAGCTTATACATCGACTGTCTACACGTGTCTAATTTTGCTCTGTTTTTATTTATTCACCAACGATGGTGGTAGTGATGGGGACGAGAGAGATTGTTGTTGAGGTGGTGGCGACAATGACATTGATGATGGGGAACAAATTTTATGGAGGGGGGTGGATGGAATGGCAGCAATTGATATTTCATTCAACCAATGTGCCTCACCAAGACTGGGTGGAGCTTCAGATTTAGTAACGTGATTTTATACAAGGCCTGAGATTTTAACCGATGTAAAAAAAATTAAGAAAATTAAAAGATCACTACCATTAGGTTCACTAAAGACAGTTCATTAACGGCACACAATTCCACGTCCCCCGCCCTTCTGTTCAATCTCCTCAATTCCATTCCCTTCTGTTCAAAGCGAGCGCACTCTCAAACACCTATGTTATAGAATTCAGCATTTCTGAATCATCTCCATAACACATAAAGCACATATACAACTGCTCTTAATAAGCAGTCCTGAAGGAACTCGATAAAAACACCTTACAATGCTCGATGATGGCAAGAATAAATGGTCTCGTTGCACTTTCATTAAAAAAAATCCTTCAGGGCCCGTAGTTATATATAGCAAGAGCAAGTCGTTACCCCAGGGTAAAATGGGGAACTCGAGGAAAAGCGTCTTGTTTCCGAAGATATAAAGCGGTGCGCAGACTCCGTGGACACTAACCCTAACCCATGTTTCTTCACCCTAGAACACCTCTACCTCCGCGTTATAACTACGTATCCAGAGGTAAAACAACATCTGATTCTGGACACTATTTTATAACTTTGTCCTTGAATTACCTATGTTAACCCAGGGTAATAATCAAATCAAGGAATTCGCTTTTTTCCTGTAATTTACTACAACAGTTTCCTCTTTGACAAGAGCAGCTGATTTTGTACTATCGGCAAAATAAAAAAAATGTTTAAGTAATAAAATACCACAATTAGGTTAGACGGCTCAAGTGCCCCACTGGTCAGCACCATTGCTAAGCTTCAAGCACCAATCGTTTTCTCTAAGCTCTATTGCGTGCTAAAGAAAAAAAAAACACTCGCAGGGTTTTAAGTTGCTTATATCCATTTTCTGAGTCGTGTGACATTCAACGACCTATGACATACGACATCCCTGACTTCAGCTGACAAAAATATATATATATATATTTCAGGATTTATGGCATTGTACGACGTTGAAGGCTAACTTTAAATGTCTGCCAGGATGAGTTTTTCCCTCTTTAGAAGACTGCGAATCTCGATACAAGATACTGTATCCCAGTATAAAGGGGGTGAGGTCTGTTCACTAGCGGTACGCACGCGGTTTTTGGTCACTGCTCGATTTAGGCTAACATTCTCTGTTTAATTACAGTCTACTTGATTTTTTTTATTTAATTCATTTGTGACAGTATTAGTAATCTAAGAACATGCCTGCAAAATGCCTAAATTTTAGGCTCGTTTGTGGCCGATTTGTCTGGACATTTTGGACTTTTATGTTCGAGCGCGCACGGACCTTAGGGACTATTTACAGTAAGGCGAGGACTATGCGTTCATGATGTGTGCTACTGGGGGTCATTATTGCCTGCTTGATCTCCCAGCTGTTGTGCTCTGGGGATATTAGAGAGTTTGAGATCCACGACGCGTAGGGAGACGTGTGCGGCAACGAGAACGGCGAGCCTCTAAAGTCTAAACCTACCCGTTGTGAGAAAGCGATTGGTTGGATTTTGTGGATGTGATGATGTAGGGCGCAAATTCCCGTGACGCTACAGGTTGCCGCTGCCGCACGCGTCGTGCGAGCGCTGAATCTCAAACTCTCTATTGAGACGAACCCGGGTCCTAATGTGAGTACTGAAACCTTTGTGCAAAATGAAACTGACTTATATCAAACTCTGAGATGCAAGCCAGCAACAGCATTTACAAGAAAATTTTAATATAATCTCCAGACAAGTGGAGGAAGTCCAAGCTAGCCTCTCTCGAGTAGGCAAAGATGTAGACAACCTACGGATACGAACTTTACAACTCGAAGATATATATGAAGTGCGTACCGAGTGTATGGATGCCAAGACAGCTGTGTCTGGCTTAGAGGACAAATTGGAGGAACTAGAGAAACAGTTAAATGACAAGTTGTATCAAACGTCCATGTGCACATCGTATCCTGGATATTTTACAGAGTTGTGTTCCTCAGAAATCGTGGTCTCTAACGGACATTATCCGTGCGCATCGTGTAGGGCAGCGGCGTACAGACACAACTAGACGCACATTTAATCCACGACTGATGATCGTCAAGTCCACTCAGTAGTCAGACAAAATGGTTGTATCGAGGGAAGAAAGAAAAAGACTTTTAAAAAAAGTAATTAAAGGGGTGGGGGGTGGAGATTTAACGGTACGACAGCAACAGGCAGATCGCGGTCTATACGTTTACTTCAAAGCAGGTAGGCTAGTTGTGTCCGGCCCTGCTCGATCTACAACTGACGGAGTACTGAGAGACAGCAGCTGTTCGGAGGGGATTAATAACAGAAGTTGCATTGTCTGAACCTCCTCCGCAACAAGAGCATTCGCACCAAGGTATGTAGAGGCTATCCTCAGGACACACCTATCTGACACGGGTCGTCACAACAGGAACGACAATGAACTTTTCACGACTTTTGGGACCCAGGCAACAGAAATACCAACCAATAGCAGTCAGCCAAATAATCAGCTGGACAGGAACTCCTCGACGTCACAGGAAAAATCGCCGGCTAGCACGGTGAGTAGTAGTATACCAGTACCGACAAGCACTAATACACAGCACGTGCAACGCGTAGACAGTGATGTTCACCGGGATAGCCGAACTCGTACTCAGTCTACTAGCAGCAGAAGAGTTCTCGAAAAAGGACAGAGGCAATTGACAGACAAAATTCTGGGCCGACACTACTTTCTGCTACACGTAACCAGCCAAGTGTGATTCAGCGATAACTGGTTCAGTTGTTGAAAATACTTCGGTTACTCATTATGTACCTGCTAACAAGCCGCCAGAGAGACGCGTGAGTTTTCTTACTTATAATATCGAAGGCATTGTGTATTTTTTTTTAGCCTAGTACGAGCTGTTACTTTTCTAAATTCGATTTTGCACTTCTGGTTGAAACTTTTTTTCAGTAACGTTGCCAACTTCTAGTTTTCCATTTCACGAAGCTTACATAGCTCCCGGTATAAAGTTGTCGTCTACTAATAATGCGCGACTTTCTGGTGGTATTGTGTTTCTTGTCAGGAAGGAACTAAGTACCTACGTTGAACAAATTAGTACTGAATATGATAATGTAACCGTACTTAAAATATCAAGACATCTCTTCGGTTTATATGCAAACATGGTGATAGGTCCTTACCTGCCACCTACTGATTCTCTTTACTATCATGACACGGAAATCTCTTATGGAGTATCTCTGTTAGAAATTAGTCTGTTTGATCTATTTTGAACGTTTTGTTAACCATTATCTCATTATACTTGGAGATCTCAGTGCAAGGATAGGAAAAGAATATCCCGATGGAGACTGTCTACCCTGTGATGTAACAGACGTGAAGAGTTTCTTGCACTTCCTCAGTCGGAGTATGTTCATCAAAACTTTAATGATGCTACTCATCTTATTGACTCGGATATTGATGCAGCTTTTAGCAAGTTCAATGTGGGACTTCTAATAATTTGCCAGTGCATGAAAAAAGTTATCATAGCAGGTAAATACAAAATATATGGTTTAATAACGAATATAAGGACAAAAAGAAAACGGGTGCGTCGTTGCTTGAGGATGTTCTAAACAAAGAAAACAGTGGTCACCAAACTCAATTATACAACGAAAAGAAAGCTTTACAAACTTTTTATAAAAATAGAGTAAAAAATATATATATAGTATTATAGTTGACCACTTCTTTACTTCGTCTGCATTAGCCCAAAAGCAACTTGTTAGCCGGAAGAAACTGTATGTGGCTTTTATTGACTTTAAAAAAGCATTCGATTCAGTTATAAGGGAAAAACTCTGGAGAATACTGAAAAAGAATGTTAAGAGGAAGAATGTATAACGCTAAGGGAATGTGTAATAGCCTTAAAGCTAAAGTAGGAGGTGATGTAACAGAATCTTTTCTATCTCCAAGGGGCTTAAAGCAGGGAGAAATTTGTAGCTTTCTTTTGTTTTTACTATTTATTAATGAGTTACCAAAAGATCTAATTGACAGGGGTAAACATGGAATTCACTTAAATCCATATATTCTAGAAATAATCATTTTGCTTTTTGTAGATGATGTAGCATTAATTTCCGATACTGTTACTGGTCTGCAGAATCAGCTTAATGTTTTAAGGGATACATCATATAAATTAGGATTTGTAGCTCACTAAGATAAGTAACATTGTAGTATTTAGAAATGTATAAGTTTTAAATACCTATAAATATTTGTCTATCTACATGTTCACTCGTCTGTCCTTCTCTCATGCTTTAAATCACATGGCTAGCCGTGCCAAAAAAAAGTGTAGTTGGAATCCTTAGGGCTTTGTGGTCTATTTGTGAACGGGCTATTGATGTTTTCTTAAAACTGTTTGACTGTCAGATTCTTCCTATGATGACGTATGCAGCAGAACTATGGGGCGTTGTCGCCAGTCTCAAACCAATAAAAAAATAGTTCACACTTCTGCTTTAAAGATTTCTTGGAGTACCACTACAAACCCCCTAATGCTCTAGTTTATGGAGAAACATCAAGATACCCCTTAGATGTGACTGTTCTTGTAAAAAGTATTAAATATTGGCTACATATTTTGAACATGAATCCAAGCAGAGTACCACATAAAGCTTATAATCTCTTGTTAAACATACACAACCAAAACAAGATAACGTGGGCTTCTTCCATATGTTTTTTGTTGTATCATGACAGAACCAAAGCGTTGGAGATCCTGAACTATTTGTTACAACTTTTAAAAGATATTCCAAGACTGTTATCTGCGAGAATGGCATTTTACTATATCTTCCAATGAACGATATCAATTCTAGAATTCGTTTACATCCTCTTTTACTGATAGCATCTGTACTATACAAGAGTTATTACCACCTCCTGTAATATGGGCCGATGGCCTAAGCAGGAATTTGTTTGTTGTTCACTCTGTCTAGCTCTTTATCTGATCTTTAGTATGTATTATTTAGTACCTATATAGATGTGCTTTAATAGACAACAATATAATACACCCAGGTTCCAAATTCGTATAATTGTATGTTTTATATCTTACACATGTTCAACATATCTTCATGTAATGAATTAGAAATTTACAAAGTCATTGCGATGTCACACTCCTGTTAGGGGCCGACAGCATAAACAATAAAATATACGATACTATATCCCAGTATAACTCTCCGTCCATTCACGAGATACAAGATCACAAACGTCACCGAGAGAGGAAAGAAGCCATAAACCCGAGCATCACGGGTGCACATCAATACACTTTCGTTGTCAAGGCTTTTAAGCTATGGGAAACTGGCAATCAAACGGTAATTGGGTGCATCCCTTAGCTGTGTACTCCATGAAACCTTTAAATAAAAACCGAAGCGCAAAAAAAAAGTTTCAAATAACTGGATTTACCTTATCATGAATTAGGTGCCAGTTCTCAAACTCTTCACATGTAGCTCTGTTCTGATCAGGAGATTTCAAATTTTTTGTAACCAACTCTTTTGCAAAAAAGACCAAACCCTCACCTCCCGCCACTCCACAAAAGTAGATTCGCAATATCTTCGGCCAACATCTTGCCAACTCGAGCTTAGCCCCTCCCGCTGGCTGCGGCCTTCAGTGACCTTAGAAGTAAACATTTTCGTAACCAACTACTACTATTATGATTCTTATGATTCTTATGATTATGATTATGATTATTATTATTATTATTATTCGCTAAACGTATTCTGCTTAACGTCTCAGAAATTGTAAGCTTCATTTTATGTTTGGCTCTAACTTGCCTTTAAGCTTTATCCGCTAAGCCTTCACTAAGCCTTGTGAGAGAGAGAAGAGAGTGAATTAGTAGTTATGATCTGCATGAGGATGGATGAAGTTGAATGATGCATTTGATACCCACTGATAAGTGTATGCTCGTGCGACTTCATGCGTGTAAGCACTTTGAGTCCACCTTTATCGGTGGGGATAAGGAGCTTTATTACAAATTATCATCGATCAAAAAGATGTGAACGCGAAGATCAAAAATACTTTTTCAAGGAATGTCGTTTTAAAATTATGCAGCCATCGTCACTATTGAGCCACTAACTCATTCTGATAAAAAAACAAAAAATGTCGGTGATTTTCTCTAGATGGTTGTGCGTGATCTAGCGCTCTGGAAGAAAATCTTTGTGATCGTTATCAGTCATGTAGGCCCTCCCCCCTCCACACACCTACACACCTTTCTGTCTAAACTGCAACATCGTCGTCAAGCAGGTGACTGTCACTTGGGTCACGAGTGGCAAGCTAGGTGGTGCCCATTAACATTATGCCCTGGAGATGCTTTCTTAACCGGGAAGGTGTGAAATGAGCCCAATTATCTACGGCAAAATGATGATAGCGCTGAAGGCAGAGATTCCATTATGTCGACAATTGGGAACCTAACCCACCTGGCATCTGCAAGGACATGAAGGACGTGGCGTGTTTTCCTTCTCTTTGTCCTTTGCCGCTTTAACTAATAGTTCTGACGGGTTGTCAATCGCTGTGTTGCTGATGTTTTCACTGGCCAGTCATGCCGATATCGCTCCTTGTGTTGTAGAGACTTAAAAATTAACCTCCAGGTCTCTGGCTGTCCGGTCTTCGCTACTAAACTTGCCTTGCCGTCTCTTGTTCTCGATGAATCATGTGTGTCGTAAAAAAAAATATGAAAAACTAAGTTGGTGGTGGGTGTTTTTCCCATACTGTGCCGTGGGAAACAACCTTACACACATGGACATAGTGTATACAGCAATAAATCCATATTTCAGCGAAATAAAATAATATAAAAATTTAAGGATCTATAATATGCTTATTATCTATCTTAATATATAAATTGTTAAACAGAGCCTCGTGCTTCTTGAATATTTGTATTCTTTAAGTAGAAATTAAAACAAGAAAATTGAAAACGAAAATTCAACTATTTACCTTGCTATTTACTTTTATTTCCGTATTTAGTAATGTATTTCTGCTCCTACAGATTTTTTTTAAAGGCAGAGAAGACAAAAGTAGAAAACAACTGAATCTGAAAAGTGAAAGTCCTGTGTGACATATTCGTTCATAATTTTGTAAAAGGAGAAAAAATTACGTTCTGGGGCCAGTTGCACAACACATTTCTAATTTTAAACACTTTTAAGCCTTAACTCTATTTAGATGATTAGTATAAAGCGCACACCACAATTTTAGAATTTTTAAAACTAAAACTGTTTAAAGTAAGATAAAGTTGTTGAAGTCTGACTTTCCGTCCTGTCAGTACAATTTTTTGTATGTTCTTCTGCAATGCATCAAAATGGCCAAGAAGAGATTTTGCTTCTTTAGAACAGTTTTAAGGTTCAGAAACGTGTTGTGCAACTGGCCCCTGATCAATAACATAAAGATGAAAACAATGTCGAAAGAGCTTGTTTCTTGCATGCAAAATTCAAGCAGAATTTATTTATTCATTTATTTCCTTGAAAATAAATCTGTCGGGGGAAAAAAGAGAAGACATGCTGGAAGTTTGTCAGCAATCAAGAATGTACAAACATTCTTCCCGAACCCGAGTGATCACAACAGACAACCAACCGAATATTTCGCTTGATAACTTGGCAAATGTACAACGGCTTTGTGAGCAGCTTAGCTGGAAACGTGACGAAAATGTAGGTAAACTGCTGGGTCAGTGCGCCAAGACGGCCAACAAATCTGGGCCGTTGCCGAAAACGATTACATTCGCAGCGTGAGGCATGGAACCGTTTCTCGTCTGCCAAGACTGAAAACTATGAACTGGGTTTGCAATTAGCTAATGTTTAGGAATTAACCACCGCGAAAGAACACAGCATGAATTCTGCTGACGATGTCTTCAAATCCAGCCTCTGCTTCCGTTTTTTAATCTTTCTTGCACATCCCTCACCCCCCTGTTAGTGCGCCCCAGCAGCGCTCAGACAGCGTGAGAAAGGAAAAAGGAAAAAACATCAACCCAAACACAAAACGCCATCACACCGCATGCAGTTGAGGTCTTGTGCCGTCTCTGTGCATGGACTTTTTGTGTGTGAGCATGCGTCTGAGCGTGCGAAAATGTGTGTATGAGTCAGTTGAAATACAGGGCTAAAAAAAGCTGATTGCAGGTGGGTGAGTTAGATGGTTGTGTCTGTGATTATGTTCGCGCCTGCCTCTTATGTAACTGTCAATTTGTCACACTTTGTCGTACAGCTAATGCAAACAAAAAATCATTGATCTAGAACCCCATCATGTTCGTTCATTTGTTCGTCCACCGGAGGAGGAGGATGATCGTGTTCAGGTGTGTCTAATGAGGCCAATCCGGGCCCGGAAGAGTCTCTAACGTGTGGAGCATAGGTAAAGTAGGGTGTTGGCAGGGGTGGACACTCTGGTCTTGCGTGTTTTGCTGCCATGATGCGTCCTGCCTCGAATGCATGGGCTCCCTGGTGAGGATGCTGCGGCAGATACATCTGCGAAGTCTGCCCTAGCCAGCACTTGGTTTAGCAACTCTCTTGTTGATCTCCACATCGATGTTTTCTGTGTGGGAAAGTGAGTGCTGCCCAGAGCGTTTCATCTCCTCAGAAAGTTGTTTTCTTTCCTGGCCTATCTGTTTTGGTGTTGTCAGGCAAGGTTCGGACATCGCATGATCCAAGAGTAAGGGCTGTCACCTTGTTTTTCTGTTTGTTTGGACAGCTGTTGGTGATCCTCACCAGCCGCGGTATGCTGGTCAGGGTGACGAAGCAGGCTATTTTCGGCGCTCTTTTTCTGAATACGTAGGTGACCAGAGTGATCCTAAACAGGGCTGCTCAGTCACTCAGGTGCTCCCGAACTCCACTGCTGCCTCGGTCCAGTAGAGAGTGACCCTATCCCCTGAGTCACCTATACGCAGGCTTGTGACTAAAGCTTGAGTGTATCTGCACTTATTGTTATCGCCACTCCACCATCGTCACAGAGGTTGAAGATCACGACTTGAGCTGGACTTGGATTATAGTGAGGAACGTCAGCCTCTCGTCTCGGGCCTAGTGGGTCATGTGGCAGCACAATGTCCAGACAGCTGGAGACAGGTCGGGATGCAGGGAATGACCAGGGTGTCTCACCCTCACCTTGGTGCACTCCACAGTGCCGTGCTGAGGTCGCCTCCCTGGGCGTTGGGCCAGTGGTTTTCAGACAGTCTGTCGCCTTCAGTCTTTTACAGACTAGGGTAAACAGACCCCCAATTTATTCACTGGGTTTTGGGGACCCACAATCTACTATCACTAGGTTTGGCCCGCCTATCGAAGCGGTGTACCGGGATGTACCCGCAGCTTCTTAGAGGTACTGGTGAGAGTTGGGGACCAAAGACGAGTGAGCTGCCCTAAAAAGGACACGACAGGCTCCCACACTAGAGGTACTACGCCTATCTGGCCACCCCAATACACCCCATCACACTTTGTGAAAGAAAGAAAAGTAGAAAGAGAGAACTACAAAAAGAAATAGGGCTTGGGAGTCTGAGAGAGTGCGCGGCGCACGTGTGTGTGTGTGTGCGTGCGTGCGTGCGTGCATGTATGACAACTGTTTAAATTGAGAGAATGTATAGTATAACAAAAATCGAGAAACATGATGTTAATATTTACAGCTTTCCTCCGTCTGATTGATTTACACAGCCAATGACAGGAGGAAATGCCTTCTAGCACAACGACTTATTTTTCTTGTCTAGTCAATTTTGAAGGAGAGAGAGAGGCGGGAGGGGTGAGGCAGAGAGAAAGAGAAAGAGAGCTAAACCACGACACACAAAACGACCTAGAGCACGATCAGGGCGGTAAGTCGGATACACGACACTAGTTCACTGAAATCGTACTCAAGGCGACTCAGTACATACCCAGACGTTTATGACCCTAAAGTTTGTTCAACGGCATTTGACCTCTGCATCTGCATCCCTTTGGCATTACAGAAGACATGCCCAGAGTATACTGTTGCCATATCACTGCAGTTAATAATGCGAGCGACATTTCCAGGGACGTGTGTGGCTCAAGAGAAGAATCGGCAAAAGGCGCGTTACTCCGAGAGTTACGTAAAAGTTATCTCCATGCTTTATCAATAAAGCTTGATGCCGGAAGAACATCTTAATCACTCTTGCCAACGTAAATTTAATGCTTAGTTGTCTTCAGCTGACACCTGAAAATAGCATAAATACACAAAACATGATAAATACATTAAAAGGCGTTAAGAAATGCATTAGTGTCTCGTCCTCCTAGGCTCGCTCTTCTGTCCTCCTCTTGGACTTCATAAAACATTTTTAAGTACATCTAGTACATATAACAAAACTGTCTCGCCTCCTGAACGTAAAATACCTTTCTCTTTTATTCTGTACTGCAGGAAAGGATAGATAATGGACAATTTGTCAAAAGAGACCGAAAACAAAAATTTCCAGGGTTTGGTGATCTCTTTCCTTACAAACAGCGTTTTGTTGAATGAAAATCCCTGGGGTCGTAGCTCTGAAGCGATGGTAAATCGTTTCCCCAGGGTAAAATCGGGAACTCAAGGAAGAGCGTGTTGTTTTCATAGTTACAATCAGTGACGTAGGAACCAGGGGGGCAAGGGGGGCAGCCGCCTCCCCCCCAAAAAAAATGATACTGGGAGAGGCAAAAATGTGAACGTCGTTCATTGTCAGCATGGAGCTGCCCCCCTCCCCCAAAGCCGAGGATCTTCCTACGCCACTGACAATGTGATGCCCAAATCCCACAGACACTACTTCATGTTTCTTTGTTTCATGTTTCTTTGTTTCATGTTTCTTTATGTTTAAAGTTTCTTTACCCAAAGTATCTTCGCCACTACTGTATAACTACGACTGCAAGAGTAATGCAGCATCTGCGGAGTCGGGACACCGCTTTATAACTTTGGAAACAAGACGCCTGTCCTTGAGTTCCCCATGTCCCAGGATAACGACTTACCCTCGCTTCATAACTACGGCCTGGTGTATTGCTTCAGCAGCAGGGTCATAAGGAGCATAAAGGAAACGAACAGAGGATCAGACAGTGTTAACTCGCAGTGAAGTCACCTATCCTCTCTCCCAGCAATCGTTTGCGGTGTGTTTCTCCATTATGATCATAGATATAAAAGACTAAGCCTCCTCTTCTAGACCACCTGCTGGACATATACCTACCAACCAAGGTGCATTTTTCTTATGCAGGAGAATGAGAGTGCAAACCATCAAGGTCTTGGGTGCTTCCCTCCATTAACATAGACCCTTATCTCCATTAATGTACCCTAGAAAGGCCCAGAGAGACACTAAAGGTGACTACAAGAGGTAGATAATCTATGTCAATCATTTCCTACTGTTTGTACATCACGAAATTCCAGCTTATCGCAACTTATGGTGTACTTATGATGTTGCTGCCTGATAGTGTGTCGAGAGAGTCAGGTAGTGTGTGTGTCTGTATCCTGGCAAAAAACCTTTTCTCGAGCGTACACCATGCCCATCTGTATCACGGTTTGTCATAGCTCTTAACTACTGTTGATGTATTTTTGTAACGCGCGGTTTTTTTTTTTCTCTCTTTCTTCCTGTGGTACCTGGATTAACTCTGGCTGCGTTCTGATCGGTGTTCTACATTAACAGAGATTTACATCTGGGTTCGTGGGGATTTAGCTGAAGCGGAACGCCTTCGGATATATTTTTCTTCATTAAACGTGGCAGCCTTAAATGTTTTCAGTTTTCTACCGTATCCTCCTGGCTCCTTTACCTCTCGCTTCCATCCCTCTTTCTACCCGGCGTCTCTCCTACCTAAGAGTTCGAAGTTGGCTGATGGCGTTCACAAGACCCAGTCGTAATTGATTTCATGAGCAGTAATGACGGCACGTGCGTTTCCAGGCAAATTTTTGTTGGTGTGGAGGTAGCCCCGTTGGAAACCACTTGCTTCCGCAAGCGTTCGAGGGTCACAGCCCAGGTTAGGGTTCATGCATGCACGTGCCAGCCACCCACGCAAGCGGTGCGGGCGGTCTATCCGGCTGGACGAAGCGAAGATGAAGTCTTTCATTGTAGCCACTGTGCGTACATAGCCGTTTTCTACGTTATGAAATAGCTGGTACGTCTTCGGGATACCCCACACTGGAAATGACTGACAAGTCTTTGGGTTAGACAAGACTATAAATGGCTACTGCGAGGTAACCAAGAAATGGCTGATAAATCCAGGCTCCCCTCAGCTGGAAATAGCTGATACACCATTTGGTTAGCCCACATTAATAAATTGGCGATACCTCGCTGGGTAGCCCACACTCCTAAAATAATCCTCCCAGACGACAGAGACAGGGACAGACATCGCCCACTCTAAATGTACTGAACGTGGGAAGAAAGTAGCCAAACGCGTGTTTAGTCACAAAAGCAAACCCTACTCCCCTCACCAAAAAAAAAAAAAAAGAGGGGAGGGGTCACTTGACAAGGTCTCCTCGACATAACCCAGAGGACGCAGCGCACGTGCTCTCGTGTGCTAAGCAGTAAAAGACGTCCGCGTTTATGGACCATAGCTGTCCACCTCTCATGAATAGACGTGGCAGGATTCTACAAATAACGGGGAAGGCCGTGACCGCAAACTTAGTAAATAGCAGGTTTTCACGCAGGCCTGGACCCCAGAGCACAAGATTCAGATTACCGTTTTTTTCACCTACCCGGCTGGCTGCGGTAGGCTGTCGCGGTAAACAAATCAAGAGCAGACGAGAGGTGGCCACGCACGTGTACATGAGAATGTCGGGTGTATACACAAAGCCCGTTACCATAACAATTTCGTTTTGCTTTAATGTCGCCTTCGTTTATTCTTGTTAAAGGCTGAACACAATTCTGGTCTACGTGGAAAGACTTGATGCGAAATGATGTAAAACAGTGAAGTATAACAAAGAGTTATAACCATTTGAACGGATAAAGTTTAAAGTGATGACAAAAAAAAACAACAATAACAAAGAATAATACTGGCAATAAATCACGACCTAGGGGTTTCTTCAGCCCTCCCTATTGTCTCATCCGAACTCTGACTTGTAAGCGTAGCTCTGAATTCCTTTTGCATCGGAAAAAAGACTTATAAATGTCTTTTTATTTTAATGTGTTATTTCAACATTAGGTTACCTAAAAATGAGTTGGAGTAGCATGAACCAAAACTACCTGAAACCCTAGGATGAATAGATTTTTGTCTAAACACTGTTATCAACTTTCGGACGACACTCAACAAATACAAAATATCTTTATTAACCCTTTTAAAGAGTTTTTGTCTGCCGACGGTAACAGAAACCATTAACATAGGCTATAAAAAAAAGAACATAAACTGACTACATCCGATTCCTTTACGCTGGCACTTAGTCTCTCTCGCCAGTATTAAAATTTGTACACATTTTTTTTTTGTACACACAAAGAAAAGTAGTGCATCAGTTCAAACTTATACATAGAAATGCCCACTAAGTAAAAAGAGTAACCAGTATGGCCATCTGCATTCATGTGGGAGTCGTATCCACGAGTTGTGTATATGGATTGCAGCCGGGATAAATGAATGCAGATAACGTGTGGTTCAAGCTCTAGGAACTCTCAACCTACCATTTCTGTCTATGCGCCTGATGTAAGATTCCTGTCGGAGTGGGTGTGACTCGTCAGCAAAAACCAGTCATACATTGTCTCAATGTCGTTCTGTCCCCTCCTTTATTTTTTTTAATCATATCCTAGAAGTAAAATGGTAGATGGAGCAAAAACCTGTGAATGTAGTTCTGTGTAATTTGTTGGTGGTTATCTTAACGCTTTGCCTTTGGATAAAATGGGGGAAAACTTCAGCATATAATAATAATAATGTCAGCATTTCCACATTTCTTTTGCGACCAGCGACATTTATGTTCGAGATGAAATATAGGGCTACAATCGACCAAGCTCCTATAGGCTGGCGATGTCCTTCAAAGGGTGCTCATTATTCTAGTTACAGCCAGATACTTTGCATTTCTCGCTGAAGTCGCCGCAATAAAAGCGTAGTTTATTTTGCTTGCAGATGTGTATTTTTCCTCGTGCGTGCACTTAGCTTTACTATGTCGTTTCGCTCTGACATCTTGTTGCGTGTCCTAATATTGGAGGTCTAGAGGGGTACAATTTTGGAGGGAATTTTTTGGTGGGTAAAGTCACTATTTCCCCAAATCTGGATGAATATCCCACCTCCGTTTTCAAGATACACGCCTAACAAACACCCTTGTGGACAGAAAGAGATCAAACGTTTGTACACAGATACGTGTAGTTAATATATGGCCCCAGTTCTGTCATAAACTGAGGTCTTGACAGCGTGAATCTATGCAAACTCCTCGTATCTTATGTTGTTGAGCTCTTTCTGTCCATCGTGAAATATTTGTATGTGTACGTCTCAAAAATGGAAAGGAGTATTCATCTAGGTTTGAGGACACAGTATGTTGTATCGAGCTTCACCCAGTCACTAAAAAACAATTTTGCATCCCACTAATTAAAAAAAAGAAAGCGATGACAGTCCGATAAAGAACACCTTGTACCTTTATTTTGCAAAAGGTGCTGGAAGAATCTCTTACCATACATTGCATGAACAAAGACTTTTTTAAAAAAGGAATATTTGCTGCTCTTGGAGTACACTGAATAGTTTATTTTTGCAATGGCTTTCTTTATCTGTTATCAGCAGCTAAAGTATCGCCTTGTGGAAAAAAACTGCGAATAGTTGAACATTTGTAGACATCCCAGAAAAACATCTTGAAAGTATAAAGTTTGTATGCTAAGACTGACATTTTTTCATGCCAAGTCGGACGCGTTCAACTTTTTCGAAGTCACCTCGTAGCATGACTGACATCACGGAATGACTCAACCGGCTAACTCGTCTGTTCATCGTGCAGCATTTCTTTGCTTCTGAACCCCTTCCTCATTTAACGGCAGCCACCCCTCGTCCCGGGGGGTGTGGATGGTAAACAATAGGCGTTGGGTCTCGCTGGGTGGTCAGGTGTCTTCTAAACATCGCAGGAGGGAGAACGGTGGCCATCTTGGCTTTGATGCTGTCGTCTGCTCGAAGATCAAACGCTCACCGTGCTTACACTCCCGGTCGATGATTCCTGCTCACATCGTAAACGACCTTAATAATAATAGCGTCGATCGGAGGTGAGAGCGGTGCCCCAGCCACCCGACTCTTTGTTTAGCGTGGGTTTAAGACTGCGCTGCTAAAATCGCCATCTAGTAAACCGTGCCTTCCTCTAGCAGCCCTGTGCCGACACTTTTCTCGACAGACTTGTCGGCTTTGACCATTCCCCTACCCCTACTTAATAGTCGAAACAATCTCGGGTAGGCCAACGTTAATGGCCCAACAAGTATTTACCCGTACAGAGCGTATTGTGTGACAATTTGAGTGCTGAGATCCCCGCTTCAACCCATCTATCGAAGTCTAGCCAACTACAAAGGGCTCCTGGCATGAATAGGGAAGGGCGGTTGATACGATAGTATTGGGTGTTATCACTCCACCATATTGGGAGAACGTCGATCAAGACTTCAGTCTAGTTTTGCTCTTTCTTACTTTCTCAAGTTTTTCGCCTTTAAGTACCCGGTATATTCTCCTTCTGAATGCATGTAAATATTCAGCTTATTCAATTTATTATTTAAGGCCTTGTAAAACTTGCTGAATATTTTAAAAATTTTATTCAATGCTACAGGACCTCAAAACATTAGGGTTTGGCTCAGGTATTTACCAAAATGACACTGAATTAGATTAAGTATTACGATAATAGATGAGCATACCTGACATACAGAAGAATGCAAAACCAGTTTCATATTAACAATTGTTCATCCTATACAAATAACCTTACATAATTTATACTATCTTTCAGAAGTGGATCATACAGTGCAACTGTAAGGGGGGGGGAGGGAAATGGAAGCATCATGTTAAAAGACAATTATGTGTAAGGGTGACCGGACACTTAATCCCCGGACACTTCATCCCTGACACTTCATCCCCAAATCGCAACACAACACTCAAAACTGCTATTTTGTGAACTTGAAATATTATAAGAGAAATGTGTCGCGTGGTAACTCTGGTAAGACTGGGTTGCGCTGGGTTTACAATTATGTGCGCCGGGAGAGAGAAACGTCCAAAGAAGAAGTAGGCTGAATTGGCCATGAGAATCAGCAACATTGTACAGCCATATGAGGCAATGGATCATCTTCTGTACCTTCTACCGATCATTAGCTTACCTGTCATATTGATTAACAACACTTTTCATATCTTAATGATGAAAAACATTGACTTTAATAGCTCACATGAACTGTAACTAATGTTATAAATGTTGAAATTAAGTATTATTTTAATTGTCAAACTTATTTTGATGTTTACATGAAATAATTATTTGAATTTGAATTAAATTTTTCATTCACTTCATAATTTTTTTAGTTGAAATTTCATTTTGAGGATGAAGTGTCTGGAGATGAAGTGTCTAGGGGATGAAGTGTCGGGGATGAAGTGTCTGGGGATTAAGTGTCGGATTCATGTGTAAGATCTACCATCTGGCATTTAAGCAAGTCTACATTTCATTGATCAAGAAACAAGATCATTCAAGTTTATCAGAAAGACAACACAAACTAAAACTCATGCACAGCCATTGAATTTGTATGCTGCATTTCCCTATATGGATTTGAGCTCAATATGCTATGCATGAAAGACAACAAAGAAGCTGACAGTTGACCATACAATAAACATAAGTGCCAGCAAACAGATAAAAAAAAGTACATGAATGAAGAACTAGGGAGAGTGAGCAAAATTGTACTCTCCATCATGCAAGACATTTCTTAAAAAGGTGGGTTTTGAGGCCAGATTTAAAGGCTTCAAACATTTCGAAGACACAGGGGCAGAGAATTCCAAACAGCAGGACCAAGAAGGAAAATGAACGTGCATCAAATTTCCCCCGTTTGATGTGAGGTGGGCAATACAAGCAGACTGGAGAAACTGACTTGGGTGGTAAGGCACAAGTAACTCTGATGAGTATGCTGGGGCAAGGCCATGAAGACCATGGTACAGCATGGTGATTTTATAATCAACGGATCAATCAGTGAAGCTGGTAGGGAGCAGCATGATCTACTTATCGCCTACAGAAGACAAGTGGCAATATTGTGACCCCTTTGATGCTTCTCCATCAGGTGACTACCTGAAATCCTCAGTAGCTGGGAATGTCTTCTCAATTCACATTGCAGAAAATGGGAATCATGAACTTTTAACTGGAAATAAATTGTAGCCTTCAAGCAAGCTTTGGTTCTTTTTCAGTTTAGCATAGATAACTGACAGAGAAACAAGTGGAATTCCACCCTGCCATTGAAATAAAGAAGTTTCTTCAATAAAAGATAAAAATAGTAGATTTTAATATTTATGAGATATAACCTTTTAATAGAAAAAACCAGATAAGGTTTACAAACATATTTATTTAAAAAATAACCTTAAACGATAATTTTTAACACAATACAAAAAAGACTCAAAACCATTTCACTGTGATTTTTAATTACCCAGTCTTGACAATGGGGAAAAAGCCAGCACAGTAAATTACATATCCAATGTAAACTTTTGTTTTTCATGCTACAGCACAAATGTAGTTCTCAAGAAGAAATGTCCAGATTTATCACCTTGTGAATTGCAATGTTCCTCTAGTCCTGTGCACCCCACTGACTCTGTAAAGTAAATAAAAAAAATAAAGAAATAACAGCATAAATTTTACACAAATGTACTTTTGTTTTTCTGGCATTTAAAAAATGAATTTTTGCTACTGATAACTTTGAAGAACATGTTACTTCCACTTTTAGACAAAAAGATACTGTTTCAACAACAAAAAATCACAAACACAAATATTGCAAAGCCTTAAATTACTATGCAATGTCAAGATTTTACAAATCACCTATGAAACAAACAAATTGAGGCAAATGACACGGGTAACAGGTAAAATACCCACATCTGTTTTGTTATGCAGCCCAGCACGTTTCTCTATATTTAGGGCCAACATCTGTGAACGGAAGGAAAGATTCTTTGTCTTTTCTATGACTTGCTGGTACGGAGAGACTGCCTGGGTACCCATCACCACATGACCCTGAAATATTTGATGGCATGTAGAAATTGTTCTATATCAATAAAATTATTCTTGTAACAATATTGGATAAAATAAAATTATGAGGAATGCCTGCCCTTTAAAATATAAAAAGAGCTTTATTGTGCAATTATCACATGAGGAAAACTGCTGGCTATCAACATGAAAAAAACCCAACAGCAAATATAAGAAAATCCAAAATGATACTAACCAGCTTTGAATCAATTTTGGCATCCAGCCGAGCATTGCGTATCAAATTGACAATCCAACGCTCTGCTTCATCTGGTGTCATGTTCAGTTTTTCCGCCAGCATACTTTAGAATACACACACAGACAAAAGGCAAATCAACATCTTTTTGCTGGTTCATAAATTAAAGTCACATATGTCTTTAGTTCTGAATACACTGAAAACTTTCACACACTGATTTCTGGATGCCCAGATCATTAGAAGGTTATTAAAATTTAAATAAAAGAATGTGGCCACTATTCAGAGATCCATTTTGTAGGAATTGAAAACAATGCAGGTTTGCAAGCATCAACTCTCCTTGCATAAAATAAATCAAAATGAATTCCTAAAACTGACAGAACACAGCTATAAAACAAATGGTAGCTACTCTCTCAACTTGCGAACTTTGGTTGATCATTTTGAAAAACTTTTACAGCATTACATGATGCAAGAAACTCTAAATGAACACCAATTATTTTAACTAATGCTACTTTTATATGCTCAGTTATTTGTTCTACAAACCCTATACTGATGCACTCATGGATCCGACAGAAGGTCTCAAAAATGAGCAGACGTGCATTCTCAATGAAGTCTTCCAGACAAGCCACCAGAAAGAAATCATTCATTAGTACGGTCTCACACTCTCTCAATTTCTGCTGCGCCCCATCAAAATCAAAGTTGACATACAAGCACATCACAAATTCTGTGATGGGATCCTTGTAGGTGTAGGATTCCTGAAATGAAGACAATCTTCTACATATGAGTCATATTTTTCAAATTCATTAATAATGCATGCAATCAAGTCTGAACAAAAAATCTCATTAAAGTTCAAAAAAAAGTGAACTTCAAAATTTTGTCCTGTTATTTTAACTTGAAACTAAATGAAGTCTAACAACACTCAAACACCAGACATACCATTTTCTAAAATATGTTGGCAAAGAAAAGTAAGCGAGGATAAACAATAATTTATGTAGTTTTACAGTCTGCATATTGTACAGTATACCTGCTGGATAACTTTCACCAGATCTTTAAGAACTTTTTGCCGTCGACCTTTGTTTGTAATGACAGCTGTAGTCAGGTAACGGAGAATATGTGGACACATTGTCTGAATGGCATTCAGATAGCTGGCAAAACAAAGAAAACCCTTTATTAAAAGTTGCAGCATTTTCATAGTTTAAATGGTATGAAAAGGCACATCAGAATAAACAGAAAGCAGGGACAAATCACATTTTCCAGGCTGACCAGTCCTACAGTTTATGGGTTTCTTAAAATCAATATAGGAAGTTATCAAAGTTACAGGAATTAGGGCTAAAGCTAAAACATTTCATTTGTTTGATCTGTGTTTGATTAAACACATTGAATCAATATTATAGAATTCCCCCCCGCCCTTATAAAATTACATGTTGAGTTATTATAGGTTGGTCATTAAGGTTGATCAGATCTGAGATGGACACACACAACTTCAATATCCTTCAATAATGTGATACAAGTCATTCAGCAAAAAACTTACTTTGGCTGATACAAAAACAGATCAATGATGAGATCCCTTCCTTTCGGGTGGTTGAAGAAGACAAACAGACTCCAGTGAATAAGCCATGTACGCTGCTGCAGTGCCTCAAGTGCGTTAACCTGAAAAACACATTCATAGCAGGAAATGGAGTGAGAATGTGGAAAGGCAAGCCCAGAAAAATAGGGAAAAAATATAAGAAGAAATGACTTTAAAAAATCTAAAATCAGACTGACTGAAAACAAAAGAGGAGTTGGGTGAATACAACTTTTTCAAATATTTTTGAGAGGAAAGGTAGGTTTGACAACTGTCAATAGTTCTGGACACATATTTTACAACATGCACAAGGTTCATCTCTTCTCATATGGAAGTAAAATTTTAAAAAATTCTTAAATTTGTCACTTCATGCCAGGGATTTTGATTAATTTCTTAATATATAATAGAATGTTAGGTGCCAAGTGAACTAAACTTACACCACTGTTATCAATGAGGTCCTTCACTCTGTTCAGATCCTCTAATGCCACCTCCCAGCTCTGCATCAGAATCTCAGACGCAAGTTTGCCCCAGCAAGCATTCATGAAGTTTTTATCACTGGGTGGAAGCTGAAATAAAATTAACAATCAAGAATAAACCGAAAGTAATTTTATCTTACTGAATTTGGTAAATTAAACTAAACTGTATGCACTGTACATTGAGCTCAACTCCACATCAACAAAACATGCTACAAATCCAGTAATTATAATTATTTTAAAGCAAAACAAAAAAAGGGGGGGAAGGGAATAGATACATAGTGTTGGAGATGCATTTTGTGTGACATGTGCACTTACCAAGACTCGCACAAAGTACAGATATTCAGCAGTTCCTGAGTAGTTTCCACATTCATACTGAAACTTGGCATAATTGTACAGAGTATCCACCATCTCCTGCTTGAACTGCAAATAATAAGCAAAATCTTGCTAAGCAGTCCATTAAAAGAACATGGAATAAGTTTACAAATGAGTGCTTCTTATGGCATGCCTCAAATATACGTCACCTGTAAAAAAAAAAAACGTGTCGCCTTTTGCATCTGAACCAGTTAGCACCATAACCTTCCTAAACTTTTGTCACCAATGTAATGTCGTCTCTTTCTAGCTGCTGATCTCCTTGTAAACAAGGAAACTGAGATAAGGGATTACTCCATTTTTGTTATTTTACTCAAGTACAAAACATTCATGCTCTACATAAGCAGCCACACAAATACAGGGTTTTTACATAAGCACCATGACGTATTCAGGAAATTTTAGAAGATCTCGAGGCAATGCTCATAAAATATTTTCACACATGAAATGTACTTTCCTTCACAAATAATTAAAGGAAACTCTTACTCACATGATACTCTTTGTAGAGAAAATCAAACAACTGTCTGCCATCCCTGGAAAATATCAAGGGATACCATTATTTAAAAAAAAGTGAGCTATAGAACGAAATTAATGACTGACACTTCTGGCTTATGATTCAGAACAATAAAAGATATGAGAACTTTAAAAAGACCTTTATAAAACAAAGTGTCTACCCTACCTAAGTGATGTTCTTCACTGATGTAAGACCAAACAAAGACCTTATTCCTTAGCCCATTCACTCCCTTTGCCCATCTCCCTGGTAAGAACATCATGATATCAAAGAAAGCAAACTGAAAAGATTAACTCTTAGTTTTTTGGCCAACCTGTCAAAAGAAATAAATTTACAACATACTAATGTTCCTGTTTTCTCTGGTACAAATAGTAAATCTGGACCCATTTTTAAGGAAAGATTTAAATTTGTAACAATGAAAACCCCTAACCTAGAGCTCTGTATCTGTCTTTGTACTTCTGCTTCTTCAAAGATTTTGATGATGTCATCAGTCTCTGCTTGAAGGCTCTTGAGCTTGGTCACCACCTCCTGGCGTTTCTCACGGAGAGCTGTCAAGCATGATTTTGCTTTAATTATTCTCTTGGTATAGAAGTGCTATCAGCTAAAACTTCTCCCCACAAAGTAGAAAAAAATCAGGATATACAACTCTAAATCACACTATTGTTACTTTTTAGCCTCTTGTCATGTAACATCCTAGGCAGAAGTAGGTGGGACCATCAAGACAAAATTTATTAAAAATTAACCTACATGCATATGCTACATTTTACTTTTCTATATTAACTTTTATGAACCACTCTAAACTGCATTTGGAAGCATGCCCAAGCACTGAGATCCCTCTGCAAGAGCTGAGGGAGTAATATTTTTTACTTCCATTTCTGTGTATCATAAGAGACATAACTATGCCTATTGTTCAGGCATCTTTGGAATTCTAGTTACCTTCTTGACATTGTTTTGAATTTTCTAGCTTTAGTCATTCCCTTTGAAACTGACCAGTCAGGGATCAGAAATGTCACACTGATTCTCAGCAATAAAAGTACCTGAACTTTATTTGAGATGCTTTCTGATGGATAAACCAGCTGTATCTGTCGATTATCCCACTTTTGCTTTTTGACTTCTAAACTGAATTTTCAGCAAGTCTTGTGAAGGAACTAAGTTGTGCATGGCAGCTTATTTCATGTAAGCATTTTTTCTTCCAATTTAACTGACTTACTTGTACCTGTGATGAAAGATATCCTTCAAACAAATATCACTTTCTCAGTTTTTGTGTCAATATCATAAAGCTTAAGCTACTGCTTAATCAAACATGCAACCTTCTGGATGAGGCATACAAACTACTTACAGACTGGATCCCGCTGGTCAGGGTAGAGATTTTTATGCACATCCATAGCAAAGTCTACCATATTGGTGTTGCTAAGCAACTCCAACTTCCCAAGCAACATATCTTTCTCATCATAGAGCTGTAATAAGACAAAAAGAAACTTTTAAGCATAGATTGTGGTCTACTTTTTCCTCCCTTAGCCATTTGTCAAAATATTCATCGTTCATTTGTAATGTTCCCATGTAGCAAACCTGCCTAATGTACTTCAAATGGTTTGAGTTAAATATAAGTCACAGACAGAAATTCATAGATCGATTAAAGCAAAAAGAATATGTATACATGTACATGGGGGCTGCGTCAAATTGTCCAAGCTATATCGCCCCAAGCAAGACCACATCATCCCAACAGTCAGTCAGTCGTCCCTTGCGCTTGGGGGAGCACATGGATAGATACAGCAGCTACCAAGGCCCACCACTCTTGCCTATTGTGGGCGATAGTGAGCAGGTCCTGTATAGGATGACCGGTCCAGTTTTTGACGTTATTAAGTCAGTTCTTCCTCTGGCCACCGTGGCGTCGGCCACCCCCCAAGGTGCCTTGAAGGACTGTCTTAAACAAGGTGCCGTTCCGGGTCACATGGCCAAAAAAGACCAGCTTACGTCGCTTGACTGTTGATAGTGGAAGTTCTTGGTGTCCTATGAGTGTGGCAATCTTGTTTTGTACAAAGTCGTTGGTTTTCTGTTCTTTGTATGAGATCCGGAGCAGCCTCCTCAGGCACATGTTCTCAAATGCTTAAATTCTCCTTTCCGTTTCAGCGAGCAGAGTCCACGTGTCACATCCGTAGAGCAGGATCAGCACTACCAGGGATTTGTTCACCTTGTACTTGGTAGTGAACCTTATCTTATGGCTATGCCAGATCCTATCTAGCCTAGCCATTGCTGCTGTTGCTGTTGGGATCCTGATGAGGATGTCTGGCATGGAGCTGCCGTCCTTGAAGAGGGTGGATCCCAAGAATTTGAAGCTGCTTACCTCTTCAAGCTGTACCCCATTCATACAGATCTCTGCTTTGCCGTTGCCATTGATCATAACTTTGCTCTTTTCAGTGCTGGTCTCCATTCGATATGCATTTGAGGTGTCTGTCAGTCTGTTGCTGAGGTGTTGCAGTTCTTTGTTAGTACCTGCTTATAGATCTATGTCATCTGCAAAGCGTAGGATGCAGATTGGTCTTCTACCAATTGAAATGGAAGTATGATGGTCATGAAGAGCTTCGAGCATGATGTTCTCCAAGAATATATTAAACAGCAACGGTGATAGGGGACACCCCTGACGTACCCTACCGTAGTGCAAAAGTAAGCTCCTATTCGATTGTTTAGCAGTACTGTACTCATTGAGCTGTTATACAGCGATTCGATGACTTAAATGAGACCTTCTTCGATGTTGAATTTTTGCATTGTCCCAACACTGAAAGCTGAATCATCCCGGGCCCAAAAGATGAATCGATTACCAATGACACAAGTCATTAACGTCAAATATTACCAAAACAGCCATACGTTGTTCGAATACTACACATATGTAAGCTCAGCTGCCTATTGTTAACAGTGCCATTCAAATAAGTTCCCCCTCCCCCATTTTCACTATACAAAAATGGCTGCTTGGCAACATGCATGCAGAGAACATATCTAATTATTACAATGGCACATAAATGCTTTTTACTCTGTAAACAATTCTTTTAATTTAAGAATTTGTCCTCATTTCATTTTAGAATTTGTATTTTGACTTACTGTCTATTGCATCTACCTTGCAGTTGAGAAATGCATTATGTAAATCCATATTATTATTACTATATGCAGAGAATTAGGGTTAGGTTTAAATTTTAAAAGAATCTTCCCATAGCTGTTTGAAATAGATGGCTGTTAGTGTTCGAACAACATATGGCTCTGTTGGTAATATTTGACATTAATATCTAGGCCTACCTTTGACAATATGACTGAAGCGAAATGACCAGTGACCATACACATATACTAGAACTTGATAAATGTTGGGCAGATCTGCCAAAAAGCATGCGCAACGAAAAGATAATGTAGCTAGTCTCTCGCACCAGCACTAGAACCGGCAGACATCAGTCCATGAGATAAAAGTTTTTGAGAATAACAAAGAAACTGCTGCTGTTTGAACTTAATTTTCCACATAAAGCTTTACCGAATTCGTGCTGAAAAGATGGGAAATAGTTAATCATTTCAAACAGGTAAAAGATGTTGAATGCAAAGTGATAAAAAAACATTGTTCAACTCTGTTTACTTTTCATCTTTAAAAAGCGCAGCGCATAAGAACAAAATATGTAAAATATTTCATACCGCATTCTATTTTAGTGAAAGTCACCAGATCAATTTAGGTCTAAGTTCAATTTTCAGTCTTGGGACGAAATGACCGGCTTCCCTGCAAAAACTACTAAATTCATATAATTATGGGTGTACAACATCAACTACAGCAAACACAGATATACTATCGCTCCCCTACTTGTATCAGAAAAGCAAAATTAGTCAGTTACATTTATATGTGCCATAGAAAGTAATAATCATTCTTTAGACAGTGAATGGTTCTTCCTTCCCTCCACAAGCCTCTTACAAAATAAAACCTACATTACTAGCAATTTGTTGCATAAGCTTAGTTCGGCGGTCAACAAGTATGGCTAAATCTGTAAGGTTGAAACGAGGTAAAATTACATTTTAAATTACGTATGTTATTTAGCTTTTTACCTCTTTTACTGACAAGAACTCGAGAAGAGGAAATACTAAATGGCGGTCCAAATATTGGCACAACTTCGGTGTAAGATCAAACTCTGCCATATTGCAGGGTAAAACGTGACGGAAATGACGCTAGATGGATTAGAAATGGTATTTTCGAATAAACCCAATTTTATTGCTTTTTAATCCTCTGTTAATTTTAAAAAGGATTCCGATAATAAAATGTAAAGCTCGATTCATTAAAATCATTAATTTCTATTTTGTAACGTATATACGAATGGTGAGGAGGCTAGCTTTATTGTGGCTTCTGGGACACCAGACTTCGTATAATGGAAGGTTGACGCTGTGCTTTCAACATTTTCGCTCGGATTAAGCACCGACTTCGCAATGGAGAAGGACAGAGAAAAAGATACGAGAAAACACAATATGCAATCTGCTGTAACCTACAATGTCAGCGAACATTATGATGATAAAGAAGAAACAGCCCAAGGTAAGTTGTCGAATTAACAGTTTTTTTTTCTTTTCTACCAAGTGCCAAAATTTTCTTGTAATCACTAGTTACTAGTATTTTAAATACATGTAATAGTATTATCTGATACATAAAAATAATAATAGTAAGCCCACACTTACTCTAGTCTTCAAAAATTAGTTTATAAATTTTATTAAAATGAAAATTGTGTTGTCACTAAAAATAATGGGTAATTATAATGTCTTTCACAATCGTTAATAACACCTCTTGGAATTGTTCTCCTGATATACAGTGAACTGTACAACGTTATCAATGTTTATATAGTATCTACAGACAAGTTTTGACATGGCTATTGATGAAATGAGCCATTGACATCTTTAGGCCAGAATTTGTTGTGTCCCATTTTTGAGAACAGTTATGTGTGTAGTATTCGACAAATGAAACAATTATTTTTTAGTAAGTACATTATTTTTTTAGGCCTGTTCAACTTCTAAACATAAAATTTGACATTTCTGATTTTAGTTAGATGATACTTCATTTAAGGCAAACAAAATAAACTTTCACTTACCCTGCTTTTAAGAAAGCTAATAAGATATGAATAAATGTAAAAAAGTTGAAATGCAGTAAGTTATAAGGGGGTGTTGCAATAAATTGAAAATTAGTCCTCAGTGAATTACTGAATTCTTAAAAACCTGTTAGCAAAGTTGGGTCTGAAATACTCACTTCCAAGGAAGAGCAGTTATTAAGTACCATAAAAAATGAGTTCATTGATCCTGTGCATTGTAGTATGATTTTAAACTCTGATTGTGTGGTTGGTTGGTTGTATTTCCCACTGGGTCAGTAACTTTGAGCTTAGTGCGCTACGCTGACACTCTTAACAGCTGCCAGATGATATTTTGGAAGAAAGAGCCTAAGCTGAAATGAAAAAATGTAAGCATGATGCACATACTGTACTTTTCTCAACAGCATTGTTTTAAAAATTTTTTACCATCTTTCGGTAATGGTGTACAACTTTTGCTGTGAGACCAGAACACAATTATATGTTCATACTTATAGAATAAAATCTAATTTATTTACCACTTCCAGGAAAATTTATTTATAATGTTTTATGGAAAAATTAATTTGTCTAATTACCTCAAATACAGTTTATAATTCTGGAACTCTTACACACACATAAAACTTTGTACAGCGGTAATAGTAACTGTTAACTTAGAATCAGTAGTAAGTAAAAACTTCTTCCCAGAAATAGGATAAAATACAGTTAGCATTTCGGCAGCATCAGTAAAATTATTTTTTCCCATTAAACTTTAATTTCACTGAATAGCTGTTTTCAGTTAGCAGTAAGTGTCCACTCAGTCAATTACTTGGTTTTGTCTGCAACTTGAATCAAATGTGCTTTTGTTTCTGTATACAAATACAGGAAATCTAAGGTAATGGGAGCAGGGTGAACTCACACTTACCCACTCATCTTTGTTGCTTCAGTGTCTAACCATAAACGCCCTACAAAATTAATCTTTATCGTAGTATTAGCAAGGAAGTAAGCTAGCAGTCCTGTCAGCAGCTATCAGTCTTTCATGCATGTTTTGATGACGTCATATGAAACAGCTCAATAGCTTATCATTGCAAAGCATGTAGAAGTCTGGGTCACACTCTGGTGTAAAGAAGATTTATTGGTTATTGTTTTATTTTCATTTTTGAGTTTGTTTATATTGTAGAATTAGAAATATATTCTTACCTTAATACAACTTTAGTTAGGTTACATTCATTTAACTGAGTTCCAAGCAATTTAATTTTACATATAATGTGTAATTATGAAATTTCTTATTTCACATAATATTGATAGTATATTACCAATATAATTTACTTTAAACTTATGTCATTATATGAATGACAGTAACTACTGATTAGTTGTGAATAATTTTATTACTTTCAATGCAGCACAGTCTCCATCCTCTCCGGAATGTGCAGTATGCCTGCAGCCCAGTCTACATCCAGTCCAGCTACCATGTCGTCATGTTTTCTGCTTCTTGTGCGTCAAGGGTGTTGCAAGCCGCAATCGCAGGTGTGCTTTGTGCAGACAGGAAATTCCTCCTGATTTCTTTCTCCGCCCCAATCTTCTCCAGTCTGATGATTCCAACCTGACAGTAGTGTTTGATGAAGGCTATCAGTGGTATTATGAGGGTGTCAATGGCTGGTGGCAGTATGATGCACGCACAAGTCTTGATATAGAATCTCACCACAAGAAAGGAGACAGTAGTTGTGAACTGCTCATAGCTGGGTTTCTCTATGTAATAGATTTTGTAAATATGGTTCAAATACGTCATAATGATCGCACCAAAAAACGTAGAATCAAGAGAGATCTTGTTAATATTCCTGGAAAGAAAGGCATTGCTGGCTTGAAAATAGGTGTTACAGGCACTGATAATGGTCAGAATAATTTAGAGTATGATCGACCAAGTGCAGACGGACATGAGACTAGCTCCTCTTTTTCAACAACAACTCGAGTTCCTATTCCAATCAGTCAAGTTGATAGATCTGGTGATCAGTCGCTGTCACCTCCAACTCCATACAACACACCACAAACCCCTCAGACTCCATCGGAAAGCCCTCCAACAGGAGCAACAACAGAAAGAGACCTTTCTATACACCTTGAGAGGCTGCGTCTTGGAGGAGATAGCCGTCCTTTATCTGAGAGTTCTCTGGAGGGTTCCAGTGGGGATGATGCAGAAGGTTCTGGTGCCATAAATTCAGAGATCATCGAAGACTTGTCAAATGTCAGGGACGATGATAGTCACCTACAGGAGCTAGAGTCTGCCATATATAATCAGATAGATGAGTTGGAAGAAAATCAGAGAGAAAATTCACCTGTTTATGTTTGATGCAGGCTTCCACAGAAGCTGGTAATAAATTGTTCTTTGGCAGTGTTTTACAAAATATAGCTGTTACTCTTTATATTATGCTGATAGTGTCCCTAAAACAATGCTAGATTTGTGGAACAACTCATTCAGGATGTTAGGTTGTCCTGCATGATTGTTAATGATGATGATCATTGTCAAAGGCAACCCATCTTTTAACTGACTTAACAGCTTAAAAAGGTCTTTAATTTGCAGAATTAATTATTATTATTAATAGTCTGTGATGATAGCTTTTCCTCAGATTAAAAGGTATATACTTATAAAGCTGCATTTTCTGCCTGCTGTTGTAATTATCTTGTGCGTGATAGCTTGTCAGAAAAGCAAGAGTAGATGCTATGGCCATGGGATCCTGGGTATTTTAATTCTGTCCAGCCAATGTTGCATGATCCACTGTTTATTCGGACAACTAACATAGATGTGTGGTTCATGCATGGAGGAAGATAAGGCCTAACAATATTATTTCTGCAGAATCCTGTTGATCATTCAACAAGACAGTATTAATATTTCTTTGCTGTGCTGTTCTGCTTGCGTGGACCCCAAATGAGGTAACTAGATACAATGTGCTATGGTGGCGGATGTATTAGTATGCAGTTTGAAATCAAGACTACCAGCTTTTTTTAATAAATGTAACACTGACACCAAAAATAAAGCTGTAGCATTTCCTTAATCTCATTTAATGAGCAGTTGAGATGGATGTACATCAATACACATCTTGTTTACAGCTTGTGCAGTCTTCATATACTAGATTGTACAGGTGTGTGAATGATCGTAGATTAACTGTGAAGAATGATAGCCTGGATGCAATTTTTCATATATCTTTTCAGATAGTTACACATAAAAGTTTATTTATATGCTAGGTGTGGGTCATAATCCATCAGCCTTAAATCCTTTTAAGTACTCCACAGATTATCACTAACTGTTGTATTTTATTAAAGATGTACTAGAATATTTAAGATTTTTTGGCATAATTTAGCTCTGGTATAATGACAGGTCCGTAGATCCGTGGGATTCTTGGGTAAATCTTCAAGATGAAATTTAAGATAAAGCACCAGATAGTGTGGTAGTATGGGTTTCAAAAAGAGAGTAAATATTACCAAATTATCTCTTTTTAGTTGTTTCTAAAATGCTTGTTAAACGCACAAAAAAGTAGAACCATATGAAAGCATTAGATTATTATAAAAACCATCTGAACTATGAAGCTTTTTTTTACATGTGCAAAAATATATTTAAAATTTAAATTTAACAAACTGTCATATATTTATTCTGTTTGCACACTTTCACAATATTTTTTGTGCAGTGTGATGCAATCATCGCAGTGCTGTGATTGCCTTATTTACAAGCTATTAATAATAAATTTGGAAAAATATATTCCTCTTCTAGTTTTTCTGCCCAGATTTTGCTGCATATGTACACCATTATTACGGTTGCTTAGTTGAATGTGTGTTTCAAATTTGTGTAAGGTTGTTTCACAATTATCCACTAACATAAACAGGGCCGTGCTTTTCAGATTCTGTGCATGGAGACCTTCGTAAGATGTTGACTTTCCTCTCCATTAAAAGGCGATCATTTGATTTTCCAAATTTATGGATTGCCTTAAGAATTGCAATCACAATACCTTTGGAGAACGAAGTTTCTCGAAACTGAATTCGTTCTCCGGACGCTACTGTCACAGGCATTGCCTGAAGTTAATTAAAACATACATGTGGTCAACGATGTGCCAAGATCGTCTGAGGGACTTAGTCATGCTCTCAATTGAGGACAGCGTTTCTCGGGAATTAGATTTCAGGGAGCTTATTGATGATTTTGCTTCACTGAAGGTCAGAAAAGTTCACTTGTAAATATTTTTAGTGTTGAAAACATGTGTTATGTCGTATGTTTAAGTGTTGCCATGTGCCTGTGGAAAAAAGTGTCTTTAGATCCCAACTAAAACCGTGGCGATCATGGCGTCGAGGGCCCCGCACATGCCCTATGCCTCGGGGCCCCACTGGGGCTAAGAACGGACCTGAACACAAAGTAATAATTACTTTGCATTTGTCAATACATGTAAAAATATGATTTGCAATTGACACCTCAAAAAGCATCAAAGTAATAATTACTTTGATGATGATAATGATGATGATGATGATGTCCATTTGTACCGCGCAGGTATCCATTCAGAAGAATGCTCATTGCGCATTAAAAAACAAAATAAAATAGAAGAAAAAATAAAGTAAATAAATAGATAAAACACCAGGGTCCAGTTGCACAACACGTTTCTAAACCTTAAAACTGTTCTAAAGAGGCAAAATCTCTTCTAAGCCACTTTGATTCTTTGCAGAAAAACATACAAAAAATTGTACTGACAGGACGGAAAGTCAGACTTAAACAACTTTATCATACATAAAGCAGTTTTAGTTTTAAAAATTCTAAAATTGTGGTGTTTACTTTAAACTAATTATCTAAATAGAGTTAAGGCCTAAAAGTGTTTAAATTAGAAATGTGTTGTGCAACTGGCCCCTGGAAAGTAAAAAAAAAAGTCAATGTGTATAAATCAAGTGGTAACTATTTTTGCTTGTGGAATTATAAACCACGGTCAACATGTCCATATTACTGTAGCATAGTTGCTAAGATCTGAATGCTTGGTCTAACCGATTTAAAACTAAATACATTGAAAACCAAAAGAGGGAAGAAAATGCATTGTGTAATTTTTGTATCTACGATTATACAGCTTTTTCCTTTCAAAAACAGTCTTCATTCGCAATGATGTCATGTCACCTGGCATTAGTCTTGTTGAAGACTATCCTTCAAGGCAGCATGGAGAGTAGTCAATGCTGCAGTGGCCAGTAGAAGAACTGACTTACGAACATCAAAGACTGGACTGGTCGTCCTGTACAGGACCTGCTAACTGTTGCCTAAAATATGAAGTAATTTCAGAAAAGACACAAAACAACTGTCATACAACACAAAATAAATTCTAAGGGTTTTCTAGCAGTCTTGTGTCACATTTCCTAATAAAAGCTTCAAAAAGTATAAAATGCAGGAAGGAACATGGTTTATTAATAAACAATACAAGCATAGCAGCCATGTTTACTAGATTGTAGAAATTAAAATAGTTGCACATAAGAGACAAAATCTTTTTAATAATAATAGCTACATTATTTTAAACCATCCAGGAGGCAGAATACTAGGGTAATCTTACAAAAAAATTACCTGTTTCACACCATCAAAATTTTATATATCGATATATCTCAACAAATTCTCAAAGAATTATAATAAGTACCCTTTCTTTGGTATGTTGGTGTTTTATGCCATGTCTGCAACTAAGGCTATCTCACAGTGATTCTTTGCTATGTAAGATACAAAGCTGGCCTGCCAACAATGTTAGTAAGAAAGGCAGAAACACCAGGAGACATTATCAGTCTGGAAGACCCTAACAGCTTCTCAACAGGGAAGCAACTGATCAAGCCCAATGTAACATCTATAAACATTTTATCTGTCATGCCTGTATATAGTGGGAAAACATCATTTTACCACAATATATTTTATAAATAATTTTATCTTTAAAAGAAATGAAAACAAAACTCTCAAAAGGAATAAATTTGTAGGGATACTGTCACTCATAACCAAAATAAGGCTACAAACAGATGCTCCATAGTATCATGCAGTGGCATGACAAACTGTTGTGACTACTACTACACTTGACCTTGAGGAACCGATGGTTTTTATTCTCTACATTCTCCAAGTTGAACATCCAAGAAATATCTGACAATTTCATTTTCAACATCAAAAGCTTTCACACATCTTCTATGAGCTGCTCAATGGTGGCTAACTGTATCTTCTGATGCTTAAGTAAAGCAGAATCAGCAACTCAACTCCACTAATATGGCACAGATACCTATTCAGCTTAAAGACACACCAAAATGGGTGTAAAATTAAAAGCAGTACTTCAAGTCTTGAAGAAAGCATGTGAGACCATCAGTTAATGGGCAATTGTGGAAAAATATGCATCAGAATAGTATGCACACACACACATATATATATCTATAAAATTACACTCCGAGTAAAGTTATAAAAAGTCCTAATAAATATAAATATTCTTCATCAAAAGGCAGTGTACTTTTGTTTGTGATGCCCAAATCCCGTAATGGAAAATACATGAATACAGCAAAAGCATTGTTTCTCAGCAAGGATTCGTCAGTGAGATTTAAACCACTTTACATTGACAAAAAATAATCAACTGCTATGTTGCTCACATAGATTAACAGTCTTATTTTTATCTTAACACAATACACCTCCCATGAGTTGTAAGATTCTATCTATTAAGATATAATGCTTCTTGAATGGTTTTTCAAGATGTTTCTTTTTTGGTGATGTGGCTTTTTAATCAACCTTGGTTTTATGCCACACCAAGACAGAAGGCATTTCCCAGGCCTACTCTGGAAGTTTTAGATGGCCAGCCCCTACTTGAATGTTGATATCAAGGTAACAGACAAGTTAGAGCTGAGACAGAGAAATCTCTCTTAACACATGCACTCCTCCTCCCACACAAGCGAAGTGGGTTTTTTTTTTTAAGTGATGTGTCAAGCACTTCTTTTTTATCATCATTCACCTCATCTATATTTTGATGAAAGGTCATTAACAATTCATGTACCACGACAAAATATCCACCACAGACATTTTTAACCATAATGTGCCTTCATTACCAGATGAGCATAGAAATGTCTTCATTGTTATGCAGGCAAACAAATTCAATGACACAACCCAAGTGCAATAGAAAATGAGACATTAAGCCAGCAGGAGCTTCAAATCAAGACCTAACTGACACCCACACAAGACCAGCCAGTAAGCTGACTGCCCCAACTTTAAAGTACATGCTGCGTGCCTCTTTAAAGGTCATGCACACAGCAAAGCTGACCCCAAAAAGTAAAGCTGAAGGAAGTGTGGACATGAGGCCAAGTGACACCTGATGACCTTGACCTGGAAATGCTGCTTTGTCTTGGTCCTCAAAAGAGTATAAGTGTTTCAGCAGCCTGGGAACAAGAAATAACTCATTAAAATAAAACTTAAACAGAAATATAAACTAACAATAACTTTAGTGTCCAACATAAATCTGAAGTTTTTTTGATAAAAAAACCTTTCCATTTTAATCACCAGTCATTCTGAACAAGCTGTCACCATATTCAAATTTAATAATGAGAAGAAACCAAACTCATGATACTCTGGCGATGTTTCCCTTTAAAAACCTGCCTGAATAAAAGCATACAGTCAAAGGCAGGATCAAAGCAAGACTATGATATAGTAATCTAATCTTTAGTCATACAAACACTGACTCGTCTTTCATTTGAAAACGCTGATAAAGCCACATCTTAATCCCTTGTTCATCTGAAGGAATATCTTTGACTGAAATCTTGCTAATGTGTATATGAACTTTACTTGTGCAGCCTGACAAGAAATCTGAAATCAAAATAATTTTATGGGAGTGAGCAACAAATGCACCAGTCAAATATCTCTCACTATGTTTGTTGCAAGGAATGAAGACATCAACACAGGTAATGCTTTCCAAAAAATTAGCAACAAAAATATACACGCTTTACACTTTAGCTTGCACTACAAAATTGGCATAAGTTTACACACCCATTTCTTTCAGCAAACAAGTGTTACAGGGGAGTCAAATGGAGTTTTAAAATAAACGTAAGCATGTCACCACCTCTACCAAAGCATGATCAAGGCAGAAAACAATAAGCTGGACTTCTATCGAACACTATAGACTGCCATGTCCTAATTATGGTTTAGACCAGGGATGGGGAACATTCATCCCGGGGGCCGTATATGGCCTGCAAAAGCATTTGATCCAGATTTCAGGAAATCTATAAGCTTTTTTTCACAGGAACATAAATGTATGTATTAAGTGAATAATAATAACGTAAGTTTTGAGAGACAAGCAAGGAATGTCTAGTAAGGGATATACAGGACACATACCAGTAGACGACAGGACAGACGTATGCCTCTCATCGCCTGCCTGTGTCCTATATGGACGATTTTAAAGAATTATGCATGCATGTGACCTTCACCCCAAGCCAAGGGTTGACTACTTCTGGTTTGAAGAGAGCTGTTGATACGCATAGTGTTTTTCGACCATGCTGGCTCATACAATTAAAAAAAAAAAATGATCGTTGACGTTGCTGTGCACAATTTGCCTACAAGTGTCCAACATTATCCTTTCATGGATTTCCAAAATGATGAACAAATGAAAATGTTTTGGCCAATAAAAACTTGTTTGAGTATGCGATTATTTGTGCATGTACATGTGCAAGTATTATAAATTATTTTCATTGCACAACCACAAACAGAAAATTGCGCATTAGGGGAAAAAAGTTAAATTATTATATACTCTGTCCCCTCTAGGAATTTTTAAATTATAAACATATACTTTTCAGACTGCAAATAGTTGTTTCATTATGATTTTCATAGGAGTAGAGGATATATTTTGCTTGTGGTGACTCAGACAGGCTGGGGACTGTACATGTTGCAAAAGTGATAACACATTGTGGCAGACCTACAGCTTGACCCAAATAGAGCCCGCTAACTTTTAAGTAGATAATTTTTTATGACCCACGAATGATGTTGTAAACATCAAAATGGCCTTTGAAGGAAAAAAGGTTCCCCATCCCTGGTTTTAGATTGTCATTAAAGGCTAACAGGAACATGAAACTGATCTCAAAATTTCTGACAGGTTATAGTCAGTGGAAAAGCTTTTACTATCATAATTAGACACTGACCTGTTGCATCACAGAAAAGGTCTTGCCATCTTTACTGTACCTCATAAATCAAACAGGTTTATAATCTCATTTTATTTAAAAGGATTCTAGAAGAATCAACATAGGATGGTCGACTAAATGAGACGTACCAGAATGGGGTTATAAATGCTCTTTTTACACAGTTCACAATAGGAAAAAAAAATGTAGTTATTTTCATAGCAGTACACTTACCTGGCATTCCAGGAGCTGTTAATCGGTTCCCTGTGTTGGGATCCCGTGTCTTGTTGTATGCAATAGTTATATCATAAACACAAGTCGCATAGTTGCGCAGCTCCTGCAGACACACCTGAGTGGCTTTGGCACGTGGATACAGTACATGGTCAAGCTCCTTTACTCCTGAACCACAAACATAATGTCTCCATTTTTCATGAATCATCATTTGCTTCAAGTACAAGACTTCATAGAATCAGGTCTAATATTAAACATCAGCTAGCTCCCAACATTACATCCACATAAAAAAAAAATTCTACTGTACACAAAGCAGATCAAATATGCTTGGATCTATGCATATTACAATAATAATTTCTGAAGATAATATTTGTTACTTTTTTCCAATAATTCAAGTGGTTCTAAACAACATGCAATTAGAGAAAACTCTGCCTAAACTTTTTAGATTTACGCAAAATAAGCCATGACAAACATCTGCAATTCTCTCAGAATGCATTATTATAGGTTAGAAAATGGTTTTGAAAATGGTTTTAAAAATGCCATTAAGTATTGCTGCAGTTTTTTTTATTGTCGTTGGCCTATTTTTCATCCCACTTGGAGACCAGCTCTAAAGATGAAATACCATTTTTGATGGTAAAATTCCTTTCTTCGAGTACTTTCCGGATGACATGACTATATGGAGTTATCCTAACTAGCTACCTCAATTCCAGCTATCTGTCCCCGATTGGTCAGACCCGAACAATAAACAGGGAGAACACAGATTTGACCAACTCATCCTCCCACCTCCACAATCCCGCCTTTGCCAGTCAGTGAGCTCTCTCATTCCACTTTTTACCCTGGCTTCACACAGTTGAGATGTGTGTCAGCTACCTTGTTTCTGTGGTTTTATGCGCAACCTGTAAAGTATGATTAGGTCTCCTGCTATCTAACATGCTCGCTGTACCGACTTCCTGTATTGCGCTGCAATTTACCTTATGAAGTTTGCCGCTCCTCGGGTGAGGACAGGTGGGTGTAGGTGGTCAGAGACGAATCGAAAGGAAAAGAAACGGCTTGTCCTGTTAAACGCTCTTTATCTTTAGAATGGGATAAGGTAAGGCTAGACAGGCATTAATGCTTCACCCTTCTAAACTGTTTAGTTACAGCAGTTGTACCACACCATGCTTTGTTTACAGGGCTGGCTGGCTGCCTTGCCATGATGTTGCCTGATCATAAAGAAAAAAATGTTGCACTCATGTTGCCTTTTAGAAGTTTGTGCAAAATTCTTTAAATTACAAAATTAGTCACTGTTTCCCTTTCAAAGTATATTCCTGTCTTCTGGCAGGCTCACCTTGCTGACGAGCAAATTCTTGGCTACTCTTGATAATATTCTTCAGTTCTGGGTTGAATCGAGTACCCTCAGGAAAAACCACCATCCACATCTACAAGCAAATATGATTGTGTTTTTGTCATTAAAAAGATTTCCAACAAAAAGATTTAACAAATGAGGCAAATTTTCTTTTTTTGTATAAAACAACTCCATAAAATGTACATTTTCAATTCCTTTTCCCACACACATACACGCTTACTTTGAATATAACAATATTAGCCAGAGGCATGAACAGAAAATAATAATTATTTACAGGCATGTTTTCTTTCACCATGTTTTGGAGCTGTTTTTGGGCTTTATTTTCCTGAAACTTGCCTGCACGTTTTATGTACAAAACGCCATGCTGGAAAATAAAAAAATATGTGAGAACTATCAATGCTATTATTCATGATCAGCTGTATTTCAGAACCGCTTTCACAATCCTAGATTGCTCTCCTGGTAGCAAGCAGCACATTAAAGAAAATAAAAATATCGGAAGAAAACACAGGGGTTTTCACTCAGATTTGGGTAAATAGTATCGAGCATTGAGTTTTACCTAATCATTAGATAAACATTTTGCATCTAATTAGTCTTTTGAAGATAAATTCTTGTCATTTTGAAAGCCACACAAAGTGCCAAAAATTTATGAGTCTAAAATTTTTCAAATGAACATTTGTAATCATACAGTAACTTTATTTAAATATCTCTAAAAAAATCACCTGTTTCTAACATAGCAGCTTATGAAACACAGAAACATAGTAATACAGAACTCTTTATGAAAACCTGCAAAGACATACACCCTTTCTGACTATGCTGATTTTTCTGGTTAAAAACTAAGCATGTTCAGAATTTGGATTCTTGTAGATTTTAATAAAAAAAAAAGCAATTGGTAAATTTGGCTGTCTCTTAATTCTCATGCTCACAAGCTGTAAGCAGCTAAGCTGTAATTTACCTGGGTCAAATAGAAGCCATATAACGGAAAATATTTCAACCCATCTTTCACCACAAAACGACATTGATTCAAGGTACCACATCTCAATGCCAAAGAACAGCCAAGGATCCAGTCCACTATTGTACAAACAGATGACCAAATATATCTTTGTCTTCTAACACTCAATTAACAGAATAAGTAATAAGTACATTGTAACAATTTGATTGGAATTCATTAAGTTCAGCAAAGATATTATGGCAGTATTTCACATTACAAAGAAGTAACTGATGCAGCATTTTTCAGAGAAAAAAACACAGAACAATACTTCAAAGAAATTTTATTTGAAAAATAATAGACTAATGAGGAAAACATAATTTTGATTATAATAATGAATCATTTTAGATGAAGATTAGCATTCAAATGGAACCTTACTGGTAACACAAAATCTTTAACTTACTAGTACTTTGATGGTTTGAAATGTAGATTGCATTTTCAACACTTTCTGGGTTTTTCAAATCTTCGACATCACCATAAAATATCATCTGAAAAAAATAACAGCACAAATTTAGGATGACACCACCGCCAACGTACATAACAAAAATGGGGCAACATCAAACTACCTGAAAATTTCAAATCACCCGAAAGATTACTTACTTAGGTTTAGAGTTAGGGTGATGCAGATAATGTAACATTAAACAATTTCCATAACTGCACATCCTCATCTTTATGTCTCTCATGGCAGTGGTGGTGGTGGCACAATACTATATTTGCACACTACACCAAGACAAAGTCTTACCCAAACCAAATTCATAAAAGTTGTAGTAATTGAGAATTGTGTGCCTCAACATGCTTTACAAAAAATGCAAATTCTGAGCAATTAAATGTCCAAACGAACGCACGGTTAACTGTGTCAAGGTATGGCATTTGGGAATATGCTACTGGGTGGAAAGGTGGAGAATAGCGTGTGGTGAATAGCGTCTAGCTAGCACCTGGAGCAAGAATTATTATTGCGAACGTTCGTGATGCGACTGCAGATACGACATGCCATGACCGAATAACAAAAAAAAAATGCACCTGGTTTTGTAGTTACGCTGTCTGGAATGCAATCTAGCTCTATTTATTCTATCATACCGACAGTTAATTGCTGCAACATTAAATCCATATCGTTCTCTCTCCACCACTTCTTATGCACGACTATTTAAGTTAAAAATATTTTTATAAACTCGATCCTTCCCCGTTCTTTTGACGGACGGAAATAAACTTTCTATTACCGTAAAAGTAAATCAGGTATACCTGCATGCCTGAGCAATTTTCAAAGAAAAATAGGAGGAGACGGATGTAGGTGGAAAACAGAAAGTCATCTGCGCGTCGGTAGAAACGTTTAGGCAAAACTGAGGTGCACACCCGTGCAGGCCACCACAACATAAGAAAACACGGAGCAGAACCCAACATCAGAGCCGCAGGAGCAAGCCAGTGGAGCTGTTGCAAGAGTATGGCCACCGAGAGCAGCATAATGGCAAAATAATGCTTTAAAAGTTTCTTCGTGTTCAGCACTTGCTCTTGAGGACCATGTGGCAAGTCAGAATGTCAAGGTTCAAGGTTAGAGAGGAAACTATATCTACATAAAAGCGGCGTTAAAGAGTTGTACAACGAGTACAGTTAAAAATGAATTGAAGCTGCAAGAAGAGCAGTCATAATTTAAGAATTATAATCGAATGGACTGTTTGTTTGTTTTCAGGGCTGTGCTCTAAAATCTGACGTGAACGAAAAGACAGTCCCTGATCGAACCTCAATAAACCATTTACAGAATCATCCATATGGAGACTGCTTCTGTTTGCGTTAGTGCGAAAGAGTAGATGAGAAAAAAAAAAAGAGGACAAAATAAGGTTGATAATCATCGTCGTGCTGATGGATCAGGAGGCTGCTGGATAAAATGGTGGAATATCTAAAATTCCTCACCAAACCTTGATTCGACCAGGGCAGCTGAAGTGCTGTATGGTCATGAGTTAGTTTCAGCGACAAGTGTTTACCGTTTGTGGATTAGGCCTATATATAAAACAAAAGGTTTCTGCTGGAGCATAATACGGTGGTTGCAGTTCTTTGGACCCAGCCATAACAATCTCCAAAAAGTTTTTAAATGTTGCATTTAGATTTAGACATTTTTGTAACATGAGAAGATGAGACCTTATAGTTTCCCCTACAATTTCAAAGATAATTTTTTTTTTGACATATATAAATTTTTTAATCAAATCCCTGAAGAACTAGCATGCTCCTCCTTTTCTCATAATCAGACCAACAGAGTCAGAAGAAAAGGTAGCAAGAGAAGCTGTCCATGTTAGCCTTAAAGAAGTAACTGGCGAAACAATTACATGGAAAAATGAGGCTCTTCAGGATAATCTACAGGCTATAAACAAGGTCCCACTGCAAAATCACCATCTTTCCATTTATTTAAGGACTCAAAACATCTTTCCCAACTAGAAATGATTACCATAGTCAGGCATAGTGCAACAAAAATTCTAGGCTGGGACACCACATCAGGGCCAGTTTCTAAAAACAAAACTTATATCTACGAAACTCAACAACTTTGACACAAATATGACAAGGTATTTAAACTATACATGCTACGCCTGGAAGTGGCTTCTACATGGAAATATGGAAGTCATTGTGCTTGCATTTACTAGCAAATGTATGTAACACCCACACTAATAATGACACAAGGAATATCTAAACACTACGCATACAACCAGTTGACGGACAAGATTATTTTGCCACCACCATCTCATAGGAGGAGCAGCTAGGGAACCTTTTTTCTGCCAAAGGGCATTTGAATATTTATAACATCATTTATAGGCCATACAAAATTATCCACTTAAAAATTAGCCTACTATATTTGATCAACTGTAGTTTTGCCACAATGTGTTAACACTTTTACAGCATGTAAACTCCCTATTTCAAAGAGAATTGGTTTCACCTTGCAGCGAAGGGAGCAACACTTCTTTCCCCTGAGTATGGCTGGCCTATTACAATTAAAACAATAAAAGTATGTACTATAATAACATTTTATCACTTTCTCTGTTTCAGGCTGATGTGTAATTACATCTTTAATGATATATGTCTACTGAATTGAGCAAAGAGTATGGAGCTGAGTTTGTTGATTGCTGCCATGACTGATTTTTGTCTTCTTTTTCTGCTCAAATAATAATTCACGTTGCTGATGTCTTTCACTGCTAAACACAACACTGTTAACTTCTCAGTACTGCAAGTGTAATTTGTACATGGTAGACTTTGTATACCAGCATTTTTTTCTTCGTGTTTTTTTAGATTAGCATAACGAGCAATGTGTAGATTAAAATTAGTTTTAACAAATTATTTTCTAAAATTGTTTGTTGTTAATCTTGCGTCCTTGGTCACAAATTTAGAATCAAAATCTTTAACAGTTATATAGTGAGTAACTTTCAAAATGTCTTATATTTAAACATGATGTAGTTAAAATTATAAGTAATCTGCATGATTAGTTTTGTGTGAAATCTGTTATTTTGTTAGAAATGCCGTTTTAAGTTACCTTTCAGGGGATGTTGATTTTAAAACTCCACTTTTTGGTAAGAATAATATGCAATTTCTTCTGCATGTTAATTGTCCTGCTGTGACAGGAGCTCTATGAGCCATGCCGAAGACAAAGTATTAACATATAGGTCTGAAAACTGTTTCTTTGTTCATAGGAAGCAGTTATAAAACATGCATGTTTATAAAAATATTTTTTATTTAAGATACCAAACTGTCTAAATCATAAATATGTAGACAAAAATGTATAAATACTGAAGTTTTGTTTGCATTTGCATGCAAATGAGATTGCTATATTTATTTTTTATTGCTGTTTATCACATTCATTTGTATGGGAATAAATAGTAATAATCGATATATAAAATAAGGATACATAGATTAGATGCTCTAATTATAAAATAGATAGCTCCCTCATTCACCCACAGATAAAACTTGTGATCATGAAGAATATGTTTTCAAAACCAGAGCTGTGCTAGTTTGAAAGATACTCATGAAGCACAGCAAACCTTCCCCCAGTCAACCCAACTGTTGAGATACCTTAATCAGTAGAGTTTTTGGTAAGTTTAAGCAATAAGGGAGGGGAGATGGGCTTCACCCTCACAAAAAGCTGTAACAAGAAAAAAGTGGTCTCTAACACTCTCATAGTCCATTACTTCAAGCATACAAAATATGGACTGAAGTGAATGCATCTGTCTTCCCCCGAACTTTGCATAAGCCAATTTCACTTTTCTAGTTTTTCACTAGTCAAAGTTTTCTCTGTACAATGTGAAAATACTAATAACAGCTTGTATTTCAAAAGCAGAAATATCATCTGGTATAATGCAACCAACTTTCTAAATAGGAAATGGGACTCTCAAACAAATGTTTTGCCCATAAGTAAACTCACACATTTCCTTCTAAGCAGTAATAAAAATAGCACTTTTATTTAAATTTACACAAAAAATATAATTTGATTATTGTTCCCAAGTCTTTGTCCCTATGAATTAAGGGACCAGTCATATTTCATATGCGACACTTTAAACTTTTTTCCTCGTATCAGTTCTCCTAGCTGATTTCTCTTGTCTCCTTCATGCATATGCTCGTGGACCCATTGGACCACCTGTTGAGAGAAAAAAAAGTATCTTTTTATCGAAACTTCTGTGCGTATGTGTGTGTATGCACACATGCTCCACACATTTGCATATGTGCATAAACGTGTGAGTGCAGGCACATATGTAAATATAAGCATTTATAATTTAAATTTATTGATGTATGATAAGTACTTATATTTGACAGCCCCATAAAAAATTTACTTTTTAGATGACTACACAATCTGTATGATATTATAACAAAATTTAAGAAGGTGGGGCATTTTTTTAAAAAGATCAAAATGTTCGGTTTAGAGTGAAAAAATAAATTTTTGGGAAAGGGTATAGAACTTTTTCAAAGCACTCATTGCCCACAAGAATGTTAAAAGTGGCCAGAAATTAGAAATATCTCTTAATATGATAATAACTGGGATGTCACCTCTTCACTGTTCTTGCCAAAGTCTTCCTGGTACCATTTAAGGATCATAGAAAGATACACAGTTTTCTTGGCCATATCCACCTCACAACCATCAGAGCTATCAAAAAATGCCTCTGCTGCCAATTGTAACTGGTCATACACTTCCTGTATAATTCAACAAAAAATAATTTTTGAATGTTTTCAAAAGATTGCAAAGAATACCAACGATTCAAAAGTGCATTTCTTTTTAGTAAACAAACTAATTTGGGAAGTTACTCATATTAATAATCAAAAGTAATAATTTATAATGTTTGGAATCATTATAGTAAAGGAGCATGATTCCTGCACAAGTTTTTTTGCATGTAAAAAAGCTAATATTTCAAGAATCATAATCCAGATTTCAAGTCCATCACACCAACATATCCAGTGACAACTGTTGGGTATCACCTTAGCAAAATTTAGTCAGTGGTTAGAAATGTAGAAAATTTCAAATATGATTACCAGTTATGCAAATCCAAAATGAAGTTTTAATAAAAATCCATTTATTTAACATTTATTTAAACTCTAAATGGTTTTTAGTGCACAATGCAATACAGAACCTCATGATTGTCTTTCAACTGCCTGATAAACTTTATTAAAATCAATGTTAGCTAACACCATGACCCATCCAAAAAAACTTTTACATTTTTATCTGTGAGGTCTGTTTTTATTTTTCACAGCTGGAAATGTTTGTGTTTATAATTTATAAATAAAGCTATTGTAAAATCTATTGAAAAAAATATTTTGAAGAATTTTGCTCAAACATTTCTTTTGCACGCTAAATTTAGGTTTTCCTTCAGATAAAAGGTTTCCTACTGCTCTAAAACTTGTAAACATTACAAAATGTGAAACCTCTGCAGTATATGTCTTGATTGGAGGACAACTCTTGGCACCACAAACCAACCCAAAGTGAATAAGAGGTTCATGTTCTTCTAGTGTCACTTTCAGGCGCGGATCAGACTTGCCAAATGGGCGCATTATCATGCCAACTCCTTTCTTGTTACCTCTCAGCACACCATTTTCAATATCTTGAAGGGAATATTCTTGGCCACCAATGATGTACTTTACCGTGTTAAAAAACTGAAAACATATTTTCAGATGCTGATTCAAAATTGTAAAATATATTGGCAGTTTGTTTTTCATTGTCTTAAACTTTGAAAGTTAAGTTTTAAAGCAGTCAAAAATTAAACAGAAATTACTTGTTCTTGACCTTTTGTTAAATGTTAAATACTGTTTTTTATATGCTTTAAATGCCCTGGATTGCTCTGGTTAAAAAAAACCCTTATTATATCCATTTATAATGTGCTACGGGTAATGTAAATGTGAAATAGCAGTTCAAAATGTTTTTTTTAACCTTGTATCGCTGCCAGAGGTTGACAGGAGGCCCAAGGACAATGTTTGCATGTATTACAAGTGCATTATAGACATTGATGAAAAATGCAAGCTTCTCTTCCTTGCTAGTGTCGGCAATCTTCACTCTCTGGAGTTCTTTGGTCAGTTTTATGTAAGTCTGGAATTCTGTGCTGCCTCCAATTCCTTTGTAATCCACTTTCTTTCACAAAATAAATTTATTATTATTTATCATTTTAATTATGAGAGGATTATATTATGGCTATAAATTCATATTCATGCTCTATCTAGATAAATCTGCACAAATAAATTTTAGATTTATATAATTAACAAAACTTATGAAGCTAGCATATCTACAAAGTTGAAATGATTGCATTAATGGGCAAAAATAAATCTTTAAGAAGTCTTACAAAATAGGGATGTTACTGATAAAATTAATTAGAAAAAACACATTAAAATAGTTAATGTTGACAGAGAAGATAAATAATGCATTACTTTTCCATCCTTCGAGAGGAAGGCATTGTAGAGCTTTAAAATCATTTTACGCAGTTCCTCTCCAACCCTGCTAGCTGAAATGAAGAAAGTAATTTACTAACCATTCAAATTACAGAAGCTTAATGCAAGACTTCAAAAGAAGGAAAAGATCTAGAGTTCTGTTGTGTTTTGTAGTTAAGACTTTTTGTTTGAAGCTGCATGATTTAATTCTTAAAGTTGAAAGATTGCTTTTTTCTAAAACTCCCAAAACAACCTACCTGGCTGGGGTTCACATTCAGAAACTGAACCACTGTTAAGTGCTGAAGTTTCATCATCTTCCATCAAACGATAATAAGTTTGATCATCACGAAATACCTCATCAGTTTTCACATTATAGCCGAAATGACGATCTATCAGCTGCTGTCCCATCTCTACTGCTCGCTCTCTATCTGAAAAACATGACAGACACATTCACACACACATAAAAGAAAATGCAGGCTAATTTTTTACAACTAGCTGAAAACATTCTTTGAACTGTTAGCATCTGTTAATAGTAAGTTCGGCATATTAAACTTGCTCACAATGTAGTAACTATAACAGAGGATAACAACAATTTTGAAATGTCTTTGTAGAGTTAACACTTTCTACATCACAAAAGGCAAGCCATCCGTTTGATGATCAAAAGTGTCCATGTGAAATGAATGCTAATCTGCTAGACACATGCACTTCATCTGAAATATATATATATATGGTAATCTGGGGTAGGAAGGGACCGATATGCATGCACACACAGGTCATGAGAGCTGCCATGGTGCCTTGTTGTCCTACAAATGTTACCCTTTCTAGGGTTTATCCAGAGAAAAGATGGGTGGGGGGGAGCTGGTTTTTCCTGGTCAGCAACCCCATGACCTGGTTTTCCCAGGAAGATGGGTAGGGGGACACTGTAGCAACATGAGACATTCTACAATATTTGGGGTAGCAATAAGAAGGCAAAGCAGGAAGGGAAATGGCATTTGGAGAGAGTTGTTGAAGTGGGAGCATCACGCCACTGAGGAGTTTAGAGATTGCTTAGATTGCTTGTGAACAATCGCCTTTGCCGGCAAAATCAACCTGCGCACCAGTAAAGCCTGATCTATGCACGACAGTGTTGCCTGTGTTTATTATTGTGGTGAGACTGGGCCAGCAACCCTCATCTCCCCTGTTACATATACCTATAATACTTTTACCCATACAAAATCAGCAAACTATCAGCTTCCTGTTACAGATGTACCCAACAAGGGGATGGAAGAGTTAACTGAAGGAAAATGGGTGATTCTGTCTAGTGTTGCCTTGGTGAATGGTCCAAAGATACAGCAGGTGTTTCGGAGAAAATGGTGACACAGTGTTTTCACTTCTGTGCTGCATCTACACTAACAACAGTGACCAGGAGGCAGGCTTGCTGCTTATAATTCACATGTGAACATAACTCACATGTGAACGTAACTCAAAAACCAATTTCTCTCTGCTCTGCATTCTGCATGAACTTACAATCAATTGCACAGTGGGTGTAAAGAGGTAATGAAAGGAGAAAAGGAGCAAACTGCAAGCTCTTAAAAAAAACAGTAAAAATATATAGCATCCCCCACCCCCAAAAAATAAAAATCTTAACAATAATAGCAGCAGTTTTGGTTAAAATGACTAACCTAGTCCTTTGGTCTTGAAAACCCAGTCAACAAACTCCTTGCCACAAAATGTGTTTTTGTGAACTCTGAGGCCCTGTCTATGGTCTTTTATAATACCACTTTCCTTCAGTTCCACAACAAGCTTGGCATATTCATCTTGCTCACATGTAAAATTGCCCGGATCTGAAAACAAAAATTTTAATTTTACACAAACTAGAACATTTAAACTAAGTCTTCTATGCCAAAATTTCTCTCTTCTAGCACAATGGTATTTAAACAACTTGAGTTATTTACAAAGCAACAAGTGGAGATCATCAATTTCATTGGAAACATTAAGTCCGCGGTTCTCAACCTGGGGGGCGCGCCCCCCTAGGGGGGCGCAAGCTGCTGAAAAGGGGGCCGCAAAGGCGGTCATTTTCTCATATCTCATATAGGTATTAGTGGCTAAGGGGCGCGCGCGGATGTACCTTTATTCGTCTTGGGGGGCGTCACAAGTAAAAGGTTGAGAAACGCTGCATTAAGTGTTGGGATCAATAATGATTGTTCTTTTCAGGAACTACAAGCCCTCTCTTACATTTGTTTTGCTTATTATCTACTTGTAAATGGTTTAGCACATTTTACAACTTTGTGATTTCTGAAAAAAAGAAGGACAGCATTGTGTCAACAAATAGAAAAATGTTATAACACTAATGCACACTACTGCTGAATCAACAAAAAAAAACTGAACTTACAAAAATACCTTTTTTGGCACAGTAGCCTGAAAACTATATGTGGAAACATGAATGAGGATAAAAATAAGCAGAGATATTGGCAAAAGAGTACAATAGTTCCATAAGCTAGTGGCCATAAGAGGTGGTTCATCATGTCTTACATAAGACAAGTAGAAGAGAAACCCAAGTCTCTCCTTCCTCTCCTTGTTACCTCCCCTGATAAATCAGGTACCCATATGGTGGGTGGGCATGGATAGTTTTCCAGTCAAAAGCCTGGGTTAGTCTTGAAAAGTCCACCTTTTGCTCTGATGCTGAGCATAAAAACTACAAGGTTATGGCCCCTTCCCCTAGATAATGAGTATATAATAAGTGTGATCAAGCTACTGATGTGAATGAATTCACCAGTCAGAAGTAATCTCCAACAGAGATTTTCTGTGTGTACAAAGAATCTCACTCTGTCCCCTGCGCTCTGACCTATGACAAATTCTCAAGGTTAGTAACATCAAATGTCATATATTGCATATATTAGAACCTGATTTGCATTGTCAGAAAGGGTGTCAAATGCCAAACAAAAAATTTAAAATGTTACAGATTTTAAAACTTTACCCAAAGATTCTAGAGCTGTACTAGGGTCTGGAGGCATAGGGGCATCAGGAGGAGGAAGTGTGTTTCTCAGCTCCTCTATCATGGAGTCCAGTTTTGCTTTATCCTGTACCTGCAGGTAATTTAAGGAAAAGATTTAAAGCACATTTGCACTTCTGTAGTGTCATTCAGTAAAGAAGGTGCAACATTGTAAAAGTTCTTGCTGCATCTCTTAATGTACTAAAAAGGAAATTCACTGCTTTTTCTCTTACATTTTGACTGTTGTCATTGATTGCAAGTTTTAATTGCAACACACCAAAACTAAAAGCATCACCAAGCAGAAAGAACATTCAATCATATTAATATGACATGGATGGTTCGGCTTTTATTAGATCTAGCTCAAGCCAGAAAATTGTCTGAATGCACTGTAGATTGAAAAATTTAGTAAAACTAACATAAAACAAACTGCAGATGCATGTAATGTTTACATGTGTGCCTGTTTGTGGAATATATTATGTTTGTTCTATATTCGCATTAATATGTAACACGCACACCTGTGCATGAACACACCCCCCCTCCTCCAAAAGAAAGTTCTGCTCTTAGACATTGATGGATGACAGGCTTACCATTCATGTTTGTATGCTGTCTGTTCACAGTATATTTCTGGTGTGAGCACATTATCTCAGTACAGTTGTGTTAACTAAAGTTTTCAAAAACACTTTATTTACTCATTTTATTTTACCTATATGCCCAGACATTTTTATTTCAGTTTCAGGAAAACATGACAGTTCTAGAACTACTTTTTAAAGCATGCAAAATCCTTTGCTATATGTTCCTTTCGGTAACCTTTAAGATAAAGCATTATTACAATGAAAAGTTTGTATAGCTGTCTATAATACAAATATTATCTCAAGCTGCCAGAACTTCTGAAAAAAATCTTATTGCCTTTCTACTTACATACACAGCTCTCCCTCTCTCTCTCTCACACACACACATACACACAATTTTGAAAATGTTAATATTTAGTTCTCACTTATTATTAGTAAATAATGCATGAATTCTGATATTTTAGAACTTAACAAGAACAAGACATTTTTCTTTTTTTAATGCTTAGTAAAAATCTTACTAACTGGATTTCAAGTTTGCAGGATTAATCACTTGTACTTTTGTCCATCTCATCAAGACTGCTGTAAATTGTATATATTAATTTGAATTAAACCACATCTTAACCTTCTACCATTTAGCAAAATCAACCCTACTCTCTCTTCTCTTTGTATGAAACTTTTAGGCATTTCTGCAGCTGTTAGGTTCTCCATAACTTTAAAAAGATCTGTAACACATAACTTTTCTTTCTAAATAATAACAAATCTGATTTATATAGCACATAATTACACTCATGAAGGCAATCGTGCAATTTTACTTAGCTTCATTTAAGCCACACATGAGATCAATAGTTTATGCCTTCCATTTGTCTATAGCAAGTAAATTCAGACAATGCTAAATGCAAGTATAGCTTTCCACAATCCATGTAAAAATAAAATTCCAGTAGTCACTATGTAGATTTTCATGGCCATGCAAAAGTTTGGTGTGTACAGTTTTTGGAAACCTCAAGAAAAATTCATTATGCTGAAAATTTGCTTTATGTCTCCATAACAATGTCCAGGCCTGACGAGAGGGGGGGACAGGGGGTCTGGTGTACCCGGGCCTGCGCAACTGTGAAGGGGGTCCGGACTTGGTCAATGGATTTTTTCCCTTCTTCTTTTCCTTTTCTTTTTCTTTTAAAGAAAGGTCTGAGAAAAGAACACCCATGCATTACACAAACAGATGTTGAGTTTCAAGTCTGTATTATACAATTTCCATGCGTAAGATAGGCGAGCCTGGGGTGGGAAGCGTAGTCAGCGGTATCGTATCTCGCTGGACAAGCTTGGAGTGGGAAGGCTGCTGGACACCGAGGATTTATTGCACATGAACTGTCTAGAAGAACGTTCGTGAATTGAGATTGCTGGGTTTATGTGCCACTATGGGGAAGAGGGGTGGGCCTGCAAGCAAATCGGCATTGAGAGTAAAGAGGCAGGTATGTTACTGATGTGTGGCCACTCTGTGAACTGAGATGATGGGGGCCCTGTAGTCTCTAAGTGAGAGATATCAAGAGTGCTTTTTTCGTAGTTACTTAATTAACGACACTGAAACTTTCTTTTACCGTTTCTCCATCACCAAACAAACAAATACATTAGTCTACACAGTAGATCCTTGATACCATATTATCCTGTAATAATACTACAGCCAGCAAAATAGAACATATTATTGCAAAAACATTTTTAAAACTGCTGTCCCGCAAAATAGTCAGGCTTATAAATTTATCACGGTGGTGTCACTGGATTGGGGTGGGAGGAGGATGATAAAGAGAAGGTTAGTATAAGAAAGTTAATTTCAGTTTAAACTAGAGGCGATGTCCATGCGGTGGGTGGATGGGCGGGTAGGAGGTAGGGAGGAAAGTTAACTTCACTGGGATAGTGAGGATTCCGACAACCGTAACTAAAGAAGATGACGATCGGACAACCTGCGGCGATGTACCAGCATCGCCATGCAATAACACATTGGCCGGCAGGTTATTATCTTTCCTTCCACTAAAACTTCTTTTCCTCATTTGCTAACCACTCACGTGTAAACAACTCTATGTTAAAGTAGTGATGTAGATAACAGTGCACTCGCCCTAATCTTTGCAGTCTACGTTACTGAATGAAATTTAGATATTGACCATGGAATTGTAAGCATATTATTATATACTGAGAAAATAATTTGCGATTACAAGGGGCCGGAGAGTCGTCTGTCCCGGGGCCTAGGCTGGCTCTCAGCGGCCCTGACAATGTCACAAAAAAATAAAATAAAATTGACCCTTAGATCTTATTACAAACTACATTTCTTGCACAGTTATAAACTGTAAAATAGGTTTTTATATTTTGTATTGGATGGCTGTAGCGCATTCTGATATATTTCACATGCTTATGTAATTATGTTTATATGCATAAGATGCAGCGTATGATGGATTTTATTTCAAAATTAAGCATACAAAATAAAAAAAATCTAAATAAAATGATTTTTTTCCTTACTATTTAGACTTTCAAAGGTAATTGTTGAATGTATGGTATCATTTGCTTTATGTAGATAATTGCTGGAGTTTACTTAATCATAGTTATGATGTTTTTGATCGCGATCAAGCCACTTGACCGGTCTGTTTATCTAATTATATTGTTGGTAATCAGTATATAATCATCAGTTTAGAATTAGATAATGGTAGTCATCTTAAATTTTATTGTAATTATTCCTTTTTCAAAAAAATACTAGTCTACTCATGATAATGTTGAAATGACGTCAGTAATAATTATAGTTTCAAGTGCTACCTATAGTTCATGATCATCATGTCAATGTTACAAGTTCGTGGTTCATTCGATCAAAAGTTACCACGAAATTGTATCACATACAAGTCCGTAATGTAACGAATAGCTCGGACCACTTCATATGTATTGCTGATGAAGGGCTCTGCGAATGTGGTCACACGGTTGCTGCTTTATAACTTTTTATATTGTAACTCTCTTTCATGTCTGTATATAAAAAAAGTCGTTCTCTCGCTCACTGTGCACAATGATTGCTGGTGGGGGGGGGGGGGAGGATAGTGTCGTCTGCTTGCTGTACAAAACGTCTGCTTCCGGCGTGTGTATCACGCAACTCGATCCCTCAAAAACCACAGTCGAGTTATATAAACTCCGTGATTAAAAACAATGGATTCTCAGTTCTCTGAGAAAATGCATACAGCATGTTCTCTGCTAATAACAGTCTCATAATTCTACGTGCAGATTAGGTTTAGGTTCATCAAATAGTTGACCGTTTCTTTATAGAATCAACTATATTTTATTGTTGATAAATGCCCCTGTACGTTAAATAAATATAATCAAAAATTCTTACCAACTTCTGTAAATCGTCATTGCCTCCTATGTGCGTAGCATTGAAGAAAATCTGCGGAACTGTCGATCTTCCTGTTCTCTGTTGTACAGATTCGCGAACAGACTTGGGATAAATATCCAGTCGAACATCTGTGTATGGTAAATTCAGTTCTTGCAGAGTACTTTTTGCACGCATGCAGTGAGGACAACCGAGGATTGAGTACACTAGAATCCTCCCTTGAAGATCCATCGGAGATATTTGAACGATACCTCTAACAAAACGTTTTGTACCGATCGCCACCAAAGGATCTGGACTCCTAAAGTAGTCAGTGACGGGACGAAACAAAAATTGAACGGGTTGTGTGAACGCGACGAAAGACCGCGCCCCTGTGCGCAAAACCGGAACAAAATTTTGAAGTGTCATGGTTAGTCTGTTTAGAATACTTCGAAACATTATGTTAGCGACGCAGCTACTGTGACTTTTCGAGTCTGCTTATGTTCTGGATTTCGGTCACTATGACTTGTATTAATGATAACATCTTTGCATGGGTGGGAGTTGTCTACCATGATTTAAGGGTTTTCCATCTGAGGTTGATCTGCGGGGTATTGCAAACCTGTAAACGTTTTTCGTTTTGTCGAAGTGGCCACAAAAAAAAGTAATAGCTTTTGTTGGAATAGAGCTTCGGATGTTTCCCGAGACCAACTCATGTAGTCATAAAAGTGGGAGGGCTGGGGGTGTCACAGATGACATTAATGACGTCTGTGAAAGGAGCGACAGCATTCTTCGCAGATTTTCCTCATTTACTAACCACTCACGTGTAAACAACTCTATATATATATATGTTCAAATAGTGGCGTAGTATATAGATCCTAGTGCACTTTAATTCTTGTCCTAATGTTTGCAGTCTATATTACGTTACTGAATGAAATGTAGATATTGATAATCGAATTATAAGCATATTATTATACACTTGGAAAATAATTTACAATTACAAGGGGCCTGGACAGGAGAGGTCGTCTGCCCCAGGGCCCATGCTGGCTCTTAGCGGCCCTGTCAGTCTCTTCTCCCTAAGGTACATATTCCAGAGCTGGACCAACAGTTTTGTGTGTGTCGTGTGTGTGTGTGTGGTGGGGGGGGGGAGGGGGCGCATTCAGATTCGGCCACCGTTGCTCAAAGTTTGCTATGCTAAATCCGGTTCGTCCAAACGTAGTAGTAACATTCAAAGACAGTGAAAGCTGCTTTGGGATTCATAGAGAAAAATATTAGAAAATATTCGGTAACAGTTTTTAATTACTTTTTGAATGGTGCACTCCAAACCATGACTAAGCACCATGATGTGCTTATAATAACTACGCATAGTAACATTGGAATGATTGAGATATATGCAAGTAAATCATTAAAGGAACAAAAGAGCATACTTGTGCTCTTGCTGTGCCTGTAAGGATTGAGTATGTATTCATGACCATATGTCGCCAATGCTAAATTATTATATTTATTCATCTGTCATGTTGGTAGTATTCCTTATGGAAAGAACATAAGCTACTGCTGCCTATATTTGTATATGTATGTATATGCATGCACACTTGTGCATATGTGTACACATTCTGTCTGTCAGTATGTGTAAAGAGACTGAAGTGTGATACCAAACTAAATTTAAAATTCTCATAACTGGCTCTCACACTATAACATTCATGCAGAAAAGCAATATAAGGACATAAGGCAGAAACCTTTTGATACATATAATGGCTAAAACTTTCGTATATTTAAAATTGTTCATAAATAAACACAATATTCAAGGATAATTATTTACAGAAGTTATCATTTACTCAGCTTTATATGGATTTATACACTTTAAACACCTTTGTATTTCCATTGTTTAGTCATCCACACACAAAATCCAAAGGGTTTTTTTTCTTTACAACTATAAGAAGCAAATTATTAGCATACAATGGAAACCCTTAAGTATCAATACAAAACAGCAGAAATATATGCAAAACATACAAAAACAAAACAGTTTATGAAAAAAGTGTTTGTAGTAAATAATGAAACGAAGTCTTTTCAAATATAAAGCAGTCTCTTGGTACCAGATATTGTTTGGTCACCTTCTGCTGCTTCACAGTTCTTTGTTTATGTACATGCCTACTTGCATGTATGTTTGTGCATCTGCTCTATGAGTCTTTACTGGTTTTGTTTTGTTTTCTGCTGCCGAAAAATACATTTTCTGAGATCTCAGTGGCGTAGGAAGATGCTTGGCTTTAGGGGAGTTGGGGACAACTTCCATGTTGACAGTGAACAATGTTCACATTCTTGTCCCTTCAGTATCTTTTCTGAGGGTCAGCTATCCCCCTGGTTCCTATGCTACTGCCTTTTAAACGTCAGGAAGTGCTTCTTCCTCCTTAACAATGCCAAGTTCGCGAAGAAAGGAGTACTCATCATTAAGGTATGCTTGATATTCCATCTTTTGCTTCTGTTCAATCTCCTCCTCTGTAAGGACCACATTTGGTGCAATCTAAATAATCAGAAAAAGGTCATCATCATTAACACTGCCACAAAGTCAAAAGCTTTGCTCAAACTCTTAACTGTATTACCAACATGAAACTAATGATTATCAGTTTGTGTCTTTATTATTGATGATTATGCTTTTTAGCTAACCCATCTTGCGTTAACATTTTACATTAAGTATTACTATGTGCTTGATATATGAATGGTGTAAGTTATGACTGAACACTTAATGCATTAAAATATTTAGTTGCATGGTCATGTGCGCATGAATGCACAAGAGAAGTGAAGAGAATTAAAAGTGATGAAAATAATAATAATAACGGAAATTTATATAGCGCATTTCCCTGCTTTACAGAAGTAAGTAAAATAAGTAAAACATATTGTAGGCATATTTTTTAGAAGAAAAAATGCCTCAAGAAAAATTATATGCAAATTTCTTGTTTAAAATGGCTGTTTTTACCAAAAGAGTGTGGGAAAATGTATTAAATTTAGTGCTGAATTTTTTTTTAAAAGTTCATTTTGTGCTGATTTCATGCCTTCGGATCCATCATAATAACTCACTTGGTTAATGTTCAGTGGAAAGTTTCAGTCTACTTATATATTGTGCCATCCAAACATTTATACAGTTATAAATAATCAATTAATCCCTCATATATTACTTACACCAGCCTTGCGCTTGGCCTCTTGTGCCATCTCCTGCTTTTCTTGCTCCCGATAATTCCATCGCTCAACCACAAATGCACGCCTCTTCACCTCTCGTTCAATGTAATTTGTCACACCATTCAGCTGGGATTTAAAAAATAAGATTTGGCAAAGAAACAGAACTTAATTAAAATATACAGCAACTCCATGTTTTTAAACAGCAGTATAATTCTTCACAGAATCTGGCCATCAAAGCAGCCAATCAAACAAGATTTATTCCTTAGGGTTTCTTTTTGTAAGTCCATCTATGTTCACATCCATCTAATTGAGAGGATCATTCAAAAAAGAGCAAACCTGATATGTCAAGTTTTTATTTCAACATTGCCCCATCTTTAGAACGGCTTCTTTTCTTTTCTGACTCATGGCCACATCATGATATTACAATCTGTTTTTGATAAAAATCAGACCTATTACCTCTCCAGGTGTGGGCTGACGAAGACTCCAGGGGACTTCCATGATGTGAAGCGTACCGGAGTTATCACCCACTGCCAGTAATTGCTGTTTTTCTGAAATGTATTGAATGCAGGACATTCTGGATCAAGGATGCTGAAGACAAGAAAGCTAATATTAACCAAAAACTTCTGGATTTTAATTTCTTTCTATATATATATATATATTTATATGTTGGCATTATAATAAACCAGATTTAAAATAGCATAAACTTTCCTTCCCTGATGACACATAAATAGTTAAGAAAAAAATACAATTCTGGTAGTAAAATTTCCTTCTTCAAGTACTCACCATGACATGACTATGTGGAGTTCATGCTACTAGCTACCTTAATTTCAGCTGTTCACTCCCGATTGGCCTGAACTGACTAATGCACAGGAAAAAGAAAAAGAACTCTTGGCACATGTGCTGAAAGAATGTCGGATGGAGAGACCATTGGATTGAAGGATCTGCCCCTTCCTGATTAGAGAATCCACCATGACCTAAGACTCCCAGGAAGTCATACATGTAACATGATGTTGTGCATGTGACACAATCAGAGGAGCTTCCAACTAGGACGCGCATCGTGAGAGAGTGTGTGTGTCGCCTTGCCATCATTATCATACAAAACAACCCGTCCTTCCCGTGCAGGCAGCTCTGCCAAGCCTGAGGCACCCACCACAAGGTCAGCATTTCCAAGACTTTGCAACCATTGGCTTGGTGGATCGACCTGGCAGTCTCCTTGGAGAAGGGCAGCGGACGGAGATAAACACTGAGCCGGGTGAGGTCCAAAATAAGTCTCCACCCCCACTTGGTTTTTGTACCAGTAACAGGATAGAGGAGCCTGCAGCGCCGTACCCTGGGGGACGTAGCGACCGATCGCAGGGAGGTCTGTTGGTAAAGGTTAAAGACCAACCTGAATGGTTGGCGTTTTGTGCAAATATCGATAGATATAGGCGATATAAAGCTAACCTGTAAATTGCAGCCTCTAAAGCCCATCCGTTAATTAATTATCTCCTATCAAAGTACGCGATTCACACCTGCGATCAACAAGCGCTATTAACAGTGTACTACGTCACACTAGTGCACCATTCACAACATTGACAGCAGTCAACACCAAACAGAGAGAGAAAGAACGAGCGACATAGTTGGGATTATTCGGACGTTAAAGTCTGCGTTTCTCATGCTAAAGTAGCAGTTTTTCAGAACCACGAGAAATACAGACTTTCAGCACCCAAATAACCCAAACTGTCGCTCATTCTCTCTCTGTTTGGTGTTGACGGTTGCCAATGTTGTGAATGGTGCACTAGCGTGACGTAGTACACTGTTAGCGGCGCTTGTTGATCGTAAGTGCGAATCGTAGCTGATAATTAATTAATGGATGGGTTTTGGAAGCTAAAATTTACAGGTTAGGTTTATATCGGTTAGGTTTATGCAGAGACTAAATAGAAAAATTCAGACAACACAGAATAGTAACCTACGTGTAATTTGATGTGGATAGATGTTGGTAATAGGTGCCGGAGACACACTCTGAGTGAGGCAGGGCTCATGTGTCTTGTCAAGCAGATCCCACACATCCACTGCACCATCTGCCTTTGAAATGTAAAACACTCCAGCACGTGTTGGTGACCACTTGCCACAGGTCAAATGCACAGATCCTGAAGCAGACTGCAGAATTGGGCCACTCTGCAGACACAAGCACACTGCATGTGCCTATTCCTTGGACATACTCATAAAAATCACTGGCATGGATTGGTGGTTTCCTCGATCACAAGACTTTTAAAATGGGATACTGACATAGTTTATCCCATTTTTTTAAACTCTGCAGCCTATGACTTATAGTAACAGTAAGCAAAAGCTGCACTGTTCCTGCAAAACTATGTGGGCAAATACCATAATAATAATGAGGATGTATATAATAACGCCTTTCCAAAAATTTGCTCAGAGTGCTTTACATAAATCATATTGACTAAATCATCAACAATCATGCACCCATATTCGCATATAACAAGCACGCTCACTTCTACAACATACAACATAACCAGCCTGAAGGCCAATTAGTCAATTGGTCAGCAGTGCTGTTTGTCACACAGGAAGCATCTGCAAGGAGGTGGATACCAGCAGTATGAACAGTAGTGTCTTCCAATATGGTCAATCACGTGATCGTGAGAGTACCCTATGCGTATGCCTACAGTGTAAGTGTTATCTCCACAAAGTGTGTGCAAGCAAGTGCTGAGCAGTAGACAACCCTGGTAACATAAACACTTTCCAAGGTCTGTCTATGCTTTATATGCCTTAGCATGGGGAATTTCTGATTCTCTCCCTTAAAGGTTAAAAAAGCTAGGCATCTAATGCAGACATGGCAAATTAATAACACAAAATTTGTATAGCGCATACTCACACTCCTAAGGAACATGCTCATAGCACTTAAGAGTAAGAACATGACATGGGCAATATACGAGGGACAGAAGAACAAACAAATAACATATATGAACTACAGAAAAATAAAGAACAGGACCGATGATGAAGTAACAAACAAACAAAAAAATGCACAAAATCCAAAGAGGAACCAAGTAAAAAGGACTGAGAGTATTGTGATTTTGCAAAAGGAAGACGAGCTGGTAAGTCGCAATAAGGAGTGGGGGGAAGGGTGTGAAAAAGTACTAGCATTGTGGGAACTGGTGTTAGGAGTAAGGATCGGTGCATTTTCAGTGCACATTTAAAGGATTCAATAGTGGGTAGGTGACGAATAGGGAACAGGAAAAAGTTCCGTTGTTTCGCTGCACAGTAACTAAAAATCCTGTGACCATGTGTTATTCTGGTGACAGGAATAGGAGACAGTCGTCAGACGAAGAGAGGAGTTGACTAGCTGTGACGTAAGGGAAGAGAAGTTCAGAAAAATAGGGCAGGAGCCAGCAAAAGAAATTAAAACACAGCACAGACAGTTTGTACTAAATGCGAGAACGGTTGAGTAGCCAGTGTGGAAAATGAAGGAGAGAAGTGACATGGTCCAGTTTCCTAGCTCTAGCACCAGACGTGCAGCGGAATTCTGTACTTTCTGGGGTTTATGAAGAAGGTATTCAGGACAGCCGGCAAGTATAACATCTGGCAGTCATCCTTTCATTCACAAGCAAACAAGTATCACTAAATTGTTAGGTTTTTTTGGTACAACTTACACTGACACCCTCCTTCCAAATAGTAAAATTCCATCCGCCAACACTGAGGAGAACTTCTTTCATGAATGGAGACCGCTCTAATGATACAACAGGGCCATCATGAGATGCATGATAGAAGCTTGGTTTTGGTGCTGAAAAGAGAACATGATTATGTATTGTAATGTCTTCACTGCAATTACTTAGTTGGAACTATCTCATTAAATGAAATTAACGAAATTAACTGTGACGCTTTTAACTAAGTTTAGTTCTATTTAAATAATTCCACAATAATCTTATTTAATTTCATTGAAATCAGTTTTAAGGGTAAGAATTAAGAATTCTGGCTTTGGCATACAGTGTAAATCTATGGTGCAGAAAATAAATCTCTTATGCAGCAGTGCTTAGATAGGCATTATGGACGGTTGGCAAAGTGAGGTGTGAAAAGCATGTTTGAGATATCAAATACAGACTTTCCAATATGTCTATGTCATATTTTAATATGTATACTTCACACCAGAAACATTTATAACTTAATCATATAATATTTTGTGTAAGTGTCACACTACTATTCTTGAACATTATTTTCAGATTAAGCAACTTAGGAGAATAGTTTTCAGAAAGTTTGATAAAATTTTGAACAAGGTTTCACACATGATGATGGTTATGTTTAAAAATAATTTCTACATTCATCAAAACATTTTTTAACATTTGTACATCTTTGATTAATAAACTTTACTGCTGCATAATATTTCAACACCACATAGGGTCCTTAAAATAATCTCCAATCAATAAGCAGTTCACATATTAGGTAAAACATGTCACAGTAAACTTTGAAAACACACTCTGCAACTTTCCAGTATCCTGATCTTTCTGTGGCATCCAGTCTCCATACACCACTTCTCCATCCTGCAATGTAATAAGAATATTAGTCTTAAATCTACTCTCTACACATCATATACATCATGCTATATCAACGCCATTTACAATTTTCCATGCCCCACCTCTGATGTGAGTTCCCCTTGTTCCTTTATTAACTTTCAACCTAGTATTCACATCCAAGTATCAATCCCCATTGTGGAATGCTACCCTAGTACCCCCCTAGCCTCTCTCAGCATGAAGCTTCTATCACTAGCTTTGTCAGATGCATAATGTACTTTATTCCACATCAATCTGCTTATTAGGAAATGCCTCAGTCAAATTAAAAAGAAAAGCAGCAGAAACTCACACAAATGATAAGGCAACTAAGTTATTGGTTGATAGACTGGACTGCTTCAACACAAAATTCCTCTTTAAAAAACAATGAAAATGCTAGATAATGCTCTTGAATGGAACTGTGGCATGATGATAATTTTAAATGAGATGATGCTGGTAAAATGGTGCTCTGCCTTTTCAGGAAGGACAAAAGAAATGAGGAATAATTTTTGTAAGACCTTACTGTCTATTAATCTCCTTGGTGGTCATTTGATAAGTTTTATTAATAGTAAGAAATGACTACCTCAGTTCCAATAAAGAGGTAAGTGCGAACAGCTTCCAGTGTTCGCTCTTTGCCTGAACTAGGCTTTGGAACACCTGCTGTAAAGCCACCAGTCATTGTTGTTGTATGATCTTTTTCTGTTGTGTCTCCTGCATATTGCACTGCAGAAAGTAGGAACATATTAAGTTTTGCAGTGTTAATCCTGTATCACATGACATTTACTCCACATCATCTAAAACAATTAAGAAATTACATATGTAGATGGGTTCTGCCTATGTTTAACTCTTCAGAATGTGAAGACCATAGAGATGATGATGATGATGATGATGATGATGATGATGATGATGATGATGATGTCCATTTATAATGTGCAGGTATCCATTCCAAAGAATGGTCATTGCGCAGCAAAAACAGAAGAGAAGAAAGAAATAAAACGACAGTCAAGTAAAAAATAATAAAGATAGAAGTGGTAAGAAATTCAATTCCAGTGATTGAAAGTGCTTAAACTCACATGATGATCGGTCACCTTGCCGCTCATGCAAAGAGAACTTGATAGGTGCATGGTCTCCACCAGGTTCAGACTTTGACAGATGCATCTGATCCATAAAACAAAACTCTGAGTGCAATTGTGAAGATGCAACACTTCAAAATTATACGATGGTTAGACATTTCATTTGTTAACTATTGCTAAATAAAAGTGTGAGACTTTTTACAGTAGTTCTGTGTGCATGCATGCATGCATGTGTATGTGCACGTGCATGTGAGACAGAGAGAGAGAAACCTGCCCTTTTTTTTAATCATTTGGATAAAAAGGGAATATGAAATGGTAAATATGGGCAAGTGGCGAGTGCTTTAAGTAAGAGTGCATGTGTCTCATGACATCTGTTTTATTTTTATTTGACATGTAATGGCATCATTAAGAGGATCCACAAGTATAAATTGTGAAAGTTGGTTTTTTTTTTCACTATTTTGTGTTTTGTTTTGCAGTACGGGTTGTGGAACCTGACAGTTTTCCTCTTTTTATGGTGTTAATCATTACCAGACTTAAGGTAACACAAGCAATAAGGTATTTTGACAAAAATTACAAATTTAAGATTGACATATATTCTGAATCTGGAACACCTCTTCTTTGTTTAGTTCTGAAAACTTCCTGAAAACCATTTGCTAATTGACCTTCTGTAGGTCATTTGTTTTAGACATTGACATTTAGGGCTTTGATCACATCAAGAATATATCTGAATAATAAGGCATGGATCCCACCACTTGAAAGTGCCGAATTCTACCTATCTAAGGGATGCAAACTTAACTACAAGTGGTAATTATATCTAATTTTACTGGAGTCTTTTTGTATACTTTCCACTTTTCTACACTGTTACCTTTTATTTATCATTATTGGTCTGATCTATCTTGGTCGTGATGCTAAGCATCATAAGTTCACATTATTATTATTATTATTATAAAGATGACGGATCTTCTCTCAGTTTAATGTTTTGTCTTATTTCAACTTTAATAACACCTTAACCAAGGAAGTCAGAGCTAAAAAAAAACTTGCAGGCTGTTTGTTTATGCATAGTTCTTTAAAATTATGCATGGAAATTTAGCTAGGATACATACATAAGCACTAATTAGTTACGGTGTAATTCTTTTCAATGCAATTTTCACTTCCTGTAAATTTTGTTACATAAAAAGTTGGAACAAATTCATAAAAAGTTAGTTATTAGAGACATTTTATGCACAACTTTAGAGGCATTGCAGGCAGTAACAAATAACAGATTTGTACTATGTAGTATGGTTATAATGCCATTAAATTCTATAATTTATTGTTTGATAGCTTTTGATTGTTTTCATGGCAACTAAGGGATATATATTCACACAAAATTTTTCTATTTCACCATTCTGAACATCCCCTATACATAACTGTCAAAAAGCACTGTACTAAAAAGTCACCAAGTAATGCCATATTCCCCCACCCTTAATCTATAGTCTTATGTTTACGGTGGAAATTATAAATTTAATGTGTCTTAATATATCTTCGTAAAATATATGTTAATCCTTTTGTTTGTTGAATTATGTTAATATTTATTATTATTTATTTCTTAAAATCAGATATTTGTGGTATTTTTCCTTATCTGAAAGCCACTGTAGTGTGTGTATCTTTGACGGTGTGAGTGAGAAAATGACTCCTTTTCTTTCTTTTTACTTATTTATTTATTTTGTAGTTGTCATAAAAACTTACCTTAAGCATAGGTTTCCAGGCGAGATCCAGATATTTAAATGTGGTAGGAATACCCATAGAAGCTTTTGGTCCTTTATCATCTTCCTTGGATTGTTGCGCTTTGGATGGGCGAGTGTCCCAGAACAATACACAGCTGTGATATTGAAATGCCATCAATATGATTCTCAATAACAAAGCTTTATTATTCATAAAAGGGAACCCAAGAGCCAAAAAGCAATTTCATACAGGGATTGTTAGGTAGTATCTATATACAGATGTGTGAGAACGAAAATGATTGGAATGTAGTGGAAACAATTTTCTGATATAATTACCAGATGCAGTTCATGTATTAGAGTACACACTTAAATTATTTGTTTCAGCTACACTCCCAAATCTAACAAGAGTATTCTTTGTTCAATATGTTTGTTGGCACTGCAGAGAGTGTATTTTCCCCTAAATCAAATACTCAAGTTCTCTCCTAACCACATTGTTAAAAACTTTGTAACTGTATGAGAATGCTACTTTCCACAGCCTTAAAAAACTTATATGGAATCTAACTTTCAGTATGGAATTTGTAGCCTAGTTGGTGGTATCTGCGTGAGTAATGACAATCGCTTGACATAAAACTGCATAATCACGATGTTAAGTATATACTGACAAGGTCTTTGTGTTACAAACAATAACTCACTTGTCTGTGGCACAAGTAATGAGCTGTACACACTGCAAGCTTTTATTCTCTAAAGGTACACCCATCCGGCTTACCTGAAAACAATTTACTAGTGGAGAATGTTTTCAAACTGACAAAAATATGAACAAGGGGTAACTTGGACAAGCTAAAATTCAAATCATTTGAAACAGTTTTAATGAAATGGCTGTACAAACTGACAAACATGATGCAATCTAATAAGAAAAAGAACTGGTAGTTTGGATAAAATTTTAAACATTTTGTAATCAAACGTTTACCTTAATATTTCCCTTGAACATGTATTGGAAACTATACTCACTGTCACATGATCCGGTATCCACTGGATGTCTGTAATAGAAGCCTTATGACCATGCTCTATGCTTGAAACTGCACAATACCGCACAATTGGAGTCTTCAGAGCATTGGGATCTTCAAAACCTGGCTGCAAAATAAAAACAATGGGTTTACTGATTTAATGGACTCCATTTATGACATTCTATACTTTCCTAAGTAAGCATAATTACTAATAAAACAGTTCACAAAAGCAGTTAATAACAATTACTTCATGATACTGTGATAGAAGCTGGCCAAGAGGCCAGCTGAAGGCCGATTGGCCAGTAGGGCGGCCAGTTAGCGGTGATTGGCTCCCGGGTTTGTTTTGGGGCCGGGAGGGCAGAGGGGAGCCACAAGAGAAGGATGGGGCGACACCCCTCAACCCCACCTTCCCCAGGTGGACGCAGCAGCGCTGCCCTCTGATACGGCCGGGCACCCCTGCCACTTTAGCCCTCCCGGGGACTATAAAAGGGAAGGGAGCTTGACGGAGAGAGACGAGAGAGAGAAAACGTGAGGACGCAAGCCAGCAGCCCGGCTGAAGTCCTTGATAAAGTTACAAATACTGTGTACTGTGTACAGCTGACTAGCAAGCGGTCGCCAGAATAAAAAGGTTTCATCAACCTACGGCACGCGTTGAGTGTGTTGTTGTGTGCCGTGTGGTAGGCCACCCTGTTACAATACTATCATTTTGTTTTCCTAATGTGCTGCGCTATGGTTGCTTACCAAAAAAAAAATGAGAAGAAAAGAAGCCATACCAAAACATTACTGCGTTTATGGCGATTTCCACCCCGAGGCTGTTTTAGTCTATCAGCATAAGCTGCAATATCCCATAATACAATCTGGCCATTGTAGCAGCCTCCTGCAATGATGTTCTGATCAGTAGGGCAGAATGTAAAACTAAATATGTCTTCTGGTGCCTCTAGGATCAGCTGAAAGACAAAACAGCCATGTTAAAGGCACATATCCATATTAAACCTAAATTAGAGGTAATTAAAAGCTGCTCTTGGATTAAAATATGCAATATTTCAACTAACATCCGAGATAAGGTACAAAAATAAAATGATGCAAGATATGTAACATAAAAACATTTCTCACCAAAACACAAGGTCATATATCATGCAATGGCCAATAAATAATGGTGCACATCTTATCTTTCAGCCATTTTAAGTATAGTACTAAAAAAAATCATAGCATAAATGTGTTAGCATAAAAAAATACAGGAAATAAGTACGTCACCCTCTGTATCTGAAAAGACCTGACATTTTAGCAAAGCTATACAAATTCCACAAAAAACAGATGGATGGGGAAATATCTTAAACAGAAGCACATGTGAACTCTCACCTGAGGATTTATGGGATCAACAAAACTCCAGATGAGGATGAGAGAAGGTGTCATTATGACCTTTGCAGCCTGATCAATACGCTCATCAAATGATAATCTTTCAGCTATGGACACAGCTACCACACCTGCAATATATAGAAATTACCATACATCATATCATAAAACTCCTCTTGCATTTCAAAATAAAAATCTACATTGCCCTGAAACATAATGACATAATTACAAGAGATATTAAATATAAATGGTTCTGTATGTGCTTAAATATCTGGATTCTTGTCACACTTGGATGCAGCTTGTGAGTAAAACTGGCAGTTATCAGTAAAGCATCAACAGGGGGTAGAATGTCAATTGGAAGACCGGTACACTTAGACCGGACAATAGCGGTTGTTTTCATTGCTGCAGACTGGTCGTTGGTGCTGAGCGATGAAAGCAGACAACGGGCGCGACAGTGTGGCGCTGTATGGTGGTCAGATTGATAGGTTACACATAGGCAAGGAGCGCGTAGCGACACCACGTGATATTAAGTTAACAGATGCACGATTGGTTAGTTAAAGAAATAGAAGTATTGTGAGAAAATGCGAGAGTGAGAGAAGCAATGGGAAGACTTCCACACCTGACCACGTGCCCGAAGAAAGGAGACAAGAAAAGGGGCTTTCGACTCGGAACGGGAGTTGGAAGGAGAGCGCAGAGGTGGAAGCATCGCCCACCAAGCAATTGGGAGAACGTGCATCTGATGTACATGCTTTCCCCTAGTCAGACCTATTCTCTGGCGTACAAGTAAAACCCGAACCCACGACAGTGTTGCGTTGATTATTGTGGTGAGACTGGGCAAGATACCCTCGTCCCACCCTGTTACATGCAGTTTGTCAAGCTAATGGGTTGGTAGCTCAGGGCTTTCGTCTTTTTCTTCCTTTTTTTGAGAAGAGGAATCATCCTGGCCTTCTTCCAACGCTGGGGTATTTGGCCTGCTTTCCATCTTCGGTTAAAGATGTCTATTATACGTTTGCTGGTGGCACAGTTACCAAGTGTTGTAGCATCTCATTTGTGATGTTGTTGGTGGGTTGGGCGATTTCTTCTTTTTTAGCTGCTTAAATGGCATTCGTCAGTGCCTGAAGTGATGTCTTTTGTCATGGAATCATGTGCATTAGCTGTTTGTTCCTTCTCTTCTGATTTCTTTTTGCAGGCTCGGAGGGATTATCATGACACTTTCTTGTGCATAGACTTGGGCAAATGCATAAACAACAATCTTCCCCGTTAGTGGCCTTCTTCTTCTGTCCCTTGGCAAGTGTGATCATCTGTCCTTTAACTTCTTCATCATTTAATGGTCTAGTGAGTCTCTGTAACCTGTTGGTGTCTCTTTCCATGTGAGCGCTTGTGGTCTTTCCTCTCCAGCTTCTTCTTTTCAGTTACAGTTTAGTTCTCAGGAACTTTGTTTTCTTATTCTGCAGCTTGATTCTGCTTTCTAAGCTAGGGTTAGTCTTGGCCTCCTCTCTTGCTTTGCTAAGCTTCTCCTGCACCATTTGTAGTTCACTTGTCCAGTATGGTGGGTAGTTCTTTTTCACACCTAGTGGAATGGTTTCTTTGGCTGCCTTGATGATTCTGTTTTTAAAATCTTTTGAAAAGATTGTTAATGTTTCTTCCTTCCACTTTAAGTGTCCCTATGGGCTCATTGGTGTGCATACTGAAGAGTTCCTATTGTGTCTTCTTGTAATTCCATCTTGCAACCTGATGGGGGTGGATTTGGTGCCATACTTCCTGAAGAAGTACTGGATGGTGATCACTTCCTCCTAGCTGTGCTTCCTCCTTTCTGCAGATTTTCTTATGGATGTCGTCCATGCAGAATGCCAGGTCTGATGTTATGTGCCTGCGGTATGAGTAGAAGGATGGTGTGTCAGTGGGGTCGATGTATAGGATTAGGTGTTTCTAACCTTGCCAAGCTTCTGTGTTTTCTCTTCACTTCTCTAGAATGTCATATCCACAGCTCTCAGATTAAATGTTGAAGTCTCCAACAAAGAGGAAGCCCCTTTCCAGGACCTGTACAGTGTCGAATGCTAGTGTCTTATCACTGGGGCAATGGCAGTTGACAACACTGATAATGATGTCTTGCACTGTTACCTTGACTTTGATGTAGTCCGTGTTGTTCATGTTTCTACTGTTTTTATTGACAATGACATTAAATGTGCCACATGTGTCACACCTTTTCACACACTCACCCACACACACACACACACAGAGCAAAAGACTAAACCTTTTATAGTAGGATGCCACTGGATACAGGTTATTGTTTTGTCCTTGCTAAACTGTAGGTCTGTGAAGGACTGGTACTCCTAGAAGGAAGACAATGACAATGAATGATAAATGATGAAGAATCAGTTTGGACTACAATAACAAAATTTGTTTTCTTACTCGGTGGTGTCAAAGAACATTCCAAAATTTAACAATAATAGCCCATCTGAAATGTTTTGTTTATACATATGTTTAGTAAGAAACAGAGAGAAATAACAAATGTGTAAAGTAGTCAAGAAAAGTTTTTCTTCACATCTGGCCTGTCTAATTGGTATTGCCCATTAGGACAAGCACAGAAGATTGGAAATCAGGAAACATTACCTTGAGATGATTATCTGCCTTGCTGCCAAAAGCATCATCTGCATCTCCCAGATTCACCCAGTCATCATAGAAAACATTCATGATAGCATTTTGCTGCAGTGCAAGATTAAACCTAAAAATCAAGAGATCACAAAAGACTTCAACATGCAAAACTGGTTATAACAGGAAAAATATGAATTGAATAACAAATAAATATTACCTTGAGGTTGCTACAGCCTAGGAATACAAACTCACAGCCTCTGTGTGTGTATATATATATATATACCATAAGGAGGAATTGGTATTTTACGCCAAGCCATCAACTAAGGCTTTATCACGGCAAGGCAGCCAGTCCTGTAAACAGATACCACATGCAGAGAAAGAAAAGTGTGCCTGAGTCGAGAGCTGAACCCAGGACAGCCAACCCTCGCTGTATTGGTGACAGGTGCTAACCGCTGCATCACTGGACCGCCATATGTACCATAAGATCACGGCTAACAATGTTGAATGTTCCCAGTAAAGTGGACCCATTGTCTGCATATTTGAGCAAGGTAACAAGAATGTACCTACCTTGGCTCCACCACTTTGAGAAAATAGAGAAAATCAGCTGAAATCTCAATTTCTTCCAGTTCCTTTTTAGAGAACTCGCGTGAATAATACTGAGTGTTGTTGTTTTTGGGATACTTCCAAACTGTTTGGACACCTTTGTTTATCTGCTGTGGTACTGCCTAAGATTTAAATACAGAAAACTCATACTGCAGGCAGAAGGTTAAAATACAATTTTGCAGTAGATAATAATCTGCATAAATTTGAAATAGGCCAAATAAATACATTTTTTTCTGTGTAAAACCTTAGAATATCTAAAAATTTCATCCAGTGCATGATACAGGAGCCATAATTAAATTATTTGCTGTCTCCATGTATGACTTAGAGAAAGAGAGAAAGCATTAAAACATGCAGAGAAAGTTTATGTACTAACATCACAGAATGCACATGCCAGCTTGTAAAAGAGACTAGTCAGAAATAATAATCAGGCCAGAATGAGTAATAAATTTTATTTTATGTTTATTCCTCTGTACATAGCTTATCTGTGTGTCTTTGTGTGGCATATACTTGGATATATATTAAGCCTTTACATAACTAAACTGTGTGGCTTATCTAGGGTTATCTTGTTGTGTAGCTCACCTGTACACCTTTTGTCAGCTCCATCTTCTTTAGATCAAAGCTCTTGTCTTCATATGGAAAGCACTCAACGGTGCCTTGTTTTGTATCACCTGAGTTCCTGTCTTTGAAAGTAACTGGTGCACCAAAGTACTTTCGCAGTCTTTTTATGGACATCTTCATCTGTTCAAAAAGCATTCTTGCAAATATAAGTTCAACAGGTACAGTTACCTCCAATTTTCACCCAGACAGAAATTTATGGCTAATAAGCACAGTGCACACCCACTTGTCATAACTTGGCCAATGTATGGCGTGATAAAAATTAGAAACCCTAAACCCTCTAAATGGTGGAATAATTATCTTATCCCTGGAAATAATCATACTCACTTTTTCTCTGTACTCTACCACATTCTCTTCCTCCACTTCCTTTTCACTGCCTTGTGAGATCCAGTCTTTAGGAGTTGGAGGCACATAAACATACTCCACTTCCTCCTCCAATTCTTCTTTTTCTTCCCCCTCTTTTACTTCTTCTGGAGGCTATGCATATACATGCCAGAATGAACGCAAAAATAACTACCATCCATTATCTCTAAAAAGCAACGTGTGCTTCTGGGCCATGTAAACCCCAAATAAGTAACAAGCACACAATTCCTCCATAGTAAATGCTATTTTAGACTTTAGAAGTTTCCTTTGAAGATAAGAGTAATGGAAGACATTTTTTTTCAGAGACCATACATTCAAAGGTAAAATACAACAAAAAGAAAAGATCTGCAGGCTATATACATAATACTTAACCTTTAGCCTTTAACCTGTTACTAAATCCAAAATGAAAAGACCCAGTTTCACAAAATGAAGCCAAGTGAAAAAGAGAAATGGAGACTGGCTGCATGCACAAATCTACAAATAAAGAGAATTTCCATCTATGCAGCCATATGTTCTCTGTGATAGAGATGCTAAGGCATAATGTACACAAATAGCAGGAAACTTTCTAATAGATGACAGTATCTGTGCAAAGAAAACAATACTTATCATGTAAATATAAGATTTAATTAAACAACTTGATGGCATCAATTCGGACATACACATGCACATGCACCTGTAACCAGTATTGTGCAAAATATCTATGTGCAAAATAGCTGTGCATGTTCATTATGCTAAAGTATTCCAAGTCCTTTAACAAAAAATTAAAACCTCACCACTAGGTGAATATATGCACTTAAGTCTAAGGGATACAAGTGTACTATACACTGCCAAATTTTTGTATGCATGCATTTGCACACACACACACACACACATTGGGAGAAGGGGCAATCACTGAAAAACAGAAGAAATATATGTGCTCAAAATACACTCACATTTACTGATAAATCAACTCAACCTCTCTGGCCCCTTCCCCCAGCACACTTCTTTCCCTCTCTCTCCATTCTTAAAATGGATTCGTAAAAAGTGTGAATAGGAAAGGCAGATAAAAAGCTTAAACCACCTGTGCACTATTCAATTTATATTGTGTTTGAGTAAAAAGCAATAACTTACAGCTTCATCATGAAAATCCTGGTTAAAATATATATCAACATTGTTTTCATTTTCCATGTGCATTTCAGCTAACGAGATATCAATAAAATTAGATATGACAGGCTTTTTCAGCTACTGAATTAAGTGATCGATGAACACTGCCATAATAGATATGTAAGAAATGAACAGCTATTGGAATAATTCTTAAATGTATTTCTTTATTTCCCAAGAAAAGAAGAATTGTACTTACATTCAGAATCAATTCCTTAGCTTCCTCTGTCAAGGCAATGTAGAAGTTTTGTCCATACTTGAATTCAGCATCATATACCACCAAAATCTCATCTGAGGGGTAATCCTGAAAATAGAGTAAACATTGCTGATGATTTTGCCATTTGAAAGTATCTGGCAAGTAACTTACAGGTAATTTTCAGGTCTACTTGAAAATTATACTTTAAATGGAGATACTATTAGTACTACTAATAAGAATAATAACTGAATTTGTAGAAAAAATTTTGTTGTGTGGAAGTGAATTCAATGTGCTGTGCACTAAAGAATACAAGCACATCAACCATTTAGCACACAACAAAGAAACATGAACAACAGCATACAGATGACAGTAGCAAATGGGATTGATGTGCATGGACGAAAATAGGGTATAGAGGAGTGAGCAGACAAATTTGTTGGGTTATGAAAAGTATTTCTGGAAGAGGTGAGTTTTGAGGCTGGGCTTGAAAGCTTCAAACGTAGACATACTCCAGAGAGAAAGGGCAGATAATTCCAGACAGAAGGAGAAGTGTCTGATGCATGGCACATAGAGAAGGTCAACACAAACAGATCAGAAAGACAGACATGGGTGGTAAGATAAGTATAAAAGCATCATTTTTGTATACTGGAAATCAAACCTATACCCATTAATCAAATACACATACATTTTATTCTATAATGAAATAATTTGATGAATTCGTATAAAAACATTAAAACATTTAAGAAACCTATAAAAACATTTGAGACACAAAATCTTGAAGAAATTCCAATTCTAAAACAAACAAAGATGAAATTACCAAAACGATATTTAAAATCCCTTTCTGAAAACAAGATTATAATATCTTACAATAATCTGAGACTTGAAGGGGTGAAAGTCACTTATCGCAGCACGGTTTCTCATGTCATCTAGGATCTCTTGCTTAGTGATGATCTTGATTGGATTATCAACTGTCACATCTTGATCACATACACAATGGAAGATTTCCTGGGTTTTGGAGGTCATAAAAAGAGGGGAGCACCCAGCTGGAATCCCGGCTGCAATTTATTTATTTATTTTTTTTTAGTTTCATGACTATTGCAAAATATACTTTAAAAATACTAATCAAACAAAGATTTAAGCACAGTTTTAAGAATAAGAATGAAATCACTGACACAAATGCTAACAATGCTTATTACTGTAATAATTCAGATACATAAAAGATAGACAGGTTGGTTAGTTGGTTGATTGATTGATTAAATAAATAATAATAATAATAATAATGAAGATTTTTATAGCGCATATTCACACTCATAGAGAGCATGCTCTTAACGCTTAAAACGAGGGAGACATGGACTAAATGGATACAACACGAGGGACGGAAGAATAAACGACAGTACTGACGACAAACAGAAAACAAAGATAGAAAACACAAAAAGGCACCAAGTAACAGGAGCGAAGAAAATAGTGATTCTGCAGAAAAAGATGGGTAGAAAAGTCGCAAGAGCGGGAGGGGGTAGGGTAAAAAGGACTAGCATTGTGTGGACTGTGTTAGGAGTAATGCTCAGGGAAGAAGTGCGTTTTCAGTGCTTATTTGAAGGATTCAATTGTAGGAAGGTGGCGGATATGGAAAGGGAGAGAGTTCCATTGTTTTGATGCACAGCAGCCAAAAATCCTATGACCATAGGTTGTTGTTCTGGTGACAGTAATAGTTAGGATACGGCCATCAGAGGAAGAGTGGAGTTGTCTGGCCGGAACGTAAGGGATGAGAAGTTCAGAGAAATAGTCAGGGAAGAAGCCTGCGAAGAAATTAAAACACAGCACAGACAATTTGTACTGGATGCGAGAACAGACGGGTAGCCAGTGTAGAGAACGAAGGAGAGGAGTAGCATGGTCCCGTTTCCTGGCTCTAAGCACCAGGTGTGCAGCGGAATTCTGTACTTTCTGGAGTCTCTGAATGAGGGATGAGGGGCAGCCTGCCAGCAAGGAGTTGCAGTAGTCAAGTCGAGAAAGAACAAACGCACAGACAAGAGTGTTGGTAGCGCGTGTAGAGAGAAAGTGACGGATGGCACTGATCTTACGAAGCTCATAATAGGCAGACTGACAGACAGCTGTAACATGTTTAGCGAGGGTCATGTCTGCAGTGACAATAGATCCCAGATTCCTAACAGGTGACGTGAAGGTAAAGTTGGTTTTGCCCACCTTAATGTGATTGGGCAGACTGATGAGCGAAGGTTGATGTCTTCTTTTATGGCAGAAGAGGGTTTCCGTTTTATCGTCATTTAGTTTAAGCTGATTTTGATTGATTGATTGATTGATTGATTGATTGATTGATTGATTGATTATGTCCACATGATAGGTTTTTATTTTATATTTCATATTATTATATTTAAAAAACAAATAAATCCCTCTTTAATCCCAAAACAAGAAATAAATGCATGGTGCATCATTATAAGGTTAGAATGATAAGAAACATAGCACAATATGGATGGCATGGATGGCATTCAATGAATGCAAATTTCCCAAACTGGTTTAATAAATATATGCTAGGTCAATCAAAGAAACTCATTCTAAGGCAAATTAGACTATTAAGAATGAACTTGTCTAATGCTGCAAGATTAAGAACAACATGCAGAAACCTTGTGCCTAAACCATTAATATGCATTTGCAGAGAAAAAGATATCACTGATACTGTAGTATATATCTTTATTTTTAAACGGCTGCATGGACTTAATTGTCTGAACAGTATGAAATTGTCAGTAATAGTATCAAAGCAAAACCACACTCTCTCTTGTAAGCACAACATTATAACGAATAAGATGTCTTTCAAGACCCACCTTCTTCCTTGACTCCTTCATCTAAAGGTTCAGGTACATGCTCAGGTTTTTTCTCTTCTTGGCCTGTTAATTTTCCTTTTTTTTGTTCTGAAAGAAAGATACAGCAAATGCTACATAGAGATGTTTTTAAGTGACATATTCTTCTCATGGTTGTGCAGACCACACACAGCAGGGACAAAGATGGGCTCTGGAAAAAGTAACAGAAAGCAATATCCACTTGGTCTGGACACCGTTTGGTAACTACAAAGACATAAGACATTTGACCTTGATCCAGGAGTACGTCTCACTTAATGAAAGGGGAGATACCAAGAAAGATACCTATTAAAACCATCAAAATGACAAAGAGCTAGACAGGCAGCACCAATGAATCAAACACCCCGATTGGTCGAGGATCACTTAACAGAATCAAAAGCAACTACAACTCTGCTATCAAGCTCTTTCCTTGAGCATCATGAAGCCTCTATTGTTGACTGAGCCTCCTCCAGGGCCATAACATAAGCAGCAGGAAGGTTGGTGATTTGCCAATCTTGTTTGGGATCCTGTGAGCATCAAACACACGCAAGTAAGGGGAAATTCCTCTAAGCATGGTATTTCATTTGTCACGAACCGGCTGGTTCAAGGCCAGAGCAAAATGGTCGAGTTCTAAATTTAAGTAAAAGTAGGACCTTCAGCAATACTAAGCGGTGAGGGAACAATAGAGTTAAGTGTGTTTTTACAACCCAGGGTCGACCACTAGTATCAGTAGGGCCTGGGAACGGGCCGGTTAGGCAAGAACGGACCCTAGTATCGCCTAGGGGGTAGACCGCTAATTGAGAGCCCAGCGCACCTAGCCCGGACAATGGCGGTTGTTTTCCTTGCAGTAGACGAGCCGTCTGTGACGAGCGAAGAAGGCAGACGATGGGGCGCGGTAAAGTGGTTATTAGGCAAGGGTTATGATAGGTTATGCAGTGACCAGCGAGAGTGTATGGCAGACCACGTGGGTAACCTGTAGACCGATGCACGATTGGCTAGTAAAGAAGCGCGTGTGTCGCGAGGAAATGCGAGAGTGCAAGAGCCAATGGGAAGCCTCTGACACACCTGACCACGTGGACGCTGAGAAGAGACAAGGAAAGAGGCTTTTTCGCTCCAACCCTCGAAGGAGGTAGATGTGTGTACCGCCAGGTGGGTGCCGGGTACAAGAGATCGGCGTTGGTCCATCTCTATCTACAGTGGCCTGTATTTCCACCAGCTAGTACCACTCGGGTCTAGTGGTGTGATAATAAGGTCACGAAGACAGCCTGACAGGGAGAGGAAGAACGCCCGCTCTGAGTCGAGAGCGTATGCAGCCGCGTGAGTGAAGGCGACGGGTCTCAAGAGACGGAACTACACCTGTCGTACGTTCCAGAGGTCTGGGGACGGGGTTCCCGGGGAATCAGGCCAAAGAGGCAGCCAGAGCCACGGCGGAAGAGGGCGACACAAGTCGTCAAGAATACAGCGTGTGTTCAGTGGACCATCCCAGTGTGAAGGGCTGAAGCAGTTCAAGAAGTGGTTTCAAGGACTGGTGGTCAGAGAACGGACTACGGGTCCGTGTCGTATGTATTTTAAGTGTAAACATCTGATGTTGTTTGTGTATGAGCGGGAGTAACAACTCTCAACAGATCTTTGTACCTATATGGAATGTCACTATATTATCCTATGATCTTTTAGTGTGCTCAATCTGATTTTACTTTGTGTGTAATTATAATTTTATATGGTTTCCAACCTTGTCTGTTGGTTGTGTGCACACGTGGGAAAACGTAGTTGTAATACGTAAGCGTGTGGAAGGTGCGAACCACGGGTGATTTGGTGTGAGGGGCTTACAGTGGGTACAGCGAGCCAGCAGAGTCCCATCCCCCTCGGGCTGGTTAGCCCAGATCCTCTTATCCGTGGTAATTAATTCGTCACAAATGGGGGCTCGAGCCAGGGATATGAACGTATGTTGGGGAGCAGTTTAGAGTAAGATCATAGAAGAGATCGAAAGTGCGAGAGCGCGTTGTGTCACGTCAGTCGTCTCGTGCTGTGGCGTCAATGTCTATGCAGACATCCTTTTGTTGTAACATTTTCATGATACTGTTTGATTGATGCATTGCATAATTGCTTTTTTGATTGTTAACTGAATTGTTGACATTGATTTTGTTGTGCTAAGATTAGCCTAACTTGTTGTGCATATGATTACAATCGTGCATCGGTTAACACTGGTAGCTGCTACACCCCTTAGTATTTGGCCGCGAGAATAGTCTGCTAGCTAGAGAGAAGGTAAACCAGAATCGCGGTAAGGAAGATCTTGGGATCACGATAAAACAGATAAGATGGAGAGGGAATTTTGTTTAACAGAACGAGAAAAGAAAAAGGAACTTAAAGAAGAGGGCGAGCAAGAGTTCGGGCTCTCTGGGAAGGATTTGCTAGACTACGTAGAGCGCCAGATAAAGGTCTGGTGTGAGGCGAAAGAGCGCGAGAAGGCAAGAGAAAGGGAAGCGCTCGAGAGAGAAAAGGCACGAGAAAGGGAAGCGCTAGAGAAAGAGAGAGATCGGGAGTTTCAGTTGGAGATGCGCAAGTTAAGTCTCCAACCAGGCAAGGGCGGAACAAGCGATCATGAATCAGATGGGGAAGGTAGCAGGTCTAGCAGATCAGAAGGTAGAAGGTTTCAGATTAACTTAGCACCTTTTGATGAGAAACGGGATGACATAGAAGCATATGTCACGATGTTTGAAAAGTTAGCAAGGGCTAACCACCTTCCCGAGAATGATTGGGGCCTCCAGCTAGCCGCCTTATTGCAAGGCTCCGCGAAAGACGTCTGTAATGGGTTGTCAGACGAAGAAACCCAAGACTTCTACATCCTTAAGAAGGCGTTATATCGCCGGTATGAGTTAACCGCACACTCTTACCGTGAGAAGTTTAGGAAAGCCAGCAAAGACCCGGAAGAGACGCATACGCAGTACCACCGTCGCGTTTGTCGGTACTTTGACAAGTGGATGGAACTCGCCGGAGCAAGTCAAACAGATTATGCTAGTATTAGACAGGAGTTGGCGAAAGAAGTAATATTAAGCGGGTACCGGCCTGACTTGGGTCGACACTTGATGACCGCGGGGCTCTCTAGCTTAGACGAAATAAGCTTGGCCGCGGAGAGGTTCGATGAAGCCCGAAAATTTTATAAGCCGGACAGCTATGGGAGGGACCGGCCCAAAGCACCAATCCGTACAGGAGGTAGTCAGCGAAGCAGTGACCAAAATGATCGTTCCAAAACCCCAGCTGTCGAACAGGCAAGCAGCACTCCTGCCCCCGGCGTATCCGAGAACGACGCGACTGGGCAGCGACGGGCGAGGAATCCGCCCACCTGTTTTAGTTGCCATAAGGTAGGTCACGTGGCGCGAGACTGTCGCAAGGGTAAGGTGGGGACAGTTAACGCGGTATCGACCCCAGAGGGACTGAAACCCAACGTGACGGCAGGTCGAGTGAACGGTCAGGAATGCGCCATCCTACTCGATTCCGGGTGTGACCTACCCGCCATCGTACACCGTAAATTCGTGCGTAGCGAGGACCTTACCGGAGGCGCGGTGCAAGCCAAGTTTGCCGACAGTTCGTCCGCCACGCTCCCTCTAGCCTATGTAAAAGTAGAAAGTAAGTTTGTAACAGGGAGAATTGAGGCAGCGGTGCTAGAGCACCCGACACACGATTTTATTTTGGGCTGCCGTTATGTATGGCCGTGCCCGAACCTCAGTGCGCAAGGCGGGGGGGAGCCGTTCGTAGTGGCGGCGGTGGTAGCCGAAGAAACGGAACCTGGGGTCGGGGCCGCAGACACCCTCCCTAATTTCCCCACCGTGCCATCAGAGACTTACGCTGATGTAAGCATAAACCCTGACCTGTCAGAAACCCAACGAGAGGAGATTAGAACCCAGCTGGCCTCCTTTTCTGACACACTGACCGACAAGCCAGGGCTGACGACACTGACGGAATTCACCCTAAAGCTGACGACCGACACCCCAATCCGATTGAAGCCCTACCCCCTCCCCCACGCCAAGTTAGAGACAGTGAGTGCTGAAATCCAAGAGATGCTAAAGCTGGGTGTGATTGAAAGGGCAGAGGGTGCTTATAGTTCTCCGATCGTCCTGGTTAAAAAGAAAGACGGCAGCCATCGGTTCTGTGTTGACTATAGGAAGCTCAACCAAGTCACAGAGTTCATCGCAGAACCGCTACCTGACCCTGACACAATCTTTGCAAAACTCGCCAAAGCTAAGTTCTTTACCAAAATTGACTTAGCTAAAGGTTACTGGCAGATTCCGGTTAGACCAGAGGATAGACCTAAACTAGCGTTTGTCTCCCCCATCGGATGTTTCCAGTGGAGGGTTATGCCTTTTGGGGTGCAGAACGCACCGAGTGTTTTTACTCGCATGATGCGGCAGCTATTAGAACCCTTGGAAGGAAGAGGCGTTCATAACTTTATGGACGATCTGTTGCTAGCGACGGAGACGTGGGAAGAACACGTCCAGCTGCTAGTTGACGTATTAAGCCGGATAAAAGCAGTTAACTTGACGGCGCGGCCAACTAAATGTGAGATCGGTTACAACTCGCTTGACTTCTTAGGCCATACAGTGAGCCAAGGTGCGATCGCGCCTGCGGGCAGTAAAGTGGCGCAACTCTTGGACGCCGCGCGCCCAGTGAACAAAACACAAGTGCGAAGTTTCTTAGGATTAGCAGGGTTTTATAGACGCTATATCGCTAACTTTAGTGCAATAGCGTGCCCGCTGACTGATCTAACCAAGAAAGACCAACCGACGAAGGTACGATGGACGGACGCATGCGAAAAGGCTTTCGTGACTCTAAAACAGCGTTTGGCATCGGGTGTCATCACCAAATTGCCTGATCTGACACGACCGTTTATTTTGCGTACTGACGCGAGTGACAGAGGCGTAGGTGCAGTACTCCTGCAAGACCACGACGGGACTAAGCACCCGGTGGCCTTCGCAAGCAGGAAATTATCCAAAACAGAACAAACGTATTCTGTCACGGAGAAGGAATGCCTAGCCCTCGTGTGGGCATTGTCAAAGTTTGAGCAGTATTTGTACGGGAGGGACTTCTTGCTCGAGTGTGACCATCAGCCTCTAGCTTTTCTGAGCCAGGCGAAACACTCGAATGGCCGATTGATGAGATGGTCATTGTTCCTGCAACAGTACCACGCCCATATTCGCTACATCCCAGGGAAGGAGAATGTGGGGGCTGACTTCATGAGTAGGAGCCTACCATGTGAAGTCATTGGAGTAGACAGAATTCCCCTGTAGATTATAGCCTAGAAAGGGGGAGGAAGGTTAGTCGAGTCGCATGTGTATGCATGACATGCTATGCGTTAGGCTATGAGTTTAATTGATGATTTGTGTTTTATGATGTATGCTATGTTTTTGCCAAGCGTTTTGGTTAGAAGGGCCTGTGTGAATGGAAGTAGCCTGTATGGCTAGAAGAAAGCCTGTATGGCTGGAAGGAACCTGGGTGTTTGATAGATATGTGGACGTTAACTTTTGAGCTCTTGTTGATTGTGGGACCCTCTTTTTGAATTAGGCAGGATGTGTTGAATAATATGTACCCTGTGAGGATTTATGGAATAGGGTGTAGTCGGAAGTGATTTAAAGATCGTATGAGAAGTTAATGACGTAAGGTCGTTTTAAGATCGCGCCATTTTGTTCTGGCCTGAGTTTAAGCAAAACCCCAGGGTTTGCTCTTGAGCATGGGAGTGTCACGAACCGGCTGGTTCAAGGCCAGAGCAAAATGGTCGAGTTCTAAATTTAAGTAAAAGTAGGACCTTCAGCAATACTAACCGGTGAGGGAACAATAGAGTTAAGTGTGTTTTTACAACCCAGGGTCGACCGCTAGTATCAGTAGGGCCTGGGAACGGGCCGGTTAGGCAAGAACGGACCCTAGTATCGCCTAGGGGGTAGACCGCTAATTGAGAGCCCAGCGCACCTAGCCCGGACAATGGCGGTTGTGTTTCCTTGCAGTAGACGAGCCGTCTGTGACGAGCGAAGAAGGCAGACGATGGGGCGCGGTAAAGTGGTTATTAGGCAAGGGTTATGATAGGTTATGCAGTGACCAGCGAGAGTGTATGGCAGACCACGTGGGTAACCTGTAGACCGATGCACGATTGGCTAGTAAAGAAGCGCGTGTGTCGCGAGGAAATGCGAGAGTGCAAGAGCCAATGGGAAGCCTCTGACACACCTGACCACGTGGACGCTGAGAAGAGACAAGGAAAGAGGCTTTTTCGCTCCAACCCTCGAAGGAGGTAGATGTGTGTACCGCCAGGTGGGTGCCGGGTACAAGAGATCGGCGTTGGTCCATCTCTATCTACAGTGGCCTGTATTTCCACCAGCTAGTACCACTCGGGTCTAGTGGTGTGATAATAAGGTCACGAAGACAGCCTGACAGGGAGAGGAAGAACGCCCGCTCTGAGTCGAGAGCGTATGCAGCCGCGTGAGTGAAGGCGACGGGTCTCAAGAGACGGAACTACACCTGTCGTACGTTCCAGAGGTCTGGGGACGGGGTTCCCGGGGAATCAGGCCAAAGAGGCAGCCAGAGCCACGGCGGAAGAGGGCGACACAAGTCGTCAAGAATACAGCGTGTGTTCAGTGGACCATCCCAGTGTGAAGGGCTGAAGCAGTTCAAGAAGTGGTTTCAAGGACTGGTGGTCAGAGAACGGACTACGGGTCCGTGTCGTATGTATTTTAAGTGTAAACATCTGATGTTGTTTGTGTATGAGCGGGAGTAACAACTCTCAACAGATCTTTGTACCTATATGGAATGTCACTATATTATCCTATGATCTTTTAGTGTGCTCAATCTGATTTTACTTTGTGTGTAATTATAATTTTATATGGTTTCCAACCTTGTCTGTTGGTTGTGTGTGCACACGTGGGAAAACGTAGTTGTAATACGTAAGCGTGTGGAAGGTGCGAACCACGGGTGATTTGGTGTGAGGGGCTTACAGTGGGTACAGCGAGCCAGCAGAGAGTCCCATCCCCCTCGGGCTGGTTAGCCCAGATCCTCTTATCCGTGGTAATTAATTCGTCACATCATTATCAGTGGCACAACTACCATGGTAGCTATCTATATATTAATATATTAGTCACCCTCTACAATCCACCTTGCTGTCTCCGTTTTTCCACTCTAAATCGTCTAACTGTCTCGGCCGTTTCAAGCGTAAATCACACTGATTCTGCCCCTTTTCCTACTATGTGGACTTGAGCTCGATCTGCAATTCTTTGCCTTACAATGTTAGACACAACTCATTTATCTCATGCTTCAGATTAGTCTTTAAAATGTACCTGTTTGAAAGGTATTACTTGTAAATGGGGCACAATCTAGTATTGTTTTGTTTGAATATAGTTATTGTCATGGCAGGAAGGTAAGATGTTCTTCTAGTTTTATTAAAGGAGTGCATGGGGGGAGGGGGCTCAAAGTATAATAGAACAGCCACCTTAAAAATGTTGATCATAGAGTAAACAGTTGAGGCATTATCAGCCCCGAAAGATGATCAAACAAAACTTAACCAACATTGAAACAACAACTAGAAATAACAAAAGGTGTCACCATCTATACATTATGATAGTAAGTGGCCAAAGGAATGAATGCATGATAATACACCGTCACTGGAATGGAAACAGCAAGAATTGATAACAATACAGAGCCATCAGACTAATACAGTAATAGATGTCTCCAGCCTCTCTGTTAAAAGACTTAAAAATTGTCTTTAAAAAAAACCACGACAATTTCTTCGTTGCATCATTGCCCAAGATCTATAACTAGAGTATTTGGACAACTTATCAAAATTTAGATTGAGAGCTAGAGTAATCTTTAGAGCTGACAAAAGAACAGGCCGACGTCAAAAAAAAAAAAGTTTATAGAATTTAGCAGATTTATTGCTATAAAAGTATGCATCATAATAAAAGAAAATATTGATCTCTTCCACAACTTTGTCGGCATCTTAAAAGAGTTGGTGTAAGACTCACTTGCTGAAGCTGATTTTGGTTTCTTTTTAGCTGACATAATGTTTGATCGAAGATCGTGATAAACAATAGAAGATGGGGCGGATCGTGACTGGGGACGAATAGCGTTTTGTGTTTGATGACGCAAATATATCGATCGAATGACGTCACTTTTAAAAGTTAGATATATATATATACATAGAAATAGAGAGAGAGAGTGTGTAACGAAAGAGTATATCTATACAAAGAGAGAATATATATATAGATCGAAAGAGAGGATGTGTGCGTACGTATTTTGTAAAAATCGGGATAGCGTCTACTAAACAAACTTTAGTTTTTTGAAGATGTGATCTCTGGAAGAGCGGATCAGGGTGAAGCACGCAAGACGTGAATATTAAAGGGCTATACGTACTTCGACAGCTGTGGTGATAAAGTTATCTTAAAATGATTAGACCTTTAACGTCATATGGAAGAAGCCATGACGCAAATTTTCTTGTATCCAAATTTTCTTTTATTCTGACTGGATGCACACACACGTGCTGTTCCATTCACGACACACGTACACGCGCGCGCATACAGGCACGCACAGAAAGAGATCAACAACCACAGATGTTAGGATTGTACACTGTGTAGGCCTCAATAAGTCTTGCGAAAAAAAAAATTACAGCACCGGCGAGAGGTCTTTCCCATAACACCATGTCGACTTTAGAAGGGCATTTGATGGAATCTATAGCACGTGGGATATGTGACGCGAAAATTCAGCATCCAAGAAAGTCTCATTCAAGTCACGGAAGCGCCGTACAACACGAGCTCAACGGGCGCGGTGCCACTAGACACCCAAATGGGAGCTTCACACCTCCAGTTCCCTTGACGACTGGCCTATGCAACTTCCCTTTGCAGACGACATCGATCTGACACAAGTCCGTGTTCCGATAGGAGGCACCAACAGCGAACTTAATTAAGACCTTCCAACAAACTACACGTACAGCAATGCGACTGTTTGTGGAATGGAGGTAATTAAGGGCTAAGCAGAGACACACACGAACAGAGCACAAGTCGACTAGGTCTACATACAGCTTATTTAAGTACTGGGCAGCCGCCCTTTCCAATGATGGCAGCTCCAGAGACAATTGGGTCATCGTGAAAGTTTCTTCTACTGTTTTGAAATGTCACCTTAAAAGTATACGCAGCTCGATCGAAATGAACATCATTATATTTATACACTTCACAGTCTTGCCAATATAATGAATTAAATTCCATGTCTGGAGCCAACAAATGTACACGGATTATATCCAGACATATATGTTTTAGAAACTGAATCTAAGCAATTCCACAGATCTGTAGGTTCTGTAGTGATTATAATTATAGTCTTTTCACATGACTCTCACGCAGTCCTACGGTCAACTGCACTTTTGTGGGTGTAGCATTCGAGACCCATTTTTTTCCTAAGTATAATTTTGTAAGAAAAATAACAATACAGACACACATCAGCTAACAGAACTTAGTACACTAGATCAGCAGCATTAACAAGTAGAAGTGCACTTTCTGGCCCTGGTTTGATGTCATTTTTATTTTAAATATTAAGATACATCCCAAATAATGGCTGAAAGGTCATTATTAATCTACTATAATAAAAAGCATTAAGTTGCAGAAATATCTTTTGTTTACATTTCATATACATAAAAAATTAAACATTTTAAGGAATTAATTAATTTACATTTGTTAATACAGGATAAGAATGCAACTTGTGTGTGAAATAACTGTAAAAGGCAATCTGCACATTTAAACATCCTCTCATTATTTCGCAGAGCATGTACTGTTTAGTGATGACAATTACTTCCGAATGGATACCTGCGCATTACAAATGGACATCATCATCATCATCATCATCATCAATTATGTTAGACCTATACGAGATCACCAGTTTGTCTAGAAATTAATTTAAAAAATTTTTATGGCATTTTCCCTGAAATTTTATTAGTGTTTACAAATTAATGTTCCATAATCAGTTCAGAATACACTTATGCATATAAGTATACTAATATTTACAAAAAATGAAGTCAGAATGAAAAAAATCTGCATGCAGGTATTTTTGAACTCTCCCTGGACCCCCCCCACCCACCCACCGGGTAACCTGCCGGTCCCAAGCCCGGATGAAGGATTGGGCATGGGGTTAGCAACCCCACCCTGTAAAACCACCCTTGCTACAGAAACTACAACTACACCATTACCACAACGAGAGCCTGGGCGGGAAGATCCCTCTTGGGAGGGGCCTATGACGCGTGCTGCCGAAAGCCTTCGGGAAGTCAGCTCGCCGACGTATCTTCTCATTGCCAAGGCAAAAACCAGGATGGGGACCTGGAACATCATAACCCTATATGAGAGAGGGAAATCAGCTCAGGTAGCCCAAGAGACGAAGAGTTATGGCATCAAGCTCCTTGGCCTGTGCGAGACCAGGTGGAACGGCAGTGGTCAGACCAGACTCTCGTCAGGGGAGACTATCATCTACTCTGGATATGAAGACCCTGACCATGACCACTCACAAGGAGTAGCAGTACTGATGACACAGGAGGCTGCAAGGGCACTAATAGCATGGGAACCAGTTTCCCCATGACTCATGTCAGCTCGGTTCAACTCCAAAGGAAGAAAGATCACCATCATCCAGTGCTATGCACCTACCAACGCAGCAAAAGAAGAGGAGAAGGAGGACTTTTACAACTCCCTACAAGCGCTGGTTGATCGTACTCCAAGACGAGACCCGAAGATCATCATGGGCGACATGAATGCCAAAGTTGGAGATGACAACACGGACAAAGAACACATAATGGGAAAGCGCGGTGTGGGCAACTGCAATGAGAATGGTGAGCTGTTCACAGACTTCTGCTTGTTCAATTACCTCTTAAAATCGGAGGCACAGTCTTTCCTCACAAAGAGATTCACAAGACCACCTGGACTTTACTAGATGGAAATACAGAAAACCAGATCGATCACATCACCATTAATCGACAGTTTAGAAGAAGTCTGCTGGATGTCAGGGTAAGGCATGGTGCAGATGCAGCCTCAGACCACCACCTGTTTGTAGCAACTTTGAAGATAAAGCTGAGGTCCTTTCATGAAACATCAGACAGACCGCACCACAAATTCAACGTGCAGTTTCTTAGAGATCACAGGAAGCAAGAAGAGTTCAACTGGGAAGTCAAAAACAGGTTTAAGGCACTGGAGGGACTCTTTGAAGAAACAGTGGCCAACCACTGGACAGGATTACAGGAGACCTGGAAGGCTGCCTGCACACGTGTTCTGGGAAAGAAACAGAAACAACCCAAGGAATGGCTGACCCTAGGGACCTGGAAAAAGAGGAAAGGAAAGAGCTGAAGCAGAAGATCAACCAGTGTCAAGACCAGCAGGATAAAGAAAAGCTCAGAGCAAAGTACTGGGCGATGAACCGAGAAGTGAAGAAGAGTGCAAGAGGTGACAAGAGACAGTTCGCACACAGGATGACAGAAGAGGTAGAACAAGCAGCTGGGCAAAATAACATGAAAAGACTATATGAAATTACAAGAACTCTGTCAGGAAGGAAAAACATCAATGCATGCAGGTCAGTAAAGAATAAAAATGGCAACGTAATTACTGGGGATGCAGAACAAAGATCTCGCTGGGCAGAACATTTTAAAGAAATACTGAACCGGCCACCACCAGCAACAATTTTGGACATTGCCCCAGCCACCGAGCAACTCCAGGTGAACACCAACCCCCCAACCAAGGCAGAAATCATCAAAGCCATCAAGTCTCTGAAAAATGGTAAGGCGGCAGGCCCAGACAGCATTCCTGCAGAGGCACTCAAGGCAGACCCAACAGCCGCAGCAGAGATGCTACACCCCCTGCTGCAGAAAATTTGGAACCAGGAGCAAGTTCCAGCAGACTGGAAACTTGGCTATCTGGTAAAGCTACCCAAGAAAGGTGACCTGACCCAGCACAGCAACTGGCGTGGGATTATGCTACTGTCCATTCCCAGCAAGGTGCTGACCAGAATCATCCTGGACAGACTGAAGAATGCCCTAGACAAGAGACTGCGGCAAGAGCAGGCAGGCTTTCGGCAGGGTAGATCATGCACAGACCATATCTCTACACTGCGAATCATTATTGAACAGTCCATCGAATGGCAGTCCCCACTCTACATGACATTTGTGGATTTTGAGAAGGCATTTGACTCCATAGGCAGAGAGACCATCTGGAAGTTGATGCAGCACTACGGATTTCCATCAAAGTTCATTGCCATCATCCAACAGCGGTTTATAGACTCGACATGCTAGGTGATCAACAATGGAAAGCTGACGGACCCGTTTGCAGTGAGGACTGGAGTAAGGCAAGGCTGCATGCTCTCGCTGACAATCTTCCTGATCGTCATAGACTGGATCATGAGAAGAACAACCTCTAACAGCAACACAGGCATTCAATGGACCTTTGTCATGCAACTTGAGGATCTCTACTTTGCAGACGACGTCAGCCTGTTGTCCCACAAGCAACAACATGCACAGGCAAAGCTCACTCGGCTCTCAGAAGAAGCAGCGACAACTGGCCTGACAATCAACATCAAGAAGACAGAGGTAATGTGAATCAACAGCAGGCAAGAAGCCCCACTTCAACTACACGGGGAATGCATTACAGAGACTGACCGCTTCACCTACCTAGGCAGCATAGTCACCAAGGATGGAGGTGCAGATGAAGGTGTAAGAAGCAGAATAAATAAAGCCAGGCAAGCATTCCACATCCTGCGACCCATCTGGAATTCCAAGGCATTATCTTGGCACACCAAGATCCGCATCTTTCATACAAACGTAAAATCTGTCCTTCAAAATGGGTCTGAGACATGGCGTGTGACAAACACCATCACCAACAAGATTCAAAATTCATCAACAGATGTCTGCGCCACATTTTCAACATCAGATGGCCTGAGAAATCTCCAATGCCTACCTGTGGGAGACAGCCAACCAAAAACCTGCCAGCCAAGACATCAAGAAGCGAAAGTGGGGCTGGATCGGTCACACCCTGCAAAAGCCGGCAGAAAATCTAACATGAAAAGCTCTGGACTGGAACCCACAGGGGAGGCGCACGGTTGGGAGACCCAGACAGATGTGGAGAAGATCGGTCCACGGCAAGGCGTAGGCAGCTAGAATGACATGGGCCCAACTGGGGAGAGAGGCCCAGAACCCGGTTCGCTGGTGTGGTGTAGTTGCGGCCCTATGCTCCACTGGGGGCGAAAAGGAATAATAATAAGAAGAAGGTATTTTTGAATACAGTTTAAATTTCTTAGGCTTAATTTTGTTATGAAAATAGAGGTGCTGATTTTTTTTAAATCATTGAAATTTGAGTTAATTTTTCCCTTTAGCTATAAATACAGGTGACTCATAATTTACAATTACTCAAACTGTGTTAGTTTGAAATAATGCATTTTATACACAAAAAATAATAATGCTCCTAGCAAAAATAACATGCTTGAGTTTCTGTTAACTTTTAATATTTTGGTTTCATCTCCTTGTTGCTTTCAGGTAGTTAAGACTATACATGTATGCCACTTTGAATGTCTCAATGATTTCTGTTTATGCATCAGCACAGACTTCTAACAGACCAACATTTTTTTATCTCAATAAGTGGGCATACGGTTATCATCATTGTCTCCATTGACAAGTCTTATGAGATGCTATGCTTTTAAGAAAGTTCCCATGATCACTTTGCTCTGACCTGTTAATGCTGTACAATTGACTGATTATTTCTAATTGAAAGGCCTCATTTACTGAGTGGTTGCTGAGAACCTTTAAACTGTAAAGAGTTAAGGTATTAAATGAGTCAAAGTGGGCTTAAGAGGCTAAATTATCAAAATAAAAGTTGAAAATGGTTAATCCTGGTGAGCATGAAGTAAATATACTGAGCATGAATGTACACAAACATATCATCAACCATTCTTGGCAGGACTGGACAAAATCAAATCAAGTGTGATATCTGCCAAAATATGACAACCACTATACTTTGAGAAAAATTTTCTCTGTACATCACTTTTTAAATTATAGACATTCCTCTGGAATGTATTTCTTGCATAAATCACATACCCTATAAATTGATTGCTATAGTCTTTTTCTGGATAAAAACCAATTTAGAAAGAATAGGATACATCCTGAAAAATACTGAAAAGCAGACCACACACCTTTTCCATCCTTGCCTTTTCCAGCCTTCCCTTTCATTTCGGATTTTGCAGATGACTGAGTACTACGAGCACTCCCGGGCTTATTTCTCAAGGAGGAGACATTCTTTTTAACATCTCCAGACCTTCTTCGATCGCTTGCTGCCGTGTCCTGCACATTAGACATGCTTTATACATTTAAACAGTCAAATTATAAATCAGAGCAGACATTAGAAGACAGAAATGAGACTTCAGGAAAGTCTTATACAGCTTATATATTAAGTCGTTAATCAGCTACTTTTAAGACCCTACCTTTAAATCTCCTTTCCTGCTGTAACATATGCTAGATTTCTCAGATGCTTTTGATTATGATGTATCCCATTTTTGGCACCTATGGTATTTGGTTCTGTCATAAGATGGTTTCACTTGTCTAGCTGACTGTACCCTATTGTTAGTGACCAGTATTTGATATTATTTGATGTGATATTATAATATTGCAAGTCCCAGTGTTTGATATTACTTGCACTTTTCTTTAAACTCTTTCACAGTTATGGTTTGTGACATCACATCACTGTCTGATTCATACTCAAGAATGAGAAAAATAATTTTACCTGTTCTTTCTCTTCGTGTTTGGCTGCATCCCTTTCTTTTTCAGAAGATTCTTTGTCCTCATGATCTGCCATTTTTGAACTTGAATGTTTACAGATACTTCAAACCCTGTAAATCTAAAATAGAAAAAAAAACATAACCAACATTCACGATTGCTGCTTAATAATAATAATAATAATGATGATGATGATGATGATGATGATTTCTATAGCATCTTTCTCCACCATTAAGATGAACTCAAAGTGCTTTACACAAAGAACACCACACATACGTGATAAATGCTAGCGGCCTACAGTCATCAATTCTGGAATCGAGGATGTACGAGGACAAGTGTTTTCCTATTTTTCAGGCTGATCATGATAACTTACACATTGAACACATCACTATTATTTTCTTATGACGCCACCCACCAATGACATGGATGTGCTTACAGTTGCATGGGTTAGTTTTAGAATCATTGAAACATAGCCGAATTCTTCTAGTACGATCATCAGGTTAGTTTTACTATCACCATAAAAGCCACTGTGCAGTCCAGTGAAATTTTGTATTCAAAAGATTTTTTTCGTTTTGAAGTTAAAGTTTATCTCTTACATTTTATACTACTGTAAAAACTCAAGAACAACATTTCTGTATTAAAAATGTCTATTAAATAAAAAGTTTAAAAGAGGGGAAAATGCAGCAAGCACATATACCATAATTTTGCTTGTTTCGAGACCCTCCCTTGTTTTCCGGTGTATATATATATATATTTCCAGGAGGTTGTAGTAATAATTTATTGTTCGGCTTTTTTAATATGAATTTTAAAGTATATTTATTAGAATGAATGCTTCTTCCTGTCCTACCTTACTTTGATTTTGTGTACGTAACTATGACTCCAAAACTGTGGTGGCTGCCATGTTGGTATCTGAGATAAACGTTCCCGTTGCTACATAGAAAAGTAACTCAGTTTCCTTTCAAACATTTGGTGTTTAGTTAAGACACATATATCAGTTTTCAAAAAAAAGTTACACAAGGCACAAGACACATAAAAAAAAACTAATGAAAAGAAAGAAAAATATATATCCATTGTATAAATTTACTGACGAAGACATCGAGTCGTACTGGGGATATAGCTCAGTGGTAGAGCATTCGACTGCAGATCGAGAGGTCCCCGGTTCGATCCCGGGTGTCCCCTGTGTTTCATTTTACTTTTCATTTTAGAAACAATCCATGGACTAATACTCCCTGTTTGCAATCTTTGTTGCCACCATGAGATACGATAGGACTGGAGTAAGCTACTATTTTAGAAGCAATATGGCGGGAACTGAGCGGCTGATCGAGTGATCAACGTGGCCGCGATTGTCTCTAAGAGCGGTGAAAAGCCAATCTTTGAATTCGAGTTGTGATCGGAGAATCTGTGCACGTTAATTATTTGTCATATAAATTTAACTGAAATATTCAATTAAATGGCGAACAACATATGTGCATTTTCATCCTGTAGTTCGATGAAATGGGAACCCAACCACGGAGATCATTAAATGAAGGTCTGTGCTTTATACAGAATAAATCATCGATGAAGCGGGTATATTGATCAGGACAAGGCAACAACATCTCGCACGGCAGGACGTCATCACGGCAAACTCCAATGACGGAGGAGCAAAAGACAGCCTTTACAAGTCTGCGCTCAGCCGCGATGCCCTACGTATTTTTAGACCCGTAGGCAGCCAGCAGCAGCTGGTTGCAAGTTCCAACAAAGAATTTACGAGCAACATGGTATCTGCAAGGGGATATAGCTCAGTGGTAGAGCATTCGACTGCAGATCGAGAGGTCCCCGGTTCGATCCCGGGTGTCCCCTGAGCTAATTAAGTTTTTGGTTCCTATTCCTTCTCGTTTGTGGCCACGTGGCACCCGGGTGCATATCTCTGAGATGCAGAAACTGGCGCATTGCAAGACGTCATCATCATCATCATCATCATCTGAAATGATGTTGTTTTTTTTGAAATGATGTTGTACCAGTAGTAGGTCAAGGGCAGTATACGGATATATGACGTAGGATGTATGATGAAGTGAGTATGACGTAGAATGCATGACGTAGTAAGGATCGACGGTTGAATGAAGGAAACGATTGAGGAGGAAACTAGAACATGATGATGATGTCGATTTATATTGCACAGGTATCCATTCAAAAGAATGCTCATTGCGCAGAATAAAGACGCTTACTATTACAGACGTTAGGCTAAAAGATCGAGAAAGAAAACTCCCATGAAAATGGTGTGGATTTTAGAAAATAACCATAGATGTCGTCATCGTGTGCCTTTGGCTAATACTTTCCCCTCTATAATTAATTTTGAAAATATAAAATAAAATGGTTTCTTCAAACGAAAGCTAAAGCATCCGAAACACACTTATAGAAAGAAAATTCCTACTGTAACCAAACCCCACCTTCACTAAAATTCCAGAAGTAAATATGTTGCCCAATCCACTCTAATCCAGATATGCAGACCTCTCCATTCTATCTATTCGATTGCTACACTTGATTTATCTGTCCACACAGCAGTAAACTTTGCACGGAGGGTTTGACTGTAGTGGACATAACTTTTCATGAGAGCATTGAACACAATTCCTTCTTTGATTTCCCTCGGCGACAGTGGCATAAATCACAGCGACTTTGGCACCGAAACACAAGGTGCACATTCTCATTCGTTGCTCCGATGCCTGGTTGGGAGGCGGTCGGTCAAGCATGTGTAGCCTAGCTGTATAGAGGTAAAGTATGGCTATAAAGAAAAAGTTAGACACCAAACTTTTCTGCTTTTGTCATTTACATTGCCATGGCAGTACGCTGTCATTTAGACTGAAATTCAGGAAGATAATTATTGTGTTGGCCACGCATAAAAGTTGCTATACACGATGAGGCTTTTCGTTACATTTCCTTGCTCGGACTTTTCACTGTATGCAGAAATTTGTGTAAATTGATGCTTATGACTTTTATCGATCTTTATGTCGCATCGATAATAGTAATATATATATATAGATGCATACATATATTTGTATGGTGGCTGCCCGTTCGTTTGTAGTCTTTTTTTTTTAATTACTAGTCCTGGACTCCACCAGCAGTTTTCTTTTACTGCATGCAGGCTCCTTGTTTTCTTTGTTTAGGTCCGTCCCATCGGCAGCTAATTTTTTTTTTTTAAGGCGGATAGGGCTTTATCATAAGATTTAAGTTTTCTATGCCCTGGTTTTTGCTTTGTTGGTGGCCTTTTTAGGCCACAACCCTCCTTTTACATGTTACCCACTCTCAAATGTTATTCCTGGTCTTTGTATGGGTTTTTATTATTTTTACGATGTTATAGTTATATCACTTGGCGTTTTCGTCCCTAAACATTTTAAAGTAGGATTCCTTTTCTCGCTGTGATATAGTAGCCTTAGTTGCGGCACGGCGTTAAACACAGTTAATATGGCGGTGGGTCATATTTATGGCTTAGCCAGGTAGTACGAGCAAGGCGATTTTTATTACTTTTTATTGCAAAATTCAATTTTTGTCTTTTCCAAAAATGTATAGGTTTCTTGCTCATGTTTACCTCAGAGCAGCAATAACAAAAAAAACAAACTTCACCCACTGTCGTCTTTACAATCTTCAGTTAAAAGCCAGTCATTGAAATTTTACAATTTTTAGCTGTCCTAAGAGGGATTTATACAACCAGTGATTTTTCTCCAGATCACTCTGATTTCCTCCACCTGTGCGTATGCACGTGACGTTACGCACTGTGCGCGTGTGACTGTACGCACGTGCACGTATATATGGAGGCTATTTAAATTGATGCCTACCCGAAAAAAGATGTGTAATTGTGTGCCTTTATGTATGTTATATGCATGTAAAGCGCTTTGGGCCCGGCTTTCATGCTTGGGGGAATTATATAAGGTCCTATAATTAAACACACACTATACGTCGGACGTCGTACTTGCGTGGATTCGGTTAGTATATTTAAAGAACATTGTTTAACACATTCCCCAGTATAAAACTGAACTGTCGTGGTCAGGTAGATGCCATCACGAACTTGTATTAATCCATCATTTCATCAAAGCGTACTATATACAGCGCGAGACACTGGGGAATGTCGTATTACAGGCGACCACGGTCAACGTCGTCATAACAACAGCCAATCAACGGTTAAGATCGTGCCCGCGCGTAGTTGATTTCAAGATGGCGGCTTCAATCCACGAAAATGTGAGCAAGAAAGAGGAAACTTGGGCGTTCAGCCCGTTAGCTTTATTTATGTAATAACAACACTGTTTCAGAAAGGTACGTTTTATATATTAAACCGTCTGTTTGGTGAAATGGTGAGATATATTTTTTATCATAATTGGGGTGAGGTTAATAATCTAGCATGGGTATATATGAGGACAGGCCGGACCGTAGATAAATGCCATACGGTCCATGGTTTGAGCAGAGATCGTTATGTTTACGACTGTCGGTTTGAGCACGTGCACATGATGAGCGACGTTTATTAATAATTGAATGATTAAATATTGATTTAAGACAAAAATGGTTATTTTACTCGTGATCCGACTGTTTTCTAATACTATTAGTAATAACAATTGTGATAAGAATTGAATTGCATATTTATTTATCTTGTCATTAAGTACTTATTCTACTCCAGATGCGCACGCACACACACACACACACATGGAGCATGGTCCAGTAGCACAATGGTCAGCGCCTGTAATTAATACAGTTAGGATTGGCTGTCCTGGTTTTCAGCCTTGGGCATGGTGTTTTTTTCTCTGGATGTGGTATGGCTGCTTTGCCGTGATATAGCCTTAATTACTGGCGTTAAACACCAATTTCCCCCACCCACCTCTCTCTCTCTCTCACACACACAGATCTATGAAGTGAGTGAATTATGAAAGGTGTGTATTTTTAGAGAGTGTGACTTCATGATATGCCTGAATATAACATGAATATTGTCTTTTTTTAAACAGGACTTTTATCAAAGAAACTGCGTACTAAATTGTGGATTGCTTCCAGCAAATTAGTATTCCTTTTACCATTGAAGACATCTGACTGTCCTGCTGGAGAAATCGGAATGGCAGCTGATGGTGGCCAGCTGTCATGGAAATGTTATGAATGTAACATGACCTTTGGAAATCCTACCTTGCTTCAGAAGCACAAAACACGATTCTGTGTAGGTGGTCAGCTAGGAGACCCAGAGCTTTTACTTTTGCAACGAGGACTAAGAAGTGAGGACCCACCTAATCCACACCCCCTTCCTGAAGATGTGAGTATACCTGAAAGATTCATACACATTTTTTCTGAAGGAATATCATTTTTTTTATTATACCTACTTATAACGTTATATTTGTATGATTCTGGTATACAGCTCATTTTGTTTTAATAGAAAGAAGCATCCATAAGCTGTAGAGATGGTGACATATATTTGAGGAGTCCCACAAGAAGTGTTCCATTATCATGTCTGTATATCACCTATGTCATATTTTTTTACCCCAGTATTTACTTGGTTGTTTATACTGTTTTAGAAATTCCTGCAGTAAAATGTTAAATATTATAGTTTACATTGTTATGTGGTGTTCTTCTTTACAGTAAGTAAGAACAGCAGCATCTACTGAAGCTGATTATAGATAATAAAGTATTTTCAATCTAAGCAGTTATATTGTTTTTTAGAGAACCATATCAGGGGTAGATTGATGAAATCCATAAAAAATACAAGAAAGTTTTTTGTCAAGTTTGATTAAGCTATATTTCATTTCATCATTCAGTGGCGTAGGAACAGGGGGGGGGGCAAGGGGGGCAGCCGCCCCCCAAAAAAAGATGCTGGGAAGGCAAGAATGTGAGCGTTATTCATTGTCAGCATGGGGCTTGCCCCCCCAAAGCCGAGCATCTTCCTACGCCACTGTCATTTACTATCATTTATTTAGTAGATATGATTTATTCTTTTAAAATGTTTCAAAAAATTTGCCAAAGGAAAAAACAGATTTTGATAAGATTAACATTTTTACTTCATGTAATATGATTATAAAAATTTTTAGTGTATTTTTGAAGTTACCAGCAAAGTGCTTTGGACCAGACTAAGCAAACCTATAGACATTGTCCCACATATTTCATAGTACTGTGATTATGACTGCAAAACTATTGATTTTTTTTGGCTTTGCAGGATTGTATGAGAGAAATGTATAATCTTATTAAAGTGGTAAGGTAGTTTATTGTGCTGTAGGTTTCATTGTCTTGCTATTTTAATTTTTATTAAAATTTAAGTGAGAAACTGTATCTATTTTTTTGTTTTATTCTGCTGTCTGGAATGAACAATATGGATGCTCATATCTATAACCTTATTCTATTTCTGTGATTTGACCCAATCTTTGGAGTGCCTTTATTTTGTTTTCTTAATCATTTAAAATGCAGATTGATTATAATCAGTCTGTAAATAATATCTTACATTGTTATCTTTCTTGGTCCTTGTAATAAATTTTAAATTATATTTCAAGATTCAGACACATGATATAAAAACAAATAAAAATGTAATAAATACCAGTTCTCAATGTTATGTGGAAAGTATAAATGACAAAGCTTAGCTAACACTTAACACATGTTGTAGAATAAAACTCGTAAAGTGAAGCACTGTAAGCCTATTCCTGTCCACTGATTAATTCCTGGTCACTTACTCCATGGCTGTCTGCTGCATATGCACCATTTGTTGTCAGTTTTGCCTTCAGCAAAGTTCTTTCCCCTCTTTTGTTTCTGTACTTTTCCCCTTCAGTTTGTCCAGAGTATTGTGAAAGTTTTAATTTTTTGTTTCGTGATCAAACTAGAAGTGTCTTTTAAAGTCTGCATGATAGTGTGTACCTGTTTTAATGGTTATTTAAAATAATCCTTGATGTCAATTTCCCTCCTTGTCAAAGCTACTATTATTTGTGTTGTTTCAGATGTAAGCTGTTGGTATGTTAATACACCAGAAACTTTAGAGGCACTCTGTTTGTCAGAGCATTTCTTTTTTGATTCTACCCACTTTTGTCACATCCTCTAATCATATCCTAAACATTTAATAGGCATGGATGCTCTTCCTAAATGTCTGCAAATATAATACTTCTGTAGATTTGCTGACCTTGATGCCAGTTTGCTTTTGAATTATCCTTCACATGCACATATCAACAGATAAATGTGGTACTGGGAAGTGTATTGTCAAATGGTTAAAGCACCAGTAACCAAGGCTAGAGACACTTACTAATGTGATTTGATACCTATGTTGGTTCAGTATACTTTCCCTAGTTGAACAGATACTTGAACCCAAAGAGGGTGTGGAAGAAAATGAGAGTGAAATAGACACCACCCTTACAAAAGTGAGGTCTTTAATACATCACTCCTCATTGATGAAAAGACTACCTTTACTTTTAAATAAAGTTACCTATGATTTACATAAGCCATGTATGATCAGGTTTTCTGATAGTATAATTGATTTACTTCCCCCTCTGAGCAGTAGACCTGATTTGATAACACACCTTCACAATGATCTAGTTACACAAGAATGTAAGTGTAAGAGATCTGTGGCTTCTAAATACTTATTAAAAGAGCACTGGTTTTTTAATAAAGCTGGCACTAGATAATGAATATCAGTGTCTCTAAGAATTTTGTTATTCCTATAAGTTTATTAGAGTATTCACATTTCTTGAAGGTTTTGTTGCAGCCAGATATGTATGAAATTGTTATAGCTCATTTATTTTTGGGAACCTGCTAGTCTCACTGTGTTTGCAAATTAGATACTGTTATTTCTTCCTTTTATACACAAGGATTTAAGAGCACTTATTTTATAAAACCAAGTGATTTGGGTGTGTTGTAAACTACTTGAATTGATTCACACCCACACATATTAGGACCTGATGTTCCCTGAGGCAAGATCAATTCAAATGACCTACATGTTTACAGTACATTGAAGAGATTGAAAGACAGACTGCTTGGTGTCAGTGAAAAATATTTCAGTCAGACTGCTGGGTTGTGATCTGGGCTAAAAGTGTTTATACAGCAACGCACCAGATTAGCCCTGGCAACTTGTCCTAACACACTGCTGTCTTTTCATCTGCTTTCTTTTGTTAAGATTCACCCTTCCAGTTGTAATAAAAGAGGGTCTTTGTGGCTGTGATTGAGAGGCCAAAGTAAGTGTAGTATGGGTGTTGATATTTATGTTCTTTGAATATTTTCCTTGGGAGAAAGGATATCTTCACTACAGGTGACTCAGAAAGCATGTCCAAACAAATAAGATTGCCTTTCTTAAATGGGTGTGCCAGTTCAGTCAGGTATACGGTGGCCACCAGTCAGCACAGAACAGGCATTGCAGCTGCAAAGCAGAGAACTTGAGAACTTTGCAACATCTGATGTTTTAGTAAAGCTTTTGTTCAGGGCCTGCATTTTCTCAGAAGAAGAGAACTTTGTCTTAGGCACAAAAAGTTAAATCGAGGGCAGATTCAGAAGTTTGTTGAAGTCATGGCTGAAGATCATAACTTCAAGTCAAACCTAAACATCAAAGAAGTGATGACACCACTACTAGGCTGCTCATCACCAGCTGAAAACCTGGGCAAAAGTTTTGCATTTCTTTTCCCTGTAGGATGAGCATGAGTTGAATTTCTTTCCTGTTATTTCCTTGGAAGAAATTTTAGAATTAAGTCCATTATGTCACTAAGGAAGAAAGTTGGTGAAGTTCAAGATTACAAAGAGCGCAAGCGCAGACAGCGTGAAATCCACAACTTGGAAGAACGAATGTTGCTGGATGAGCTCACTGAGACAGACAGGCGTAGACAGGCTGCAGGTGGACGGGAGAACCGTGACCGCTTGCACCTGTCCAAAGACAAAAATGTTCGACAACTTCAGATTGAGGTGAGTCTTAAAAATAATCTTAAAACAAGGCTGAAATTAGAGGGTTTCTTCTTGCATGTATGCTTTTAAAATACAGAGAAACAAGTTTAAATTGTTGTAGGCAATTGTATCATGTAATATTTTGCTGTTTGCTCCCATGGATTGTATTAGTAGTTTGAATAAAGGTTTTTTTTTTTGGGAAACTTTTTATCTTACCCAGGTGTGCCACTGTAAAATACAAAGAATGTATAAAGATTGTCCACACTATAGTGGGTTGTGTGAGTTTATTAATGTCAGATTCATGTTATTTTTCAGTATGAACGTTTTAGAGAGAAGGGAATATTAAGAAGAAATGAACCTTTTGGCGCACGCAGACGCAACTGGCCTGTTTTTTCAAGCATTCCTGACAACTCAGTCAGTATATATTTATATCCATGAACCAAGTCCACATGCAGCCTTGGGAGTTGTGCCTTTTTGTTTTTTGTTACAGCTGTGTTCATGCTGTATTTATGCTGTGTTTAAGCACTTTTAATTGCTGTTCGTTTTTTCCTGTAAACTGATTGAAACTGCTGAGATTGTCTGGCATTCTGTTCAGTATTCTTTAGAATTGTGACTTGTGTAATTCTGTATTGTTTTGGATTCATTAATGTCTTTAATATTCTTAACTGTGTATAAAAATCAAACACGTTTGTTTTTTTCTTTTAACTTGTTATGTTATTCTTGTTTATTTATTAATACATGTATTATTGTATAGGTTTAACAGCATGCTTGCCTATAAAAACCATAAATAATTATATTTTGTCTCCTTTGTTTAATTTTAAAAAGTGTGATGTTTAAGGGAGTGGGGAGAGAATGTGTGTGAGTGTGAGTGAGAGAGAGAGAGAGAGAAACCAGACAAAATTAAATTAAATTTATAAGAACAACACAAACATTAAAATGCAACACTAAAAGCACTAAAAGGTAATGTCTGTTGTTTTTTGACAGAATGATCCTCCACGTTACAACCCCAGACAAGATCCCAAAATACAACAGCTAGCTGAGAGCCATGGCCGACAAATGGAGTTTCTCCATAACAGAAACAGAGAATTGGAGCGCCAGCGGGAAGGTACCTTTTTTTTATCATGTTTCAGGATTTCTTATAAGATCTCACTCTGAAGATCGGATAGCATTAGTTTAATGTGATCCAAATGAAGAGACTGTGTTATAGTTTTTCATGTATGTATAATTGTCAGATTGAATAGAAAGTGTTTCATAAGTTTGACTGACAGCATCAAACATTTTTCCATAGAAATCAGGCGGCGGTTAGAAGAACTTGGTCGTCGTCCACCCAGAGAAGACCACTCTACTGAAGAATTGCTGCGAGAACTGAAAGAACAAGAAGCTCGAAATCAGCGCCTCTTGGATGAGCTTAAGCAACAACTGCTAGAAGCAAGACGCTCCGTGAATATAGTGTAAGTGAAAGAGTTCTCAAAGTTTTGACAATGCCTATGAAATCACATATGGTCTTCTTACAAGACTGCAACAATATTTCAAAGAAACTAAAGATTATTTGTTGTGATTGTGGATATTTGTGTTTGTTTTTATTAATTTTTTTCTTTTGAATTCAGGAAGACGGAACCAGAACGTCAGACAAAATCTTATATCTATCCCATCTACTATGGAAACTCCCTTGTAGCAGAGATTGTGTAAGTAAAAAAGTAATTAAATTATTTGATTAGCTAACAACTGTCAGTTTTTTTTAAACAAAAGAATGTTATTTGAATGCGAGTATGCGCATGTGCACCCTTATTTTTTAAACTAAGAAGGAAAATAAGAATACTCATGTGAGCTAAAACTCCCATGGATTATAGGATTAAGATCTTATTTACTGCAGGGCTGTGCGTCAGGCTTATCTTCAAAATGGAGGCAATGACCCAGAAATTTTGGCTCAGTTAGCACAAATGCAAGCAGAGGCCCAGGCCATTGATGACAGTATGAAGAATGCCCAGAAAAAAGGCAAAGGTAGGTAATTGATTAGAACTTTTCATGATAACACAATGTCATGACCATAGTCATTTCAGAAAAGAGACTTGAGTTCACAATAGCATGATACCGTTGTGTCATATTTGTGTCAGACATATCTCAGCTTCACTATTAATTTGTCATTAAAGACTGCTGTCACAATGAAAATTACAAAAGTAATCTTTCTTCAAATGGTTTGGGCCAGCTCTAACTTAAATCTTGATATTTAGTTAAATTGTTTTTGTTAAGTCCATGTATATAGCATTTATAAATATCTTGGCATTTGAGAAACTAATTCATATTACAGATCTTAAATAAGAGCTGAATAAGACTTGAATGAGTCTTCAGTTCGCTGCACAAGATCGAGTACATTTTCTATGTAGACAGCTGTTTTAGATGCATTTATGATTTGTTTTACTTTGTTTAAGTAGATAGGAAAGATGGTGTTCCTTCAAATCTTCTAACACTTGAATTGGAGAATGAGCGACTCCAGCGCCAACTTCTTCTTCTGCAAGAACAGAAAATTATCTCCACAAATCGTCGCAAAGACAATCGTGAAGGTATGCCAGCCCAACCAGTCCCTAAAGTTCCCCAGAAGGCTCCTGCTATGCAACAATCTGTGTCTAAATGGGTTCAGACCAACCCTGTGCCTCCTGTAGATGCTAGCAGTTCTGCTCTTCCTCCCGCTAAAGATTATGCTTCCAAACGGGAACAAGCTAAAAGAGACCTAGATGAACGATGGGGTGCAGGTGAGGAGAATAGTTTCATTCCTACGGTTACAGGAAATCAAACTTCTACAGGTGTGGGTGGTGGGAAGGGTACAGGTAAGCCAAAACACCCAGCGAACCAAACACAGCCACCAGATGAGTACCCCAGTCCCAGAAAGTTAGACACAGTTCAGTCTCTGCGTCCTGATAGAAGGCTAGACACAATTGAAGAAGCTGCTTATGATGAGGAATATGATCCAGACCAGCCTTTGGACGTGAATCTTGCAGCCTTATCTTCCAGGCAGAACAGAGTGCTTTATCCATACAAGCCAAACATTGGTTCGGTGGTAGTAAAATCAGAAAAACCATATGGAAGAGTAGACTTTTATGGGAGAGAATTAGATAAGGATGGAAAATTTGTAAAGGAGTCTAAGGTGGAAATAGAGAAACTGAAACCACCCCAAGTAAGTCTGAAGCCAAAAGAAGATCGCTTTCCATATTACAGAACTCACCTAGCAGGCCAGCGCCTTGGGTTTTATGAACATCACCTGAGGGAATTGTTTCAGAGGTCTGAAGATTTGATCTTTCATGACCCATACTACTACAGTCTTCATAGAAGCCGAAAACGTCGCACAACAGATGAAGATGAAATGCAGTCATCATACAGTCCAAGGAAACCGAGAAACCCTCCTCTAACTCTAGATGAAGTGAATGATAATAGTGAAGCACGAGGAGAATCTGAAGACAGGCATGATGAAAATTCTCATGGTGAACAGAAGACTAATGCATCAGCACAGACAAGCAGTGAAGAGCTGGCTTTAACTGATTCCCTAAACATATCTGACAACTTGCATACTCCTCAGCCTGGAATGTCCACAGCCCAAACTCCCCGGCAACTGAAGCAAAAACCACAAAATGCATCACGCACCAAAGAGCCTCAAAGTTCAGAACCGCAAGCTCAGAATCAGAATAGACAAATGAAAGAAAGTACCGCAGAGCAGAAGACAAGACAACATGCTGATCCTAACTCACCACATAGGTATCCAACAGTTGCTGAAGTTTATGGTAGTAATGCTTAGACTTAAAGCTAGCCCTGCAAAAGCTTCTTTTCCAGCTTATAATGTTCACAGTAAAACACCTCAGTTCTATACTGAGAGGTCTCTATGTATTGCATCTAAATTTATGATCTTCAACAAGATATTTTTATTTATCCGACCTCTTTCTTTTTGGCTTTGTTATAAACAATCTTTTACAAGATCCTATTTTCTAAAATGTACTTGTCTCAGAATTGGAGGACTCAGGCTAGCATCACAGAAGGCCCAGTTATTGTAAATGATGGCTTACTCCATGGAACAAAATATGAGTGTGCTTCTGCATGGATGGTGTGTGCTGATGTACACTGAATGTACTTTGATCAATATATAAACAGATTTTTTTTTTACCTTAGTTGTCTCTGCTGTTATTTAAGCATTTGTTCATGGTGTTGCTTATTGCTTGTGTATGCTACTTCATAGTTATGCTTGCAATCCAGTCATAGGTAGATTCTTATAATCATCACGGTACTGTTCTGGTTTCTTGCGTGTAAGAAAAAATTCTTTTTAACACATTTCTGTTGGAGTCTTTATATGTTTTATAAATTCTAAAACAGCAATGGGACAAAAAATTCAAACAGCAAAAAGATAACATTTTGCTATTCAACAAGATTTTTCTTGGTGTTCCAGGTGTAAGATGCCAGAACAACCACAGGTTTATCAAAGAGTTTGTTTATTACTATATTATTTAAAAATACATGACATTGTTGTGTAGGTCTAACCCAAGTGCCAATTAAATTATTTTCAAACAACTGACAAGTTCATCACAAGATGAATTCCCCATATTTGAGCTAGTATTTTTGTTCTGTCCACCCAACACAGCCTTTTGAAATTATTGTCTTTCCTTTGGAAAGAGGTCAAAATCTAATAAGGCATGAGACCAATTTTTTTTAAGTTAACATTTCAAAGACAGTTAATTCCATTTGTTAGGCATATTTTAGTTTCTTATTTATACAATAATGTGTGAAAGTTCAATCTTGCCACATCAATAAATTAGACGTACTATTATGGGACTGGTTCATTAATTTCTGATTGAAGCTCTTGCATGGGCTTTCATTGATTAGTAGCTAGACTGATGTATCAACCAATGTGTATTTTGTTCAGATTGTTATACAAAATTCCAAGTACTTTTATCAAAACTTTTATAATGACATTGCTGTGTTCTGTTAACCTGGAGGTTTCTTAATGTCCTGTTAACTTTGGCATGCCTTTAAAGGTGCAGCAACAAAATAAGAAAAAAGTATAACAGAAAGATCTATCAGAAGAAGGATATGCTATGAACTTCTTTCCCCATCAAATTTCCTTCCAAGCTCCAAATTTTGGTTAAAAGAAAAAGCCATTTTTCTGTTACCTGTGCATGGGTCAATAAAAAATATCCCTTCTCTATGATATAAGACAGTGAATTTATGCTTAAAGTCAGTTGCCCTGAAGAGGAGATTATAGCACTTTAGTGAAGAGTCATTGCTTGCCTTGTTGCAGGTGGAACACGTTTCTGTCATATTTGTGATGCTTATATTCAGCACCTGCCACTTGAAAGAATTTGAGTAACTGAGCTCTGCTAAGTTGTTATTTAAACAATCAGAAATTTTTCTTGTTTGTTCCATGGACGTTTTAAATCAAGTTTTACATTCCATCCAGTCTTTCAAAAATTGTTTAATTATGACTGTCTTTGCCGTACAGACTGTTTACAGGAACAAGAAAATTATTTGGCTAATTTGTGTTGTTCTGTTAATGTAGGCACAAATTTGTTTTAGATAAATATCGCAATATATATGTTTCATATCGCAATAGTCAAGATAAACACTTGATACAAATGACTGATTTACTGGTCCATACGATTTAAGACTGAGAAATAATCTTTTCGTTTTGCTGTGGTTCACAGGGACATGCAAAATGGTCAGATGACAGTATAGGGTGAAACAGCAGACATTGTCAATAGCATATGTGAATGTTAAGCAATACAGTCCAGAAGAGGGACATTTTTTCAGTCAATGTTAAAAGTGGCTGACCATAATATTATTATCAGTTTTTCTTATAAAATGTTATGTGAAACTGTGATATATATGGTCTTTCTGTAAGTTCTTTTAAAAATTATTGAATAGATAATACTTGAAATATAATATTTCATGTCTGCTGAGCATTGATACCATTTGGTTAGAAAGTATATGTATGACTGTAATAATTTATATTTTCAAGTCTCTTCTTGTTCTTGTCTAACAGTTGCATTAGTATTATGGAAATGACACATATTTTGTGTATGATATATAGGTTTTTTAAAAGTTGGTTTGTAAATAAAAGTATAACTGTACCTTCCATTTTGTATTTTCTTTCCATGAGGTAATAGTGCTCAGCAGACACTTTTACTATAATTTATTTTCATTGCTAGATCATAATCTCCAGAAAAGATCCTTGAAAAGATCCTTAAAATGTTCAAATAAATTCTAACATTTTTGCAGTTCTGAGCACAATGCAACATGTAATTTAAAAGATGCAAGTGAAATTGTCTGCTGATCTCTGCCAGAATGTGTGCATAGTTATGCATCCATACATGCATGGACATGTGTGGGAATGAGAGGGAGTTTAGGGAGAGAGTTCATGAGCGTGTATGTGTGTGTGAGAGAGAGACTGCACGATGTGTGTGTGTGCTTGCTTGCTTGCATATGTGCACTTGTGTGTATGGGCATGGAGGTGAGTTAACAAGAATTTAAAGGTACTATTTAAATTAGTGATACTCACCATGCAGTGGATGCCATAAGAAATTTAGAATTCATCAAAAGCTGCATCTGTCAAGTCCTACCAACAAAAAGTGCATTTCAATGAACTGAATAAATGCACACTCTAAACTCACTTTGAAGCAGTAAAGATATATCTGTAGAGTAAATAAGATTCCCATTTGTTCTGTCTACCCTCACAAATGCATGTGTGCACCCACACACATGCAGATGTGCTCGCACACCCACATAATCAAATACAAATACAAATCTAAGTAGTAAATATAATAGGATATAAATCTTTCTTTCTCACAGGCATGCACACATGTGCGCACACACACACATATATATATATATATATAAATGCACATACACACACAGAGTCTCAATTTAAGGATTACTCATATTCATCCTGCAATTAGAAAACTTTTTAGTAAATGGTATAATTGACCTATAGTAAATGTTAGTATATTAATAAATTAACTTCCACAACTTATCATTTACTTAATGTTAGTGTAATAATTTAACTGCCATGGCCTATAATTTAGTAAATGTTAGTGTAAATGTTGACTGTCACATGCAGATTAGAGAGATGGAGACTCTTTTGGCTGTTCGAGTTATTTATGTTTGAATATTTCTTTCAGAATATCTCTGAATATGTTTAAAATTTGTGTTTTTCTGTTAATTTAATCCTGATAAAAATTACAGTAATGCATTTGAAAGTATAGCTTTCGAACTTTCCTGACAGCTAGTGAGGCAGTGTTGGGACACAAGAGTTAGGCACTTGTCAACAATACAATGATGATCGGGTGTCCTGGGTTTAGATCTCATCTTGTTTACAGCAGACCAATTGACAGGCCCGCATAGCCATGATGTAGCCCTATTTGCTGGCTTGGCATTAAACACCTTTTTCCACAAAACCCAGTATGAAAATTTATTTTGTTAGGAGTCTGATGACATTAAAGAGGATCAGTGTTAAATATATTTAACTTTCTTATGGACTAAGTAAACCTGAACGTTTCATGTTCTGATCTGCTGAGACCTGTTTAAAAGTGCTAAATTGGCATACTTGTGGATGTCTATATTTAAGAAAGGCTTAAGTTATTGTTCTTTCTCAAAGATTTACTTACATGCCTAATTTGATCTACTTATTTCCTGGGAAATCCAGAATGCTTGTTGAAGTCTTGTTGGATGCCTTGAGTGTCAGGATTATCGGATTCTGTGTGCAGTTAATGAATCTAACAGCTGACACTTGAAATTTCAGATGAACTTGACCAGGAAATACGTCGTCTTCATCGTGACCACCTGCATAAAATGTATCAGCTACAGCGAGAAATAGAACGTCTGCGACAGGAAACACTCCTTGATCGGATGCGCTTTGAGATGCAAGCTCCGCCCCCTACAAAAATAATCTTACAGCAGCAGGGACCTCAGCAGCCACAGGTCTGATCTGTTTTTTGACATGCTTTTTATCAAGTTCATATGATTCTTAAGGGAGAAGGTCTTAATAAATTGTTCACATTTCATACCTAGTGTACTGCTTATAATATGCAAATATTAATATGCAAACTTCATGGTTTGAGAAATGATGATAATGGTGCTGATATCTAGGTGTAGTGTTGATGCTGGTAATGGTGCTGGTTGCACTGATTACAAAGAAGGGGATAAGATGATGTATCAGAGGTAATTCTAGGCTGCAGCCTTGCGGGATTCCCGCAAAATTTAGTCTGAAATAGTCTGAAAGTCAGCGCGACCACGCGCCCGCAAAAATCCCGTGGCTGGCGCGCTTCTGAACACGCGATGCGGCACTTCAAAAATAATTGTAGTCATTCTTCGCGCTGGTTTGAAACCGACTCACTAGAATCGATGCTAATGACTGGACAGTTTTCAAACTGACCAGTTGTTATCTATCTGATGCAACCTGCTCCAAATTTCGCACCAGGAAGTAAATTGTTTACGCGCCCACAGCGAAAACATTTGGGACAGGAGAGATTTAAGGGTATTGGAAGCAAGCGAGTTGAAAACGAAGTGAATGCGACTGTCAACTCTGACTTTTCGTTCACGACATGAGCAACAGAAGATGCCCCGGAAAGTAGAAATCAACAAGGACAGGAAGAAACAGAAACTCGTCAGTGTGCCGCACATATTGTTGGAACTGAAAATGTAGACAACGAATCGTAAGATGGCAAAATAGACAAATTGAGACAGAGACCGCTCGTAAAAAACCACGCATCCAGTCAGTGTGAATGGCTGAAGAAATGGCCTTGGCTAATGAACGAGGAGGAAAGCATGAGATGTAAAGTTGCCTAAAACAATCAGAATAACGCGTTTACAAGCCCAGGTGTGTTAAGTACCGAACGAGGGCGCTGCAGAGCCATTCAGACTTCCGACCACACACACTCTTTGGAGGCTGAAATTCTTCAATTTTAATTTATTTCTGTCCTCATGATCTTTTTGGAACTTATGCTGGCGGTATTATATAGCAGAAATAACGTGTTGCGAACTTGATACAGCATCACAGGACATAGAAGCTGTGAGGGCTGCTTTTGCAACAATGTGCAAGAATATTAATGACAGGTTCCCAAAAGATGCAGGTGATGTTGCCTCTGCATTTTCAATTCTTTTCATCTTTTTCCTGTCTGCAGAAGACAGAACACCCTATGGAGACTTAAATATCTTAACAGATATCTTTTGAGAACCAGCACAAGTGGGCAGAAAATTCAGTAAATTTTGCTTGACAAAGCAGCATGCTTAGAGGAATGGATTGTGGTCAAAGAAACTGTAACGCAGAATGCATATCGGAGAGATTCCACTAGCTGTTTAAACTTTTATTTGATTTTACAGAGATTCATTTCCCAATTTGCTGGTTCTTGGAAAGCTGTGCCTCCTTATGCTATCCCACAATGCAGGCTGTGAGAGTGGGCTTCAGCCATCAAAACCTAATAAAGTCTTCTCGTAGAAGTTGCCTCGAGGAGAAACATTTAAACCCCTGCAGTAATGAGACAAATGAAAAGTGTCTAAACATTAGCTCATAGCTCAATGCGATAGACACAAAGACTAATTGGTTTGCAAATTTAGGATGCTATGATCACACTGATGGGCTAGGGCCTCTCTTTTTGAAATCCTAGAATTACCTCTGATGTATTGTTTGATTTGTATATTTTATCATCACACCTAAATAAATATTTTTTCCCTAACATCTTTACGGTATGATTAGCGACAGACTTTGTTTTATATCATTATTTTGCAGAGAGCATATGTGGATCTGGAACAGACAGTGCCATACGATCAGTAGTAAGTTGGCATTATTTGTTTATAATTGCTTTGGAATGACTACTTCATGTGTGTAAATTAAAATGTAATTGACTATTTTTCTTGAAAAATGTGCTTAGGTTTATTTTTACCAGACCACAGAGGAAATTTCTAAACCTAATGTAACATTGTAAATAATGCTCAACACAACTGACATGCTTTGTCATTTTGAAATTTATTTTGCATTACCAAAACTGGGTTTGTTTTAATGCTTACAAGTTTAATATACACTGAATGCAATACATTCAACTGCAAGTTAATTAAAAATAATGTGCTATGACTTGAGTAGTACATCAGTGACAATATATATGAGGGAGTGTCTATATAAACATATTAATTATAATATGTGTAAAAATTTGAATGTGTATGCATGCATGCACACATGTGAATGTACATTTTCCTGTAAACTGGGGACATAATCGGTATCTTTACTCTCTATATCAGAGGTGTTGGAATCAGGGGGGCAAAAAAAGATACTAATGGGGCAAGAATGTGAATGTTCACTGTCAGTATGGAATTCTCTCCCCCCCCCCACACACACAAAAGCTGAGCATCTTCCTACACCACTATATATATACACACACAGAGACATACTAGCATCATGGACCTTTATTACTGGATAAGCGACTCAGGTTTATGTCCACTGTAAGTCTCGGCTTTCTGTTAGACAGGCCTCGTGTTTCCAGTACTTTGTTTGCATACCTCAAATAAATTCTTAAAGTAGATGCTTTGTTTTCATAACAGAACAATCTATAAAATTGTTTCTAAAAAATCAAAAACAATGTTTTTTTTAATTGTTAGTAATAAGTCAATAGCATCTGTTGTGACGATGTTTTTATTTTATAAAATTGTCTAAAAATCTAAATGCGTTTTCTATAAACAAACAGAATACATTTTACAGAAAATACTGTTTATTTTGCAATCAATCTTCTTTAACAAGGTTCTGATGACAGAAAGGCTTAATTACTTACTTCTAAAATTTCTTCTACGTTAGGAAGATCCGCCATTTTGACAGAAAATAGAAGGGAAAGCCCTCGTTGTTAGGGTTTGTTACAATTGGTCACTCTTATGATAGAGCAAAGAGGCAACGAATGAGAGACACTTAACCAGTAAAAGAAGGTCCATGCTAGCATACTATACTCTCGCTCATACACATACATGCATGCACTCTCAGATAACAAAAACACACGCACATGCAAGGCCGTTCATGCATGTGGATGCAGAACACACGTGTTTTTGCAGTTGATCCGTTTTCACAGATGTCTAAACAGCTTTTAAAATAAATTTAGATTGTTACATTCTCTCTGTATCTTCATCAAATATACCTGAAAATACTTTTGTTTTGTGGGAAAATAAACACACCGTTTTAAGGTAGTCTGACATAACTGCTGCTAGACTTTAAAGTGTAATAATCAGCAGAGCAATTGAGTTTGCAAAGGAAGCCTCTTTGCAGTTCCAGTCCACGCCGTGTGAATGCTTATGGACATACTTGGGTGCACACACAGCATCGCCAGGATGTGGAAGGAGACCCTTATTTTGATCTCGATCTGTGAATGTAATTATCTTTTTTTTCTAGGAGCATATAATAGTATTTTTTTTTTCTTGCCTTCTTTAACTGTTTAAGATCTGAGATCATTTCATTAACGCTTTCAATAAGGGTGTATTGATGCAAATGAGCTATAGCTATGAAGATGTTTGTATCGTGGGTGGGAGCTCTATAGGAAGAGTTAACAGCTGAAGTGTAACCTCAAAAGGCTTGTTAAAATACACAAAAAACTACCTTATATCACTTTTTTTTCTAAAATGGAGTCTTTTATTTTACAGAAGTCAAAAGAAGAAGAGGATAAAGCTCATGAGAAAACTACATTGATTACCACATAATATATTTGGAATACCTTTAGTTTTTTTAGTTAATGTACTTTTTCTTAAAAGTAGGCAAATGTTAATAAAATATCAGAGATGCTGCCAAAAATATACTCTTTTTCTCCTTGTACAAAACCAAAGCTGAAGTTTTTACCCACAAACAATTGAGTTTTTTTGTTCTTTCTTTACAAGTACTGAAATTAACATTTCTTTGGTACACCTGATACATTTTTAGCTGCTTCATGCAGCTTTGTGTATTGAATTATATGGATTTAATGTCGGTTTCCTGATAAGGCCAATTTAATGCACAAAGCTCTGAGCATCTTTAGCATATGTCAGGATGTGCATTGTTTCCCCAGTGTTGCCAAGACCAGGGATTTTAATCCTGCTCATTGCAATGACAAATGACAAAAAGTGCATCCTTTTTAATCAGCATTGTACTTCATTCTGAAAGCCAGATTAGTCCAGCCATAATTCATTTGAAAATACATTACTTTTGCTTAAAAGTGAACACTATTTTAATAAAAAGAAGGAAAAAACTTGTCCCTAATAGTGTGATGATTTATTTAAAGCATCAAAGCAAAATCTTTTTTTGTGTTGTGCAGAACAGCAAAATAGTAATAGTAAGCTAGTTTGATTGCTACATTGTATTTATACTATTATATGTCTGCTTATAACTTCATTTCAAACCATATTTTAAATTTTCTGTATTAAAAATAATTCAAATACAATGTTTGTAAAATGGATTAATAGGTTTAAAAAAATGTGAATATATATATATATATCTTTATATATAGATATTTGGCAGGGATATATTTTTCATACTGGTTATGAGAACAGACCTAACTAGGATGAATGAAGTCATTTTACATTTATAATTTGAATTGAACTGAACTTTTAATTGTGCTTAACTCTTTTGGTTTATGGCTTTGCTGGGTAGCACGGGCAAGGCGATTTTCATTACATTTTATTGCAAAGCTCAACTTTTCTCTTTTCCAAAAATGTATAGGTTTCTTGGTCTAATGTTTATCTCAGAGCAGCAATAATAAAAAAACAAACCACCACTGTCGTCTTTGCAGTCTTCAGTTATAAGCCAATCATTGTAATGTTCATTTTTATCTTGAACCAAGAGGGTTAAGTATGTAACTCAGTGCATTAATGGATATTATAAACAAGAAATGCATATATAAATCCACTTTTTAGATATATGAATTTGTTTCATGCCTACCTTAGGGGAAGACTAAACCTTTATAACAACTTTAACGTTCATACCCACTGACACTAACTACACTGACTGTCTGATACACATATCATTAATATTCTTGGAATAAGCAGACTCTTTCATGCTTCAGTTAAATTAGTTTTTTCAGTGATGAAAAGAAAACAGTTATCAGTTTTTAAAAGACACAGTCATAAACTTTAGACATGGTGAGATGGATCATCAACTGAACCTGGGAGATAGTGTAAATGCTGATCACAGTGTAATATTAATACTCTCTTAATAATTAGTATTACTAGAAAAATGAATCATTGCTTTCTTTTCTATTGCAGAATTAAAAGTAAATGTGAAGAGACAACTTGATTAAAAAAACATAAATGCTACATCTATATCAATGTTGCTAGGATGAAAACTTGTTGTATTGTGAGACTCAACACATTTTGTTGCAATATACACAGAGTAATTTGTTTTCATAATCTTTATCAATCTTGTGGTTTTTATCAGCATAATAGCATGTTTTAAATGCAAAGATGGGTAAATAATATCCAGTATCAGGTACTCAGACATATTTATTACTGGGCTCTTGAATGTATGTTTATATAATAATTATATGTTTGTAATGTTTATGTCTGATTATACACATACACTTCTTTATATTACTATTTTGTGTGCTTTATTTACTGTATTTAGTTCAGACATTTTTGTAGTAAAGATAAATATAAATCAAACTGATTTTGTTTTCTGTACCAAAAGATTCTGGGGAAGTGAGCATGCTGTGCATTTTTGCAAATAATCAAGTAAATTTAAAAGTAGTTGTAAGCATTTTGTAGATTGCTTTATTTGTAAAAGAAATTCTGTAACCTCACTAATGTTTTTAAATTTCAGTTCATGTTAAAAAAATATATATAAAACTTATGCTTTTGGAGGGATTTAGCAAGTAAACTAAGGGGTTTATCACAGGAAGAAGCACAGAGTTGTAAGATATAAGAGAGAAAAGTGAGACTGGAACAAATGGAGAAAAACACATCCAACAGCCTGCAGAATCAATCTTACAATGACTATAGCATGTATACATGAGAACTTTTTGTCACTTATCAAGCGAAGTTATAATTTATACTTCCAGCCTGCAAAACTTGCTTTGTTCATATTTAAGGTAAACAACTCCAAGGGAAAAGCACTGCCTTTTTTCATGTTACATAGGGATATTTCTACATAATCAAACAGTCTTTTCACATTTAATGATATTCATCTGGCATTATCATTATGTTCACTTGAATGTGTATACATGACAAGGATTATTAAAAACATTAACAGCTACAGGATAATGTGTAAACTCTTGATAGAAATGCTGTTCACAAGCAGTTTTGAAATAAAAAAAAGAAAAACTTTACAAAGTACTGGCCCGATAATTGGATATCACAACCTTGATTCTATACAATTTAGGGAGGGAGGGGTGAAACGTAATAAATTAATTGTTTGCATATGTCATAATAAATATGTGTTGCAAGTAGATTCCAAACAAGAGTTGTACGATAGAACGGAGAGACAAATAGCATGTTTTGATGGTTTTGCTACACTATTGGCCCTTTTTCTTTTGTCTTGTTACAGTGCAGGGTTTGTGATGTTCTATGACTTTGTCTTAAACCTTGACCCCAGCATCACTGCTGTACGTCTGCTAGTTGGTCTTCACAATTTGTCTTCAAAGCTTGGTGAGCCCACTGTGTTGCCTCTAGTGTATACAGAGCCTGCCACTCGGCAAAACTATCCCCAGAATGTCTGCAATGCTGTCATTGGTGCAAGGCAGCCAGTTCCAAGGTATTTTCCTTACCACTGTGTATTTTTATAGTCTTTCTGAAATGTACCTTAACTTCTGAATGTAACATTTCTGAGATGTATTTTTTTAGATATGCTTACTTGAAATATTTTTATACATGCATATAGAGACATCTAAGCATATATGTCTTTATGTGTTGTTGATGATAATAATACTTTTTTTAAAGGGGCTACAATGGAAATTTTTATTTTTATCAATAATTTTTTCAAAAACATAAAAGTTATTCACCCAGTAAACTTGTTGGGGTTTTAGGTGTCCACCTCAGTCAGACCTGGGCATTGTGGTGGAGCTACAGGCTGCTGGAGCTACTGGTTCGCAACATGACCCTACACGCCTCATCACTCGTGCCTGGTCTAAGATACCACTTTTTGATGGGCAGGGTCGCCTTATGCCTGGCAGATTCAAACTGCCACTCCGATGCAGCCCCATCAAGCCATACATTCCCTTCAGCGAATTAGACTCCATTCCTCAGGTTTTGTTTGTTTATAATCTGTGCCTTTGTGCTGTCGAGGATGGACTATTGTAATTCTCTTTTAGCTGGAATTCCCAAGTATCTTCTTGACAGACTTCAAAGGATGCAGAATAACGCTGCTTGCCTCATCTGCAAACCATCTAGATGTGAACGTATATCACCGATCATTCGCTCTCTTCGCTGGCTGCCAGTCGTGGACCGTAAAGCCTACAAACTTTCCACTTTAACTTACTCTGCTGTTTCTGGTCCTCAGTACCTCTCAGAACTCACTTCCATCTATGCACGACCTCTTTGCTCATCTTCTTCAAGTCCCACTAACTAAGAAAAAGATGTATGGACTGAGGTCTTTCTCCTACCAAGCCCCATCAACTTGGAACAGATTACCTGTCAACCTTTGTCTCTTGTCTCCTTTAAGTCTAAACTTAAGACACATCTTTTCCAAACTACAACTTCTCTGTGACCCTGTCCTGACCATTAGTGTGTATAACGTGTGTTTGTAATTTACTTTGTATATATGAGTAGTGTATGTTGTAGAACTGAGCGTGTCCGTTATATGTGAACATGGGTGCTTAGTTGTTAATGATTTAGTCTATATGATTTATGTAAAGTGCTATGAGCAAATCTTTGGAAAGGCACTATATAAATCATTATTATTATTATATTGCTTAGATACCAAACCTGTCCCTTAAATTTTGAATAGATCAGAATTAAGCTATTGTGCTTACATGGATTAGAAGTAATGATTGAAAAGAGGACAATTTTATGAGAAGCTTCACATCCAGAAAAGCTACATATATTTATGAAGGCAGTTTTTCTTTTAATTTCTAACTGACAGATGTTCGTGTGTTCAATGTTGTCTGACAGAAAGTTAATGTTAGAACCTACAGTTAATAATTTGACAACAACAGTACATCGGACATTAAATTTTGATATTACTTTGTGTTTGATCTTCAGTATGGGGATGCAGAACTCTACTACCGTGTTGTGCACTACCGTGATGCAAGTGTACAGTCTCTGGCTACCATTGCTGCTACTAACCATGACCTGTACCAGACAGCACCCACAGTGAGTACTTCCTGCTGTTAAAAACTAATTTATATCTAAATGACCTGTGGCTTCAGTAGATGTTCTTCCCTTCTTTTTCCATTTTCTTACTTCTTGATCTTCACCTTTAGAGGTTTTTATTTTCTTCTCCTGCTTTATCCTAATAAAAAATATAGACATTTTATGCTTGTTAATCTGCTTCTTTTAGTGGGGATCCATTCCCTATTATTTATTCATCACAAATAATATGGGTGGATAAAGACACGTCATTTTTTTCTTCGACAGTGTCAATAATGCAGTCTGAGAAAAGTACAAACTTAGGTATATTAGGTGCATTTCAATCAATAAATAAGCTAAACTTCTTTCCCATTCTGTTCTCAATATTAAAAAAACAAAAATTTAGGAGAATTTTGGTTCTGTCAGGTTTCAAAACTTTTTATTGCTTCATTGGTCACATTGATTCCAAAGTCAAAAGATACATACATTTCCTATACCAGGTGAGATTATATTCAGCTTTTGCCTGTTAAAAGAGATGGCCGATCTTTTAATATATGTAAGAAGAAGTGTGATGATAAGAGTTATCCCGGTAGGGACATCCAGGGCTTTATGTAGATTTTTCGTGATGTTCGAGGTGGCGGGTAGCCATATTGCTTTTTGTTAGAATCAATACAGTTGTCATCAATACAGTTGTATATCAAGATGTGAAGAAACTTCTTACTTCAGCACCAACGCTTGCATTCTATGATCCGGTAAAGCTTACAATTGTCAGCTCAGATGCTAGTAGTTATGGCATTGGTGGCGTGTTGCTACAGCAGCATCCTGAAGGTCTCAAAGCTGTGGCATATTGTTCAAGAACATTGACTGCTAGTGAATGCAGATATGCACAGATAGAGAAAGAAACACTGGCAGCAGTCTGGGCTTGTGAAAAGTTCAGCAGATACTTGATTGGTCTTGACAATGTTCGACTACAGACTGATCACAAACCTATTGTGCCACTAATCAACAATCGTGACTTGCAAGATACTCCTATCAGATGCCAACGCATGTTGATGTGCCTCATGAGATTCAGCATCACCGCAGAGTATGTGCCAGGGAAGAAGCTTGTCATTGCAGATGCTCTATCCCAAAGTCCTCAGTTAACCAATGCTGAATCTGATGTTATGATACTTTAAGAAGATGTTGAGGCATATTTGAGCAGTGATCATGTGCAGCTTCAGATAAGCGTCTGAAAGAGATTGCAGAAGAGACAAGACAAGACAGACTGATTCAAGCAGCAATTCGCTACACTAATGAAGGCTGGCCAAATACATTACAGATGTAGAAGATAATCTTAGTGACTATTATGCAGTGCGCATGGAACTTAGTGTGCACAATGGTCTCCTTACCAGAGGAACACGCATTGTTGTGCCAGCACCACTTCATGATGAAATTCTGAAGAGGATACATGAAGGTCATCAAGGAATCACTAAGTGCAGAGATAGAGTAAAAGCAGCAGTTTGGTGGCCAGGTATCAATGGCAAGATTAAAAGAATTGTCGAAGAATGCAGACATTGCCAGAAGAAGAAACCTACACAGAACGAGGAACCTTTGATACTGACAGAATTACTGCAGCATGTATTCCAGAAGTGTGCAGCAGATTTGCTGTAATTCAAAGGACAATCATACCTTGTGTTTGTAGATTAGTATTCATGCTTTATTGATATTGCGCACATCAAGATTAGTACATCAGCAGAAGTTATCAAACTTCTGAAGAGAATGTTTGCACGCCAAGGAATCCTAGAGAATCTTGTTACAGACAATGGAAGGCAATTCACATCTAGGGAGTTCCAGGAATTCGCAGTAAAGTGGGGATTTCAACATGTTACAACAAGTCCACACTTTCCACAAGCTAATGGAGAGGCTGAAAGAGCAATTCAAATTGCCAAAAAGATTCTGATGAACCTGAATTAGCTCTGTTGATATACAGAGACACAACAATTTCTGCTACAGGATATAGTCCAGAACAAGTCCAGACTTTCCACAAGCTAATGGAGAGGCTGAAAGAGCAATTCAAATTGCCAAAAAGATTCTGCAGCAAGATGAACCTGAATTAGCTCTATTGATATACAGAGACACAACAATTTCTGCTACAGGATATAGTCCAGCAGATTTAGCCTATGGGAAAAAAATTAGAACTACATTACCTACATTGCCTGAAAACCTTGAGTCTAGGACATTTGATAAAGCAGCTGTAACAGCGAGCGATGCAAAAGTGAAGCAGTCTTACAAGAGCTGTTTTGACAAGCGTCATGGAGCCCGACCGCTTGACGAACTTCATCCAGGCGACACTGTATTGCAGAAGCTAGGTGGTGAGAAGCACTGGGGAAGTCCAGCAGTCATTCTGTAGCAGTGTGCTCCGAGGTCATATATTGTACAAACTCCAAGAGGCAGTTTTCGATGCAACAGAGGTCATCTCAGAAGGTCAAGAAACTTCGAGCCAGAGCAGTCCAATTCCAAACCCAGTCCTGTCCGAAATGACTTTTCCCTGTATACTTCCCAAGACCCAGTGACAGGTGAACCAGAGACAGCGCTTCATGTTAGTGATCCTAGTCAATCTCCAGAATTGACATCTAGTAAAGGTGGTCCTGCTACAGAAGCCAGACATAGTGCTACTCCAGATCCAGGAGATTCCCATCCCAGTAGCAGCTCTGCACCTAGAACGACTCGTAGCGGTAGAATAATCACCCTGCCTGTGCGATATGAAGACTGATAATTATGTTTTGAACATTGATTAGAGAGTAAACATTCTCCCCATCATTTGAAGAATCACAAGGAAGGGGAGATGTGATGATAAAAGTTATCCTGTAGGGACATCCGGGGCTTTATGTAGATTTTTCATGATGTTCGAGATTGCCGGTAGCCATAATGTTTTTTATTAGAATCAATACAGTTGTCATCAAATCCACAGTGTCTTGTGTTGGTCGGCTGAGAGCTCACAGCACGATACAAGAAGAATCTAAAGTCTCTCACATTTGCTATGAACTATTTCTATGGACTAATAAATCTCATTATGAGTCAAACTATAGCTTAAGATCTGGATTATACAGTCATGATATGCATACCACACAGATATTTAATGTGTATTTTAAGTTATGATCTGTATAGCTCACAGGTATTTAATTTATACTATCAGAATCTGTATAACCTACAGGTATTTATGTTATAGTTTAGAATCTGTATAACTCACAGATATTTATATTATAGGTTAGTTTTTGTATTCTTTACAGGTATTTAATTTAGGCTTTGAAAAGCCTTCAAAAAAATTAATTGCTTCCAGTTTTGAGTATCCACTACTTCATTGCAAACCTTTTAGTGTATTGTGTGTGTGTGTGTGTGTGAGAGAGAGAGATAGATTTGATTATACAGATAGCACAATCAAAATTTTCCTGATGGTGTGTTTCTCTCTTACAGGGAGGTGTCCTCCCCCAGACCATCATTTCCCCCCATCTAATACCTCCCCCTCCCTCCACATTACCCCCTGACTCTCCTCATGAGTTTCATTCACCAAGATATGCAAGGTATTTTTCCCTAGAGAAAAACTTCTTAAAAAGCCAGTTTTATTATTTCTATCCCTAAGTCAGCTTAAAAAAAAATATTTCAGTAACTGCAACTTTCAATAAACATTGTGACTATTAGCAGTGGAACAGCTGTAAGTCCTAAAAGGCATTATATTTCTTATTGGCAGCAGTAGTCTGAAGTGGAAGCTGCATGAAACCCCCATTATTTCTGCTTTCGTTTGTATATCGTGTCACTTGCACATTCTATACTTGTATAGCTGTGGGATTACTTTTGTGCCTTTGTAGCCTATGCTTTGCATCCTGTAAAAGGTCATTTAACCCTTGTAGCTGTAATTTTTTTAAAAAGAAATTTTCTTCTAACCATTCATTAGCAGCTATGTGTTTACTAATAAATTATAAGTTTTCGGCACAGTCTTAACAGAAAGATTATAATAGAAGTTTTGCTTTGATTTTGATAGTTGACCATTTTTCTGATACATATGTCAAGATAATTGTTGCTACTTTTATCGGAGCTGAAAACATCCTGGTAATTTTTCTACTGCTTGAACTTATTTTTGTTTGTCACTCTGATATTGCAAAAAGAAGAATTTGAACAATGCTTATAGAAATGCATTTTAAAACTGTTTTTATATTCCTGTTACTTAATTCCCTTTTAGCCGGTTGTCGAACCGGAGGATTGGGATGATGAACTCGGCGGAGCCTATTATAGGCTTCCAAGTCGACCGAGTGAAACACAGTGAACTAGGGGAAGGAAAAGTCAGGCTTACAGCATATTATGTATCTACTGGGAAGGTAAGAATATTTCAGATAATAAACGCAGATTGAGTTAAAAATGAGTGAATGATTAAATTACATTTTGACTAAATGTTATTTTTTTTATTTAGTTTTTTCATAATAATTGTAAGTTTTGTTAAATATTAAATTACATTTCAACCACAGTCACCATTGAGCTGATATACACTCAGTGTTGGTTTTGGTAAGGTTTCTTCTATCATATCTTGTTTTTTGTACTTGTTGTACATTTAGTTTTTGTTTTGACAGTGTGTTTGTAATCTGCTGCACACAGGTTGTACAGTCGTCCACAAGCCCTGTAACATGTAGCACAACAGCAGTCAAGTCTAATTTCAAGTATGGTTATCACATCTTCGGCCAGCAAGAGGCAACATTTCATGATGTTCAGCTGCAAGGAGACATGTTGGTTATTGCGCGATTCTATCTCAAACGTCAGCCCAATGAAGAGCCAGATGACTTATTTTTGGAACCACGTGCCCAAGAGAAGTCATTGTACGAAGAGGAAAGCCTCGTAGCTTGGGCAGTCATTCCTCTTGTGCTCTGTGCTAATCCTGGTTAGTGGCATTGAGATTTATTGAGGCACATAGTAGCTGATTGATTAACTCTCTTGGTTTGAAAGGCCACGATCATGGCTTTGCCGGGTAGCATGGGCAAGGCGATTTTCATTACTTTTTATTGCAAAGTTCAACTTTTCTCTTTTCCAAAAATGTATAGGTTTCTTGGTCTAATGTTTATCTCAGAGGAGCAATAATAAAAAAAACAAACTTCACCACTGTCGTCATCGCAGTCTTCAGTTATAAGCCAGTCATTGTAATGTTCATTTTTATCTTGAACCAAGAGGGTTAACTTATCCACTATAAGACAAAAACCGATGGCTGTCATTTATGCAGCAATATCTAAATCAGGCTAGATCATAGTATGCTTAGAAAGGTTATAGCATGATAGTTGTGTGTGCATTTAAAAGGTTAACAGTGAGGACTTTTACTCAGTAATAATTACAACATTCTGTAGCCTTTTTTCTTGCTTGGGGTTGCTTGTTTTATTTGATAGGAAAGTGCTTATATTATTTGTATGGAAGAAGAGGAAATAAAAGAAAAGCTGGATTACCTGGAGAAAGTCCCTAATGACCAGCACTTTGACAGAAAAGCTGTAGCCTCCAGAGAATAAGTCCTGGGGAAGATTTGAATCCAGATGTTACACTTGTCCCTCTGTTGGTGTCAAGGAAGTTTTTTACCTGTTTTGATCAGTGGTGATTTATATACCCGCAGGAGTTTGGATGCTTAATAGCTACAACAGTGTCAGTCTTAACTGTTGGTTTTTTTTCCAGAAAAAAGGCATCCTTTAATAACAAGGGTGTGTTGTGTTATTTCATCTCATGTTATAAAAGTAGGAGATATAGTGTGCGGTCTACTGTATTTATCAGAATGTTGTGAAAACATTTTGTTTTAGTTTTTTTTTTTCTTTATTACCAGAATTATCTGCGAGAGCCCGTCGAGATTTTGACCCAAGTACAATGAAGGTCAATACTGGGACCCATGTCCTCAAACTGTATGAACCACCTGTACCAGAACCCAATCGTATACCTCTACAAGACATTTACGTCCGGGAGTGGCGTCGGTATCACAATGCTACACTGCGCATTCATATTTTCCAGGGTCAGCCTCGGCCAGGTTCGCTGACACCAAGCGACCTCTCTGATGATAATGAGGATGTCTTGCCTGAGGTGTGTGACAGAATTCCTTATTGATATGTTTGCTGACTGCTAAAAAAACTTTCTTTCCACACACCATCATCTTATTATTGGTGAAAAACTCACAATTTTAGAATATTATTAGCTGCAGTCTGGAGTTTTGATAGGTAAATGATGGTACAATGGTACATACAGAAAGCACATTAAGATCCTGTAATATGAAAATTCAAACATGTATTCTGTCTTTAGTTTGCATGGCTTCCTCTGGATAGACGTCACCCACCAACAGAACCATTTATGGTGGGAGATGGATTCGACATATACATAGATGGCTGCCGATTCTTACCTGAGTCTGTCAGTTTCTCAAGGGTAAATATAAAATTATTATAAAATATATAATATATATTTTAATAATATAATATATTATATAAATTATTTTTATATAAAATGTCACCAACCAAAACCAGCAATATGAACTCATATATTCAAGCTTGGTATCTCAAAATATTTCAGATGGGTATTAAGAATCTTTAAAATATTTGACATAAAATTTCCCCCATTGAAGTTAATAAAAGTAAAACTTTTTGTTCTTAAATCTTAATGCAAAATTATTCAGGTCACTGGACGAATATTGGATCGGCGGTATGAAGTTTATGGAAAGGACATTTCTACCAGCGTAAAACTGGACAGTGACATCTATAATCCTGTATATGAACACAAGGAAGAGTTTCGGGAGCCCACAATTCCTCCATCTGCAACTCTATTTTTCAAGGTCCTTTGCAAACACAGGATTTCAGTTCCTGTATTCTCTTTGCACATTTCAAGGTCTTAATAATAATAATAATAAATACATTATTTGTATAGCGCATACTCACACTCGTAGGAGTGTGCTCTTAGCTCTTGAGACAAGAATGAGACGTGGACAACATACAGAGGAACAGAAGGATGATAAGCAACAGTATATGTAAAAGTAACAGGCACCTGAAATCATTTGTGCCATCTCCAGTCCAGCTGCTTAATCTTAGATGAACTGTCAATGGTGTATGAGTGCGTGTGTGTGTGTGTGTGCTGTTGTATGTGTAAACAAGATTATCCTTGATGTGTTTATATATATATATAATTGATATGATATGATTGTCTCTTGCCCACTTCTTTTTCATTTTTCATTTTTTCACTGTTGACATCCTTAATGCTGCACCTTGCAACGAACTTTATTTCTTACTTTTATTTCTAAATTTTACTTTTGCGAGTAGAGCACATTCCCATATTCAAATTGCCCACAGGAACAAATAAAGTTGGGCATTGTCATTGTCACTATTGATGACTAATAAAAGATCAATATGGAAAATGCAAAGAGGAATCAGGTAACAAGAACTAAGAGTGTTCGGATTCAGCAGAGTAAGACAACCAATAAAAGAAAAATGGGGAGTGGGGTGAAAAAGGAGTAGGACTCTGTGGACTGTTGTTAGGAGTAATGCTCAAGGAAGAGGTGTGTCTTCAGTGCACATTTAAAAGTGGTGGATAGGCTGCGGATATGGAAGGGGAGAGAGTTCCATTGTTTTACTGCACAGACCATATGTTGTTGTTCTGGTGAAAGAAATATTGAGGATATGGTCATCAGACGAAGAGCGTAGTTGTCTTTCTGGGATTTAGGGGAAAAGAAGTTCAGAGAAATCTTCCTCACTTCTAAGAAATTACTTGACTTGGTCCAGTAAAACCATTTAAATTATTACCTTTCATCTTTATTGCACCTTTTTCAAAAATTTTCAAAGCTGCAGAGAACATGGCCCCGCCATTTTTATTATATCATTAACTGCAACTATAGATGTGTTATTTTTTGAGACAGTACTTCTGACCAATATGTTGACTATATGTTGATGCTAGCAAGGCAAAAATATTAGTATCGTATTGTTACGAAGTCTGATCTGTACTAGTTTCTTTGACACAATAGGTTTACACCATCGACAAGTACTACCGCACACTGACAGTGGTCGGGCATGCCACACTAAATGTCTTTGTGGAGACAGGCACAGTTAAGCAGCCAAGTATTGACAAGCAAGGAATGCAGGTGAGATGGAAATAATTTGTGAATTGTATGTTAACTTACTGTATGGAATATGTCGCCAATGGAAATCACATATATATATATATTGTGTTTGTTTTTTTAACAACTACTTTTAAAATGTACATGTTATAGTCTTTCTGACTAGTTTTATGGATAACTGCCTGTCACTGGAGGGTACGCAGTCAAGGAGGCATGAACATCTGGTCAGCCTATAAAGTATACATTCATGCAGCTTGTCATGAAAGCAAACATTAAAATACAGTATTCTTCCTAGGTATCTTTGAATGAAGGGTCTCACCAGCTTCGCCTGTACAACCAAGGCCCGAATGGTGTAGATCCCTTCACTGAAAGTTGTCTGCGGGATGCTCACAGTCGACACATCCCTTGTGCATCCTTGTTAGTCAGACTGTTCAAGGCTCCAAAGGGACCTAATGGAAAAACTCTGGAGGTGAAGAAATACTATTACAACAATATTTCAGTACTTAAAACCTTGGTACCTATTGTTTTTGATGATGATGATTAATGACGGTTGGTTCATTGATTGATTGATTATCATCATCATCATTATCCAAGTGAGTCTCAAACCAGCCATCTTTGGCATCAAAGTCAATTGCACCAACTACAAGACTAAGGAGCCTCCCCTTTTTTACAGGCTGTAGGTATATAGAATATGTCAATCATGATCTATTGATTTCTGTTATAAAATGTTAACAATATTGCAGCTGTGCCATTTCATAATTTGCTAATTTGTCATTGTCTTAATCATGGTCATCAATATTCCTGTTTCAGTCTTCCAAGCATCCACAATCTGACTGGGCACGACTTGGGCTTTGGCATCCTCGACCTAAGTACTCTGATCGTATCTACTTGTCCAGTAAATGTACACCTACAAAAGGAGAAACAAAGCTGTTTCATGCCATGATTCGCCGTCGTCCTGTGACTGTACGGGAGGCTGTGGCCAGTAATGCTAAGGCCAAGGACAGCTTCCTGCGCAGTGACAAAAATATGGAGCAGTACATCAGGGTAAGGTTTCGTACTGTACCAGATGACATGACTATATGGAGATCACCCTCTAGCTACCTCAAATCCAGCTGTCCAAACCCGTGCAACACAGGACTTGAAAACAGCTCAGCCCCCTTCCATCCCACCTGTCTCGCTAGTGAGCCTCTCTACTCCAGTTTTTAAGCCCGGCTTCACGCAGTTCAGACGTGTGTCAGCTTACTCGTTTCTTTTGGATATACCGTGTGAGGCCTGTGAAGTGTGGTTTTCTGCTATCATAGGCGCAGTACCGACAGCCTGGCGTCCTTTTTATTCCTGTGATGTTTGCCGCTTCTTCTACTGAAAGGGACAAAGATGCGAATGCAGGTGGTCAGAGACGAAACACGGCGGGAAGGTTTTCGCTTCGGCTTGTTAATTGCTCTTATCTTAGAGCAATATAAGGTAAGGCTAGACAACTAATATTATCCCGCTACCCAGAATTAAAAGAGGGTTTCCCGACACCGCTACGTTTCTCTTTGAGAAGTAGTAGGGGGTGGGGGCATGAAAGAACGTTTCTTCTGCCCCTCCCCTGTGGAATTTACGGGCCCAGTTGTGTCAGACGTTACCTGTCTGGTAGTTGTTAAGTTATATAGAAGCTGTCTGTATTGAATTGGGCTATGCATGTGTCATATCGCTTGTTGTTGCTATCCTGTCACCAGAACAACAACATATGGTCACAGGACTTTTGGCTACTGTGCTGCAAAACATATCCGCCACCTTCCTACAACTGAATCTTTCAAATCTGCACTGAAAACGCACCTCTTCCTTGAGCATTACTCCTAACACAGTCCACACAATGCTAGTCCTTCTCACCCTCCCCCCTTCCCTCTTGCTACTTTACCCATCTTTCTCGCAGAATCACTATATTATTCTGTTCCTGTTACTTGATGCCTTTTGGTTTTTGTTTTGTCAGTACTGTCGTTTTCTTTCGTCCCCTTTGTTCTGTATCTACTTAGTCCACGTCTCTTCCTCGTTTTAAGCGCTAAGAGCATGCTCTCTATGAGTGTGAATATGCGCTATAAAAATCTTCACTATTATTATTATTATTAACGGGTATTCAGCGCCGTGTAGTAGGCTGGACACCTCCACCCCCTCCACTGCCGTCTGTGTGCGGTACTTACCCTAAAATGGAGCGATACAGAGACGTTAATCATGGCGCCGACGCAAGGATGACACCCTCTATCGTGAAGGGATCCACTTTAAAGTGTGCGACGCAGGGCCCTTGTGGCCACGCGGGTAGTAAGGGTGTAGGGTGTTGACCAGCTGAAAGTTTCTTTCCTTCTGTGTGTGCAAGCGTGTTTTGTTCTATGTTTAAGATAACACTTAAGTCTCCAGTTGGGAACGGACTGGATCGATAGACCGTGGAGCACTCTCCCTCCGGTCCTCCGTGGGAGGGGGTGTGGCCAGTACCAGCTACTCTTGTTCCGTCTATGGTTCTAGACGAGGAAAGTGGCCCTTGTTCTGTCTGTGATTCTAGACGAGGAAAGTGACCAGGCCGGACACAGCGTTCCAGAGGACGTCCACCAGTGGAAGGGTGTACAGCTTGCATCAAACGCCCCCTGTCAGCCCACACGAGGCGAGCGAAAGTAAATAAGAGCGAGCAGGCGGAACGCTATGTACCAGGAGGGCACCCCCGGCCCGGGGCGCTTGGTGCTAGTCCCCCCCCCCGGGTCTCGGTCTGGGAGAGGCTTTGAACTCCCCAGGCCACGATACAGCAGCCTGCTTGACAGGTCCGATGGCAGCGTTGCATAGCTCAGTCAAGGTGGCCTTACTCTATAGCCCGGCTGGATTTGGGGTGTGATTTCTTTTGTTTGATGTTCACCTATGGATGTTTGTAGGTGTTCTTTTAAGGTGGGCGACCACTCCCTCCGCCTGTTAGTTATTCTCCATATAGTCATGTCATCTGGTACAGTACGAAGAAGAAATACCATTTTTGGTGGTAAAATTTCTTTCTTCGAGTACTTAACAGATGACATGACAGCTAGCTCCCTCCCGCCTCCCTGCAGTGGGTTCCAGACTCAATCCAGGCTTAAAAATGGAGTAGAGAGGCTCACTAGCAAGACAGGTGGGATGGAAGGGGGCTGAGCTGTTTTCAAGTCCTACCGTGTTGCACGGGTTTGGACAGCTGGATTTGAGGTAGCTAGAGGGTGATCTCCATATAGTCATGTCATCTGGTAAGTACTCGAAGAAAGAAATGTTACCACCAAAAATGGTATTTTTTTATATTCATAGTAGTATTATTTTGATGAAAGTTGACAGCATTATTCTCTTGTCTACTTGGTTTTTCTTAGAATTTGTGAATCTTTACATGTCTTCAGAATCAGTTGACAAAGTCTATCGATGCTAAACCTTTGGACCAGGACCTGACCTTCGTTGTCCACTACTCTCCACGACATGGGATTAAGGTACTCTCCCTCCTGTGTATGTTTAGCTCATTGGCCTACAGTGACTTATTAAGGTACTCTCGCTCATGTTTAGCTCATGGACCTACATTGATATGGGATTAGGGTACTCTCCCTCCTGTTGTGTGTTTAGCTCACTGGCCTAGTGACTTATTAAGAAAAGTTTGCTGCTCTTAAATAGCAGAGGGTTTCATGGTGAAATATTTTTCTCCTTTGAGATATTTTTTTTAATTGAAAATTATGACAAAATTTGGAAATCTGACAGCCTTGACCATAAATTTTTATGAACTAGAAAACAAAATTTCAAGGGTTCTAGGGTTTCCCCTGACTTTTGGGAATTTTGGTATCCCACGAATGCATGCACCGATTGGCGCTAACCATTTTGACTGCAACACATTAATTAGCCAGGTTGGATAATTATCTACTACAAGTAAAAGTAGATTTTACCTCATGATCAAAATGCCATGCTTTTCAGACAGGTTTCCCTCAAAGTCACTTCCTAAGCATCCAACGTATTATAAATTTGAGGTTATTCCTGCTGTCTTAGATTTATTAGAAGTGGATGTCTTCAACTCCTTGCAGATCGCTCTTGACAGTGCCCTGAACTTGCCTTGGTCTAACTTTACTCATGCTCACATTTGCCTGAATCCACCTGGAGCCTTCTATATGGTATGTTCTATGCAGCAGCACTCTCTGTTTGGAGAAAAATATGCTGTTTACACTTTGATAATATTCTAACAATCTGATGTGATGTTCCAAATCTTTGTAAAATGGAAGAAAACATAGCTGATTTTTTGCATTGCAATAAAATAGAGCATATTTATTATTCATTTTAACCATTTTTTAAAAAGTTTTAGGATAACTTGTAAGTCGGATTGAGATGAGTGATTGTGTGATTTATGTAAAATATATATATATATATATTGCTGTTTTAGGGTACACCACATGCCACATACGACAAACTGATCTTTACAGAGAAGCTGGACATTCGCAGCACTCACTCCTCCCCAGCTTGGCAAGATGGCTATAAGGTTATTCCATTAAATCTAATTAAAATTTACTTGATGCTTAAGTGTTCTATTCATTTTTACTTCTAGTGAAGTTAAACATATTTTACTTCTTGTTTAATATTAAAAGGTATTTGTATGAAACCCGAAAGAGAAAACAGTTTGTGAGATGTTTGCCTCCCATAGTATACTTGAGCTAGTTTGCTTGCTTTTCCTTCTGGCATGTTAATTTGTGTACAAGTGATCCTTGATACATGGTTTAGAATCCATTTTATCCCTGATTTCAAGAGATGAATATTTCTATCATTCCTGTCTTTATTAGAAAATTCCTTTATAAGTTTTTAAAAACCCTTATCTTTAACTAAAAATCAGTAAAAATTGGCTATGGCATATGACACATGAAAACACGTATGCACTGATTTGTTGCCAGATTTATCCCTCTTTTTTCCACTTTGATGTTAAAGCTGCCTTTGTAAAAATGTCCATGTTGATTTCTTTGGATGATGCAGCATTTCTCAAGACGCTCATTCCATCGGTTCCTGGTTGCTGTCATACATCTCCAAGAAATTTTTGTGAATGTTACCCGAGACAGCTACAAATATGGACTTCTTGAACAGGTGGGAGCAAAAGAACAAAATTCTCACTGGCGGGTGAATTTAACGAAAGTGCTTGAGGCCAGGGGTTACTACCTTTAGGTGCTTAAATGTGCATTTCCTTAAAAAGGTGATCATTATAAATGATTTCTGTTAACTTGAAGTCAGTTTCTTAAATCTTTAGTTATCAGGAAAACTTTGCATCCTGTTCTGCATTTGTATTGCTGAGAACTTACTTTTGATCAGTCAGATAAATACTGTGAGGCTTTGTTTGCTGGTTTTTTTTGTGTGTAAAATCCTAGCACATGTACCTTGCATATTTGTAGACCATATCTCATTCTCATTTACATGAATAAATACAGTATTATAGGATAGGGCCCAGCATGTGCACATGCACAAACAGGAAAACACACACAAAGGCAAAATCACACACACGTATGCACACTTAGTGGACTGTGGTAGTGGTATAACCCTGGACATAACTGTAACTAACTGCTCAGCAACCCTGTGTTCTTGGCAGTACCAGAATGAGAGCAGCCAGTCCAAGACTTTCTCATCGGCCAAAGGGTCACAGGGAAAGGGCTAAGGTCAGCAAGAAGGGGCCAGCTGGGTGCGGTAGCTGTAGTCGAGGATGTCCGCAGAGAGAAATGGGTGGTGGTCACATGACAACAGGGGATGGGGATAGTTTCTAGAAAATTCAGGGAATAAAAATATCAGTAGGGGAATAAGAGGGTTGGGTGGCATGAAAACATGAGTCAGTTGCAGAGAGAGCATACAGGTGGGAACAACATCCCATCCTGCAAGCAAAGGTCAGAAATTGGCAGTGTATGTTTTGCCCTTGCCAGCACTGTAGAAATAAAATACATGGACCCCACCATTTGTATTGTTTAGAGCCATGGCAAACTGTGCAAACACCCCTACCTTTCCTGTAATAAAGAAATGGAATGAGATGTTTACATAGATCAGGTGGTAGCAGCATGTTCACTTGACACTGAAAACATGCTGACAATGCAATTACCATTGCTGATGTTTGTCTAAACTAGGTAATGCTAGTTTTACAGTTTTACTCAATGTATGATCCATCTACATATCAGCACATGCACTCTGAGAGATTGCCTTATATTTCAAGTCTAGTTATTTTGGTGCACATGGAAAAATCATGTGCATTTCTGATATATAACTAGAGCTGTTCATGCAATTTTTGTTTTTTGGTCATCTATTTGCTTTGGTTTTGGTATTTTTCAGGCATGGACAGCTGTTCAGGTTTTCAAGGAGAAGTATGCTAATACTGCCACATTTCAGCTGCCCCTGTTTAAGGGCCCACCATCACAGCAGATGCTCAAACAACTGGCTCGAGAACCATGCAAAGAGTGGATGGAGAAAAACATTCGCAATGGCACAGTAATTGTGATTTTTTGATTCCATTTAGTTGTTTGCTTGTACAGTTAGTGATATGAAAGTAACAGAAAAGAGTCAGGTATTGTGAATAGTGTTGACAATTTGTAACAGAACAGAGTTTTATTGGTTTTCTTTTTCCCCCACACACCAGATCAAGCTGATTGAAGGTGCTTCTGTTTTTGTACGACTCTGTGATGCAAGGCGTGATGATGAGCTGGCATTTGATGTTTCCAGCTCTCGGCTGGTCAGTATAATAGATTGGACTTATTTTTATTCACAGTCCATCTCACTGGCTCCCCTTTAGCACCACTATATTGAGATAATTCTGTTAACTTACTGGTGATTGCTGAGGTGCAGATTCTTAAACCTTGATATGTAGATGTCACAAGAGTAATAACCTTGGCAAGGAAACAGTTTGAAGAAAACAATAACTTTTTGATTGTACCACAAAGAGTCATTAGGGTATTTATAAAGCAATTGTAAATAACAGATAAACATACAAACCTTTCCAGGTTGAGATTAACACCGATTATGTACCTCGTGGCATGGAAGAGATCTACAACAGAGAAAAGGCTGGTAATATTCTGGAATCATTAGTCCCTCATGGGAAGAACCCAGAACATTTTATGGACGGTCTGGCCATCAAGTTCAAAAGTGTAGGTTTTTCTTGCTACTTCGTATGATCAGCAAGTATGTATGTATGCATCTGTTCCATGAGCATTACTCCTTACACCAATCAACATAGCTGTAAACAGTTGGGATCATAGTCTATTATCTAGTACGCCTGCTCGTCCTCCTCTGCAGATTTGTGACACTCCATCCTTACTGTTTGTCCCTGATTCCTCTTTGCATCTTCTTTGTTTGTCTTTTGTTACTTGTATGCCTGGTTGTTTCTTCTTCTGTCTTTTGTGTGCTGTCCATGTCTCCTACTTGTCTCAAGCACCGAGAGCATGCTCCTTCATGAACATGATTATGCGCTATATAAATCACACATTTATTATTATTATGTGTATAAATGCATGCATCTATGTGTACACATCCACCTTCTTCCGTTGGTTCTCTTGCTCTTGCATTTTCTCACAATACTTCTATTTCTTTAACTAACCAATCGTGCATCGGTTAACGTAATATCCACGTGGTGTCGCTACACCCTCCTTGCCTATGCGTAACCTATCAATCTGACCACAATACAGCGCCACACTGTCGCACCCGTCTTCTTTCATCGCTCAGCACCGACGACCAATCTGCAGCAATGAAAATAAATGCTATTGTCCGGGCTAAGTGTACTGGTCTTCCAAATAACGGTCTACCCCCTAGGCAACACTCAGTGGTCTTCCTTACATAACCGACCCACTGTATGTCACCCACCTCTTTATCCCTGTGTGTGTGTGCCTGTGTAATTGTGTGCAATGTGTGTCCTACCCCATACTACTATATATACATAATAGCATGTCAATTTGTTTGGGTAGAAATATGTCAGAAATTTTCTGTTTAGAAAAATGATTGTCTTTACTTATTATTTCTCATTTCCATGAACTTATACAGTTGGTTTACAAGCTTTACGAGGAAGGTGGTGTGAGCAACACATAAGCTGTGATCCAAACTGGAGATATCAGCATGCTTCAACTCCAAATCTTTGCTGACTCCTGTTTCATTACAAAATCTGCTGTGCGGTCTTCAAGGTCTGATGACAAACGCATATATTTTAAGGAGGAAATAGTAAATTTCTTGGACGGCATCAGATTCCCAGTGATAAATCTGAAGAAGCTGGAAAATTGAGGTGACTGTTGTCACTCTCAGCTCTATGACAAGTTGGAGAAGTTTGAGAGTGCACGTCATCTTTTAAGTGCAGTTTGGTGTTTTGCATTGTCTTCGACATGATGACCTCTCCTCAAATAGTAGGACATACAAAGTACATTCCATGTGCAGAGGTTCGGACAATGATGAGTGAACCCACACTTTGTTTTACAGTGCAAAAACACTTTGTGGCAAGACAATTTATACTCAAGACTGCTGAAAGTTTTAATGCAGACTGAACATTTACACTGGAACTATGAAGCACAAAGCTTCTCAGTGCATGCGGATTATACCCATGAAGTGTTGGTAAGTCAAACGCATAGTAACTTTGCAGAAAAGAAGACTCTTGTGGAATCAATACGTGCCAGTGTGTTGTCTCAGCAAAACTGATGTGGCATCCAGGTATTGCCTACATGCAATACAAAAAATTTGAACTTAAAATAGATATGATTTAAGCATCTGATGCTTTTGATTTCATTTCTTGAATAAAACTGTAACCTTGACAACTATCATAAAGATTTAGTTGAAAAGAGAAGGAAAAGAAGGGATGCGATTGAAAAACTAGACCCTAAATCTTCCCTTTCAGCAAGATCCAGATCCACTTGGTGTTCATGTAAGCTTCATGAAGAACCCTTTAGATGTCTTGAACAAGAGGATATTTTACCTCATCAGACATTGGATATTTCTGCAGACAAACTATACGGGATTATTGCTTTGCTGGAGTATTGGCTACTCATGAATTAAAGGCTGAAAACTGTTACCATCTTAAGACAAAAGCAGTGAAATAAATTTACCAACAGGTCTGAGCTTGCTTCTTGGAGAATCAATGTGCATTTCCAGGATGCCTTTGAGGCTACACATATCTAAATTTCTGTGATGTTTTTAAAATTTGGACTGTTTTTGGTTTCCTTTCAGTTAAAATAAGCATCTACAATTGCATCTTTTTTCTTAATTAGTCTCTCTTCACACACCAGTATATGCATGCACAAACACACATGCACCTACATGTGAAATTTGTCTCAGGCTTACAGGTTGTACCAAAATATCCTGTATACATTTATCATGAACTATGAATATGTGCATTAAGAATCTATTTGCAGATTTTATGTACCAAGCATATCCACAAGTCCAGTTCTAGAAGCCCCTGATTTTTTTTCAGAGTTCAATAATCTGCTCTAGTAATTTGTGGATGTGCCTATGCTTGAAAATACAGACAAGAACGATGCAATGCCTTTAAGTGCTGTCTTTATCCTTGGAATAAGGGGTGAGAATAACCATAGGTACATGGTTCTTAGCATAACTTATTTCAAGAGCGTTTTATCAAAATAACTCATAATAACCTAGTTTTTGTGATGGAACTTTTAATGTCATGGGCTTGTTATTGAATGATTGTACAACCTCCCATACCTCAATGTGTTTTGTATTGCCTGACTTTTGATATGTTAACATTGCTTTAATTAGTTTAATACTGATTTGGTTTGTGCCTAAAACTGTTGCAGTTTATAAAATACCATGTTGTAGTCAATTTTTGAAATATTTTTGTGATTTATCCCATTTACAATTACAATTGAACCATTTTAACACACACATATGTATGACTGAAAGACAGAAGGCAATTTTTTTCCCTTGTATGCAGATGGGCAAAACAATGGAAGCATGATGCCCTTTTTTATCATTCCTTTATTTAGGTTGCATGCATGGTATGGTATTATAGGCATACATAGTACTAGAATACAATTTTTACACACAAGCTCATGCAATGGCCTTTTTATCCATACAAGTTTGAGGATAAGTTCTTTGTATCTTGTTCAACAACCTGTAATATGTTTCTTTTTTTTTTTTTACTGCAATCTATTCAAGTTTATTTCATTTATGAGCAAGAGAAAATTCTATTATTTATCATGTTTACAAAATTAATGTTGACAATTATTTTGTCCATGCATAATACTACTTTTTATTGTAAATTTTCTTGGACATGATGATGTATCTGTTGCATAAGTGATAATCGAAGAAATTTATAAATTAAATCGCTCTTCTTAACAAACTGTAATACCTGCAATTAAAGTTCTCATCAAACGGCTATGATTAATAGAACTTCAGTCTAATGATGACTGATTTATGGCATACATTTGAAATTTTGATGTGAAGAATACAAAATTTCTATGGGAGGAAGAAAGAGAGGACATCAACCATACTGTTACACATTTAGTTTTATTCAGGATTTTCTTACAGAATAATTACATAAATGTAAACATTTTATGAACAAATGTTACGGTTTTCTCCGTGGCCAGGAAAAAAAAATATGGTGACGCCAGCTAACATTAAAGTTTGGTGGGTGATACACCCTGAAATAGCAAAAAGACCAACAGATGACAAAACATTTTTTCTTCAAAAGTTCTTACATGGGCAAATGTTGTCAAACATTTGATCTACTTTGGCAAAGTTGTGTAAAGGACAACAGAAACCAAAAGTTTTTGGTGAGCACATGAATGTTGGAACGTTGCCCAACATGCCAAGTCCAAACTTGTCTGTCAATACACTGGGACTTTTAGGCATTTTGGATGGTTGTTGCTTTGACATTTTGCCCAGTTAAGAATGACATTTAGGTAGACCTGGCCTGCAAATATGCCAATCAAATTACAAAAGATATCGCCCACATTCATAAACAACATACACGCATTCATCTACTTCTCATGCATCCAGGCAACATTCTCTCGCCATTGCTTATCATTTCTGTTGCTTCATCTTCTTTATCAAATTCATCTGTTCCACGTTTCCCTTTCGTTTCCTCTGGAAAAAAAACCCCAAAAGGTTACAGACCTGTAAGACATCTGTGTGCTTGGTGCATGCTTACATGCATGCACGCATGACTAAACTGTTGACAAACTTCTCTTAGTGTATATCTCAAGACACTGATAACATACAAGCAGACATGAAGTCCAAATATCTATTGCAGCCTAACTGCATCCTACCAGATCATTCTCCTAAAACTATCTAATTTACTAATTTTTGCATTCCGATCATATGCAATAGTATTTAAACCTTTTGAAACAGTTAATATCTATTCTGCATATCTGCTGTCTTTATTAACCACCAACCCCCACCTCATGAAACCTCACCTGTGGTGTTCCAACAACGTCAATGTCACTATTTCGTCTGCGTCCTGACAAGGAACTGTCCTCAATGATATCATCGCCAATGGTGCCAAGGTTAGGTATAATGCCAGGGGAATCCGGGGCTGACAGTAAGCTTTCATCATCAAAGGCAGGTGTTGCAGGTGTGGAAAGGGACAGAGTCAGGGGAGGGATTTGTGGAGTAGAGCTAGACCCCAGCCCCACTTGCTCTGTAGTGGGTGTTAGCAGTGTTGTGGATGCTGCTGTTGATGAGCTCTGAAATAATAAACTTACTTTACAGACAGGGTTAAAAAACAAAAGACAGACATGTTTAGTGTCACAATAATTTTCTACAGATTTCATCAAGATTTTGATGCTGTGACAAAAATGCTGCAAATCCACGAATATGTTTAAACCTATTGATATGGTCCAAATCAAGATGATCTTCCTTTATACAAGAAATGTAAAAACGGAATAATTATATGTAAGTCTCACTCTTTTCACAGTTATTGTTGTAAAATAGTCCAGTGGGAATTTTTAGAAAATAATCTCACCTTGGCAGGATTAAGTGTATCATAACGAAGTCGAAGCATCTGTAGCTCATATTCACAAGAAGCTAGGGCTAGTTTCAACTCATACAACAAAACGATGTCTTGTCGCAGTTCATTGAAATGCTGCACCATCTCTTCTGTCGGCATTGGGTTGAACTCTGCATGAAAGAGTCTCAGGTGAAATATCAGGCAAATATGCAAAATATGTCTGCATCAATCATCTTGAGCATTTATAGAAAGACATTCTCCATTCACCTATACCAGTGTTATTTAAGAACAATAATGGGCATTTATATAGTGCATTTCTCCAGCACCAAGGCCAAGGTAAAATTGCTTTAAATACACACACATGTGAAGGCACACAAGCACACATCTTTGTAGAGTGGCATCTAAATCACCTCCATACATGAACACACAAACATACATGGTGGTAAGGAAACTAAGGTAGCCATAGAAAACCGAGCTGATAGAAACAAAGCAAACTGTGAAGAGGGGAAGGCATTGTGAAGAGTACAACAGACTGTGACAGGCTTTTAAAGTCCTAGTGGCAGACATGCTGTAATTCCTGTCCTTTCTTCCTCTGATGTACTCACCTATGCCAAGTTCTTCCAAGACTTGTTCGATTGCTTTCATTTTCTTTTGTCCAATAGAAGCAGGAAGTTTCATCTAATAGAAATCAAGTATATCAAACACCAAAGTCAGAATATTCATTGTCTTTCTCTGTCCCTACATCTCTGATGAATAAAATTTTATTCTCAAGTGATCTTAATCAGAAGACAAGTAGTTCAAGGTCTACATAATTTGATTAAGCTACTCTTAAAATTAGAAATATCACCTTAAATACAGACAAAGTTAACAATGCACATCTTGCTCTTTCTCAAGAGCATGCAGATGTACACATGTGGGCATGCACACACATATCCACACAAATTTAATGATTTTGACAATCACCCTTTGGCTCCGAAGAGAGACCCCAGACTGTTTAAAATCTGGAAACTTAATGCCGCCAGGTTCTGGTGTTGCCTGCAAAGAGATTTAGTTTGCTTTACTTACTCTGCTGTCATTAAAATACTACTGACACAACTCTCTGAAATGAATGTTTAAAGTACTTTACTATGGCTTTGTCTCTGACAGCCATTTTAAGCTGGCTATCACAGAATTCAGTCTAAGCTGCTTTTGCAGAAATTACTTATAACCTTTTTTCTGAACCCCTTCCCCCTACTAAAAGATGTAAGCATTATGAAATCCATTTGTTGTTTTATTTCCTGAAATAACTAGAGCTGTTTCTGTTACAGCTGTAGCCTCCATAACAAGTGTAAATAACAAATCCAGCAAATAAATAAATACAGTTACACAAACAATGAAAACATTTCCTAATGAGGTTCTAAGTTCAAGAGACTTCTATTGCGAGCATTCCTTTTTTATTTATCATATATCTTGAACAAGTCTTTGTACTTTGCAAAGTTATTGTACTTGACTGTCTTCAAACAATTATATGATGATTTCAATACTTGTAAAATAAAATCTACTGCAAAGTTGCAGGTTACTGACTTTGTAATATGGCAAATGATCTACTGGCTTTATTTTATTCCTACTGGTTCACCTATTACACTTTTCAAAATAAATTCTCTAAAATCTGGATTTTCTTCACAGTACCTGCCATATTTTTCACACAGATTTTGTTTAAAATGTTTTCTCTTTTTCTTTTGCATAAACATATACAGACTCTATGTGTCTCTATATCTCATTAATACATACTCCTCCATCCCGAAACTTCATCTGAGGAGGGAATTTCTTCTTTGTAGCTTTTCGCTCTGGTTTGCGGGGGTCAATGTTGCTGTCAGCTGCAGTGATAAGTTTCTGCAGGTCCTGAGTTTTCTTCTCGCGTTCTTTTTTACGAAGCTCTATCTTCTTCAGTTCGCCAATAAGATACTCTTCCTCTTCACACTAGGAGAGCCAACACAATATTGGCATGACCATGAAGTCAGACAACAGGTACACAAAGTAAAATTACTTCATCAGGAGACACTAACCCTCAATGACAGTAATCAACAAACAAACCCATCATTAATTGAAAAGAATTCACCTACATAAAAAATGAAAGCCAGTAAAACTGGCTGTTGTACGAAGTGTTTAAATTCCTGAACTACATACTAGAAGATAACTTCTGATATTATAAAACATATCACTATAGCAACTATATAACATAACAGCAATCATGATCATATTTAAACATTGACAAGATAAACCATTTCCTTTTGCCTGTTGATTTTGGAGTAATGCATTAAATATATGAACATAACACATTTAGTTATACTACAGATATACCCTATAAGCAAGTCCTAAATAATACTGTTACAAGTTATCTTTTTCGTACACCTTTTTAGCACAATCTTGTTGTCAATCAAAACACCTGCTATATTTGTAAAGAATCTATAAGTATCTATAACCACCAAAGGTCACATAAATCAGATTAAATTTAGAGTGTATAATTCTAATAAATATCTAGTTGAGTTGAGATAAAATGATATATGCTTGAGCTGCATTGCCTATGAAGCAAAGTTGCATCCCTTAACTATATGGCTTGCACATTCAAACATGCTTGATAAGATCTGAAAGAATTCCTCCCTTACGACCTGTTTGCCCATGTTTTCAGGTATTTAGATACAGAATGCATGCCTAATCCCGACTGCTCAATTATACTTGTAGAGATACAAAAGCGTGAGCATCTTGTGTGAAAACTACCTGTTCCTGGGTTCTCTCAAAGAGCTTTGTCAACTGTGTTTTTCGACGCCTCTCGTGCTCAGCATCAAATGCTTTGATTTTTGGTTCTGTTCCCTGCGGAGCCCGCACCTGTTAAAAGTAAAAAAACAACAACTAAAAATTAAAAAAAAAGTTGGTGAACAAAATACAGGAGCTAAAACGTTTTTGAAAAACTCTTAACTTTACAAGTGAAGCACGTTTCCACATACGCATCACACATTTTACAACTAATTCACACCTTGGTCAAAGTGTTGCAGACATTGTAGTATCTCTCTTTTAGATCCTCAACACTGCGCTGTCGAAAACGTTGTCGGTCCCAACGATCATGCACTACAATAAAGCGTATGTCGAAACGTTTGCAGAGATCAAAGAGATGGTCAGTCTCTTGTCGTGTCCACCCTTCGTCATGTAGATGCTGTTGATACTCAAGGTCTGAGTAGGCAGGGATGTCAACAACCTTTGGGTAACAGAAAAGCAGCAGTCATGGCCCATCACAAATAGAATCAACAGGTGCTATTAGTATGGAACGACAAAGTGTGTCACAAACCTGCTGTATTTTTTTTTTCTTAATCAGATGGGAAATGAGTGGGTAGATGCTGAGTGATTTGTGTGGGAGTGCATAGGTGTGTGCATGAGTGTGATGGACATGTTTTCTTTGATGTAACAGTGTCACTGAAAGGCTACACTACTATAAATGGTGAAAGTTAGGGCTGAGGTCAGGAGTGACTTTTACTGTTCTTTTGTATTTTGTTCTGGAGTAGTCAACCCCTTAAATAGCTCAGGGAAACTGATGGGTTTTCTTGTGTTAAGTCCTGACCAGACTTGTGTATTCTATTCATAGAAAGCCTGCTGGGGTATGGCTGAATCAGCTTTGTGTCTGAGCCAATGAGTCTATGAATCTTTTAGTCTTTTTTGAGAGTGTTAGTTTTTTTATTTTGAATTTTTGAGTTGCATGTATGGATTATTGTCCTCTTCATATGATGCAAATGGCTGAATGTAAAGTGTTAATTGGGGAATCCTTAACTGGTAGCGTGGTAAATTTAAAACTGTATGATTGTCAAATTTTAAGGGCTATTTTTTCTGTCCAGGTTTTTCTTTTTAATTCTGTTCATAAATTGATGCACTGGATCTTGCTAGGTTTTGAGAAGGGCAGCATTCGGGAGAAAGACTGTTGTGTCTATGTTCTTTTCATGTTGAAGCTTGAAACCTGATAAAGGGTACTTGCAGAGAGGACATTCTCTGAAAGAGACTATAATACAGACTTGTGCCTTCATGGGGAAAAAATTTGATTTTAATGTATTTCTGTAAAGTACATTCATAACTTTGTTTGTTGAATAATTTTGGATATTAAATTTCTTTAATTCAGATTTTTGAAGGTGTTTTCTGTTTTGATGATGATTTGTTTGAAAGCCCTGTATAGTGTGCGGGTGACAAGGTGTCAATCAAAACATCAAAACTAATAATATGATACGAAGGTGGTTTCCTGGTTGGAACAAATTCAGGAGATTTCCACACCACTACCAACACTTACATGCTATAGAAGACGCTATGCAATTTCTCACTGTTTCTTAATTTGTTTTTATTCTATAATTTTAGAAAGATAATTTATGAGAGCACACTTCCCAATTATAATTGCCCATTGAGATGAATAAAGTTGGTCATTTTTCAAGAAGGAAGTTGTCAAGGTCAGGATTAAACAGAAGTGCAAGTTGTGTGTGTCAGTATTTTTGCTTGTATGGTATTACCTTGTGCCACACATGCTAGATAAGAGAGTGAATTGGAGTGTGAGTTTAGAAGGCTCTGGAAAAACGAGTGAGAAGCATAAATTGTAAAACACATTTATTTCTGGACAAACAAACTGTAAACTTGACCCGACTTGTTGAATAATAATGCTTTATGCTCTAGATACTGTTTGGGTGGCAAAGAGTTGCGATGTCACTCATTAATTAGTTAAAGGACTACTGGTCTGAGAGCCAGCTCTTCCACTGGAGTATTGTCATCTGTTCTGTGTTTGCCCTCTTCACTGATGGAGAGTGAGAATGACTACCTGTAAACTCACTGCTTAACTACCACTGGCCTCTGTGCTCCTCAGCATGACACAGGTTTCCTGAAGAACCTCAGAGACTGTGAGTACCACAGAGTTTCTCACTCTAACTGGCCAAAGAGCTGAAGGATATGAATGGTATATTCTTTTAATGTGCTACCTGACAGAACTCAGACTGAGGTTGGTGGTTATATGTTGATGTGAAAAGAGACAAGTGATAAGAAAACTATTTCATGATAAGCAAACTTTGCCAGGACAGGAGCCTCCGTCCCTCATCCTTTTACCACGAAAACTTGCTGTGTGTGTAAATGCATTTGGGAAGGTTTGGTGTGTGAACAAAAAATACACTGGTATGATTAAAACATACAGGGCCTGTAGTGGCTGTTTGCTGTTTGGTGAAAGGACAAGTGGATGTTGTGATGTATGCACAGCTGAGCAGAGGTATATGTGTGTGACACGACGCAATCATGAACATACAAATACATAGCAACAGTACTGTGGAAATAAAAATATTTTAAGGCCGTTTATCAGTTAGGAAACAATAAGCCATAACGGAGCCAGGATGATTGAAAAGAAAGTTGTATTGGTTATGAAAGCAATATGCTGTCCAACAGTAGAGTGAAATATTAACCGAGAAATTTATCAGGTTGGGTACAACATTCAGAAATCTATAGATTTAAAGATGTTGCCAAAAGAATAAGGCACAGGACTTTATCTGCAAAATGGGATCTTCATGTGATTTCTTACCTTGTTAAAGCGTGCAAATGGATAGTCTTTTCCTTCATCAGCCACTTTTCTCCAGTGATAGAAAACTGCCCCATCCTAAACAAATATAATGACAAATGTGAAATGATTATTCTAGACTAATTTCGTGCACATTTTTATGTGGTGTTCATGTGTGCATGGAGAAGCAGTTATTAGAATGGCTCTACAAACAGTTGTGGATGCAGATGAATTCTATACTTAAGTGCTGTGTAGAAGACAGGAAAAAGTCCAGCATAAGGCTTCTAAAGTCAAGGTAAGCATGTTTTTTGTCATACTTATTTGAAAGAGTGGCTACAAACATTAGTAAAGAAATGTTTAAGTTCTCTAATTGTTTGATTGTTTGGTAACAAAAGTGCTGAGTGAGGTGTGGCTCTCAGTTTTTTTTATACACCAGTTTCCTCCACCAGGTATTGGTGTGTGTGTGTGTGTGTGCACGCAATAGTGTGAATGAATGTAAGGTGCATTTGATGCCATCTGAGTGTTTGTGTTCATGCACCTTTGTGTATCAGCTTTCTTTCAATGGTGGAAAAAGGCAACATACAGACTTATTTTCCATTTCCTCAACCCATCAAGAATCATGCCATGCATAATTAAAGCAAGAATCATAAGATTTTTATTGATTTGTATTGAGTCTGATATGTCAATGGATACTGATAGTCATTTAGCTTGACACAAATATATTCTTTGATGATAACATAAATATGTGCATGTGAATACATGTTAATGCATATGTGCACATGAAGTCACACATGCGAAATACAAGCAAGATAATTGGACAGACAGAAACAGATTTTAGAGATTTAAAAAATAAATCAATAAGTTTACTAAATGCTATTTGCATGTTCTCTAAACCAGCTTAATGTTTGCAATGTATATTATGAAAACAATCCATAGACATGGCTATGTGCCAGATCCTGGAAAGGGACACAATAAACATGCTTCACCTTGCGTGCTGGGTTTGTGAAAGGCATCCATTTCCAAGGCCTAACACGACTGCTACCTATTTTAGCTTTCATCTGCTTGTAACCTTGATTGGAGTCTGATGGAAATATTGGTGGTGGGTCTCTGGCATGTAAAGAAACAAAACTCAATGGTACAGCATGCATCATATCACTGTTTACAAATTAAGACTTCATCGACAGGTAAATGATCATTAATCAAGAACTATTAAACAATGTCTTTATTTTATGTTATGGTATTACCAGTGATATCAAAATAATTCATAATGGCATAAAGGGAATACAATAATTAGTACTTTGTTACAGAACTTTCACCAGCTGTGGACAGTCTTAAACAGAATTTGCATGAAAATGCCTTTTGATTGCAATTTACATGAAAGGTCTACTTCTTCATCATAAAAATATACTTATTATCTGTCCAAAGCAGTCCCCATAGCTCCCTGTGCATGCCCTCTGGCCTTTTGAATGTGACATGCTCTGGCTTTTTAACCTTTTTCTGTAACAGTAAAAAACATGAAAACTTTTCTTAAAAGTGAATTCATAGTTTAAAATAATTTACAAATGACACAATGCTGCTCATTAACAAATATTTAATAAACAGATTACAAGCGTAATATTTTCCACAACTAAGTTGTTATGGATGCCAAGAAATACACCCTGAAACTGGAAAAGCCATGATCCTAACCAAAGCCATAACCTCTTTTTTTCTGGTTTGTAAAGTGTCACAGCATGATGGGCATTCCTAAAGATGCATCTTTTTAATTAATCAAAAGTTTTTTTATACTTGACTTTTGCAAGCTGATAATTCAAAAGCTTTGTCAATTTGTACCATGAACCAGCTAGAAATTACAGTTTCAATATTGCCATTAAAATATTCCTTTTTGAAATTAACAAAAATTAGTTGCATACTTTCTGAATTGGAGAAAATGAAACTGAAGGCATATTTTATGGTAATTTTATTTTAATCTCATACCTTTTTACCATCATTCATCAATGATTCCTTAGTGACAAACTCATGGGTTGTGCCACTATCTAGTTCCAAAATGTCACGAACATCTGAAGAAGTCATCTTGTCAGCTTCAACTTCTGTGCAATAAAATAGTCTTTAAGTTATTCAAAATCAAATGCCAATTATTCAAGGAATAAAAGCTACTAAGTTTTGCACCTTCTGTAAGACTGATAACAAATCGCAGTGCAATACACTGCCACTTTATTGATCCACAGGCAGTAACTTTGAAACATGGTACTTATTTTGGGTGGTTTTTTTTACAATACGCTCAAGTTTACAAGATGATCATACAATGTATGATATATCGTGCTAGTAAATAATAAAGTTACTAGTGAAAATCTTTGTTTCATATTTGTGGCTGTCGGTAACAACAGCTAGACGTGTTGGAGTGTGATTCAAACTGGTACGAACTATTGGATTACCATTTTTGTACTTTTTGTATTTTTCTTACCTCTAAAATTTCGTAAAAGACAATGCTAAGAAAAAGCAATTTCGATCTAGACAACCGGAATAAATATTGCACCTCTCAGCGTGCGTAGTAAACGTAAAGTAGCCTATACTTGCACCATGAAGTCTGAGAATCTGAGAACGCTTTCAAATATCGATTACAAACAAAAGAAGAATTATATATCATCTTGGCCAGTAAAAATATAGAAAGTCAAAGATAAATCTTTATAAATATATATTTCACTCACTGAAACACTTCAGACGAGTATTAATGGCGTGTCGTGTGGTTTTACTTTTACAGTGAAAACACAACCAGCCAAAAAGCAACACCGCACTTTTGCAGAGTTCTCCCCCATTTCCTTCGTTTTGAGTTACCTACCTTTTGTTGTGAACTTTGACGCCAGTCAAGGAACGACGATGATAGAATAGACTGATCATTCTTTTGCATTTCCTAATCTTTTTTTGAGCACAACTGGTTGAAAATACAGCTTATAAAACTAGACGAGTGTGTAATGCGTACGTCAATCCCCCAATCTTGGTGAAAGGTTCGATCGTGAGCTTGGATTTGTGGATACTTTTGCTGGGGACTGAAAAACGTACGAAAAAAGTGTGTAATTGTATCTTGTCATCTGCCGAACTGTGCACTCTGACCTGCACATATCCATCAAAGGTTCTTAAGTGTATCTGATGGAGGCAAAACAAATTTTGCGTGGTATTGCTTCTGTATAATAATGGCTGTGTTATTTTTACGCAAAATCAGACTTATTCAGAATCAAGATAGTATATGTAAGAAGTGTGTCGTCAATTACTTCGCTCGTCTCAGTTTCTCCGTGCTAAATCTCGATGCGAATTCTGAGGCTACCCGTGCCAATTCAGCTGAAAATAACAAAACATTTAGTGAACATGTAGAGACTTTCAAAGCGGCTTTGTTGGTCGCATATGCGGGAGGCGGGACAAAAGCCATAGAAAAACATACACAACGTCACAAGATGGTTGTGGAAGACAGAGTGAAAGCTTTAATAGATCAAGACAGCCCATTCTTGGAACTTTCTCCCTTAGCTGGTTTCCAGATGGAGTATGGAACAATACCTCGTGCAAGCATGCTCACAGGTATTTTACAGGCAAATGCAGATTAACATATGTTCTGCCTATTATCATAATTCTGTTGTTTTTTGTGAGTAAATTACATTTATGGTATCTTACTTCATGCTCAACCGTTATTATTAATGGTCTGATTATTGGCAGCTTTTTGGTGCTAACATATCAAGATGCGATTTAAAAATATTTATTCCATGGTTGTGTAATGGAAAGTTTAATTTCACCTGTTCAGTTAAATTAAAAGTAGCATTTGCATAAAGATATTTAAAGTCTCAGACCACTAGTAGAAGATTTTTAAAAATTGTTTTTGAAAGATAGCAAAGATTGTATAAAATTGTTGAGAAATAGACTGATCAGTTTTATGTTAAGGCATTGGTCGTGTGTCTGGGAAGCTGTGCATGATCCTAGCAAATGATGGAGCTGTCAAAGGAGGCTCTGTCTATCCTATCACTATCAGGAAGCAGCTTAGAGCCCAAGAAATTGCACTACAAAATCGTTTGCCCTGCATCTATGTCGTGGACTCAGGGGGCGCATTTCTGCCATTGCAGGTAAAAAAAAAAAAAAAAATTATCAGATTTCTCTACAAAGTAAACCTGTGTGATGGTCCCATGTAGAGCAGTTATCAATATTCAGTATGTTTAAAAAGTGTTTGCAACTAAGAAACCTAAAAGGCGCATTAAGTATGTTTATGAATAAAGACCTTGGAGGAGAGTTGAGATCATTAGTGCAGGTACCTGCAAAGGTGCTGGTTTTATTTTGCTATGGTTATTATAGCACGTAAGTGGCTGGGGTATAGCCTTATGTAAGCTCTGTTACTATTTTAGCTTTCTGAAAGGGAGAAACATAATTAACTCTTTTTTTTTGCAGTGTTTATGACAGATGTTTCTTGTTTATCAAGATAATGGAAACATTTATTTTCTGAAATGATAGAACTGATGTGTATTTTATTTACAGTCTGACATCTTTCCTGACAAAAATCACGGAGGCAGGTCATTTTACAATGAAGCAGTTATGTCTGCAGCACAGATCCCACAGGTTACTAAAGCAAATCATTTACTGAACAAAAGAATAGGACAGTAACAAGTACCCAAACTGTAGTTTTGTGTATTTTGTCAGTTTATCTTTTGATTTTGAAGCCATAATCTGTTGGTGACATAATCATTACTAAGTGCCTGTATTGTCGGTAAAGGTACAAGGCAAAGGAATTGTAAGAATAAGAGAAGTGAAGTGGAAAATGACCCTTTGATAACTTTGATAACCGGCTCTGTTTAATGGGTTTGACTTCATCATGCTGTCGATGAGAAGACAAAAAGAAATCCATTTGTTCTGTATTATAGGTAAGAGTTAACAGCTTATTTGTAACAAATTGTCTCTCTTGTGGTCAGATTGCTGTTGTATGTGGAAGCTGCACAGCAGGAGGAGCTTACATTCCAACTATGGCTGATGAGGCAGTTATTGTCCATAAAACTGGCTCTGTCTTCTTAGGAGGTCCACCACTTGTAAAAGCTGCCCTCGGGGAGATAATTTCTGCAGAAGACCTTGGAGGAGCCACTTTACATTGCAGGTATATGAAAAGTTGCTAAAAGACATTTTTTTAATTCTTATATTTTCATGTGTGTGTGGGTGCAAGAGAGAGGCATATATGTGTGTGAACTTAAATATCTAAAAAACTATGTATAACTGATGTATGAAAGGTCTTCGCTTACTTTCATTAGGCAAGAAGGAATTCCCTATTTGGAAACATTCCCTTACATCAATGCTTTTGATATAATCTCATATCTACATTGATACTTACGGGTTTTAGTGAGATGAAACTAATAGATTATTTTCAGAGTGTAAACAGAATCTGATTTTGCACTACTAATGCTATCAAAATATTGCCAAGTGGACTACACAAAAACTTCGCATCTTCGTGAATATTAGATTTTGCTTCGTATTTTAACATTCATAATAAGCTGGTTAATTATTTTTGTTTGTTGTCTTTTTGTTGTTTAATGTTTAGCATGCAGTACAATATTTCATTTCCTCCTGTTTCTGTTTGAATGATTTGATTTCCATTTTCCCCCCAAGACACATTTTCTGTTTACATATACATGTGTGGATGCATGTGGATGTGTTTGTAAAACATTTTGAATGAAGTGTAAGTGGCTGCACAGACTATTTTGCTCCAGATGAAAAGTCTGCCCTTCAAATTTGCCGTGATATTGTTGCAACTTTAAATGTCCACCATAATGAAATTAAGGGACGACTACCAGCTGCCTCACCACTGTATGATCCAGAAGAAATACCTTCTTTGGTTCCCAGCACAGAACAGCACAAGCTAGATATGTACCAGGTAATTAATCCAGAAAGAATTTTTATTCAGGATTTTTTTTTATACAATCAGCAAGAAAGAAATGTCTTATCACCTCCAGTTGACATGTTTATCAATGTCTACCTTTTTTGTATTTTATTGTTGATCCAAATACAGTGGAACCTCAATTATACAGTTTAATGACCGGTGCCCGTCATCCGGATAATCAAAAGTTATGGATAATCAGAAAAGTGTTTGAAACGAGTCCTCTGGATCAGATTAAGTCTAATGTTTTTTTTTAGACGATCCCGGATAACCAAATGCACGGTTAATTGAAGACTGGAGAATCGAGGTTCTACTGCTTGGTGAATTTTAGATGGTTCATTGGAAAGACAGTAGTAGAGTCAGGTGTTTCCTTGCTGCACTTGAGAAATTTGCAATTATACAACCGTTTTTGTGCAATACTAGAAAAGCATTTGTTTTGATGAGGATGAGGAATTAAAACTAAGGCCTAAAAACGAAACCATACAAAATAAAAATGGGGAGATAATTATGGAGTCATAAAAGGGGGAGTTGGGGTAGGTAAAATTTATTCAAGTATGTCACATTTCATGAAAGAGCTTTCGTGTCATCTAATACAAATTCCACCGATCATTTGTAATAATTTTCTCTTTATGCACATTAGCTGTTGAGATTAAATAGGCCATTACAATGGCAGACTGTAAGGATTCATGACCTATGCATTGCAATAACATCTTTGTCCTTAGGTCATTGGCAGGTTAGTGGACAGGAGCTTATTTCACGAGTTTAAGAAAATGTATGGCCCCACGCTGCTGACTGGATTTGCACACCTAGACGGGTGAGTCTGTTTTAGATGCTCCATCAAAAATTCCATCCTTCATCTGCCTTGCCAAAACTTGCTAATTTAAAAGTGTAAGTAAATAATCCAGATGCAGAAACAGAATATTTATAACCTGTTACAGGTATCTTGTGGGTATTGTTGGCAACCAAGGAGAAATCACTTCAGATGCAGCTTCCAAAGGAGCACATTTTGTGACACTGTGCAATGAACGTGGAATTCCAATATTATTTCTGCAAAACACATGGCCAGAAACACCTCTAGAAGGTATCAACAACATTTCACTGAGAACAGTATAACCCAGCAAGCAGTGAGCTTATACAATGTCAACTTTAAGCAATGCTCAGAGCTAGCATATTTCAAGTCTTTGTGTTAGTGCCAATCAGATACTTTAAAACACCGATTCTGATTTAGTTTCAAACTTTTAATTTGTTAGATATCATTTTAGAAAGAGAGATAAACGGATACATTTACCTTATCCTGATGTTTGACAAGAATTTGGCACTTTTTTCATAAGCTGGTGGGCATGTTTTTTATCCTGACCATGGTGACATTTCCTCACAGAAAGATACTTTATACAAACAAGTTGCATGTTTAATAGAAATGTTTCCAAACTACAAAGTGCCACATACAATTTTTTTCTAAATTTTTAAACAAGGACATCTTTCATGTTTTAAATTGTTGAGAAAATATAATACAATTGAATGGCTATTTCTGCTTGATTTGTAGCTGCTGTCCATGCAGACCAGCTAAAATGCCAGGCACAAATGATGGCCATCGTCAGCTGCTGTAGTGTTCCTAAGATTACCATCGTCGTTGGTAATGCTGTTGGACTCACTCATTATCTCATGGTATGAGTTTTCTTCTCCATTTCTTTTCTTACGTTTAAGATAACACTTTATTTATCCCAGAAGACACTTTGGTGCAGCTCGATATGAAAGCACAAAACAGTACTATAACCTGTCCATATCCACCAAACAGACTCATACATTCTGGTTCAGACAGCTACATTCATTCGCACACAGTAACATTCAGAAGTCGCATGGCCAAAACAACAAAGGACAGCCTCAGTCTATTGGTGCTGCATGCAGGTAGACAGAATCGGTGGCTTAGCGGGAGGTGGAAAAATTCTCCCGACAGGAGAATAGATAAATCTCTAACTTTCATGAGTATGGATCCGTCTTTCTCTTTTTCTGTGCCAAGTAGCACATGAGTTTGCCTAACCTGCCTTCTTGCTTGATATTGCAAGACTTGGAGACTTTAAAGAAAAAAAAGTCAAATATTGAAATATTGTCATTTCAGGGAGGCAAAGCAACAAGTCCCAGCTTTCTTTTTTCTTGGCCGAACTCTATACGCTGCATGGAGTCTCCACATTCTGTAATGGAAGCAGTCAATACAGTAAGTGACGTTGACAATAATATCGTTTGTCTATGTGGAAGGTCAGAAGAGAAGTGGCTGCTACAAAACTGGCCAAATGACTTTTATCCAGTTTGTGATGAAACAGCTTATAAATCCTTGGTTTATAAAAAAAAGAAAAAAAAAGGAAAAAAAGCACCTGGGCCCCCAAGAAAATGTTTTGTTTCTTTACCAGAACTTGAGCTTGACAATACATGATGAAGACAAAAGAAAGGAGCTAATGGCTAAAGCTAGAGCAAGGACTGCATCTGAAACTAGTGCGGTATTTGCCTCCTCACGCATGTGGGATGATGGGATTATTTTGCCTCAAGACACCAGGCAGGTAGGCAGCAACTGAGAGAATGGAAAATAGCTTTACATAGCTCTATTTCACTTTATGTAAAACATTAATGCAGGCTACAAAAAAAAACAAACTTAAACTGACTACATTCAATTTATTTACCCTGAAACTTACATTTTGGTAGCATAATTTCTTTGAGCACTTACCAGATGTCATGACTAAATGGAAACCCAAAATGACCTACAGCTCAGTTCCAGCTGTTCACTCCTGATTGGTCAGAAGTGACCAATGAACAGGGAGAAGATAAAATTAACCACCTTAATCTGCATTCCTTACCGCCTGGCTGGCAAATTTATCTCTCCAGTTTTTCACTTGGCTTTGACATTCTGGTTTACAAAAGTCTGTCTTTTAGCCAATGACTCATGCCCACTCTGACAGGAATTGGACATTAGAGGCATAGACAGGAGTAGCAGGTTTAGAGTTCCTAGAGCTAGACCTGCACACTATCTGCACTCATTTATCCCAGCTTAATCCAGATATACCATCCATTTCTGAATAGGACACGCACATGAATGCAGATGGCCATACTACTTGCCCCCTTTCCTAGCGTCTTATATGTATACATTTGAAATGATGTTATACTGTTTTCCTATTTTTTGAGTGGTAATATGGGTATGCACACATTTTTAGTATTTGCAAGAGACATGCTGTTTTTTTATTAGGTAACGTCATTACTAAATAAAGTGAAACATTGTACGTAGAACTTATTTTAGGAAAGGACTGTATAATCTGTTGGTATTTTTACAAACTAATATTACAGGTGGTCTCCCAGTGTCTATCCATTGTAAGTGCCTACAATGAGTCCACAAATCAATTCTATCCTGTGATACGTATGTAAAGTACTCAGGTGAGATTGTGAGATAATGCTTGATGTCAGTAATACTATGCAATCCTGAGGGTGAGCCGTCCTGTTAAAATTTGTTTCTGATCATGCAATAGTCAATTAGGATATGATAATGTGCACAGGATGGCAAAGAAGAAATCACATAATAATGTCTCTGTCATGTAAATAATTCTCTGTAAAGTGGTACAATTATTGCAGCTCCTTAGATTTTAAAAATAATGAAGTGATAAACTTTCCACATTGATTTCTGGTTTATTTGATGATCTACAGTCATTTAAATACTCTGTACATAAAAGTAGTTCTTCAGCATGGGTAGACATCTTATATAATTATACAAAGTAATATCTCCAAAGTTTTACAATTTTTGTAAATGTATGAAAAGGCATTTTCAGTCATTTCTTGCGTTTTGCAGAGTGCTTTGTAGGCTTTGGTGACCTTTTGCCAGAAGTGTCTGAAAGGTCACACTTCTTGTGGAAGAAGTTATAAAGCTGCTGTGCCTGCACAGAGTTCCCAAGAGCTGTAGTAAGCTCTTCCAGCGAAGCTTTGGAAACTGCAAGGATATTGTTGAATGTCTTCAGAATAGAGTGGTAGTTTTTTGTTGTTACGCCAGGCATGCGGAGAACCATGTCCTGAAGTTGAGAGGGAAAACAAATGCAAATTAAACAAAATTGATATCTATTCCTTTTTATCTGAGAAGTGCAAGGTAATTATTGCAAGGGTTTAGATCAGCGTTTCTCAACCTTTTACTTGTGACGCCCCCCCAGACGAATAAAGGTACGTCCGCGCGCCCCCCTTAGCCACTAATACCTATATGAGATATGAGAAAATGACCGCCTTTGCGGCCCCCTTTTCAGCAGCTTGCGCCCCTCTTGGGGGGCGCGCCCCCCAGGTTGAGAACCGCGGGTTTAGATGTAAGAGTTAAAATGATGAGAGAGCTCCATACCTGTGGTATATGACTATACTGATCACCCCATTCCACTGTTTCTCCACCAGCCCTCATCAATAGGGCCGTTGTTGAGTCTGGCTGAGCCCTGTTCACCTGTAAAGGTTGTTAAATGAAGTTGTTTTTTCTTAGTTGCATATTTATCCCTGTGCATGAATGCTTGTATATTTCTTTCGAATTCAGCCTAATTAATTTAGCTTCTACGAGGAATAATACATTTTCTGACTGAACTATCCTACCTTTAGTTCTTCAAAGATCTCAGCAGTAGCATAGGGGCTTGGGCACCACAAAATTCTCAACTTTGGAAAATGCATGGTCAGCAAGGCCAGGCGTGATGTAGTCTCCTGAAGACTGACTTCTCCAACAGCAGGATACTTTCCCTGTCACAATTTTGGAGAAAACCAATGTTAGCCACTTTCTGCAGTTATAAAGAAATAAGGTAAAGGCTGCCACCACCACTGCAATGCCAGATTGTAACATACCTGTAAGGAGAATGACTTGTTTGCATCAAACTCGATAAGCAGCACTGGTCGCTTATAGCAGCGACACATTGTGACACACTGGTTGTACAGGCGGCCACTGTTGAGGCTGCCAATCAGGTCGCTGACACTCTTGCGCTCCACACAAATATCTGGAGTAAGAACGTAGTCTCCAACCTGTATGTCAGGAACTCGTGCTCAATTAATCCTTCAACGTAAGAACACTTCATTCTTAGATCCTAGGTATTCATTTGACTGTAAAGAACATTATATTATTTGGTCACTTTAAGGATGGTCTGACCATTGTTATTTGAAAGACATAGCCTTGAGGAGAATGAATTAATCTTGCAACAATGCAGCTAACAAGAAATGGCTAGACAGAAATAGTTTATGCACTGGCTACTTTAAGAACAAATGCAATGGCACTGGCTTGGATAAAAAATCTTCTGTTGGAAACAACAGACTGAATGCTAATATTCATAACAAACAGCATCAGAGCTTTATCTTTCTAACAAACTATCTAGTTTACAGGTTTACAGAAGTTCAAAGGGCATAGTTTTACCTCAAGTGTTACTGGTTCCACAGTGATTCCACGACGATGTATAAGGGAAGGCAGTTCGCTGCGGAACTCACGCATATCTACAATGATCTGCAGAGAACATGAATAAGCAAGCAATGACTTATTAAGTGTGGTACTGATGTAGAAGTGAATTGAAGAGGCATGTTTTTAGAGAAATTAAAAAAACTTTCACTTGGAGCATGCTATATTTCAGAAATCAGTCCCAGGTTGAAGTGCTGTCAGATGTTTTGTACGAGTAACATCCAAAAGAAATCATCTTTCATGATGGGGTGGGAGAGAGGAGATTGATGCAACTTGAAATTCAAGAAAAAAATTCTTTTGTGACGAACAGATAATTTTGTCAAGATATTTGAACTTGCAGTTAGTGGATGCTAGATACCTCAATATTTCTCCAAACTCCTCTTCCCATTCCATCTTTATAAGAGTTCTTGGTTTTTGCATCTTTAATGAAACTGCCCTTTGTTTATGAAGATTAGAGACCATAGAATTTGCTTCTTTTTTTAAATTATATTTAAACAGGTTGATGATTTTGTCTGGAATCAGCCCAAAAATGTGGAAACCTCTCACAAGGACACACTTGTCATGTCGGGACAAAATTTAGCTCTAAATGCAGGGTGTCACCACATTACAGGGTTTCCTCTAGCAGGTGATGTACTAAAACTGCACTGATTGTGTTCACAGTCTAGAAATACACTACTTTTTTCAAGTGAAATAATCTCCCATCATGTTCTAGCCTAACAATAAGGATAATTTATGATAAGGGAGCTGATGGAGAAACAAAGACAACAACTTCTGATTGTCTGAAGCATTCCAACATAGCAACACTGACACATACAAAAAAACACTCATCAGCCCCATTTACTACATGCCTCTGACCAACCAATTGTACTAACATAATTCATACAGTCAAATAAATATAACAGCACTGACATTAAAAAAGAGTGCCATCTGTTTTCAAGATTAGAAAAGAAATTTAAAGTCTTTAAAGATTTTTTGGATGTAATCTGAAGTATCTGAAAGTCGCATAGAGAAAGACAGGACTACAGGATCAAGAAAAGAAAGAGCACCATCCTTGAGTTTAAGAGAAAGGTAGAAGACTTCCTCTACCATCTACCCTGAAGATTTTTTTTTTACTCCTTACTTTTTGTTGTTCTGGCTGGCTTGGCAACCCACCCTTCCTCGTGCTCTCATTTGCAGATATGCTGTCTCTCTCCATGCTGGGGTTATTCTCCTGCTTACCATCTCTCTCCTCAGGAATCACCATTGTCTAAAAAAATTCCATGTTAATCAGTAGTGATCCTCAAAATCTTAATGAGTATTTAAAGAAAATATACTGTGACTGTGCACATCATACACACTACATCTTATTAAATGGTTAGAGTGTTCTTTCTTTCAGCTTAGTATATTCATTTACACATTAGTCCAAAAACTTAATCTACATGTGCCATTCTATCTTCCAAGAACATTAGCAATTGCTCGTTATTGGAGCTTCTGTATAATGTAGTAGAACAAGTACTCACAGCTTTTTCACGAATAAGAAACTCAAAAGCCTCTTTTTCACGTCGCAGAGTAGTGAGGTAACGCTGTTCTTCAACAGAACCGGCGTACAGCAGGAAGTACACACGTAGTTGTCTGCTGGGATTAGATGCCTGAAACACCTGGAAAACACACAGTTGGCTTAAAAAAAATCAACAAGAAAATTGCGAAGTAGACTATGCTAGAAATTAATACAACTCTGCACATTCATGCACAAAATAAACTCATGCATGCAGGCAGTTTTTTTAAAATCCATAAAGAAAAGTCAACCATACAGCCAAATGCAAAATCAACGAAACAAAACTTACTTCTAGCTGCCTCACAAACTGCATGTCTGGATCGTACATTACAACGTAAGTTGGCTGCATCTCCAGTAAAGTTTGTGTCAGGCCATGTGGATCAGAACAGCCATGCAATGGATGCAGAATTGTGACAGGGCCTGACACAAGACCATAGTAAGATTCCTTAGAAGACAGTGTGGCATCACGAAAAGGTTCCTCTGACTGTTAATAAAGTGTAAACAGAGTTGTTAGAACAAGGACTGAAAATATGATGGATGGCAGAATACAATCCTGCAAAATGAAGAAAAGTGCTAGCAGTGCTGTGGAACTCGATGCCTTATTAGAGACCTATAGGACAGCATTCACTACTTAGGCTTTCACAGATGCTTTCACAAAAGCAAGCATGTGATCAAGAAGGGGCTGCGAATAGCACCTAGATTTAGCAATCTGTGTGTGCACGTTGGACATGGGCAGAAGTTTCCATGGAAGTCCAGTCTATCATAATATAAAAATATTATTATTATTCTGTGTTGGATTGCTAGAATAGTGTATTTAAAATAAGTTAGCAGATAGTCTTATGGAATTTTAATAAGAAATTTTAGCAAAGCTAAAAATTCAGATCTCTGGAGATCTATACATGTTTTAGGTAAAAGAACTCAACTTCATGTTTTATATGTTGGAAAAACACTGGAAATTCCAAGAACTATGGCTTTTTAAATTTGAAAAAGTCACTTCAAATCAGCATCAAACTTCTCTTTACCATGACAACATTCTCCTCATCCTCCATTGTGTCTTCTGGGTCTGATAAAAGCAACTCCTCATCACTCTGCACTTCTCCAGGCTCTGACATGTCTTGCTGGTCATCTTCTTCACATCTAGCTTCAGCATTGCGTGCCATCTGCGTGAGAGTCAGCTTGGAGCTTGTGGCTTCTGCATCTTGTGCTTTCCTCTTGCTGCATTTTCTTCTTGGCTCCTGCTTTGAGTCTTCCTTGCAAAAAGAAGACAGAAGAATGAACTACAAAGAAAGGAGATAACAGAAAGCTAAGGAAAGGAAAGACAAGAAGAATATCAGAGGACAAAATGTGAGTAAGAATACAAAAACATGTAAGCTGGAAGCAGAAAACAACCAAATTTACCTTGATCATGATTGCAGCTATATCAAAATAATACAGAAATAAATTTTTGTCTTCGTATATTTTACAACGCTTGGTTTATTTAAATGGAAATATAACAATGCATGACAAACACAACAGAAAATAGCTGACTTACTATTTTTGTCATTTTCATCCATATCTTGCAGCTCTGACATTTTAACAGATTAAAAAAAGCTATTTTCTTATGGAAGCATGGTCAAAAACATTTGTTCTGCATTATCATATCAGTAAGACCAAGAAGGTTTCTCAAAAGCATTAGCTCATCCTTTGTCTCCCATACAGGCATAAACTACACAGTAGACCCATCTTAGATGCAGCAAGCATTCTTACTTTGTTTGGCAAACCACCTGTCTTGATCGTTATGTACTTCTTATACAGTCGAGATAAGACATCCTGGGCACCTCTGCATAAAAACTGCACGCAACAAAAAAGTCACAGTATAGAAAAGGCAAAGGTCACAGCTGCTAGGTCTCACATTTGGTGTCTTGTGAAAGCATTACACAGTTAAGAGAAATAACAGCAAATAATTATTTTTCACAGGTAGAGACAGAGATCACCTTCAGCAGACTTATTTTTTAAACAAGGCCGGTGATGTTACAGATAATTCCAAACCTCTCTCAGCTGGTTGCAGGTTCGGTCATCTGCAGCACATACTAAGACTCGACATTTTTCCGCAACAGAACTGCCAGCAGTTGAGGAAATTTTCTGAATCTCCAAGTCAATTTCATTTAGCACCTCTTTTAGTGCTTGCCACTTTGGTGGTTCTTCCAGTTCTGGTTCAGAATCTGACAAAATATTTATTTATATTTGTTAACAAATAAAACCAGAATTATCATACGCATGAAATTATCATGTAAAGGAACATTAAGCTTCCATATTGTTCTTCACAAGCTTCACATTCAAACTTATTATCTACAACATCTCAGTAAGTAAAAGCTTTATGCACACAAAACACACACGCACACATACATTCTCTCTCCTTTTCTGTCTCTCTCTCTCACACACCCATACATGCATGCACACTGTGAAAGATATAGTGATTGACAGTGACTGGGAAGTTAACCATAGAATGGGAAAGGAAATATGCTGCTTAAAGAGCAGATAAATTTCTCAAGCTCTATACACTGCAAAAGTACTCACAAGTTTGCTTGGATTTCTCTCCTTCTGAATCTGTTTTGTCCTTCTTGCTCTCTTTCTTGCCAAACAGTCTTTCTTGTGCATTCTGCAAAAAAAAATAAAATAAAAAATCTAGCCCTGTCTAATGAAGTAGCTGCAAGAAGTTAGGTTTAGGAGACTTGTAGAGCAGACTGATTCTGGAAACAGTTCAAGGAACTGGGGAGATTCTGAAAGTCATTTAAAAGAGCTACTTGAAACTGCTTAAGCAGGCACCCTGGCAGAGTGGCAAGGTGAGAGTTTAAGCAAAGGGACTAGCATAGGTGAAGGCTGCTAGCCAGCAGAGCCCCAGGTCTGGAAGATCCTCACAAACTCTCTGAAAAAATCCTGCTCTATCCACCTGATTCCAAATCATCTCCTGACCGAGTGGGCGGTCCATCCCCCTCCATCCTGCCCGAGTGCCTTGACTTGATTATTCTAGTTATCACTTGCATTATCAATCAGTCCTTGCTGACCAGTGCTGTATACCTGTTGTTTAAGCATGCAGTCGTCAACCCACTTCTAAAGGATTGCTTCGACACTAATAATCTCAAAAGATATTGGCCTGTTTCCAATCTCCGTTGTCTGTCCAGATTGTGATGGTCCAACTCCTGAATTATTTCTCCTGCAATGATCTACATGAACCATTTCAGCCTATCATGAAAATCATTCAACTGAGACTGCATTGCTGTGAATGATAAATGACTTACTACTGTCTACTTACAACATGGATCACATCTCTTTACTGCCACAGCTGGATCTGTTGGCTGCATTTGATACAATCTAGGCACACCTTTGTCTGCTTCTCTAAAATATAAGGGAAGTTTGAGGACATTCTTGGGTCTCTTTTATTTGGCGTATATATATATATCTAACCACCTGGTTTCACCACTCGCTGCTTGGACCTGCAGTATGACATGTATGCTGATGATACACAATTGCTGTCTGGGCTTGCTTCCTAGCTCCAGCAGGAATGCACTACCACACAATACACAGCAGAGTTTGTGAAAACATGAATGTTCATCAACAAAATGAAAATGATGACAAAGCTGAGGTCCTTCCACCAGCCTCTGCTAATAAACTGAAATGTGCAATGTCCTCTACTACTATTACTTCCTCTGGTGTTAACACTTCTCTGGCCCAGGCTGTCCTGAATCTTGGTGCAAATCATATCTGACTCTTCCTGTCAGTTTCTGCCACCAAAAAGCTGAAGTCTGCTTTTGTGTTGTCCCAGCTGGATTACTGCAACTCTCTGTGCTACACATCAGATGGCAGAAATTCGGCAGCCCAGTTTTTAATATGGATGGTAAAGTAAGCAAAGCAAGGTGGGGTGATGTAATTAATCTTACTGAATTGCATATTGAACACTGAATTTAACAAAACACATACACACACAGAGAAAAATGAAATTCAAACTAGAATGGCCATGATTAAGTATATCTTAGTTTGCGGACTTCCAGCTTCTCGGAATTAACATGTGCTCTCCTGTACATGAGACAAAACTGCCAATATCATGACTTTCATGACCTATATCACTATAGCTTTAATCATGAGACCTTGGTTGCAAATAAAAAAAAAAAACTATAGTGTTTATTAACAAGAAAAATACTGACCACAAAAAGACTGTCAGCAGCACCCAAGAACAACCATCCAGTGTTCTGTCCAAATGCCTTTTCACTTGTTCTGCATTGGAAGACAAATGCCTTGAAATACAATGAAGAAAATATGTCTAATGCATTCCTTTTATACAAAATATCCATGAAATAATGGACAAAGATATGCAACAAATATTATATGTAGAATTGTGTGAAAGTATCAGTAATGCTGTACAGACCAACTGTTGAGAAGATAAACTATGTACAGAGTGTTGTTACTGACTGTTGATCTGTAAGTAGAAAGATTATAAATTAAAATTTCAGAGTTATAGTAAATATATAAGAGAAAAACCTACTCATAAGTTTTACCAAAAAAGATTTTTCAGTGCATTAATATAAGAAAACTGGCTTTTCCCTTTTATGTCTCTCCCAGTCACATACATTGCAATATTTCTACATAGGTACACATATGCAATTATACACTCAGTCACTCCACATCAACACTAGAGAAAAAAAGAGAGAGAGATAATAATTTTTACTACTAACCGTATTGAGTTTACCAAGTTGTAAAATGTCACACAATCAAATTGGGTTAGATTTCTGAAGACAGAACAGATTACTAAAATAATGTTAAAACTCTCAGTTTTCATTATGTTTTTAAAAATCGACTATCTTCTCCAAGAAACATATTTCTTTTTTTTTTCAAGCAGTGTACTTTCTGTACTATGCTGAAACAATGTAAGAAAGAGTATTTCAATGTATTTAATACCAATTTTACAGCAGGTACTAGCCATGCTGGCAGTAGTAGAATGGTCCCCAAAGTTAAATAATTAAGATTTAGGTCATCTGTAGTATTTAACCTACACTGAAATATAAAACTCATAACCAAAATTTAACTGGCCATGACAATGAAGTCTGCATGCATGGCACAAGGTGACAAATAGGTTCCTCACCTACCTAAGGACAAGCCTAAGAGTCTTGAGGTCAGCAACTAGTTGTCTTGCTTTGCTGCTAAGCATATGCCATATTGGATCTAACTGCAGGTGAACCATACGGTCAAAGTCACGCCCAAGTGCTGTTTCTACAGTGATCTCCTCCATGTCAACCTAATGCAGCATCCATCCAGAAATATACGACAAATTATTCTCATTTCTTCCTCTCTGGGTGTCCAATATTAAAATGAAATTATTTTCTCTTGGCTTTAGTTCTGTTTGGATGAACAAATATAGATGTACTAAGAAACTGAAAGAAAGATTAATTGTATGAATGTGGCAGGAATAGCTGCATTAACAGTTGTAACAGATTTTCTTTTTATTGTACAAATTGCACTTCACACAGTGTTAAAACATATCTAACAATGAACTGAGATGAGAGTTTCATTTGCAGAGTACCATGGTCAAATTTAAGTCCTGTTGGGAGAGTTCCATCAGGTTTCTTTAAGCTGCCGATTTTGTGAGCATGCATGCAAGATTGAGGCTGTCTTTTGAAGTTTTGGCCATGAGTCTTTTGAACACTTCTGAGTGCAGATGAATTTAGATCACATGAGAGTCTAAACCGTGATTGTCTGAGTGCCTGTCTGGGTGGTAGATATGAATGTGTTATGTAAAGCACGTTACAAAGTAAAAAGTTAGTCACTGACCGCTGGTGTGCACCTTTTAAGCTCCTTAATGCAGGCATTGATGAGATCCAGAAGGGCAGTCTGGCAGTTTGTCATTGATGTGGTTAACTGCAGGTGTAACTCTACAACCTCCACCTGCACAGATTCTAAAGATCTCAGTGAAAGCATTCATCAGAACTTTCAGAAGACTCTGGATTCTATTTTAAGCCATAATATAGGCCACCATAATCACAGCAGGCATCAAGCTTATGTCACATGTAGTTCAGGCAACACCTAGATCTAGTGCGCTAAGATCCCCACAAAAACCTTTAAGCAAAGAGGATCAACAAAAGCAACCACTGTTATATGAGAGACTGAAGTCAAACCACGGCCCCTTTAGGACAGAATACGCCAGGTTGCGAGTACACATCCCTTCATGAAGAATTACTACATTACAGTACTTGTTGACATAGAAAAAGACTCCTCCGCCACACGCCTTACCGGTAATTGTGGCAGATCCGTCTGATCTCAATGGGCCACAGAAGCCAATAATGTCTAGATCAGAGCACAGATCCTTTGATTGGAGTCACGTTCATGAAGCCATGTTTTAGTAAATGCCAACAAACAAGTATCCCTGTGTAGTCGAAAGTTGTGTACCTACATCTCAAGCTTATCAGTCTTCCCACAAATTGATTGGACGTTAGATAACAGGACAGATGAAAATTGAAAAAAGGAATCGAGAGCTGCAAATGTCACACAACAAGAAGCGGCCATCTTTTTAGTGTTAAAACCAAAGATAAATGCGACTTCTTACATCTACTAAAGAAAGGAAATGCTCTTTACTCACATCTCTTCATCTTTCGGAGAAGAGAACAATCAAAAACCTTTAGGTGGAGAGTTGTGACAACTTGGTGCTGCGCACCATGTTCCACCAGGCATACTCATGCGAACACTGATACCAAAGAGGATCAACTTTGTTGATGCTGGTCACAGGAGGGCGAAGCCATGGATACATCTCGGTCATCGTGGCTTCACTTTCCTGCCTAAGTGGTCGCTCTTGTCCTCTTTGCTTTAAGTCTTCATGAATAAAGAAAATGGGTGCACAGAAAATACCCAGCCTACAAAGTTTATGTGCTTCATCTCAGATCTACATGGGCTGCAAATGGTCTCATAAAGTCAAGCCCCTGTAGGCCATTGGAGGGTTTTGTGGCAGGACACAAGTGGGCTGCCATTTACGTGCCCATCCTACCTTCTCACCACATGCATATGAGCTTGCACATCAAGGTAGCGCTTCATTATCAACAGCTGTCTATCAGGTACCACAGACATGAGGGTAGACAAAAACAAAAACTATGCTCAAAAAGCTACTTGGTAAAATTTCTATATCTGTTTGTCTCATTTCTCTCTTTCCCCTCCCACTCTTGTTTGGAGCAAGGGATGTTTTGTGCGTGAGTAGGCGGGCTGTGTATGTATAAAGTGTACTTTCATATGGGTGCTAAAAGTGATACCTGAAAATAATGTGATATAAGCTTATGGTAAGAAAATAACCCCCTAAAAAAACAGAACAGACCACACATAAAATTTTCTTAAAATATGAATCAGCATAGAACTAAAATGAAATCATTTATTTACCTTATGTTTATCCAAAGAGGAGACTACATTGGCATGGAATCGAGGCCATAAAAACAGCTTCTTCACAAAAATATTTTTCATCACTCGCTGCACATGACAGAATCCAGATGTGAAAGCTTCTGGATTGTCAGAAAAGGCTTTGATGAATCCTGTCTGTAAAAACATCCATTAAAAACTTTGATAGAGAAATACAAAACAACATAGTCCTTCAAATCAAATATGCCCTAACCAAAGTATTTGCAGGCCATCTTCACAAACTGTAATTATAATAATCAGTCCCTTAGATTTTAAGAGGCCATGGGGACACTTGACAATATAATGTCCAACTCTGGTCATCTGTCTTGGTTCTCTGCTATTCTCTGTTGTTCTGAATGAGAGGCCACATCCCTCTTGGATGTTATTGTCCCATTTTTGTGGCATACATGTTTCTTTCAGTTACAGAGTTCGGTTATTTAATATCTATAAACACACAGTGAAATAACGTTTTCCTAAAACTAGAAAAAACATTTTTATTAAGTTTAAAGGAAAAAAAAAAGAATGATCTCACTTGGTTCTTCTCCCGGTAAAGCCGCAGAATAAAGGCCTCTTGGCAGGACTCAATGACCCTGTGTACAAATATGCAGGAATAAATGTATCATACTTAAAACAAGTAGCAATAATTTTTAAAAAGAGTGAATAGTTGATTTAGCTCGTCATTGAAGCTATACGGCTAATGCTTATTATTTTCCACCGTGTTAACACAAAAACGCAAAAGCCGAGCCGCAAAGATTTGGAATAATATCTGTGAAAATAGAAAGAGTGTAAAAAAGTAAAACACTAGAGAAGAATAAGTTCAAAACTTACTTATGAGCTTTATAGACCAGTATACCAGTCACCTTGTCAACAGGTACACGATTTGTCAGCAAATCCACTACCAAGATGCGAGACGTCACAAACTGTACACCCCCCTCCATATATGTTTGCTGCCTTTTAATGAAAGTTAAAACAGTTTATTTCAGCACCAATGTTCACTTACATTTGTACTATAAAAATCAACATGTACTTGTCATGTACATATTTTTCAAATGTGACCAAAACTGTTCATTAGGTGTTGTTATAATAGCTGCACAACATTAATGATGACATGGTAACTGGCTTGAATTCTCTTCCTGGATTTTGCAAGAAAAGTTATTACACACAAAGAAAAATTTCTCAAAGACAACACGCAACAAAGAAATTTGTTGATGATAGATAATGAAAATGTATTATTAAAAAGGGAATTAAAAACCTGTAACAATTCTGCAAACAAATGAATTGAACATGTATGAGCTACCAGCTAGTGTGCTTTAACCCACTGACAATAACAAGCTACCAACTAGCTTGTTTTAACCCATTACAGGTACAAATTATTATTATGATGACAATGAAAACACAAAAAGTAGAGAAATGTAATAATGGTAACAGACCTACCTTTCAGTTGCATTCACCTCATTAGTGATTATTTTTGGCAGAGGCTGAATCCCCTGGGTCTCTAGCTGATGCATGAAATAGTTCTGCAACCAGACACAATAACTGTTCCAAGTAATTTAGTCTTTTTTGTGGGCTAGCAAAACCTTTATCCCTTTCTTTCTTTGCTGTGCACATATCTCCTTGTGATCAGTGCCTTTCTGAAGCAACAGCTTATTTAAAAAAAATTGTTCAGTCAGTTTGTCCGTAGAAAAACAAATATCTCTTAACATTTTCAACTGAAACTTGCAAGACTTTTTTCCCCCCTTGATCTCAGTACTTGTTCCTTTGCAAAAACTCAACAAGAGTTCGGGCATTTATTTCGACATAATATTTGCTGCCATTCTTCTCTCATATATATATATACACATAAAGAATATTGTGGATTATGGATAAAACACACACACACAAACCACATAAAATCCATGTAGTACCTCATCATTTGAGTTAGTGTTTAGGACCAGAACAAGGCTTCCTGGATCGTTGTAGACCCCAAGAAAACTCAGAAACAGCCTGTCTATGCCCAATCCTCTGTTTGCAATGTGAGAAACAGAAATTCAACGTTCCTTAGATATTACTTAAAACTGAGAAAGGTAATTTTTCCTTGAGCTTAGCCATCCTTCCCCAGAAAGTTAATTTTTTAAAAAATCATCTTTTTTGCTTTTTATACCCATGATGGATTACATACTTTTAATTAGTAGGAACCTATACAAAAGCACTGTTTTAAACCTATTTACTATGAACACATTTATACTGTTAACTCTCATTTACAAACCTTGCCATGATGAACAAACCATCACTGTGAAACCCCTCCAAAAACATTTGATTCTCATAGTCCAGCAAAAACATCTTCTTTCCCTAGTCTCGACCTGGCAATCATTAAAACAAAAATCTTCATATGACTATATTAGTTATTATTAAGCGTTTTGTAAGAAACCAATCACCCACCACTCCCATCCCTTGCCACACAGGCTTTCCTTAAAGGATAGATGATCATGGGTCGTATGCTGATAAATTATTCGATTTAAATGTAATTTTATTCTTATGGAAGGTTCAACTGTTTCTGGAGGGTTTGCATGACACCATTTTACAGTGCATGAACAATGGTATCAGATACGATTCCACCATGAACGTAGATCAACGTTCATGATTCTACTAAACAGAGGGAAGGAGGGCATGGAGTTGTGTGCCGTTAACTGCCTTGAACAAGGTGATGTGGGGTTTTAGTTCTGTTTTTGCATTTGTTAAAATTACGCACAGCATGTAAGACTCAGCATCACGCGTGCCTTAGATAATTATAAACAGATGCTCCTTGTGAAAAGACGTCCATTACCAAATAACTGGCAACACTTGACTATTACTGCCGTTGGCAGTTCTTGGTAGTAAATGGCCCAGTCCTACTTGAGGCTTCTTGGTATTTTCAGAACTGTTTACATTAATTTGACCCTAGCCTTGAACCTTGATAGACCACTCTCTATCAAAACAAAAGACGCAAGATCATCCGTATCGTATTTTGCAATTTACAACACAAAATTCTGCATACAACGTATCCAACAGTAACTATTTTCGTTTTCGTCTTTCGAAGGCCTTTGGCAGGCAGCCATATTTTTAAATCTCCAGGTTCCACAAGGAACGCACTAAATGTGACTGTTCAACCCTCTAGTGTAATATATTTAATCGTTTGCAATTTTTTTGTAGTTTGTTCTTTTATTTAAATAAAAAACATTGTGTCTTTGTATAACTACAAGAATCTTATTATTTTGACGATAGTGATGAGATTACAGCTGATTGCAAACATTGACATCACCCTAACTCTCCTCATGTGGAGTTACATTTGAAATGTGATGTAACTGCTTATTGTAACAGCTTACTCGTGGTTGAAACTTTCTTGCTGTTATTCTTCGTTCTGATTACTGAACGTGCACCTTCTAAGTAGTACCAAGTAAGGCTTTACGTGTGTTTATGTTTTCAGTTTTAATCATGTCTTTCAGGTTCAAATAGTGTCTATATTTGACTATTTCAGTCTGATATTTTGACAGACTGAGATTCACGCAGATTCATCATGGACGTACTGTTAACATGATCAACTTTGATGCATTGTGATTGTGTGTATGATTGCAAAAGCACAAAATGTTTAAGCTCTGATGACAACCAAGATTTCAAACCTTACATCTAGAGTTATTGGTCTATTATTATTTGATAAATATCCATTGGTCCACATAATATACTTTTGAAAATTACTAGGGCTCTTCAGCTAAGTATTTAATATACAGATAAATATTCAGAGTAGCTTATCTTTAAAATGTGATCAAAATTTAGTTTAAAAGTTTCTCACTGCATTTATTAACATAATAATAAAGATGTATGATTGTCTTGAAAGTTACTTCAAGTCATAGATTGTGTACTATAGTATAGTACATGTTATTATTAGGGGAGTGCATTGAACATGGTCAGCATGTGATGTGACTTTTTCAGCTCAGTCATGTCTATTTGATAATTGAGCATACATAATGTAATTTATTACATATTTATTGTTTAATTGCCATTTTGTCCAGTTGTCTTAAATTATGGGTCGCCGCAAAAAGGCCAACAAACCTCCACCAAAGCGTAAGGCAATTGAGCCCCTTGAGACTATGTTCAACTGCCCTTTCTGTAACCATGAAAAATCATGTGAAGTCAAACTGTGAGTAAATTTTGATGCTCCTTTATGCTGAAGATGATAATCTTCACTAGCTGTTTTGGAGATGGTGAAGCTAATCAATATATTACTTGCATATAATAGTTCTGCAAAATTAAAAATATACTTGTTTTACCTCTTCCAACAATGGAACTCTTTTCCTTTCCATATCCGCCACCTTCCTACAACTGAATCTTTCAAATCTGCACTGAAAACGCACCTCTTCCTTGAGCATTACTCCTAACACAGTCCACACAATGCTAGTCCTTCTTAACCCCGCCCCCTTCCCTCTTGCTACTTTACCCATCTTTCTCGCAGAATCACTATATTTCTCTGTTCCTGTTACTTGATGCCTTTTGTTTTCTGTTTCGTCAGTACTGTCGTTTTCTTTCGTCCCCTTTGTTCTGTATCTACTTAGTCCACGTCTCTTCCTCGTTTTAAGCGCTAAGAGCATGCTCTCTATGAGTGTGAATATGCACTATAAAAATTTTCACTATTATTATTATTATTTAAGAAATCTTCAAAATGTTTGCATTTTACATTAAAAGCCAAATGCATAATGTTTTTCTTGTGTTTATTCTGCTATCTTTTATGTAAAAGCTTATTACCCTTAATAGTTTTAAGAGAAAAAAGTGTACTGATTTGATTAATAAACTATTGCAAATGTCTTCATCAAAATTTGCATAATACTTTGTTTTGTCTTTATTTTGCAGCGATCGTACTAGAAACACTGGAATGATAACATGCAATGTCTGCCTTGAGGATTTTCAAACAAGCATAAATTGTATCCTTTATGCATTTCTTATCATTGTATCAGTGCATACTTATCTGAATAGAAAGAAAGATTTGTAACACTTGCAGTACTTGTAGCAAAGAACGTTCTGTTGTTACTGCTGTAGCAGTAATTCTCAACAGTAGCCACAATCAGTCATCATAATACCAGGTATTGACTAGGTCTACTCAGCCAAATTATATTTGTACTGTAGTGTGGTTCCAGTTTATTAGTAATTATCATTAATTAATTTCATTACTGATGCCCAGATTTTTTTTTGTTCTGCTACAGGCTGTTAAAAAAATTGAATAGTTAGAATGTTAGAACAAGTGACACAGGTAAACTGGAGGATGGTGATGGTAATTTTGAGGTTTTATAAGTAGCTTGGCCAAAGTTATTATAATCAGGTATGCATAGATTGATATCTCCTGAGATTGTTTTTAAAGTTAGCATTTAACTTGCAAGACGGTATTTTCCTTGTTTTATATATTATAAAACCACTAAATACTATCATATTCCTTCAAAATGTTTTGACTGAAGAAGCACGGATCATCCCTCTTTATAGAAATTTAAAATAGGTGACTCCAGAACAGTTTTATTGATGCAGTTTATATTTTAGTGAGGTAAAGTATAACACAACATGTGTTACACCACTTAAATGGTTGTCAGCCGTGTCTGCACAGTAATAATGCTATCCTTACCATATTTTGCAAATCTGTTGTGCACATGTTCTATAATGAAATGAATCATTCTCAAACTGACTAATACATTAAAAAGCGATTTAGAAGTACACAATTAATTGCCAGATAGCTGTGAAGCACAAGTTTTTTTCTGCACCTACAGATCTGACTGAGGTTCAGTTAAAAAAAAATACAATGTAAATAACAAACCTACAAATCTAAAAATCAGACAAAAACTTTAGATGTTTTGACAACAGTGTCATAAAAAATATACCCAACCTCTTAAATGAATTAGATCAAAAAAGGACAGCCATCTAGTTTAAATTTCTATAAAGAGATATGGCCCATGCTTCTTCAGTAAAAAATCTGAAGGAATATAAACATATTTAGCCGGTTTATCATAAATTGGAAAAAAACTCCAGGAAAATATCATCTTGCAAGTGATATGCTTACCTTAAGCATTTTTAAGAACTTCAATTCATAACTTGTCACTTTAAAGCAAATGAAAATAGATCTAAAATTGAAGAAAACCAGCATTTTCTAGACTGTTTAGATTGGCTAGACAATCCCGTGTTCTTTTGCCTAAAAGAGATTCTCAGAAGAGTCTGTTTGCACTACAAATAAAATACATTGGTGTTCTATTTAGCCTTTACTATCTTCACAGACCTATCAGAACCAGTTGATGTCTACAGTGACTGGATAGATGCTTGTGAGGCAGCCAACCAATAGCATCTGTTTTTGCTCAGTCAGGAGCACTGAGTACACAGTAATAACATGGTAACATGTGACAGGGAATAGACTACTATTGTGGTCAGTTATAGCAACGTCCTCATTGTGAATGGAGTCAGCAACAGAATTAGAAGGCCATTTGAAGCTGTGCTGGTCAAAGCCACAAACTGAGCAATGACTAACTGATGGCTATTCTTTTTTCAGAGTTAGATCTAACCAAGACTTATGCTAAAAATGTGAAAACATTTTAGCCTGGCACTTCTTTTTATTTGTAAATTTCTAATGCAATTGTTGCAGTTTCTTGGCAGTTTTAAATAAAAGCCAATTGACTTCCATTTCTTCCCCATGAATTTTTTTTATTGACTAGTCTGATGTAATGGCTTCCCTTCATGTAGATACTGCAAGATTATGCAATAAATAGCCCTTTCTAGTCTGTCTTAAACCTAACTTCAGCATTTCCCGGACTACAAATTGTTAGAGAACATTTGAAGAGACATTGATTTTCAGACTCTTTTTGATGAAAATCTTTTTTTTTTTTCCTTTTTTCATTGTTTGGTGGTTTGTTGTCATGTGCATCTCCTCAGAAATTATGTTAATCTCAAATGTCTAATTAGTCTCTCACAGATCAAGGGCATTAGGAAAGATCGTTGATTGGATGTCGGGTTCATTTGTTGTCAAGAACTAGGAACATTTTATCACGTGTGTTCTATATTCAGCCACTTCTCTCATTAACTTTTTAAATGTAATAAATTTGGGTGAGCCTTGAATGTTGAATGCTTTGCCATTCAGCTATTTTCTAAGGAATGGGCTGGTGTTTTCTAAGTAAACATAACATTAATCATTGTTTTGCTCTTGCTATACTAAAGTAAAAGTTTAGTGCACAAATGGAAAGTTAAATGATTAAGATGATTAGTGTACAATTATTCTATATTTTTAAAAAATCTGTGGCAAATATAGCTGGTTGTGACACTTAGAGTCTCAGAAAAGTGCAGAATATGGCCTGAAAGAAATCCTAACATTGCAAGATGTATTTATACAGTTCTACTCATGTGCTTAAAAAATATATCATTTGCCTGTGTCTAACAACATAAGTTATAATACAGTAGATGTTGATAATGATAGAAGTGCTCACTAGCAATACTTAGATGTAGGGAATGAGCAAGCCTGGAAAGAATACCCGTTTTGGCTTAAAAGGTCTGCACTTTGGTCAGGCTGAATTGACAGTTTATGAATCTTAAAGCTAATATTGTGATTAATATGTATTTCAAAAAGCTGAGGTAATCTAGTATCTACAGTATGCAAAATCATTGTAAATGATTAAATTTGACTGTAATAGCTTCAATCTTTTCTAAAGAATTTTTTTCTGACACACAAGTGTTAGAGAGAAAAATAAAAAGTACATGAAACATTCCATTAATAGGTTCACAAATAGCCAAAGACATCAGATGCCACTCCAGTTTCCATCAATCATAGCATTCATAGTATATGCCTGGTAACATGTAGCATGGAACCTTTTCCCTGAAACTCATTGTTTAAATTCGTGTTTGTTGCTGGTTACATAAAAGTGTGTTTTTTTAGAAAGACATTCTAAAACTACTTCAGTGCTACTTCCTATAACTACAAAAATTTGTTTTTTTGAAGCAAGGTGCCTGTTGACATTCAGAGTGTTGTTTGGTGGTTAAACCTGTTAGTGCCAAACAGACAACGTTTTATTGGTGCTTCATGTGCCATTATGTCTTGCAACCGCACTTTGATATGATTTCTATTTTGGAACCAGCATCTTGTAGAGACAAATGATTGTGCAGATGTTTTCAGAAGACGTACAAATAAACTAAGCTTGCATTATGTGTTTCACTCCTTATCTCTAAGACTATGTATGGAGATAATCAAACGTTTGCGCAACATCTGGTTCAGGAATCTACAAATTGATTTGACATGAATTTTTGATTATCCACTGGTTCTCTATTCTGCATGGTGACAAGTGCAGAAAAAATTTGCTTTCATTGTTGTTTGTAGACTGCATTTTCACTAGATCAAGCGGCTTCTACTAATGAGTAGTATTTTTTGACCCACTGGACACACATGTCTCAGTTCGCACACACAATTTGTGCTTTGTGGAGGTGTCAAAATTGTTTTATTAGGTGGTAGGTGAACCAGCAGCTAATGCACATATACTGCACAGCAGCCGACCCATCAACAGGTGCTACATGCAGAGGTTTGTCTCTGAACCCAGGACGTCTTAATAGCAATTCGCGAAGTATGTGCGATCAGTGCCTTACCATTTTCCCGGTTGAATGTTTTTCGTGTGACTGGCTATTTGTGCACATTGATCTATATTCTGCAGGTGAGACCAAAGAGGGCTATTTGATTAGACGTTCTGCTCTGAGCCGCACCGACTAGGGTTTTCTCCCTTCAACTGCACGGTGACAGAAGTGCTTGCAAACGAATATTTCCGTGTTAGCGTCTAGAACGGGGCCCAAATTCGCTCCCGGTTTAACTATCAACATAAAAGAGAACAGCAGATGATAGGAAGTCTCGTGTTGATGGAGGTACAAAAGCTCAAGCTTTATGGTCTGGTATGTTTTAGTAATAATGATGAACATTTAGCACTTTTCTACGAATTGCTCAAAGCTCTTTTAAAATATGATAGAAGTAAACTGAATCACCAACAACCATGCACCGATATTCACACATAACAGACGCGCCCACTTCTACAACAGAAATACCCGCTCATACAAGAAGTAAATACAGAGACGTTAGGCATACTCAGGACAGGTTCGCTGTTCAGAAAAGACATAGGAAGTTTAGACTTAAAGGTCAAGTCGCTCGCAACATTATTTCTTTATGATCGGGTTAAGTTCGTTTTAAAATAATAATTTCCAAAATATGAATACATAATGATCCTTATTTTTTAAAGATACAAGCCTTCAAACATCGGCATTCTCACCTGCAACTAGGAAGGCGGGAAAAAATACTCTCCTGTTCTCTCTTACGCGATCGAAGTATTTGTAACAGCGAGTGTGCATGTCTTAAGTCAAATGAAGAAACATCGCTCAGGTTGTGTTCAAGAAGCGATTTTGTTCGCCCAAAAAATGAAACAGCTGAATTTGGAATACAGCCCTACAGATTGGAACTTTATTTAGAAGTTTCGAATGAAGTTAAAAAAATAATTAAATGTTCCAAACTGAACTCATTCAACAGACTGGTAAGTCAATCAGATCAAAATTTAATGGGCAACAATAGTTACAACTGACTGCTGATAAGGATTTTTTTACAATTAAAAATAAAATGATAGTTTGAAACATGTTTATCGATGTAAAAACTTACTTCTTCCTCATTTAGCTTCATGCAAAATTTTCTTTTTACTGATACTCGATCGCACGTGTTCCCATTTAGGCTCCTTATAATATGTTTATCACCCTCAACTCTTTTTTTCCACCTTTTTTTTTAGCTGTTTCGATCACGCACATCAATGGTGCCCTCACACTGTCAGTTGTTTTTAGCATTATGCTGGATAAAGATACGACTGATGATGATGTGTTTGTGACTGTCACACGATGTTACTTGTATGCTAGACGTGTAGAAACCGTCGATGTTGCCTATCTGGTGCTTGATCTACCAGCAGTCGTAGTTGGTTTTAACATCTCGTGCCTTTGTATAGTAAGCGCTGCTGTAGGAATAAGATTTCTTCGTTTTACTGAAAGTCCAAGACTTGCTTGTACTGTACAAGTGACTGGATAACAATCGATTTTGAAATGTTTTGAGCAAATTCTTGAGTGCGGTGTGGTGACCAAGTTCGCACGGCACGTTTGAACAAAGTGAATCCACTGACGTTTGTTGCCATTATCTTGAGGATTTCCTTCATGAGTACAAACTAACTCCATCTGAGTGTCGAAGAGAGCATTCAGCAACAGCACAATGTGTTCCGGTCAGTTTTCTTTTACCGAGGATTGCATCTTTTCTCTTCGACTTCAACTTGTGCAATATGTTTGTTTTGTCACTTCCTGTTTTCTCGACAAATCCAGGTGTGCTTAGGAGAAAAATATTAATATAAAATCTCTCATTCCTCTTTGTCATAAAATACCACCGGAATATGTTTTTGTGATACTTTGTGCTCTGTTTCCAGCGATTTTTGCTCAGCAAGCAACTTGACCTTTAAAGGTGGTATGAGAATCAGAGTGACAAAGGCTGACGGGTAATCTGTTCCAAGTTAATGGGGCTTGGTAGGCGAAAGACTTCTGTTCATTCATCGCTGTCTTAGTGGGAGTCAAAGAAGCTTGGTGTCAGAAGATGAGCAATGAAGTCGTGCGGGTGTATAGGTCGGAGTGAGTTCGGAGAGGTACCGAAGACCACCAGAAACGGCGGAGTAAGAATGGAACTATACGATCCGCGACTGGTAGCCAGTAAAGAGAACGAATGATGGGTGATATCTTTTCACATCTAGATGGACTGTAGATAAGGCTAGCAGCAGTATTCTGGAGCCTTTGAAGTCTGTCCAGAAGATATTTTCAGTTTATTGGCTCGGAATCGTGGGAAGTGAAGGTCGAGGACGTTTGCCAGAAAAGAAATAAATAAAACGTAGCTAACACATATATTGCAAGTCTATTAATTGCTGGCTTTAAGAATTTTATCGTGGCTCCCGACATTAAACTGTTAAATGCTTCGCTGAGACCTGACAGCCTACAGCTTCGCGAGAGGCTGAAGTGGTCTCAGTAGACAGGCAACGGTCCAGCGATACTCGTCCGTGGTGCGAACAGTCATTCCCAAGATGAACAAGACTGGGGGGCACTGTGATTTTCAGGGATCAGTGGCATAGGAACCAGCAGGGGGAAGCCATCCCCCTCAGAAAAGATTTTGAGGGGCCAAGAATATCTTTTACTGCCCCCCCCTCCCCTTCACTGCCTAGTGCTTGAAATGTGATTCTTCAAACAGTACAAATGTAGAGGAACTGAGAGACATAGACATAAACATATCTTTCATTGCTTTAAGCACACTGGCTCCAGTAAGGGTGCGAGAACCTACTCACAAATGGCTATATACCTAAATCTATACAATTTTCATTCACAATTCACCTGCATTCTCTCACACTCATATACACGTATAATTATACAGCAAAGGGATACTAGAAAGATTGTAAGATTGCACACCCACTTCTACACCCCCCAGAATATCCTTCACCTCCCTCTCACCACCACAGCCCTTATACCCACCCTGATCCATCATTCTATCTCTGCCTTCCTTATACATACATTCACCTCCACATCTTCACACACCAGCATCCTTCAACCCCAACATTTTCTCTTGGTCGGCTACCACACACCTTAGCAACTCGATCATTGTCAAACGACGTTTTTCCATCAAGAATATAAAAAAGACTAAATTGTCTTATTACCGACTACTATCCATCTGCTTGAGAACATAAGGTCCTTCCTTCAATCTCTTACAGTATTTATCTCTAAGATTTGTATAAACAGGACATACAACACATGTACTTCATCCTTTGTCATGCTTCGGCAGAAGAGACAATGCGAGCTACTGGAGATTGTGCGAAACGGTTCCTGTGACTATTTATCTCTGATACTCCTACTCTAAAACGTGCATACGCCTTTTTATGTGATTGTTGTTTAAGATATTAATATACTTTTCTCGTTCTATACAGCTTTTAAAACTACCATACATCTCACACTGAGAGCTATTTTGCAGACCAGTATAAGAATTCTTGGCAATAAATATCCCTTAACCTATCTCTACGTTTCTTTAAAACCAGTTTCTCATTTCCAACTTGGTGAAGCATCCATACATAGCCAAAACCCACAGAAAATAGTAGTCTACGTATTTTTGATACCCAGTTGTCGTTCCCCCAGGTATCTAGCAGATACAGCATATCACACGCTTTTTTTTTTTTTTTGAATACCGAGTATCTGTGGGTTTCAGCTGGCACAACCAGTATTTAATAGATTGAGTAGCAGAGATATATAGGGGGAACCTGCCTGTCTCTCCACACACCAGCCTATTTGATGCTTTCACTGAAACACAAGAACCTTTTACATGCAAAAAGATGGAACTTTTCTATTGTCGCTACTCTGTTCAGTCTCGATCCATATTTCCGAGGCATACAACAATATAAACACGATCTGGGAATCAAACAGCTTGAAAAATGTTTTTGCAGAATTTCATTTCAGCCTATTCATTATTTTTAGTATTTCAATGGTCCCTCGTTTAGCTCCCATCACTAAATCACTTACATCATTATTTACACTAACCATGGTGGAGAATCCATCCCAACCCCAGGTATGTGTATATACTACTTCCAGTTTATCTTTCTCATATAGCCACGGTTCTCTACGTGCTAGGTGACTTCCTTTATGAAAAACAACTATTTTCGTTTTATCTAAGTTTACCTTCAGACAAATTTGCTGGGCTGCCCGATACAGAGTGTTTAATGGATTTTGTAGACCAGTGGCAGTTGTTGCAAAAAAGAGTCAAGTCATCTGCAAACAGCAGGAGAAAAACTTCTATTTGATGGGGAGCTAAGGAGATCCCTTGTTTGCCTTTGGACAGTATATCCTGAACTAGTGAGTTTATAAATAACGTGAAAAGTGCTGGGCTGAGGACAGCTCTGTTTTAGCCCCTGTAGGCAGTCAAAGAACTGGGACAAACTTTGATTGCTACCCATGCTTTAAGACTAACATACATACTTTGAATAATGGCCTCCAGTTTACCTTTTAGACACATTTGTGCCAGCACCTGCCATAACACTAGTCTATCGAGAGACAGAGAGAGAGAGAGAGATGAAAGAAGGTAATGGAATACGCAAAAGTTCTGCTTTTTATACATCTAGCCCTTGATCTAAAGAAAGGAAAAAGAAACACTACTACAAAACAAAGGCATTAATAAAAAAGACATATTTATTTGGCACACTGACTTGCAAACCTTATATGTGATTAGTATGATTATAAAGTTTATCTTATTCTGAATATTACATAATTTCATGCGATAACTCGGTGAGTCATTTTTCAGCGAGCTTTGTTTCTGGTTAAGGAGTCCTTTGTCGCTGAACACTTAAAGCAGTATATGTTGTGATGCTACCACAATGAACCTGTGTGTGTGTGTGTGCATAAATGCACTCAAGCACCTCTTTTTTTCGTAATGTGAGAGTATGAACATCGTTCACTGTCAGTATGGAGTTTGTCTCCCTCCCCCACCACCACAATCAAATCTGAGCATCTTCCTATGCCACTGCGGATGTGTACTGATCTCTTGGGCAGGAGAGAGAGAGGAGGGGTGGTGGTGGTGTTGGAATTTCTTAAGGTATAGACACGATAATGGGTTTGATGAAAACAGAAAACCAACCTTTAAGCAGTTTAAATATAACCAATTAACGTGGTAAGGTTTCGCTGGTGTAAAAGTTTCCGAAGAAAGAAGAACTTCACGAAACTTTCGAAGGCTTATGTTACGGTCTTTGCGTGACAAGGAGCAACACGTTACTACGATCCGAAGATAAGACTTTCAATATCAGGGGTATGTACCAGACACTTACATGCTCTTCTTCTTAAGCCCCACACCCCCATTATTGAGAAGGCAAGTGTGCACTCTACCTGCTTTATTCTTTTACCTTCCTTATATATTTACGTTTTCACTTCATCCATTCTTTCTTTCTTTTTCTCTTTGTCTCTCACTGTTAAAGCTATGGTTGCCCCCCACAGGGGATAGTGGCTTTATTTTTTCTTTATATATTTCAGAGCTAAAGGAATCAGACAACAAAAATAGTAAATTATTATCTCTAAGAAGCGAACAATCCTAAATATATAGATACACACACTTCAGACAATATAAACATTACAGACAAACTACTTTTTTAACAAAAGCTCGAGGCATATGCTATCCATTGTCGATATCGTTAAAAGGCATTACGTACGGCAGTCCCTCTCCCACGAAAGCAGTAACTTCGTTAATACCCTTAACGGACAAATGTGAACTAACGTTTGACCTTTAGATTCTTCATGACGGTTGCATACAAACTTTTCTACACTTGATCAAACGTTCGTCCAGTTGGGACCTTTACCCATCACTCACGATGTTTTTCCACAAATATTTCCAATTAAGGAAGGAGGAAAGGTTAGCGTGGAAGGGAATTTAAAGGGAAGTAAATGTGTAGACCCGTAGTGACAACTGTAACTCGGAGGCATATTAAAAAAAAATCAGTCTGAGTTAAATTTCGGAACAGACACGACAAACAAGTTCGGGTAATGTTAATGGTTGGAAATAATTGACGAAACACTATTAATTTTTTTCTTAAATTTCTTATTCATATAGAGTAAAAACAAGTCAAATTTGTTATTTGATTTTCTTTCGATCTTTTTCATTTACGCATACGTACATACCCATTAAAGAGACACACAAAGGTATAAACATCCCTCTCTTTCTCTCTCTCTCTCACACACACACATACAAACACACACAACGTACGCATATACACAATAAAAGCCTAAAATTCTTTCTCTCTCTCTCTCTCTCGCACAGAAGCATCTACTGAAAGGCAAGTAGGCCTTCCAGACCGACTTCACACCACTACTGAAGTCTGTAATGATGGCGGAACCATTTATTTTCAGAGCTTTGAATGCATCTATCAAATCCTTCCTTTGAGGTGAGAGCCAGTCCAGTGAAATAGGATTTCAGAAAATGTATAACTCCCACCCATTAGGTGAACTCAAACCTCTTTTCGTTGACTAGACGAAGCGGGGAGAGAAGCCATCCTCGGCGGCATCTCCCTCCTTGAAAAGCAAACATTTATTTTGGGGATGAAAAGCTTTTCTTCTGCCACAGCGAAGAGTTCGCAAGCCTTGCTGCAACTAATGGGAGGATTGCGCACCTTTAAAACTGGAGCCAGAGAAGAAATCGATCTTTCGTCGAGCGAGTCCCGATCACCACGAAACATCTTTCTGTGATTACGCAGACGACACAGAGCACTGTGGATTTCTCGCCAGCACCATTCATTATAAAGTTTGTAAATGCGCAGATGAATTATGGCACAGATGCATGTATAGCACTGATTCAATTACTTGCCGACAAGGTCAGCATTGAGACTTCATTGTAGACCATCACAAGGTTGAAGCTGACAAGTTCGGTGCTTGTCAAAGACTGAATGTTCCATGCTCTTGGTGCAACTCACTGGCACGTGATGTATTTTGAAAATGAATGTGTGAATTTAAATGTACAATGCCGTTAGCACATAACTTGCGAAGATCAGTCTAGTGTTCAGTTATGTTCTGATGGGACGTACCAGCGGCGAAGACTCTCCATCGGGGTCGGTCTGAGAAGGTCTCAGTGGACGGTCAGTCCACTCCTTTAAATTCACACACCAGTTGTTTTTGTCCCGGCGGAGATCACCTTCCACGTACCTTTGCAGGACCATTTTGTCCGCCGCTTGATGGTAGCAAGGAGAGACCCACCAAAGTGGCGACTGCGCAGCGGACAAAGTCATTCGTCTTGTGTTCTCTGTAGGAGATGCGGGGGAGTCTCCTGAGGACTTCCACTCGAACGCCTGGATCCGTCGCTCTGACTTGGTCAGCAAGGTCCATGTTTCGCAGCCTTACAGCATGATGAACACCACTAGGGATTAAAAAAAACCCCAAAAATTTGTGCTTAAGTTGATGGTTTTGCTGTCCCAAATTTTGTTTAGCATTGCTATCGCTGGCGTTGCTGCTAGGATCCTGAAACGAATGTCTTCCGCACAGCTTTCATCCTTGGAGATGGTCGCATCCAGGTATTTAAAGCTCTGTATCTCCTCCAGCTGAACGCCATTCATGCAGATCACCGCTCTGACAAATCCGGTGGTGTTCACCATAACTTTACTCTTGTTTTTACTTTGTCCGTACTGATTTCCATAAGTACTCGTGCTGGCGGCGAGGTCGTCTGTGAGGTCGCTACTGCTGCCCACCATCAGGTCGTTGTCGTCTGCAACATGTAAATCACGGAGCGGCTTCCCTCCGACTGACACGGAGGTGTGGTGGTCCTGGAGGGTATCTCGCATGATGCACTACAGGTAAATGTTGAACACTAGAGGCAGAGGGCAACCCTGGCTAACGCTCACCGTTGTGGGAAAGAACTTACCCAACCTCCCGGAGCCGTGGTATAGCAGTTGGTTTGGACAAGATTAGCCTCGATGTTGAATTTCCGCGTCACGTGCCATAGACCCTCGTGTCATACTCTATCGAAAACCTTCTTAAAGTCGATGAATTAATTGTAGATATAGAATGTCTTACTTTCCTTCTGTGAACCGGAACTGCTCTTATTTTCCTTATATATCCTTATATATCAAGATATTAAATTATTTGCTTTAATTATGTCTGGTATATTTAATTAATTACATGTGGGAATTTGTTCTTGGAACTTTCTTGCTGCTCTGTTTAGCGCTTTGAATCAAGAACGAAATCAAAGGAAATGCCTTAAAAAAGGTTTTCTGAGCTGATGAAGCCAGCTTGATATCCGCTTCCTCTGGGATTTTTGTTTTTGTTTTATTTTCCTTATTCAAGACTTGAAAGTTAAAACACTCTCTCCCTATTTCCCAAGTGGGTATGACTCCAAAAAGTTATCTTTTGAACTCACGAATGCATTTATTCACCACATCTGCTCTTGGGCCTCCGAGTACAACCCTGAAGCCTTTACGTGGCGCTGACCGAGATGTCAGTGAGATGTCCACTTTAATGTCCTCGCTCACGTGTATTGGGATATTTCAGTTTCGGTATTCTTGTCTCCCTCTTACAAACTGTTCCGATGTTTAGTTCGCGTTGTCATAGTTTCATGTGGCTCAGTCAATTCAGCTTGTTGTGAATCAGAAACGTCAAGGGACAAAAGCTTATGAATCACTGAGAGCTTTCGTCTTGTGACCATATAGAGGTCTGCGTTCTTTAGACATGTTAGAACTTTGCATAAGCGTTAACCCCCTTCCCTCAACACACACACACACACACGCACGCACGCACGCACGCACACCCACACACCGCTACCCTCCGGTAAACCGCTCGAGGTTAATTGTCCTGCTAGTGCCTATGGTTATATGTTGCTCCTCTAGCCCTTGGAAACCATTACAACACACTAAAATTGTCCCAGACCGTGCACTCAAACGTGGAAACGCGTTCACTATGCATAACTTTATACATGGTAAAAATTCGGCGTGACAAAGGTATTTCCTGTTTGTGCAAACGCATCTTTCCGGAAAATGCGCACGATGGTAAAACGACCCACTAGATATTTTCTTTGCTCCAGGAACGAGACAGCAGGACAAAAATGCCTTTCTACCAAATTTTGTAGCATTCTGCTGCAATCTTGTAGACCCTCCTCCTTCAGAGAGAGAGAGAGAAAGAAAAAAAAAGATGTAAAGGTAAAGAATTTACGGGTCTCTAATAGACCTGTGATGCAACATCTAAGGAATGCTTGTGAGCCTGTTTCACAGTCCATACACAGCTCTTATTACTGCCGCACACTCCACGACCCTGGGTGCCTGGGTACGGAGTGTAACCGCTGAGTGGCCAGAGGTCCTTTGTGTGGTGATCGATCTTAGCAGGGTATTGACAGTGAAGCGCGACCAGGAAGAAATATGCTGAAAGAAAATACAGGCAGTTTCTTCTATCGCACCGCACACTTCTCTTTCTTTTTCACGTCCCTCATCTATTTCTCTGTTATTTCTTTCACACTCATTATTGTCTTTGCTTTTCTTGCAGTATGTATATTTGAATAGCTGTTTCTCTGTAACTTAATGGCACGCACGCACGCACGCACGGGTGCATGCGTGCGTGTGTGTGTGTGTGTGTGTGTGTGTGTGTGTGTGTGTGTGTGTGTGAGAGAGAGACATAGAGTGCCTGTATCTTACAGCCTATTCCTTCCTCTCTTTCCCGTTCCCTCCCTCACTACTCTCCTCCGTGGATCACACATGTACGCAACCCCACGAGTCACGTGTCTATAGCAACGAACTTGTTTGCGGCTACGCGAGCGGCGAGCAGTGCAATGGCTGACATGCACTCTGCCGTGGTGAGGCAGCACAGCATCAACACACTTCGGAAAAAAAGAAGTATATGTGTGAGTGATCGGTGACATTAAAATATTTATCTCCGAACAAAGAACTTGCACTAGTCGAAGGTCTTCTTGAGTCTGAAGAGTCTTTTAATTTTTTTTTTGGCCATCAGACCTCCATGTTCAACAAAACAATACTGCGCAGTTTCAGGATACAGTAATTTAGATGACACCAAATACAGGATGGTGTAATTTAGATGACACCAAATACAGGGTGGTGTAATTGAGATGACACCAAATACAGGGTGGTGTAATTTAGATGACACCAAATACAGGATGGTGTAATTTAGATGACACCAAATACAGGGTGGTGTAATTTAGATGACACCAAATACCGGGTGGTGTAATTTAGAGAATAACAAATACAGGATGGTGTAATTTAGAGGATAACAAATACAGGATGGTGTAATTTAGAGGATAACAAATACAGGGTGGTGTAATTTAGAGGATAACAAATACAGGGCGGTGTAATTTAGAGGATAACAAATACAGGGTGGTGTAATTTAGAGGATAACAAATACAGGGCGGTGTAATTTAGAGAATAACGTAATGTAAGCCATATTTACATTTGCCAGGGTTTTGTTGCACGTACAGAATATAAATAATGAACTAACAAAAAGCCGATACAAACAATAAAACAAAACAAAATCAAGTGGATGGGGTATAAATCATCCAAGCCCAAACAAAGCAACACATCACATGACCATTCCCATCCGACAATGACACGCTCGCGTTACAAATAATCACGCAAGCGTGAGCGCACCACCAACAAACATATTGGGTGAAGTGTATGAGCCTCTGACCATTCGGCAAAACATACAAGACTTTGACCTTTTGGCAAAGTGTAAGAGACTGCGCCTGCAAGGTCGTTCTAAAATGGGGAGGACCTAAAGGACACACAGACAGAGAATGACAATCGGCCCTTGTGATGGCGAATTAAAGACTTCACAACTTTATGTATCAGGCTAACACTTCCACATAGACTTTGCCAAAATTTGGTGTCGCTGGCGAAAGGCTATGGCTGGGATCGAACTCTAACCACACAGGGGCACCATTCATGCGTGTAGTTGTCATCAGTTGTGGAACGTGTGTCTGGAGTATCGTTAGACGAAGTCGATTTGATTTCCTCTGTGTGTGGACCGCGAACAGCTCAGAAGGGGACGCGGCCAGTGGGGACAACAGGACACTTTCAAAAAAGTATCCTTCGCAAGGTTCTTTTTAAAGGCGCCAATAACATCTTAGATGTCTTTCTCCTTTTTTTATTGCTGTTGCTGTTGTGTATCGGAGGTGTGGTCGGGATTGATATGTAGACAGCAGGAAGAAGGAAGAGCCTGGATCGGTGAGTTATGATTGAGGGATGGAAGGGGAGAGAAGAAAGAAAGTGGTTAGGTTATGTGTGAGGTGAGCACTACTTTCAGTGTTTTGGTTCCCGGGTAAGAAAACTCCCGAAGTTAGGAAAATGTGTTAAGCTTCACAGGTCTGTTATCATAGGGTGTCAGGAGCGACCGACGATCGAGATCGATCAACTGGCCGGAAATTTGCCGAGATACGACGTTCAACGACATCCCCTCGTGAAAATCCCCCTTCTGTCTCTCTCCCCCCCAACCTCTGTGTGGCAGCTAAGAGCTGAATGCACGAGCAAAGTTTGTCACCCCCTCCCCAACACAGGATACTGATACGAAGTAAAGTTTGCGAAGATGTCAATAGTTCTCTATCCTGTCACCAGGCATGCCGGCCGACATGAATGTCGAGTGTGACTGGAGGTCTATTTTTTCTTTTTCTTTTTTGCTCCCTGGTTATCGCAATACAGATTAAAACTTGCTTGGACTTGCTCCACCTGGAAGACCTCGCGTAAAGTATGCAAGGTCTGTCGCGTTCAGGCGCCTCGCCAATACCGCGCCAGTCAGGTCCCGTTAAAGATAGGGAAAGTGGTTCGTACGAGAGCCTAATCAAAGGGGTGGACCAGGGTTGGAGGGGGGGGGGGTGTAGAGTGGAGTGGGTGGAATCGTAGGCGTGGAGCAGAGGATATACAAATACTATTGCGGCAACGGCAACACGCTGGTACGAGGGACACTTTGCTGTAGGCTTGTGTGTGTTGTGATACGGTAGACACAGGTAACAGTGGGGTAGCTTTGGAAGGTGTGGGTAGGGTGTACTCGGGACAGACAAACCGTTGACTCTGGCCGCGTGCTGAGTTTATGGCTGGCTGTCGCCAGAGACGGGTGGGTAACGTGTGAAGTAAGTATGACTTTACCTTTCTGACGACAAGCCGCAGCCTGTCCACACCGCCCTCCATGGACACTGTCAGTCGGGTCAGCGAAGCACCACCATCCAGCCATGACAACACTGACCAGCAATAAACACGAACATGCTGACAGGATATTTGTTCTCTTCCAAACGCCTAGTAAGTAGCTTTGTTGTTGTTGTTTGAATTTGGGATCATTTCCCGATGCTAGAGGTAAGCCACTGCGGGTTCGGCCAAATCGATATATAGCTTGATCCTTTAAAATCGATATGTAGTGTGATTCGCATTCTCTCCTCCTCGTATTTGTCTGCTTGTTGGTTCAAGTTCTTTTTGCGGGGAAAGCGCGCTTTGTCTCGACTAAATGACATGGCCAGCCTAGAGGTTACCACCATGGTCGCAGGACACAATATTTGTTTTCAAGAAGAGGGCAATTCCGTGTGTGTGTGTGTGTGTGTGTGTGTGTGTTTGTGTGTGTGTGTGTGTGTGTGTGTGTGTGTGTGTGTGTGTGCTTAGGCTAAGATTTAATACCTTTTCGATATTTTCTCTTTCATGTTTTATTAGCCATCTCTAATGATTAGAATGATTTCATATTTTTTTACTTTGAAATTTGTTATTTGGAGATACAATATCTTATACATGATGGGGATTTAACAAATATTTGTCTTCAAAATAAACACAAGACAGCAAAACCACAGCGATGGAAACGGCACTTTTTAAAATTTATCTTTGAGGGTCTTTCTGTACCAACATCGATTTAACATACGAAGTAAACGATGTCTCCTAGCCCAGAAGGAATAGGAAAGTTATTTTTTCCAGACTGCTGATAACGGCCACTCTCCACGGCGATGGAAGCCATTGGCATTCGGCATCTGCTGAACACTTAAAGCCCTCGAAAGGCCGCAAAGGTTAAAAGCAGAAAAAAGACGAAAACATGCACCCCCTCTCTCTCTCTCTCTCAGATCAACGGGGAATTCCTGATTGTTAAATAGAGTTGCTGTGCTCTCATTCTGTTTCAGTCATTCTTGCTAGTAGCTACTCTCTCTCTTTATTATCTCTCTCTATGTCTCATATTTCTCTTCCCTCTTTATTTCCGCTGCTATGTTCTTTTCACTCTCTCGTTGTCATAACAGTCTCTTCACAGATGACCTGTCTCGAAGATTTCACACAGGTACTACAGCAGAAATGTCACAGCGTCGCATTCCAGTTGAGCGGGTGTTATTCTGAATGTGGGTGGTAGGTTGCGAAACTGTACTAGTTCGTGGTTTGGGACCAAAGAAATTTGCCAAAGATATGTGTTATTGAAATCTTGAGCACAGAAGTCACATTATTTACAGAGTCACAGCATAAAATATTCCAACATCCGAGTTCGAAAACATTTTTCCCGTTTTGTGTTATCCTGGATGACCATCCCACTAGATCGAAAATATTCCCCCACCTCTCTCTCTCTCTTGACCCTGATAAGTTGAAAACCTGTCGTCCTGTTTGCTGTCTTCTCTATCCAGAGTACGGCAGGTCCCGAACGATTTCTCCAGTCACAATCTGCTTGAACCACTTCAGTCAGCCTGGCGTGTGAATCAGTCGAGCGAGACGGCGCTGCTACGGGTGGTGAATGACTTCCAATGTGTTTGGAACAGAGATTATTATAAATTATTATAAATGCTGGATGTCGGCTAAGTTTGGTACACTTGGCCATGAAGTAATTCTCCAGCACCTTCATGTTACTTTTTGGTGAACTGGTTCCGGTCCTGCCTAACTGACTGCACCAAGTCTGTGAAGCTGAAGGCTGAAGCTACCACATCTTTGCCTATTTACCCTGACTCTGTTTTCGGGCCTCTTTTGTTTACTGTGTAATTCCATGTACTTGTAGGTATTGCCATCCGCCTTTTGGGGCTGCAGTAAAACTTACATGCTGACAATACACCGCTACAGTAAGACATGCATGCTGACGATACACCGCTACAGTAAGACATGCATTTCTGTCAAATCTCATGTCTGTTTTCTTTTCTTTGTCCCGGGTGGACTACTGCAGCTCTCTATCGTCAATCTCCCTATCCGCCTGCTGGAGACACTTCAAAATACTCGCCATCGGATTGTCTTTCGCAGGCAAAAAGCAGACGATGATACAACCCTCCTCCGCTGCCATTCCGAGCTCGCATTGATTATAACATCACCCCATGGTGCTACCCTTGTCTCCACAACCTTGCTCTAACACACCAGTCAGAGCTACCGATGCCTTAGCACCCGAGTAGGTCTCTTTCGTCTGCATGTGTTAGCCTCCTCTCTGTGCCACGCATCAGACGGGAAAACTTCAGCTCCTTCTCAGGCCACACTGTTAGGAATTCTTCATCCCATTCTCTTAGAATTGTGTCTATGTTCGAAGCATTACAATCAGCCTCCAGTCTCCACACCCCATCTTTAAAAACTATGAGCAAAAACAAGCGAACTATTTCAGTTGCTTTTCATTTCTTCATCCATACTTTGTTAATGTTTGCCATTATGCCATCCGTTTGTTGACGCTTGTGTTTCTTGTATGGCTGACAACGGTTTGATTGTAATCTTTCGTGTGCATCGCACCGAGCTTGCCTTCACACAGGAAAATGTGATCTACAAATTTTATTATTATTATGCTTTTTCTACCTCTCTTACCTTTATCTACGATATCTTTTTTTCTTTACATTACATTACATCCCCGATGTTTCTATGACGAATCCCATGCTGTGCAAGCTAGTAACTAGTTTTACTTTGCAATAGCTACAAAGAGCCTTATAACTGCTTTACAAATGTACAATTGATATCGTCTAAGAAGCACATAACAGTGCTCATATCCCAAAGCAGAGGGAAACCAGCACTTAAGACTGTATAAGTCCCCAGAGAGCATTAGCCCTCTCCTAAATAATATTGAAATTTTTTGCACTGTCACGAACTCTCAAAGAACTTGCAGCAGAAATATTGGTAATCTACTTGCTTTCGAGGTTTTTAAGTTGAAAATGTCTCTCTCGGGGAAAAGCAGTCTATGGGACTAAAAAAAAATTAGTCCCCATAGACTGCTCTTCCCCGAGAGAGACATTTTCAATAAAAGGAAACCAAAATGCGTCTATATTCCAACATACCAAGCAAAGGAAATCATATGATGAGAATTATTCTCTAATATTGGGAAAACATTTTAGACCTACAGTATATTGAACCGCATTCATATCTTCCTGAGGGCACAATCAAAGCCGCCAAGGCGAAGAATATTATGGTGAATTTCCCAAGGCTTTCATGTTACTTGTACAGACCGAAAAAAGAGGGTAACATCTATCTCCATCATCTCTACAAGTGTGAATAGAAAACAGGTGAAAACGTTGGAAAACGTTGACAGACGATTTATTCGGCTGTGTACAAAGAAAATTCGTTTGAAAATACGAAGGCTAAATGACAGAAAAGTGTATCAAAAGGCGTCCTTTATTTTGTACTGAAAAAAGAAGCAAATCAAATTAATTTAAATGAATCTTAATTTTATCCACGTTAAAAGCTGCTGATTTAACCGTTTGTTGATTTCATAGTTTATCGATATGATATTTTGAAAGACAGTAAAATTAAAGTGTGTTTGATTGTTCCCATAAAGCAGCCGTTATCTTCCTGTTTAAATTTCTTGTTGGTATTTTCGCCAACTTCGTGTTTTTATTAGCAAAGAAGAAAAGGATTAAAAATAAACTCAAGATGTTTTAAAAAAGGAAATCCTAGCGCCCACAAAATCAACATTACTCCAATGCCAGACTGTTGTTGGAAAGATCCCCAACATGATGTACAGAGGTCGGCGCCTTGTCACACAACAGAAACAAACAAGAGCCAGGCAGAGTTTGTCCCCAAGGAACCCGCAGTGAAAGACAAGTTTCACTCAGGAGAATAGCTTAGCGTCTGGGGCAAGGCCGGTCTTTAGGTTTGGAACAATAAAAGGTCTGAAGGCTTATCATTCAATAACTGCCCCTCGAGACTGCAGACGATGAATAAGCACTCAGCGAACTAATCAGCGGAGGCTACGGGAATAAAACCTTAATAGCAGACTGCGTACATACGGTTGCCAATGACGACCGGACCATCGGAAGAACCGCGACTTGTCCTTTCCTGACGGCCGTCTCTTGTGATCCAGTCTCCGTTTTCTTGGGCTGCAGTCTCCGTCTGCACGATGTACATGCTGCGAGTGAAATGTTGAAAGTAAAAGGAAGTGAGAATAGTGAGAGATAATGGGTTTTTTTTTGGGGGGGGGGTAGGGGAAAGACAAATATATATGCTGACACAGGATGAGAGAGTGTTCGTTTTTGGCCAGACTGTATTGTGGTCGATTCCAAATTGTAATTCCCGATTGTAGGTGATTTCAGAATTATTAATGATTTGTTTCAGTAAGCTAAGCGGAATTATGAGGTAGTCGTACTTGATCTTTTGATGTAATTTTCCCCCTTTGCACGCTGCTTCCATCGTGTACCTAAACAGTTAAAGGGCATTCCCAATTATAACTAGTTTGCACACCATCAGTTAATGTAGAGGGGGTAAACATGACAAACATTTCAACACCCTTAGATGGCGCTCTTACAGATGAGGTGGGGGAGAGGAGGCCTTTGTAGCCATGCATGTCATGGATGACACAATACACATAGCTTACTGTCGTAATGCATGACATCTATTTCATGGACAAAACAGTACACATAGCGTGTTGTAGCTATTTTCCTGTCCAGCCATGATGCCGTTACTTTCGTCCTCTTTCATTCGAATAATCCAGAATGGAATGAAGAATCGATTTTGCAATCTAAAATCCTAAACACATGCTTTCAACACTTGATTATGATCGAATCTTGTTTAAATTTAAAAGAGGACCATTTCCATGACTTTCACATATCAACTTGAAAGAAAACCAACAAGCTTTAAAGCTGGCTGTTGGCAAGGTGCCCTTATTAATAACGGTGTCCATTTACCTGTCTGCAGCAGTTTGAAGACTCTCCCCTCATATAATTCATAACGATGAATAGGGCACAACATTAAGGCCGTCACTTGGACCGTCTAATGTCAACTCTTTCGTACAAAAAGGCGCAGAGCAAATGGAATTGTGAGTGTATAATGACACTGGCGTCCTGCCATGACTAGACGGCCTGAGACGGCGCACCACAGCCAGTGATAGTCTGGCGAGTTTGTGTAGTAAATCACTCCCCATTCTTCTCAGCTCCGAATCAGGGAACCAAGCGACCCGCATAGTCCCTGCTGAAATAATTATAACCATAGTCACTCTGAGATCATAAAATAAATCCCTGGCTTACATCGCACCGAGATCAAATTCTTATCATGAGTCTAAACTTGCTTTCGTTTGACCCTCCGAGCCCTGTCATCGTGTGACTGTCGGCTTAGTGCCTTTTCATCCATTTTTTTTTCTAAGAGAATTTGTGCGAGTGTGCCGTGAAGGGTGTAGGGGGGGGTTGCTATAGCCAGAGAAATCTGTTTTTCCTCTTGGTTCCTCTTTCACACGGAGACATCTCTGTCCCCTCGTGAAAGAGCAGGCTCGTGCACCAAGGGGAAGCTTGCGCCGACTACACTCCTCCGGCTCGTTAGCTACTCATTACTGCACAGCATAATCGCCAAGGTGGAACTTTTTTTCTGGGGGAAGGGGGGATGATCCTGCCGGACTTGGCGCTAGGGAACCCGAATGAGAACTAATGATAACTTCTTTTCAGGCGTTACTCGAGCTAGTTCGGTTTTATCCTCCCGCAGATCAGCAGGGAGGCAACGATCACGTGAAGCCGACGTTCCCTCAGCGCCGAGTCGATCGTTTTTTCTTCTCTCTCGTATTGAGAGAGCAAAGGCAGCGTGGTCAGGCTTTTTTTTTCTATTTTCCATGAGATGCAGCACTGCGTGAAACTGCGACAGAAGAAAATTGCTGTTTTTGATTGTGTGTGTGTGTGTGTGTGTGTGTGTGTGTGTGTGTGTGTGTGTGTGTGTGTGTGTGTGTGTGTGTGCAGGAGTGACACCCTTTTTTTTACCGGAATATACATTCAGTTAAAGCTCAAATCGTTTTTTTCTTCATTTCTCAAAATTATGCTCTCTGACGACATTAACTCTGGCTGCTATTTCACAGTTTCTGGAAAAGATAACAGCTAAGTCTGTATTGTATTGTTTCCAGAGTGTGTCATGCTGTAACCATGGAGAGGAAGCCGTCTTTATTTTCGTAAATTTAAAATAAACCTTAGCATTTAGCATGATAAACACGTGTTTACATGCAATAAATCGTGCTACTTTATGCACAACCGCACATTTTTGAACAATACAAGAATGCCGTGAAGGGGCACAGTGGACACTAGGAGCACCAGGGGAGTCTTCCGGGAAACTTTAACAGCCCAATATTCTATATTTTATCTTTACAATGTAGGCCCCCACGACTGCACACTACTCTTCTCTCTTGCTATCCTCGATTCATATTAATCTTACAACTATGTGATCTTTGAGTTGAAATCTCGTGTTCTATGTCTAACTTACACCTCTGTGTGGTCCCGCATGTTCTGCTGGTTGAACTCGTCTTAAATCTCGGAAGGATAGGTTTATTTTATAAGTTTGCGGTCTACATACATTTTTGCCGTGACTCGCAGATAATTAAACTTTATTTATTTATTCTTTGCGATGCGGGCAATTCTTATTGCCAATTTTTCAGTCTGTGACCTTTTGAGGTTGTGACCTTTTTTTTTCGTGTGCTCAGTTCTGTACTACCAGTCTGGGTAAAGTGACTCTTCTTGTAATTTATGTAAACACTCTTTCCTATGTGTTCTTTCCCTCACCGGCCTGTAGTAGCTGCTGTCTGGTCCTGTACTTTCATTGTAGAACGCACACACACACACACACACACACACACACACACACACACACACACACACACACACACACACACACACACACACACACAAGAATTTCCACCATTTCAACGCAAGAGCTAGACCCAGACCCTCGACTCACCTACCCGTATACCCCTAATCAATTGACCGAGCTCCTAACGCGATCTCAAATGTCATCTGATCTCAGTAAGAGGTTCGCGCGAGTGTCCAGTGCCAAGTAATGCCAGTGACCGCTGCTTTAATAAAGCACGTGACCGGTCATTTGAGGAGCGAGTGACCGGTACCATGCTACTCCGTCCAGTGACCAGTGCCGAGGAGTGAGTGGCTCACCGAGGAGTGAGATGCTATTTACCATCTGACCGCAGCCGTGCGACACGAGACGCGCAGGCCGTGCATTAGCCCGCACATGCTGGAGCACCCTGACTGCTCCACTGCACACGCCTTGTACTGCGCATGACCACAACATGCACGTCACTCAAGCTACCCACAAACATTGCAACGCAATATTGGACAAATATACTACCAATATCACACAACACTGACGAGATATGACAAATCGTTAGACATCTTTTTGTAGTCTAAATATAGCTTTATACATTAGAAAGATCGACAACATACGCACAGTGGCGATGAATTTATATGAGCTATGAATACATATCAAAAGTTATTTTATTTACACGTGCAGCTATGGTTAACATTGCATAACATATCAGTGTGATCAGCTATCGACATCAAAGCTCGATAGATTAAAAATGCCGAGCAGGGATGATTCATGCATGAAAATTGGTTGCATAGAGAAATGATGTGGAAGGAATGTTGAGTACGGAAAACGCATTAGAAGTGTGAAGGATGGAAAAATGAAGAAGACAAAAGGGGAAGCGCGATAGCGCAGGTATGCATCTCATTTTTATGAACCAAATATAGAATGAAGTTTCAGGACCTTTGCCGGACGGGTGGACGGGAAAAATTAAGTCGCTGTTGATTGCTAGATTGTTAAATGACTCACAGTTGTGAGGTAAAGAAAGGTTTGTTTTTGTTTCAGCTTCTTTATTAGGGGTCTGTGTCTCGACGATGACCTGTTTGTATAACTTTGCTGGGCGCCAGCTTAACTCTTGCGGAAAAAGCCTTTCTGGGATACGATCCCCTAAATTCCCTCCTCAGAACACGTGTACAGATAGAAATTTCCAGTCACCTTTCTAACAACTTCGGGCAGACCGAATCTCTTCCACCCTTCTCTGCAACCCACGCTTAGATTATCTTAATGGATGTCAACAATGTAGTATTTTGTTTATTTCAATTAAAAAGAGCCATTGCCTTAAATGTATGATAAATAATTTAGGTAAAGTTAGACATTACATAATATTTATTAAATAACGCTTGAGTATAAAATATTATTCACTGGATTTTCTCAATGTTTAGAATTTCCGCGTCAAATTGAAAAAAAAATGGAGACGATACTTCATTTCATGTCAGTGATGATAGAAATCACCTTTTATATCTCAAAGTAAGATGTATTTTGTGCCTTTGCGGGAAAATAAGACTATCTGACTAACTGATAACTTGGGCTGCCTCACTAAACTAACTGGGACATTTTTTCGCATACTCTTCTCTTACTTACATAGCAAGAAGGAAAGGTTGTGTATGTCGTAACCTAAGGGGCATTAGGTACGTGTGATAGACGGAGACTCGTAGTTAAAACCTTAACTACACTCTCGACGACTCCGTCATCCACGCCGACATAACTTGTGCGCGATGCACTTCCACTAAATTGCTAATTAACAAGAAACATCACACTTGACTCGAGCCCCCAGCGCACACCCCAATAAACAAACACAACGCAATTTAGTGGAACACGTTAATTATTAATAATAAAGACTGCCGAGAGTTACACCAATATGTTGATAATAAACAATGTAAGAAATGTAAATTCTGTATCCTGGCTAATAGTCTAAGGCGTCCCGTTAATTCTAACTTCCTATTGCTGATCCAAATAACTAGTGAGTCATAGAAACCCTATCTTTAACTACATACACATCATTCTCTTCACTCGTTCCCGTACACATTCACTCGCTCTATACATCACACATTCATACGCCACTTAGCCTTGCTGTTGCCGCGTGGAATAGAATGGTCCGTTGGTATGAACGATAGTCTTTGTTACACGGGGGGCCCTCCCGATGCAACGTAGAGGGGATGGCGATTGATTAGCCCTTGTCCTCCTTGTCTCGGGCGGCTCTCCCTGGCACCACGACGCAGAAGAGACGGTGGCCGCTGGCCGTTGTCTTCGTTGTCTTGAGTGGCTCTCTCTGGCACCACGACGTAGAAGAGACGGTGGCCGCCTGGCCGTTGTCTTCGTTGTCTTGAGTGGCTCTGTCTGGCACCACGACGCAGAAGAGATGGTGGCCGGTTGGCCGTTGTCTTCGTTGTCTTGAGTGGCTCTGTCTGGCACCACGACGCAGAAGAGACGGTGGCCGGTTGGCCGTTGTCTTCGTTGTCTTGAGTGGCTCTGTCTGGCACCACGACGCAGAAGAGATGGTGGCCGGTTGGCCGTTGTCTTCGCTGTCTGGAACCTCGCACTCGACGACTTGAAAGGAGTTGGAACGAGCGCTCACGCGTACCGTCCCCTTGCACGGGTGTGCACTCCCTTCCCTGTCACCAGTAGGCCTGACGCTTCCACCGATGAGACCAGCGCCTAGCTTGTGACCAGAGTAACTTATCCCCCTGCCGAGAGTTGCACGGCGACTGCAGGGATAGAGGTTACTCTCCTTGACACTCTGTTTTAAGAGTGGGCTGCACACCTCTTCACAAGTCCCTTTTACCACGTCTCGTGCCTGATGGTCGTAGACAGGTACTAGCTGACTTTACTCAAAGTCTTTCTCTCTCGCGTTGATGCGATCACTTCGAGAGTTTGGTGGCGAAGCCCCGATTCTGGGTTCCACACAAAGTTAAATTGCCGGTTTCGACAATAGCGTAGCACACGATTGGTCAGTCACACTCACAACCACGCTCATAATTCATTTGTCCACTTAAATACAGCCAATCATGCATCACCGCTAGTGCGAGACAATGACAGTCCCCTACCCAGCCTCTGGAATCTATCCCTACCTGAATTCACAACCCTCGTCCGATTAACAATTGCCAAGGAGTGGACTTGCCGAAATCAGAGAGGCGCTACACCCTCCCTCACCTGGGCTGACCAGCGTCCGCGGGTACTAAAGAGTTGGGTTACGGGAACCAGAGCTGGCGCTACACCCTCCCTCACCTGGGCTGACCAGCGTCCGCAGGTACTAAAGAGTTGGGTTACGGGAACCAGAGCGGGCGCTATACGCCCCTTGATTAACGGACTGTCTTCCCTTCCCACATTCCACGTTCTTTCGTGACACCCCCTTGCTAAAAGGAAATCTCCATGATTTCCTAACTTAGAGCATAAAAATTGGTTCACAACTAATGAAATATACCTCTTACCATTACAGTTTACACTTGTTATTTCCTGGCTATATCTGAATTCACTGGAAACTACTTTACTAAATATATACAGTCTCATACTGGCACCCCTTTGCTAAGTCCGTCGCTAACAGAGTGGTGTAAGTAAGTCTAATTACTAGTCACTATTGTTGAGCGCTGGACAAACAATAACGATGTACCCACAATGCCGCCCGCACACCCCCTTGCTAAGAGTGAACTCGTCTGAAGTAAGTGGGGTGGGCCTTAACATCACTGCGGTCAGTCAAGCGGACAAGAGAGCTGATTAATCGTCAGTGATGAATTCTGCCTCTTGAATGGCTCATCTATCACTGGCACCTCCCCCAGAGGCGCTGGATTAACATGAGCTCTGGTCGCAGTCCGCTGACAAATATCGCACGAACGCACGTACCTTTGCACGTCGTCGGCAACTCCAGGCCAGTAAAACCCTGCAGTGACCCGCTCACGAGTGATGGCGACGCCGTAGTGAGCAGCACTAAAGGTCCCCTCGTGTGCTAATCGCAGTACCTCAGATCTCTTCCCTGTAGGGACGATCACTTGCTTTCTCTCGGTATCACCGCTTTTGACTTGCCTCATCAAGACTCCGTTTTTAGTCAGCACCTTGACCTCGCTGGCTCCTATTTTCTTTATCTCGCCAGTTATGGCAAGGTTTCGCAGGCGTTGGAGACTGCTGTCTTCTGCTTGTAGTTTCCGAAGCTCAGCTGGTGTCGTGTTTCCGACCGGGGTGGTGACTGTTAAAGGGGTCACGCCCTTACAGGCCGCCCGCGAGCGAGTAATCGCATGCAACTCGGCACAATGTGCACCTGGGTCTGGACAAATGACATGTCCGCACCCTAAAATGATCGGGTGCTTGGGGTTATCGAAACAGGCGGCCTTTATCTTGCCACTGACATATCGGCAGTCAATGTCAATATAAGCTACCCGGTACGTTCTGACGTCACGGTCGTTATACTCTATGTCCACCGTCTCCCCCGTCATGTCTTCTTGTCTCACCAGGTCACTGTCGACGACCGCTGGGTATGTGCAACCTGAGTCAAGTACAATGTCATACTCGTGACCGTTAACTTTTCCTCGCGTGGTCACCAACTCGTTCGTATCACGACCCAGCAAGGTGAGAAGAGATGCGCGGTCACTTGGTTTTGACTGATGACAATCGCGAGAGAAATGACCCCCCTTTCCACAGTTAAAACACTTTCCTCCCGCCTTCTTAACTCGTGACCCTTCTCCGGTTGCTTGACCCTCTTTCTTGGTCTCGGCCTCAACTTTTTTCTCGCCCTCGCCCTCGCTGCGAGGCGGTGTTTGCTTTTCGCCCCGCTGCTGTTCTTTCCTCAATTTTAACCGCTTTTGATGTGCCGAATCAAAGCGTTCGGCCACGGCTGCTATTTCGGCCAAGCTTGTCGCCCCATGTGTTTCTACGTGGAAAGCTAGGTCGGGTCTGTAGCTACCTAATATTACTTCTTTTGCTAATTCCTCCCACACTCCCTTGTGGTCATGCGGGTCAACATTCGCCATGTCCATCCATCTATCTAAATTGTGTATAACACGGCGGTGGAATTGGTCGTGCGTCTCGTCGGGGTGTTTTGTAGCTTCCCTAAAACGTCGCCGGTACGTGTCCGCCGTCACCTGAAACCGTCGCAGTAACGCGGCTTTAAGAGCCTCGTAGTCATCTGATAGCTCGTCGCTTAATTGGTGGTAAACCTCCTTCGCGCTATCGCGGAGAAGACCTGACAGCTGAATTGCCCAGGTCTGGGGTGACACCTTACACGCTCTGGCTAGTTTTTCGAATTGTGCCAAGTAGCGTTCTACCTGGTCATTCTTGCTATCAAATGGGGCCATTTTGACTACTACCGGTCTCACTGTCTGTAAACTGTCACCTTCGTTACTGTGAGAGTCTCTGTCACTGCTGCTACTCGAACTTCTGCTGGAACGTAGCTCCTTCCTAGCAGTAATTTCTGCCATCCTTAATTGGAAGGCGCGATCTTTTTCTTTCTCTTCTAATTCTAGCCTGAACCTTTCTTTGTCTGCTGCTATCTGCTCCTCTCGTAGCCTACTTTCCCTTTCCTCTCTTTCTTTCCTATCTTTTCTCTCTTGGCTTTCCCTTTCTTCCCAAGCTTTCTTTTCTTCCCTCCAATGGGCCATTTCATCGCTTACAAACTTTTCGAGTTTGTTGCCGCTTAACTCGTTCCTTAACCCTTCTGCTCTTAGCGCCTCTCTCATTTCAGCAGCGGATTTAGAAAATTCAGATCTCATTTGATCTGCCATCATCACACTCTTAATGCTATTGCTCTGCCGTTACTGTTACGAACCACTGCTAAAGGCTGGGTGATCTGTCTTGCCCCACGCTAGCTTCACAAATTAACACACGACCGTTAGCTACAGGGACTGCCCCAGAACAGCTCGTACTAACAGGTTAAGCATACAATACACTGTAAATAGACGTAATCAAAAATCACAGTATTAACTCGCACCTTTGCGTACTGTGTAACAACAATGCTCTGTGTAGTTAAGACACAATATCAATTTGCTTGCTTAATGCACATTAAAGCTAAACAGTGACTCACTGCTATCTGGATCAGTTCCTAAGGAACAACAGTTCTATCCCGGACGAAGCCTACCAATATGTCGTAACCTAAGGGGCATTAGGTACGTGTGATAGACGGAGACTCGTAGTTAAAACCTTAACTACACTCTCGACGACTCCGTCATCCACGCCGACATAACTTGTGCGCGATGCACTTCCACTAAATTGCTAATTAACAAGAAACATCACACTTGACTCGAGCCCCCAGCGCACACCCCAATAAACAAACACAACGCAATTTAGTGGAACACGTTAATTATTAATAATAAAGACTGCCGAGAGTTACACCAATATGTTGATAATAAACAATGTAAGAAATGTAAATTCTGTATCCTGGCTAATAGTCTAAGGCGTCCCGTTAATTCTAACTTCCTATTGCTGATCCAAATAACTAGTGAGTCATAGAAACCCTATCTTTAACTACATACACATCATTCTCTTCACTCGTTCCCGTACACATTCACTCGCTCTATACATCACACATTCATACGCCACTTAGCCTTGCTGTTGCCGCGTGGAATAGAATGGTCCGTTGGTATGAACGATAGTCTTTGTTACACGGGGGCCCTCCCGATGCAACGTAGAGGGGATGGCGATTGATTAGCCCTTGTCCTCCTTGTCTCGGGCGGCTCTCCCTGGCACCACGACGCAGAAGAGACGGTGGCCGCTGGCCGTTGTCTTCGTTGTCTTGAGTGGCTCTCTCTGGCACCACGACGTAGAAGAGACGGTGGCCGCCTGGCCGTTGTCTTCGTTGTCTTGAGTGGCTCTGTCTGGCACCACGACGCAGAAGAGATGGTGGCCGGTTGGCCGTTGTCTTCGTTGTCTTGAGTGGCTCTGTCTGGCACCACGACGCAGAAGAGACGGTGGCCGGTTGGCCGTTGTCTTCGTTGTCTTGAGTGGCTCTGTCTGGCACCACGACGCAGAAGAGATGGTGGCCGGTTGGCCGTTGTCTTCGCTGTCTGGAACCTCGCACTCGACGACTTGAAAGGAGTTGGAACGAGCGCTCACGCGTACCGTCCCCTTGCACGGGTGTGCACTCCCTTCCCTGTCACCAGTAGGCCTGACGCTTCCACCGATGAGACCAGCGCCTAGCTTGTGACCAGAGTAACTTATCCCCCTGCCGAGAGTTGCACGGCGACTGCAGGGATAGAGGTTACTCTCCTTGACACTCTGTTTTAAGAGTGGGCTGCACACCTCTTCACAAGTCCCTTTTACCACGTCTCGTGCCTGATGGTCGTAGACAGGTACTAGCTGACTTTACTCAAAGTCTTTCTCTCTCGCGTTGATGCGATCACTTCGAGAGTTTGGTGGCGAAGCCCCGATTCTGGGTTCCACACAAAGTTAAATTGCCGGTTTCGACAATAGCGTAGCACACGATTGGTCAGTCACACTCACAACCACGCTCATAATTCATTTGTCCACTTAAATACAGCCAATCATGCATCACCGCTAGTGCGAGACAATGACAGTCCCCTACCCAGCCTCTGGAATCTATCCCTACCTGAATTCACAACCCTCGTCCGATTAACAATTGCCAAGGAGTGGACTTGCCGAAATCAGAGAGGCGCTACACCCTCCCTCACCTGGGCTGACCAGCGTCCGCGGGTACTAAAGAGTTGGGTTACGGGAACCAGAGCTGGCGCTACACCCTCCCTCACCTGGGCTGACCAGCGTCCGCAGGTACTAAAGAGTTGGGTTACGGGAACCAGAGCGGGCGCTATACGCCCCTTGATTAACGGACTGTCTTCCCTTCCCACATTCCACGTTCTTTCGTGACAGTGTAGTACAAGGAAGAAGAAAAAGAAAGGTTTTATGTGCACTTTTAACAAACAGGGGGCTTACTACCTCCTCAAGGAGTGGTACATACTAATGTCAGAATCCGCATGCATATGGTCCGGCCAACTCCCCGGCCCAGAGGATGGTCATGGTGGGGAACGAGAGAGTCAGGCTAAGCCAAGATCTCGAAGCTTGGTTCAGCCTGTGACTAAACACTCTTAAAGAGACTAAACACTCACCAAGAGCTCTTCTAATCCCCGAGTCTGTGAGACAAGTTCACACTGTGTTATCCACAGTAAACACACGCCTAGGGGGGTCTTATCACTCAGAACTCGATACCCGTCGATAAAACAATAATTTATTTCGTCGGGCTTCACGCGAAAAAAAGCGGAGGTGTTACAAGTTCACTTTGATTTGCCGCCTCGTGGGTAGTCTCTAACTTCACTGAATGCTGTCCAAGTGCTCTCCCTGCCTCTCACCGTTTTGTTCAAATCCAGTCTGTGAGAAACGAAACGACAATGTTTTTAAGTTTCTGCTACATTTTTTGCCTTAAGAAAAGTATATATGGAGTTAAATGTAGTGGAGGGGAGAGAAACTAGTGTTTGGTTATCTGTACACGTGTCCCAAGTACACCTCTGAGGCGTGTCAAGAAGGTGAGAGGGTGAATATTGTCAGGGATTCTGAACCTAGGACACAACAGGTGCTACCACTTCAGTAGCGTAATTCTTCCTGGTTGTAAGAAGCGATTACATTCTATAGAACTTGTTATCAGGTAAGAAATCACCTGAGTAGGGGGAACCCGTGTAAAATAGGCTTATAAAATACAGATGTCACTATAGCACTGTCATTGCACAGGCAATCTGGTTTTAAAGAGAGGGCTACATTTGACTTTATCCATACATTCGTACTCAGTACCACACACGACTTTTGAAACATCTACTGGAGACATTTTTTCAGAAGGCAGACGTGAAAGACCTTCAAAAGAAGACTCAACTGTGCTTTTTTAAGAAATGTGTTTTCGAAATTATTATGTACACGTATAACTAAAATGTTTAAAAGCACCCTTTTATCAGCATCTGTATCAATGTCTTCTACAAACTAGAAATATTCCCGTTCCGGGGTTTGGAATGCCAGTGACTGCCAGAGTATACTGATACCATACTCTATCCAACACTCCGATAACACCTGGAATTGTAGAGTAGAAAGGAGTATGAGAGAAGGGAAGAGACTCTTTCAGATGTTTTATTTTCCTTTCCTTCCTTCTTTAGAACGGGCGGTTCGGTGACTCAACAGTTAGCGCCTGTCACCAATAAAGTGAATGTTGGCTGTCCTGGGTTCAACTCTCCTTTTGGACACACCGTTCTTTCTCTGGCATCTGTTTACAGGGCTGCCTGCCTTGCCATGATAAAGCCTTAGTTGTTGGCTCGGCGTGAAACACCAAACCCCAACCCACCTTCTTTAGAACAATGGTTACCTGGTGCAGACTTTGGACACTTTTCGGGAGAATAAATGCCATAAACGCCATTTCACTGATGTAAACATTGTTTTCTTCCACAGGTCAGCAAATCAGAAGTGACCGATGCTACTGAAGTTAGGAAGTCCCCACAGCACGAGTAGACGTTTGCCAGGAACGAGGGACCAGGTTTGGTGACATCCTTTGCAGGTGGTCTCTGGCAAGCCGCTCCCTGGGAGCACTAGATGGTTGTGTCCTCCTGAGGTAGACTCCGGTCGTCGTCATGCGACCTCTGTCAGCCCCCACCAGGATCCGGGGACCGCCGCTGTCCTTGTGTGACATCATGCGGCTGGGTTATTTACAGCAGGTGAGAATACAGCAGGTCTTACCCACCCCAAAAGATCCCTTCTCCACATTTTTGATGACTGCTGACTCGTATCACGTGTTCCAGAACTGGCGTGAAAGACCAAGAACAGTCTCTCCTTGTTTATACATCCACTACCTGCCTAGCGTTGATAGATGTAAACACACACACACACCCACACACACACACACACACACACACACACACACACACACACACACACACACACACACACACACAGAGGTTTTCTTCTTTGAATATAACAACAAATCGTGTTTTTAACTCAGTTTTAAACCTCAGTCTACTTTACATACGAGATTCGCTACTGTGCACGAAGCAGGCACAAGCGGAGTAACTCCCTCACCCCGAGCCGAAAGCGGGTGATTTATTCTGGACTTCTGACTACGGGGGTAGACAGTAATCCACCGTTTTACATGCGTCAGTGTTGCCACTTCTGTGCTGCGTTTTCTTAGAACCCCACTTGGACAGTCTGTCTCATTGGGAGACAAGTGGGCATTAGGTACACCCGCTAATACCAAAAAAAGTAAATGGCTTACCTAAATTTGTCCACGCTTTTCTCTCAATCAGGAGGAAGTGAACTACAAAAAAGATAAAAATTTAAATATCAGTGTCGACAACAAGTCCGTAAGTGAAGTCTGCTTTATGCAGCTCATCCAGAGGTTAATCACACAAAACAAAGTGGCATACAGCAATCACTCGCTAAAAAAAATGTCAAGGAAAAAAATCCAGCTTAAGTGATCAGCTTCCAGTGGAAAATTACATCAGCTTTCATATGGCGTTAATCAGACAGTTGCTAATAAGGCTAGCCCGATCAGCAGTGAATGCTATTGACCTCCACTCATGCAGCAGAGCAGGGCACCGTGCAGCGACTGAGGGCAATTCTTAGTCTTCAGTGAAGCGAACAAGGCCAGCAGCGATACGAGGCCTACGATGACCGCCCCTTTCTGTGTGCTGTGAGGGGAGTTGACAAGTGGTCAGTGAGGCAAGTCGAAATGTTTTACGGTCTCTGGTTCCAGAAGAACATGGCTTCTTCCTGTCGGCTAATAAATATCGGTTGAAAGGTCGGGGGGGGGGGAATGGGGTGCTGGAAGGGAAAGACTGGGATGCTGGGGTAGCTGTCGTAGTGCTCATCTTACATCATATTTTGCCATCAACACTGCATCTTTCCCATGAATTTCACTCCCAGTCACGAACTTGTATTAATGGACTGCTTGCCGACGAACTTTTTCAGTTAACTACTAGAACGAGGCTTTGTCTGCACAAAGCTTCCGGTTTAGGGAAGGTAGACAATGGCTGTCAGCAGAGTCTACGAGATTAACAACAATATATAAACAATCAAGAGGTGGTTCATACTGCTGGATGGTAGGATGCCACTGTGCAAGTGTCAAATGTTTCGGTTTAGTTTTTTTTTTTTCGCTTTCACTGGCAGGTATATCAAAAGAGCAAGACTTGTGGGGAGCGGCTCTCATTTGTGTATTGAGATCCAAGATTTGCTCAAGGCACTTCGAAGAAAAGTGCATATACAGACATTAAACTTGTCGTCTAAAATTATTAGTTAAACAAACTATACTATTTTTATCCTATAAATACTCATACTATTTATCATTCCCTAAGAAAGATTTCAGACTAATGAAGCAAATAATTTTGTGTTCTAAATGAGCAAGGGTTTGGTTAATAGTGCAACAAAGCAATACACTTACGGTAATTTTATTGTTGACATCAAAAGTCAGGTTAAATTCCATCTTCGCACTGCTCTTCCGGAAGTCTGGTGGTCTTCTGGTCCACCGAGACTAGCAGCGGAGAACTTTGCGAAAAGCTAAGCGTTAGTCTCGGAAGACAGTCATTAGTCTACCTGTACACGTCCGTGCTCCTAATGTAATGTACCTGTAGAGTCTACTCACAGAGACATGATATTGAGATTGATGTTGTTTATTGTCTCAATTTTCGTCATCTGGACAAGGCGGTGTGTGTGTGTGGGGGGGGGGTATTTACAAAACTATTCGTGATATACACCACTTGTATGCTCACCACTTAACATATTGGTATAAGTTGGTAATGATGAATGAAAACATTTTATCGTTTACTCGTAAGTAGTAGGATGGAGCTAAGTTATTATTATTATGAGAAGATTGAAAGTTTTCCAGACATATGGATAATGTATATGAAATACCCGTAGCTACACAACTCATACACAGATGCACTTCTTTAGTATAGAATAACAGATATGCAACTATATCTACCTATCCATTATATTACTTACAGTGTTAGATTATACTCAGAGAGATAGAGAGAGACATATTTCAAATAACAGCACCAGGTTATTGTGAAAAGTTCCCCCCCACCCCTAATAAAAAATCAGCGTCGTTATCGTCAAAAACCTCTATCGTGCATGCATGAGGAATGCATGGCGATGTTAAGCCTCATCAAGCACCCCGGATTTAATTATCTTAATGGGAGTTTTGGTAGCACGAGACATGGCCACAACCCGCACGGCTTCACCGCGAGGCATTCTTGGCCGCAATGGTGGTGGTGGTGGTGGTCACGCCTGACTGCTGTGCTCTGGTGCAGGTCCGCATGCTGGTGGAGCTGGGTGCTGACATGGAGGTCCGCGACGCCAATGGCCGCACCCCACTCATGCTGACCGCCTACGTGCAGCCAGAAGACTGGGGGGTGGGGGTGGCGAGACTCCTGATCGAAAGCGGCGTCAACATGGCGGCCAGGGACCGGCACGGCATGAACGTCCTGCACCACGCATGCGTGTACGAGCGGCTGGAGCTAGCCAAGGTCCTGCTCAGTGCTCTTGACTTCGACATGACACAGAGCGACAAGTAGGTTCACGTTCTGCAGTATCTAGTTCTCTCGCCCCCCGAAAAAAAATGTTTTTTAAACATTCTGTTAGACTTGTGGATTTATTATGATGTCTCAAACATGACAGACAACGAAATTATTTGGTAAATACTTCAGTGCAATGGTTGTGAAAGGCATGACTGTACTTTTACCCTTTTATTTCTTAAACTGCATAAAGACATTTAAAAGGGAATGGAATTATTAATGTGTTTCAAAATCTCTAATTAAAATATTTGCAATCATGGTAGGTTTTGCTTAGCTTAACTACTTTGGTTTGATTTTGACAAAAGGTGTATCTTCTAGCAACTAAAATCTTTAAACTTTAAATTGAACAAACGTATTATGTAGCTACTAAGAGTTGAAAATTAAATATAATAATAGTAATTATATAATAATCGTGAAGATTATATCAAGGGAGAACCAACATTTGTATGTTCATTGTATGGTCCTATTGTAGCCAAGAGTTTAAAATAGTGAAACATATGCAATGCAGCAAGTATGATCTATATTCTTTAGTTATGTTTGAATTTGTTTCTCCCCCATCCAACCACCACATTGGGCCTGTTGACGGTAACCCTAGCCTTTGCACGCAAGCTCATCCACTGTCGGCATGTTCGTGTCTGTAGGTCCGGCAACACGGCGCTGCACTACGCAGCCATCGCTGGCAACGTGCCTCTGGTGCAGCTGTTGCTGGACTACTTGGCGCACTACCGCCTCCCTGCAGAGAAGATCAACAAAGAAGGGAGGTCACCTTTGGACGAGGCCGTCCTTTCGGGAAGCGCCCGGTGTGCGGCCCTGCTTAACGACATCGTCAGTCGCAGTCAGGTCGTCAGAGGTGACTTCAGCACCGTCAGAGGCGAGGTCAGCACTGTTAGAGGTGACGCCAGCAGTCAACAAACAACAGCAGACGCCAGCTTCCAACGAACTTCCGGTCTTCAGCACATCAGCGTCGACGTTATCAACGAAGGGGTAGGGTTGGGTGGTGGTACACATGACAACTGGGTGGAAGGTAGCGTGTTCTCTTCCAAGTCCGACGATTCTCCGGAGCAGTCGGAGAGAGACTACCCGCAGTTTCATAACGAGAACGCTGCACCCGCGAAAGGTCGTAGAAGCGGCGTTCGACGCCCGTACACGGCAGTCACGAAGGGGTGCTTGCTAAGCGGAAGTGACGTAGACAGCAGCCGGTTTCTTGGGACGACAAACCGCCTCCAGCGGTCGTCTTCGCTGCTCAGTCTGAGAAGCAACGTCGTGGAGACCGCGCGGGTCAGTTTCTATGGGGTCAAGGATGGGAACACCTTGGATGCCAGGGGCAGCAACAGCACCAAGACGCCCAGCCCCAGCGCCCGGAGTCTAAGGACTTTGCAAAGGGAGAGAACTATCAGCAGCCGGGGAATGACCTCCCATCCGAATGAAAAGAATCCTGATCTTGTCATCCATGTTGTTCCCGAGAGCGACTTCCGCAACGCACCAGAATACGTACTTAAACTGACTCGCATGGCTTCTGACCCTTCGGCTTTTGATAAAGAATCTCTGCCTTCTCTGGTTCACAAACATCATCTTCTACTTCCATATCAAGAACAAGCCAGCAAAAAGGTAGGACTATTAATTCGGTAAGAAAATATAAATTAAGTAACAAAATGTATTTCCATTTTCTCCCTCCTCTCGTTTTTGTTTTGTTTTGTTTTTGCTTTAAATGCATTTCTATCGACGCTGAAGACTTAGAGGAAGAGGGAAGGAATGAAAGAATATAACAAACAGAAAAAATGAGAAAGAAAATCGCTTATTACACGCACATTACATGCATATTGCTGTGCATCTGCCGTCTAAATGCTTCCAAACTTAAAAAGCAGGGCAAGCATAAAGGGTTCAGATTATGTTATAAATAAAGCAGAATGTGGCTGTGTGTGTGTGTGTGTGTGTGTGTGTGTGTGTGTGTGTGTGTGTGTGTGTGTGTGTGTGTGTGTGTGTGTTGAAATCTATTCAAGAATCCCCATCATTTGCTCGATCCTCACCAAATTTGGCGAGGGTATTCCTGTCATCTATGCTTAGGTCGTAGGCCTTGTTTGGCTGGGGTACATTGCCCTGGGGCATGTTTATTTTTCACGCTTGTTTTTCTGTTTTTAAAATGTTACTGGGTGCTTCACCGAAAAAATTACCTCACAGAAGAAATCTACTACGCAAAGCAAATTAGGACAACGTGATAATGTGAGAGTATCCGGTAAGAGAAATGCAAACAAAGTCAGGGAGGGAAGCAAAGGACTGTGAAAGTAGCGAGCGAGCAAATCGTGTGGCGTCTGACGTCCCCGCAATTGTTATCATCTCCCTCTTCGCACCAATCATCGTGTTCCTTTTACCAAAACATGCGGCTTTAACGTGCCAAGTTTCACCAAAGGAAAGCCGCGCATAAATGTGCTTGACCTAATGAAGCGATAGATCAAGTCGACAATAACAATCATAACTGGAGGAGCTAGCGGCTAGTGCTTGATATCGGCCAACGATGAGCGCAGGAATGAATACCCCACATGAAAAAGGTTGCTAGACAGTCTGCCAACCCGAGATCTCAAAGATGCGAGGACAACGACGACAACGACGACGACGACGACGACGATGATGATGATGATGATGATGATGATGATGATGATGTCTTACTTTATCCCTAACGATTGGCGAACGGCTGCAGGATTAACGAGCAGCCTCGCCTGGACCGTGCCAGTGACGTCGATCATGTCTGCCTGATGATTGTCAAGTGACATGAGCTTCGCCGGAGGAACAGCCTGAGGGTTCTCAATGCGCCGCAAATCTAACCCCTCCCCACCCTCATCCCCCCTCTACCCCCCCCCCTTCACCAGCGAGGATCTGCAGTTCAAGAACGACACAGTTCTGGCTGGCATTTTCTCAATATTTTGAACAACTTTACAGTTCCTCTCAAACGCTCGTGAGATAAAGCCTGTCAGTAAAGACAGGAACAGACAACTTCACCACAATCTCAAAAGATTGTTGTTCAGAGCTTCTGAGACAAGGGTCGGGCTGGACCTTAATGGTAAAAAAAAGGAGGAAGAGATGGAATTGACCCAATATGGCCGATATTTTTTTGGTCTCATGTAGCTCCTTTAGCCTAACCTTTCGGAGACCCTCATCTGTGACCTTTGCTTAACTCATTAGTTCTGGCATTCAGCCAGCCCCCACTACTGCCCTTCTGGAGTTCATCGATTCTGACTTTCCAACAAACAACAAGTTTATTGCCATAAAAAAACCTCGCGCCGGATTGGAACACGCGGCTTTTCCCAGCGTCGGAAAAAAGGTCTCCGCGAGTCACTGTGCACACGACAGGATGACAATGATCGTGCCAGAGATAATTTTAAAAAATGCATCAACGGTTGATTTTTCGACATATTAAAAATTCTTCCGATTTTCCGTTAAAGAATGACAAAGTGTAGTTTTAAAAGATAAACCAGGAGAGTTACAATGGTAATGTTATGTTGTACTGGTGTAGGTAGCATTAATGGTACAAACCGCGATGCATTGGAAATGTCAGAGGAGGGCAGGTGAGAAGGAATGTATGTTGCACATCGATGACAGAATTTCGGGAAAGATGGTGCAAGACTAGTGCAATCTCCAGTTTTTCCGCGTCATTTAGATAGAAAAAAGCTTCCATGAAGATCTCGCATTTTTGGTGGGATGAAGTGTAGAGGGAGGGGTTAGGGGTGGGAAGGAAACCAAAATACCTGAAGGGGAAAACAAATCCCAAACAGCCAACCCGCCAACTCCTTACGCCGGTGTCAAGAGAAAAATGCGTGAGGACCAAAGGAAGAGGTGACACTCCTGCTACGTTTAAAGGGTAGAGGGTAGAGAGTAAATGGTAGCCATGCTCGCCCAGCACGTGGATACCCAATGATTTAACAAGAAAGTTGAAGTGTGGTAGAAGAGCGTTTTGAAGATGGGTCTTGCTGACTACCTGTTGTGTCTTCCCCTTACAATGACACTTGCAGTTACAGTTCACTGCCGTTCAAAAAACTAAGCTATGAAACATTTTATTATATACCTTTTCACATGTTACCACATACCTTTGTACTTTTAATTACCGAAGTGTTGACGTCTGCTTTATATTTACTTACTCAGGTCTGCGTTTTGTTTGTCCTGAAATAGCTGGGACCTGGCACCTGGAGAGAAGAAATGCAGGTGTTGTACCGCCACTACGAGATCCAATGCTCCCCGAACTGGAGGAACGCCGCCCGACAGGTGTTGGACAGTCCGTTCAATCAAGGTAGGCCACGTGCTCTGCCCGCACAGAAGGGGAATTACCCCATAATTTTCAGCATTTACTATTTTTTTGTGTTTTTGAGTGTTTCTATCAAAAAGAAAAAAAGGAGAGGGAAAGAGGAAGGAAAATAAAACGAAACAGACAAAAAGAAGAAACACGTCAAAGAAAAAAAAGCAAGCAAGGGACGTAAGCTTGCCCAGCAGCAGCAGCAGCAGCAGCAACAACAACAACAACAACAACAACAACAACAACAACAACAACAACAACAACAACAGTCAGGTCACAAATACCTATATTAGGTGAAGGAATAAACCCATGAACCTGGTAGAAACATTTGCGGAGTTAGTTAACCTGTATCACCATGTAAACATGTGGTGAGGGCAAGCAAACATAGATCATACATTGGATGCTTGAGATAGACCTAAGAGTAAAAAAGGTACATGAAGAAAGCTGGGTTTGCATTATACAAGATTAACTCTTGGGTTAAGTTGCCTCATTAACAGAAATGTCGGTATTAACGAACATAAAGGCACAGTTCCGAAAATAAGCAAAAACTGCAGCCAGACATACACAGGAGCAATCAGTCGAGGGAAATAATCGAATGACTCAGGTTTCAGTTTGCAACAGGTGGAGCGAGAAAGCACCGCAAACCCAACTAGTTTCAGATAAAATAAACTCTCTAGAGACTGGAAGCAAACAAATAATAAATAAATAAGAAGAAACGTTCACCAGCTAGGTGGTGACCTTTCCAAAGTGCAACAAAACATAAAGAAATAAAGACAGAACCTAGAGATAAATCGTCAAGTAGAAAAAAAGCTAGTAGCAGGAAATAACCTCACTGCAGCTCGAGGATTGACGGGAATATATTTGTGTCCGTACGTCAGGTCCCATGTCAGGGTTAACGAAACATCCGATACAGAAGATGTATGGTTATGAGTCTGGGGTGCCGAGAGGCGAGTTCACCCTGTACCGAACTCAAGTTTCAAAAGAATTAGTTATACGCTACAAAAAATATGTTGACAAATGAAGCATTAGACTAAAACGCTTTATCTTTTTTGATCATGTTAAGGGTGAAGGTTGGCTTAAGAAAGAGATTTGCTTACAAAATTAAAAATAATGTGTCAAGCAATCAGCACTTACGTTAGGCAGAATGGGTGCAGAGTGTAATGCAACCTGACCTAGCGACTTGGATGATTCTCATTAATTTGAATCATTTTTTAATGGTAAGAAGTTGTGGGGCTCTTCTCGACACAAGCCATCGGGGCTTCTTCGTGTCTTTACCCCCCCATAATAGCAAAAATATCTACATATATAAAGCATTAAAGACGTTCCTCACGTCACAATGGAAGTTTTGTACCATTGTAAATATTTCATTTACTAGTTTTAAGGAAGTAAAGGTCGATTGGGGATCAACTGATGGGTCGACTTGGGGGAAGTTCGCAACGCCACACGGACTTCGGGTTTGAACGCAAGAACTCTAAGCAATCGGATACACACTTCCCCAAGTCATTCATAGTTTAAATATTAGTAATATAGCTCATTTTAATGGAAAGAAAGTCTTTTTCCTAATTGCAACAGGTAACTGCAGGTACAGCGTTTTTCATAGTACACAAATAAACGCAGCATAACTGTCAGATAAAGTGTTTTTACTATTATTGTAGCATGTTTAACGTGAAATAACAATACATCTGTATTGTATACTTCTGTTTACAACAGGGGTAGAAATGTTCTGTTTTTTTGTTGGTAGCTTCAGTAAGTAATTAAGTAAACAACATAAAGTCATATCCCACTCATCCATACAATTATTTCACTCACACGTATACCCCCCCCCCTTAGCAATGATTATCAGAGGTGCGCCCACACACACACACTATATATATATATAAACACACACGCAAATGGTACATTTGTTAGTTCTGTTCAAGAGTGCCACTCCAGTTTGAATGAAGGACTTGACAAAAGAACTCTTCTTGACGACCAGTTGTTTTAATCTTCGGCCAGGGGGTAGCATTTGGAAATGGTGATGTAGTGGGTGAGAGGAGTCTGTGATAACACTGACAGCTTTTAACCTCACAGCCCTGGTGTATAGGTCACTTATAGGTGTGTAGGCCTTTGGGGGAAATGCCAGTGATCTTGCTGGCAATCTTGAGTACCCTCATCAAGCAAGCCTTATGTCTTTGATGGATAGAACGCCGAAGCACGCTGACAGATTAAATGTGAGAGTGCTTTCTATCAGGCTTCGATACAGTGATTTAAGTACAGGGCCACTTACACCGAAATTCCTTAATTTCCATAGGAGGAACAGGCGATGATGTGCTTTTCTAGAAACGATGTTAGTGTTTTCCTGGAAGGACAGTTTGTCGTTAAACACTGTGTCGAAAAACCTCAAACTTCACACAAGAGTTTGAACGTCTATTGGCGATCGGCAAATTTAGTGCCATTACCCAATAAAAAAAAACAACAAAACAAAACAAAACTGAAACCATTCCCAGCTCTCGCTACAGTTTTTTTCACCTTAATGTTTAAGGCTGCATGTCCACAACTGATCATTAAACAGTTTCTCTGTACGTTTCTATCATCATCACCAGACGACGGAGATGACAGCGGGAGCAAGGAGCGCAAACTCCGTCGTCCCTCCCCCATTACCCGTCAGCTCTTGGGTGGTGAGGTCAGCACCAGCAGCATGAGTGTGAAGCGGAGACCAGGTTCGAACAAGCAGCGAAAAATTTCTGCTTCCAGGTAACCTCTAGAAGACAGACACGGGTGGATGTAATGTCTAGTCTTTTGCCGTACCCTTATCTGGGGCACGGGGGAAGAAGGTATGGATGGGAGGGGGTGGTGGGCATCTTGTTGTCACCAATACAAAATATCTTTATTAATCCTTTTCAGGAAATTGTTTTGTCTGCCAGCGGTGACATGAAAACTTCACTTAACATAAAACATTAATATAGGCTATTAAAAAAACCCATAAACCGAATACATCTAATTCATTTAAGCTGGAATTTACAGTCAAACTGGTTCTCGAAAGCATTAAAAATTTGTACGCATCCATATTAGCACTTAAAGTAGGAAAACATTGTAATATCATTTAAGAAATATACATAGAAGTGGAAAAGGGGCTGTAAGCTAGGGCCTTCTGCATCAAAATGTGTGTGTGTGTGTGTGTGTGTGTGTGTGTGTGTGTGTGTGTGTGTGTGTGTGTGTGTGTGTGTGTGTGTCCTGTCCAGAAGTCGATTGGATATCGGAATTGAAGACGGGGGCCATCGACTTTGGTCAAGATCACACTCGGCGCTCACGCGATCATGCTCCCTGTCTGCCCACCCACTAACTTCCTTCCTACCCACCCACATCCCAGATTGAAGTCATTGGCACTAAAGTTGATGAAATGACTGAAAGCAGAGTTAATCGGTGCGACGGTGTCCATGACACGTTCAAGACGCCACAATCTCCGGTGGCAGCGTTTTTATTGGGACTTTGCCAAGGTAGCTTGGGTGTAGCTGAGGCCGCAGCCTCGCTCTCCTCCCCTTCTGAAGGACAAGAACTGCGTTTGGGTCTGTCCTCGTATCCAACTTTACGTGAAACCATCGGTCTGTTCTTTCTTTCTTTTCATTAACAAGCCCTTCATTAGAGATGACGATATGATCATGTTTTTCTGACACCAGAAATTATTTACTGATGCCGCGAGGTCTGTTGCAGCCCGCCCGCCACGTCTGATCAAGTGTCCAGCTCCGAATCCGTGGTCAGCAACTCGTCTCTGCGGAAAAAGGACAGCGCCGGTGCCAGAGCTGAGGCAGGGTCAGTGCCAGGGGCTGGCGGGGAGGTCGCACACGGCGGAGCGAACAGCGGCGCCTCCAGGAGTCTTGCCAAAGTCTCTGCAGAAAGCAGCGGCAGCAGCGGTGGTGTGGCGGAGATGAACGGCGGAAGCGGAGCGGTTGGCCGCGGGGAGGGAAACTTCGCCCACGGGGTGACGTCTTCCGCGTACAGCACCGCCGCCCCGATGGCGGGAGGAGGACGTAGGGACGCTGGCCGGAGGGCGAGGCGTCTGGGGACCGTCAACAGCCAGGGCGTGCCGACCTTGACCGAGACTCTGATCACGGATGACGTGGGGGCGGAAACCTTGAATTCAGAATCCGTGGAGATCGACAGCAACCGGCTGACCGTTCTAAGCGACATCGATGAAGATTAGCGCTGCCCGCGAGGTGAACAGGTCAACGGGTTGAGCCCTCTTGCCGACTCTAGAAATGACATGTGAAATTCTGAAAACAAGTCTATTTTCCCCCTGAGCCTTGAAATACACTTTCATTTTGATAAACAAATGTACGACCTTGACATTTTTGTCGGAAATGATTCGTGATCAACTTCTTGATCACTAGAACTAACGAATACATTATAAGGAACCTATTATACAACGGAAAACAAGCTACATAGATATAAACAAAGTCAGCTTGATTTTAAAAAATATCGCTGTGATATATTTCATGAAAATAATATAAACATAAAATATGTTAAACTTCACATCGAGATAAGGAATAATGTTTTCTTGACATTGAGTGATTGGATTCAATTTTCACGTTACTTTCATTATTCTTTTCACTGGATATAATAACAGAACCATAACGGTTACCATCACTATAGGGTCTTATGTGGAAGTACTCATGCCATGGGTAAGTTTCGTATAAAGGATGACAAGGCTTGTTTAGTGCTGACTTGATTTTAGTATAAGCCGCCAACGTATCTTGTTAAGGGCTTTACATTTCATCAAAACCTTTTGTTCGTGACAGCGTCATCCATCAAAGGCACCTAACGAAACATTCACAGACAAGATGAAAGACACGCAAACATGCCGAACACGGTGCTCTGAATTCTGGCAGTGACCACGTGCAGCAGAAACTGATGATAGATTAGCGATTTCCTCTGCCTGCAGAGCTCGGCAGTTTATCGGTAACAAACGAGCGGAGGGCAAAATGGCAGGCAAACGGTGAGGGGGGGGGGGAGCAAGAATTATCACTAGGCCTATTTGTCAAAGGTGTCAAACCTTCTCGCGAGAGCATGCAAAGCACTGAGACCCGACCGGCGCGGTGGTCACGTGGCCCATGTAGTTTATCACTTTTCCTAACTCCCTGTCTGGGCGCGGCGAGAGGTGAGCTGTAGTCATGCCCGCCCTTCCGTCGGAGATCGAAGCTTCCATGTGCTGTATCCGTGTAATTTACAGAAGCAGTCTGTTTCTCGCTGGTGCGTTTATCGATGCCACTTCCTGGCAATAAGGTCGTCTAGAGCGAGCGAGAGATAGAGAGAGCAGCAAGGCCCGTGTGTGGACAGAGAGTGTTGGTCTGGTATAAGTGATGGGGCAGCATCATGACGCCATGTTACAGGCAGCGTTTCTAATCGCACAGGAGAAGCAAATATTGGTTCATGTTAGACTTCCGGAAGACCTCTCCCGGCTCAATAAAACAAACAAACAAACAAACAAACAAACAAAAAACAAACATCAAACAAAAAACAAACAAAAATAGCAAAAAACCACCAAAACAAAACAAAAACAAAAAACAAACAAACGCTAAACGGTGATGGCGATGATGGAGATCAAGTCACATAGCCCCACCCATATTCTGTAGGTATGCAATTTTTACATCAATGGTCATCTTGTCTGCTTTTACAGTTTAATTCTGTCAGTTACCCAGTCTCTCGCCGATGTAAGTGCTGACCAAATGTTTGTTTCTGGACATTTCGGTTGCCACCCCATCCACTTCGCTAAGGCCATGCATGTTAATAAACTCGTCGTAGATACATACTTACTTACTTAGTCCTCTTCGTACCTAGGTGGTGCATAAGGCATCCACTAGAGACCTCCACTTTTGTGTGTCAGTACCAAGTTTGGTTATGTCGTTCCAGGTTAGCTTCTGGTCTTTTTTCGTCGTAGATACATAGTCAAACATTTCCTTGTCGCGACTCAAACGGAATATTCTACAGTAATGATAACTTCACTAAAGTAACCATCGTGGACGATTTAATTACCCGACGAAGAGAGTATTTATAATAATGAGTAGTTTTTAGCAGCTGTAACCATGGAGAGCATCTTATTCCTGCAATCATGTAGCTTACTGAACATCTTTTGTGTCAGCAATGCCATTAATGAGACTGATGGGAATAATCCTGGCTGTTACCTACATAGTCTTTGATACCTTTGCAATCAGTTTTTTTTAGCTTTTGTTTAATTAAGCTACCTACTTGTTTAGACCCAGATTTACCCTGCGGTGCTATTAAAAATAATGGACTTTTCACCTTTTTAGGGTTCTAGCTAGGTTTGTTTTTACTACTACTACTACACCGAACTTCTATTAAATAAAATACTAGTCAAATCGTGTTCTTTTTCTTTGTAAAGGCGGAAACACCGGGCATGGTATTCATTCTCAGGAAGCTTGTGATGCTGCCTGCCTTTCGGTTGTCAAGATTAAAGGGCCACCTCGAGAAAGTTAAAAGAGCGCAGTGAACAAAAAAACATTGACTACATGGCACAGACACGGCAAGAACCTCGTCAGGCCACAGGCATGATTTTGACCTTTTGCGCATGTCGATGTTTAATTAAGGGTTTATATGGAATTTTGTGACGAAGAAAGCTTACTCATTGAGTCATTGATTATAAAGAAAGAAATACGTGAAACGTAAATCCTCCCAGTGAACCTTGAATGGGTAATTTAGACCCAGCAACGAATGTTTGCGAGGTCTGGTAAGCAAAGTGTGTCTTAATGATATCGGATACATTTATTGGTAGTACTACAGAAAACAAATGATGATGATGATGATGTCCATTTGTAATGCGCAGGTATCCATTCGGAAGAATCAGAATAAAGAATACAGAAATAATCAGATATTGCTCTTGTCTAAAATGAGTCTAGCGGGGAAAAAAACTGAGAAACACTTTGATTTATTTTACAAGTAGCCTTTTGACTTAATAATAAGTTGATTTATAGTGAGCTTTACCCCACCATCAAAGGCAAGCTCAAAGCACTTTACAAAAAATACAAACAGAAATGATGATGATGATGGACGCTGATTTCAAAACAGATTATTGCGCGTCCTCGTGGTGTAGCTACTCATGTGAAGAAAGATAAAAGCCATCAGTATGCGGCGTGCAGCCTTGACATTGCACGGAATCTTCGATAAATTAATAAATTTCCTCTACGAAAAGTAACTGAAAGTTATTATGATGTTCGTATGGAAGCTCAAATCACAATCAGTCCAGGGGCCTGACTTTCGCAGACGCAACTGTCAGGGACTTGTAGAAGCTTGTGATACAAGTCAGCGGAAATACCGTTTTATCCAAACAACGTTTGTTAGAGCATCAAGCTAACGGTCATTGTAAGATGAGCTTCCTGGACATGCACAATGTCAGCGGTTATCAGACCTGCTTTTACTGCGCACGAAGCTTGCCGTGACAGCTCAACATCAAAAACTTTCTGTATCGATTGCAAAAAATGGAATCAGAGACTGAGATCGATACTGCTGATGCACAGATCCATGTTATGGCAAGATGGCGAAGACGTGGAAGCAGAAATTAAATGGTCTCGAAAATGAAAGAAAGGTGGCGCAGATCAGAAATCGATCCAGGAACATAGGAAATGGAGTGTCACAGATTTACAGATCAATATTAGAGACAAAACTTGACGCAGATCAACCGGTAAAGACGAAAAGTGATGGAGAGTTGTCGCCCTTTAGCCAATGAAGCAAAGGGACATCACTCTTTTATTAAAGAGTTATCCTTCTAATCTCATACGTCCTAATGGCGAGCACATCTAGCAACATCATTCCATCACAAGAAAGGCACGTCTGAAGTTTTGATAACTTCTCAGTCTATTATTCCAGTGTTATTTTTCAAAAGAAGAAAGTCATTGCTAGCCCAGGTTTTTGGACAAAGCCATCACACGAGATGGCGGAACAGAGAAAGGGAAACAGCTGTCTGGCATGCAACACCGCTGTTAGCGCACAAACCCCCCTCTCTTGACCTCGCTGCGTGATCATACGAGCCCTCCCTTTAGCCTCCCGAAGATAAGTACATTCCCTGGACTAGACGTCGTTGCGGCAAAGTGTTTCTGGACCAACACAGAATGCGAATCAGACAAGACACAAGGTGAAGAAAAACCCAATGGAAAGCACTTCGATCAATAACTGCCCCCAACTCGTTTTGTATGATTCTGAAAGAGAGAAGATTTTTCGACATGAAATTTTAAGTGTAGTGAGTTACAGCTGTCAGAAGCTTTGTATCCTTGAAGAAAACGAGAGTTCTAAGTTACCAGTCACTTTTTGTCATCTGTAATTGTTACTAGGTCTTAGAATATACATTAAAAGGACTTATGTAAACAAAGATTATATTGTAAGGACAAAGGTTAAATTGTAATAATAAACAAAGGATAAATAATGACAAACAAGGATTATGTTAGAACAAACTAGGATTATATTGTAAGAACAAACATGAGTGGCTAGGAGGGGATTTAAGGGTATAGTAACTGTATGGGTGTAGGGTATGTATATTGTTTAGTTTAGTACTTGCGAGCGCCAAAAAAGGCAAATTTCTATATCTGTTGTCAACAAACAAAGACAATAAAGATGTGTAAGTCTGTAAGAACAAGGGAGAACAGACAAGGGGTATGTTGGAAGGAATAAAGGTTACACTGTAAGTCTGTGAGGACAGGCGAGAACACACGAGGGTTACCAATAACAATCAAAGCAGTAGAACACAAACTATGGAGTGAAAATGTACGTGCAGACAAAGATAGAAACATGTTCACGTGCATGTTGTCGGGCAGTAAACACAACTCCCTACACGTGTAATGTCAGTCCGGGATATCGCTCTCACGTGGCGAGCACACGAGAAGGAGGTAGCTTAGGTCGAGGACACACGAGATATAGACATTTTCTATGATACGAGACTGGGGCGGGGTGGAGGGAACTATCAGCTACGATCGAGTATAATTTCCGGCCATAATTTTACTACAGAAGAAAATACGAAATCAATCAGATTGGAGAATCGACTGCAAATTGCAGGTTTCATGTGAAAATTGCAGGGCGCTTCTTGCCCAAACAGGCCTTCTTCATTACCAGGTGTGTGTGTGTGTGTGTGTGTGTGTGTGTGTGTGTGTGTGTGTGTGTGTGTGTGTGTGCTAATATCTCCTGGGCGATAACGAAGATCTCGCAGTGTGATCTCAGGAAAGGGCAAAAATAAAGGGTTATTTTCTGAGCCAATAGGCCACATCTGAAAGTGCTGCAGGCGAGAAGCCTGGTGATCTTTATGTCAGCATATTTTGTGATTCGAACCTTTCGCATTAGCCTTACATCGTAGTAAAATAGAAAAGTAAAATTTAAGCTGCTATAAGTTTTTTTTTTCAAATCAAGGCAACCACGAAAATAGCTTAATCAGTTGTACAAATGGTATATATTTCATATGTTTCTATTGTGTGTATTTGTGTACGTGAGTGTCTGTGTGCGTGCATGTGTGTGTTAGTGAGAGGAAGAGACTCTGTGTGTGTGTGTGTGTGTGTGTGTGTGTGTGTGTGTGTGTGTGTGTGTGTGTGTGAGTCAGTGATTTGCAGCCACCTCTCCATCCCCACGACCCGACGGCAGTATAGCAACCTGACGACAATCCTCCCCAATGCTTCTAACCTGGAACTGACCTGAAGAAAAGTGTTTGAATAATTGAAACATTGATGACTGTGGAATAACCCAATAAAACACTTGAATTATGGGAGAAATGCATGCTGAATGACTTTGAAGTGAGGCACTCGTGGTTACAGCGGCCATGCATTAGGAGACTGTTATCGAAATTTCCTCATTTCTGATTTATTGCTGAGAAGACCGTGCAGTGTTGAGGAGCTGAAGAACTGCTGTCAAATGAGGCAGCAGAATTGCCTAAGTCATTGATTCAGGAGTTTTGGACGCCAGTTGACTGAAGTGTACTTACAGGAAATCACACCCATACAAACCTGACAGGCGTGAAATGGTCCTGCATATTGTGTGTGTGTGTGTGTGTGTGTGTGTTTGTTAGCAGCTGACTGCATTATCTGTTCTAGCGTGAATGCGGAAGTCTAGCAAGCATGGTTTTAAAAGAGTTTTATAAATTTAGTCTGTGAGGGTGAAGATGATGATGTCAGTGAGGACGGCTGTAACGGCGATGAGGTGGAGGTCTCAAACTTACCTTTGACGGGTTGGGCGAAGGCAGAATGTCTCACACTACATCGATTATTTCATACAAAGGTTGTACTACACATTGTGATGCTCTATTGTGATGTAAGCAGAATGCTATGACGGTCTTGGAATAGACCGCGGTGTTTGACCACTGAGTAGACTTGCATAAACAGAATACTACGATGGTAGCGGAGTAGACTGCTGGGTTCTATGCAGCCTGGACATTAAAATTGCAGTTTTGTAACGGCGTTTGTAACATGGCTTCCTGATTATGTTTGTAGCACATGCAGCCTGAATGTGTACACGAGAGGTCTACGAGAGTTTAATTTCTCCAACTGAGCTGAGCTCACTACAAGACAGTTTTTAACCCAGATCTGTATGAATAATTTCAGAGCTTTCTAGAGACAAAGACCCAAATCATCACCATGAACAGAAAAATGTAAAATCGCTGACATTAAGATGGATATACATGGATACCCTGTGAAAGCTATGGCCAGTATATGCTCTGTCGCCATATACTCACTCAAGCGCATCCGTAGACAGTCTCGAGGTCACAGATTTATTTCTTTTTCTGGGCAGCACGATGTTCCCAGGTGTGTATTATAAGAATGGAGAGAGAGAGAGATAGAGAGAGAGAGAGAGAGAGAGTCCTTTCAATTAGATTTAGGAAATGTTATATTTTAGTGAGCCCAGCTCAGCTATTTCGAAGCAAGTTTTGCTCTCTTGTGGATAGTTTTAAGCCCCAGCTCTAGGTATATAAGTGAATGTTGCTGTCGGCAGGAAGATCATCAAGTATTCATTGCTTTCCTGACAGTACCTTGTGATATCTGTGCTACGCTTGTGTTATATACGGTCTGAAGCTTTCACATAAAAGCTGTTCAATAGCAAGAATCGTGCAAGGTGAAAGGTATATATTAATCACGACCTCAAACCCTCTTTTTCGTTTTATCAAAGGCTATTTCGATAAGGCCAAAAGAAAATTCATCAAATTAAAAAAAACTTCTTTTCACATGCAACTACTTCATCATTAATGTTGTTTTTAACTTTGTGCGAAATGGTTGCACACGTCGCACGATTTGACTGGAGTGTTGTGACTGGTTAACATCAGACCCAACTGTAATTAATCAGCGGTCTTTAGCTTCGCCTTTCGCGAGAACACAGTAAACATTTCTCAGTCCTAGCAGGTGACTGCACAAAAAACAATTAGAATAAGAGAAAACTGTGGAGAAACAAAATATTGTCAGTCTGTAAATATATGCATAAAATAAAAACTGTTACAATTCGCAAATTCTCGAAAGTCGCTGTTTCCACTAAACAGCAGCTTGCTCCTGCTGACTATGTTTGGTGGTTCTATTGTTTTTTTATTCACTTTGGGTTGATGTCTCCTGTGGCTGCTGGGCAAGAAAGTATTGTGGGCATGGCATGGCTGGCATGAACAAGATAATTGTGTTAGCTTCACATTCTGATGTTACTGAGGATGAAAAGCAAAGAACGTTTAATGGAGCAATGATGAGTTTAATTAGTCAGATCATGGGTAGTGTTCATTGTTTCATTAAACGGTCTTTGCTTTTAACATTAAATTCTGAGAAATAGCAGATTTGTCAGCAGAAGATCAATGTAAAGCCGTCTGGTACTCGTTCATTCCCACAGTCCAACTTCGACTCCTAAAGAAAGTGGAATGATATTACAGGAACTACAAAGTCTTGGTCACTGACTCAGCAGATGCAATGATTAACACAGGGATGATGATCCCTGCAGGTAAAGACTTCTTTAAGCTGTCATTTGAAGTCTCTTGAGGAAATGAACGAGTCATACTGAAAGATTAGGCGTTCGTAGATTCAGAAGTACTCATCGCCCCTCCACCAGATTACACGAAGAGCGAGGGCTACGCTTCCGTTTAGTCTTTGAAACCACACTGGTGGGACGGCTAATTGGAGTGGCTATGCCGTGTTAATGATGGTTTCATGATGAACCCTCCAGGTGCATCACCGCCTTTCTCTTACTCTGTTTCCATGTCCTTGTGGCTGTGATTCTGTCTGCCCGTCCGTCCGTCCGTCCGTCACACTTTTATTTCTTTTCTCATTTCTCTGCTGTTCTCTCTTTTTTTTCTCGGCCTTCCACTGTCTCATTTTCTCTCTTTGTATCTGTCCATCTTCCACTCAAGCAGCAAACGTTCGATTCATCCTCCTTAATGTCTGAGAGCGAAGAGAACACAATTATCTTGTTCATGCCGGCTATGTCAAGCCCACCATACTTTCTTGCCCAGGAGGCATAGAGACATCAACCCTACCCAAAGTAACCAGCAGGAGCAGGCGGCTGTTTAGTGGACATATCCAGTGACTTATGAGCATTTGCGAATTTTAGCAGTTTTTGTTTTATGGATATAATTACAGACTGACACTATTTTCTTTCTTCACCATTCTCTCTATCTCCTCACCTGCCAACACAAGGGAAAAATGGTCTATTGGGGAGAAACTTCTGTAGGTGGTTAACAGCTATGTGTATTTGGGATTCACCTTTACTACAAAAATGAGCTCCTATCAGGAAGCGAAAAAGCAATCAAAGGGAAGACAATCCTTTTTTTAAATTATTTGACTCCATTGGTATACCTGTGCTTTTATATGCAGCTGAAATATGCGGGCTTTTACAGGATGATAGCCCAGTTGAAAAAAGTGCACCTTTTTGGTTGCAAAAAGTTTTTATATGTCCCAGTCTGCTCACCATCAGATATGGTGTATGGAGAACTCGGGCGCTACCCACTTTTGGTTAACTGGTGTATAAAAACGATTAAATTCTGGCTTCGCCTCACACTGATGAACACAGACCATGTACCCAAACAAGCATGCATGCTACTGTACAGCCTGTACAGATGCTCAAGGTAAAAAGAACTGGGCTGCAAAATCTGAGTAATGCTGGGATCGATGGGCTTCAACCATGTATGGTTAAACCAGGGCGCGGGTAACCATAAAATGTGTTTGCTAGCCATGAAACAAAGAATAGCTGATGCTGGTCAGCAAGAATGGATTGTTCGCATGAGGCAGAGTGATCGTTTCCATCTGTATACTGTCTTTAAAAAGGTTTTTAACCAGAACTGTATTTTGAATATGTAAATGTGAAATGTTTTAGGGATGCTTTGGTTCGCTTTCGATTGGGAGTCAGTGACATCAATATTCACAGGAACCGCTTTATTCATAACCAGAACACTCATAATATAACTGACTCTCCATTTTGTGTAGGATCCACTGAGGACGAAACCCAGTTTTTATTTCAATTCCCACAGTATAATAACATCCACCCTAGGTTCCTTTATAATGTTCCACCATACAGCGAAATCAAACTGCTTATTAATATTCTGACGTATGTAAACAATATCAAGCAGTTAGCTTGATTCTTATTCAAGTGTTTCAGTCTAAGGAGGGTTAAAACGAGTAGGAAGATATGAAACATGTCACTCTATGTAATACGTTTAAAACCCCACTGTAACGCTTTCTCTTAAGTGTGTTTATATATATATATCTATGAATGTTTGTGAATGAGAGCATATGTATGTGCGAATGTAAAGAAACGAGGCTCACCGTGTGATATTGGAAGTAATGGCCAGATGTCAATAAACAGTTCGAGTTCGAGTTCACCTGCTAACAGGAATGGAGTGAGTTCAGGCAGGGAGAAACAGTGGTGGTGGGAGGGGGGACAAGAGAGGGAAAAGAGAAATAAAGGGTAAAAGACTGAGTGCCACTCTCAGGGGAGGCAATTAGAATCCATTCGAGTGTAAGGATTGTGAGACAATCCAATTTCTTCGTGTTTTTGCCAGCACTGCCATAACAGACATCGACGGGAAGAGTGAGGCTGGTATTTAGGCATGCTCCCAGGGGCCTCCCACAGTCAGCCGGACCCAAATGGCGCGATGATGTTACTAATGGAGTCTTAGAAACACCACTAAGACAAGCACAGGTTTGTTAGTTATAGGCCAGAGTTACGTGCCCCCGCCATTCGATATTCTCGGTGATGGCCCCTGAGATAATGGATTAACATTTAGCCAAATCTTGTTGGCCGAAAACCACAGAATTTGCCAGGCCAAGGGAAAATTACAGCAATCATGATCGGATTCCTGAGAATTGTCTTTGAAGCAAGGGATCAAGACAAGAAAACACATTTTGTGAACTTCAAAGATCAAGACAGCCACCCTCCGAAAAATTGTAAGTTTTTACTGGTGCATAGTCTTTATTTTTAATCGTTTTTATGCAATCGTCGATGCATTGTGCAACTGCAAAAATAATTTTTAAAATATGTGTTCTAGACTAGCAGGAAAACACCTCGACATAAATGCTACAAAGTAACACAAAACACAAAAGTTTCAAGTGGTAGAAAGTAGACCCAAGGGAAAACCAGTTGATGTTTTTTTCAGAAGTAAGATCTTCCACAGTAAAAGAGTAACTTCCAAAAGCTTCGTGCACCAAACTTGGAGAAAATTCCATTATTAAGGAAAATGTATATGATTGTAGAGGTAAATTGCGTTTGGATGAAGGGCTTCAGTAGCCTGAGATGGAACTGAGCGCAGAATCCAGGATCAATGCATTCGAACTCGCGAGTCAGGTTTCATTCACTTTTCTCTCCGGGAATCCCGTAAATGTAGAAAGATGTGTCACGACCTGTGTTAGTCACCCAGACTGGAAGCCAGGACCAATCAAAGTTGGCGGCCCACTCACGTGCAGTGTGACGACGTCGTAGCCCGGAGAGTGGACAGGCGGTCCCAAAGGACATCTAGATAACCTATATCCAGCTCCTGATCGTGCAGATGTAAGGTAGAGGCAATCCATGCAAGGACCCGATGACTCCAGATGTTGTGCAACTTCGTGAGTTAGTGGCTTGGGAACCTTTTCAGACGTAGCTCATGTAACCGGAAGTACTGTGCTGTCGCCATGTCTCTGGCATTGTCGTGATGGGATGTAGCCCAAAGTGTCCTTCCTCACCTGCCCTTTGTTTTGAGGGATTTGGTATGGGGTTGGTTTGACCGGCGTTCTTTCGAGCTTCATTCGTAGATTTGAAACTAATTTTTAAGCGACGTCCGCTCCACGGTAAAACTTTTGTAACGTGACACCTTTGTCGAAGATTAAACTGTCAGATGTATCGGAAATAAATTTAAAAGTCTTGCCAATTGTGCAGACTACATGCGATTATAAGATTTTTTCCTTACATTTACAATCAAATCCAGCTTAGAGGTTTTTCCCCACACTCCTGAGGTAATAGTCAAGCACAAAATGCAGGCGAGGGATCCTATAAAACAATCTTTCAAGGAATCGGTCTCAAACGTGAGATGTTGTCTCCGGAAGTGTACATAGAAAGAAGAAGAGAGATGCAGAGAGGGGCTGTGCCGTGGAACGTGTTTAGAATGATCAACACCCTCCGTCTGAAAACCTGGGGGGGGGGGAGCCAACAAGATGCAGGCATTTCACCGCTTCTCCTTCTGTGTATCATTTGTGCCATTGCAAGAATTTTTAGCAACTTCGCTGCCCGTTTAATGGACAGATGGGCTTAACAATAACAAGATTCATATCCCGCAGTTGTGATGTTGCATCTACAACAGATCGATGTTTGATCCACAAAAGTTTGCAATAAGCAATAATTTGATAAATAATGTTATTCCTCTTTATTGTTCTCCTCGCGCCTCTTTATTTCTTTTATTAATAAAGAGAAATGCAACAATTTAAAGACATTGCCCGTTTTTGTCAATTGGGAACATTGTTGGTAACAGGAAAACAATTTTTTTAAATATTTGACATGGACTATATACTCCCTCTCTCTTTATGTGAGTGAGTTAGTATATATGTGTAAGACCTTTTGACACGAATAAATTCTTAATCAATGTGTAGTAAAATATATACTAAACAAACGCGAAATACATAATATGTAATAATCATAATAAATACATACTAAAAACAAGCGCCCATATCTATGCTTAGCACTATCTTATAAGGTATACGAATGTATGCAAAAATCTCATAAAAATACGAAGAAAATTCGGCTTTAAGACTTTTATGCCATTTAAAGTCGAGTAGAAATATACAAGAAAATATAGTTTTAAAGCAATAGTACCCTATTAAACATCCCATACATACTTGGAAGCTAACGGCAAGAAAAATCTCAGTTAGCTACCTAGGAAAAGCAGTTTTTGACAATGTAAATGTCATGCCTGGCTACACATATCTCGAAAGAAACATTTTTGTGGCAGAAAAAAGACAACAGCTTAAAGCCCCAGCGAGCAGCGAACAGGGACAAGTTGCAGAAAGTTTCTAAACCTTAAATCTGTTCTAAAGAAGCAAAATCTCTTCTTTGCTATTTAGATGCATTGCACAAGAACATACACTAAATTGTGCTGACAGGACTGAAAGTCGGACTTAAACAAATTTGTCTTACTTAAAGCAGTTTTACTTTTAAAAATTCTACAATTGTGGTGTGCACTTTAAACTGATTATCTAGATAGATTTCAGGCTTAAAAGTGTTTAAAATTAGAAATGTGTTGTGCAACTGGCCCCAGGACGACATGCGGAGATAAACAAACAGGAGTCGGTGTGCGGAAAACCAGGGCTGCAATACACTGTTATTGACAAAGACAAGACGAGATGCCTCAGGTGTCTGTCTCACCAGACGTCGAGACTGTTTCTTCGGCAGAGCTCCTGATTGTAAACCTCTCCAGAGCGTGCAGAGCGGGTCTGGCAGACGCAAAGCTTATGCAGGGACTTCTTTTGTCCAGTCACCTTCCAGCTCTGGCAACGGCGCTCGTTTACACCAGTCTTGGCTATTGACGCATGCTCAGATGTTTGGAGCTCAATAAAGCTTCTGATGCGGGCGGAAACGAGCCATGCAATGGGAAAGTCGTTGATTCATAGAAGGTCACGTGAGGGACACGATTTTACTGTCATCGCAGCGTTTAGCCGATGAGAAGTATCTTTCTATACAAAGTAAATATACAATAAAAAATCGAAAGAAAAACAGAGAGGGGAGGAAGAAAATATTGAGACAAAAACTTCTGTATAAGTATGGGAGAGAAAACAGCGAGATAAGGCAAAGAATAGGACAAAGAGTCTGAATGTCATAACTGTCGCTACTAGAGGTGTACGAGAGCAGTTTTTAATGACTGAACTGAATTCAGTACAATATACAGACGATAAGAATGCATCTGGGTAGGATTTTCAACAACCACAACCAATTGGAGAGCTAGATCATAGAGACGGACACGCAGCGTTGGTGACTTTATGTTTTTTGACCCTTTTCTCTACATCATTTTGCAAAGTTTGTGTCTCGAGAATGAAACAGGATGTTCATTCAAATTTTAGGAAACAAACATCTTGTTCCCGGCTCTTCCTAATAAATAATTTATTTCCGATATTGTAAAACAGAATAATAACAGTTTTGAAGATAATGCCTGTTTTCGTCAGTCTGGAAAACGGTTGGGGACATGGAAACAAAAACTGTTTAAAATATTTGAGATGAGCTATATACGCCACTTTTATACACTTTCACTAAGATAAACTTTTTCAAGACAAAGTGCATTGTGTTTTTCTTTCCCCTTCAAAATAACCTTCTTTGTTCCTCTTGTGAATTGAATTCTGCAATGTAAAAAGAAAAAATAAGGGAAAGCGCCATGCAGTAGCACTACAGAGAAGTGGGACTTTGAGGAAAGCCAGACACACCAGAGTACAGGAAGGTGAAAAAAGCAGAGGAAGGGGAGGCGGTCTAACAGTCGGCAGCTTGAACGTCTCCCTCACAAGTCAGCAGACTGCCCGTATATTAGTCTCCCAGGTGTCATAAGGTATGGGAGGTATGAAAGGAATGGAAGTATATACTTCAGCGCTGATGGTAACAAGAACCAAATTGTTCAACGCTTCTAGGAATTTACAGCGTTCCACTCCTTTTTTGTGCTCTGAGGGGTGCAGGAAGTGCCAAAAGTGATGAAAGAAAAATGAAAGACAACGAAAGACCAGTTATTTCTACTAAAATAGACCCACTTTCTCCCAAGATATTCTATAAGCATGTCTGTGCCGTTTGTGGTCTCACCGGTTCTTATTTGTTGACTCACCACATGTTGTAGTTTTATTTACAGCATGTGTATACATATTTAAAAATTAGATATATAAAAAAGACATTGCTGCCATGATAAAATATTAGTGTCAGCACGCAAGCAGATGGAGTTGGACAGTCAACGACATAGGTTAATGTACTGTCAGGTTTGGACTTGGTCGAGAAAGCGAGATCAGAAGGAAATCGATTTAAGAGAAGATGGTGGGCGTCTTCCTTATTCTCACGAGGTCATGAGAAAATGCATCTTCTTCTTTTACTGTTTGATCCTACATTAAGCTATGGATTCTTTACTGGCTTCTCCCACGTCTATTTTTTTAAAATCTTTTGTATGTCCACACTCCTACTTGAAATCTCCTCTCTTCATCTGACTTGTGCATTTTAGTCATTTCTTCTGCAACAGTCATCTATGGACAACACATGTTCTCCTTCTGTGCTTCTAAGCAGAGGAATGATCTTCCCATACCACATTCGCTGTTCTGATTCAAAAACAGTAATCGCACGCTTACTGAAGCAAATTTGTTTAAAAATTTTATAATTGATGTTTTGCAATCATTTTCTACCATTATGCATAAATGCAATTCATTTACAGTGCATTTTATTACTTACATGTATTCTTTTATCTTAATAAGCTTACTCTAATTTTCATTACCTGTGTATTCTTTAACGTGTGGCTTAGTTGCTGATTGTTGTGTTTTGTATATCATAGCATGTTATTGCTAGTGTTTTAAGTGTAATTCAACTCAGAGAGTGGGACCTGCTACGGTTGTGATGCTGCGCGGTATGTCTTCTATTATTATTAGTAGTAGTAGTATTAAAGTGCAGTTAATTCTAATTTTCTTTCCCTTGTTAAGGAAGTCTTCTCGAAAAGCTCTCCACGCTAAAAATTGCTTGTTGGCAAGAAAATACAAACTAGTCCGGTCTACAATACAGCTCAAACAGCGCCACCTATTGCGAGACACGTTTGCGCACCTGTAGTCACGTGTTCTCCAAAAACCAACAAATGTATCAGCACTCGTTTTTCTGTCAAACCTGAAAACACTGTTTCAGAAAAGATCAATCACATCTGGATCCGATATTCAAGATGCGCGATAAAGAAACTAAAAAATAGGGGCGCCTGGTAATGCAGTGGTTAAAACTCTCTCTTATCTCACTGCAGACAGAACTAAAGGGTCCTGCGTTCAAATCTCGTCCGATTTTCTCCCTTCTCCCCCACCTTCATCATTCCTCCACCAGGTATAAGCACTTTCGTGTCCAACCAGCCGACCAGCCAACTCAATCGACTCACAAGATGGAATCTGGTCAGGCTCGTTAAAAAACAAAAGAGACGCAAAACAAAAGCAAACAAGACAAAACGACAAAACCAACGGCAACCAAAACACAAAGCAAATCAAGCCGAAAACAACTACCGCGAAAATAACAATAAAAGATAAATATATGAATAAAACAGACATAGCAAGAATCCGCGTCACGTGACCAATTCTATCTTCACGTCCTTGTTCTGAAGGTAATTTTTAACGATAACGACAACACGACACTTTAAATGGCGACAGTAAGCGATAAAAAAAAATGATAGGCAAACGGTAGAAGCAAAGATTAGACAAACATCCTGATGTATGGACCGGCGTGGAGCGTACTACGAAAACGTAACCGAGTCACAGTCCATCCTACTTGGACTGCCAGACAATGAGACAGAAAATATTAATATTACTTCAACTTAGCAATAAATAATATCAATCAAGCGTGACCGTGATTGCCGAAAGAGGGTGCCCCATGAGCCAGCCGGCAAACACATTCTAGCTGTAACAGTGTTACAACCTTCAGCTCCACTAAGCATGCCGGGAAGCCTGGAGGTTCAGTCAGCCAAGCATCCAAGCAAGGTAGCAGTGGAGGAACATGGACGCTGCTATCGAGCGATACGCGGGCTCAAGATTGGCGGCCTAGACACTGACTCCCCAGTGGATTGCCCGCACAGCAAGACATAACGACGGTGAAAGTGGCAATTTAGGCCCGCTACGCCAGGGTATTTTTTAAGGGTCCCATCGCTGAGCCCCTTCGTATTCTCCTTGCTTCAAGCCACCAGTTCCTCGTAGGTCCCAGACCACGCCCCCCTCTCATTAGGCCTTTGCATTATCTTCTATTATTCGTGGCCTTAGCGCTCGCGCCCTGTGATACCAATGTCCACAACGTGCACAGAATACAGGTGGATAGACACTGGGACAGAATGAGTCGTAATAGTTTGGTAGGGCCCCTTTAATTCTAGAAAACAGACGACAGGGAAGCACGGATTGCCGGCATGTCCAAGAGTTAGGTTAGTCTGATAATGAAGCCCACGTGACTGATTAGACTGAACAGCAGGGATGCAGAGAGATTGTGAACTACATTCACCTTGAACAAAATCTTTAATTCGGTAACTTTCCTTTATAGTCCCTCGACTGGTAGACCTGATAGTCAGATGTTAGGATGTTTGAGAAGCTCATGTCGGTGCACTTACTAGATCCACTCAATAAGCCGCGTGACACGCAAGCGAACACACACACACACACACACACGCACGCACGCACGCACGCACACACACACACAACGGTCTCAAAGGTCAACCAATGCGTGTTATTGCGGTATTTTTTTTTTTTGGTCCGCATTCCTTGCGCTCTTAAGCGGAGGTCAAAGGTTAATAGTATACTTCATTGGGGAGACACTGCCTAAATTTTTAACTGGCTGATGGGAAAACCTCCAGAATATACAACATTTTTTTTGTTATTAATATTAGTTTTCTATTTTCTATTTTTCTATTAATAATTATTATTATTGGGAAAGTTTGCGGGCTAACTCAGTGAGTGAAATTTGTGTCTTTCATTATAGCTACACAACCACTGTGCAATTTTAAGAAAATTAGTAAACATCTCCGTCTATAGCACTCATTCAAGATATTTACCAAACTATTGTGCTTAAAATATTTATGCAAATAATGTCTATAAAGTGTGCCCATCACATTTGTAATAGCAGATTTTGTTGACATTACATTTTATGTAACTTCTGTAATGTGTTATTCCTATTTTATACATGCAGTCAACACCTTATATTTATAATATTTAGTGATCAGGTTCCCTAACAAACATTTTGCCGAAATCTTTTAAAGTAGTCTTTTTGCCTTCAGCCATTGATCGTTAATGTCAAGCTGTAGCTATTTTCGAGGGAAAAAAAGTTTATTTTAAAATTGTTTATAGAATTTCAAACAAAGCTGGCACAGGAAGCTGTCTTTGTGGTAGGTGCAGTATTTTATCGGTGTTGCGGAAAATGTTCTTCTAAAAATAAGCGAGGAAAACCCTGTAGAAGACGTGGACCATTCATCAGTATTTGTACTCATTACGTCCACGAAGAGACAAACCGAGACAAACCACTTGCTGCAAAGTTCGACAGGAAGAACAAGTCAACATTTTTGTGTAAGAAAACCAGTGTTCTGGGCTCTTCTAATTTTGTTTGTGGTTGACTTCCTGTTTGTGGAGGCAGACAGATAAATGTCTGGGCCTTTGCCCTGAGGTGAGTCTGTGTTTGTTTAGCCAGGTCTGGAAGCAGTAGCTTTTTTATTTTGTTCTCCAAGCCACTGGGTATTGCTTTGGTTCATTCTAGGAGCTTTCAGATTTAGCCCCAAATTATTTTCAGTGTAAAACGTCGTTTCAGGAAGTTTTAAAACATTTACGGATTGAATGTGTATAAAAACAACTAATAAAAAAAAGGACACCAGTGGTGAGTGACATAAGTGTTTGTAACTAATTTCAGTAAGTGAATAAGTGCTTGTAGCTAATTTCAATAAGTATTGTGATTGATTTCAGTAAGTGTTCCTCATAACAGTGTGTGTGTGTGTGTGTGTGTGTGTGTGTGTGTGTGTGTGTGTGTGTGTTTGCAAGTACTTTCGGTACACTCAAGTGCCCTTAAGAGCGCACATTTATAAAAATGAGATGGGTGCATCTTTGGTACACAGAAGCAAAGATGAAATGAAATCTTTTTAATGTCTTAAATTCCTCAATTTGTGCGTTTGGAATCATTGTTTGAAAATGAAGCTTTTGTTAATCATTTTTGATTGCTGTCCCAGTATATCCTCCAATATCTCGTTTTCTTTTGATGTCAGTACGTGAAGCTCATCATGAACGTGAAGTCAGCGCCTTCCGATCAAGTGGAGAGAGAGAGAAAGCAAGAAAATGGTATGAGTACTTTCGTCCTTGATAACATGGAGAGAGAGAGAGAGAGAAGGAAGGGGGAGTTGGTATTTTCACTCCTGATCACGTGGGCTAAGAGATGAAGAGATAAAAGGGAAGGAGTGCTTGTACTTTCCAGGTAGACAGAGACAAGACAAAAGGAGTGTTTTGTTAGACTCCTCATCTGGTAGACAGAGAGGATTTCTAATTCGTATGAACGCCTTATAAACAACTTACAGAATCAAATGACCAGCACCGGATGTTTTCTGGGGGAAAAACCCACAGTCTTTACTGGCGACTGCTGACAGTGAAGGCTGTCACCTTGTATCGCCATGGCGGTGTGTGTCTGAGGCCCAGCGGGCTGTTACTTAGGGCCGCGAGCCCCAATCAGGGGAGGACATTCATTACATGTTTACCTAGACACCATGAAGAAACACTGACTGAAACCACTGCGAAGATGGGAGAGAGCTCGACTTTCCGGAACGCCCCAGCCGTGAATGCTGGGTCGAAGAGGAGAGATGCGGTGGAGTGTTTGGTCAATCGAACAGACCTTGAGGCCGTTAGAGGGACTTCTGACTGGTCGAGAGAGAGAGAGAGATGAAGAGCAGAAAAATGCAAGTTTAGTCAATTATTCCTTTTTGATTTGAAATTATTTATTGTAACACACACACGCACGCACGCACGCACGCACACACACACACACACACCTTACTCCGAGTGGAAAATATCCATGCTGGGATTAGACAAATTAATGCTATGTCAGAGGCGTTTGTTTGAGATGTGGAGAGATAGAAATGAAGGATTTTCTTCTCGAGTATTTCCCTATACAGAAAGTTCTGGAGATCAGTGAAGCATCTGGGCTAAAATTAAGCACTCCAAACATTGAAATCCGGTTTTATTGCCTTAGTACCACGCGCCCACTACCCGTTATCCCTACGCGAAAGACGGGTTTGTTCGTCGGTGTCATTGAGTTCACACATTCCATGCACTTTTCCTTTCATTTAAAACAAACAGGTTGCGGATATCATAATTTAGTTTTTTCTGGCCTCAGATGAACGGCAACATCGATTTGCTCTGAATGCCCTTTCTGGAAATGGGCTGTTTGATTATTACTCGGAAAGGATGGTCTTCAAAGGGGACCAGCCTATAGGATCAGAGCTACAAAGCAGATCTCATCTTCATGGAGGTTAAAACATTTTGAAGTTGAACTGAATGCAGCAAACCAGTCCGGTAAGCGGGTCTCAACCGGACATTGTGAACACGTCAAGAACAGCGACAACCATAGTCTTCGTGCACTCCGTACTCGTGCTTTATACAGGAGCTAGTCTAGGAAGGAAAGAAAAGAAAAAAGAATAAACTTTTTTTTCAAATTTATAAAAGCTGCCGCCAATTTGTCTTAAAGGTCTACTGGAGTGCAAAATCCCAAACATGAATTCTTTAAATGTTAACAACCAACACACCAGCCAATCCACGCAGCAATCATCAGCAAACTCATCTGGAGGTCAGTTTGGCAAAAAATGGTTTACTTGGACTTGCATCAAAACATCGGCATATTGACACAGTGTTGTGCGCATGCGTTCGAGGGATATGTGCAGCACCAACACACATAACACAACAATATCAGCCATTTTCCCTGACCCACTCCGGCCAGTCATGGTGAACAGTCAAGGTAAATGTAGAGACAAAAGGGAACAACATCTCAGACAAGGGACTGCACCATGAGGTGCAGCTGAACACAAAATAGCATTCATTCATTCATTCATTCATTCATTCATTCATTCATTCATTCATTCATTCATTCATTCATTCATTGTTGCTCATTTCTTCACTCTTTATCTGTAGCTTACGAAAACCTCCAGTTAGAAGCAAGTGTCTCTTCCTATCAAAGTCAGAGGTAACAAGAAAAAAGCATGAGTTTAAGTTAACTAGGTACATCTCAAAGTCATTCAAAAGAAAAGAGCGCGTAGAAATAACATGTAAAGTTCCTTGTGTCATTAGACTTTCCATTAACAAAGCTTCACAAATGTTATTGTTAGAATCCGTGAGTCGTGACGGTACGTTAATTATATAACAATACAGATGTTAATTTGCTTTTTGTGTTTTGTTGATCTGAACACTCAAATATTATTGACATAAGCACACTATTCTTGTCTGAAGAATATTTCCCCATTCAAGAAAGAAATGGAGGTGTACATGTGTGTGTGTGTGTGTGTGTGTGTGTGTGTGTGTGTGTGTGTGTGTGTGTGTGTGTGTGTGTTATTGAAAGATTCGATATTAATCATTTTCTTAGCCACCTGTGCGGGACAGTGACGTAAACATTGTCCCGGAAGTCTTCTTCCCTTACTGTTTATTTATTATATTCCTTACCGATAATTACTTGTCGGGTCAAAAAGAAAAAGAACTTCAAGAGATGGTTGATCCTATTTTGAAACTAGACTGAATTTCACAATTTAAAGTCACTAATCAGTCTCTCTACCTGACTCATCTGTAAATCATTCAGTCAGACTAAAGCTTATGTACCAAGTCTAGCTGACGTGGCGAATGCTGCAAATCCGTGTCCCTGGAATGTAGAACATGACAGATGCATTTTAAATTCCACACAACACACAATGTTCGGTTTAAATTTGCAAACGCAATTACAAAACAGAAGAGGTTTCTAAAACTTCTTGGGTAGCCTGTGTGCTTACACATTTAGTTTCAGTTCATTTATTCAGGGTTTGGGAAACCGAAGTCAACCTTGTTATTTAAGAGAAAAAATGCAACCAACTATACCTTTTCCCAAGAGAACATAATATTGTACATTTCTCTTTAATACATAAACTATAATATGTTACAGCCGAATGTTGTATAGTGAAAGTTATGCTCAAAACATAAACATTTTTTTGTTGTCAATCAATATCCTCACGATACTTGATGGCTTCTCAGATTCACAGGTGAGCTGGCGAAAATCCTTGGTAGCTGTATCATTCTCGATATCTTTTGTTAGAACTAAAATACTACAATTCCTTCAAGAGCCTGAACAATGTGAGAGATGTGCATTCAAAAGGTCATGAAGAAAGAAAGAAAGAAAGAAAGAAAGAAAGAAAGAAAGAAAGAAAGAAAGAAAGAAAGAAAAAGAATTTAACGCGTGGGCAGACCGATCTTCTGCGGAAACAACACACAATAAACTGTTGCTATAAACAGAAATCGCACAGATGATGGTGGGAACACTCTTTTCACCCAGACTATTTGTCCGCACATATCTTGAATCCTCTCCCCTTTTCTCACCTCTTGTATGGCTTCCTGCTCCTTCTCTTTCTCTGGCCTTTTGTAATGAAAGAGTGTAACGCGACGAAGTGATGTTCGACTGAATTATCAACAGCACAAGTGGACAGATGCCATTTCTTTTTGTATTGCCATTTTCGAATAACGTTTATTGAAGGGAGGAAAGGGCAAGATGGGAGGTGGGGTTCGGGTGGGAACCAGTTTCTCTAGAGATGCGAGAGCATTGAGATCTGATCGCATGATGGTGCCACCAAAAATGAAACAATGATCAAGGAAGGGAAAAAGAGGCAGCTATGTGGTCACAGTTTCAGCTGAGGAAAACGGGAGAAGAAATAGAAATGAGCAAGCAGTGAGCTACAACATCCAATGTGCTCACAAACACAGAAATGTCTACATTAAGTGGTAGATTAAATGGTGATCAGAATGAGTCGAAAGCGTTCCGTCTACGCACAAGTCGTTGTTGTGAAACAGCAGCGCCACCAGAGACGAGTGGCCCCCCCCCCCCAAAAGCACAAACCAAAAGTGAAAGTTGACAGTTTATAGAGTTGAACAGCGACGGAAAAGAAGAAGCTAAAACTCAACAAGGAATAGGGTGCCCATGAGGTCTAGGAAGTGATGATAAATATATAGTTCAAAGAACTCAAGGACCACAGCGAGGAAGCGATTGTCGTCGGTGATAAAAAGATTTTGATTTGTGACTGGAAATAAAGTAACGAGAAAGGAGTTAGTGAGTGACAAACGAAACAAATGAAGCCAGAGGAAAGCCAGGCATTAAGACCAGAGAAAAAAAAACCACAGCCAACGATCTCAACTAAAGTTAATGGGGCTGAGAGAAGGATCACAACTATTGATATCGGGATGTTGTGCAAACATAAGGCTGTGGCCATCAGAACAGCGGCACGACGGGCTAATATTTGAACACACAGTCCGAAGACTACTGCGTTTATTGTCACGCCTTTAAGGCTACAGACGAAGAATGGACAGGGGCGACCGGTATGTGTTGTGTCCACTAGTCGAAGAAAAACCTCTACTTCCACAGTTTGCCTGCATGCACTGTGAGAGGCGATAGCAAGAAATCCACAAATCCATTATTTAAAGACAAAAGCCAAAGCCGTCAAGAATCTGGGAGGGTCGAGGGTCGAGGGGGCCATCGAAATAAAGGATCGAGAATTCAGCAGGTTCTGTAAAACACGCAGGTCTTTTTTTTTTTGTACCATTAGCGAAAGTGGAGAGAACAAATATTTTACACTAATCACAAGAAAGGGAGTTTTGCAATTTTCTTCATATCGCTCGCCATATTTGATTAGGGAACAACACATATTTTTCTTCGATAGCAGGCTGCCGGTAACTGACGAAGCGACGAGAACAGAATTTTACAGCAGAATAACAGATCAGTTTGGCGTGCAGTGTTTTCGGATGGACAGCAGTCTCCTAAGTGCCGGCAGAGAATCTGCAGTTTTATTGAACTAACCTTTCTGGCTATCTTGCCCGTACACATAAAGATTGATGACGATGTTTTCACTGACACAACGTTCAATAAGAAAGCAACAGATCGATAAGAAGCTGGCTTTTCAAGGGCCAGATGATTGTTTTTCGCACGTGCATACAAGGTAATGAGGTACAAGACCGGCAGAAATAAACCACAGAGGAACGTGACTTTTTAATGAGATGATCCGGGTTTTTTTCTTCATCTTTCTAATGTACTTTTGTATAATTTGTGCAATGTAATATATTAAATCTTAATTTTGTCATTACATATTAAAATACCTCGACTATCTTGTTTCTTTAATCATAATGAACCGATTTCATAATGCTAATTACAGTAACAATGTTATTATCAATTATGACTACTAGCTTCGTTCCTAGTTGCTCTCTTTTATTTCAGTCAGGTTTGTGGCAATATTTTAATTTGAAATGACAGTTATAGTCTACAATAAAATAAAAATATCACAAATAACAGTTTTTCATGTCAAATACCTCACTGGCTATAGGCAGTCATCTGAAACTAAAGACAGACTGTCTCTGGTGGATGCTGACTTGCCGTCATTTTTCTATTCGGGACTGTCTCAGTATTTTCGTACTTTTCTGTACAAACTGTCTTCGTTGCACGATTTTGGTTGAAGAAAATTGTTTTAGCTCTTTAATTTCAAAAGTAAGTCGCTGGGTGTCAACCTGTTCACGCTCCATTGGTGGTTTATACATCATTAGGAGCAGTGAGACTGCTGCATGGTGGCTTTAGCAACTTCTGTTGCAGCCTCAACAGGTGCTTTTCAATAGTTTGAGGTTACAAAATATCCGAATTTATAAAGCCTCAAAATATAAAGACAAGGCAGTGGTAGGAATTTCAGAGAGATGTAACTCTTCAGTATTCGGAACTGGAAGTCATCGATTGAGTTTCTGTCTACTGCTCTTTCCATGTTTTCTCTCTATTTATTTTTGTAATATTTCTTGTCTCATTTCTCAATTTTTCTGGTATTTTTCTTTTCTCCGCATCTTTCAGGGGCCAGTTGCACATTTCTCATTTCAAACACTTTCAGGCCTTAAATCTTTTTAGATAGTCAGTTTAAATTGCACACCACAATTTTAGAATTTTTAAAACTAAAACTGCTTTTAGTAAGATAAAGTTGTTTAAGTCTGACTTTCCGTCCTGTCAGTACAATTTTTTTGTATGTTCTTGTCCAATGCATCTAAATGGCATAGAAGAGATTTTTATTGTGCAACTGGCCCCAGGCTCTCACTTAAACACATTCTTTCACGCGCGCGCGCACACACACACACACACATGTACATGTATACGCGTGCGTTATATATATATCTGGATGTACATAAGAGACGAAAAGTTATTATTCTCCAAAAGGTACTGCCTGACTAACTCAGATGTCAGTTTTGACTAAAAAGTACTGTTCTATTTTTGCGCTGATTAGCTCTTAAATTTACACAAAGGCAAATAAAAAGAAACAGGTCACATTCTTGTAAAAAAAACTGACATTCAAGTTATGAGACGTTAGAAATCTTTTAAATAAGAAGACTTAGAACATCCTGAAGAGATTTCAGACATTTTGTAAATCAGGAGGCTTTAGACATCTTGTACATGAGTAGAATTTACACACATTTTTAAGGAGAATACTTTTGACGAATTGTAAATAAAGAAACTTTAGATACCCTATGTTTTGATTGTTTTCATTGCAACCATAATATTTTCAAGACTGATTTCTAGATCTGTAAACAGAGGATGGAATAAGCAGGAGAGATATAACAAGGAGAAGCCAGTGGGAGGAGTAGATGAGGGGTTGAGAAAGGAGTTGGAAGAGAACGAATAAAAAGTGTGAGTGTGGGATCAGCATGCTACAGATCAGAAATGAAAAAAAGGGTGGAGTGGAGAAAGGGGTGGACTGCTCGTGAAGAGATAATGGAGAGACAATTTAAAAACAATCGACAGAACAAGAATAATGTACGAATAAGATTTACAGATATTTCATGCTGCTTCCTTTTTATCTAAAGGAAAATCCTTCAGTGATGTTCGTGATGTCTCTGTGGAAGAAAATCAAGTAAACTAGAAACCCAGCAGGAAACTATGGCCACAGAGAGCGAATCGATAGACAACGGTTTTGTTGGGTTCTGAATTCCAGAAATAGTAGACAAAAATTAGCTGTAAAAATAGGGCTTCTCGACTTGCGTTTCCGAATTGTCCAAAAATTGAAAATGGAAAATTACAGAGGCCATCTTTTATGCTTGTTTTACATTCAGATATGTTTTGGTCATGGACATGTAATGGTGAACAACTGTTCTCCAGCCACTGTAAACGGGTATACTTATAACTGTATGTATATGTTACATACAATATGTAATTGAATCCATGCCCAAACGTCACACACACACACACACACACACACACACACACACACACACACACACACACACACACACACACACACACACACAATGTACATTAAACAAATACAAAATGCCCAGGCCGGTGTCAGATGAGGCTGCACATGAAGATATTTATCCTATTGCGGTACTGTTGTTTTGTAGCCCTATATCACGGTCTTAACGAGAGAAAAAAGTCTTGTCGAGCTCCTCCCTTGCCCTGTTAAAGTTGCCAGTGATAATATTCCGGACACGCAGATGGCTGGGACTTCGAGAAAAACGACACCGGGTATCAGCGCGTTCTTTAGAAAAACTGAGTGTCGGGCAGCCATCTTGTTTTCAATGACTGCCAGCTTTTGCATATTACCTCCTGTAAGGAGTGCCGCTGACATTAACCTTCTCTTCTGCTGTCCTTCAGTGCTCTTGCACTGACCGTGGAGACCGCCTCCTAATGCTGTTTATTCGGGTCTGCCAACCGTCAGAAACCTGACGACGCCGGCGATGAACTTTAGTTATTAATCACCAAGCTGCATGCTGGTAGCAGCGCCAGTCAACATGCCATGTTTGAGAAGGGATTTCGGAAAAAAAAACCTGATAAGGCCGATCGCTGACCGCTTTCAGAAATCTCTTCGATTACAGCAAGTTGTCTTAGCGAAAGGATTATGACTTTTTTTTAATGATCCCTGCAGCGGTGGGTAACAATGCACATGTTCTTTTCCTCACAAACATCAAGTGACTGCAGGCCTTGACCTCTCTTTGACCTCACGTGTGGCATCCACAGCGCCATGAGAAAGCCATTAGCAACATACCGATGGAAATTATTGAGGACATCATTCAAAAGCAGTTGGCAATTGTCAATCTTGAAATCTGATTAACTGCATTTTAAAATGCCAGTCAAATAAGAGTAAAAAAAATCTGACATTTTTTTAAACACTATGACGAAGCCAGAGGTCAGAGCCTCTCTCTGAGGTCTTTACTGCATCTGTGTGATCGTTGTGAGGGTTTTTTAAACTCTGTAAACCTGTTTCAGTCAGAGCCGCTTTTTTGATGACTAAATAACAAAACTCTAAGCATTCTGTAAACACTATGAACAGCGTGAAAAGACCAACAGTAGGAGATACCGACCTTTGCTGCTGAGGAATTCCGGCCCCTTAAGGACTAATAAACTCATTGACTGGTATTGAGTTGTTACATGTGACATCACAATATGCGTGAAGCGCTCAGTCGCCGTTACTGAACATGCTGTGCGCTGCTACCACTACAACCACAATAATTACTTTTGTTGGGTGTTAAAGATCCAGTAGTTTCAGACAGAAACAAAAGCACATTTGGCAGCCAAAGTAATGGACTAAGCGAACCCTCGATCAGCTGTAGTCAGTTTGATACTTGAAAACATTTATCATCATTTCCATTGAAAATGAAAATTTACTGGAAAAAAATTTCCGACGCTGCCGAAATACTAATTGTGTTTTATCGTGGTTCAGGGAAAGATGTATTTACTTGCTTACTGACTCTTACAGCATACGAATTCAATTGTGTAGAACAAATTATTTTCATCTTACAATATTCACAACATATTTGACGGCCAAAATGTCTTGAAATTCTAATCACCCACCGTTAAGAAGATGTAATTATCATGAATCACATGGAAATCAATCTACGGTATTCAAAATTCAATGAAAGTTTTTTTCCCTTTTTATTGTGGGATGCTGCTAGAAACATTGAGCCATAAATCTGCACTGAAAGCACGGAGTCGACATAAGGTTTTACTGGAGGATATGTTGGCTGATCTAGCCAGGGACGAGGGAAGGGGGTAGTTCAGTTGTTTGTGTTGGGATGATCGGGTAGGTGGGTGGGTAGAGAAGAGGGGGAGGGGAAGAAGAAGCGAGCGGAAGGACGTTGACGCTGAACACTTGAACAGTCTCCGTAAGAGCGAGCACGCGTACAAGCGTACAATCATACTGTGACTGCGGGGCAGTATGTTTTACTATTGTTTATTCCGTTGTTTACTCACCCGATGACAAAGAAATTCGGAATTATAGAGGGTTGGTAGGTTTATTTGAGGCCCACGTTGGTAGGTTTATTTGATAAGAAATCTTTTCTCCTAGCGGGAATTTTATTTTATGTTGGAAGGCAAAGCATCATGTGGGAAACTGGACAGAAGGGATACGAAATAGAACTTTCTAGAGACCCCCCCCCCATCTTCCAACGGGTAGTCCTAGTAACAGGTGAGAAAGTGTGTTCCGATAAATCTGATAAGAGATATAAATCCATGACTTTAACGACCGTCGCTGGACTGGTGACAGGTGAGCGTTTATCACACTCTACGGGATCGCACAAACCCATCTTTTGTTCAACGCATTTTTCAGACAGTATCCACGATATCTGCTTCACCCCACGACCTGGAAGAAGTTACTTAAGCTGATCGAGTTCACAGCAAAACGTCCTGTGTCCTGTGTCCTGCCCTGTGGTTTCTACTTTAATACGGAGAGAAGCTTGGGGTGATTTACAGCGAAGGTGAATGTAGTCTCTATTTTGGTTGTGATATTTAAAAGCTGCATGTTGTGGTCGTCCTCATAAGAGAGAGACTAATTAGTGAGAAAAAAAGACGAAGGCTTGAATACCTGGATAGATGGCTGATGAAGGTAGAGTCAGCTAAAGAAAAAGGTAAGAAGAAAACGTTCTGAAATCTTAAAGAGGTAATTTTTTCCCGAGGAAAGATATTTCCATCTTCATATTTCTTAGCTTTTTGTGGAGGCGGTGACAAGTACAAGGTGGTGGTAAATTTATGGAGATTCAGTTAGGACATGACAACTGTTATTCACCCTGACAAGAATTCAATTTTCACTTCTGGGGCAGATGGCTCTCTACGTCTGACCGGGTGAATGGTGTTTTACATATGTATAGCAGAACAAGCCCAACTACTGGAAGCTTAACGCGCGTGCGTGCGTGCGTGGGATACTGAAACACTGTCTGTTGTTCACAAGGTCAAAGGCTCACCTAGTTGATGACTTAATTTTTTAATTGACATATTTCAGAAGAATGCAAATTAACTTCGTTGTCTGTCTCTCTTGACCTGCAGTGAACTAATAATATCTTACCCCTAATAACCTCCTAACATCCTATGAATGCAATATTTATAACCTGTTTTACAGGAAATTATGTTTCCTGAACTTATTTTTGTGACTATATACAAGCGCTTGACTATATCAGATCTCTGCTCTTAAGACATCAGGATGAATTAACGTAAACTTCTTGTATACCCTTAAGCCAATTGGTGCTTGAGTTGATACTGTTTCTCTTTTCTTCAAGAACGGGTTTGGGTTTGTTTAAAAAAATCCTCTTACGCAACAACTGGTGCGTATCTTGTGATGCAGGAGTTGTTGCGGGGCTGTGAGATTAGAGACAGCCATCAGTGAAAGCTGCTCGACTTCCACAGGCAATGGCGGCTGAATCACAGCAGATTGAGTTCTCGCGAAAAGCGAGAGGACACGAGAAGCCACGAGCAAGAAGGGACGAGAATGGACGTGGGTATTAAATGTCACAGAGTCTGGTTTGGGGTCAAGTAGATGATCAATGTGTATGCTTCTCAGGTCAGACGCTGTGGCTGCAGTTACACTACACATGTAGCGCTCACAGATGGGGCTGCTGCTGTTGCTGACAATTGTGATGATTGATGACAATGGTCATCATACTCATGACGATGATGATGATGAAATTGAAAGAATATAAGACAACATCGGAGAAAATTTAAACAAGGGGAGAGTGAATGGGAATCGAATTGGACTTTAGCATACAAATGCCAACAAGTGGTAGGGATAACAGCCACGTGATCTCTGATGAGATTTGGTAAGAAAAGAAACACAGAGCGAGTGAGAGCGATGGAGAGGGGGAGAACTTGTATGTTTCCAGAGTACAATCATTAAGTACAATCTTTTGTTTTACTAAACGGATCATGTGTAGTTTCAAAACAAATGTACATTATTTGTAAATCTGTGAAACCAGCCTGCATCTCTGTGCCAGCGACTGTCGCTGCTAGCTATCAATGGTCTCCAACTGTCTCAAATTGACAAGAACACAGCTGTCCAGTTTATAGGATGTGAAAGTCTATTTACTGTAGTCTTTACAACCCCTACATGCACTTAACTTGCCATTTCGGTAAAGAAAACGTTCGGGTAAAGAAAAGGTCCAGCTTCTCAAGGTCAGTGAAAACTTGCTACTGAAAAAAGACCAGACACGAAACTCTTGAGTGAAGTGCACATGCTTGTCCCGATTCGAAATAGCTGTTAATAACACAAGTCCTTGTAGAATATCCAATATTTCGGCCCACAGAATTTCTCTAGCCGTCTCGAGAGGCACATTAGTCATTCTTTATCCCGAATATGGCAAACAGGTCAAGTACATTTTTAACGAAAGCAACTCATCTTAAAAAGCGTCAGTTTGAAGTAAAAATAAATCAAAGAGTCTTCTAGGCAATAGACAAGATCAGCGATTACTAAATTTAAAAATGTTTCCACCTCAAACCGCTAAAAATAAATAATCAAAGAATTCGGTACATATTAAATTCGTTACATCACCGACCTGTTACAAAAACTAAATACTTTTCGCTTACATTAAAGATAGAATATGTTTAAGTGACCGTAACTTTAAACGAAAACACGATTTCGACATCTTTAACATCATGAAAAGTCATCCATAAAACACCCATGCCTTAATACATTTCTACATCTAGCAAAGCGAAGGTGTGATGGTTAAACAAATGAGATATACTGAGGTACAAGAATTTCAATTACACCTATATCGGCGCTACCTTTGGCTTTAACGATCAGCAAACGTTTCTGGTCACTTAGCCAGCATTTCACTTGAAGGGATATTTATTTAATACTTCAAGAAACTGTTTGTTTTAAGCAAATTACCACTGTCAAAAATGTCACCGAGGCAACAGAGGCAACGATGCTTAGCAACCTTACAAAATATTTATGATGTGATCAAAACCAAAGTCTGCAGATTTGTAGAATCTTTTGTCCGGCAATAGGTCTGCAAGTCCCACATGCAGGGAACTACACTTTTTTGAACTTTGAAGCCGTTATCTTTGTTTGTCACGACCCAGAGAGTCTGATTTAAATGGTTTAAATCTGAACTGGAGCAGGTTTGAAATATTGCGACACTATTAAAAGGCATTTGTTTAATTGTAAAAGGTCAAAGGCTGTCCCGTGACATTGCTGGCACTAAGGAGTAAGGAGTTGGAGATGATCTCGAGGCCAACGGTGTTGCGAGGGCCACGCTCATCACTAGGGATGACCACTGCCTTACCTTACCCAACCCTCTAAGGAGTAAGGAAACAGCATTTACGTGAACTGGAGCAAGTACATTGCGGCACATGAGAGTCGAACCGGATTGTGCGCGGACCTATGACCTGATATGCCGATTCTCTGTCTATCCTTTTCCTCTGATTAACTGAGGCTATCCCGCCCTCGAACTAGTGTCAGCTCCATCTAGCACCGGATTATCCTTGGGACTTCAAACCCCTACCACCACCACCACCCCACACACCACTCCTCGTCCACCCATTAACATTTGCAATAAATTAGCCTTGGTTTTATTAATAAGTGAGAGATTAAATATTTCTGATATTCTGGTAACTGTAGTAACACACATACTCACATACAATTAACCAAAATAAATTCGCACGCACGCACACAAGAAAGAGGAAGGGGGGAGTGGGAGGACACCACACCACCTCAAAGACGACAAGACCAGGACATGTCGTGGACATAATCAGGAGGTGCCGGGGACAGGACAGACAACACCGAACAAATGAGTACAAATTGGGTCTCGTAAATCCTCAAAATTCCTACCTGGACATTCAGCCATCGGTGTTGACAAAGAATGCATAACTAAAAGAAAATCGTTCTTAGCAGTATATCCCCAACGTAAAGACGTTGAAATCACTTCTTTAAGTCGCAACGGACTGCTGACAGTGCAAGTAAACAACAGAAATCACGTGGATACACAGGTAACAAACCTGTACATGTCGTGACTGCACGAGCAGCATTAGTTTGTCATGCGTTGGACGTGAAACCCGTAAAGAGATTTTCACCCAGGAGCACTCCAAGATTTACACTCTTTGTTGACCAATGTTATGTTACAAATCTTTAAAAATATTTTTTTTAATATTGAAGACGTCAAAGTCAAATGTTTGAGACTGAAATGCAAGCCGCTCGTTATTGTCTTAATTATTAAAATGATCCTGCTATTGTCCTTCGGTAATGTTGAGCTATGGGATGGTAAATAATTGTTATGAAATGGATGTTATTGATAAATAATATTATAAATGCTGAAGACACTTAAGGACAAGATCTTAAAAAAGAAAGTGTAGTCCAACGTGTCTGGACTGGCTCCACAAGCACTGCGCGTGCTGGAATAAACAGACCATGTCACACACGCCCACCATACTCCCGAACCACAGCCACAAAGGCGCGTGACATGATTAATGTCACGTGATGTGAACTTGTCTCCAAGTCAACATACAAGTTGGTTCAGTCCGGTAAGCATGTGCTACATTCAGCAACTACGTGAGCCGGAGACGAGATCTGAACCCTGAACCCCGACGGTCGGTGACAGGGCGTTTATCAATCCTCCAGGGCGACTTGATTCAAACCTAAGGTTCCTTTCCTAAGGAATCCATCGCTGGCTTGACTAATAAGGAAGCTAGGTGCATCTCATTCGCAAACAAAAAGACGCTGTTGTTGGCGCCAACGAAGGGTTAAAATTGACATTTGTATGACGACTGTCGAGGACAGCTAGACCTAAGTGACGAATAAATACATTGTAATAGGTAACCGCCAGGTATTCGAGTAATCGGAGCCTGCAGAAACAAGCAACTGTCTGAGGAGATGGGCAGAAGGAGGAGAACTCACTGAGAATTTTTAACCTACAAAATAGCAGGTCATTGAAAATTTTAGTGATGCCATTAAGAAATGTATCTTTTTCGGGCTGAGAGATACGTAGGGATGATGATGATGATGATGATGATGATGATGATGATGATGATGATGATGATGATGATGATGATGATGATGATTTGTATATACTTTAATTGCATTTACAGCTTAAAGGCATTTTAAATAGCTTTAAGAGTGGGGAGGTGAAAGGATGACGGGATTCAATGAACATTTTTCATACTCATCTCCCAAATACACTGACCTGGCGCTGAAGACACGCTTGAGATGGCGAAAACCGCTTTAATTAGCTTATCTTTGCCGGCGTCATTTAAATGCCTACAGTCTCCTGATATGCTGATGAACACACACACACACACACACACACACACACACACACACACACACACACACACTTTCTTTTGCTGAACACGTCTGTCCCAAACTCTGATTATGATTGTACGCAGCGACAGGCGTTTGACGGTGAGCCAGATTAGCTTTATAAAGACAGATGCTACACTTAGAGAGGAAAAACGTGGTCTGGAGAGAAGATCTTGAACTTCTCACCCACGATTAACACTACTTTCGTAAAAGGGTTCTTACCGCTGTGCTATCGGGCGCCTAAATAGCCCTGAAGGGTTGATGAAAATAAGATGATTTCGTTTTGACATCCTGGCTCCTACCTCACTTTTGGACAGTGGCAGTGAGGGCATTAGCTATGACGATTATTAATAAGACTGGCATTTGATCCTTTATCTGACAGTCGGAAATAAGACAGACATTGTATTATCACGAAGGTTGGCACAATAGTACAATTTGCATCAACCCATTTTTCCATGTTCTGGAAAACACGAGTGATCATTCTAAAACCACGTGATTGAACATCTAAAGAAAATACATTTTAGAAACGTGAAAGTCAACAGCAAAAAAATAACTCATCGTCTTATAGATCAACAGCTCAAACTGGTATAAAAATAGCTCGTGACATCACATCTCATCTCAACATGATTTATAATTAACTTCTTTTGAGGCCAGTAACTCTACCAGCATGTCTGACGGAGGGAAAAGAGATTAAAAACCGATGGAGTTAAAGTCTATAATTACTTACCACTTCACAGAAGTGAGCAAACAAGCTAAAGGAGATTTAACTGTGCTCGGGTCCGTTGTCATGCAAAGTGGGTTCAACCGCATGGGCAAGAACACACGCGCATTTTCTTTCGAACTTCATTAGTGAATGCTTCCTATTTCAGTACAGAAATGCCACGTCAAGGCGCTTCGTTAAAAAACAATATATTCGCATCAATAGCCGCCTTACTACTTTAGACCCTTTTTAACCGGGCAAAGTGCCGAACGGTCAGACATTCGAAGAGCTCCAAATCCTTTTGTATTGACAAAAATGTACTGGCATCAAGTCTCAACTTCACTCAGCAAGTTGACTGAGGTTCCAATGTCCCGAACGTTTGTTCCAAACCCATCGGTTTCCACAAACCTTTGCCACACTTGGTCAAATGTTCGACAATATTTATCGAGCAAAGGACCTTTACAACCCTTTACAACAAACCTACTCACAAACCTTAGTCTAATATTTTGTGTTATATACCTAAAGAGCAGTTTAACAGCAACAAATCACTTTCACAACAACAACAAAAAAATCCTGTTAGCGGTGCTCCCAAAATAATTATTTGCTTTTAATTAGCTTCATTTCTCGAGGTAAACCCCTCCGACCCAGCACTGTGAGCAAGAATTAACTCCCCATTAGTGATGTCCCTTTCACTAAAGAACTCCATCGGGAAGACACAGCCATTTGGGGGTTGTCAGTTTGCATTCTTTTCTTTTGAAATCATTTTTACTGAATGGTGTCAGTTCCTGATCACATATTTAGAAATAAATCAAAAACGTCGAGATCGTTTTCGATGATTATCCGTGAACCAAACATCAGCAGCATTACTCGGAACAAAGTTTCGATTTGTCGTGTAATGTAGAGACACAGTCTGGTGCGAAACACACACAGTCAACACACTGAACATATGTTCAGAGATTGTGCAGGGATAACACAGAATTTAGTAAAGGGTATTCAAGAACACTTATAAACAATGTACGGGTTCTGGATTTTCAGAACAGCAGAAACACAAAGACTTATTTACTACATCAAAGTTACGCAAAGAACAAGTCCAATAATATTATTAGAGACACTGATAAACTTCCCTGGTTTCATTAACAGAATCCATCAAAATGATTAGCAATGTCTTCAACAGAACACATCCAAATTATTCACGACACGGGGTCTTCAACAAAACACATCAAAACCACGAACGACAGCAAGTCCCTCGACTGCATGTGCATCGCATGTTTCTGAAACGATGCCGACTTGTCACCAGCTTGGACTACCAGGTCCAAGGCTACTTACACCCCAACATCATTGTAAAAAGATGCATGCAGTGCATGGTTCTACACAAACACATTCATAAAAACACGAATCGTACTTTTCAGACGCACATAAGAATACATTCAATAGTTTACATGCATAATATTGTTGACACAAAGACCACGCCTAATACACAGCCATACAGATAAACTTTCATACATATAAAGATACGTGCATACATGCGCTCACTCACACACACACACACACACACACACACACACACACACACACACACAGTCGTATCTACACAGGCGAACCAAGACTTCTAAGCGAGAGCTTGGACCCTTGTCGTTAAGGTCAGCGTGTGAAGATAACCATTGAAGCCGGGTCATTCCTCTAGTCCATCATGGCTTGCAGTTGCTGGAGCTTGATGAGTGCACAGGAAGAGTCTGGATGAGAGGGGTGTTTTCCGTATACTCCTCCTCGCTGGACCCCTCCACCGCTAGGCTGCGTGTCCGCAGTCGGGACCTCCTGGCCACAGGCGACACCGACCTCCTGCATCCCCCGCCAAGACCCCCAGCCCCACCGACACCCACACTGCAAGTCTCTGCCGACAAGGACGCCGTCAAAGCGGTTGGAGTCACAGATGTTGGCGTTGTCGTCTGGACAGGGGATGGCGTGGCGGGTCGCGATGAGGTTGCGGATCCTGGCTGCAGCAGTGCCGAAGCTTTTGATAACAACATCGATGTGGGTGTCGAGCGCGACATCGATGGGAATGAGGGAGATGGTGGCGCAAATAGCGACGAGCTTGACGCCACGGGCGAGGAAATGAGGAGCGTCATCGGCGAGGGTGGCGGGACGGGTAACGAGAACAACGAGGACGACGAAGAAGAGGTAGGAGAAAGAAGCAGCGCGCCAGGGATCATAGGGGTCGAGGTCAAAGGCGACGGGGGCGGGGGTGGGAGGTGAGGAAGAAGGGCGGGGCTCGTGCTTTTCGCGCGCTTGTCTGTAACGCAGTCGGCTGGCAGGTGGACTGCAGCGCGGTGGACGATGACTGAGCCCTGCTTTGCGCCCCCGTTCAGATCGTGCGGTGGCTGAACAGCCGAGGTGTGGCTCTGCCTCAGCGGAACTTGCCCTTGCATCTGGCATGCCGTCTGCTTGTGACCCATCTCCACGTGACACGAAGACGAAGTGAGTGGCGCAGGATGGTTCTTCTGCCCTCGGTCCAGTACCACAGAGCTCGGCTTCTCTTTGGACTCTCTGGGCTGCTGGTATAATGGATTCTGCACAACTGTCTGCTGCTTCTTCAAACGATGCTGTCGTCTCGATTGAGATTTATCGCTCTTATTGTTCTCCACAGGAGGCTGGATGAAGACTGAAGGCAGTGGCACGGTAAGGGTCACCGTAGGAATCGGAGTCTTTTGTCGTATCTCATCGGATCCAAGTTTACTCGTCTTGGTTTCATCATCAACACGAAAACTACAGGAATGAACTGGCTCGTCAGAAGTCGAGCCTTGCGATGTAAGGTTACACTGTTTTACCTTCAATCCAACGTTTCCGATCGGTTCAAAACTGTTTGCCCTGTCCAGACGAGGAACTGTTAGGCTGCAGACTGTTCTCTTATCGAGATCTGGCGTGTCCAAACTGTGGGACTTATCCCCATCCCAAGACTTTGGCCTCGATCTGTGAGAAGGAGCGCCAAAGACGCGAAGCCTGTTAGAACTTCCTTTATCTGAATGCAGCTTCTTGGAGACGCTGCTGTTAGCTGCCTTGACTTCTACGTCATAGTCCGTGACATTGAAACTGTGGGCCCGTTGAATTTCTGCTGGTCTTGAGTCCACGCCCGGCACCCGGTCTTTGGTATCGAGGCTCATGGATTTCTCCGTCTCTCGCGAGTAACGAATGACATTGGTTCTTTGTTTAACGTCACACTGGCTGTGCGCGCGCAGCACGCCACTGAGGAGAGGCAGCTGGTAGCACTGCTCGTCGGTCTCCGCAGCTTTGGCGGAAGAAGTTTCCGAATTCACGGCAGGGACTGTCTTGAAAGCTCCGGAAGGGGCAAGCCCCGTAGGATCAACCGCCGCGTACCCGCCGTCGCGATCGATGACGTGAATGTGGCACCTCTCCTTCTGGGATTGCTGGGTCGATGACGGTCGCAGGACCTCGCACCTCTGTCCTGCCAAGGGGTCGAGATAAACCATAGCCGAAGTACTACCAGGCGCAGAAGACGTGGTAGCTACCGGTGATACAGACAAAAAGGCATCGTCGTGCACATCAAAGGACCGGAAGAGATCCTTCAGCAGAATCATCTCAGGCTTCTTCTTCTCCTTCCCTTCCTCGGACTTGGCCCTGGCCCGCAGCAGCTTGGTCGTTCTGGGACTCTGCGCCGCCAGCATGTCCTGCTTCTTGCTCTTGAAGTGGGCGGGCGGAGGGAAAGGAGGAGGTTCTGCCGGAAGTAGAGACGCAAAGGATGCGTCAGAAACGTCAAAACTGGCGTGAGTGGCCTTCGTCCTCGTGAGTTTCGGTCTCTGTCTGGGCTTCGACTGATCCGAATCACAACGACGTTTCTCTATGGACTCCGTGCTGTCCTGGCTGCGTTGCTGCTGTTGATGCTGAACATTTTTCTGTTTATCTTGGTGCTGTTGCTGCTTCTGCTGTTGTTGTTGCGAATGTTGTTGTTGTTGCTGCTGATTTTGTTGTTTCTGTATCTGTTGTTGTTGCTGCTGCAACAGTCGCGTTCGGGGCTGCATCTGACTGGCCTTGACAAACCGAGCGTGAGGTCGGCGGGTCGTCCCAGAAACACCGATTTCCGGGTGCATGCACATGGACAGGCTCTTCTTCCGGTCTTGCTCGTGGAGGTAGGCCGGGTTGTCCACCCCTGTAGTGCTGCGTGAAAGCGTGTGCGGAAGTGACCAGGAGATGCGGTTGTCCATACTGCGGCACGGCCGGCCAAAGCGCTTCATACGCCTGACCCGCGTGACCTCGTGCTGGTCCAGGGGGACGGGGCGGGGCAGGTCGTGACGCCGGATGTCCGGATCGCAGATGTTGGGCAGCGAGGAGGTCTTCAGCCAAGGTTCATGCCCGCTGCTGCCGCTGCTGCCACCCAGCTGCTTCAGCTTCGGGTGGCGAGGTTTTAGAGCCATGTGGCGACGGCCCGGGTACCGGTAAGCGTAGTGCGAGAAGCGCCAGGTGGGCGCCAGGTCCGGGGACATGAGGAGAACAGGTGTGCTGATGCTGAGGGCCTTGAGGAGTGTCTCCTTCTCGCGCTCGCCCTTCTGCTGAGTGGCAGGTTCCTGTTTGCGAAGGGGCACCTCTATACCTGCAAGACACAAACACGAGGTCACAAAACTGGGGAAATCTGTTGTCAACACGCGTCAACATTTTACGAAAATACCCCGGACAAGAGGTACCAATTCTCAGAAGTTTAAAAAAAGGTTTCCTGGGAAATATTAAGAAGGAATAATTTTTTGTGTGACTTCGGCGACTGTTAAAAATGTTCTTTTGATAACATCGATTATAGTATTTGAAAAAATCGGCCTTATGTGCTTTAAAGACGTTCTTATTTGCAAAAGGTGCTTGTAGTGAGTGGCCAATTGGTTTTCTTATCCTGCGGTGTGAGTCACAGTGATACGAAGACTGAGCTCCGCAAGATACTTGTTAGAAGATGTTGTACACACAGGAAACTCCAGCTGTCCCCGTGTCCCCTATATCATCAGAACTCTTTAAAGTGCGGACACTGCAAAATAATTTCTAGTAGGGAGTTGTTGTTAAGGGATCTGCCTACATGTCTACTTACGATGCCTACCTTGAATAGGTTCACTCTTTGGGTGAAGATTTTGTAATTGTAGACATCACATAATTAAAAACACCAACTGCTTTATTTGCGTTGGTTATTACTATGACTAAAGGTATCTCACGTGTAGGCTTTTACCGGAACTTGACATCATAGATCTTACGGCTTTTGATGATTTGTTTTTTACACTTCAAGACTAGAGGTCCTTGGGCTTGTGTAGAAAACATTTTTTGGAAAGCCTTTGAACATTACAAAATACTGTCACAGCATTGTGTTCTTTGGACATCGATTCTTTTGGATTTATGAGTGTTTTGATAGGATCGATTCAGATACAAAAAAATCTACTTCTTGACATTTTTAGCTTCAATTATAATTTTATTTGTCCTACTATCATACATAGTTGATTCATTTTTCTAAATTTAAAAAATAAGCTAATTTCATGTCCACAATTGACCCTCAAGATCGCATACCAAAAGAGTTAAAATAAAGTGAGAACTCTATAAACCTGTGTTCATAGGGATAATGAACGTAAGTGGCTCACCGAGTCTAGGGCGGTGCATGACATGGAAAACGGAGCTCAACCCCGTTCCCCTAATACCTTTACCTTCCTTGTTATTTCTGATAAACAGATGCCGCGTGCGACGGAACAGCAGGTCTCGAACCAGCGGCCCTCCTGCTTCATAATCTATCAGCTCCAAACAGCGGGCTTCACGTGCATATGCGCATGATATTCTCCAGTGTCCTTGCTCTTTCGGATCACCAAAACCAGTTCTATACGTAAACTAAGCATGCACTAGTCAGACCTCGTAATCGATCATATATTTAATAAATATACAGAGCCTGTTATACTGCACATGTTTGTAATGCAACATGATTTGGTAAACATACTGAAGCTGAGGCTGCGTAAACACTGGCCCTGATGTCGGTCTCTTGGTGGTGTTAATGTTTTGGGCGAAGCCTGAAAAATTACATCATAAAACTCCCAGCGAGCCAGTTGTTGTGTTTGCGCATTCCGTGCAGCTAAATCGATTTGCCGATTGGAAAATCAATGGCAGTTTCTTACGGTTGATGATTAATTTTCTGCATCAGGAAACAGACGAAAGGGCAGAGAAAATCGTGGGGTAATTTCCCTTTCTTGTTCCGTTTAAAAGAATGGCGCACCGGACAGCATAAAACGGTGAAATATGAAACCCACGGGGGGTCTGTAAGAGTCTCTGGCAAATCAACAGACAGCACCAGAAACAGGAAAACAACAACAACAACAACAACAACAATGCATACTCATATTATTGAAAGAATTAGGTCTAGATTTTAAATAAGGTCTGCTACGCAAGGAGGAAACCGCGGGCTTTGTTTAATGTAGAGACTTGGCAGTCAAATAAATTTGGTCATTTTTTTTCAATCTTAATATTAATGCCTGCATGGACCCGAGAAATAGTTCGCACGTGCTCAGTACAAAACAGATCGATCTCCTGAATATCTAGTACTACATTAGTTAAGATTTCAGCGTCTATAGAACTATCACCATCATGAATGTTATCATAGCCGTCGTTATCTCAAAATATTTTACTTGAATAAAAAAAATGAATTGTCGACATGTTGCATATTTGTTGGTTTGGGAAAGATTCCACCAGCTGGGCCTGTCAGTTAAATTATTATTTAAGGCTGAGGTTACCCAGGGTCACTGAACGTTTGAATGTCAAAAACTGATCTAAAGAGAGCGAAGCAAAACGATGGCTTATGGCAGGCAATTTATTTTTCAGATGACCGAGAACAACGTAAATAAAACAAAGGACAATAGCTAATTAATGACCTATACTTTTATGTACCCTGGGACATGAATTACCATGGGCTACGTATGCATTATCCTACAATTACCCTCACTGTTATTATTACCAGCATCACTGCCAGTGACGGTTTCGTCATCATCTATAATTATCTGTCATCATTGAAGATCTTGAAGTTTTACTCTTTTTTATGGTTGTGAGAAGAGCAGAGACGCAGATTGTCATGTTTCCCTCTTTCTGTTATCACCCTTTCATTAATGTGTCACTAGTGTTCTCTCCATCCATCCACCTGCCCAGACATCCTGTCTTCTTTCAATGGAGTTATTAGCCTCCTTTTGTCTTCATTAAATCCATTTATAACTCGTATTTCAGCCTTTGTGTTCAGCCAACCCCCTTTCGCTCTTTGCTTCTACAGGGGTAGATTAGCTCGCCTTGGAAAAACTTCAGTTAACGACTGCGTATTGCACCAGTAATCTGCTCCCCGCTCTCTCTCTCTCTCTATTTTTTTTCATCAGCCATCTATAATGCATTCATCTAGTTCACTTTTTTTCTCTTTCTTGCCTCTTGTCTCTTTATTTCACAGGAATTTACCTACCCACCCAATCAACCAATTAACCAACCATCGCTCTCTTTCTCTCTCTGTACATCTGTGCGTGCGCACGTGTGTGTGTGTGTGTGTGTGTGTGTGTGTGTGTGTGTGTGTGGGTGGGTGGGTGGGTGGGTGTGGGTGTGTGGGTGTGGGTGTGTGTGTGTGTGTGTGCAAGTGCTTGGATGTCCGTGTCTGGTCAAGCACACCAACCTCTAAAATAGGATTTCTTGAACTCGCTGACAATCATGTTCATGATGTCCCGCCGTTTGATCCTCGTCTCGGGTTTCTTGGGCATGATGACTGTGTAGCGGTCGACGATCTCGCAGTAGAGGACGCAGCTGATGATGATGGCGAAGAAGCCGAAGCCCATGAGGACGGGGCCGGCGTAGCTCAGGCTCTTGGTGGCGTAGTATCGCGCGTCGCGGGGGACCGTCGTCATCGTCGTTGTGTTGCCGTCGTCGCTGACAGACGTCACTGTGTCCGGGATGTAGCCAAGAACACTCATGCCAGCGCCACCTGCGAAGGCGGAAGAAAAGAAAAAAAAAGAAAAGAAAGGTGGGAAGGAAAAAAAGAACATAAGAAAGAAACAGAGGAAGAAACGTGAAAATGAAAAAGGTAGTGAAAAACATGAAGAAGTAGCAAAATATAAAATAAGACACGGTAAAAGAAATAAAGAACGAAATAAAAAGAAATAAAAAAGGAATAGGGGAAGAAATGAAATAAAATAAATAAAAGATCAAAAATAAACAAAACACACAAGAAAAAAATGGAATACAAAAAGAAGTCAAAAGTAAATAAAACAGAAAAGAAAAAAGCAAGGAAGGAGAATGAATTTAAGATAAAAGCAAGTAAATCATTTCAAGACTAGGAAAGGGGAGACAACCATCGTGGAAAAATTAATTACTTTTATACAACTATTTATCATTGTCATCAACATTAAATTGTCTCTACACAGAATGTAGTTTTTGTTGTAATATTTGAGAGGTAGATGAACAGGCAAGTATTTTTACACTAGTTCCACACATTTTGTGTGACGGCTTGGGTTATTTGATGAGATGGACCATTCACTAAGAGCTAAAGGAGGGAATGGACAAAAGAAGACAACAACTACATACAGCTTAACTTTAGTGGACTCACATTTCACAAATGAGTTTCTGTAGTAGAGGACACAGTGATTGTTTACACTCTCCTGTCACAGACTTCTTTTTCTGTTTCAGTTTGAATTATCATTTATTGACTGATTATTCAACTGCATGCTTATTTTTTTCATGATTCTTCATGCGTCTGTAAGCTCTTTGCACGTTAGTAAATCGCACGTGAGGTTTTGAGCACAGGTGTCCTTGTTTATGTATACATTAGTCATAAGGCAGAGTTTATTGTAAGTTTTGGTTTGTTTGAATCTGAGGGGCCGAGTAGGTCAGCCCAACGCTTCTTTTGATCTACTCTTGTATTTTTTTTTATTATATCAAAATCAAATACCGTCTTCAACTTTCTTTATGCGCAATTCAATCCGTTTATTCATCGTATGTACATATTTTTCTCTTTGCTACACTGGCTTTAAAATTATATTTTTTATACTAAGGTAATGTCTTTAGCTTCTTCAATTATTTATTGATAATATGTTGATAATATTTCTTTAAGGTAAAACTTGCAGCGTCAGTTCCTTTGTAAAATCAATAGTGAGTGAAGTACAATCATTATTATCAATCTGTGGCATTGGATGTAACATTCTCCTAGGCAACGGCAAAACCTTTGTCTTCACAGGGCCTACAGTTACCATAATACAGATCAGATTGCAAGAAACTAGGAGTAGTTTTGTGAGAAAAGCAGTGTGATCAGAAGCTCTTACGGCGCACAATCAATAACCATGGCCGAGAGCAAGTTACGGGCAGGTGTGGCAGCTACCTGGCTGGGGAACATCTAGGTGTGGGGCTGTGTAGCAGCTACCTGCCTGGATAGCATGTAGGTGTGGGCCTGTGTAGCAGTCAGCTACCTGGCCAGCATCTGGGTGAGGGCCTGTGTAACAGTAAGCTACCTGGCCAGCATCTGGGTGAGGCCCTGTGTAACACTTAGCTACCAGGGCAGCATCTGGGTGAGGCCCTGTGTATCATTCAGCTACCTGGCCAGCATATGGGTGAGGCCCTGTGTAACATTCAGCTACCTGGCCAGCATATGGGTGAGGCCCTGTGTAACATTCAGCTACCTGGCCAGCATATGGGTGAGGCTCTGTGTAACATTCAGCTACCTGGCCAGCATATGGGTGAGGCCCTGTGTAACAGTCAGCTACCTGGCCAGCATCTATGTGAGGCCCTGTGTAACAGTCAGCAACCTGGCCAGCATCTATGTGAGGCCCTGTGTAACAGTCAGCTATCTGGCCAGCATCTATGTGAGGCCCTGTGTAACAGTCAGCTACCAGGGCAGTATCTGGGTGTGGGCTGTGCGGGAGCTAGATGAGGGCCTGGGTAGCTGCTAGGTGTGGAAAGTCGTAAATAGGGCGGTGGCGGAGCCCCCACATCACAAACAAGCCGTCTGCCAGCCCGAGACGCAGTGTAAGCAAGGCGCACAGAGGGCGCTGTACTCGGTAAACACTGAGACTCCAGACGTCACCGTCCAGCGTTATACTAGCGGCCTGGCAAGGGGGGAGAACTACACTTCCGCTTCCGCCTGGGACAGTCTGAGTGCCCGCTACTCCATCAGTCTGGGCATCTGGCTAAAGAATGGTATACTTCCATACCTGTATGAGTCTCCGTATACAATTTGATTCGTGACTGACGATTTCCCTCCCCTTCCCACTGCCTTCCTCACGCCTTTTCTTAATATTAATCTCTGACTAGGCCAAAGCTTGTACAAAAAGCACAGATAAAAAGTACTTTAACAGAAATGCTTGCATTGAAAACTACCAAAACTCCACATTTGTGTGTGTTTGTCAGATTGATTTGTTAACACATGGTCATCCCTTTGAAGAGTTTGTAAAGAGTGGTGCTGGTAAAGGACTGAAAGAGGCGCATCCCGAACGTCAACGAAGATTCATATTGTTAATTACTTCAGCTAGCCTGATTAACAAGAACTTTGTACACTGGGAGAAGCAGTTATGAGGGGTTTCATTGCCATGGCAAAATGATTAATAACTTTGTGTGATCTCTCTTACTGATAAAGGATCCATCGCTGTACTACACTCTTCAGTCTTCCTGCACCGCGAACAAAGGCGATGCTGGCATGGAAGAACGGATACATTAGCCACGCACCATCCTGTCCAAAAATGAGGTATGAATACCGAACACACACCACGTGACCGGCCTCTATCTGGATGGTTAACAGGAAAGAGTCAGTTAGACCGCTTATAAAAACTAGCTCCTGAAAGCTAAACCGACCCCCCACCCCTCCACATTCCAACTGAGATCCCTCAAATTTCCACGCGGTTTTACGGCGGGGAGGTATAAGTGATTTCGCTGATGGCGAAGTTGACTCAGCGCCTGCTGGGGTTACCTAGCGGCCATCCTGTCCCGGCGTAGCACGTGCAGCCGACTCATGCGCAGTCGACCTACTTTTGGCGTCTCGCTGTGCTGCTTGATTTCGCGACAATCGCTCCCCCCAACTCCTTTTTTGGCATGCCCCGGAAGTGACTTAGTCAGAGAGGTGGACCTGTCATGTAGAACACTCACCTGTGCCATAGATTCGTAAATTAATGATTAGATTGAGGGTTTCTAATGAGATGGTCGAGCAGAACCCGAGTGGATGGAGCTGTGAATGGTCATGCACGGAAGAGGAGATACGAACCTTAGAAGTTTGGAAGTGTTTTTACTAATCGCTCACCTGCCAGGATGATCAAGCCGATGACCACGATTCCAGCAGTCGGGATCAAGCATGGCATGCGCATTATTTCCCGCATTCCCAGCCTCCTTCTGGCCTGGCCGACCTTGCCCTTCGACCCCTTCCAGTAAGGAATCCCAGCGATGTGCACCCGTGCGTGAGGAATAAACATGGTGGAGGGCGAGCTCCCTCAGTGTCCCGTGCCTGCAGCTGCTACACAACCTGGCGTGACAGCCCCTCCTACCCGTTGGTAGAGGTGACGTGACAGCTGCTCCAGTCAAGCCGTCGACCTGGCGTGACAGCTGCTCCTAACAGTTGATAGATGCTGCGTGACAACTGCTCCTCTCAATGCGTAGATCTGACGTGATGTCGGTGCCACTAGACAAGGGCTTCAAACAGGCAAATGGGAGATTTCCACTTCTGACCTGACCGATGGCTCTTCATCACAATTTTCACAAGAGCTCAGAATAAGGTGGGAACAACGAATGACTTGCGTGGCCTGACACAAAGATGATCCCCCCCGGAAGCAATGCTTCTGAAGTCTCGGGAAACTTTTAATTCACAGATATATGGTCTGAAGCATGTTGGCGATTAAGATAAGAAAAGTATTCGTGTGATAACATCAGCAATACAGCGTTCATATGATCACGTCAGCATGACCTGCGAGCATGGATACCATTTCTAGGGTTCGTATCGCCAGGAGCTTATATCCAGTTCCCCTTGAAGACTCCACACACGCGAGGGGTAGCGTTTGAACACGAAACCACGCGTGATCTGATCTCAGACAGTATTTTCACAGACCCTGTGTTAGTCGCGTCAGCCTGGTTCATCAGATCATCTGACGTTCCATCAGCCCTACGACATGTGGCTGGGGTCATCTTCTCGACCTCTGGTCATGCAGTGACGCGACTGCAACGATTTAAAGGAAGAACGATGGCGCCCCTTCTTTGTCTTGCTCGTCTGTCGACATGAGGTCTAATTTTCAGCTCCTGTTGTCAGTTTGTCAACTCTCGTTTGGTCATTACTGCAACACAAAATGAACATACAGAATTAAGGAATGAACATGCGCGCGCGCGCGCACCCACGCACACACACACACACACACAAACACACACACACGCAGGCACAATGTGTAAATAAGTAAGTAGTCTCTCTGTCTCATGCTCATACATATATAATTACATACACATATTTACAAATCCTCGCGAACATCTTCAGCAGCGCTGTGGTCACATGACCTCCTGAGTCTCCTCTAAAACAGACTCGCGAAGAAAGAATCACAAAAAGATGACCTCATGACCTAGCATCCATCTTGCTTTCTTTAAGGAATATTTTTTCTTGAAGAGTGGGGGTTAATTCAACCACATATTCTTGTGGCACCAGAGCCAGGTAAAAAAATAGGAATATGTCAAAGAAAATGTCTTTAATTTGAAAAACATTAGAAACAGTCGTCAGATTTCTGACAGGATTCTTCTCGTGTAACCAGAGCTAGAGACAGATCAGTCTTTGTCGGGTCCTATTGGGACAATATGTTTGACAGATTAGAGATGTTTTATTTTTCTTCTGTTCCTCTTATAACCGCTTGGAAAAAGTACCCCTCCCCTTCCCCTTGCCTACACCCTCCTTATATTCGTCATTCCCACATTCCCTAGTTTCAGTCGGTACCCGTACTTCCAAGTATATCCTTTTGTTGGCTTTGTTCCCAATTTCTCTCGTAATTTCCATCTCGTTGTGTTACAGAGTTTGTCAGTCTTCAGTTTGCCCCCAAGCAAACCTCTTTCAATCTATTTTTCCCTGTCTCCTCCTGCTGAAAAGCTGCTGTCTCCTTGCTGAATGCTCGACTCACCGTCATTAAGAAACCAAGAGAACTCCAGCTTCATTCCCCTCACATTCCTGTCGATTTGTTTATTTGCATTCAGTCCATGAAATTCTCTCCCCAAACCCTTCGCAAGCCCGCCTTGTCAACTCTCAAGACTTTGCCGTGCTCTTCAGTCCCTCCTCGTACTGCCTGCCTTTTCATTCACATTAGCTAGCTGTCCTTGCTGTGCTCTTCCGCTTGTATCTTTGAGCCACTGGAGAACTACATTGTCTGGCCCTGTCCATGCGGAGTGAGACAGGAGACTAAGAGTTTGTGCGACCATCAGGATAGTAAGACTAGGTCACACCTAGAATCACTCGTGCAAAAGTGCATGCAAGCTATGAGCATCCGTTTCATCCCTTCTCTCTCTCTTTCTCACACACCTTCCCTTTTCTGGCCCTCCCCAGCTAGAGGCTGCATAGAATGATTAATAGTGGACAGACTGCTGCTATTGATGATGATGATGATGATGATGATGATGATGATGATGATGATGATGATGATGATGATGACTGGCGTGAGGCTTTATCTTGAAAGTGAAAGCAAAATGTGTGCACGACTTAGCGGCGATGTTAGCAGCTGCCACAGGTTTGATCCAGCTACGAGGTCTTTAGTTTTGCGTCGATCGCTAGGACAGGTTTGCGAGGGTTTCTAGGCTCAAGTACAAAGTCAACGCTTCAAAGACATCGCACAGGCTATCTCGATCGACGTTCGATCCCCAGCGAGTTCTGCCCTGCCCCACTTTCTCCTGCCACCAAAGAGCTCTCCGATTAGCAATTAACCGGCGTTTGTCTGATTGCGCAGAAGCAACAGATCTGCCGGGTGCAAGTGCATCGCCGGTAGCGAGGGCCTGAGCCCACGTGCATGAAATATTCAGAGGAGCAAAGCTCGGATTTCACGGTACGCAGGTCTGCAACAACACGCCAGTCCTCGTCCTTGTGCACCCACCTTGTGGCCAACGGTGCACGCGCCTTGCGTGAACTGAAAACTGGAGACAACAGCAAGTAAATGTGAAAACTGTAGACAACAGCAAGTAAAACTGTGAAAACTGTAGACAACAGCAAGTAAAACTGTGAAAACTGTAGACAACAGCAAGTAAAACTGTGAAAGCTGTAGACAACAGAAAGTAAAAGGAAATCAAGAAGTTTACTCCTGGCATTCAACCTCAATAAAATCTCTACCTCTACAAAAGGATGCGTACTTCCACACCTTGATCGACTTTTGAGCAAATAACAAAATCACTGTTGCTGGACTACTGAGAAAAAAAATTTAATTTTTACTTTCTTCAACTGTTCGAACTTTGGCATATGTACACGAAAGCTAGTGAAAGGTTTAAGCGGTTCGATGAAGGAATGGTCTGACTTGCCAGCAAATTAAAAAAGACAAAGAAAACTTTTTAAAAGTTTAATTTTGTCTGAAATTGATTTTTTCCCTTTTATTTTTTCTTGTTTTCTTTTGTATTTTATTTATTTGTTTATTTACTTTTACATTTTTGACAGGCAACGGTTTCTTTGACATCCTGCTTTCATCTGAGAAAATGTTTCGTCGTAAAACCTGATTTGGCAGAGTTGCTCAAGGGTAGCTTGACAAGTAAGATGCCATCAATGCACCAAAAAGATGTTCTGCTAGGCACTTTTGAATCTCCTGTACTCACTACCTGACTGGAGGCTCTAATTGTATCTAATCTAACTAATAACTAATCATTCCTCCATCTTATTCCCGTATTTGCGTTTTTCCTCACGTACCTTTTCGAGGGCACGTCAAGCCTGAGTAAGATGAAATAATAATAAAAAAAAAAAACGACCTCGCGGCTTCGATAACTCAGTAAGATAAGTGAATGCGAAGAGAGCGGTTCAAGCAGTAATTAAGCACACAACCTCCACTCCCCTCACTAAAAGAAGCAGCACGTGGGCAATTAGGCATGGGTCAAGGTCATTAGGTACACATCACTGGGAGTGACCTTTCTGCTTGTTCGAGATTGACTGCTGGGCCGTAATAGATAAGTTCATTCAATGAAGAAGGCAGGAGTGTTGATCACCTTCTGTACGCAGCTCTAATGTCTCGGAAGGAAACCCCACCTTCACTGTAGCTTTCATGTAAGCATCTTGATGCCACGGCTTTTATCCGCCAGCCTCTGATAGCGCTAGGAACTTTCGAGAATGAACATTAATGGCACCAAAGATGAGACGAGCATTGTCAGGCTCAGATAGCTTCCCTCTATTATCCTGCTTTTATCACGGAGATGCTGAACGCATTTCTCGGCGCCGGCGAGGACAGTTTACCGTGCTGCATAGGCAGTCAGATGTGTTGCTGAGATGAGGACAGTTTGACAGTTTGACTTACTGTGCAAACGGAACAAATTGGAAATATTTGACGTACGAGTTAGTCAGGCTTACAATTCAAGCGAAGACAGTTAATATATTGTCCAAGCAAGGACAGTTCAAGATATGTAGCGAAAGCAAGAAAAGCGCCGAGAGTCGCATGTTTCAAACCTCAAACGGTCACGCGACACGTTTAATGATTAAGCAGCCAGTGACTTCGTCTCTCTTTTAACTGTTTGGTGTACCTGTTAAACATTACCCTCTTTATCATTCTAATCTAAGACACTTAAAAGTGAAGCCCTACAGTTCCTTCGCCATCTTGGAAACTGTCTTCTTTTTTCATCATCAATGTGAGCACCTGATATGCGAAAACGAGGTGTCAGACTTGAAGGTGTAGTGCGGCACAACCAACCAGCCAACCAACCCAGCCCAACCCAACTTAAAAAAAAAAAACCATACCAAACCAAACCAAACCCACACAACGAAACGAACGAACGAACCAACCAATGAACGAACGAACGAACGAACGAACCAACCAACCAACCAACCAACCAACCAACCAACCAACCAACCAACCAACCAACCAACCAACCAACCAACCAACCAACCAAAACACATAGAGGTCACAGATCACGTGTCCCACAAGGTTCTACCAGTGCGACATCACTCATCAACACAAGTTGTAACAAATGTTTCTTCGTGTCCCTTCTGACGACATTCGTAATAAAAATGACCAGTTTAAGTTAATTGAAAGTCAGTTCGACCTTCTCAGGGTGTCAAAGTGGATGTTCGCGTTTACAGCTCATGAGACAACGCCACAGAGACCCACAATCGTTGGAGACGTTTCTTGCTGACGTGGCGAGTGCTAATTGCATTTCTCCGGCAGCGCTCGCTTCTTTTCGCCATTGAAATTCAATAAAAGCGTACAGACACGAAGCCTCCGTCTCGCCTTTCAATATGTAATTCATAACACCTTTCCGGCAACGCCAAAAAAGAAAGGTCAGAGGGAAAGTTGTTTCTTTTCTTTTCAGACCTTTTTTTTTCTCTCGGCAGATTTATTTTGCTCAGTCGGGCAAACGGCAGTCACACTTTCTTGATTTAAGGATGAAAACAAATGATTTCAAAAAGGTTTGGCTACAAAGAAACAAAAACAAGAAGAGATATTGGGAAGAGGGACATCCCGGCAGATAAAGCAGCACGCTAGAAAGACGGACGGAATAAGATAGAGGCTTGTGGAGAAATGAAAATAGCGAGTCAACAAGAAAGAAGACGGAGTGTGGTCTAACAATCGGAACAAGCTGCGTGGGATGAAAAAGGCCACAGAGCAATTTATGGTGGATTGTGCCCACCTGCCCGCTTCCACCTCCATGTGTTGGCCCGCTGTCAGCACCAGCTCTCACTGAGTTCATTCATTCATTTATTCATTCATTTCTGAACTGGTACCGGCTGATTGTTTTTGCCGGTCCACCAGTAGTAGTCACCGATTCCCTGTTTCCAGCTGAGGCTGGTGATGGCCAATGAAAGAGGCAACCGTACATGTTTAGTACAAAGTCGTAATTGCACTTTTTACAAATCGTTATATAATTTCTTTTTATTCTTATCTATTCATTTATCAAAATAACTAAGGTGTAAAAAATATATAACATTTTAAAAGATAAAAACTAAAACTGACGGTTTGTCACCGCTTGTATATGTTTTTTCTCTTTATTATTTTTTTGCTTATTTTCTTATTTTATGTTTGCATTGATTTAGATATGGAATGAATGATTTTAGTTAAAATTTTTATTTTGTTAATTAAGTAAAATTAAGTCAAATGAAAGATTTCTCTACAGGTATATATTTTAAATTTTTATTACACAAGAACTTAAAATTTATTACTTTTTACTTAATTTTATTTAGTTTGTTTTTATTCTACTTTTTAGTCGGTTTTTTTGCCTCTGATATAAGCTATTCGCCTGTGCATGTTGAATTATAAATATAGAAAAAAAATAAAGAAACAGATGCGCTTGATTGGTTTGCCAGGTTGTTAAAAGTTATGTGTACCTTCTGTGGTCTAGATATGTAATGTGGAAGCTGCGCTCTTTGTGTTTCGTCGTTGGCATCGTCGACAACCAGGAATCAAGTAAGAAACACTGCCTCAGAAAAAAGTTTTGCGATACAGATACTTCTTTTTCTTATGAGGCCGCTTGGCTGCCGATGTCATCTTTAGCACCAGACATGTTCTGCATGATTGGTCTGCACCCAGGGACCTCACATGAAGATGTGTGTTGTAAGCAAGTATGTGACTTTCTCTGTCCGGGTGTAGGCACGTGCTGAGATGTCCCCTGCACAAACCGGGTAGCGGCTGCTTCTGTAGTCACAGGAATCAGTTTTCAAGACCAGCAGGCAGCTTGTAGGTGGTAACACGCTTGTGAACTCGACTAGTTGTACACCACATGAGGTAGCACTAGTGGCACTAGCTAATTCATCTCATCAATACTCATTCACTTGCACCATCTAGAAATAGCTTTGCACCATCTAGAAATAGCTTTGCACCATCTAGAAATAGCTTTGCACCATCTAAAAATAGCTTTGCACCATCTAGAAATAGCTTTGCACCATCTAGAAATAGCTTGCCCTGTAGAGTGATGTATAAGATGTGATTTTAGGGACTTGCACTGCTCGCTTCTCGATTACATTTCTCACTTTATTTAAAACATTACACAGCTGGGGAAATTCTGCTACTAATGTCATTATTACATTGCACACTTTTCCTAGATAATTCAGTTACTGTTTATTCCAGCAATCTATCACTGCATTTATTGTAACTACAATTCCATCTTTAACTTTTTCTTGACACCCCATCCCTTGAACTGTAGCCACTTCGTACACTTAGTGACGTGGCTACCTTACATAAATTCTTTAAAATATTTCCGACTACATTCTAATGCATGCACACAGTGTTCATTTTTTTTCTTTTTTGTTTCTGCTCTGCGGAAGTGAACAGTCCAGCGATTAAAGCACCGACTTCTGAGCCGGACTGCGTTGCGGTTCGATACCCGTGTGGCGCTTCTCCCCAGCCCCACCTACTCCCATTCGATCCACCTGTCAGGAATAGAGGGCTTGGGAAAGCAAGACAGCGAGGAAGAGGAAATGAGTATTGCCAAAAAAAAAAACTGGTCCCGAGAAAATTGTGATCGCTTAGCGCCTTATACCCTATTGATGTAAAAAGTTAGGGGAGGAACTTCCCCTTTACTTTTATTCCTGTTATAATATTTATGTGAATTCTATTATATCTCACGGACCTCTGTGTATTATATAGTTCCTTGTAACATACTTGTCTCCTAATATTGTAGGAGCCGAATTCATCTCCTACATTGCCGAGACCTCATTACCTAACACAATAAAATGTCGTCCACTCAGCTCCGCTATAAGAATTCTATTTTTTGTTCTGCTAAAGTTCAGCACCACATGTTTGACTATCGTGATTATCGCTCAGACAAACTTTTCTCTTCATCGTCACGTCACGCAATCTCGCAGAAACATTCTCGAAATTGTTCTCGTGGGACCACGCGAGAACAGCCACTGGCAATGATTTTGCGTCACAAGAAATCAGAAGGGTGACGGCTCGAGAACTGTTCTTAATCATTGCTTTCGTGGTTTTACTTGATTTTTTCATTACAAGGATAATGAAATCCAAACATTCGGCCTGAGAAGTTCTGGAAAGGACATGTCTGTGCGTGCTTGAGGCGAGAATGGAGGATACAATGATGACGTGGACAAACTGTCAGTACACGTGTACTGCCTGTGGATGTATGTCTCTGTCTGGTGCTAGGAAGACATGACATCGTAGAGACTGTTGGTATACAACATTGCTAAACAAATTACTGCCTGGGGCCTCTATGTCTTTGTTCTGTGGTGACTGAGATTAAACGGGTTTTAGCTAGAATTCCATCTCCATTTTGTTTCTATTGCATGGAGTGATACAGATCTACCAGAAATATCTTTCCAAGGTTTTGTATCAGCTATTACAAGAAATATAGGTCTAGCAAAAAGAAGTTCCTTTGCTTATAGGACTGTGGAAATTGTTTCCGAGGACAGTGACAGAAAATGTCTAAGTCCATAAAATCCATACGTAAAATCTATACATAGCTAGAACATGGTCGAACTTCTCCATTTTTTAACCTCTTACTCTTTTCGGCTTTAATAATTTGATATCTAATTTATAAAATAAACAGTTTTTAGCAAAGAGCAGTTATAGCATAAACTGCAATGTTATAGAACTCTAGGGGGAGTTTTTTTCTTATAAAACTCTTTCTGTAATAAATTGGCAATAACGAATGAAATATAAAATAATCTACCACCCACCCACCCACCCTACACACACACAAAGAAAGAAAGAAAGAAAGAAAGAAAGAAAGAAACAAACAAACAAACAAACAAACAAACTTTCTTTAGTCTTTTTACTCGGTTTCACGCGAGGTCTTTAACCTGAAGTTCAGGTTAAGTTTGTTGGTCAAATGTCCAAACCTCTCTGCTGGTTAAGTGTGCACGTGAGGTCATGAAAAAGAGTCTTAAGTTGTCGGGCTGAAGGAAAATGTTCAGAACACATTTAGCGAACTCGACCTGCACTGAAGACCGAGGTCTATAGACTTATTTTCTAAACCTCACATGAAACACACCTCAGGCTGTTGCGGTACACCTGGACTAGACTAGCTTGCACCTGAGCAAAGGTAAACCATTTTAGCTGAGTAACCCTTTGCTTAAAAACAAACTCAGCAAAGCAGTTTGTTAAAACAGTTTTATGCTATAACATAATTAGTTGAAATCTCAATAGTTAAGGTACATTAAAATATCTGACATGCACCTTTCTCCTAAATTACCGTATTTTGCCAGGTGAACAGGAAGTGAACTGCTGCTTTATAGTCAAGATAAAAAGGACATTTTTATCCGTATTTTCCTGACAGCTGAGGCGGAACTTACTTCAGCAGAGTCTTATCTAACGAACATCTTAGCAAGGCAGCCCTCACAGTAAAATGTTTCGTTGCTGCAAGAAAATGACTCTGTGTTGTAACAGGAAAGAATCTCGAAAAGGAATTTACTTCGCTGTGGGCCATTTTCAATTAAAACAATCTTTCAGTCTCAGCTTAAATTCTTTCAAAAACATCTTAACATTTGCAATAAGTTGATTTTCCCAAACAAATAAAAAATATACTTGTATAGCGTAGTCATTGCGTAAAAATATCCACCTGATCTTGTTATCACACTGAAGAATAATAAATAGCATTACCTGAGCTTTTCTGGGCAAGGGCTCTTGTGGCATCTATAATAGTTTATAAAGCAAAATACAATACAACTTGTACACGGATTAGTAATATAGTATAGTGTCCACATTTACTCCATACCATAGTACAGAGGTTCTGTTAGTAACAAAAAAGGTGGGGGGGATAAATAAATACAGAACAAAAACCAACCATGTATACAGACCATCCACACCAGCTTACTTAATCTCACTTATCGCAACAAGATATAATAAACATTACTACTGATGTAGGAGTGAACTTAAACGCTGCACAGACAGACAGACAGACAGACAGACAGACAGACAGACAGACAGACAGACAGACAGACAGACAGACAGACAGACAGACAGACAGGCAGACAGAGGGGTTAAAGTGATGACCTGCAGATTTTGCACAGCCCCTTCAAGGCAGCCCGGAGGACAACAGGTCATCGCAAATCCCAGGCTGTTTATCCAGACAGACGACCGTCACACTGAAAGATCGATCATGTGAGAGCCTGTGACATTTTGTAAAGCCTGCTATATGCTCTCAAGTTATGTTGGGTCAAGATGTGTGCCCAAAGAGAACAAATAAATTTCAGTCTAATAATTCTAGGCACATGTGCTGTAAAGATCATGAATGTCGGCGCCATTACGTGCACTCTAAAGGTTGAAACTACACAGTAAAAAGAAAAAAAACTCTTTATCATGTTATAGAAATTAATTTCACACACACACACACACACACACACACACACACACACACACACACACACACATACACACACACGCACACACACACGAACAAATGTACATGAACCAAAGCATTCACCTCCACATGTCTTCACGAAGCAAAACGTGAGAGTAAGGCAGGACCTCTGTTAGGTGAGAGACTGTGTGTGGACTTAACAAGTCGTGTGGCTACAAAAGAAAGCTTTGCCTGTATTAATAAGTAAAGTGGATCATAGTTGAGGCTGACAAAAACTTCTAGGTCGCGGCCAGTTGAATTCCCTGTTCCGGAGAACAACAGCTGCAACTTCTTTTTATCTTACTCTCATTGCTTTCCAGACACTGTACAACTTCTTTTATCCTCTTTCTCTTCAGCGCAGTAAAGCTGTTTCTAAAGGTTGTGTTGTCCTGGTAGCTGGAGCGAAAGAAAGAAGTTATCTTGGGTGATCTTGTTCTCAGGTAGCCCAATGGAGTCCATGGAGGACAGTGACTGGTCTTTGGAAGGGCTAAGTCATTGTCACGTGACAGATTACGACAAACAGATGGTGATGCTGCTGCAGTGTTGTTAATGATGAAGATGATGGCGACAACAAAGATGATGGCGATGACGGTGGCAACAAAGATGATTGCGATGACGGTAACAACGAAGATGATGGCGATGAAGGGGACAACGAAGATGGTGGCTATGACGACGATAATAAAAGAGTGATAGGGAGCACGATGAATGGAGACTTGGGGCTGCCAGCAGCACGTATGAGCGAAATGATTTATGATTATAATTTCATCAAGCTGATGGATTTCCCAAGTGTCTCTGTCTGGCTGGTCTCAGCAGCGCTTAACTAGATTTGCGACTCGTCCCCATCCTAATCCACGCCAACTACACGGATTTCTTCCGCAGGCTCCATCTGAAAGTCAGTAGAGTTTGCTTCGAAACAATTCATCAAAGACAAGTCTTTGCTGACATTTATCTATAGACAGGTATACAGTGACACCTCATCACTGTTCACTGTATGTAATATTTGATCAAACGAAGTATATGGTTGCTGCCAGGCATGCAGTAATCCCACACGTGTGGAGGCGAGAAGGAAAGATCGTTACCAATATGCATCAGTAGATAAATGTCAACGTCCTCGTCAGATTGTGGGGTTTAGTGTCGAGTCAGCAGCCTACTAACGACTAGCAGGGCGGTTGATACCGCAGTGGCTAAAGCGCCTGTCATTACAAGAGAGATGTCAGTTGATCCTCAAGAGAGATGAGACAATGAGATGTCGTGTGTTCGTATCTCTGCTCCGACATAGCTCTCTTTCTGAATGTGACACATGTTTACCGTCAGTGAGTGTTTTTCCCGGGTACTCGGTTTCCTCCATTGTGTGTAGTGAGTAGTAATCATTTGAATGATGGTGAATGATTTTGTAAGACGCATTTTATGTCTGCTGTCTAATGTGTTCTCGTGCGAATTGAGTCCGCCTTTGTTGGTTAGGTAAGGCACTATAAATAAACATTTATCATTATCTCACAGCACACACGCTCTATAAACATTTATTACTATTGTTATTATCATCTCTCTCTCTCACACACACACACACACACACACACACACACACACACACACACACACTCATAGGCGTACAGTCCCTTTCAATCAAAACCATTCATATTCACACAAAAAGCCAAACAAATGCAGGTTTGCTCAATTAACATTTGTATCGTCAGAAAGCTAAGTTCATAACGAGCCGAAAAAAACAAGAACAGTCCCATAAACTCTGGTACGTTCGAACTTATTTGTTCCGCAGGTAAAGGTCAACCAGCATCAGACACGATGTCTGGATCCGGATCTGGAATAATCAAGCCAGGTTCCCTTTCTTCGTGTCGCAGAGGTGAGCAAAAGACTGGCAAGTGAGACAACAGCACAGCACCTTCACAAACAACCGATCTACACGCTCTCGGCGAAACATTCTACTAGTCTAGTCACGAGGCAGGTAAATGTCATTATTATAAAGCGCTACTCTTGTCACTTTAAGAGGCGTAAGTCAATAGTCTTTTCCCGGCTACCTAGATGCTTTTCCATTTGTTTCCAGCATGTTTTCCCACCAAAGGCATACAGAAAGGTCAACCTCACCTTTTAAAGTCATCATAGGTTGGGCAGCCTAAACAGTTATTTTTAGCTTCTGACATTTTGAGTCTTGCTAATTGCTATCGAAACAATTTTTGTTTTAGAGAAATACGTGCATACAACTAGCACGAAACTCGGTTGTGGTTTTGACAACCTAGGAAACAAAGTTTATGCAGGAACTACAACAAAGCACATCTTGATTGTAATCTGAGTTGCCATGAAGCAAAAGTCCCGGCTGGACAAGTGATCAACGCTTTACATGATGAAGGTGTAAAGACTATATATCTCTGACACTTTGACTGGGTAGGGACTATCAACGAACAGACCTCTGTGCGTAAACGCCCCTCATAACTGGGGCAAATGTCGTCGAACATTTGACCAAGTTTGGCAAAAATGTGCGTGAAGGTCGCAGAAAACCGATGATTTCGGGGCAAACGTTCGAAACTTGCGTCAACATGTTAAGGTCAAGCTTGTTTTCCATTTGCCAGTACAATAGAACTTGAGGACATTTTCAGGTTTGATGCTTTTGGCACTTTGCCTGGTTAAAAACGGCATTAACAGAGGATTCTCTCCCTCTCTCACTCCCCCCCCCCACACACATAAAAGCACACACACACACACACACACACACACACACACACACACACACACACACACACACACACACACACACACATACACACACAACCGATACTTCTTGCGTGTTTCTGTGCACAATTATAATTTTAGCGGGCCATAGAGGAGGTTAGACTCCATCCATTGCACTGCCACATCCCAGGCTTAGCTCCCGAGAGATATTAATGGATGTTCAAATCCCATGCACGGCCAGCTCTCCTCTCGCAACCCCCTCCTTTGAGATGTCTCACGTGCTCCGAGCGCGCGCCAGCACACAAAGAACCTCCAGGACGCCCTCCCTGGGGGGTACTCAACGGTCTGCCCTCGTCACCGATCGCCTATCTGCACGCTTTAAATATCTGGAGGAAAATGAGACTTAAACCAGGCGAGCAGCCCCCGTGTCAGTGCCGCTTCTTTTAATCCAGGCTTTATTTTTCTGGACACCTGACGTCTGAAGAATGGGCATTGGAATGCTTTTCTAACTGGTGTCGATCGAGGACACCCCATTAGTTCCACGATTGCTTCCCATCGTTTTATCTTCTACGTTCTTTTAATTGGATCAAAAAAAAAGACTGCGCTTAACGGTGGTGAGGCGGGAAGGGTAAGTGAAGATAGGGGGTAGGGGGGAAGGTAAGGAGAGGAAGAAATGCAATGCCAACATCATCGATGTTTCTGGAGACAGTTGTGAAAACAACGAGGACTTCTCTACACCAGTGCTCCGTACTCTCCTAAGAGAACACAGAGAGTTCTAGCAGTTTCAGCCTCTTAAATATCGAAAAAATATGTAGGTTAGGGTAAATTTTTTATCAGCAACACAGATAGTCTACATGCAGTTTCTGTCCTCAGAACGGAGTCGAGAGACCAATTTAGTCTCCAAGGAGACTGGAATATTTGTCATTAAGGTGCCGATACATGAGTCCTCCTAATTAAGTCAACGGACAAGACCCCAGATTTAAATGACTATAGATTGGATTCCATTAGACAGAATGATGGACCAGTTAGAAAGGGCAAGAGACAAACCCCATATTTTGGACGCAGGTGCCTACGCTGTGAATGGAAAAAAAACTCTTAGGAGAGAAAGTCGATTCTTCTTATTGGTGTGTCCTACATTACACGACATCATCTCCCGTGCCTGCAAAGACCAAGAGACCTGTCATCCTGTACCTGCAATTTATTTCATTTTTCTCGCATTATCCCATCTCATACATATAATTGCTGTCATCTGTTACCTATTGTAGCTGCGTACCCCACAATACCCAATACTCTAGGAACAAGAGAATGTTACCAAAGTGAGACATAACGCCATCATCGAAAGCAGATTTGGGTTTTCGCTGTCAATCCTGCTTCCTTGAGTCTCTTATTATTATTTTTTTATTTGAAAAGAAATTTTCTTCTTGGTTGATTGAAAACTGGCTGTACTTAAGTGTTATTTCGCTACAAAAGATAATGCATGCAAGCTCCGCGTGTGCTTGTTGTGATGGTAAAACCTGACTTGTGGCCCTTGAACAAACATGGCGAGTTAGGACGATGGCGGCTTCCAGAGGAACCAAAAAAAAAACCACGGAGTCTGTTGTGTAAACTCTCAGAGGTGAAAGAAAACATCTGCGTGGTTCCTTTATCTGACATTATCAGCTCTTCTGTATGTAATATACAGCTACGTCGTCAGCTGTGGCCTCATTTATCGTGAACAAAAGAAAGAAAGAGCGAATAAAGAAAATCTGCTAGTGATAGTATATCCACGGCCTTTGATCTTCCACACAAGACAACATGATGGATGAAGATGGAGAGAAGTTTTATATCATAAAAGGGGACGGAAATGGGATTTTATGCCGGGCCAGCAACTAAGGCTATATGCCCAAGGAGCCGGTCCTGTAAACACGCAGAGAAAAAACAGCATGGCCGAGACAAGAGCCAAATCCAGGAAGTTATGTCATAAGATTTGAATAAAACAGCAGAAAAGTAAGAAAGAAAATAAAGACTTTATGTCTAAACGGTCGAGTTGGAAGTTTTAAAACAGTTGAAATATAGGAAGCAAAACTGGATAAAGCATCGTCGGCGAGAAGGCAACAATACTGTTATAGGACTAGTAGGACATAATTTTGTTCTAATGATTAAGTAAAGTTAATTACCCAATCCCGTTTCTTCAAATCTGGGTGGACATCCTTTCCTCTTTCCGTTCTCGAGATACATGTCCACAGACATGGACACTCACAGCAAGAGGTCAACAATACTGACGTCACGATTGTACATAAATGCCATCCCGATGGACAGCACGCCATCTGATCTAGAAGTTAAGACTAACACCATCTATGCAGCCACGACTTTTCATTTAATCAAGAGTAAGTGTTTCTCCATTTATTTTTCACGCCGAAACTTGTCTCTGTTACTAGGGGAAGTTCAGCTGCCGTCCTCAGGGGTTTGCTAAAGAATTGGTTCGCTTCCCCAACAGTCTCAATACTCATTACAAAAAAACCAACGAATTTTCTCAAAGCACGGTCGCCACTCTCGTGGACCACCAGTAGCCTCTTGTAGCAAGAGTGAGACGGCGCAAGCCTGTCTGCCTTGGCCACACGGCACGACACTCTAAGACTGTCCTCCAGGGAACTTGGCAAACATAGAAGATTGGACTGGCCATACCATGCAGACTTGTCCACACCTAAGTGGCCTTGTTAGCCGCCGCGTCTATCCACTCCCCCCCCCCCTGACAACCAATACTGGTGGACTAGCATAGCCGGCCGTCAGCTGAAACCAGTCAAGGAGTGAATGATAAATGGCGATGACGACATTCATTTGCCACCCATTGAACAAGAAAAGCTTCTTTTCTCTTCCCTGCCTCGGTATTTCCTACGACTGAAGTTTGACAAGAATCTTTCGCGACTCCACTTATCATGTTCATCGGAAACAGTCGAACTCTATTATCTCTGTTACCCTTTTTTTGTGAAGCTGATGCACAGAGCCCGGCCTAACCTAGTTACGTCTATTTATAGCCACTTGAATGGTGTCAAGATTTTAAATTATATTCCGCTATAACTGTTATGATTGTGTCTTGTTATTGTAGATCTTATCATCACGTACAGCCAGGCATGTTTTAATATATATATATATCAATCACACACGCAAACTCTCTTTCTCTCTCTCTCTCACACACTCACTCACACACACGCACACACACACACACACACATGCACGAATCCATCCGCACACTCACCCTGCGTCACAAACACAAAGGTGAGAGGAAACATAAAAGTCTTGATTTCGTACACCTGCTCCGTTCCTTTCGATTTAATAAGGTTCACCGATGTTGCTTCCACAGCGGTTGTTGCACTTTTGCACCGCGTGAACCTTGTTTACGATGAATCCTTTCCTTCCTTCTCTCTTCGCTCTTCTGTCTGCCTTGTCAAATCCCGTGCTGTCCCAGGCTCTTTTTCCTCTTTTTTTTGTCCGTACTTCTTTGAACTTCAGACGTGAGGGTTACATGTTGCCTGAAAACCAGACTAGGAAGGACAAAAAAAAAAAACCCCACCGTGCGATCGATTTGAAATCAGCTTTCTACTCAGCGCTTCAGCCCATTTTCTGCTTACTTCTTATTTCCTCTTCTATGTGTTTGTTCCTATTGACTTGAAACTTCGCGAGAACGGAAAACAATTTTAAAAGAGAAGAAACGATCCAGCATGGCACTGGTGTAGGAGTTTTTGGATTTGAAAGATGCATAATCTTTATCCACTTTTCTTTCCTGTTTTCACTCTTTTGGCTGTGTGTGTGTGTGTGTGTGTGTGTGTGTGTGTGTGTGTGCGTTGGGGGGAATGTCAGTGTGTGGTGGACACGATCCACAATAAAAGTAGGTGAAAAACAAAATGGCGCTTTTATAAACTGTACAGTTTAAACCCAGAGCAGTCGACAGGCGCAGACGGGTTTTATAGATGAAAAACAGAAGAAAGGCAAGAAAATCACAGAATTCAAGAATTGAGGAATGAACAGGGCAGCGCACAAACACAGCCACACTTTTATTACCGAATGCAGACACATACACATGGACACGCGCGCAAGCACACACACACACACACACACACACTCTCTCTCTCTCTTATAAATGTGTGTGTGTGTGTGTGTGTGTGTGTGTGTGTGTGTGTGTGTGTGTGTGTGTGTGTGTGTGTGTGTGAACGATTGCAAAGAGAGAGAGTTCTGCAACACTCCCTTCTCCAGTCGTTTCAATTTGAACACTGCGGAGAATTATTCCCTCCAACGCTCTACGCGCATATTCTTAACAAAATCTCCGTAATTTCCCAAACTATTTCACAAAAGATCTTTTTGCATAATCCGGCGCGCACAACTCTATTATAAAGCGTTCCTAGACCTTGGCTGTTTGATCGCAAACACCTCGTATTTACGGTCTGGACCGGTCCTCATCGGAATTCCCCGCGACTGGCCGTGAGGCTCACCAGTAGCAACATCAACATTGTGTCATATTAATTCTCACAAGAGGGGAACGTCTGTGGTGCATGGATCTCATCTCTTCCCTCCTTCTCTCGGTGTGAGGGTGTGGACAATGCCAGTGAACTGTCAGCAGCACATGCCGCTCACACTGACCTGAGTACAAGTACACATCGGAGCTGTCTGCAACCAGGCTGCTGGCGACTTTGCGAGATGTCTCACAGCAGTTCCTGCTCTTTGTTCTCTCTTATCTTCACCCACCCTCTTCGCCACCAACCTGCAGCTTCAACCTCGTTGCAGGAAGACTATGGTGATGGAGGTTCCCTGTCAAACTCCTGCTAAGCCCTCTCCCTCGGCTAGTCGATCTAGTGATCAAATTTCCCTCGTTGTTTCGAGGGTGAACGCACACTCACACATACGTATACATATGCACACATACATACATGAGCATGAGCATGAGCACGCACGCACGCTCGCTCGCTCGCTCGCTCGCACGCACGCACGCACGCACGCACGCACGCACGCACGCACGCACAGAGAATGAGACATGCGCTGTTTTATGTGCAGTTACAGCTTTCGAAACATTCTCGAATAATCTTTCGCCCACAAACTTCCTCAGAGATGTCATTAAGTTGGATTACTGTCAAGAGGGCGGATGCCCCTTCTTACTGTCCAGGGGAGGAGTTACCTCTCTTTACTGTCAGGAGGAGGTAACCAGCTTTTTTTATTTCATTCTCATTCATTATGTTTATTGCGCTACTAGTCTGTTCCAAGTCCTTGAGGTTGCACTGGGAAAACAAATCAGAGGATGTATGCATTTTTTTAGCATCCTTGTCTGTTTGTTCGTCCTTTCGTCCGTTCGTCTGTCTGTCTTCATACTGTCAAAATACAACCTGCGGAAATGTATATTTGATTAATGATCATGATAATCCCTCAGTTCAAGATTGGCTATACCAGCCCTACAGCCCCTACTCGACAATATTGAAAATCAAACACTGACAATCCCAAGCTTTGGTGTGAACAAAACACCTTGGTGAGGCCACACTTTGACTGATATTAAACTTTGTCTTTTGCTTTACAGCAAGATTTGGCGCAGGCTAAAGGAATCATCGTGAAATGTCAAATTATTATTAGGATCAAATGATAGTCTCGGCGCCTGACACGCATCTCGGTGAGCTCAAGATATCTAATCCGGAGATTGCACGAGAAAGTAGCCGGCAGAACCCTCGACATCAGAGCCTGATGGACGAAATGGGACGAGTTAGCAGCTACATGCAGACCCACAAAGTAGGATCAACTGACAATTAAATCTCCCTGAGAAAATCCCTCTGTCTCCTTGCTATCGGAAACAAGACAGTCTAGACAGTGGTACAAGACAGAAATGGTACTTTTTAGGAACTGTTTGGAAGGTGAGTAAGAAATACTGCGCAAAGGATCTTGAAAAAAACACTCGACACCTACTAGGAAATATTAAGGATACTAAACATGAAAATAGCTTTGTCGTGAAAATAGCCAAAAGCAAACAAAAAATCCCATGTAAACTAAGGAGTGTTGCTGTGAATATTCCTTGTCTACCTGTTGTATATGGTGTCTATACAACGTATGCTCATAATAAATGCTTTTGCAGTCTGGAGACTGCAACAGGGAATAAGAGGCGTGTGACGTGTACTTGTACAAGATGTTGTCCATGTTAAGAAGATAAAGGGAAAATAAAAGAGAAAAGTTGAAACAGCTGCACATGCGCAGACTGCCTCGACACCATGCCATGAGGCAGACTGGCGGGGGAGTCTGGAAACATGATGCTCACTGCTACCGCCGTCATGGCCGTCAGGTACCTTGCACCTGCTTGCAGTAGAGACAGACAAGAAGGCGCGCGGCAGGTGAATCGCGGCAGGGCAACTGTGTGGGAGGGTCCAGCGGTGTTCTTTGCTCATCCTCCTGAATGAAGCCTTTTTTTCGTAATGTTAAAGGCGAGCTTGGGACCACGGTGACATAAAAAGTCACAGAATCAAAGAGCACAAAGTAATTATTAGTTTGTTATAAAGTGTGTGTAAATAATGCTGATTTGTTTTAATGCACACGTGCATTAACCTTGTGTTGCTGAAGGCGCCAGCCTGTGCATTTGCTGTTTATTCGTTGCCTAATCAGCAAGCCTGCCTTTGTAACTTCTTGATCTCTTTATAAAAGGAGAAAAGTGAGAAATTTGATGTTGAAAGAGGTGTGTATTTCGGACCGAAAATAAATTGTTTGCTGAGATTTAAGAAAATTTGTCTCTTTCAGTTTAATTAATCTGAAAATATTTCGGCACTCCAGTCGGCCTTTAAATACGCGTTGTAAGCACACAGCATCTTTACACGCATCGGTCAAAGACGTTTTTCTATTTGCTTGCAAGTTCACGAAGAACAGCTCCGACAGCTGCTTATAGTTTGGGTCAGTTCTGAGTCAATCGAACAGATACTCGGCGCTACGAAGGGGGAGGAGGAGGTACGGTTGGCGGAAATGACGGCAATGTAGTGGAGACGGAGAGTGAATGCCCTTGAGCGGATCCCAAACACAAACAGCGACATTGTCGTCATTTCCGCTCAGCCTCCCCGCTTCCTCCGCCATGGTGTACGACCGGGTTCCCATGGTTACAAGAAGCCTGCGCCCGCCCATCCAGACGTTTCCGACCGGCGATATCAGAACAGCAAGAAGCTTGTCTGACCAGTTGTCCTGCCCACACACACACACACACACACGCCTGACCTCTGACCTTGATATACGGCTAGCCGACACGCTTTGGTGACGCTGCGCTGACATACTCTGGTAATACCGTTACATGACAGTCTGGCGACAAGAGATGATGTTTGTCGATTTAATCGAAGAGCCGCTACCATTGACCACAGGCAGGGTGGCTGGGTGGCAGTGAAAGAAAGTAATCGCCACTGTACGCCGTGCTTTCGTGATGTGACCGACAAACCAACTTCAGGGTAAATATGTATGACTCGCAATCGGTCTGTAACAATCGAGTATTGGGACCTATAGGGCTCTGTGTGTGTGTGTGTGTGTGTGTGGGTGGGTGTGTGTGTGTGAGAGAGAGAGAGAGAAATAATTTTTCCGAGTTGATCAAACAGTATTTCCTTAGTCGAGAGTCATTTAACTGGGATCTTAGGGCTTCATTAAAGATATTGCAGCTTATTTTTATTTCTTTGGAAGGAAGTTCGAGATACATCAAAATACCTACATCTTAGTATTAATTTGATAAGAAGCAAGCTATATTTTGACTACTTCCTTGTCATTCCAAAATGACAGACCTTCGATTGGTGTGCTGAAGCTAAAGGCTAAGAACCGCTCGGTGCACCAGGAGTGAATGTAGAACTAAGCAGGCCAAGTTTCAAAAAAGAAACTCTTATTCGACTCACACTGAGAGTTTTTCGAGCGCATGGTTGCCTTTCTTTGCCAAAACTGCAGCCAGACCTTGTTTGTCCATCTGCTAAACGCGGTAGACCTGGGCATCGTTACGATACGAAGAGAAAGAGAGCTCTCAGTACAAATGCACCCACTGTTTGTGTCCCTAGGCTTCATAACATAAACACTTGGCGTCATGAAACATAAAAACACTTTCATATGTTACTGCAAAAACAGAGAGTTGCTTTAAAGGACAACACGAGCGCTCAGCGAAAATTGTTGGAAATAGAGCATAAAGTATCACAAAAACATATTCCGGTGGTATTTTATGACAAAGAAAAATATTCTAATAATGTTTTCTCTTAATCACACCTGAATTTGTCGAGAAAACAGGAAGTGACGAAAGGGTGGTTAAAAAAAAAACCGTCGGCTGCATGAGCTAAATTCGATGAGGAAAGATGTGAACAGAACAGACCAGGACACATTGTGCTGTTGCTAAACGTTCTCCTGGACCCCCAGACGGAGTTAGTTGTTACTGATTGTCATTTCCTAAAGATATTGACTACAAGCGTCTGTGGGTGTTCAGAGATGTGTACATACAGATCTCTGCTTTGTTCAAACGTGCCGTGCGAACTTCGTCCCCACACCGTACTCAAGAATTTGCTTAAAACAGTTCACAATAGATTGTTATCCAGTCACGTACACAGTACAAACAAGTCTTGGACTTTCAGTTAACCGATAAGATCTTCTTCCTACAGCAGTGCTAACGATACAAAAGCACGAGATGATAAAACCACCACCGACTGCTGGTAAAAAGCTTAAAGAAAGATCAAGCACCAGATATGTAACATCGATGGTTTCTGCAGCGTTCTGATCTACAAGGAACATCGTGACAATCACAAACACAGCATCAGTTTTATTCCTATCCAGCACATTGATAAAAACAACCGACAGTGTGAGGGCACCATTGATGTGCGTGGTCCAAACAGCTAAATAAGAACTGAGGGAGAAAACGTATGAGGAGCTTAATGTTAAACGGGAAAACCTGTAAGTAAATGCAATCAAATGAGGAAGAAATAAGTTTTTACGTCTATAAATATGTGTCAAATTGTTATGCTATATGATATTTTAATGGCAAAAAAGTCATTATCAGCAGTCAGTTGAAAAAATGCAATGCTGCAAATTAACCATCTATCAATTTTTTAAAAAAAGTTACAAGAGTTTTTCATCTTATTCAAACGCACATTTGAATTGTGTAGGGCTGTATTCCAAAATCAGCTGTTTCATTTTTTGGGCAAACAAAATCGCTTCTTGAACATGGCAACCTGAGCGATGTTTCTTCATTTGACTTGAAAACATAGATGAACTGAGCCACACTCGCTGTTACAAATACTACTTGTGTGCAACGCTCTTTCACTAGAGAAATTTTCTTCTGCTTTCCTAGTTGCAGGCGAGAATGCCGAGGTTTGCAGACATATATTAAAAAAAAAATGAGCATAATTATGTACTCATACGTTGGGAATTTTTTGAAAAATGAACTTAACCCGATTATAAAGAAAAAAATGTTGCACTCTTGTTGTTCTTTAACACTCATCAAACTGTGATAATAAGAGACACCCTTCTGTAGAAGGCTTTTCAAACATCCCTGTAGCCAGTTTAAAAAAAAGGGGAAAAAACGCTATTTTGCCAATAATGTGGAATAGTGAAGTTTGTCTATTGACCATTTTCCCCAGTCTTGCCGGGACCTTGACTTTGTCCCGATCATCACCGAGTCTACATAACACGCCGTGATGCCATTTCATTGATAAATACTGATGGAGAGTGATGTCCCTTCGCCTTATCGGCTTGAGGGGTCTAGCTCTCTGGATTTCTTTGGATTTTGTTATTTGTATAAGCTGATTTTGATTTTCGAGTCCATTGTTTGACCTGTCGTCATCCTAGTGATGTGCTGGACTGTGTTTCTTGATTATTGTGACATTTTGTTTCACTTCTACGGCTTCTGTTGATCCACTAACAGTCTTTTCTTCCACGACGCCATTTTCATCTCAGTCCAGTTTCTTGTTTGTGCACGTCGACAGCGAGATGAAACATGTTCATTGTGGCTAAACTTTTTGATGATTTGAGGCAGCAAAACTGTCTACACTTTTCTTTTGACATGTGGAGGTTTATCCTCAGCATTCTTGATCTGTTCTTTCTGATGACTTCTCCGATGACAAGCAATTGCAGATCTAAACTCTAAATCTTCGGCGGTGAAACGTGTCGCCAGTCTCCTCAGACAAATCTGGTCTCCAGTTTTCTTCTGTCGCCAGGACGTTTTTTTAAAACCAATTTATGCAGTTATTTTAATTTCATAGACTCGTTGGATAATGAAGTACCGTATTCTTGAAATTATTTATCACACAGCACTACAATTTTGTATTATTATTATTATTATTATTATTATTCCCGTTTCTATGCGTTATCCCTTTTTATTTCCTGTCGTCTTGGTTGGTTTCTTCAATTTCTTCCTATCACGATTATTGTTATTATTAGTATCGTTTATATCATTTGTAAAGCGCCATGAGCCTGCTCTTAGGGCTGGCATATGGCGCTATAAACATAACCTTGAATATTAATAATAAAATATATAATATAATAATAATGAATAATTATGACCATCTATATATCGCAAGATAATGTGTATGTGCTACTGTATCTCCATCTGTTTATTATTCTACAACGCGTAGCGCTGATACTGTTCTTTATTGCGGACCAGGTTTTCATAGTTCCGCGTCTTATTAGTTTCAGTGCTGATAGTTTTCTCATTAACGAGAAGAGAGCCCTGAAAATACGCCGGCTTTTAGTGTATGTATATTTCATAACACAGCCCTGGGACATGTGGAGATTAATTAGGTACTAAGCTGAAATGTTTGCAATTTGGTTGAGTGAAAAAAGCGACAAAAACGATAAAAAATGCTCAGAGCCAAAATTATGAGAGAATTTGATGTGAGAGCGTAAAAAGAGAGATTGCATACAGACCTAATATCTCTGTCACATACAGCAGACAGGTATGTTGTCTACAACACAGAGGACAGTCATGTTGTCTATAATACAGGCGCGATGTTGAATTTTATTGTTTGGCGGTCATAAAGGATTGTTTCCATGACAGCCGACGCTTCAATTCCCGCACAAATGATTTATTTCACCATTTGAAAGATTTCCCAGGCAATCAGCATGGACTAGGAAAAAGACGCATTAAAACAACAACAACAACAACAACACACACACACACACACACACACACACGCACGCGCGCGCATCCTATCGACCCCTCTCCACTTCCCCTCACTTTACCCCACTAAGGGTGAGGCAGCAAGGAGTATGTAGGACAATGTGAAGTGTGCTTGTGACGTGAGCATGTGAAGTATACATGTGATGCATACATGTGTACATACCCTGTAAACTTTATGCTTAAGCCTTGTCACTGACGCACCTGGGGTAGGTTGAGAGTAGTTTGGGGGAGAAGTGGCCGGGGAGGGGCCTGTGATGCTAAGCAAGCCCCAAGACATCTGAAGGTTGAGGAAGACAGGGCCCCTGGGACACCAGTGAAAGGAAAGGGTAGGTGGAGGTGGGAGAGTGGAGGGGGGAAGAAATGGATTTGCAGAAGGGGTGAGGCGTAGAGTAGGGGGTTGAGGGTTCCTTTTTTTTTTTACCTTCCTTCCTCATTCGCGCACAGTTTCACTTTCTGCCCTGTCTGTGATCCGATCAGGTTTTCCTTGGACTCTACATTCTACCCCAGTTTCCATTGACCGTAGTTTCCGATTACCTACCAATTTAAAGCGATTTTGAGGCTGCCTGCTCGTGCTGGTGACGTCACTAGGTGTAGCCGACCGTACTTACCCGCCTGTCTACTTAACTGTGTGTCTGAGAATCAATACGGAGAGAGGGAAGGGAGATGCGTGTTGGGGACATCGAGGTAGATAGGTAGATCGATAGATGAACAGATAGGTCGACAGATCGACGAATACACTGGGACATTCAAATACAAACAGGATTTTGCTATAAATAGAAAAATATGTTTTTGATGGGAACAAAATGCAACATTTTACTAGTTTTCCTAGCTATTATTTCATTCTAATGAAAAGGGTTGAATGATATTTATAGCGAGTAGATTCCGAGATATAATTTATTAATCTGTTCATTCGTTCTTCATTTTTAATAAACAAGAAATACTGCTTGTTTAATTGCTCGCTGATTCCTTCATTTCATTGCCAAACTACAAGAAAATATTACACTGTGTGTGTGTGTGCTTCGTAGTCCGGGCTGCATGTGCTCCTTGTTCCGTTTCTAGGTTCAGATAAAAAACGAAATTATTCAGAAATTATGTGTTTTAAAATCAAAGGCGTTTATAAGAAATCACGTGACGTTGTAACGAAATCATCTGGCATCTGAAACTGTGAAATTCTCATACAAACATTAAAGTCTAAACTATGAAATGAGCTCGTGTCAACTGACGATACATGTATCTTCAATTTGCTTTCAAGTGCACATGAGTGAGCTGCGAGCGAAGTTCTGACCTAACCTCATGCCGCCATTAGTACAGCTGATTACAACACCAACACGACGACCAAGAAACATTACTCCTCTTGTGCACGATGAGAAGCAAACGACTTTTCACACTCTCCACAAACACCCGGTGTATTTTTTTTCAACCGACTTGAATCCCCTAGCTACTTAATCCTGTGGTGATTTAATCAGAAGCAGTTAGACATGCCCGCTGTTCGTAAAGAGCTCCCATGTTCATCACAGGCTGCCCTGTGTATTACATGGTTTCACTAGTACAGCAGGTCACTGTCCGTGAAGCCACATCATTTACTCTTCAGTAAGTGTTCATCTTTGTGACTGTAAAGTAGAAGAAAACCAATCTACACGTGCTTAAACGACCAAGTAAAATGTTTACAATATTATACATAGTTAAATAACAATACACAATGTGTATGAAAGCTTAATGAATAGTCACGTGTTCGACGGCTGTGTACATGTAAACATACATATATACGATTGAAAAGATGTGGACGTAAATAAACAACTTATACATGTCCGTGGAAGAGTGAAAGAACTCAGTCAAAACTAAGCCGAACTTTACTGCAAACAGAAGGGAGAGACCAGCCTCAAACCTTGTTTCCAAGAATTAAAAAAAGGAAGAAACGAAAAACTGCACTTACTTATATTTTCCAACGGGAAAGAAACTCAATCATGGTGAGTGACTAGGGGATAGGGGGAAGAAAGCGGTGAACAGGTAACAGAGGGAGGGGGGAGTTGTGTTTTACGCCGTACCAGCGACTAACGCTTTATCACGGCGAGAGAAATAAATCAAACACTAAAATGTTTAGGAACAACTACATACCCCCCACAGGTTATATAATTACAACATCCTAAACAATAAAAGCTAACATATGAAGCAAAATAAAATAAAATGATAGGTAATAGGTAAAAGAGGGGTGTTGTGACTTAAAAAAGCCACCAGTAAACCGGAACCTTAAATCAGAATCTAACAAAACATGAAACCTTAAATCTGATGGGAAAGATCTATCCTCTGTAAAAATTAAAAAATAACTGCCAATGGGGCGGCTCTAAAAAGGAAAAAAACAAACAAAGTGCTGGCGGATACTCTGGAGACCAAGACAATTTATTAAAACACGCACAACAGTAAAAATTCCCTGACACCAAGGACAAACCAGTGGTTGTTCCCCTCGCAAAAGGTGCGACTGGATGGCATAGGTGTGTCCTAACCTTAGTCTAGTGAGAACTACAAGGGGTGTTCCACTTCCGCCCGGATTTGAGTACTTCGCACGCTTTCAGCGAGTGTAGACCATGTGGACTCGACAGAGTGACTCTTCAGTGTGTTTCCACATTTTTTTCATAATTTGTACCCACCTAGTTTTCACAGGATGGAGAGGAGAAGCAAGTCAATGCTCGCTTCACCGAGTGATCCACCAGCGCCATCAGAGCATGACTTTCGAGTGATCATGTTGTATCACTTCTGGTGTAGCTTTCGGGCTGTTGACAGTTTGCAGGAGCTAAAAGAAACTTATGACGATGATGCTCAATCTAAAACGACTGTCACAGACCGGTTTCGGCGATTTGGCAGTGGTCATTTCAGCTGTGATGACAAACATCTTGAATCAAGGTCTAGGACTTCAAGAGACCCAGACAATGTCGACAAAGTTTGTGAGTTCCTGGAAAGTGATGGCCGTGTGGCCATCAGGGAGATGAAAATGGAGCTAGAAATTCTTTCTACAAGTCTTCACAGGATCATCCATCACAATTTGGGCTTCAAAAAGAAGTCAGCTCGTTGGGTGCCAAGGTTGCTGATGGACCAGCAAAAGAAAAGCCGTGTGGACTGGTGCTAGGAATTCTTAGAAACATTCGATCACTGGCGTTCTCCTGGCTTCAAGCGCATCACCACAGGTGATGAATGTTGGTTTTACAATCTGGACTCTGAAATCAAGGCCCAGTCAATGATTTGGTCATTGCTGGAGTGAGAAAACAGTTAAAATTGATGCCAAAATCGGCATTTTAAAAAGTTTTTTTCAAAAATTGATTCATAGGGCCGAAAAATATATTGCATTTGAAGGTGAATAGGTTGAAAAAGTTTAAAAATAATTTAAGAATAAAAGAAAAAGGTTTAAAAAAGTTCTCCGGGTTTGTTTGATTGCCAAGTCCGGGCGAAAGTAGATTATCCCTCGTTCCTCCTCCCGCCGCACAGGACGGCATGAAGACAGGCGGTCAGAAAGACGGAAGAGTTGCGTGTAGCTTGTTCTTGCCAAGAGTGTCCCAGTGGCATTGTCTAGGTCAGGTGCAGAGTCCTTGGTAGATCGTACTGTTCAGAGTTATAGAAAGAAAAGTCACAGCAATAGCAGGTAACGGGGAGGGGGAGATTGGGGTGATCATTGGCAGATGGTGCACCTGGCTGTACTCACTGTCACGTGCAGTCTACCTAGCCAGGACAGCTACCGTGGAAAGCTGAAATATTTTCCTATCAGCTCTGGTACAAAGGTTTCCTTATTTACCGTACGCGCTGAATTGCTGGAGGCTATGTTTCGTCCAGGCGAATGGAAATTTTCACGTCGAAATCTTTGTAACGGAAGCGAGGCTGATCTTCACGTGAATCATATGCGGGATTCGGTTGCATCCCCTACCTGTGGGACTGACCAGCTGCACTGAACAGGTGTGATTCTTTTATATCAGTGTGTGCAAATCAGTTCGATTTCAGGATGGATGGGCGGTTTTCGTTGTCTTCGGTGCAAACAAATAACAGTCACTTACGTCACACTGGTATTCTTTCTCACAAGTCTGAGGAAAAGAAACAGAAGGAAACGAAAAAGATGAGGAAGAGGAAGAATCGGAATAAAAGAAGAGAAGAATTTGGCTACTCCACTCACAAAGTGCTCGCCTACAACGTACTTTCCATTTTGGTGGCTATTGCATGGAAATAAACTCCCTCGCCTTATGCAGAAACTCCATAAAAAAAGCAGCGAGTAGTCCTGCCATGGATACCAGCCCACTACGGAATCGCAAGAAAGGAGAGAACGGATCAACTTGCCAAGAGAAGAGCAAACTGACATTAACATCAGCTTCCTTGAGAAAAAGACCTTGAAAAGGTTACAATGCTACCCACTCCCACAAATGCCCTTTTTGGACGATGGCAACGGGTAGAGAGCCTACGACTGTCTACATGTCATGACCGACTGATTGACGTATATTCAAGATGAACCAGTGCACTTCCCTGCCTGTGTCTACGGCCTTAAAGATCAAACATTGAGCACATCCTCCAGAAATACCTCCAATGAAGGCAGAAAAAGATGTGTAATGGCCAACAGGCACCCCACTCTAAAGATAGTTCTGTGGGGGGGAAGAGACTTGAAGGACACTGCGTCCTCAAGCCTAGTTGAAAGTATAGTTTAGTGACCAAAAATCAGAAGAAAAGAGGAAGAGAGCAGGGGGGAAAAATAAAAAGAAAGCTGAATCCTGGCTTTTGCATCATTGCCATGCTGATTGTAAGCTGCCAACACAAATTTCCTGACATCTGTGTTTATAAGAGTGCTTTAATGTTTCCAAAAGTCAGCCCAGCTCTCGACATCCCCTAAAGCCACTCACAATAAGTTTCTCTTTCTCGGGTGTTCTTCAGAGTTCTTCACCATCAGCCTAAAGTCATCTACAGTTGGCCTGCGGGGCAGGTGACAGTGACGTCAGTTCTACAATCGTCTGGTCATCTCGCGCAGAAATGTTGGTTTTGCTAAATGGTAGACTTGACAGACACCTACAATCGTCGTGTATACACTGAGTGGTATACATGACAGACACCTACAATCGTCGTGTACAGACTAAATGCTTGGACACCGTTATCTAGCAGAGATTAAGACTGTATCACTTCACTCAGTGGTAGACAAAGACATCAATTAAACTACTTCACAGAAACACCTGCTGTTGTCAATTTTTTCTGTAGTTTCGCTTAAATAAGGATAAATGCTTGTCGAGTAAAAGTACATTGAAAAGACCTTCATGACATGACACTACTAGGACAAAACGAAGCTATGTCTCTGTCGAGCAGTTTCAAACAATTTGACTTCTACGTGCAGTCGTTCAGCGGCCTGTTCGTCAAGTACAACTGATGGCCATCGCCAATTACTTGGAGTCTGCACACAATTGCTGATGACGTTAAGAGCTTTGTGATAAAGCGCTGGGGAGGGCTGTTCTTTCTGGTGCGCAGAAGGTGGAGATAGTCAGTGAAAGCTGCCTGCAGTTTGCTGGAGGATGTTACTGTTCGTGTGCACTTACCCGGCCTTGGGGGCAGGCTGGAAATGCCTCACAAACAGCAGCACGCAGAAGAATAGAAACGAGAAGCAGATGTCCTACCATCCCTTCGTCTCCCTCCTCTACAATAACCTCTAAAAAAAAGTCAAGAAAAACTCGACGACAAAAGCTAAAAAAGTTTGCAGTTTAAAAATTATAATGTTTGGCTTGGAGGGTTAACCAAACCCATCGGATCGTCTTATTGTCTAAGTGCATTCTCACCAGGGCCTGGAGGGCTAGGCAATTAGTGAGGCCATTATTGTGGTCCTGCTAACGAACAGTCTACCCGAATGCCAGCGGAATTTAAACTGAAGGAAGGAAGGAGGCTAGACAACCTCTGCACCAGGTGGTGACCGACGATCTGGTGGGCCTCATGAAGGATAAGACAAACTTGTCCATTTACCTTACCCTATTTTTGTTTTAGTAGAGAAATTTCTAGTAATGACAGGAAGCCATTTAGCATCTATTTTATCACACGCGAGATTTTATTTAAGGCAACAAAAAAAAGAAGAAAAGGAAAAACGAGTCCTTTCGGCCAATCAGAGCGAAGGGACTGTTGATGCTGTTGCTGATGATCATGATCATGAAAGAAACTGTGTGAGAAAATAGCCCCGTATACGAAAAACACGCTTTCCAAGATAAAAGAGCACAGAAAGTGCAAAATCCGATTGATTTTATTTTAGCATATTTTAGCACATAGTATGCTTGCATCGTCAAGGCATCAGCCAATGAAAGAGTTATGAGCGTGTGCTAATTAGTGTCATGTCATCGTGCTAACACCAAGATGTTTCTCCTCTGCGCACAGGCGCGAAAAGAGACCTATGCTCAAAAGTTTCAAGCTTCCAACGGGAAAACGGAAAATAATTAACACGTGAAAAAAAACGAAGAGACCTGCTCACACATGCATGTGCACACACGAAGATCCCAGCCTTTACATTCAGAAACACATCACATACGAGCAATTTGGGGTACCTCCCGGTCCTCACGAACTATCGTTTGTGGCAGACAGTCTTCAGTTCCACGAATACGGAAACATTAATTAAACATTGATAGTAAGAACGCACTTTCTTCTTGACTTCCAATTTCACTCTTCACACTTTACACGTGGCTTGTGTGGCAGGAAACGGAGGAACCCTATTCACCTTGCTTTTGTGCAATGAGTCCACAGCGGGCGTGATGTTGTTCAGTGTCTCGGCTACAGAGACAGGCTAGATGAAGGGGCGAGGGGCTAAGACAAGCACTGGAGATTGGAGTGAAATGGAAGGCAGAACACACAGGAAAAGAAAAATAATTAAAGAAAAGGAACCTGTTGTGCGGTGAGGATGGCGGATTAAATGAAGGGGAAACAGAAAGTGACGTTCCTACTCGGCAGGGGACATCAATCTAATGAAGGGTAACTACGAGCTGTAGACGTCTGTTGTGGTTATCAGGGTAAGAAGCTGTTCTAATGAGTTCCACACAAAAGGTCTCTGTAGTTCAATGTTTTCTCTTTCAGTTCCCCCTACCCCGACCCGATCGCTTCCCATGTTCCTATCAACAGCCATAAATTTATTGTCCACAGCTTTTTTGAGACTTCGGCAGATGCGGCAATAGTTGTGGTTGCTATGTCATCAGGGGTGAACTCACAGCTTGTAAGGGAAAAAAAGGACAGAAGCTATGAAACAACCAGTCTGCATCATTTCCCATCCCCACTTCATCTAAACCTTGTTTTAATTTGATGTACACATGCAATTGATTCAGCGAAATTTAATTTATGCAAATGTTCTTACCTCTCTTCATGCTTTTTCAAAGCCTTACAAATGAAAAATTAATTTTTGTAAAGTGTACAGGGTTCATAATGTTTATCTTTGTTAATTAAGCGTCCTGATGTACTTATCACCTTGAAACCATTATGACAATTTCTCTTTGCAACGCTAATAAACTACGTAGGCGGTAAACGTGCCTTTACATACATTGTACACGTGTTCTGTATGTTTTGTTTTGCATAGATGCACGTTGACAAGCAGAGATCTGGCAAACCAGCCATTCTTCACCTGACGGAAAGTACATGAGTGTGATACTTAAAAACTGACTGAGGGTAAAGTTGGGATTTTTTCCTTGAAACAACTTTGAAAACGTGTTCTAGGGCCACAAATGAGAATTTCATTTACTTGAAATCCCCAGCGTCCATTTTGACCCTCCTCAAACGTCTTTTAACTGACTTGCTTCCAGACCAAACTTTTTTTTAAAGATATCAACAGCTGTCGTTGAGGAGGCTCAATATCAGACCCAAAAACAACATTTTCATGCACCTAGTTTTTTGTCCTAGAAAATACGATTACCTTTCTAAGTGTCTTCTTCCATTTTATCTCCCCTGATTTTTTTTTTTTTTTTGCTTGCTCGTCTGCTTCTTCTCAGGTGGCATTTGGGAAGTTTTGTAATCACTACAGCAAGACCTTAGCAATCCAATGGAATCGGCCTCCGCAGTTTTATCTCCCTTGAAATGACATTTTGGGGAATCATTTCATTGATCCTGAGCTAATTTGAGAAGATGTATCATAATTTAGCGCCCTGCGCTTCCAGTTCTGTCAGAATCTGTTGGCGTTGTCTCTCTAGGGAAGCCCCTGGGTTTTCTGTATTATCCCATATATTTTTGCATCCCGAGGGCTTATTGCAAATATCAGCAAGCTGCCTTCTCCCAGATTCCACAAAGTTCCCTGCCGTTCGATATTCCCTCTGTAAAGCCTTTTCTTGTTTCAGTTTTAGAGAGCTGCTGGGAAAGTATGTTGAGTGCGCAAAACTGCCCTGCATGACAAGAGCGTGTTTCGGTGCACAATGCTGTCGCCTGCCCTCGAGAAAGACGACACAATAATCTCTTGACAACAGCGTTGCTTGAAGACTACGAGACGAAAACAAAAGAGAGTGTACAGAGGAACAATGGCCGGCTTGCCTTACATTCTGAGCGACTTTTTGACCAAGCACTGTTAAAGTTACCTCCAAGTGTAAACACTTGAAACACTGCGGTTTAGCTGTGTGTGTGTGTGTGTGTGTGTGTGTGTGTGTGTGTGTGTGTGTGTGTGTGTGTGTGTGTGTGTGCATGCTAACGTAACAATGTGATGACAATTAGTTCAACCACATGTAGTAAAACGCCACGCAAAGTTCTCCCCATTGTGTATTAAAAAATATGTGGCTTTGGTAAGTTTTCGATCCTTCTCTTTCTCTGCCATGATTCTTACATTCACTTCTTCTTCCTCCTCCTCCTCTTCTTTTTCCTGTAATTTTTCCTTTTTCTACTTGTTCATCTTTTTTTCTTCTTCTTTCTTAGACTTCTCTCTCTCTCTGCGTTCACCATCGCCTCTCGCAGCCAGTCAAGAACCTGAATATAACCAGCATTACCATTCCGCCTTTGGGCAGACAACTCCCGTTATTGACAAGTCAGTGACAGACTTTGCGAAAACCCCGACGATTATGCGAGAACAATAAGATCTCCACCTCTCTTTGTACCGAGTGGAACACGCCTAGGTGCTGCTTGTTCTGAGTAGATGCTCCTAGTTTCACCGTATTTGGTGTGTGCCAAGTGCAAAAAGCAGTATCCGTGATATTTGAAACGTAGGAGGGGAATCGGAACTAGGTGGGTGGCAAAAATGACTTGTATGGGCGTCTGTCTAACTATGAACAAACAAGTCATGTCACAGTCGAAGAATCTGATTTTTTTTCCTTTACTCCTTCCCGTTTCATTCCAGCAGCCAGAACCCAGATGCTAGATACAGCCATCATCAGGGCTCCACTTTCACACTTCACCATGTCGTCGCCTAGTCTATCCCCTACCCAGATAACAAAAATACAAGAACCGCACTCAACAAACCGAAAAGCAGGCCTTTGAAGAGCCCATAAGACCTCTCATTGTCCTCCAGCCCAGGTCTGTCTCGCGTATAAATAATAAACAGCGCGAGGGTGGCATTGCTGCTGACACGTCATCACCCGCGGTGGACGTCGACGTAGTTCTCAGACGTAGTTTACGTCCTGCCCACCAAGCGTCAGCGGCCGTCTGCGAATCCAAACAAACCGCGCAACGATACAAAACACAGGCAGGCTCCATAGTCGCCAGTAGTTTAAGATGCTTGAGCACTGCTCATAAACAGTTCTGTGTGTGCGACCGCTGAGCCGTATACAAGTCCGCACGACAATCTTCGGTGTTGAACTCTCATGTTCAGTATGTTGAGGTATGCCGAGGATGCTCTCATGGAAACCTAGAGTTTGATCAAAAGTAGCCAGAAAAACAAAGAAAGAAAGAGACAAACTAAGAAGCATCAGCATAATATGAAAATATTATTGTCTCAGCTCTACTACTGGCTGTAGTCTTGTCTCCATGTAGTCTCCATGTAGTCTGTGCTGCTGACCTCTTTCTGTGGACGGTGATGTCTATAGGCATGTATCTCGAGAACGAAAAGGAGGGATATTAATTCAGATAGGTGGGGAAATGGTATCTTTAACCAGTCATTAGTTTTAAAAAATCACTAGACTCTACGGTGGCAGAAAGGACTGTGACTTCGCTCGGAGTTTTCTGACAATCTCGGACTATGACACTATTAAAGACCAACCTGAATGGTTTTCGAAGTTTTCATCTATCGGTAGATACAGGCGATATAAACCTATTAACCTAACCTGTAAATTTTAGCCTCCCAAACCCATCCGTTAATTAATTATCCGCTACTATTCGTACTTACGATCAACAAGCGCCGCCAACAGTGGACTACGTCACAAAAGTGCATCATTCACAACATTGGCAGCAGTCAACACCAAACAGAGAGAGAGAGAGTGAGCGACAGCTCGGGTTTTTCGGACACTGAAAGTCTGCATTTCTCGTGGTTTTGCAAAACTGCTACTTTAGCACGAGAAATACAGACTTTAACGTCCGAATAATCCGAACTGTCGCTCACTCTCTCTTTGTTTGGTGTTGACTGCTGCCAATGTTGTGAATGGTGCACTACTGTGACGTAGTACACTGTTAACGGCGCTTGTTGATCGCAGGTGCGAATCACATACTTTGCTAGTGAATAATTACTTAACAGATGGGTTTTGGAGGCTGCAATTTAAAGGTTAGGTTGATATTGCCTATATCTAGCGATATCTGCAAAAAACGCAAACCATTCAGGTTGGTCTCTAAGGCCCTATCATGTCACTCTATTTTTTTCCACCACCAAGCACTTTAATAGCTCTGTCACCTGCATTAAATGAAAGCTTCAGTAAGGCACAACTGGCTCACGATAAACAAATACAAATTTTTATAAAGCCTATTTTCTTGTAACAAATTACCGGTACAGAAATAGTCGTAGTAACTATTATGTATTTCAAATATGCCTGCCTGCATAGGTATATATATATATATATGTGTGTGTGTGCGCGCGCGCACTGTTTCTGCTTATCAAGACATACTAGGCTTTCACCTGATGTGACACAATGAAACATTGACTGGTAATTCTGACAGTCTGATCCTCACTCTAGTTTCACGGTGTCTCCAACATTCAAATGTTTTGTCTCTCCGATCCACGCTCCACTCTGAGCCTCTTTTCCCCGCCGTCGTATTTCCAATTTTTTCTGTCAATTTTTCACCCACTTTCCACGCTCAATCTGATCAACAATTTTCGCAATGAGAAGAAATACTACTAAGAAAATTGCTTTTACAATTACTGCAAAGTAGGCTATATTTTTTCAATTTTCATCGTTAGCAGAAAAAGTTCGTTGTAGAAAATTGTTTCTACAAGTAGAAAGTTTTTTTTTATAAAGACAATAATTTAAATGACATCGAAGGAATTGTCCACAAGCACTTTTTTAACCATCTGATTGAAGCAAAGGGAGAAATCAAGGGAGTATAGACAAATGCAACTAGGAGAAGGTAATAAAGAACAGAAAAAGATGTCCGTTACAACAAAAGCTGACGTGCATTGAGTCAAACTGATGTCGGAGTTATTTCCATGTCGGGGTCAAACTTGATAATTCTGAATTTCATTTAATGTCGTCTTCCTCTAAAAGGTTTTAATCAAACAGCACGCAAGGTAACACATAAATAAATAAATAAATAAATAAATAAATAAATAAAATAAATAAATAAATAAAAAACCACCCCGAAAACCAGCATTTATTTTTTAACTGAATGCACACAGGCCCAGGTTTCTACTGTTGAACCAATCCACTCGACAATCAAACAAAGTCAAACTAAGTTACTAGTCCACGAAGTGCTGTTCTGTGTTCTTCGTTAAGCTGTTCGAGTCATTCATTGAAGTTATCGTTGATGTGATAAACATGTCTGTCTACAATGGACAAAGAATGACTATCCCTACATCTCCCCCCCCCCAACTCTCCTCAAGTCTGGGGCGCTGCTAAACTCTCTCCATCTTTCTATCTCTCTCTCTCTCTCGTAGCCCCTTTGTACCTCCTTGTATGAGCCCAGTTGCCGGTGTGACTAGCCGCACCATGCGTGTTAGGATGCCAGCTATGCATGCTATGCCATAAACTCTCTCTGGGAAGATATCGATCAGCACTTGTTTACTGCCTTCCACCTTTTTTTTAACGTTTTTACAGAGTCAGCTAATCGAAAGTGTCATGTGGAACCGTATTTATTTGCTTAATTAAGCTTTGCATCTGGAACATGTCTCACGGACTGCAAACGCAGACAGAAATGTGTACATCAAACCTTATTGTGGATTGCAGTAGAGGACAGGATTTTGTACAGAAACACAAGGGTGGATTTCAACGGACTGGAGGACAGGAATACTTACACCAAACGCTTGGTGGATTGCAGTCGAGGACAGAAATGAGTTCACAATAGTAACAGTCATTTCTCTGGCCTATTAAAAGCGGTGGTGTTAATGTGGACTCTCTCCAGATCCACTCACATCAGAAACACGCCTCTCAGCTATTAGTTATGAGGACACTTTTAGCATGCGACAAGGAATATAAAAAAGGCTGCACATGGCATAATTTAAAATTAGAATTAATAACTTTGAAGAAGGTCGAATAGGCTGCTGTAGCCGTTAATAATAATGATATTATTATTATTATTATTATTCCATAGTCCCTCCAACTTTCCTTTCGCGTTGTTCTCTACCTGCACAAGTACTGTAGTCAGAGCGCTGTGGACAGAAAACACACACACACACACACACACACACACATACACTCACACAAGCTGTGGACCGTACACTACCAGGTGACCTCTTTATGAGTGTAAAACTCCCTATGCCGACCAGTAAGTTGGGTACTGATGTACGAAGGAGAAGTAACAGGCGGCAGAAGAGCCAGGACAGGCTCTGGTGTCCATGTGTTGTGTGTAGACACACTAAGCCACTTACATTTTTAAAGTACAGTTATAAAAACTTTGATGTTTAGATAAAGGTAAACATACACACTAGTATTTACTTTTCCATTCTTGATCTTCGTCCATTCAGCCCTGGAAACTCCCTTCACCACCTTCACCTACCTCTGCATCCATATAACTGATGTTAAGACTTAAACTTGCTGATGTATTAAATCTTCGCCTCTAGGATACCTAAGGCTACCGTTGGTATCAACCACCCTGTCAAAAAGTCACAGTGGTCCGTAGTTACACAACCGAGAGCTTCATCCGTCTCAGCCCTACCTTGCGTTGTGTCTATCGCCAGCAACATGGCGATCTTCACTTTATCAACAGACCATCTAGCTCTCTGCCTATTATTGGACCTCGAAAAGGTTCCAGTCTGAACCTACTCATAAGTACATTAGTCTACCTGACAGCACCCGACGGTTATTAGCAGACTCGTCAGTCAGGGCGCCATTGTGCACCAGACTTTAGTGCTCGAGGACTTCACTTGCTGAACGGCGACGGTACGCCAGGGCAACGATGAACCAGTTTGAAAACTGCTGCCGAGTGTCTGAAATGATCCATTGTATTCAGTGAGCTCAACACGCCAGTTTCTGCAAAGTTCAAGTTTCCTAAATGATTCAAGAGCGCTGCCACAGACACAAAACATCTGTGGAATCCTTCAGTAGGCCGATCTGAAATCGGTTCAGCCGTCACGATTTTGAATGACTGTTCTAATTCAGGACTGAAGCCTTCATTAACGAACTTGTCAATAGCAGAAAATGTCAGTTCGTTATGACGGCCCACAGCTGCAGGGGAGATATCTGGGACGGCATTGTGCTATAGAGTTCTCGCTTCACCAGAGCTTTCCCACCCGCTTCTCCCTCCTCGTGACTACTTAATGGCTTACATTGTAACAGAGTATCGCTCGAGCAGCGAATCTAACTTCAAATATGATGATAACGATAATAATAACCAGTAGACTATAATATAAAGTGAGGGAAGATTTCAGATTGACGCTGTTCTTTTAATTGTAGAAAGGAGTTCCATTGAATCGCCAAGCAACGGATGGATAAAGAAGTCGTCTTCAACTAACATGGCGCGGAGTGAGCTCTTTGCACTTGTCAGCATCGGACCATGTCGATCTCTAAGCATAAAGCTAAGATGGTTGTGCGTGCGTGAGTGTCGGGGACAACGCAGTAAAACACTGCCAGCCATTGTAACTTCATTCTCTTGCCTGGAATGTGGTTTGGTAATGGTTTATCCATTCCGTCTTTAGACGCACACAACGTTTTTCAAGACAAATGAGGTATGCAGCACTTTACATGAACTTGCCGAAGACCGTCAAGCTGGCCCTCGTCAGGAGCTGATACAGACGAGAAATGCGAGCGCGCACACGCACACACACACACACACACACACACATCAGGAGCATGAGCCGCGTGCAGCGTGCAAGTACAGACAAGCGCGAGCTCGTCATTCACCAGCCCCTTGGAGGAAAGAAAATCCTAATGAGCCGGCACACATGTCTATGAGCAGAAAGGAAGACTGAAGTAAAGAGCAACCTAACATTTTGAATGAACCTTAAGAGTGCGCCGCATTAGATATTTTAAGTTTACAAGTTCTCTCTCTCTTTCTCTATCTCTCTCTCACAGACAAACACACACACACACACACACACACACACGCACACGCACGCACGCACACTACAGAAAGAGTGAGGGAGAGAGAAAGAAACGTACTTGCATTAAGCAAGTTAGAACAAGGTGTTTACAGGTCTGGAAAGAATCGGTACTAGGTTTGCTTGAATGATCATGTTCAGATACTGGCTGGGTTTTTTTTTAATTAAAAGAACGAGGCAATTTCACACTAAAGAGGAAAGGAGATCATGTAAGGTCCAATAATATGAGAATTGGGAGCAAACCCCCGAAGGCCAGCACTGAATAGATCACTGAACCGTTGTTCTCCGAAAAGAGATTTGAATCCATCCCCTTACGACCTTCAAAGTAAAACCTAAGAAGCCAGCTTGTTTCACCTACACTTCCCGCGCCACCCTTCTGGAAGATTGTTGGTCTCGAGTCTGGTCAGACGACTAGATGGGAGCTCTTTCTTCTCCCAATTTCTCACTGCTTTCTTCATGCCTGACTTCCAGCTTACAGCTAGCAATTCTTGCTGTCTTTGTGCTTCACCACGTTCTTGTGGCCATGGCGCCTGACTTACACAGTCTTAGTGCACACAATCTTAAGTCTTCCTTGAGCCTCATTTTATATATTTAAAAGACAACTTTAAAAACAATTTTATAATGTCTATTAAATTTTTCAAAATCATTTTAAAGCTTATTATAAAATTAATTCTTAAATTTATTATAAAATACATTTTTTAACTTATTATTAATTTATCATTTAAAAAATATAATAAACATAATAATCTTAAAATAATTTTACTTAAAGTTTTAATAATTGTGAAAGGTGCGGTGCCTTCTGGCTAGCGCACTAGACCGTAGACATGGTGAGCCGCTTACACTGGTTGCCCCTACGATCTTTATAGGCTAAGCAACTCTTTCTTTTTAAATAAGATCGACATCTTTGCTTCTGAAGTCAGTGTGTTCTAGCAGTCACATTGTTGCAGACATCCCCCACCCCCCTAACCCGCTCCCCTGCCTGTCTTCCCGCCTTGTCTTTCGATTCATCAGACCACGCGTGATCCTTCGAGGCTGGTGGCAGAACTGGCTCCCATCTCCCTAACATGCCATCGCTGCTGGCGGGGGGTCTGGTCACGTGGCTGAGCCTCTCGACCGGATACATGGCTCCCGGGTCACCACCTCATCTTCATCTTGACTGGAAGCTAGGGTGCAGGGATGAAGGCTTGGAGGGAGGGGACACGGGTGCAAGTTTCTGGTATTGTTTCTCACATTTACTTAAGATATTTCAAAGTTTTTCCTCTCTGTCGAAGAGATTTTGTATTATTCAAACTTCCTTCTTTAAAGAGCTGGCAATAACACAACGATGATAATGTCCTTTCATGTTATTCACAGGTTTGTGTTTGAGCAGCAATCACTATTTTCACTATGAGGAGGCCGTTTTGAACTCTTTACATGTTCGAATTTTTAAAATATAGTGAGAGTATTAGTTAAGTAATATAGTATTCTATCAACCATGATGAGATTTCGGCGCACTATTCATACATGTGATTGTATTGAAACAGTTTGGAATATTTCACCTATGATGAGGCCATTTTGTTCCGTTCAAAAACACGTTTTTTATCACCAGGTGATATTTCGACTGTGGCTAGCTCCGTCAGAGAGAGTGAAGACTGCTCATCACAGATGCAAAGGGGGTCGTGTAGGATTTTTACACGAATGTTTGTGCTCTTACTGCTGGTGATTAAGCTTTCGGCGAGGGACAAAAAAACACGTGACAGAGAAACGCCGCGAACTGGAGACGAACTCCACAGAATAAACATTCTTGTCACTCATCACCTATTTGTTGTCAGGGTTCAATTTCTCTCGAACTAACCTTCTCTTGAGGTTTTCTTGCAGTCCAGGAACACCTCGCCTGCAAGTTATAAGTAAGACAAAAGTCACGCAAGCTTCGACGCTGACGATAAGCTACAGGCATTTAAAGGATCGTAGGCCAGCGCTCCGTCACTTCTGACAGTTTTGAGTCCATCCTAACTACCAATGACTTCTCAACATGGTGTCCAAGGAAAACTATATGTTGGCCCAATATTGTTTGTTTGTTGGATTGTACAACGCGAGCAAAAACACACGAGACGTTTCTGGACTGGCATCTAGGCACAAAATGCTTCCACTTTGCTTCCGATGATGACAGTCGTAAAAATCCAAAATAAAAAAATCATGAAGATGTTCTAATAAAACCCGTAAAATTAAACAGTAAAATAAGAAAAGCTCAAAGGAGAAGCAGTCATATAATTCATTGCATCCCCTGAAGATACTCATTTTTGAAGTTCAGAGAACTGCATCGGGCCGAAGAGCATGAAAGAGGCACAAATAAAGAGTTAGCCCCCTTTTTCCGCTTTTGCAATAATTTTTGCGTATAATTATCATACGCATCTTACTAGCAGGCGATCCTATCCAATATTAGCTGCTCTCCCTTCAGTCCACAAGGCCTGCTTTTCCGCGCTTTGGTTCGGTCTGTGTGCTCACGACATTTTTATTTCGTGTTCAAAATTAGTGTTTTTATGATAATAGGTGCGCGCAATATCTGAGGCTCATTCGTTTTTCTTGTCAGAAGAAGACGAACTATTAACATCGTTAAGACGAGTTATTAATATTTTTGTGTCAAGACAAAGAGATTTTGTTTCCAAAGTCTTGTGTGATTTCTCACCAACTGGCACGTCAATAGAAAAAGAGGTCGTCGGTTGCTTTAACAGGGAGAACAAACTGGTTACCTCTCTTGTTACCAAAGAAAATAGTTCTACAGAAAAAAAAACCTTAGGCTTAATTGCCTGACGATGGAAACCGCGTGAACAGGAGAAAAACCGGATTTGCCGTGAAAGTGTTTGTTTCAACAAAGCAGTGCAGAAATAAGGTGCTTCTTGCAAATATGTCCAGCCTTTAATGAGAAACGTAGAATAATTTGGTCAATGGTTCAAAATATTATGGTCAATAATTTTCAGGTTCCTGGTACTACCAAAAATATTATAGTCTATAGGTCTTCTGGTTTCCAGTACTACCAAAATAGTATGACCCAATGGTCTTCGGATCTCGGTAGTGCTTTAATATTCTAGACTAATTTTTTTTTTATATCTCAGTACTACTATAATATTCTGTCTAATCGAATGTCTTGTGGGTCTCAGTAGTGCTAGAATGTTCTGGTCAAACAGTTTTCGGGTTTCGATGGTACTCCTACGTCTGTTTGGGTGGCCGAATTTTAAGACTAGCTTGCGGAAGATGTTCACAAGATGCTTTCTCTCTCTCTAGCCTCATGAAAGGTAAAGCATGCTTCCGTTAAAATATTTTGTCAGCAGATACTGGCAAAAACAACAAACTGAAATGAGTGTTAACTATACAGTTACAGAGTTGTCCTAGCGACGATACTGGTTTGTGATTTTTGGCATGGTCCTGGGAGAGAAAGCGAAGGCCGTGACCCCTCATTAACGCCTCTAATGCATCCTGTCCATTTTATGGTGTTTACCACCGCTGTTTCTCTCTGTGCACTTTTTTGCTTTTATTTTCTTTAAGGAATAAACTGTTTAGAAAGAAAGAACCTGGCCTGATGATTTTCTGAATCAACACCACAAGTTACAGTCAGTCTCTTTATGAGAGTCCAGCATTGCCCACCTGACAATTAGACACTGTTTCATTGTTCCACGCCTTTCGCTTTTCTCGTCATTCAATGCCACGGCTAAAGCACACCCAAAATTTCTTCTAATTCTGACCAAACATCTTGTTTTTAATGTAGTTTTCTCATTCACTGCTTGGCTTAGCTCACGCATCATCTTACACACATTAGCAACGGATGAATGATAAATGATAGTATGGAAACGCATATGCGTGTTTTGTCTGTTATCCCCACATACAGACAGACAGACAGACCGAGATAGATAGATAGATAGATAGATAGATAGATAGATAGATAGATAGATAGATAGATAGATAGATAGATAGATAGATAGATAGATAGATAGATAGATAGATAGATAGATAGATAGATAGATCACGGTGTCCTATTCTCACAGTAAGAGTGACAAACACTTACACGTCGTGCCACTGATCTAACCCCTAGTTCATTTCCCCAACTTAATTCTGGCTTCGTAAACCTCTGCTTTGGAAAAAATAAACCCAGTCTTATCCTTACCCTGAATCGATCGCTTGCTCAGAGAGTATTGAGGCGTACTCATGTTGGACTTCCGGGCTTAGCCACGCTTTTATGGCTATCTGGATCGCTAAACAGATAAGTGCGCTGCGTGTAGAGTGGGGCAGACCTGGTCTGGTGGTGTCGGGGTGAGTTCTTTTAGACGCAAAAAAATAAAAAAAAAATAAAGTGAAGCTAGGCTTTTACTAGTTTACTAGCTTTCCTTAGCTAGATTGTGACATCAAAACTGTTACTACTTCAGGTGACATGATGTTATTATTCGGTCTCACAGCCCTCGCACCTGTAAAATCTGCTTCTGAAGTCCGGCGGCTGACGATGATGGGGTGACCAGTTGGTGTGTCACGGGACACCACGTTTACAGCTCTCCGGTCGTGGATCTCCAACAAAGCGATCAGAGAGGCAAACAAAGGTAAAAGCTGAAATGGATTTTCTTCTGCGTTTAGCGACCCATGGCAACGGAATATACTTTGCGTAAACTTTATAAGAAGTCGATTAATCTAGAGCTATGCAAAAAGAACATATCGGACCAGAGAGCGCTCTTTGATCGGACACTGGCTAAAAGACTTTGCTGAGAAGGGATTTTCTGATGATGTGGGAAGTACGAAGGTAAAGGTAGTCGTCTAACCTTTCGGTCGTTGGCGAGTGAGATTTTAGGTTTTGGAGACCGCTGATAATTTCCGGCCGACCCTTTTGTGAGAATAGTGTGCGTCTCATTTCCCCTTCCTGACTTTCATCAGGCCCAGTCTCCTAACTATATTTCTTGTCCTAACCTTCATCAGGCCCACTCCCACAATATTTCTTGTCCTAACCTTCAACAAGCACGGGTACCCATTCAACAACTGGGTCAACTGCGGGAAGAACTCAGCGCCAGCTAATGTGAGCCTTCGGCCTTCATCGCAAGCGCTCTAACCAATCGGCTACCCGACTGGTGAATGACGTTTTTTGAAATGTGGAAGAAACGATTGTAAAAAGAAAGGGGAGAAAAATAGAAAAAAAACTGACATAACACAGGCTAACACAAGAAGTGAGCATTTATGTTCGAACTGTTTACTTCTATGAATGATACGGTCTTGTCTCACCTGGATGTGTTTCACAAACTATTGTTCCTCAGGTGTTCGTCTACGGAAATGCCTCGGCGACATGGGGAGCTGTCTACAGCTGTAAACAACAGTTTTCTCCACCTGACGCTTCGTTTCTCTCCCTGTAAACGCCGCCTGTTCAAGTGTATCCGGAAAACCTGTTTAACTTGTAAACTAGACGTGGACTGACCACCTGCTCAGCATCCAGTATGTAAGCTACATGAGGGCTGAGTACCTGTTTAACGTGTAGTGTATAACGTACACGTGTTCTCATCGCATGTTCATGTAGTGTATAAAGTATCCTAGTACATGGGTATTGACCACTTGATCAACCCCTAACCTCATTCACGCTGAAAACACAATGACCTCTTTGTTTTGAGACCATTATTATTCTGATGTTTTATATTTTAAGCGCCTTAGGTCTGGAAAAGGCGCCAAACAAATGTGATATTTATTATTGTTATTACTGACCTATTGATCAACATCTAGCGTGTAGTAAATGTGTACTGACCACTTACCATCTGGCGTATAGTACATGTGTACTAATCATCAGCAAAAAGGTGTTGATCGGAGACAGAGATTCTGTGATCTTACCCAAAACCTCAGAGAGCGGCAAGAGGATTTAAAGATGCCCGCTTTTCAGATTGGAATTGAACCACACCTGAGGTGTTCATGTTCCGCCGGTTGCTACCTACATCCCAACATGTCTTCACTAAACCTCCCTCCTGGTCCGGAAGAACTGTGTGTGATAATTAATTAATACATGTTTGCTGGTTCTGCGTGTTTCTCGTATTGCCGTGACTGGCGAAGGCTTCATGAAATACTCTTTCTTTGTGAAGCTCATGAAAGAGAGTTTCAATCATTTGCTGATTAAAACTTGCTGGAGGGATTTTCGCTTTTTTACGCTGTCTTTGAGGCAATACGTGGTAAATGAAAGAAACTCTCAGCAAAAGAAATGATCGATGAAGCGAAAAGAAAAATCTAGAAGAGAGAGAACACAACAGCATAAATGGGGAAAAAAACCCTGCAAATCAAACTGGGCCAGGGGGGAATAACTGGGGGTTAAATGGGAAATAACTTGCATAAGAAACGAGTCTTCACCGCTGGACAGTCACAGCTGGATGTAAGCCAATCATCGAGGACAGCTCATGGCTGCTTCATAACTTTGTTTTGCAACAGTTCGTGGCCTGGAGTCGAGGGCTTAGGCTCTGAATTATTATAGTCGTACTGCACTGTCAGGCTGGACTGTCTGACACACCAATATACACCCGCTCACCAATATGTCAGGTGGTCTGACGGACCTTCATCCGTTTACAGAAATGACTGACGATACACAACAGATCGCAGCCACTTATCATGGGGGGAAATGTAGCCATACATCGCTGAGTGTCTTCCGGGTTCCAGCCATTTATTTATTACAGGAAGACGAGGTCTAAAAGAAATAGCTGTGTGCCAGGGACTTACAGAGATAGCCAGAGATGTGAGCGTTAGATAGCCCTACCATAAAAGCCACGGAAACTAAGATTTGTGATAAAGTGGAGGAAAGTAAAAGCAGCAGAAGAATAATGAAGGACGCTCTGATCAAAGCCATTTGTGGGACTTTCTCTTACCATTCAAAGTAGATTTTAAGTTACTAGCAAATAGCAGTCGGTAAAACTTTGTCATGCAGCTGATGACAACCCATTCCTTTGACAATAAAAAGCAAACAAATAAAAACATCCCCAGAATAATCGTTTAAGTCAAATGATTGCGGTTTGTCTGCAAACACAGACTATAAATGTCAGCATGGACTGGTGTTCTCTCTGAGATTTTTCTTTTACCGTCTCACTCAAATTTTATTTACGATGATTGAAAAAAATCGTCCTTAGTGTCTTCCTTATTGATACTGTTTGAAAAGTTATAAATTCAAGTTAAAATCTCGAGATAATATGGGGAAAAATAGTTACCGGTATGGACTGGGCAACAGACTGCCTACATTACATTCGTCAACATAATCAACACAGTCGTCTGTGACATCGATATCCGTGTCATTGTCCTGTGTTGTCGGAGAATGTGTCTTTGACTACTACAGTCTTGCTTTCAAGAATACCCGGGGCTTTTGTTTAACTCGTTATCGTCACTGGGGTATAGGTAACCACCGCACGCTCAGTGAGAATTGCGGGTACAATCGTGTTACGTATACAACTAATCAATAATGTAGAGCAGCATCTGCTAGTAACTGAGGGAAAACAAGTTTATATACAAATGCACTTGACTGAATACACATAGACACATGTGCACATACATAATATAAGGATATATTTGTGTATATATAAAAAACGCGTGTGCGGGTGGTATTGTGATAGTCTACCTTGTCATCATATCATCATCACATAGTCTTTGTTTACACTACAGGTAAAGTCTTTAAAAAAAAGTACTTACCTTGCAGATGTCGCTTTCCCACTGTTCTTCCACAGTCTACACGCGTCCAGAGGATGAGCAGACGATAATCCATGAGTCATTAAGTTCTGTCACAATCGTCACTCACATCCAGCAACAAGACTGACCTCGAATCCTGCGCCGTAACGGCCCAGTCCTGGAGAAGACAAGGAAGAAGTGCAGCTGACTCCATTCAGCAGAGGACACGACACGCATCGTCTGTTTTCTCTACTACCCAGACTTTTTTGTTTGTTTGTTTGTTTGTTTACATCGCCATGGCTTGCCACCCGTCTGGGTGGAATACCTGCATAATCCTCCCCTCCGATATACCCCGTCCTCATCAACGGCCTGGTTTACTTCTGTCTTCCATGACGCGACCAGACAAAAGGGAAGACAAATCAAACGTCGGGCACCTCGTCACGTGTGTACACCCGTAGATCCATGGGTTGTGGCGGCGAGCAGGCGACTCGCGCGACTGGTGGGTCCCACCGTGCCTGCCCTGCCTGCCCTGCCCGCTTCTAATACTTCTAAGCCCCGGCGCGGTTTATCTGTCCAGCAGCTTCAAAGCGCACGCCGCCGAGAGTGTGGGTGAGGGAGGGTATGGGGGAGAAGAGATGCGCACGCGTGCTGCGGCTACGCACGTGGTGCACGTGCAAAGGGTGCCGCTTGCACAGACCGCCGCACTTCAGGTGGACTGCGGCAGGACTTGTGATGTACCAGCTTCGCGCCACGGTGCAGACTTGGTGAAGGTAACCGTGCACGGCGATCGGTAAACGGATTTATGATTTACGAAGCCTTCAGGTCTACGATATAAATCTCTTTATTTGTAGGAAGCCTTCTCCTGCTACCGGAGGAGTACCAGATTAACCCCCACACATACACGAAGGTGCACAACGTGTTTACTATTTATTATTCTCATGTGTTTGTTATTTAAGTAATCGCTTACGTAGAAAATTGTTCTAGTAAGGTGACCACTCACTATAAATTATTGCTTTTAGTGCCACCCCCGTCTGTTTTACAGATAAATTAAGTTGGGTATTAAACATATAGGTGCACGAGCACACCCCTAAGCAGACATCAAATGCATCCTACGATCATTCACATTGAGACACAATCTCTCACACAATCTCTCACACGAATACCTCATGCACACCTAAGGTGGCGAAAACTTTGGACAGAAGATTATCGGACCCGAAATCTCACCCCACGACACACCTGGTAATGACAGGCGCTTTAGCTCTGCACCACCAACCGAAACTTTGTATGAGAACAGCTAATAAGGCTAGGGCAAGAGTAAACAAGGGAAAAGAGAATAGAAAGAAAAAAATTCTTTGGGATTGGAGGGGTTTGAGATGCACGATATGGGGTGGTAAAGTATGCGTTGTTGTATTTAGAGTACTTGGATGAAAGTGAAGATGGAAAAAAGAGAACACACACATGCGCATGCGCGCGCACAGAGAGAGAGAGAGAAACGAGGATTATTATGGTAGTGGTGGGGGATGAAAGTCCTGTCGTTTACACTGGCTGCGAGGTACATTAGGTGTATAAAATGCACCCCGGGTGCTCAGATTCACACTGACGCGGCAGCCTGAGGCAATGCTGGCTCCTGGCGGCGGTGATGCAAGCGAGCGCAGCTGGGGGCGGCGATGAGCGGTGCGTGCGGGCAGAGTCGTCACGTGCACCTCAGCTCCTCAGCACCTGGCCTGATCACAGCCGTGAAATCGCGCGATCGGTTTACTTGGCGAGAAACTCGTAAAGCTCGCCAGCGCTCCTTCCTTATTCATGCGCCACTACAGGCTTTCTTGTAGCGCGGGGCGGCTGTGGGAGCAGGTACTGTTTACCTGTGAGAGGGATGGGGAGATTTGGGGGGATAAGGGTGGGCAGAGAAAGATTCAGGGGGTACAAGGAGATACACACAGAAGATCGATCAAGAGAGACAGTAAAACATAATTAGAAGGCCAGTAATAAAAAGAAAACTAAAGAAGTTATTCCAAGTTTATTGCTTATGGTTGACTTTGAAAAGGCTTTCGACAGTGTGGCCTGGGTGTTCATTGAAAAAGCACTCAAGTTTTGTCCTTTTCCTATAACAGTCATAAGCTGGGTACAAACTCTATATAATGATGCATCCTCCTGTGTGCTTTGTATATGGCCAGTACTCCAACTGGTTTAGTTTACAAAGATGATGCCGACAGGACAATCCATGCTCGCCTAACTTGCATTTAATATGTGCTGAAATAATGTCGTTAATGCTTAGAAATAACAAAAAGATTAAAGGGATCGATATAATAGGAAAGGAGATCCTCCTATCCCTATTTGCAAATGACACAACTATGTTCCTAGATGGAAAAGAAAAATCTTTTGAGGAAGCCACATTTATTACTGATACTTTCTCTGCAATATCTGGTTTAAAAATCAACAATGACAAAACACAAGCAGATAGAGAGTAGAAAAAAACTCTCAAATAAGATATATGAGGGATAGAAATTTCAGTGGGATCCCGGTATTTTTAGAATCCTTGGAATATTATTCTCCAGAGCAGTAGATAACATATGGAAATTGAATTATGAGAGGGGCTCTTGAACAAGTAAAAAAAAATAACATGATGCTGGGAGATTAAGTCTATAGTCTATCACCATATTGAAAGATTACTGTGATTAAAACTCTTATTATATTCATGTTAACATACTATTTTAATTATTTCTCTTCCAGATCCTCCTCTTGACTTTCTCAGGCCTTTAGAGAAAGAATTGTTTTTCTTTCTCTGGAGAGGAAAACAACAGAATCAAGAAATCAGTAGTCTGTAAACCCTATGAGGAAGAAGGGCTTAAAATGTGTGACATGTCTATAGGTCTTCTGGTTTCCAGTACTACCAAAATAGTATGACCCAATGGTCTTCGGATCTCGGTAGTGCTTTAATATTCTAGACTAATTTTTTTTTTATATCTCAGTACTACTATAATATTCTGTCTAATCGAATGTCTTGTGGGTCTCAGTAGTGCTAGAATGTTCTGGTCAAACAGTTTTCGGGTTTCGATGGTACTCCTACGTCTGTTTGGGTGGCCGAATTTTAAGACTAGCTTGCGGAAGATGTTCACAAGATGCTTTCTCTCTCTCTAGCCTCATGAAAGGTAAAGCATGCTTCCGTTAAAATATTTTGTCAGCAGATACTGGCAAAAACAACAAACTGAAATGAGTGTTAACTATACAGTTACAGAGTTGTCCTAGCGACGATACTGGTTTGTGATTTTTGGCATGGTCCTGGGAGAGAAAGCGAAGGCCGTGACCCCTCATTAACGCCTCTAATGCATCCTGTCCATTTTATGGTGTTTACCACCGCTGTTTCTCTCTGTGCACTTTTTTGCTTTTATTTTCTTTAAGGAATAAACTGTTTAGAAAGAAAGAACCTGGCCTGATGATTTTCTGAATCAACACCACAAGTTACAGTCAGTCTCTTTATGAGAGTCCAGCATTGCCCACCTGACAATTAGACACTGTTTCATTGTTCCACGCCTTTCGCTTTTCTCGTCATTCAATGCCACGGCTAAAGCACACCCAAAATTTCTTCTAATTCTGACCAAACATCTTGTTTTTAATGTAGTTTTCTCATTCACTGCTTGGCTTAGCTCACGCATCATCTTACACACATTAGCAACGGATGAATGATAAATGATAGTATGGAAACGCATATGCGTGTTTTGTCTGTTATCCCCACATACAGACAGACAGACAGACCGAGATAGATAGATAGATAGATAGATAGATAGATAGATAGATAGATAGATAGATAGATAGATAGATAGATAGATAGATAGATAGATAGATAGATAGATAGATAGATAGATAGATAGATCACGGTGTCCTATTCTCACAGTAAGAGTGACAAACACTTACACGTCGTGCCACTGATCTAACCCCTAGTTCATTTCCCCAACTTAATTCTGGCTTCGTAAACCTCTGCTTTGGAAAAAATAAACCCAGTCTTATCCTTACCCTGAATCGATCGCTTGCTCAGAGAGTATTGAGGCGTACTCATGTTGGACTTCCGGGCTTAGCCACGCTTTTATGGCTATCTGGATCGCTAAACAGATAAGTGCGCTGCGTGTAGAGTGGGGCAGACCTGGTCTGGTGGTGTCGGGGTGAGTTCTTTTAGACGCAAAAAAATAAAAAAAAAATAAAGTGAAGCTAGGCTTTTACTAGTTTACTAGCTTTCCTTAGCTAGATTGTGACATCAAAACTGTTACTACTTCAGGTGACATGATGTTATTATTCGGTCTCACAGCCCTCGCACCTGTAAAATCTGCTTCTGAAGTCCGGCGGCTGACGATGATGGGGTGACCAGTTGGTGTGTCACGGGACACCACGTTTACAGCTCTCCGGTCGTGGATCTCCAACAAAGCGATCAGAGAGGCAAACAAAGGTAAAAGCTGAAATGGATTTTCTTCTGCGTTTAGCGACCCATGGCAACGGAATATACTTTGCGTAAACTTTATAAGAAGTCGATTAATCTAGAGCTATGCAAAAAGAACATATCGGACCAGAGAGCGCTCTTTGATCGGACACTGGCTAAAAGACTTTGCTGAGAAGGGATTTTCTGATGATGTGGGAAGTACGAAGGTAAAGGTAGTCGTCTAACCTTTCGGTCGTTGGCGAGTGAGATTTTAGGTTTTGGAGACCGCTGATAATTTCCGGCCGACCCTTTTGTGAGAATAGTGTGCGTCTCATTTCCCCTTCCTGACTTTCATCAGGCCCAGTCTCCTAACTATATTTCTTGTCCTAACCTTCATCAGGCCCACTCCCACAATATTTCTTGTCCTAACCTTCAACAAGCACGGGTACCCATTCAACAACTGGGTCAACTGCGGGAAGAACTCAGCGCCAGCTAATGTGAGCCTTCGGCCTTCATCGCAAGCGCTCTAACCAATCGGCTACCCGACTGGTGAATGACGTTTTTTGAAATGTGGAAGAAACGATTGTAAAAAGAAAGGGGAGAAAAATAGAAAAAAAACTGACATAACACAGGCTAACACAAGAAGTGAGCATTTATGTTCGAACTGTTTACTTCTATGAATGATACGGTCTTGTCTCACCTGGATGTGTTTCACAAACTATTGTTCCTCAGGTGTTCGTCTACGGAAATGCCTCGGCGACATGGGGAGCTGTCTACAGCTGTAAACAACAGTTTTCTCCACCTGACGCTTCGTTTCTCTCCCTGTAAACGCCGCCTGTTCAAGTGTATCCGGAAAACCTGTTTAACTTGTAAACTAGACGTGGACTGACCACCTGCTCAGCATCCAGTATGTAAGCTACATGAGGGCTGAGTACCTGTTTAACGTGTAGTGTATAACGTACACGTGTTCTCATCGCATGTTCATGTAGTGTATAAAGTATCCTAGTACATGGGTATTGACCACTTGATCAACCCCTAACCTCATTCACGCTGAAAACACAATGACCTCTTTGTTTTGAGACCATTATTATTCTGATGTTTTATATTTTAAGCGCCTTAGGTCTGGAAAAGGCGCCAAACAAATGTGATATTTATTATTGTTATTACTGACCTATTGATCAACATCTAGCGTGTAGTAAATGTGTACTGACCACTTACCATCTGGCGTATAGTACATGTGTACTAATCATCAGCAAAAAGGTGTTGATCGGAGACAGAGATTCTGTGATCTTACCCAAAACCTCAGAGAGCGGCAAGAGGATTTAAAGATGCCCGCTTTTCAGATTGGAATTGAACCACACCTGAGGTGTTCATGTTCCGCCGGTTGCTACCTACATCCCAACATGTCTTCACTAAACCTCCCTCCTGGTCCGGAAGAACTGTGTGTGATAATTAATTAATACATGTTTGCTGGTTCTGCGTGTTTCTCGTATTGCCGTGACTGGCGAAGGCTTCATGAAATACTCTTTCTTTGTGAAGCTCATGAAAGAGAGTTTCAATCATTTGCTGATTAAAACTTGCTGGAGGGATTTTCGCTTTTTTACGCTGTCTTTGAGGCAATACGTGGTAAATGAAAGAAACTCTCAGCAAAAGAAATGATCGATGAAGCGAAAAGAAAAATCTAGAAGAGAGAGAACACAACAGCATAAATGGGGAAAAAAACCCTGCAAATCAAACTGGGCCAGGGGGGAATAACTGGGGGTTAAATGGGAAATAACTTGCATAAGAAACGAGTCTTCACCGCTGGACAGTCACAGCTGGATGTAAGCCAATCATCGAGGACAGCTCATGGCTGCTTCATAACTTTGTTTTGCAACAGTTCGTGGCCTGGAGTCGAGGGCTTAGGCTCTGAATTATTATAGTCGTACTGCACTGTCAGGCTGGACTGTCTGACACACCAATATACACCCGCTCACCAATATGTCAGGTGGTCTGACGGACCTTCATCCGTTTACAGAAATGACTGACGATACACAACAGATCGCAGCCACTTATCATGGGGGGAAATGTAGCCATACATCGCTGAGTGTCTTCCGGGTTCCAGCCATTTATTTATTACAGGAAGACGAGGTCTAAAAGAAATAGCTGTGTGCCAGGGACTTACAGAGATAGCCAGAGATGTGAGCGTTAGATAGCCCTACCATAAAAGCCACGGAAACTAAGATTTGTGATAAAGTGGAGGAAAGTAAAAGCAGCAGAAGAATAATGAAGGACGCTCTGATCAAAGCCATTTGTGGGACTTTCTCTTACCATTCAAAGTAGATTTTAAGTTACTAGCAAATAGCAGTCGGTAAAACTTTGTCATGCAGCTGATGACAACCCATTCCTTTGACAATAAAAAGCAAACAAATAAAAACATCCCCAGAATAATCGTTTAAGTCAAATGATTGCGGTTTGTCTGCAAACACAGACTATAAATGTCAGCATGGACTGGTGTTCTCTCTGAGATTTTTCTTTTACCGTCTCACTCAAATTTTATTTACGATGATTGAAAAAAATCGTCCTTAGTGTCTTCCTTATTGATACTGTTTGAAAAGTTATAAATTCAAGTTAAAATCTCGAGATAATATGGGGAAAAATAGTTACCGGTATGGACTGGGCAACAGACTGCCTACATTACATTCGTCAACATAATCAACACAGTCGTCTGTGACATCGATATCCGTGTCATTGTCCTGTGTTGTCGGAGAATGTGTCTTTGACTACTACAGTCTTGCTTTCAAGAATACCCGGGGCTTTTGTTTAACTCGTTATCGTCACTGGGGTATAGGTAACCACCGCACGCTCAGTGAGAATTGCGGGTACAATCGTGTTACGTATACAACTAATCAATAATGTAGAGCAGCATCTGCTAGTAACTGAGGGAAAACAAGTTTATATACAAATGCACTTGACTGAATACACATAGACACATGTGCACATACATAATATAAGGATATATTTGTGTATATATAAAAAACGCGTGTGCGGGTGGTATTGTGATAGTCTACCTTGTCATCATATCATCATCACATAGTCTTTGTTTACACTACAGGTAAAGTCTTTAAAAAAAAGTACTTACCTTGCAGATGTCGCTTTCCCACTGTTCTTCCACAGTCTACACGCGTCCAGAGGATGAGCAGACGATAATCCATGAGTCATTAAGTTCTGTCACAATCGTCACTCACATCCAGCAACAAGACTGACCTCGAATCCTGCGCCGTAACGGCCCAGTCCTGGAGAAGACAAGGAAGAAGTGCAGCTGACTCCATTCAGCAGAGGACACGACACGCATCGTCTGTTTTCTCTACTACCCAGACTTTTTTGTTTGTTTGTTTGTTTGTTTACATCGCCATGGCTTGCCACCCGTCTGGGTGGAATACCTGCATAATCCTCCCCTCCGATATACCCCGTCCTCATCAACGGCCTGGTTTACTTCTGTCTTCCATGACGCGACCAGACAAAAGGGAAGACAAATCAAACGTCGGGCACCTCGTCACGTGTGTACACCCGTAGATCCATGGGTTGTGGCGGCGAGCAGGCGACTCGCGCGACTGGTGGGTCCCACCGTGCCTGCCCTGCCTGCCCTGCCCGCTTCTAATACTTCTAAGCCCCGGCGCGGTTTATCTGTCCAGCAGCTTCAAAGCGCACGCCGCCGAGAGTGTGGGTGAGGGAGGGTATGGGGGAGAAGAGATGCGCACGCGTGCTGCGGCTACGCACGTGGTGCACGTGCAAAGGGTGCCGCTTGCACAGACCGCCGCACTTCAGGTGGACTGCGGCAGGACTTGTGATGTACCAGCTTCGCGCCACGGTGCAGACTTGGTGAAGGTAACCGTGCACGGCGATCGGTAAACGGATTTATGATTTACGAAGCCTTCAGGTCTACGATATAAATCTCTTTATTTGTAGGAAGCCTTCTCCTGCTACCGGAGGAGTACCAGATTAACCCCCACACATACACGAAGGTGCACAACGTGTTTACTATTTATTATTCTCATGTGTTTGTTATTTAAGTAATCGCTTACGTAGAAAATTGTTCTAGTAAGGTGACCACTCACTATAAATTATTGCTTTTAGTGCCACCCCCGTCTGTTTTACAGATAAATTAAGTTGGGTATTAAACATATAGGTGCACGAGCACACCCCTAAGCAGACATCAAATGCATCCTACGATCATTCACATTGAGACACAATCTCTCACACAATCTCTCACACGAATACCTCATGCACACCTAAGGTGGCGAAAACTTTGGACAGAAGATTATCGGACCCGAAATCTCACCCCACGACACACCTGGTAATGACAGGCGCTTTAGCTCTGCACCACCAACCGAAACTTTGTATGAGAACAGCTAATAAGGCTAGGGCAAGAGTAAACAAGGGAAAAGAGAATAGAAAGAAAAAAATTCTTTGGGATTGGAGGGGTTTGAGATGCACGATATGGGGTGGTAAAGTATGCGTTGTTGTATTTAGAGTACTTGGATGAAAGTGAAGATGGAAAAAAGAGAACACACACATGCGCATGCGCGCGCACAGAGAGAGAGAGAGAAACGAGGATTATTATGGTAGTGGTGGGGGATGAAAGTCCTGTCGTTTACACTGGCTGCGAGGTACATTAGGTGTATAAAATGCACCCCGGGTGCTCAGATTCACACTGACGCGGCAGCCTGAGGCAATGCTGGCTCCTGGCGGCGGTGATGCAAGCGAGCGCAGCTGGGGGCGGCGATGAGCGGTGCGTGCGGGCAGAGTCGTCACGTGCACCTCAGCTCCTCAGCACCTGGCCTGATCACAGCCGTGAAATCGCGCGATCGGTTTACTTGGCGAGAAACTCGTAAAGCTCGCCAGCGCTCCTTCCTTATTCATGCGCCACTACAGGCTTTCTTGTAGCGCGGGGCGGCTGTGGGAGCAGGTACTGTTTACCTGTGAGAGGGATGGGGAGATTTGGGGGGATAAGGGTGGGCAGAGAAAGATTCAGGGGGTACAAGGAGATACACACAGAAGATCGATCAAGAGAGACAGTAAAACATAATTAGAAGGCCAGTAATAAAAAGAAAACTAAAGAAGTTATTCCAAGTTTATTGCTTATGGTTGACTTTGAAAAGGCTTTCGACAGTGTGGCCTGGGTGTTCATTGAAAAAGCACTCAAGTTTTGTCCTTTTCCTATAACAGTCATAAGCTGGGTACAAACTCTATATAATGATGCATCCTCCTGTGTGCTTTGTATATGGCCAGTACTCCAACTGGTTTAGTTTACAAAGATGATGCCGACAGGACAATCCATGCTCGCCTAACTTGCATTTAATATGTGCTGAAATAATGTCGTTAATGCTTAGAAATAACAAAAAGATTAAAGGGATCGATATAATAGGAAAGGAGATCCTCCTATCCCTATTTGCAAATGACACAACTATGTTCCTAGATGGAAAAGAAAAATCTTTTGAGGAAGCCACATTTATTACTGATACTTTCTCTGCAATATCTGGTTTAAAAATCAACAATGACAAAACACAAGCAGATAGAGAGTAGAAAAAAACTCTCAAATAAGATATATGAGGGATAGAAATTTCAGTGGGATCCCGGTATTTTTAGAATCCTTGGAATATTATTCTCCAGAGCAGTAGATAACATATGGAAATTGAATTATGAGAGGGGCTCTTGAACAAGTAAAAAAAAATAACATGATGCTGGGAGATTAAGTCTATAGTCTATCACCATATTGAAAGATTACTGTGATTAAAACTCTTATTATATTCATGTTAACATACTATTTTAATTATTTCTCTTCCAGATCCTCCTCTTGACTTTCTCAGGCCTTTAGAGAAAGAATTGTTTTTCTTTCTCTGGAGAGGAAAACAACAGAATCAAGAAATCAGTAGTCTGTAAACCCTATGAGGAAGAAGGGCTTAAAATGTGTGACATTTTCTCCTTCTTATCTGCAATGAAACTTAGCTGGTTAAAAAGAATCAAGCAAGACAACACCACAGCAAAGATTCTCCTAAGTATTTTATCCTATACTCAAAAACATCAGAAAGTCTGGCGCCGAGTATGTCAATCTTATTATGCAAAGAGTTCAGAATCCCTTTGGAAAGATGTGGCTAAGCATTATAAAAAATTATCTAATAAGTGTCTTTCAGAAACTTCTTAAGAATTTATGAGTGACTATATATACACTACAATAGGAATATAACTAGAGATGGGAGGGTTATATCAAAGAAAGGGTTAATGAGAACATTATTCAGGTAAAAGACCTGGTGAGTGAAACAGGAGACCTTATATCTTATCAAGAATTTCAAAGAAAACATCCAACAATGAAGGGAACAAACTTTCTACCATATGAGGGCATAATACATGCCATCAGACAATATCAAAATAAATTAGAATATTTACTGACTAGAAAAGAACACACTCCTAATGGTAGGGTATGATTACTCACTGGCAAAGGCAACCAAGCTGTGAAAATAATACTCTTACACAACTTAGCCCAACCCACAGCAGTTTCTAAGTGGAATCTTAAATTTAATTATCTAGATTGGAAAACAGTTTTTATGTTGCCCTACAAAAGTACTCTTGACACCCAGTTAAGATGATTCCAAACAAGAAAATTGCACATTATTCTCAAGAACACTCTCCAGAATCCCCCCGAAGGATCATTACCTTGTCGCGGTCGGGGGGCTTGTGTGTATCGATGACCCTAAGAGCTATACCGGGCAGGGCCACCCAAGCCGGGCAGGTCAAAGGGTAGATGCCAGACAAAACATGATCCCTGGTCCTCCAGGTTGGGGGTTGGGCACAGGGCTAACAACCCTGTCCCGTAAAAAGCAATACCGTTACGGAAACAGCGACAAAGAAAGACACCACTATTGTGTGCGATGGGCTCCCAGAGGTATCGCAAGATCCTTGTATGACTGCTAGTAGTGAAAACCGAAAGGAAGCTACTAGCACGAAGATGGAAGTCTTAAGCGCCAAATGCAAGACCAGAATAGGTTTCTGGAATGTGCGTACCATGTACGAAACTGGTAAATTGGCACAAATTACGGCCGAGATGAGACGTTACAACTTACACATCCTAGGAGTAAGCGAAAGCAGATGGACAGGTTCCGGAAGAATAAAGACCCAGACCGGAGAGACAGTGCTGTACTCTGGCAGAGAAGACAACCAACACCATCATCCTGAGGAAAGGAACAGAGAAATGCCTGATAGAGTGGAAACCGATCAACAGCAGACTGATTACAGCCAAAGTGAAAGGGAGACATGGCAACATGACCTTGATTTAGTGCTACGCACCAACCAACGATAGCGATGATGAGGCGAAGGACACCTTTTACGACCAATTACAAGCAGAAGTAAGTGCAGCACCCCGCCATGACCTGTTAATTATGATGGGCGACATGAATGCTAAAGTTGGGAACGACAACACCCACGTAGAGAGAGTCATGGGCAGACATGGTTGTGGCTGCATGAATAACAACGGAGAGAGACTAATGGAGCTATGCACTATGTACAACCTGGTGATTGGAGGAACATTATTCCCTCACCGTAACGTCCACAAGCTAACATGGTGCTCACCCAATGGTAGGGATAGCAACCAGATCGACCACCTAATGATCAACGGCATCTGGAGACGTTCCCTACTCGACGTCAGGGTGAGAAGAGGAGGAGATGCTGGGAGTGACCATCACCTTGTTGTAGCAAACATTAAAATGAAACTGCGAAGTACAGGACGCAAGTCAGCAGCACACAGACGCTTTGATGTGGAAAGATTGCAGGACCCCAAACTAAAAAATGCCTTCATCCTTCAAGTGAAAAACAGATTTCAGGCACTTGCAGACATGACAGACACCTGCGAGGTAGATACAGATAGAATAAACCAGAGATGGGACCTTGTAAGAACAGTGTACCAAAAAAGCAGCGAGACTAGTCTTGGACTAAAAGAAACTAAGAAGAAAGAGTGGATAACACCAGAGACGTGGAAAGCAATACAGGAAAGAAGAGACATCAAGAAAAAGGTGGCTAGCACCAGATCTGAAAGACTGCAAGAGAAGTTCAAACTACAGTACAGAGAAATGAACCAGAAAGTGAAGCGCTCGGCGAGAACAGACAAGCGTGCCTACTTGAACAATCTGGCAAGTGAGATCGAAGAAGCAGCAAAAAAAGGAGAACAAGGAAAACTGTACAAGATCACCAAAGTGATTAGCGGCAAGTTCCACAGCACCAACGATGCCCCAGTCAAGGACAAGGAAGGGAAGCTACTAACGACAGAGAGAGAACAAGAAGCCCGCTGGGCCGAACACTTCAAAGAGGTTCTGAACAGACCACCACCTTCCGAAGAAGCCGGCATACAAGAAGCCACTGAGGACCTAGACGTCAACATCGCCCCACCAGAGAAGCAGGAAATCATCACAGCAATCAAGTCCTTGAAGAACAGAAAGGCACCAGGCCAAGACAATCTGAACGCTGAATTATTCAAAACAGACCCAGAACTGGCAGCCAATATCCTGCAACCCCTATTTACCGCAGTATTGGAAGGGAAACAAGTCCCAAGTGACTGGACCAGAGGAGTGATCGTCAAAATTCCAAAGAAAGGACCCCTTAGCGACTGCAACAACTGGCGAGGAATAACTCTCCTGTCCGTCCCGAGCAAGATCATGACAAAGATCATCATTCGACGAATCTCAGAGGCAACGGACGCACCACTTAGAGAAGAACAGGCTGGTTTTCGTAGAGGAAGAGGATGCACCGATCAGATATTTGCACTACGCAACATCATTGAACAGTGTACAGAGTGGCAGAGACAGCTCTACATTAACTTCGTGGATTTCCAGAAGGCATTTGACAGCATCCACAGAGAAAGCCTTTGGCGCATCCTGAGAGCGTACGGAATACCAATGGAAATTGTGCTGCTGATCAAAAGCTTCTATACGAACTTTTCATGCTGCGTTGGTGACAGTAACATCTGCTTTGAGGTCGGGACTGGAGTGAGACAAGGCTGCGTGATGTCTTCCCTACTCTTTAACCTTGTCATTGACTGGGTAATGCGCCACACAACGGAAGATGAACCAAGGGGCATAAGATGGACACTCTCCAAGAACTTAGAAGACCTAGACTTTGCCGACGACCTGGCCTTGCTGTCACACACCCATCGACATATGCAGGAGAAGACGACTCGCCTGAACACCTTTGCGAAGCAGGTCGGACTGCACATCAGCCGGACAAAGACAGAATTGATGACCCTCAACACCACCAATTCAACACCGATCAACATAGAGGGAGAAGACCTGCCGATGGTTGAAAACTTCACATACTTGGGCAGCGTGGTCAAGCAGGATAGAGGAGCAGACCGTGACATCCAGAGCAGACTGAGCAAGGCCAGGGGCATCTTCTGTAGCCTAAGCAACATCTGGAAGTCAGCCCAGTACAGCAACCATACCAAACTGAGACTCTACCAGAGCCTTGTCCTGTCCACTCTCCTGTACGGCTCGGAGTGCTGGCGAATGATTGACAGCGACCTCAACAAACTGTAAGTCTTCCACACCAAAAGCCTGAGAAGAATCCTGGGCATCTTCTGGCCAAGAACAATCTCCAACGAAGAGCTACTTGCCCAGTGTGGGCAAGAGAGTATGAACACCATCCTGATGAAGAAACGATGGCGCTGGATTGGCCATGTCATCAGAGGCAACTCCATCACAAAAACTGCCTTACACTGGACCCCAGAGGGAAAGCGCAAGCGAGGCCGGCCCAAGAACACCTGGCGGCGAACCGTGGAGGCAGAAATGAAGACCCTAAATCACAGCTGGGGCACTGTGGGGAAGCTGGCCCAGGACAGACAAAAGTGGAGGACCTTTGTCGCTGCCCTACGTGCCGACAGGCATAACGGGCAGTAAGTGTAAGTAAGTACACTCTCCAGAATCTAATCCCTGCGGCCCAGAACTTTAGATATCAACTAAAACATAGATTTTTTTTTTACAGAAAAGGCTGCTTTCCACAAGCTAAATAAAGAAAAGGAGTTTAATCTTTCCTGTGAGGAAAGTAACTTTTATATGTATCTGTTAAAAATGACCGTAGTAACCTTTCATTAATTATTACTTTGTGGCGGCCTTTGTCAGGCCACCCTATTCGCATCTAAGCTTAGCCAAAAGCTGATTTCTATTCACCCATTCTTTTGTTTATTTTGTGTTAATAATAATTTGCTTTGTGCTGTCCAACTGTACTGTGTTGTCGGTGTTGTTGCACACGTGAGCGGAGACAGTGATCTGTGCTTGCGTGTGGACGTGCGAAATTCGAGTGAGAGGGTGTGGCTGGGTGAAAGTCGGGAGTGAGGTGAGCCAGCAACGTGTCCCCTTTCCCCTCGGGCGGTTTAGTCCCGACCCGTCTCCCCGCAGTTTCGTCACAATATGTGTAAAGCTGTTTTTTTTAATATTTTAATATTTGCGCGTATTGGTGTTTTTCCATTAGGAATAAAAACTTAAAAAACTAAATAAAATAAACTAATAAACATAAAAAGAAGGGAGGGGAATTGGTGTTTTACCCCGAGCCAGCAACTCAGACTATATCAAGGCAAGGCAGCCAGCCATGTAAACAGATGCCACATGCAGAGAAAGAACAGCGTGCCCCAGACGAGAGCTGAACCCAGGATAGCCAACCTTCACTGTATTGGTGACCGGGGTTAACCGATGCGCCACCGGACCGCCCTAAAAATAAACTAAAACCAAAATCAAAGCAAAAACAAACATCAAAGCAACTAAAAATAAAACAAACAAAAACAATTAAAATAAAAAATAAAAGACAAAAACAAAAATCGAATGCAAACAATAACAAAATCAAAAGCAGAACAAAATGGCTTTCGCTGTAAGAGGCTGCAATTGGTTCATCCTTATTTTATGACCTTTAGCCCCAGCCTTATGACAATTATTCCTCACCTTAATATGACATTTAGTCACCTCCTAAATGTTGCAAAACGCTTACTATGCAATGAATCTGCGGCCACTTTGTGTAGAAAGGCAGCGGCCTTGTCTCAAGATAAAACACAGACGGCCTCTATGAGCTGTAGGGTCCATATAGGGCACAGATCTCTAGGTCCCTACAGATCTCCGATATAGGGGAAGCTTTGGGGCAGCTTTCGTTAGTTTAGGGTGGTCTGAGACAGGTTCAGATCACCATTGTATTATTCACACTTCGTCTCTGTGCACAATCCTAGCTGAACTGGTGATAAAACCAAACTCTAATGATTTTTGTGTGTATAATCTGGTTCCAACATTTTCTTGTTCTTTCTTTCTGTCCAAGGCAATACACATACGGCATAGAGAAGGGTTTTTGCCTGACCTACAGGGATCACTAAGTGCGTCTTATATACCACTCCTTCGAGAACACTCAGCTTGAGGCTAACCTTTCGCCAGTCATGTATTTTTAACGAGCTCTCGCCAGCCAACCTCTGCAGCAGAACATCACAGGTCTCAAAAGATCCCGCTACAACCACACCTACTTTTGTTTGCGGTTACTAAAAGTTCCAGCCGGGTGGAAGATGGCTCAAAGATTGCAATTCTTATTTTTTTATCCCTTTTGACCTGAGAGTTAAGTACGATTTTGATGACTTACGTCACTAATAGAGATGAAGGAGGGAATTGCAAACAACTGACCCTGAACACTCATCAGACGATGGACGACGGTGACGGGGTGGCCTACATGTTGCACTGTCCAGCCAGACAAAGGGCTCAGTCGCTTGATGACAAGTAGCAGAAGCCAGGGTATGTGGATGGCCGGTGACATGTCGCTCGTGCTCGCACCTGCAGCTGTGTAATGCGCCGCAGGCTGCGCTAACTGCATCTTCATCATTGTTGCTGCTGCTAAATGAAACATCCCTTGCACGACAGACACCGCTGCGTCGCCATGTTCCGTCTCCAGAATCTTCCTCGACTTCCCAATCTTTCTTATTTTGTGAGAGGCACAGAAACAAAGTATTTGTATGACATCACACCAAAACACGTTCACTCAGAAATGAAGCAATATTCTCAAACTTTATGGACGTTGTTAAGGTTTTCAGGTGCTTCTTGCTTTCGAGAGAGCGTTAGTTATGAAATGTTTGTAGTAAAATTGTGAAAATAAAACAAGGTCAGTTATTCAGAGGAAAATAGAATTCTAGCTTCCGATGTTATTTCTCTTTGTTTCCACAATTAGTGGTTTGTATTACTTACACACACACACACACACACACACACACACACACACACACACACACTGTCTGAAATGCACCCCTGATACTCAGATTCGATCTGAACTCTTTAACATGAGATTTGTGTGAGGTTTAGTGTGTGAGCGTGTGTATAAATAATTTGTTTCCTTGATCTTAACTCTTTAACACGAGTTCTGGATGAGATTTAGATGACATGCATCATCCATGACGGGAAAAATGGAAGGAGAAATGGCTTCAGTAGAGACATAACCTTTCTGTGAGCAGAAATCAAGTGACGATGCAGACTGACAGAAAAATGGCGGCTGTATTTCGAAGAAGACGGATTCTTGATGGTTTCTCCACTCTACTCCAACCCATCACTAATAACATCTCCTTCTTCCCAAAAAGCAAGTACAAAAAAATAATAAAAACAAGCTGTAGGCAGACTGCCACATCAACTGAGTTTTGATCTAGAATGATTGCACGGATTCACATGTAGGCTAGTCCCTGATGTAAAACTGTAATTCAGTCAAGTGTAGTTGACACTGAAGCCAATCTATCCTTCATCAAAAGCGTCTTCGTGCTCAAAGGCATCGCGTGGCCGGAACTCGGAAGTTGCAATTTACCAAAAGGAGGAGTGCCGCAATGGCTAACCACAAGGTATGAAAAGCAAAGCCGTTTTCGATCGGTTGATCGGGTGGTTTTTTTTTAAACGAGGATGCATTCCAATGTTTCGCGATCGATGCTGGGGAAAGGGTAGAACCAGATAATCCTTTGGGAGGACGAACACTTTCATTTCTTCCCTCTTCCGGTAGAGATGGTGCGTCCCCTGCAGCCTCCATGGCCAACTGTACGCTCCCAGTGTCCTCTTCACACGCTGTTCATATAATTCAAAGCAGTTTTGTCCTCCTCGCTTACTACCAGCCGGTCTGCATGTTGTGCTTCGTTTTGCTGTATTTTGCTTGTAAGAGCACGCGGTGCAGAAACTACTTCGATGCTTGAGCTACCCTCCCCTAGTTCCTCCTGTCGCGGGTCATGGCGAAGACCGAACAAGATTTGCGCTTGCTAACTTTTCTCTTTTTTTTCTCTCTTTTGGCTTTTTTTCGGAACATGAGACAACGAAGAGGGCGCTTTTTATAAACACACTGGTCAGTGAATTGCATCATGCCAGTCAGTCAATCACTCGTCCCTTGACCAGCACCTGTCGTTGGTGGGGGGGGGGAGGAGAGCACATGGATAGACGCGGCAATATTGTGGGCGATAATGAGCAGGTCCTGTACAGCACGACCAGTCCAGTCTGACATTCGTAAGCCAGTTCTTTCTCTTACCATCGCAGCGTCGGCCACCGTCCAAGGAGCCTTCAAGAATAGTTTTCTGTAAGGTGTCGTGCCGGGTAACATGGCCAAAAAAGACCAGCTTACATCCCTAGACAGTAGATAGTAGAGGTTCCTGGTGTCCTACGAGTGTGGCAATCTTGCTTCGTACAAATTCGTTGGTTCTATGTTCTCTGTATGAGATCCGGTGCAGCATCCTCGGGCATTTGTTCTCGAATATCTGGATTCTCCTTTCCGTTTCGGCGAGCAGAGTCCACGTGTCGCGTCCGTAGAGCGGGATCGGCACTACCAGGGATTTGTACAGCTTGAACTTGGTAGTGAACCTTTTCTTATGGCTCTACCAGATCCTATCTAGCCTAGCCATTGCTGCTGTTGCTGTTGTGATCCTGATGCGGATATCTAGCGTGGAGCTGCCGTCCTTGAAGAGGGTGGCTCCTAAGTACTTGAAGCTGCTTACCTCTTCGAGCTGCGTCATGCAGGTTGTAACCATAGTGCAGACACCACATATCCCCGCTGCAATCAGGACGAAAAAAGTAACGGACAAACCGCGAAACTCAGTATGTACGCACATAAAGCTGATAAACATTTTCTACTCCACCAAACGCACGTGTAAACTAACAAACACGTGGTCACGTCGATAAACGTACTCTTTGCTTACGAGCGTGTTCCGAGGCTGGATTTACAAGGACACTGCAGTCAGTCCTTTAGCCCTTGTCTTCCTCAGTGTGTAGAGAATGTGGTATGTGACTTTCAGCTTGATTGGGAACTTTTGGCCATAGTTCTAGTGCTCACGAGAAGGCTTGTTCTTTTAGTGCTCAACTCGTAACATTTTTAGTGCCCACCCACTTCATACATCTGAAGTTCAGAGACATCACGAAGTACTGATTCCTTAAGTCCCTAGAAGTCGGCTTCTGTTTAATCATGTCTTTATGACATCACCTGTTCGGTTCTCGGTCTATTGCAAGCATATATTTTGCACACTAATCCATTAAATGTATGTTTTCCTGCTGCACAGCAGTCAGATTGGAGAGAAACTATTGATTTCATAGAATCTCTGTTTCTAAATAAGACGAAATGGAGCGACTTTGAGAACCAGCAAGCCACTAAAAGGAAAATAATAAAGTCCTAAACCCCTTCTATAGCCTCGCAAAGAGCTAAGCCTGTCCTGAGGAAAAGACTATCGACAAATAAAAATAAAAATAAAGGCCTGAACTTCACGTTACGAGAAAGGTCAGAATTGAGCCAGCACCTTGATGCTTCCCCTCCCCCCTCCATCCTTGGGAAGCGCAGCACATTTTCTCTGCAACACGAGGTTGACAAAAAATAAGGACTAGGTTTTAAGGCTCCATCTAGAGCTCGGCTTCTTTCTTGCGTACTCCCCCTTTCCGTTCCTTTGCTTGTTCTTTTGATAAGCTTACTGCTTTGCTTGAAGAGATGATGTCGTGCTGAGATCTTCTGTATGCACGCAACGCACCTACAGACATCCATACATACATGCGCATACATCTACCTTGCTTAATGTCTATCTTATCATATACATACATTTATGCATGTCACATTCATGCGCAAGCAGGCACACACACACACACACAAAATACTTTGTGTGTGTGCGTGTGTGCGTAAGCGTGCGCTTTAATTGGAATGAGAGAAACAAAACAGTGCTCATGTAGACAGTGTTCAGTGTGTGTGAGAGAGAGAGGGAGAGAGAGATGCAGATCCAGTGAAGCAGAGACCTAAAGGAAGACAGAGAGCTATGAATGTGAGGGTCACAGCACGCTCCATGTGATGTGGACTTCAAAGCACGTGTTCGTCTCTTTACCTCCTCGATGGAGTGACTTGAGCAAGAGGTCTCTGACATCTTACTTGTGTCATTAGACTTTCTGACATCTTACTTGTGTCATTAGACTTTCTGACATCTTACTTGTGTCATTAAACTTTGTCACTGACAAGAAAATGAGCCTCCAGCAGACGCTGCTCCATGTCTAGGTTCTCACCCTGGCAACCAGAAGAGCGGCGGCCACTTGTGGGTGACTAAAGACAGCGTTGTGTTGAGAACAATGCGTGGGCACACACACACACACACACACACACACACACACACACACACATCGATCTTGCCACCAGCGAGGGACGTGCAGAAGGCAAGACCTTTACAGTCTAGACGCCTGCTTTTCGGGATGATGGTTTCTAGGTAGATTAGCCACGCGTTAATGAAACAAGTATTGTCTAGTATTATTACACCCGAGAACTCACACCCTGAAGTGGGAATTAACCGCAAACATATGGACGCTGGCGGCGATTTCTCTGATCGCATCTCAAGTATAATTTTGTATTCCTTTGTATTTACTCCCTACATAAATATAATGCAATACCACCAACCTCGTCATTGTTTCTGAAGAATACTTCAAGAGAATAAGAAAATCTAGAAAGTCTATGCAGTAGCATGTCATTTAGTTGTCATGTACCAGAGAGTCAAGATATTGTAAATCATTTACACCTGCAGAGAAGCAAGCAAAATTATAATTTATAACTTTCTTCTGTTCTTATATTAGTTCCAACATTAAGCCTTCTAAATAATTTAAGATAAGTATTTAAAGACATGTTTCAATCGTGTTTCTTGGAGTGGACACTGGTATCGTCCTACAAAAAACTAAACACTAATGGCTGCAGTAGGACAAAGATAACGGTGCTACAGGCATTAAGCAAAATTATCATTTAGAGGCATCAACCAGATCACACAAACAAGTATTTTAAACGCCTTGAAAAAAATTAATAGATCGAAAGAAAAAAAGTTTGCACAGAATATTCCATCAATTCAACTTGCCGAGACCTCTTCCTTTGAAGACGGCAGACGAATTCCAGAAACTATTTCCTCCAAGAAGGAGGGTCCTGTAGTTCACACGCTGACTGACCAAGACACAGACTTTTATCGGCTACATCCCTTGAGGCTTAACACATCCCAGCCCACCTGACTAAGGAGGCAATCGTTCACCTGTTCCAGCACATCGCGAAGGCAAAGGGCAGGGCAGGGCATGCAGAGCTCAACTGAAGCCCCCTCCCCACTAGATTCCTCCCACCTCTGTCGTAAAATCTTTCGGGTCTCTCTCTCTCTCTCTTATCATAACTCAAATGGCGTTAGATTTTCTTACTGTCGCTTATAAGAGAATCTTGAGTTGTTAATCCCCTGCCTCCTTGATAATGATGGTCTACAACCACATAATTATTCCTTTATCTTACTCTTTCTTTCTTCTCTAATCTCTTTCTCCCTCATATCTTCTCTCTCATCTCGTCTCTTTTATCAGCATTCTCTACATTCTTGAGCTCACACTTCTTGACGAGGTTCTCATGGCTCTTATAGTAAAGTCCAAGCCATTCAGCCTAACACTTGCCACTCGTTGGAAGGTCACCCGACTGATTGGTCTTCGCCAGACAAGTCCCATCGCTTCGTGTTCAGCGTAGGGAGCGTGGCGCGTGGCAGTTTCATCGAGTGTGACTTTCCACTTCTCGTGCGTCGGTCGTTAAGCGTACCCAGTCCATCCCCACCCACCTCTCACCATGCTGTTCTGCTGAATACCCCGCTGGTGCCAGTGAGCCACTCATGTCTTCACAAGAACCGGAGGTTCACGAGGTTTGGCTGGCAGTGAACTTGGAGATACAATGATGGTGGAACAGGTTGGGAGGTGTTTAGTCAGAAACATGTCAAGATCTTGCTGTAAAAGGGAAACTGGATACCGGGATTAAACCACTGACTCGCGCAGTGATAGGGATTGGAAGGAAGTAGTTTTATGATTTAAACGCTCCCTGTTTTAACCTGATCGACTAGCTATTTTGTACTCTTATCCAGGTAATATAATTATGGTCTCTCTCTCTGTACACACACACATGAAGGAAAGTATACATCCATTTCTCTCTCTCTCTCTCTCTCTCACACACACACACACACACACACACACACACACACACACACACACACGCAGACAACTTGCACTTACCCTGAACAAGGTAATTGGCCCCCTAGTTTTTAATTTGATACTTTGATTAAAGACACCAGAGATGATGCTAAGAGAACGAAGAAAGTACAAGTCCCTGCCCTGACCACCACCCCATACTTGGAGGCCCACATACGTGTTCAGATTAAGGTCGCACGCCCAGCTACAAAAGAACCATTTAAAAGAATGCATGCACTTCGGCTAAAACTTCCTAGAAAGCTTTAAAACTTTTGCTTTATTCTTTATGAGTGATTAGAATACAAGAGGCTTAATTGGGGACCCTTCTAATTCTCGCTTGCCGTTTGAATCCCGATTTTTCAACTCACGATCTCCGCCCTCTGTGCCCCGGAAGCAATCCTCGGACGCGATGTCACCTTTTACGCTGCACTGACTCCACCCAGCGTGAAGAAAGTTGGGTGCAGCGTTGAGCTGTCGCGAAATTACAGTCCTTCACCCCTATCTTTCCTTCAGGCAGGTTTGGGCTGCAGCAGGTCCCAACAGGAAGGCCTTCATCTCTGTCACGAGTGTGAAAACAAAAAAGAGGATCCGCTGCGTGTCAGGCTCACCGAAGGGTGGACGAGGAAATCGGGGTCTTTGCTGAGTTCAGGTGGGACAAAAAATAAATGAATGGTTTAGTATTCACGCCAGCCTAACGGGTAAAACTAATGCATTCCATCTGCTTAGAACTCCCACAAGCTCTAGCAGCTGTACAATTCAACTCACTAAATAAGATCATTAGATGTATCCCAGGCCAGGTCACGTGGTACGACTCAAGGCATGTATCCCACCTGCCTTTGCACTCATGCCAGCTCAGCGAGTTAATGGATGAATGTATCCCTGATGCTGTACCTCCCATTCCACCACACCCTCTGTAATACAGATTGGAGGTCGTTAAAAATAACAGTCAGACAGTACCCGTTCTCTTCTCCTGTTAAAATGTTGACTTCGTTTTGTTGTTTACGTTTGTCTCTAGTTCATCGTTTTCATTTGTTGTCATTTGCTGTCGAGGGGGAAAAGTTTGAGAGCCACAACGGTGTTCGCGAAAACACTCTCTTGAATGAAAAAATAAAACTGGTTATTGGGGTCTTTCGTTTAGCCCGAGTTGCTGACAAGATGTGACGAGTGGCGGAAGATATTAAGCAGCAGCACCTGATGACACCGTTAAACGTGTGTCTGATCGCACATCCTTCTGCTTGTACGGAGCCAGGAGCTTTCTAGAAGCTTTTCTACTGTTTTGACATCACTAAGCTGTTTTGTTGGCAAAACATCTCCCCAGGATTTCACTTCACAATGCTGGATTATTGCTGAATGTTTCTGAATCCACAAGGGTGATATCGACTTAACACTGGGTGTTGTTGTAATGTTATACCAGCAAATATTGCACAATGTTAGGCCGTGTCTTAAGTGAGCGATGCTTCCCGCTTCGAACCTGGTTTAGGTGGTCAAGGGTTCGTCAAATTAAAAGCTGATGGACCACAAATTGGTTTCGTGTTGACCAACGGTCTAGGCTCCATTTCTTAAATCTCTCAAGCCTAGATGTTCCATCAAAGATGGCAGCTCCACACGCACAAATGATCTTGCAGACGATTTTGTACTTGCCTTTCTTCTTACATTAGCGGCCAAGGAAAAGAAAAGGAAGAGCAGGGAAATGTCACGAGCCTCGTTCGTGCCCCAGTAAGCACGGGCATGAAGCTTTCTTATTACCCATTACTCTTTAACGCTGTATTCAGCACAAAAGTCAGTAAAACCTCGCTGCATGCAAAACCTTAGCACGCTTTACTGTGCACGTGACAATCAGGCCAGAACACTTTTCTGTGTGCAACTATAACAAATCAGCACACACTACTGCATTTTTTTTATATAAAAAGCCATATTTTTTGCATTCTTTGGGTAAGCTTCTTGTCCCCAGTGTCTCTAAGCTGCGTACGCTCTCAGTGCATGTTGAGAAGAAAAAAATCTCAGTTTTTCCCGATTGCCTTCCCTCTTATCATGCATGTGCCTCTCTCCCTCCCCTCTGCACGTGCTAGATGTCACTCTCGCAGCTCAGTGTCACTGCTGTGAGTACAGTGCAGGGTGGGGCGAGATGGCGCTAGCGGAGAGCTGTACCCTGGAGGCGGCGGGCAAGTCGCAGGATGTGCAGCAGCCCTGGACCGCGATGGCTGCTAGTCTCTCGGGACACCGAGGTCAGGTGCGCGATAGTCTTGAGATAAAGCACGCCGCATCACCCATAGACGCCCCTTGGCCTCCCGAGACCTTCTCATCTTTAATGTCACATCGATCTCCACCCCTCCACGCACGCCTCTCTTTTTACATCTCTTCCTCCCCCCCCCCTCGACCCGTCTCTCTCTCTCTCTCTCACACACACACAGTATGCTTGTGCTAGAGGGCAGCGGAATAATTTGTCTTTCTACAAAAAGCACAGGACTATTTCAGCCAATCAAATCGCAATAATATATTACAAAAAGCACGATTCTGCAAACAAATAAATCAACATAGCTGAATTACTTTGATGTATATATGTACCCGATTTTATGTTAAAAAAAACCAACAAACACTATAACCTCAGACCTAACCCAAACCCTAACCCCAGATCGAGGCTGAAGCGTGCATGACTGGAAGCCGATCCCGTTCTCACAGAAGTGGCATTTATTTGTACACAACTACACACCAACGTGAACTAAGTCAACTCCTAGGGGCGGTGTTTCTGTTCTTTGGAAAATCTGTGGGAATTCAAAGGACCAGTTCTAGAGCGACGATGTTTACCCTCCCAGAAACCTGCGACAGGGTGTTGAGTCCATAGCCTCAAATCTTTATGTGCTTGCAGCAGTTGTTCCCAACATCGTGACCGTTATAGTAGCGTGCATGTTAAACTGGATTTATAATTTATCTTAGTTAAATTGGTGGAAGCCACCGTTACTCAGCGCATAGGGGAGAGTGAGGTTTTAACAGAAGTGAGTCAGCATATACACACATAAAACAGATTGTAGAAGGGAAAAATATAGCCAAACTCTCTTGACCCACTTATATATATATATAGTGTGTGAGAGAGAGAGAATACAAGACCTGCAGGAGACAGGTGTAGTTTGTCTTTGTATAAAGAAAATGTCTGAGTGCGTGAATGAATCTGGCGCGCACCTGCACATCCTTGACACGAACCCAAACCTTCCCCCCCCCCCCCCCAGCGCGAACTCGTGAAATAGCTAATAAAGTAAGAAAAAGCCCGAAGAGGTCTCAACAAATAAACAAAACAAAAAAGTATTTTTAAAAACCAAGAGGATCTTATATTACACACTTATTTTCACGCTAATAATTGCTTAGGTCCGCTCGACTGTGTGATCGCATTCTATCCAAGCAGGTCCTATGTCAAGGCATCTTTCCATGAACGACTTTAAAATGTCGTCTCGTTTCAGAAGTTTCTTTTTGCCGATATTTTGTGATGCTTTACTGCGTTTGTCAGAACGGTGGAAATCTGCAAACAATAATTGTATTTTATGACATAATAGGTAAGACATACTGTTCCAGTCAATCGGCCAAAGCACACGTCTGCTACTTTGTTTTACTTTCTCGTCGTTTATCACGGTCCTTCATCGTCAGCCAGCGGAAAGAAGAAAGGCGACAATGAGTGATGTTGCAGACGACAGTAAGCTTTGCAGAAATTCCTCTCTGAGCGCTGGCTTACGACAACCAGAGCTGATTACCGAGGACAGGAGTGTGCATAACATGGCATGGAAGTCATTGCTGATAATCGGAGACAGCTCTGGGGATACCGTCACGCATGGACGCTCAGCAGGTTTGTCTAGGAAGCCTTCGTGGATGAAGGATCATAGTCAACGAAGAGAGCTCCGTGAATAGTTTTAACCATGGTCGGTCACAGCTTGTTAAAGATGTTTGTCTGTGTGTACGGCTTTAAACAAGGACAGGCATTTCTTTGAAAGGTTGAGAATGCATTATTTAGCAACAAGAAACGTCCCTGCAAGTGGGGCGATGATAAGGCCTATTTTTTTCTAATGATGGGTAAAGCTAAGTACAGGATACTATTTTGCCCACTTCTTGATGAATTCCTCCAGATTTTGGTAAACAGCACCTTGTACCGAGCTTTATCCATTCAAATGACCCCCACTTGAACTTTTAAGGGAAAGTCAGGATTATAAAATGTCTAATAACAACAACAACAACAATAATAATAATAATAATAATAATAATAATAATAATAATAATAATAATAATAATAATAATAGGTAAAGAGAATTTCTCCGTGCAGATGCGAGCTCAATGCCTTGAATACGAAAGAGCACAAACGAACCGACAGTCACCCACAGAAGAGCAGACGTCGGCAAACAAAATGACAGAAGAGTAAGGTTTTAAAATTGTGAGCCCGCGACTGAACATCTCTGAAAAAATAGTAGACATCTGGACATTAGGACTTCCACAGCGGAGTGACTATTAAAACATCATTGTTAAACAGCAAAACACTGAAATTACTACAAGCACTGTGACCTACTAAAAGAGGATTTAAAATAGAAATGATAGCAACAGAGACAATACTGAAAAGATGATCTGCCTGGATGAAATAAAAGATAATGAAAAAGAAATCAGTGAAAAAAACCCCATAAAATTAATATAAAATCATGGCGGAAAAAGTGTGAAATTAAAACTTGGTAAATATAATTATAATTAGATAAAGGTATTTTTAGCGTGAAAAATTCACGGACTGGCGAAGAAGGAAAGATCTACCAAATGCCAAACAAAATATAAGAGAATATCTTGTCCTATGCAAAACTACTCATGAGCAAGAACAGACTGCATCTGATTTAATAATAATAATAATAATAATAATAATAATAATAATAGTGAAGATTTTTATAGCGCATATTCACACTCATAGAGAGCATGCTCTTAGCGCTTAAAACGAGGAAGAGACGTGGACTAAGTAGATACAGAACAAAGGGGACGAAAGAAAACGACAGTACTGACGACGAAACAGAAAACAAAAGGCATCAAGTAACAGGAACAGAGAAATATAGTGATTCTGCGAGAAAGATGGGTAAAGTAGCAAGAGGGAAGGGGGCGGGGTTAAGAAGGACTAGCATTGTGTGATTTGAAGAACATTGCAAAGATCGTAGAGCGATAGTGTACTTATGCGGAAATTCTTTATCATGGCAACAACCGAGAAGGATGACAAAGTAATAAACACCTTCACAACAAAAGATCGCGCATACAAGGCTAGCCTGGCATTCCTGCTGTGTGAACTGTTTACAGTGTGAAAAGCTCTGCTACCCTGTCAGCCATGCGAAGATTTGTATCAGCTGCTGATCGCATCTCAACGGAAAGCAATAACTGGACCATTGTATTGATCTCGGTATCGTCAGACGATGCTCGACAAGTCCGCGCTGTTTACCAACTGCACGTGCTGTTCAGCTCACTTTGACATTTGGCCTACAGACGATGTTCACAAACAAGAGAATACAATGACAAGGATGTTTACAAGACGGATGGGTCTACAATCACTGGAGTTCGTTTTCCTTGTTAACGTTGTCTGGGACCCTAATCACCTTACACCTGGTCGAACTTTCACGACTTGTCGCTGGAATTCACCCGGAACTAGGCTTTCCTTGCCCTTGTCATCGAAAACAAGAAGCGAAGTAGCACTCCTCGCGATCTTACCTTGTGCTGTGGAAATCGTCAAAAGACAAAGATGAGTGACACGTAGGGAGTTAATGGGGCGTAATGTGAGGACAGTGCAGTCGATACTCCATCAGACAACGGCTGGCTGGGGTTCCTTGAAAGGTCAAGGCCAGATACTATCTAATACACGGTAAGCAGTGCGATGATACAAACTTGATGTGTTTAGACATGTCAGGAGTTCCACCCGATGACGAATGCAGATATACCTGATAATGTAGGCAGGGTTACAATTTAATGTGTGTAAAAAAAAAGAAAAAAATCATGGTACGTGGCAGGGAGTGCGGCTCAAAAGATTTAACAGCTTTATCCTCACCCAGGACGGCAAGTCCACGACAGACATCTGCATCAGAATCACATCAATAGTGGCAATGACTAGACTGGACGGGGTCTGGTGCAGTCATAATATCAGGTTTACTATAAAGTACAATCTGTACAAGTCACTTGCGGTATCGAACCTGCTTTACGGGTTTGAATCGTGGACCTTGCTAACCAGTAAGGAGGGTGAATCCAATTATCTGAGAACAAGTGCCTGAGGAAGCTGCTACTGATGCCGTACAGAGAATATAAAACCAATGACTCTGTACGAAGTATGATCGCTACAATCGTGGGACACCTGGAACCTCTACTTGCAACAGTCAAGCGGTATTTTTTACTTATTCATTGTCAGCCATCTTGCAGTGACATGCATAAACCTCGAAAATTGGTCGATCTATACACCATTTGAGTATTTTTTTTGTCCATTTTTTCAATAAACTGGTCATTTACATTAGTCTGTATTAGGTGGTGTTTAATTATAACTAGGGTGACTGTGATAAGAATAATATTTATTATAATTAAACAACGTATTTTAGACGCTACACCGACTTCATGTTATGCCGTCTTTAATCCAAGACACCTAAAATGTTATTTGTTTAAAAAAGTAAATGTCTTTCGTGTCTCGTGCGCACGCGTAGCCGAATTTTCCTGGAAGCGAAAAGAGTAACCACTCTCTTTTTTCTGTTTGATTTTTTTTTTTTTTAGCCTCGGTGAACGATATATAAGGCTACCCTGAAGCGCTATAGAGCAGAGAGCGAAATTAAGTGTCGCAAGAAGGGGCTGCACCACTGGGTGTGATTAGCGGCCCCTTGCTTACGCACGACTGTCGTGACTTCCTGCCTGGCACGTGCACAACCCACGTGACCACTGGCAGGGTAAGTTAGCCAAGGCAATCCCTGCGGTGTCAGATGGAAAATCTCGAAAGTAACGAGACTCAAAGAGATAGGACACTCCACCGTGCTCAGCCACAACAGGCGTTTAATTGCTCAACTTCCAAACTAGTTGAACAAGAACTGTACAAGTGTGAACTGCTGATTTTCTCTTCGTTACTTTATTTTTTGTGTGTGTGTGTGTGTGTGTGTGTGTGTGTGAGAGAGAGAGAGAGAAAGAAAGATTTTGTATGTGTGTGAGAGAGAGATTTTGTTCGTGTGTGTGTAAGAGAGAGAGAGAGATTTTGTTCGTGTGTGAGAGATTGTGTGTGTGAAAGAGAGAGATTTTGTGGGGGGGGGGGGATTTTGTGGGGGAGGGAGAGAAAGAGAGATTTTGCGTGCGTGTGTGTGTGTGTGTGCCCAAGTTTGTGTTTGTGTTGGGGGGGGGGGCAGGGAATGAGAGAATGAGCAGATGTTGACGATGAATTAATGACCCTGACAAGCTGCCACTTGCATTGGAGACGAAGGCATTGTGATCACAGCCTTCCCGACAGTACGGCTTACAAACACGTGACCTCCTCCCAGACGTGAACATCGTCATCGTAAATTGGTTTGCAATGGCAAATGACAAACAATGACAGCTTCACGGTGATGGCAAAGACACAGAACTCCTTGCGAGCATTTTATCCAATTTAATCTCCCACCACCACAACCACACGCACCCCACCCACCCACTCATCATCATCATCACCGCCCAGTTAACCCAGATATTTGTCTGCCCCCGCGATGAAACGACCTCCAAACACGATATTCCTTGCACCTCGGCGAAGTGCTAATTCGCTCAGGCGGGACATTACAAGATCAGTATGACCAGCCCGATATTTTACCGTGAAAGGCGCGCGCGCGCACGCACGAACGCACGCACACAAACACGCACAGAAACCACCGCCACCACCCTGTCATCCTCCCTCGGTCTGATGGGGACCACGGTGTGGTCCGGCCCGCCCATGTCGCTCTCTTCAATCAATGTCTGTTCCGAAGGAAGTAGCGGCTTGCCAGTCTTTCCATCGTCCCGAACACTGGGCTGCAGCCAATGTGCCCAGTCGGTGCGCGGGTTCATCTGGGTTTACGGGACAAAATGAATTTTTAATGAATGTACGGCAGCGTCTAATCTATACAACGCAAGTACCCGAGGAGCTAAGGAGTTGGGTGCACGCAAAATGAAAATGTATATTTAGACCGAGCGATTTTTGTCCATGCGTGCGCGCGTCCGTGTGTGTGTGTGTGTGTGTGTGTGTGTGTGTGTGTGTGGGCGCGAGGTTGCGCGCATAAGAGTATTTTAGATGTCTAACAGTGTTGACTATCCAGATACTCCTTTTTCCGGGAAGTAATTATATAAATTATGACAGAAGGGGGCTTATGTACCCCGCTGGTTAATACACTCAGCTACGCACCACAATGTCGCCAATTGAAGGCATGTGGGTGCAAACCTTTCCCCAACACCCTGCCCACCCTGCTGTTAGGTACCCAATATACCAGCAAAGGTTAAAGGTGGCCTCGCGCATGCTTAGACATAGTGAACCACTTATAGTTCACTGCTTCTTACGCCACTTATAAAGATTCTTCACCGTTTACATGGCCAATCCTGCCAAACTGATAGTTATTATCTTTTTATTGACTTTTTCTGTATTTTACATAAAAGGAAAATAATTGTTAAACTTCATGATCTTACTAACAAAGAATTATATTAATGTATTCAAAAGGAATAGCAATGTACTCTCTGAACATAATTTTTAAAATACTGACGAATAGCTACAATATAGAAAGATATAACATAATAAGCAATGATGTAGACGTGATTTAGTGTAGAAGCCATACATCGAAATGTTAATATGAACACAAACAGAAGCTGGGATGTCCTCACTGGTTCTTTCTCCTCTTTGTTTTCTATCCCCCCCCAACCTTCTGATACACCCTGTACTACCTTCACTCTTGTCCCCCCACACCCCCTGTTTTGAAGGAATGCGTGTCGAACAAGAAAAGTGCTTTTGAATGACATTTAAAATGCATTGATTGCAGTGAACGAAAGTGTGTTAATTAAAATTGTGTGGTTAATATTACTGTAAAATTTTCCTTTTATGACATTATGCACGCTTTACACACCTGATCTTGCTTAATTTACTATCGACAATAATAAAAAAAAATTGTTTTAACATGAAAATAAATTACTTTTTAATGAAACTGTTTGTAATAGTTTACGCACGTGCGTTCCAATGGAAATTAATCATGATTTTTCTTAGCTCTCCGCTTGTTGTCTGTCAGCCACAGTTTCTGCCCGTTGAGAGAGTACGGGTAGCCAGCGAGAACCCGACGATCCAGTGACGTCAGGGTGTAGGTGGCCAGACCAATCAATCAAGCAGGTAATCCTTTCCCCGGCCGAAGCGAGGCGTTCACACGTCTGACGCCCATGTTTGATCTCCTGACGACAGGCAGCCGATGTCTGCTGAAGACTGTGAGGCTCGGACTGTCGTGAACAGTGTTCAACATGCGCTGACCGCTTGTTTCTTTCTTTTTGTGAGCGTATGTGCGTTTATTGTCCTCTTCCAAACGAACATCCTATAACACATGAACAAAACAGCTGTCGGCTGACTAGAGCAAGTGAGAGGTACATGTGGTTGGCATTACCACAAATTTTACAAACGGCCATTGGCATCTACCCATCCCTCCTTAGAGCTACTTCTCTGCGAGCTGACAGGTAAGAGGATGGTAGTCTCACCGAGGCACACTGTCACGGGTTCAGGTTGCTCCAATTACAACAAATCTGAGCAAAGTTTACTGTGAACGTCGTTTAAGAGGGTCCCTTATAAGAAAAAGGAAAGTGAGTATGAAAGGGAGAGAGAGAGAGATCCAGTACTTGTACTCGAAAAGGTGCGTGGCAATGGTTGTCGTCACCTTCACTGGAAACGGTAGGCGGCGTTTTGCGCTGCAGTTTGATCTGGGCCGGGAGTCCAGGCTGTCAGGAGACGGGCCATCACCCGGGAATTTCATCGCAATGTTTATCTCCCTTTCATCCTTAAAGTTCTCGTGACTCAAAGTGAGCTTCCAAGGGGAAGGGGCAGACAACGTACCTCAAAAATGATTGGCTACTTTGCTGCTCTAAAGCCACGCGTGCCACTTTAAGACCAACATGAATGGTTTACGTTTTTTGCAGATGCCGGTAGAAACAGGCGATATAACCCTAACCTGCAAATTTCAGCCTCCAAAACCCATCCGCTAATTAATTATCCGCCACGATTTGCACCTGCGATCAACTACGTCATACTAGTGCACCATTCACTACACTGGCAGCCGTCAACACCAAGACATGTCGCAAGAAATCAACCGGACCATCCCATCCCATGCTTATAATCATGGAAACCATGCGGACCATGACAATATTTTTATGGATCTGCATAATTGTTGCATGATTGCAGATTTCATATAGTGAGCTTTCTGACATCAGTAGAAAAAGAGGTCCCTCTGTTAAGTTACAAAGATGCAAAAATGGCATCGAAGCATATCTACAATATGGTTGCATCTTGGCCAACATTTATGAAAGCCAGTGACACCCAGCTCACGCCAGAGACAGACACGGATGGTGTGGTACTGTGTGAAACGCTTTCTCCTCCATCTTCTTCCAGAAGAAAGCGGTCGTCGACACAGAAGAGCAGCATCGCCTCATCCGATAGCCAAGTGTTTCATGTCCCTCTATGTAGTAGAGTCAATGGTCTGCATATTTACATCTGGCCTCTTCGGTCACCAAAGACTTACACCAGGATTGAAAGATGAACTGCACAGATCACTCGCCACCTTTGTATCGATCGACTACCAAAAGAGAAAAAAGAGAAAAAGAGAAAAGAGAAAGAGAAAAGAGAAAAAAATTTTATGGCAGGAAGTTTACTAGAAGACTGATCAAAGTCATTTAGTTGTCTGAATGAAAGCACACATTACCAGTCCCATTTAGACTGCTTGACTTAACCTGCAAGCTGTAATATCTGAAGTTCCTTTCAAGAAAAAGCACGCATGAGATGAATATTGGTCCTGGTGTTTGAGTTCCTCTTTGATTAAAAACATGCGTGCTGTGAATTAGGTCCAAGGAGTTATCCCTGCGAAATAGCCTTGGTGAGAAGAGAGGCACTGGAACTTAAAAACCATTCATCTGAAAATATCAGAGGAACGATTACATGGCCTGACATTTGCCCACCCTTTCTATTACAGACGGGTGGACGTTACTCCTGCCACACTGGCCGTTACACAAGATTTTATAACTTTGCCTTCGTTCTTTCTATGCTCTTCGCCAACATTTTTATTTTAAAGACCTTCTAATTGTTGTCAATAAAATGACCGAGCTGCTGTATGAAAAAAAAATCTTTAAAAAAATCGTATTACGCAACACGCAACACGTGCCTACACGTCTAGAAGCCAACCCGAGTTCCTGTTGCGCGCGCAGCTAAATTAAACGAACAAAGACCCACAAATAGAAAAGAACGTATGTGCAATATGCAAACATCCTGGCAGCAGCCAGTCCTCTGGTTTTGTTAAAATCTCGTAAGAAAACCACCAAGTTCTTTCACTCAAAGTACTAGCAGACCTTTCCGAGCCATTTACTGTTTCATGCCAGACAAGAATTTTATTCACCGTGAAAGGAAAGTTCGCGGAGATGAGGTTCCCCGCACTGCGCCAAATCCCACGAAGATGAGTTTCAAAGCCCTCGCTCAGAAGCACAGGAATTCTTCCCCCCGTGCTTCCTTTTCCTGCTGCCTGTCGCCGCCGTGCCACTCGCACGCCTTCAGATCTGTCACCGGCAAAAGCCGCTGGCATCGATTTCTCAACGACACCGACCACAGGTCGGACCGTGGACACCACGTGTGTGCGGATACACATCTCGTCTGATGTAGCACTGCTGACTTTCTCACTCTCCTCGTCTAAGCCAGACACTAAATATAATTTATTCGTCTGCTGCGCTACTCGAAAAGCTGAAGTTTACCCAAAAGTCCATGCGCCTGAAAGTTCTCAGAACTATCTATCAGACTCACGGACGGACGTACAAACAAACTTAGTAAAAGAGTTTTCCCTTCAACGACAGTAACACACATTTACCAGCTCGCTAGGTCCATTGGATCCCATGGAAATCTCTACAAAATAAGGTGTAAAAAGGGGAGCTAACAACATGTTTGCCTACATTTTCTGTTTTCATTCAATCAATTGCAAGAATCACTCCGTAAAGAGGGATTGCATAATGTGAAAAACAGTTTAAGTGATGTTGTGCCCATTCCTTGCCAATACCTTTGGCGAAAATGGCACCGCGGCCATGTTGTGACGTCAGCACTGCCCGTTAAAAAAAATATTTAAACATGCATCCATGCACAGAATGAAACTCGCTGACACCACGTGAAGTCATCTACACAGTCTGTAAGGCCGTTAGTGCGCCGAGGGAGACGTGCGGAAATGTGTATTTAATTCCAAGTCGTTTTTATTCAATGTTCTCTAGCAATCGATTGTAGAGGTTACCTGGCTTTTGCGGTAGCTTCCACATCGGAATGTTGGCTATTCATTACAGCTCTCAAGACGGCGCGTGCGACAAAGTAGCTTCATTGATTTCTTTCCTCCTGACTCTTCTTGCAGACAGACTTAAGCCTTAAGATGGGTGAGAGTGAGAAAGGGGGGGGGGAAGGAATACCTTCTCGCTGTCTGACATGAAAGTAAAAATGTGACCTGAGACTGGCTGAATACCGCGACAGGACCTGAGACTGGAACACACCCTTGCAGACAGGATCTCTCCCACACCACATCTCCGATGAAAATAGATTAATGGTGGTATTACTTTAGACAGAAGTAAGGAACGCTGTGTCATCATTTAAAAACGATCAGGCTGCAGGTCCAGATGGACTCATTGGTGAATTTTTTTAAAGGCTAATTTCTTAGTAAAATACGTTAGCTGCTTGTTTGATGATAGCCTTTTTCTCACTCCATGGTCTGAAGCTTGAATCCAACCGCTACATAAAAAAGGAGATATAAACTTAATGATTTATAGTCGATTATCACTTGTAACTATCTGTAGTAAAATTGGTAGTTCAATATTGAATAGGAGAATGGCCATGTTTATTGAGGTAAATAATATAGTGGGTGTGGAAATAGCACGGTTTAGAAAAAAAACAATTGATCACATCTTTGTCCTTCAGCAATAATTCAGAAACAACTGGATAATCATGAGAAATGATATTTAGTATTTATTGACTTTTATAGGTAATTTGAATCTGTAGCAAGTCTTGCATGAAAATGGAATTAAGCGTAAATGTTTAGTGACATGAGAAGCATCCGAGTATTTGCAATATTGTAAAAACACAAATACCTGCTAGTCGTGAGACCACCAACTGCTTTGATTGTCCAGAGAGACAGAAGCAGGCAGAAGCCCTGCAGCCCAACATTTGTTTCGTTATTTATCAGTGAATTTACTTGCAAAATTAGAAAGAATATACGACATGACATCCAGCTGTCTCCAGACCTTCTACAAATATTTGTCCTTTTTACCGATTCTCTTAGTAATGTGAATTTGTTTATAAAAGAATGAAGATGGAGACTTAAATGCTGTTACAACCAGCATTGAAACAATAGGATTACCAGCCCTGAACGCTTCTCTGGATAAAGCACATTTAAGCATCAAATCGTTTTAAGCAATTAGCTCTCGGATGTTTAGCACATTGGTAACAGAGAGGCTTTAATTAAGTCTAGATTAGAAACAAGGAATCTGACGTGTCATAATTTTTTTATATCATGTTGAATATCAACGCCTACATTGGCCATTTTGCTCCAGGGATGAAGCTAAACTGCATGTTGTATTTATTTGCCCGAAATAAGCCGATTTGCGCAACCAGTATATACTCTAAAGTCGAAATGTTTTATAAATATCCTTAACATTTTCGATTGTCATTACTTACAGTGGATAGCAATCCCGGGTTGACATTTTAATTTGCCACTTTTGTATACGAGGGTCTTAAAAAAAAGGAATGGCAGCATGTTGCATTATCATACATATATATGTAGTGCATATTTTTTTTATAAATGCAGATGCTTGTGCGTGTGTGTACGCGCGAGTGTGTTATGACTTTTTTACTTTCTTTACTTGGCTCTGTATATATATATATATATCATGCAATATCTTTCTTGCGTATATCGATGTTACCTCCCTTGAAATGGGGTTATGGCCTATTCAGTAACCAAATTGGAGATCTAGTTCCTCTCTCTCTCTCTCTCTCTCATTTTCTTTCTTTCTTTCTTGACTAGGCGGTGCAGTGGCACAGCGGCTTAGTGCCCAAGACTTTGAGAATTGTTGGTGGTGGGTTCTGATGTCACTCTGGGACACGTACTCTCTCTCTCTGTTCTTATATTATCTTACATCGCCTCAGCTGCTGACTCGGGGTTTAACATTTATTCCCAGCTTCCTTTCTCCTGCTTTCTCACCCATCCTCTGATGGGTAAACGACGGAGAGATTGAGAGAGAAAAAACAACAACAGAAGGGAGCCGATCTTAATGGGTGATAACTCCATAATCTTCCTCAAGCCTAAGGTGACTTTTGTCTCTTAGTCTTCTCTTTGAAAGCTTCAGCAGGTGGCGCGGTGTCAGTCATGTTCGCTGCACGTCGAGGGTCGGTAATTGCTGGGTCGCGCACCACACGTGCACATGTCGAGGCCGCTCAAAACGCTGATCAATAATTTAAACTCCGCCATGAACTGCCGCCATGCCTCCCGGTGATCTGTGGTAAGCTTTGACGCTCGCATCCTGAGCACGGGATTTACAGGGCGATCTTTCCGGTCCCTAGCATTTTCCCTTCCTTACTGCACGTGACTCAGATTTTCAACGAGGACTCTATTCCACATTCGTCTCCGTGCATGAGAACAGTTACTGGACAGTAATTTCTACCACATTCGGTTAAAAAAGGAAGCCATATTTTTCGCCATATTTCTAATTTTGATTGCAAAGTCCTTCGTTTAATGCAAATATTATTCTTAATTGTTCTTAAGTACTTTGTGGTAGGCAGATAATTATGCTATGTGACCTGAGTTTAAATAGCATTCCAAACAGAAATTCCGCTTGCACCAGTGCGGTAATAATATAGACACGTTATACAGCGAATACGATTACATGTTTGTCAAAGTTTTTGACTAGTAAGTTAAATAAAATTTAGTGTCATTACCTTTCGTTCATATGTCGACATCATTGAAAGCATAATTATGTTAGTATACCTGTGAAGTAACTACAATCCGACAGTTCGGACAAAATGCCGACAATGCATGTCTGTGGGGATGAAGACTGAGCTGCTGGCACACGAATTCTCTGCCTAAGCTGCACACAGGAGAGTTTTGCGTACGTGTTTCACTATCAATGTGAATAAAAAAAGAGAAGACTTGGAGAACTCCCATGTTGACAGAGGTATAAAATGTCAAGTTTTATGGTCGTTTCTGCCTTTGGTCTAAAGGTTCTGAGACGAAGGAATGGAGGTCAACGACTTGTGCTACAACGAAAAAGTAAATAAATAACAAGGCAACAAGTTTCCGGTAAGTATGCTGTTGACAGCAGTCTTTTTTTTTTTTTTTTTTTTGGTGAGGACCATCCTCGAGTTGCTTTGGTTTCGGATGTCGGCTTTCAAAGGGTTCGCTGAGATCTGTAAGTTCACTGCTATGCGAGAGGCTAAGCGCCTGTCTTGGCAGATGAATGCTCTAGCAGTCCGTTATTTATGCGGTACTTGAGTCTAGAGTCTCAACGGTTTGGTCTGTACGTGTATCACCTACACGTTGTTCTATACAGGTAACAGTTACTGTGTGAGGATAAACTTGCTATTATCTGCTAGCTAGCGTTTGGAGAGTACTTGTGTACTGTTCCTCGTGTGGAGTGCATTATGTTGTTCCTCGTGTGTGATACATGTGTACTATTTATACTGTGTAGTGCGTGTGTACTAGTTATTGCGTGTAGTATTTGTGTACTATGTATTGTGTGCAGTATGTGTGTACTAAGTATTGTGTGCAGTATGTGTGTACTATTTATCGTGTGCAGTATATGTACTACTTATCGTGTGTAGTACTTGTGTGCTATTTACTGTGTACACATACTGTACAGTTTGGGGGCATTAGTCTTACTCACCCACTAGAAGATGGGTACTGTGCCTCCAAAACTTCATCTCGGAAGACTCTCCTGCTTTCCTCTTCTTCCTGACCAGATGAGTCAGAAGCGAAATATATGCTCTCTAGGTGTCTGCCTCTCCTTTTTGAAACCTTTAAAGGCAGAGGATTGATGAGCAGCCCCCATGGGGTGCCGTAGGGAAGCCTAAGAGACCAAGAATGCACTCAGTGTTTCTGTGTGTGTGTGTGTGTGTGTGTGTGTGCATGTGTGTGTGTGTGTGGGTGTGGGTGGGTGGGGGTATATTTGCGCGCGTGTATCTGTGCGTGTTCTTACGCGTTCGTCTTTTATTCTTTGCTTACCATGTTCTTTTTTTTAACATGTATAAATTAACAATAAATACTATAATATATATATATATATTACTATTTATATACTTTTTTCCTTTCTATGCGCATTACGTCCCTTGTGCTGTCTAGCAAACATGGAGATCAAACAATATTTAACGAAACAAACATATTCAGTTACACTGCACCAGCAATAACAGATTCATTCGTCCTGAACCTTCAGCATATCGTTTGAAGTGTTCCTCACCAAACCACGATTATCATCCCTCCCTGACCCCTCCTCTCTCTCTCTCTCTTTCTCTCTGTCATACTTGTATACTTCACTTACATATGCCACATGCACATAGAAGTCCATACACACCTACATGCACACACATCTACATACAAGCACGCACACGCGAGTGCACACATACACCACTCCCTCCCTCTCTCTCTCTCTCACACACACACCACTCCCTCTCTCTCTCGCGCACTTTCCTTTCCTCTTCAGTTTCAACACTTCCACTCCTGTAAGTTCTGATGGGTTTGAGAACTTTCTCAGCCGTGTTTTTCTTTTCTTCCATCCTTTTCTTGCTGCTATAAGCCTCACTTTCATACCTTTTGTGTCTCGGCGTAGATCTGCGTTCACCCTCACCCACAACCTTTCATCTCTTCTTTTTTGGAAACTACTTTGATGTTTGCCATTTCTCCAAGAATCAATAGGATAAATACCTGTTGACAACGTGTACAAAGCTTTTCGTCTTAACATATTGATGGGTGTTCGCCTTTCGAAGTGTCTCCCAACTATCTCCCAGACGTATGCGCGGAGGAAACTGTAGTCAGCAAAGCTTTAAAGGCGGGAAGTTACAAAGAACGAGAGAAAGCTCTGACCTTTCACAAAACACTTTATTTAAGGTCTTGGTCTTACGGAGAACAACGCGAACTCCTGACTGCTTCTCTCTCTATAAAATGGAAAGCTTGCGAAGGTGTCTCGACCATCAACAAAACAAATAAACAGAGATCCCACATCCAACTATTCATCAAGTCTTTTATCAACATTAGGTAAAGCGAGGCAATGGCTCTCAGTTACAAGCCAACAATCGAGGGTTGATGAGGACAGATGCAGATAAAACCGATCTCTCTGTACCGGAGATGTGTTAAATGAATTAAAGGGCAACTGCAACCTAATGCAAAATAGAACACGAAGATAAAAGGCATTTTAACGTACAGATTTGCAAAATTATTAACATCATGGCTGAGTTATACACCAGGACGGGCCACCGTTTTACTGGGAGGCGGTTTCTAGAACTGATGAGTGCCGGAAGTAGAGAGCGCATCAAAGGTTTGTGTATTTTTTTAGATATTTTTTGAGCGGCATGAAGTTTCAAGCTCTTGGCACGTGCCTTGCAGCAAGCGATCGGGTTTCCTACTGGCAACGTTTAAGCCCCATACTTGTTACTTTTCTCCTGGTTTTCATTTTCCTTTTTTTATTTTTGATTGAAAGAAGGGGGAGCTTACTGGCTGTAGAATCTATGTTCGCTGGCTCTGCCTCGAAGGTAGATTACTTCCAGATCATGAACATCAGAACGGATGCGAAATTTGTCAACTGCATTCACACACACACACACACACACACACACACACACACACACACACACACACACACACAAAGCATTACTGCGCGTGCATTTGCCAGTTTGCACTTTGTGTGATCGGAATGTGTATTCGTGTGAACCTGCCGTGCAGCCTACTTCACCCGACCTCTGACCGCAAAAAGAGAAGTCTCGAAATTCACGTCAACCACTTAGACATCTAGACGTTCACCTCGCTTTAAGTGCTAACCTGCATAAAGTGCTTGAGAGAGTTGGAAAGATTTGAAGCAGTCAAAACATGGAGGCAGTCAGCAGGGGCGAGTCGGGCTAACAGGCTGAGACGAATGAAAAATGACACTTGCGACTAAAATGAATGGGCCACGTTTATCATCTCTTTGTCGTTAGGCAACGGCAACTTTAACCCTACAACAACCAAGAATCGCAACTAACAACACCGGAAGATAAAACAAATTTTTCTCACTATAGGGTTTTGTTACTGCACAATGTATGGTACAGCTGAGTGACAGAACGCTGAAGAAAGGGGTTATTCGAGTACGAAGATGGAGCACCCAAGAAGCAGATGATAAAGTGAGTACTGAAGCAAAGCTTTAATCATTGCGGACCCGTAACTCGAACCGCGCACATCCTGAGGCAACGGTAAGACTTTCTAGGGATGCTGGAAAGCCACAGATGCTGGAGACAGAATTGCTTTCAATCACCATACAGTGCTTCAGGCAAGGCGCACATCAGTTCTCGGGGCAACATTCTTGTACGGTTCATCTCACGTAGACTGGTACAAGACCGGATAGTGAAGGATCTGCGCAGACGACTGAATTTGACACCAGTTCCTTCCAAAGTCCATGTCGGGGTGGTGGGAGGTAGTTTCTCTCCCCCGCATACACGTACTCATTCTCTCTCCTCACTTTCTGTCACTCATACACGCACACGCTCACTTTATCAATCAATCAATCAATCAATCAATCAATCAATCAATCTTATCTTCCTTTCTTCTTCCTCTCACATAAGATGTAAACATACCTCAGCACACACTACGGCAGCAAGACAACAATCCCGCATTTTCATTCCGGCGACAGAAATTATTGAAATCATTATCATCCTTCATATTCTCCCACTCTTCCTATTCGTCGATAAATATTCTAGCAGTCTGATAACTCGTAAAGAGAAAATAGAAACCGTTAATGCTACTAAACGAAGTTCTAGAACAGTTTACAGATGAGAAACTAGAAATCATTTCTCTGGTATAACTCGGTTTTTTTCTTAACTGCAGGCCTAATCCTAAATTGTATGTATAGCAGGCCTTTTCAATCATTGTGTGTGTGTGTGTGTGTGTGTGTGTGTGTGTGTGTGTGTGTGTGTGTGTGTGTGTGTGTGTGTGTGTGTGTGTGTGTGTGTGTGATTTATAGGCCCAATCATTCAATGTATGCACAGCAGGCCCAGGCCTTTATTGCATGTACACCAGGCCCGGTCCCTCGTTGGATGTACAGCAGCTCAATCCTTCATTGTATTACAACAGGCTCAATTCTTTATTGTATATACAACAGGCCCATTTCTTGACTGTATTACAACAGACGGAATCCTTCGTTGTGTATACAGAAGGCTCCATTTCCATTATATGGACAGCAGGGTCAATCCATCATTGCACATACAGCAGGTTCAGTCCTTCATTGTATGTACAGCAGGTTCAATCCTTCATTGCCTGTACAACAGGCTCCATCTGTCATGGAGCAACATTTGTTCTCACTCCCTCGCACACCCTCACATTTCCTGTCTTCTTCCTGACGTCCACACGGACCTGGCTGCGGCGCCAGAACTTATCGCATGTAGGGGATCAATAGGGCCGCCACCTGGCGTGTTTCCTGTCGTCGCTGCAGTGCATACGTGCGTAGGTCGGTGCACGTGACCCGAGACGCCTTGGCCTAATGGCCCGTAATGGACGCCAGCGTTAGCCTGACAGCGGAGGCCCGGATATCGACGCACGTGACATCCACCAACACCATCAGCCTCATGCCCTGCGAGAAAGTCAGCCTGGGGTCCCCCCAAGGAACGTCAGACTCGCGCCCTGCTGGGCGTGTGGCGTTTAGGGCTACCTCTGGTCAACTTGTCTTGTTCTTACACAGCCCTCTGTGACCTTGATGAGACATGGGTGGCTAATTCTTCAGGTGGGGTGCGAGGGATCGGGTACGCGGTGCCAGACGGACCTCAGTGAAGGCTTAGCGGAGTCTAGGGAGGTGCTGACCGGCTACAAGGGCCACGCTGACCGGTATCAGCTCATCAGCGCCTCCTGGTGTCGCGACACGAGATTAACCAGCTGTTTGTGACTAGGAAGATGCTACCTAGAAGAAGCTACTCCAAGGTTCGACGCAAAAGCATCACTCAGTGCTGGTTAATATCGCTAAGCCGTCAGATCAAACGAGATTAAAAATTTAATCAGCTGACATTTAAGTTTCAGCCCCTCAGCTAGTGCCTGGAGAATGCACTCATGATGATTTCGTCAAAACCCTTTTCTTGTTCCATGGATTTCTTCTTTTCCCCCATGTTGATTTTTTTCAATCTTCCAAAATTCTTGAGCCAGTGTGCAACAACTGAGCAGTCATTACTTGCCCAAGGCGCACCTGCAATGCTGCACACAACTAGGGGCCCTCAGGGCGGCGTAAATGTTAAGAGGTATGTGCGTCTATATCTATTACCAAGTTCAGATCCGTTTTTTAAATCTCCTTTGGAAAGAATAAATGAAATAGGCTCATGGGAGACATGAATTTCCTGTAACCATGCTCTCGGGTTAGACCAAACTGTGTTACTTGACTGATTTGCTCACTAGACTCTGTTAATCACAGTTTGTGAAAAACTGAATGATGGGCGTTTAGGGTCCAGACAGCAGAAGAGAAAGCCAACACGTACCGCCCATATTTTAGTGGAGGTGTGAATAGTATGCTCTGAATTCCCAAAAGATATCACCGATACTAACTACTACAACAAATCACAACTGCAAATCAAAAGACAATCAAAGAAAAAGAGAAGGCTGGAAATGGACATTTCGATTGTAGTCACTGCATCCATGCTGATGGTATTCACCTTCTTCTCAACATGAGAACACAATAAAATTTTTGTTTTGAAATGATGATGATGATGATGATGATGATGATGATGATGATGATGATGATGATGATGATGATTTGTTTATATTCTTTCTGTTTAAGGCGCTTTGAGCTATCCTATGATGGTGGCGTAAAGTGCTGTATAAATTCACTTTGTTATTATTATGCCATCAGCCATAAGAACAACCTCAAAGGCTAATGCATCTCCGTCCATTACTTTGAACAATAATCTAGCAACTGATGACGTGTTTATAAAACTGGGCTCTGCCCACCTCACTGCACTGTCAGGAGAAAACTTAATCAACTAAGTGACTCTGTGTGTGTGTGTGTGTGTGTGTGTGTGTGTGTGTGTGTGTGTGTGTGTGTGTGTGTGTGTGTGTGTGTGTGTGTGTGTGTGGACGCTCAAGTAAATCGCTAATGAAAACACACACAAGCGAACCTTAGTGGAGAGAAAGCCTTATATGCAGGAAAGAGGCGAACGGGCGGTAAGAAAGGGAAGAAACGCCTGTCATACGAGGAATGATTGCGCTCTCGCCTGCATGACTGTACATGTGTGTATCTGTATACCAGTGTGGATAAATCACAAACGCTCTGGAGTGTGTCTGTGTACTGTATATTTCAGACATTATTGCCTAAATATTTTGCACACACGGCGACGAGAGAGAGAGCATCGTGTGTGGTTGAAGAAAAAATTATTTTTCTCAGACTGCATGCCCTTGTAATTCAAGTTTCCTACAAAAATAATTCCTGGGAAAACTGCAGCATGCGTCTACTTCAGAAAATGCCCTTTAGGCTGAACAAAGAGAGAGAGAAATATATAAAGAGGAAGGGTACATGAGGAAGAGATCAACTGGAAAATTACCTGTGTTTTAGATAAGAACTCTTCCTGGCTGTAACAGTGCATGTGACTGACAAGGTTAGGGCAAAACTCTGGTCCACAGGAAGAGAAGGGTTATTGTGAGGTTTTTTTTTAACAAAAAATGTAAGGAAGAACAAAATAACAACCCCCCCCCCAACACACAAAAAAAAGAAAAACCCAAAAAGGCCTGCAACTGGAGAAGCCGAGAAGCTGAGTGCAGTGGACAGATGTTTAGAGGCCGTGGCACGATAAGACTCCAGCAGTTTCACTCCTTCCAGCATGAGTCATAGTAAGCTCCTACCTTCTGAGTTCATGACCTCGCCTTCCCGGGTGACAGGCAGAGTCTGGAGAGATAACTGAGATACCAGAAGGAGTCGGAAAGTAAAACTTCCCTCCCCCTTCCACTTGGTCAAGTTTACAACAACAAAAAACCAACGTGCCAGATTGTTTGGAATGTGCATATTTACATTCGCCTGCCTTTCTGATGGTTCAATTCGGGTGGAAAATGGTCCACATCATATGCACAGCACAATCATCTTTGCTAAAATATCAAGCAACACGTATATTATTTCTAACATCCATTAAATTAATACGGGTTAATTCGCTTGTAGCCAATGGTGGGGAACAGTCCAGAAGCACGTGTCTAGTAACTAGTAACTAGTTTCTGTAGACCAGTCATACAAAGACAGTATTTCCACTGTATAAAGTCACAAGGGTATTCGATACTTTTCTGTAACTACGGCAACACAAAGGCACCCACCTACTGCAGTCGGCTGTCCCTTCAGCAGCAGCAGCAGCAAGCCCTTCTCATCAGCAGGCACGAGTCAGAAGGTTCTACGAGTGCACCTGCACTCCGTTAGTGCAAGGCTCACGTCTGTGCAAGAGTCACGTGACTTGCGGTAATGAGAGCCCTATAAGCGACGATAAGGCTGATAACGGCTACTTTGCGGGAGTCGCTGCAGTAGAGTAGATTTTCATGCGAGAATTTCCGTTGCCCACCGTTTCTTAACACCCACACACACACATACAGTGGCACGGGCGCGCGCGCGCGCACACACACACACACACACACACACACACACACACACACACACGCAAAAACAATGCTACAATTTATCGTAAACGCTTCACCTCTTTTCTATTAATAACATTAATTGATTAAATAATTTTTATTTTCGTTCAATGATGACCTGAGAAAGCAAGCTACTCTAAGGCGGCAGCCTGTACCCGCGAACTTTCTCTTGCTTCGTACCTGTAGGAACTTCTGTGCAGGAAAGTGAAGGGTGCTGGGGGGCAGAGGCGAGACTGAGTGACCCCGCGGTTCTGGTCATGGACATGAAGAGGTCAACGTCCTTTCCTGACCTGACAGACAGGTGGACCCTCGTGGAGCTTTTACTCGCCGTGAGTTTATCGCCGTTGCCTCCATTATGCTGAGTGCTCTTCACCAGCTGCGCCAGGTAATGAACTTGTAACTGTTTTACCGCCCAGTAAGACACATGGCCTCATGTTCTGATCGTTGACGTAATCTGCTCATTATCCTCCGTACAGCGAGAGAAAGAGAGAGAAGTGAGTATGGCACTCCCCGTGACTACTCCTTGAGAGAAAAAGACAACTCTGTAGCTGACACAAGCAACATTGATTCGTCAGCTTCTGAAACGTGCTTTGTACCTCACTGATGTTTGGTGTGCAGTCCAAAATAGTCTATTAATAGCCCAATAGTCCAAAATAGTCAATTAATAGCCCAATAGTCAAAATAGTCAAAATAGTCAATTAATAGCCCAATAGTCCAAAATAGTCAATTAATAGCCCAATAGTCCAAAATAGTCAATTAATAGCCCAATAGTCCAAAATAGTCAATTAATAGGCCAATAATCCAAAATAGTCAATTAATAGCCCAATAGTCCAAAATAGTCAATTAATAGCCCAATAGTCCAAAATAGTCAATTAATAGGCCAATAATCCAAAATAGTCAATTAATAGCCCAATAGTCCAAAATAGTCAATTAATAGCCCAATAATCCAAAATATTCAATTAATAGCCCAATAGTCCAAAATAGTCAATTAATAGCCCAATAGTCCAAGATAGTCAATTAATAGCCCAATAGTCCAAAATAGTCAATTAATAGCGCAAAAGTCCTAGATAGACTATTAATAGCGCAAAAGTCTAGTTTTCTACAAGTTTATTAATAGCGCAAAAGTCCAAGATAGTTTATTAATAGCCCAAAAGTCCAAGATAGTCAATTAATAGCAAAATAGTAATGTGTCCAGTACATCTCCATGCGTTTGTACTACTCGATAAAAAGAAAAAAAAAACCAACTGAATAACATCCTTTCTCTAGCTTCGACTTTCATCAACAGTGTGTACTACGCATGCACTGAATAAAAATGAGCTCAAGTGAAGGAGGGCGGTGATGGTAGATGAACTGGAAAACAACTGGTTAACAGCTCCCCAGCAGATTCACTAATTAATAAAGAGTAAAACTGTAAGTAAATATTCACTTATATCTTTCCACCTGTCGGTTCCCAAAACCATGTCAATCAGTCGACCTCCCAGGCTACCGGCCGATCAGTCGGACAGGTGCCCGGGTTCTCGCATTTTTGTAAAGTCCCCAACTCATCCCTCAGTTCTCCCATCTGTTGTTGAAATACACCTGAACTGTACAAATGGCTGACATGTAAAGAAGTAGGCAGCCCATACCTGATCAGCCTAAATTGTTTCTATTACCGCTGGTTATAGCGGTTAAAACAAAACTAGGCCACTATTTTCGTGTCATTGATACCTCCAAGATACACTTCGATCGCTAAGCTGTAGAGGCTACAATTCTGTGTTTAGTTTGAGATGCCAGATAAACAGGAATTCATTGCGTCTTTGACTTATGTTTAAATTATGAAGATATTTAGATCAATACCTATATAGACATGTCTTTCTGTCTCTGTCTCGCCTTGTCTCGCCGACCGTGGTCTTGACTACCACTGCGACTTCGAGTCGCCAGCAAGATCTTGTGCAACGTGGAAGGAAGTTTGAAAGCACTCACACTTTCAGTAAAAAAAGTGCATTAAATCATACAGGAAATATTTCCCTTGCGTGCATGTTTCCACGCCTGTCACCTGAACAACGGCTTTACCAAGATCATCTCTCTAAAACACATTCGAGTGAGAATAATTGATTATTATAATATTGAAATAATACTCCCTATCTGTTTTTTTTTCGCGTTGTTAATAACTGGTAACCAAAAGGAAAACAAAAAGTGTATCAAGATGAATCAAGATAGCAGACACAGCTTGACTACAATCGAGAGAGAGTTCAAACCTTCTCCTCTGTTTATGTTACTTACTCGTCTCAAACATTAAGTCAGAGCAGAGCTTCCGGCTCCAGGAAAATTGTGGAAAGAAAGATAGTCAGCGCAAACAAAACAGGATAATGGTTGCACTTGAGGAAACACTAGAGATCTGCCAGAAGGAATATCTCCTTTTGGAAATAATCAGGACACGGGAAGGAAGGAAAATTAAAGAGACATTGCGAGCAATGCGTCGTAACAGCCAGATGTACATTAGCTTCCGTTGTCATAGTTACAAGATGATTCCCAAGATGGCCAGCACTGTGCGTCCTCCACAAAACCTTTTAATGGCGATTGTGTGTGATCATGCTGTATTCTTCTAAAACTTGTTCTTCGACTCTCTCTCTCTCTCTCTCCACACACACACACACACACACACTCATGCACACATACACACCATTATCTCCCGTTATCTCTCACTTTCTCTCTCTCTCTCTCTCCCGTTCCTCCCTCCCGTAACCTTCTACCATTCTTCTCTCAAACTCTGTCATTCCATTTCACTACCCTCCTTTTTTTCTCAACCTCTTTCCCTCTGTTTTAGTTCTACATCGAGTACAAAATGCATCAAGATAGAGTTGTTGTTTTACTGATTTAAAAAAATTTTAAGGTGTTCCAGAACGTGCACTTAGTCTCTCAAACTCTTTCACTGTGTGTGTGTGTGTGTGAGTTTGTGCGTTTGCGATGTCACGCAGCATGAGCATTTTACCAGACAGACAGACAGACAGACAGACACACAGACAGAAGCTGTCATTGATTTAATGCATGTTTGCAGGCATAACGTATCAAAGAAAACCGTCATAACGGTACTGTCACCACCAAACTCTCGCCATTAATCCATCACTTGTCCATTGACAAACGCGGGCTTTCTTCGGTACAATTCGCGACACTTGCTGTTTATTTTGCAGAACGCCATAAATATTTATTCGCGCGCTCGCTCGATAGCTTCTGCACAAAACACGAACAATGGCTCCATTTTGCACGGCGAGCGTCACGGGTCGATACTCGCGAACTTGGCGAGCGTCACGGGTCGGTGCACCTGAACTTGGCGGGACCGGAAGACGACGAGCACAAGGCACCCACCAGGTTCAGCCGACAACATGTATGTCCTGATCAGAAATTAAGCCTATCTTGACCTCTGATTCTTGGCCAGAAGACGGGGGTTGTTTTCAGCAGTGGCCTGGAGAATGAGCGCCAAGTCTTTGCGAGCAGCCACATGGCCAACACTTCGGCGCCATATTCTCGACAAGCACAGTTCATCGGAGCAAAATTTTGGTCCAGATTAACATAAGCACATTTCATTGAACCAAACGTAAATATATTTGCACTAGTAGAACTAACGAGGGGCAAAATGACAGCTCACTTGTTCTATCTTAATTTCGTGGCAAAATTATGTTCACTCGAACACAGCTCGTCCTGGGTGAAGTAGATCTCTCGGTACAAGAACCATCGAGTGGCAAACGACATCTTTGCACTACCATGATTGAAATACAATTACATTATACATGCACATGCAGCGATCTCGTGACCAAAACTCGGGCATAGTCCCAGTACCACAGCTTCCCGTGACAAAATCACATCAGTGTTGAATTACAAATGTCGAGGGGGCATAACTACATCTTCGCACTGGAACACCTCTCCGAGGGAACGTAAATGATCAACATAAACACACTCGTAGGGGGCAAACTTACATCATACTCTCATCAACAATTAAGTTCAATCAGTCACACTCAAGCTCCTCAAGGGCGACACTTCTCAAGGCCGCCAAACCCATTAAAGCTCGCAAAGAAATTATCTTCAGGGTCTTTAAGAATTCCCTGCAGCTACAGTTGATGGACGTTTTTAACGATCTGCAGCCTCAGACTCTAGATGTAGACACGAGATGGAGACGAGACTCCAGGCTCGGGCTTTTAACAGCGCCGCTTCATACCTTCTCACTTTCTCAATCTCTCACATTTCTTCCTCTCTCTCTCGGTTTGTGTGTGTGTGTGTGTGTGTGTGTGTGTGTGTGTGTGTGTGTGTGTGTGTGTGTGTGTGTGTGTGTGTGAAATCAAGGAAAGCGTTATCTCTAGTAGAGCAATTAACCTATGCTTAAGAAATGCTCGGAGTAATTATAAATAAATCACAATGCCCGCAGAACCTAAGGAAATTTAAAAAGCACACCGCTAAGATAAAGTTTCTCAGCTACCCTGATGAACCACCCTTGAAGGTTTCTTCTTTCATCGGGAAGTCTTTGACGAGTAATTATGCCCTGCTTCATGGCTTTTGTCGTGTTGTATGTTCGATAGCAACAAAATTGAAACGTTTTTAAAAAATTGCAAACAAAACTACTGCAGATATGGCCTTGTGCAGTAAAATAAAACATCAAAGCTCACTCGTCTGGTCTTAGTGCTGATGATTGCAACATTTTTCCCTGACTATGAAAGCAGCGAAAATATTGCAGGAAAAAATGAGAAGAAGAAATAAAAGAGGGTGAGGAAAAACAACCAAAGAAGAGAGAAAGGCTTCAAGAATCCAGAGTTAAAGTAGCAGAATGATTGCAGTCCTTTCATGGGAAAGATCAAACATAAGGCTATGGAACAGCAAGAGACTTGAAGGTTGGTGAAGGGTGTAAACGTTCTCAGGTTTATCTCGTGCCCACAAAATCTCTCACGAGAAGCGGCGCAAAATGAAACTAAGACGAAGGGAAGTCAACTAAACTCATGGTTTGGACAGGCATGAATGGGGAGTAAAAATCTGGGAGGCTTTGAGCTAGAAATCTCTGCCATCACAAACTTTTTTAAGACAGAAAAATATCCCGAGGACAAGCTGGAAGAAGAATAAAAATGCTTTCCTTCAGCTGGGATTTGTGTTCTCGACTAATATCTTCTCCGGGATAAAATGCTGAAATCTGAAATCCGAGAGGTCGATAAAGTTCTTCCGGGTTAATAAAAATATTCAGCAGAGTACATTAAGAACTCGTGTATTTCAGCTCTCTCTGCCGTAGTCTATCCCAGTCGATAATTAAACAAAAATTTTGCCTTTTTCTTTAACAACATCAACGTGTTGAAAAATATTATTAAAACAGATAAAAAGAAACAACAACACAGAACTTTATCGATAGTAGATGACAAGCTTTTTTTGTGTCAGGGAGTTGTACAATTGGCGTTGGCAACATTTTCTCTCTCATTCTTGATGCGAAATCACAGTTAATAAAACGCTTTTGCTCCAGGTGACTAAATTTATACTATAACCTCTCTTTCTTTGTCACTGTCGCTTCTTCTCTGTCTGTCTGTCTGTCTGTCTGTCGGTCGGTCGGTCGGTCGGTCGGTCGGTCGGTCGGTCTCCCACTTTCACACCATCGCGCAGTTTCAGAAGGAGAAACTGCAGTGCCAAAAGGCAGGGATGTATATACAATGTCCATGACGCCGATGGCTGCGACTGTGGGTCTTGCCAACTGACATCTTAATTCCTTTGTAATTTAAACGAGAAAAAAAAGAACAAATGCAACGAAAAACTGTTGATGTGCATTCCTAATTAGCATTTAGGGAAAATAAACGTCATTCAATGAGGATAAACGTTTATAAAATTTAAAAAAAACTGAAACTCGTGGGAGGCTTTATCAGCTTGCGTGCCGACGATCTCTTCAAAAACCAGACACTATCGACTCCTGAAGAATAATTTTAGTCTCACAGGTCCTTCGAGTCTGCCAGAACTTTTAGCGTGGCATCTCCCGCTCCTTCAACGAGGCCCACTCCCGGTGATGTTTCTGCTGTCGGCTTTGAACCTGGTCACATAAGCCCCCAGTCCTTTACATTTGCTCTCTCTTGGAATGCCGTATTTTGTAGAATCTCCTTCATTAGGCAAATCCGCGGTGTCCTTTGAACCGACTTCACACGCTTCAGCACAACATGTGGGTCTAATCCTCAGGTCCCACACATCTCACCATATTATGTCTCTTCAAGCTTTGTAGATTCTTTGTAGAAACTAGGGCCATGGTTGTTTTTTGACGACACTACTCAAGGAGGATCATGTAAAATTTCCAAAAAAAAAAAAAAAAAATTCTCGGTCCACGTGACTCCCATATTTTTCTTTGTCTATAAAGGTAAAACAGTGTTATGTATATAATATACACACATCAAATATGCACTGTTATAAATTTTAAATGTTAAATTTAGGATAAGGGTTATGTGTTTTCTTTATTTATAACAACTATTCCGACTACACAGGTTACGGGAAAGCAAATGGGGAGTAATTTTAGTGGAACAAACACCTCGCTTGCTTCACCTCTAGTCACCTGGCAGTCTCTAATCTATATCCGCACTTCTCGTAAAGTCTCACGCGTGACAGTGAGAGGACGAGAATAGCTTGTGGCTGCGTGCTCCTGGGCTTCCTGCAGCAAGTGGCACATCGCTATTTTTGATATTATCAGTCTTCATTGATCACTCTATTTTTTGAACTTTCTCCGCGGTGTCGGTCACGTCAGACGAGGCTGTTTTGAAAATTTCTTCTTCTGATCGGTGTGACGAGACTTGTTTGTATTCACAGTGTGTTGGTATTCAAGGCATGTTTGTATTCAGAGAGTGTTTGTTTGTATTCTCGACACATTTGTATTTAAAGCATCCTACTGGTATTCACGGGTTGTTTGTATTCACAGCATCTTTACTGGTATTCTCGTATTTCTCATTTGTTTTCACGAACTGTTCATTTGTATTACGGGTTGTTCATTTGTATTCATGACACCTTTGTATTCAAAGCATTTTCATTGGTATTCACGGGGTGTTCATTTGTATTCACAGCATCTTCATTGGTATTCACGAATTATTTGTTTGTATTCACGGGATGTTCATTTGTATTCACGAAATGCTCGTTTGTATTTATATCGCGTTTTTATTTACACATTGTTGATCAGTATCCACGGCTTCCATACTGCTTTGTTACAGGTTCTGTTTCGTTGTCGATAAAATTATTGTAACGCTAAAACACTAAAATAATACTTAACTTGTCCATGATTGCAACAAAATCTCTTTCTCTCCTCGTCCTGTCTTCACACGTTCTTCACCCTTTCAAGTTAAAGCTAATGATTTAGTCTGAAACCTCTCACGACATCTGTTTGTGTAGAAAAATAAATGCTTATTTACGAAGAGAATACTTCACACAAATGCAACTTCAGTGGCCGTATTTTCTCTATACACCTGAATGCCAAGACCTTAATTACTTGTGATAATGGGACGCGTCAGTTTCCGGACCTCGTGTAAACCTTCTAGAAACCTCTCTGTTTTTCAAGGCGCTGCGCTGAGGGGCTCATTAACATCTGTTCTTAAGGGGTCGCAGCTGACGACCTTTTTACAACAGCTGCCGTTTCTTCTCCCGTTTTGCGATTGTTCTCGAGAGAGAGACTACACGATATATTTTATAAAATCATTATAAACTCCACCTGTCAAGGCATTGTGCACCTTTATTTCTCTTTCTCGCCTTTTGCATCTGAGTTAGATTTTATTTCATTTCGGTTAAGCCTTTCTCTTCCTCGTCGTCATGACGACGACGACGATGATGATACAAAATTACTAACATACGATTTGTGGTTTTGGTCAAGTAACCAAGCAGTAGACATAGTGAAGGCGATGGTAATGCTACTTACTGCAGCAAGGTAAAATCTTGTCCCTTCAGCTTTTTTTTTTTTACAAAGAGAAAAAGCTGGAAATAATGTGAACTAAATACAATGTTTTTTAGTTGCCTTACTTCCAATCTACTTTTTCTGCCAGGCCTTTATATTTGTGACGTCTCACTTTGAAACACAATCTCCAGCCATACAGGACTAGACATACCATAGTGACGTCTTACCTTGGCCCTCGTTCTTCTGTGGTGGTCAGAGCATTGGTGGCTTCGGAGCGACGAATCTGCTTCTTCAGCGCTGACCTAGTCAGTAGGCGCTCTGTTGCGTCCCGATACACCAACACTCCAGTCACCTCACACATTAACGTGCTGGTCACGTCGCACCATAACGTGCTGGTCACGTCTCACCCAAACGCCAGTCGCGTCTCACCATAACATGTTGGTTAGCGATGCCTTGGCTGACCCGAGGAAAGAAACAGCCTTACTTTAATCACACCATACGGGTGGACGCGAAGTTACGCCAAAATACGGTCGACCACGAGATCAAAATAACCCCCCTCCCCACAGGCACGCAGCTGCATAACTCCTGCCGAAGCTCACCATGTTTTCTCCGACTTGCAAAACAGAAAATCCACCTGCACCAGCTTCCGGTATCTCCGCGATGTGATCACCACAGCGGCTGTCAACACCTCGAGGTGGGGTGGGGGGACTCACCTGGGTCACGCTTGACCGATTGCCTTTGTTGCGTCGCCAGCATCGCCGCGAGATGGTAAGCTTCCAGGGGCAGTTACCACGCGGGCCTGCGCCGTCTATAAGCACTCACTTCTTCCAGAGCATGCGCAAAACGCTCTTCCGGGCGCGCCAAGCCTGAGAAACGTTGTTTGAAAGTTGCTGGTGCTGACTGGCTACATATTTTAAAAATATTTTTAAATGGGTTAGTCGTAAATTTGAGCTGCGAGAGGACGAATGCTGACTAGGAGCCAATCGATCTTCTGCAGAAGACTTGATGTCACGCCTGCAAGATTATTGATTATCATACAGTAAAACAAGGGGCGATTTGTTGATTGGAACGTAATGAGCGGTGAAGATTATTATCACGTAAATGAAGAGTTTTATGATAACTGCATGTGACAGTATTGATTAACCTTGGCCATGAAACTTTTTACATACTTAAAGTCCGGGGGAGAAAAAAAGGAAGACAGAAGCGAAGAAGATGAATAGGTGGCTGATGAAAACAGAGAAAGAAAGCTCTTCAGATCTTTTCAGTCCACGTTATCGCGTTCAACGCTTTCATCAAACAGGTGAAACCTAATAATATATAATATTTTCACCCCTACCGACAACCAGCCACAACATCAATAACAACCAAGGAAAGAGGGCGCTTTATGGAAATTGGTATAATAATGATGCGATTTCAGTCTAATGGCAAGGCTATCAAGAACTGCATCCGTTCCAGATCACAACCCCGCACGCGCATAACTGAAATTGTAGTGTTTGGTTTTGTTTTTTGTTTGTTGTTTGTTTTTTGTTGCTGTTGTTTTTTGTTTGTTTGTTTGTTTTTGTAAGTTGGCCTCGGCAGCTTGAAATCTTTACATGAAAAAGGGTGATAATACTCTAAATTACTTACGAAAGAGAACTGTACTTAATCTGGACAGAGACCGATGCTCAGACCCTCGTGAAGTTGTCTTGGCGAACCCTTTGACAGCAAACATCCGCAACATCAGCAACTTGCGCCGAAATTCTTAACAACATCAACAACAATTAAGCTTTTCTCGAGTTTGTTGCTTAGTTACTTTCTCATTTATTTCTTTTTTGAAAAAAATACAGCCTACTGGTTGGAGCTTATAAACCGAAAACACAGCAGACATCGAAGCTTGAGATTTTGTATTTCCGTCAAGACGAGAGCTCTCATCCTGGGCTCTGCCTTTGCGTGCTGATAGAGAACCCGGATGTTCATGTTCTAGAAGTTAACGCGGTAATGAAAATCTTCCTGCTAGCAGTCCTCTTTATCGAAGGTGGGTTTCGTTTTGTTTTTTTAAGTGTGACACCCGTTTCAGGAACATCCTGAGCATCTCAGTGGAACACTGTCCTGATTTGATGATTGATTAGTTCATTTATTGACCTGAATAAGTCAATTCCTAGCGGAATATGTTCCTCGGATGTGCCTTTGACTTATTTGTGATGAAATTTTATCGATAAAATTTATTTTCCTTTTTTAATACGTGCGTGTAATAAAGTATACCAAGACAGCGTCGAATTCCCAGTGTTGTAAGTGTACCAAAGTAACATAACATGTCCAATGTTATGTGCACCAAACTGTCACGTGGCCAGTGTTATGTGTACCAAACTAATGTAAATGTCTAGTGTTATAAGTGAACAAAAGTAATTAACTTGTCCGCTGTAACAAGTGTATCAAAATAGCATGTCCAGTTTCACGTTTTTGTTTTTTTTTTATTTTCCACATTAACGCAAATTCATTGTTCAACTGGCTTGCTTCAGGGTTTGCATGTTCTTTTGAATAAAACTGTGTCTAGTTCAAGAATACTGACAACAACGAGTTGCTAGATTTCTTAAAAGCAGTTGATGCAGAATAAGGTAACTTTATATTGCTTTATATATTGACGCACCAGATGTGAACCTTGCGTAAGTTCAAGAAAATTCTCTTGTTCATAACAAGTAAAGTTTCCATGTTAAGATTTTGATTACCATGAACCGAAAAGAAAGTATTCTCTAGGAATTCGATTAAATATTTTCTAAGTCTTGAGAGCTGGATTTTCAAAGATGATTAACGTGCCTCATTTTGACAAAGTTTCTAATAATATGCTTAGCAAGCAGTTTATTATTACGATGGAAGGAAACCAGAAAGAATCCAGCAATAAACTAAACTGAATTGCTCTTAATACCTTATAGAAACTCTGTCCCTTTACCACAGCCCAAAACATAAAAAAGACTTTTGTTCATATCATAACCCAGTCCACATCCATCATCATTCTAAAAGGTTCTTCAGGATGCCGCACTCCACAGCGTGTTTACACTCAACCCTCGTTTTTGCCAATCGCTGATACCCGAGGACCAGCTGTTGCAGTCTGCTATGAATTACCTGCCGTTGTTAAAAACACGAAAGTTAATTGTTCCTGCAGCAGCTCAGTCTCCGCTCACTGGCCATGTGTGTGGTTATTTATTATTGATTTGTTAACATCGCAGGTTGTTAGTGCCCCCCACTCACTCTAAACAATGAGATGTAAATTGGTGAATTCATACCTGCGATTTTAGTCGATTTGTTCCGAGGTACAATTCTAGACGGGCTTAAAGGGCCTCGCAGTATGATGAGAATCTTCCAGAGAGCACTTAACCCTTTTGATCTCAATCACATCAATCAAGCTATATTTGAGTTCTTACTGACACGCCTGAAGAGGGTGTTCTCTGGATAGAACTCTGCCAATTTCCGGGGTCTGGTTGGAGTTTTCTCTCAAGCAAATCATAAAAAAGTTTTTAAATGCCATATCTTAAACAAACAATTTCCCATTTCCGGTTTAAGACAAATGGATGTTAATTATTCACTAACTTTCCTTATCACTGAGAAGATCCGTGGTGAAAACATTTGTTTCCCTTCTCAGTCTATATGACCGCCAGCTAGGGCAGGAATGTGTGACGAGACTCACAACTGAAGAAGCTGACAGAACAGGTATGTGCCCACGAAGTTTGAGCTGAGGGACTATTTTTAAGCTTGTGTAAGACAAAGAGAAGATGCGTGGGTTCAATAGCATGTCCCCCCACCCCACCCCATCTCTGCTTGAATTAATCGCAGGCTCGCAGGTTTAGCCGCGTGGTGTTGTCTCCTCTCTCACTATCATCCGTGTTCAATCATTGTAATTCTTGAGCCAAGTTATCAGTCATCAGCTATGATAGTTTGTTCCTGTCATGGCAGGTTCATGGTATGATGACCTTGCTGCTACCACAAGCTAATAATAACAATAATACATCATATGCGGGCCGTCTAAGGCCGGGTGCACAGTCATCTGGTTGGATGCGAGCTCCTAGAATGTCATAATAGCAGCAGATTCCCAGTACTGTGAGCACACATACGCAGGTGACGATGTGTCAGCGCTGGTCACCAGTGCAATGCCATGCTTTCCATTAGTTGCTGGCTCAGCATTAAAACACCAATGTCCTCCCTCCTCCCTTCCGATTCTTGTTGACAATACTGCCGACAGTTTGAAACCAAACATTATTATATAAATTCAGGCTTATGTAGGACTCGACTTACGACTAGTGAGGAACGCAGTATCTGGACTGACAGATAAAGACCCTCATTGTATTTCCCGGCAATATCTGCTAAGTATTTACACTGCCCCAAAGGAAACTTCATGATGGTCTAAGACATAAAAATAAACATGTTCATTTACTTATATAATTAACGCATGTTTACGCATGATAAATACGTGTTTTCCTGGGACAAAGCCATGTTTGCGAATGATAAAATCATCTTTTCCTATGAGACATGAATGATTACGAATCTTGTCTTAAGAATGGTGGCGGTCCGGTGGCGCAACGGTTAGCGCCTGTTACCAATACAGTGAAGGTTGGCTGTCCTGGGTTCAGTTCTCGTCTCGGGCACGCTGCTCTTTCTCTGCATGTGGCATCTGTTTACAGAGCTGGCTGCCTTGCCGTGATATAGCCTTAGATGCTGGCTCGGCGTAAAACACCAATTAAAAAAAATTAAAAAAATAGGAATGGTCGACGCATTTTCTGGACGCATAAGTCATTACGATCTACCCTACAACTCTTTTAGCCCCCCTGGCTTCTTGGCATTTTCCTTTATAGCTTACTCTTCTCTCTATATATATATATGGCGTGTGTGCATGTGTTTGGCTTTTTATTTTTGTCTTTTGATTATTTTTGTTTATTTATGGCAGATTTAAGTTCACATGCACTCGGATGAAGAAACCCTAGGTTTTATTTAGCACGTTTCGTTCCGCAGGACGAGGTATAATTTAGAAAAAAACTATGTAAACAAAAACGATGGCAACGACTCAGTTTCAAAATATTTGGAAGCAACTTCGTTTTATGTAAAATAACACAGAAGCGAGCTGTGCTTTGACCCGGGCGCTGTTACCGTTCTGTGACCGTTGGCGCATTAATGAAGGTAATCATTGCTTCCCCAGCGCTGACTGCCAGGATACCGGCTGTCGTCTTTCCCGCTGCGTGCAGTTCGATCATGTGCACTGGTCTGCTAGAGGGCTGCAAACTGTTTCCTGTGCATCTTGCCCGACTTTTGAAGATCGAATGAAGATCGAGCAGCGTCCATAGTCAGGTTCACTACCGCCAGCTTTTGGCTTTGATATCTGCAGGTTGAGGCAACGATTGTTCTTGACTTGGATGTCCGCAATGAGGCTCAGGTCATGCTGCATCATCACGTGCATTTAAAACAATGCTGACTGTTTACTTAGATATCCGTAGGCCTATCTTAGTAACTGGACAATGTTGCTGATTGAGACTAACCCCTGTCAAACAGGAAATTAAGCTCTAGGCTGTTGGCATAGAAAATAGATATCTCAGTAGTTTCTCAAGAAACATCCTTTTTTTACTGGAGAGGAAGCACTGCAGTTTGATTGACCTAGATCCTCATTTCTGAGTCATCGAATGAAAAACCAGTGCAATCAAGTGAGAATATTTTAAAGGTGTACTGGTGGACGGAACAGCATTCATCACGTGGACTTATGTGGATTATTATCTTGTTGTAAGCGCGACCCAATCATTAAAAAATAATTGTTGGTCTTTAAAGACCTACCTGAATGGTTTTCGAAGTTTTCATATATCGGTAGATACAGGCGATATAAACCTAACTTGTAAATTGTAGCCTCCAAAACCCATCCGTTAATTAATTATCCGCTACGATTGTACATACGATCAACGAGCGCCGTTAACAGTGTATACGTCACACTAGTGCACCATTCACTACACTGGCAGCCGTCAATACAAAACAATGAGAGTGAGCGACAGCTCGGGTTATTCGGACCCTGAAAGTCTGTATTTCTCGTGGTTCTGAAAAATTGCTTCTTTAGCACGAGAAATGCAGACTTTAACGTCGGAATAATCCCAACTGTCTCTCTCTCTCTCTCTTTGTTTGGTGTTGATGGCTGTCGATGTTGTGAATGGTGCACTAGTGTGACGTAGTACACTGTTAGCGACGCTCGTTGATCGCTGGTTCAAATCGTGTACATTGCTAGGAGATAATTAATTAACGGATGGGTTTTGGAGGCTGCAATTTACAGGTTAGCTTTATATCACCTATATCTATCGATATCTGCAAAAAACCCAAACCATTCAGGCTGGTCTTTAAAAGACTAAACACACGATGCACGAGATAAGTGTCTGCTTTTGGGGACACTGACAATGTTGCATAGTCGTATAACTCTGTCCGTGACCGAGAAACAGCTACTGGTAACAGGTATTCTAAGCTGATTTTGTTAATAATTTTGTTGATCAATAACAAACAAAAACGCGTGGTGCATACGCAAATAGATATTTTCATCCCGATTTCAGTTATATCAATCTTTTTTCGATGACTCAATTTATTTAGAATAATGTATTTTTTACTATTTTAATTTCCGGATAATTTTATATTCTGAAATCAACTGAAAATGAATAAAATGTTAATTTTGACAGGCCAGTACACCAACAGTTGAGTAGTGAACACTTTATTATCACAATTATCATCTGGCAGCAATGCCTAACGCGATGAACTGCTCTCGAGTTTTTACAGGATACCCAGGTGTAAAATTGTTGCGGCCCTATGTTCCTCGAGGAGTAACAAGGAATAAACTAAACTAAACAGGCGTAAAATGATGTTGTGTTGGAAATCAAAGTATTTCGCGCAGAACTACTTCTCAGTCACAGCAGCTCGCTCAGTCTGGAGGACCTACTGGTACTAGTGTAGCAGTGTAAGTGAGCAGAAAACAGACAAAATATTTTTTCTAACTTCTGAGCATGGCTGAGCTGGCGTGTCAGCATCTGGAGCAAAAGATACAGGAACTGTTTTTGCCTCACGGCCCTCGACTGTATCTTGGGCATAAAACTAACACACATAAACATAAAACAACATCTTATCTCACCATTTTTCCCTTGTGTTAGGAGCGAGCGAGTGTAACATCTTTCTGCACTAGGGTTTCCTGTACCCCGATAAACTCACAAGCATAATCCTTAATGTGTAGTTAAAGGTTTAGTATTTCCTGGCCTCGAACATATACATAGAAAGTCTACGAGATCGAGGTTGTCGGTGCTGTTTGAGATGTTTCCTCCTAAATGTTGACTGTACGGATAGACACGTGCACTGCTGCCAAGAAGCACGGCAGGCAGACAGTGGAAAGGCTGTGTTATTTCCACAATACGATATTCATCAAACTATTTCTGCAACATGCTTTTCATGTTTGCCGTCTGCCGAACACCCCAAAAGGTTTTTCAAGGAGGTTCCGCACTCCACAGCCTCAGAATGTGCGCAACATCTTTCTGCACGAGATGTCTCCTCTACCCCTATAACCCACAACCATAATTTTTCATTGGTACTTATCTCTATCTTTAATGTGTACTTACCTCTAAGCCTGAATCATTCCTGGCAGTTATTAGCCATTTGAAAGCATAGTTTAGCATTTTTACAAATGCTGGGGAGGGTTATCAATCAGGCAAGCAAGATAATTGGCATAACACAATTGCCATTCTATGACTTTTATCTCCATGCGGTCAGTAAGATGGCAAATCTTATCAGTACAGACCTTAGACACCCTCTCCATCCCAACGTTCAGCTGCTACCTTCTGGCAGGTGCCACCAAGTGCTACGTGCACGAAGAAATACAGACCAGAGGTCCTTTGTGCCAGCAGCCATCCCCATCCTCAATGAGAGGTACAAAGATTCACAGGATAAAATGTTGTATTGTATTCTTAGCATTTAAAGTTAAAGAGGTTAAATGTGTGTGTGTGTGTGTGTGTGTGTGTGTGTGTGTGTGTGTGTGTGTGTGTGTGTGTGTGTGTGTGTGTGTGTGTGTTGTCTTCATCTGTGTGTGAGCCAAAGACAAATTTTTGAACTGGATTTGTGCCTTATACAGATTGATTGATTGATTGATTGATTGATTGATTGATTGATTGATTGATTGTGTTTAGAACAGTTTAGACTGAGTAGTTAACCTCGAATTGGGCACCAGGCGAGATTGTGAAACATGTTTTTAAGACTACTTCGTGGTCGTTTTACATCAACCTGCTGACATCTTCGTGTGACATCACTCTACGACTGTTACGGTCTTCTGCTTGAGGATCTTCGACCAACATGAACGATGGTAATGAGGTCAGGAGGAGACAACTCATGACACACAAATCAGGAGGAAGAAGCTCACTAACCGATCTGTTCAAGGTAACGGGCGCAGGGACAAGGGGTTGGGTTGGGAGAAAGTGAAATGGTTCGGGGGAAGAGGTTGGCCGGAAGAAAGCTGGGATGGAGAACTCAGCTACATTGGTTGAATGAATCACACACCGATACCTGGCGCAGACCAAAAGACTATATACCGGCTCACCGACGATTCGGGTCTCTCTCAAACACATATCTCGGTCTCGTGATGCCCGAGACTTTAACGCGAGTCTAACGTGTTCTTCCAGGAGACGACGGTCCTCCTTCGCCCTCTTAAACAACAAACAGCGCTCCGCAGGAATTCTCGCCAGAAAGACAAGTATGACCAAAAGTTTGCCAAATACCCACGTGTTCGGTCTGCTGCTACCTTTTGAGACGAGTAGTTGGGGTGAAGGACCAATCGCCTACTGAAAGATAGCTTCACTCACGCGCCACGCACGTGTACAGGCGCGGCTGTGAACCTGCTGAAGAGAATTTTGTAAACGCATGCAAACAATATCTCAGAAGACATTTTGAATGTGTAACAGTTGTTCTAGGCAAAGAATGTAAATCATTTGTCAAACACCGATTTACCAAAATGTATACAAACCGCATCAAAGTAAGATACTTGTTTATAACAAAGTAAAATACGTATTTGCAAGACAAAGATTGAACGCAACATCATAGATGCCGCTGGAATGCTTTTGAAGATCTGTTTCTAATGCCAAAATAACTTGATAAATGATGTCGGTTACAATGTTATTGCATCAAATTTCAAACTAACTTCCTGTCGATAAAAGCCCTGCGCTTACTTTGAATCCTGTATTATATTATATGTGAAGGAAAGTTTTTCCCCCGCCTCAGTCGAGCATCTTAAAAAAGGAGTGGGCATTACGCAGAAGTTTTTTTTTTAATGTACATATAATTTAAGTATTTCAAGCAGTTTGATAGATGATGATGAAAGTAGCATGCAAACAAGACCTAAATTAGGTGGTAATTTTTTTTATATAATTACTTATCATTATTTGATAATTTTAACATAATTTATTGTTATGGCTTTGTTTTTAAAGTTTTTTTCAAAGGAATTTAAATTAATTTCTCTTCTTACTGTTTTCTCCCTTTTTCTCTCTCTCTCCGTGGATGCGTGCTCACGCGCTTGCATGTGTGTGTGTGTGTGTGTAGTTCGTTTGCCAGCTCATTTCAGCTTTTCTCTTTCTGAGTTTTTCTCATTAATGGATTCTAAACGTTGCTATTGTTCGTCATGCTGTTTTCTGTGCTTTCTTGCCTTAAGCTGATATGACAGATAAAATATCAAAACAATTAATAAAAGGATTATGTCATCTCTCTCTCCCAATTTGCTTTCGAACACTCAGCATACACAAATGTGCAAGCAATCACATTCCAACATGCACAAGCATGAATGCACTCACACCACAAAACAACCAATAAACATCAATAAATACACAAATGACAAATTATTTTTTAAATAGCTCAGAAGTAAACATTCTTCTGAAGAAAGTAAAATTTTCAAACGAGCTTAAAAGCTCGTGAAACCATTCAAGAGAAAAATATGACAGGAGTGGTCACTATTTTAGATGTTGCTTTAGTCGTCTGTCATCGAATGGAAGATGGGAGGTAACTCTTTCCCGAAAAGGTTAGAAGAACTGTTTACAGCTGAAGGGAGATCACCACTAGATGTGCAACGACATGCAGTTGTTTGTTCCTACGTGACGAATGACATGGCAACGCTGTCGCAGACATCAGCGGTCTAGATGTTCTGCACGTCGTTTGCTGGGTTCGAGTCCAGCACTGGCGCCACCCAGCACGAAACATCCTGGCTTCCTGTTAGTGGAGACGAGTGGTCCTGCATCGCCACATCACATCAGACGTGAGCTGGATCGTCCATCCAACTGTAGGCCCCCTGGCATCTCTCAGCAGGGGGATGGCCATCACATGTGCCCTGCGTCTTGAGCTTAAAGTTGAACGAATCTCAGTGGAGGTCCCAGCGATGTGATTGCGATGGGTTTTGATCTGAGCTGCAAATACAGGGCCACGTGATTGAACTCAGACCAAGAGTCTCAACTCGGACGGCATGATCTTTCTTTTTTTTCCTGTTACCTCCCTTTAATCCGCGTTTGCTTCATTATTTACTGCAAAAACTGTAGTGAGTGTAGGAGATGTGATAGGGCTGGATGACATTTCACACGTCACGTGACTTCACAGCATTTAAATTTCTGTTGGTATTTACTCTCTAATCTTCAATTTCTTTTGGCTATTCACTTCTATAGGCTTTTCCATGACTAGTTTTTAATACAAAAAGTAAGAAATCGGAACTACTTGCACGTGTGAAGAATAAAATTACCTGTGGCCCGTTGAGATGGGAGTTCCTGTGCCAGTACAGTAAGGCCTCTACGTACGAGTGAACCAACGTTCCAGTAAATCGAAATACGAGCAAAAAATTTGTGGGAATTTTGTTCTTACTTTCGAGCAGAAATTCGATATACGAGCTCGAGTCATTTATATGTCGTATCGTAAAGACGTTAAAAAGTATGTAGTCTTAGTGAAAATCTAAATGTTTCAATTTAAAAACAGTGTAAATAGTGTAGGTAAGATTGATAAATATAACATATTCTTTATTTTTTATTATCTATATTATTTATATTATTGTGCCGTTAACATTTACTATACAGTTCTGTGTATTATACCGTATTTACATATAAATTGTGTTGTTGTGGGAGGGTTGGAACGCATTAATCCTATTTTCTTTATTTTATATGGGGAAAATAGTTATATATATATATATAAGAGTTTTTTTATATGCGAGCTCGGCTGTAGAACGGATTAAACTCGTATATAGAGGTACTACTGTTTGCAATCTCCAACGATTTTGCCTCGATGGTCAAACACCGACACAAACAGCAGGTATTCTAATCACAATCTTGGGGTGAAGAAGGAAGTTAGCATTACACATGCAGATGCTGAGTTTTCAAGTCTGCAATATACTATCTCCAAGCCTAAGGTAGGCGGGCCGTCGGTGGGGTATCGAGCCTGGGGTAGGAAGCGATTATACTAAACTGGCTGTACAAACATCTGGACAAATCTTAAGCTCATGCCAGGATTCTCTTTGCTGATTTCTCTTTTGCTTTTAACACTCTACAACCTCACTTGTTAGCGAAGAGTCTAGTCTCGGACTTCCATCTCTCCCACCAACTAACTCTATGGATTCTGGACTTTTTAACAAACAGACAGCAGAGAGTTTCTGTTAATGGTCTTCTCTCAGACCCTGTTGTCACCTGTATAGGTTCCCCTCAAGGCTGCTGTTTGTCTCCACTTCTGTTTATACTAACAGTTGTAGAAGTACTACTGATAGGAGCTTTCTGATAAAATTTGCTGGTGACTCTGCCCTCCTGTCACTTTTGTATGATGATGAATATGTTCACAGTGGCGCTCTTCCTGACTTTGTCCGCTGGTGTGACGAACACTTCCTTGTCTTGAATGCCTCTAAGACTAAGGAAATGATCTTCGACTTTCGGGTGAACAAGCCTGAAACAGTCATCAGTACTATCCGTGATGATGCTATTGAGGTAGTCGACTCTTACAAATATTTAGGTACCATCTTCGACACCAAGCTTAACTGAGACATCAACACTGACATGATCCTCCTATTAGTCAACAACGTCTGTACCTCCTACGGAAACTTAATTCTTTCTCTGTCAGCTCTGTCATCCTCACTCGGTTCTATCAGTCCTTCATTGAAAGTCTTATCACTTTTTCTTTCATCTCCTGGTTCCACAACTTCTCCCTATGGAACAGGAATAGTCTTGTCTCACATGTTAACATCTGTTCCAAGATCCCCGGAATCAGGCAGAGGGACTTGGCAGCTTTCTGTCAGCAAATCCTTAGGAAGGCATCCCATATCATCTCTATTTTTGATCATGTGTTGACATGTGAGTTTTCACTCTTGCGGTCTGGCTGTAGGTACGCGATGCCTGTATGCAAAACCAATCGCCACGCAATTCATTCATTCCACGTGCCATTCACCTGATCAATTCTACTGGCCGTGATGGATCTTGTACTAGCCTGAGGTGACCTAAAATCACCACTATATCCACTATATTTAATGTTACTGGGAGTGTGTGTGTGTGTGTGTGTGTGTGTGTGTGTGTGTGTGTGTGTGTGTGTGTGTGTGTGTGTGTGTGTGCATGCGAGAGAGAGAGAGAGAAAACAAATTATTTCAACTTGAATACATCATCTCCTTTATATCATGTACATGTATATATATGTACTATCTCTTTTATATCATGTATATGTATGTATTATCTCTTTATATCATGTATTACTGCTAGTACGAGCATTATTTGGAATTGCCCTTGGGGATAAATAAAGTGGTATTGTATTGTATTGATTACAAGGGCCCCGGAGAGGTCGTCTGTCCCGGGGACCCTGCTGGCTCTCGGTGGCCCTGTGTCAGTTACACGATAACCTGCTCTTTATGACGTGTTTAATGAGAAATCTGAATATTGTACAACAAATATTGTTGAATATTGTTGAACAAAAACCAAAACATCGCCTTTAAATGGGTCTTCATCGAATTACCCACGCAAGGTGAAGGATTCTTCACTGGCCCGAAAGTTCAACACTTTCCCTCTCTCGTTCTTCTCTTAATTTAAAGTCCTCTCTCATTTTCTGTCTCCGCCCAGCTAATAATCACTGTAAAAAGGATCTGCAACCGAATAGTAGTTATGCGGAAAACAACTGATGTTTCTCCACCATCCCCCAGCCACGATCTTAACAAAGATTAGTTTTATATGTTTAGTGCAGTGTGTTCATTGTTCTTTTTATTCATCCCCAGTATTTATCACCGGCATCACAGCTACAGGAGACGCACGATGACGGCAGTTCTGAGCCAGAGCCAGTCTCTTACCCAAACCCACTGCTTTCCTTCGAACTGCTGTCTGAACATCGTGTTCCCTAGAGGACGATCAGTACTGGCACTTTCTATCATGCGTGTGATTGTCAGAATCTTCCTGGACACCAGCCTAGTGTCAGTATACTGTTCACTCGAGGTCACTAGCGAGATAGTGTGTACCTTGTTTGAGTTAAGGTTACTGCCCTGTCGTGACCAGTGTTTGTGAGAAAGAGAGAGAGACATATCCTATTTGTTATTGCTAGCCTGTAGCTGACCACATTGAATTAACTGTAAACGAAAATAGCGGTTTGTTTTGATAGTATGGTAGTTCCCCTTCGTTCTCAAACAAACAGCCTGCAGGTGCAAATCTGCACAAAGACCCGGATGCAACGTACACCACACTACACGTGTTTTCCTTGTTGTCTGTGAAAATCGGGCGGCCTGGTGGCTCAAGGGTTAGCGCCTGTCACCAATACAGTGAGGGTTGGCTGTCCTGGGTTCAGCTATCATCTGTGGCACTCTGTTCTTTCTCTGCTTGTGGCATCTGTTTATTAAAGGACTGACTGCCTTGCCGTTATATAGCCTTAGTTGCTGGTTCGGCGTAAAACACCAATTTCCCCCCTCCTCCCTGTGAAAATCTTACGAGACATCAGCAAGCCACTTTATACAATACCATATCAAGAAAATCGAAAGACTGGGAATTAGACAATTTTACTGCTGCAATGTCTGTTGTGAACATGACAACAAAATAAAATTAAAAAGGTTCCTAACGTAAAGAAACATTAGAAACAAAGAAGTCCGCACAAACTCAAGCTGGAACCCACATCGAACCTTTAAATCACTTAAGCGCCACCCAGGCTAACATGTTACTCGTGTCGGCATTTGAAGGTGTGACTGCGTGAATTTCCTCCCAATATTAAGTTGGGATGAACACAATAGTTCCATAATCTGAGTTCATCAAACACACTAGCATATCTTCCCGGGGTGGAATTCATGTCAGACCCTTAAGTCATTTACGGACCAGTCAAGTCGACAAGTGACGCAAATGGTTGTTCTCGTAGGTATTTGAAGGTATCCGAGAGTGAAATTTCTTTTTAAATTACAAGTCTCCGCTCATTTATAATCCAAGAAACCGTTAAATAACTTAATTCCAAGTGATTTCTTTTAGCAACTAGAATCCTTCCATCATGCGGTCGGTGTTTGCTCTGAGTAGGTGTAGTGCTTGCTAAAATCTCGTTTTTAAAATGAAATCTTACCCTTTCTTTGTTGCATTCTCTACCCAACAATTAAAATTACATCGTTTTCAGATGCAAGATTGATCTTGTGACCGGGTACAAAAATAGGTTTGGCATCGTGTTAGATGCCTTATTAATAACCCACAAAACTTTACACTGCAAGTCAAGAAACTTCAGCCTTCTGGGCTGTGTCAGATTCTATATGTATAAAATATTGTAGCCACCTGAACAAAGGATAAAGATGCAAGACTAGAAGGAGATAAATATGTTTTTTATCTATACATGTTATATACAAGGGTGAAAGATATACTGCATTATAACAGACATGTCCCACTCACGAGGGTTACAACTGATACTCCCGAAGTACTGCAGTTATTGAGTCCTTCAGTATTACAGCTTAATTAACACTGCAACCAAACTTAACACAGCAGGATATAAGTATCACTTATCTAAGTATGCAAATATCACTAATAACAGAGTGCAAGCATCATCTAAAACAGACCTTTTGGCATTTGTGACAAGTAGGAATGTACTGCAGTTGTTTTGAGCTCTTTTTGTTTGGAAACAAAAGGACTGCAATGCGATTCACTGTTCTTCTGGACCTTCTCTTAATGTCGCTTTTCTACCACCCGTCAATGACACTGATAAACAAATATTTCAGCATTAGGTATGTAACACGCTTGCATTGTCAAAACTACAGCCAACAGGGGAACTGAGACCAAAGGTTTAATTAAATCAGGGATGTTCAAGGGAGAAAAATATCTTTGTGGTGTAAGTGTAAGTTTGTGGTTAGTGTCACGTGTCATTGAACACATTTATCTCGTCACAGCTTGGACCTTTCTCTGTGCAGACATAGTGACGTTCATAGCCTGGCCAACGGATTGAGAGGGCATGCGAGGTCGTTCACTCAGTTGTCATAAATATAACACACTCAGCTATAGTACTCAACTCGACCCAGTCAGTGAAAATGTGTTGCACTCGTGTGATTTTCTATGGCCCATCTCATCGGTCAGTTTTACAGACTTCAAAAGAACTCTGTGTGAATATCCTACAGTGGAGATGTATTCGCCGTTGTCTCAGCCAGATCACAGGTTTACACCCCCTCCCTCCTCATCCCCACGAGATCTTAACCGGAAAAAAAACGAATGTGTGACCTGTGTTTTCGTTCCTGAGTTTTACATCAAACGGGGGGACACTGTCCCCGGGAACTGGGCCCGTGGGTGACGGCCAGTGTTTTACTCCTGCTGCCCACGTCAAGATAACCTTGCAGAGGAACAATAATATGTACAATAATCACACGGCAGTCGCTCTCAGTTCTCACTCCTCCTCTTCCTAGAACAAAGGATTTAACGACCTGTGACTGAACGGACAATATTACAGATTTTTTAACAAAACAAACATGCATATACAGACTACAATAAAATGACCCAGAGAGTGTCCCAGTACTATCCGTGCTAATCGTAGTTCCGATGTGACAGTGCTGTTAATTTTCGTTAAAACTCCTATTCGCTTTCACATGCATACGGGCATCAACTTAGTTCTCGTTGTCGTTGTTCTCGTACTGCCAATCGCTCTTGTGGATCCACCCTTGTGGTGAGGTGAGGAGCAGTACTCCAGTCGACAGTCACAACACACTGATGACTTTCTCCTCGAAGTGTGCGTCCGACTGTTCGTCGTCACTTTCCGCTCCATCTGCCAACCACGTCAGAGAGCGACGACTGCTCCTGTCGAGAGCGGAAACTTCCTGAGCCATGATCAAGGGCTAATCGACGATCGATGGGAGACGTTTCTTCCAGTTTTTATGTGTGAAAGGAAAGATTCCCCGGAGTGATTACATACTACGAAACAACTGAAGCGGCAGAATACTCCGCCAAATCACGACCAGGGACTGTTCTGTTCTCAGGTGTTCTCTTCACACCTCCGCTGGTCGCGCTTGTCTTGCTCCCCCATATAACACGTCTACCCTGGCACATACGCCAACCTTTCTTAAATAACCAGTCCCTGGCTTGGCGATAATCCACACTAGACCCTAACTGCGATTTTACGACACTTTTAAAATTACCACATGACAGTTTAACAAATGTTGTTTATGACAATCATGTAAAACTTTTATCAGCTTATTTACATACCCCACAACGTGTGTCGCACATGTAGGCCCTTTCTACTAGCCACAAGGGCGTTAACATGTGATGTGAATGACAGCGGGATTCGGTGGAACGGTTAATAATAAAAACAGACATAACATTCATATCACCTCTCAGCTTCGACTAGGCACGCATACACGACCGCACGTCACAGAACGACATGGTGAGCAGGATTCAAGACAGCAGTAAATGAGGTATTGCAGCGATGGCAACAAATAAACTCATAATGAACACAAAATTCACGGATACCATTCGCCATCGACAAACAGGCAGGGGAGTAAACTCTCATTAATGAGCACTTTTCGTAATGAGAAAGGGAGATTATTTCCCAGGTGGCAAAAGAGGAGGTTGCTATGCTAACCACTGGTGGCTCAGATGGAAAAGGCGACAAGTTTATGCAGGTGGCACATACATTTGGGGATTGCTAAAGTCTCACTTCATTAGGTAGACTACAGTCGTATTCTGTGTTTTGATAAAGTATCGAAGACATCGTGGGCCGTAGTTATAAAGTGACGGTAACTTGCTGCCCTGGGGTATAATGGGCAATTCAAGGATAAGTGTTATACTTCAGAAGTTATAAAGCGTTGTTCAGACTCATTTCATTTATTTATTGGCTATAAGCCCATGGGGCATTTTAGATATCATATCCATAGTAGTACTGAAGTATAGTATCTGCAGGGTCTGGACGCCGATTACAACTTTGGAAACAAGGCACATCTCCTTCAGTTAAATTACTTGTCGATATCTACATCAACGTTATTTATTCACTGAGACCAGTAGAGTATCGTTCGCTAGCAAATTCAAAGCTGGATGACAAACGTATCACAAGATGAGTGAACTGTTAGCATCATAAACCATAAAAGATCAACTCTTTAGGGTCATTTTTTAAAGAAAGAGAATTCAAAATAAATTTTTACAATTTTTGTTTTCAGAGCAAATAGCGCTGCTGGTATGTATTCGCCTTGAAGACGGGAGATAACTCTGTCCAGTGTGCTGTAAATCAATGTACGAAGATGAAGGGAGATCACCCCTAGAGACGTATTGACATAATCTCTGCTTTTTCCCAAGGGACGTAAGGTGTGGCATCTTCTGCTGCACGCGACAACACAACTGAAGGGTTTGGCGGATAAAACTCGCCTGAAAGGCCATCAGACGGCGCAGTCAACCTTTGAAGGTGCTGGTTGTTGTCTGGTTGCTCAGCACCATCATTGTCAAGCAGGACATCTACCCAGATTTCTTCTGTCAACGCCATCGACAACCTCTCCCGATGCTTCCCCTTCATAAGGACGTACCCGCCATTTCATGGTGAGATCGCCATTAAAGGTTGTGGCTGTTTATCCTCTTCTTCCCTCTCCTGGACGGAAATATTTATGTCTGCATTGCCAGCGTGACCATCCTCCCACGAGATGTCACCAGAAGTACTGGCCAACCACAGAGGTCCATCGATGATAGTGAACATGCTTGTTGTTGGGGCTTGTGACATTTTGTCCAATAACTGGTGATGCTAAAGGTCACCACTCAGACGAAATGCGCGGTCCTGGCCATCACGAACAGAGCAGTGTTGAATTTTTAAAGTAAATCCTTCTGGTGAAAATTTCGATTCTTCTTTAACATACGGCGTGACTACGTCAGCACGAGGTGTGGTTGTATTATGAGCTGAGTGAGTTCTTTTGCCAGCAACAGTTTTTTCAAAGACAATGTATCCAGATCTTTCAACGGCAAATCGAGGGATGCCAGCGTCACGTGCTGAGTCGCTAGCTACAGCCCGCTCATCGTCACGATCTGAGCTGCAGTCCAATGTTTTGGGAGAGTTCTGTGACCTCGCACATACCTCGATGCTGCCCTCTATCGCGTCGCTTACACAAATATCACATGAAACACCTGCAAGTGATTCTGGCACGTGTCTACTGCACGGAGTGTTATTTATTCTGACATCACATGACGCACACAAAGCTGACTGCGATATGTATCCACCATGTAGCGATGGTTCTGATGGCACAGCTAGAAGGTGGACCTCCATGGTGTTACTGAGGCCCGCCTCGCACATGTCTCCAGCAACAGCACCTGCTGGCCCTGAGGACGGTCCGTGTTCGAGTTCCTGACCTTTCGCCTCTGAGGGTGACGATGACTCGTGGACCGTGTCCCCTGTATTGTCCGACACTCCGTCTGCTCCGCGAGCGCTGATCTCACGCTGTGTGAACGGCCCGTCCTGTATCTCCGCATCACGTGACGTTTGGACTGGGGGACTTGGTGAATAACGGGTGCCCAGACTTTTCTCCACACGGGTCTGGACATCCCACCTGCCCTGCGACTTGGGCTGAAAGTTTCAGAACAAAGGTCAGAGCGGGCTTACTGCAAGGGATGTCATTTGTCAACTACCAGGCCAGGTGCATTGCGTCAAACTGCACGAGCTTCCAGACTTTGATGACCTCCTTTTATCTCTTTGAATTTATTATTTATTACAAAAACTGTAGTTTGAGAGGGCTAGCTATAGTATGGCGGGATGGTGTTTTATACATCACCTGGTGACTGTACAGAGATTTCACTCTACAAAACCGTCTTTTGTTTCTTCATTTCATTTCTGTTGGTGTTGGTATTCTATCTTCAACTCAATTTATTTTTGTCATCCATTTTCATGAGATTGTAGGATTTTACATGACTTGTTTTTAGTAGAAAAAAAATGCTTTCGTTCATTAAATATAAATAAATGCGAATAAGTGCAAGAATTTTCTGCCTTACTGAGACAGGACCAAAACCATCTGTAATTCAGACTCGTCATATGCAAGTCAGTAGGCACACACACACATCCACAGTTAGATCCAAATGCTATGTGTTGTTGACAGAAAATATGTGAACCGTGTCAGTATGTTAAGAATGGAAGAAAAAAGAGCAATAGCCAGGAAGTTGTTACATCAAGACCAACTATTCTCTTAACCTTCCCAGAGAAAAACTGTTCTGAAGCACAGCGTGGTTGTAAAACAGAAACTAAAAGAACTTCCGGAATACTCCAAACAGTGTAGGTGTACAGGTGTGTCAAAAGTTTTTTTTTTGTGGGAATGCATGTTTAAATTGTTTATATGTTGTGTGTGTATGTATAAATACACACGCTATATGTTTTAAATATAAATTAGGACTTGTGACAAAAAGAGGAATTTCTGTGCTAGACTCTGGCTTGCATAGACAATAAAGATAAATTGAATTTACCTTTGGTAACCATGAGTCTCCAGATGGGAACGTCTTAGCTTTCAGTTGCAATCTCCGACGAAGTACCCTTCATGAAGAAACAAATACAAACAGTAAATATTCCCATTAATTTTTCAAAATATGAGTGTAATTTGGTCTCTTCACGTGTGACACTATTTAAAAGTTTGTTGTCACTTGAGCTAACAATCCTGATCTTTGACATGTGTTTCATGTGAAATCTACATATTGCGCTGCCATGCAGATAATTTTATTGTTCAAGCCACTCATTGGATGCTTTTTAGACAGAAAAGCCGTGAACCTATAATTTCTGCCGTTAAAAATATGGCCAATTCAAGTGAAAACATTACTGGTAAGTCACGAACATAGCTGGCAGCAAGAGTCTCTGTCTGACTAAAGCTCAACTCACAGTATGCAGATCACCACGACGACTGTAAAGATGGCGACCAAGACACCGGCAAAGACCGCGACAGTGCTCCCGTCTGAAAAAAAACAAACATCAAAAGAATCACCATTGCAGGTAAAGTGACTCGCTTAAAATAAATGTTATTTTGCTTAAAAGCATTCTTGTGGGAGTGAAGACACCAGTCAGCGATGTTAATTAGAAAATTTCCTCTCCCTCTCTCTCGTTCACTTGCTCTCTCACCCTTCCTCTGAATGACCTCTCTTAAGTCTGTTCTGAACTTTTTTCCTTCTGCTATTCTTTCTATTTTAACATTTCTTCCATTTTACTTCTGTAGCCGTTTAGGCAGAACTTTCATATAGGTGGTTTTACTAGGTCACGGCGGGCTGTGCTATTTTGTGGGAGGGGAGACCGGGTAGGATCGATATTTGAGAGGGGTGTGAGGTTGGGCACTGGTTGGTGTTGTGTGTGATTTATGAAGTGGGGTTAGGGGTTGGGTTTGGGTTTGGGTTAGGGTTAGGGTTATGGGTGTGGGTTAGGGGTAGGGTTAGGGGTAGGTTTTATTGTAGAGGACAAATGTTGAGGACTGGTAGAGTGACGTGATGGTGATTTGTGAGTTGTGTTAAATTATTGGCTGGTTTTAGTCGTTAAATTATTGGCTGGTTTTAGTCATGTGATATTTGTCGCGGAAAAGTTTTGATTTGATGTGAGCAGACGATAGAAATTCGAGAAGTTTGAAGATGGCGAGTGTGCGTGGAAATTTCGCTGAAAGAAAGCTGTTCCGCCGTTTATTTAATTTTCCCATTTTTTACTCTACTTTTTGTAAGGTAGTCATGCCCATTTGTTTTGTCAGACAGCGTTAAGCATAAAAAACCAACCAACGATCTCTCTAAGCTTGTGTCTAGCATTCTAGTTCTCGCTCTGCCTCTCCCTCTAGCTTTGTCATCAAGCAGCCCAGAAAATTTGCTTGAAGGTTAATCTAGGTAAAACAAAACTTGTTTTGAAAGGGTGGTCACCTGGCAATGAGGGAAAAAGGGGTCTACGGAGAGGAAATAGATGAAGTGGAAAATGTATATAGATGTCTTGGCCTTAGATTCTCCGCAAAATCAAGCATTAATAATACAGTGCATGATAAGGGAATTAAAGCAGAAAAGGGCACAATTGAAGTGTTAACTACCATGTGGAAGCTAAAATGCCAGAGTGTTTTTCAAACTCTTTCACACTCAAATTGTACCCATGTTATTATATGCTTCTGAAATTGGGGGTTAAACCAAATAGGTGTTGTGGAAAAGATTCACCTGTTTGCTTTTCCTGGGGGTTTCAGTTAAAACATCAAATAAACTAATGCAAAGAAATCACATGATATGCTTCACCTGTTACTTTCCAGAGGTCACAAAACATTGGGGACCAAAGTACGTAGGGTTTTGTACTCCATGGGATTTAAGTATGTCTGGATGTTCCAACAGGTAGGGAGGGAAAGGTATCAATAAAATGCTCGATGTTTTGAGTTTGGGTTCGAGTTCTCTAGCGCGCTCTCTCTCTAGCTCTGTCTCGCGTCTGTCATCTACCTGCCTTCCCTCCTGACTGCTTGGGATGTGTCTGCATAGCGGATTAAATGGGGTGTTGCAAAATGAATCCGTTAGTCACTTATCTATCTAACTATCATTTACCTGTACTTGCAACTGACAGCGTCGCCATCTTCACGTCACTGACGTCACTGGCTTTTTTTGCCGTAAGGATCCTCATGCACACACCGTAAGTGGCGCCGTGGATAAGATTGGGAAGAACGACCGAGTTGACGCCATTTTTAGCTGTGACATTGAGGACGCTTTCTGCAAGTAAGTCACGCCGCTTTGTAGTCAGACAGGAAAAATAAAAAGTGCCAGCATTTAACACAGTTTAAAAAAAATGAGGCCGTGAAATCAACTCTTTTTTCTGACAACATGCATTCTAATTTTTAAGTTGTTTCAATGCTTGACTTGTGATCTAGTAAAGGTCTCAAGGCTATGCTTTTGTGCAACCTATGGACCAACGATCTTAAAGATTGTAGACAACATTACAACCCACTGACCTCCAAGGCAGGAGGGATTTTCAGAGTCGGTCCTCCGGTAGAAAATCTCATACGTCACTGGCAAACCTTTCAGGAATGTGACTTCACACATGTTGAAATTCCAACTGATTTTCATTTCTGTCTCGCTCTGGCTGATCACTTGTAGGGTCGGTTTATAGGGAACTAAGACAGAAAGACCTGATAGAGACAAAGACTCACTTCCTTAGGCAAGTACAGCTGTACTGGAATACAAAGCCTCGGTTGCTAAGTTAAGTACAGCTGTACTGGAATACAAAGCCTCGGCTGCTAAGCTAAGTACAGCTGTACTGGAATACAAAGCCTCGGCTGCTAAGCTAAGTACAGCTGTACTAAAACAGATTTTACACTTCATATCTTTTATGAAAATGTTGTATCTCTAACGGCTTTGTATGGCAATAACAAATTACATCCCACCAAAGCCGTGTGTAGCAGCAGCAGTGTGTAAGAATGTCACGAACATCTGAAAGCATTTATAGCCAGTGGTTTCAGCCATCACTCCCCACTGCACGACAAGAGACAGCCCCGCCTATCACTGCAATACTAAGAACTTCATCTGCACCACGGACCTTCATTCACTGGTTAAGTGTCTCTCATTCGTTGCCTCTTTGCTCTATCATATGAGTGACCAATCGTAACAAACCCTATACACGAAGGGCTTTCGCTTCCATTTTCTGTCAAATTGGCAAATATTCCTAACGTAGAAGAAATTTTAGAAGTGAGTAATTAAGCTTTTCTGTCATCAGAACCTTGTTAAAGAAGATTGATTGCAAAATAAACAGTATTTTCTGTAAAATGTATTCTATTTGCTTATAGAAAATGCATTCAGATTTTTCGACAATTTTATAATATAAAAACATCGTCACAACAGATGCTATTGGCTTGTTTTACCTCTAACAATTAAAAAAAATTGTTTTTGATTTTTTTTTTGAAAACAATTGTATAGATTGTTCTGTTACGAAAACAAAACATCTTATTTAAGGTATGCAAACAAAGAGCCGGAAACACGAGGCCTGTCTAAAGGAAAGCCGAGACTTACTCTGGACGTAAACCTGAGTCGCTTATCCAGTAATGAAGGTCCGTGATCTGCACGATCAAACGACGTGCTTACTCTCATTCACAATCCAAAGAGATACCAAGATTACCTCCCATGTAGTCGTACATGCAGCGGTTCCACGTGACCCCGCGGCTGACACCTGCGCGCGTGCGCGAGACGCCGAAGTACCAATTACCACAAAACTCATCCATCAGATCAAATTTGTGGAATGTAATGTTTGGGGCCAGGTGTGTCCACTCCATACCCCCCTGGAAAACACGTACCTGTTCTATGTACTTATCGTTATATATAGGCAAGAGGACTGACTGTCCACATTTGATCAACGGGCAGAAAGCCATTTCTCATTGTTCTTCTCTCAAGTGGCCGTGATCCTGAAAATTCCTGAGTGAGACCGCAAATAATTTTTGGTTGCAACAATGAAAGGTGATGGAGTATTTTGCTTTACAATTAACAAAGGAGATTTTATAATCGCAAGACGTGTCAGGTATCACTCCACAATCCAGGGCAAAGATCACATGCATCTATTTTACTGTTGAAAAGTACAGCTATGTGTATAAGTAAATTAATCATGGTACCTACAAACAGCATCGCAATTTATCACTAATACGATGCAGAAAGTTAATCTTGTTCACGAGTGGTAATATTATCATTATTACCACTATTGAGAAGAAAACTAAATCCCTTTTAACTAGAGCAGACTGGTCAATGTTCAAGAATTGCGATAACTATCAAGAAAGTTAAATATTGTTCTTCACTGGCGATCATTATCATAAATTCTAAGAAAACAAAATCACTTTTGAATGAACAGGATTCCCACTGAAGATTTTGAATTATATTAAAACTGTACGTTATATTCCTATTCTCGCTGAAATCTCTTCGTAAAACGAGTGTCTACATATCACTTCCTCTTGGACTGGCGTGACAGGGATGTCAGCTAACATGAGGGGGAGTCTTTCCTGCTTATTATAACGCCAACATTTTGAAAATAATGAGCGAGAGAGAGAGAGAGAGGATGTAGTTGAGTGCAATTTTTAATTACCTGTTAAAGCTCAGGGCAAGATTCTTTTGTATTAAACCTGAGTGAATCCTCACCCCATCCTCTTCCGTTTTCGAAAAAGGTCAAGACAATGCTAGTCCTTCTTACATTCTCCCCCTTCCGCTCTTGCTACTTTTCTCCCCATCTTTCTCTGCAGAATCACTGTATTCTCTGTTCCTGTCACTTGGTGCCTTTTGTGTTTTCTATCTTTGTTTTCTGTTTGTCGTCAGTTCTGTGGTTTATTATCCCGTCCCTCTTGTTCTGTCCATTTAGTCCATGTCTCTTTCCCGTTTTAAGCGCTAAGAGCATGCTCTCTATGAGTCTGAATATGCGCTATACAAATCTTCATTATTATTATTATTATTAAGACGGGATGCCCTGTCTGTACACATCGCCGACTACTTAACATATTATGGCTCCAGCTCTCATGAGACGTTTAAAAGGTAAAGCTCTTTAGCAATGGTAGGAGGACATCGAAACATTCGAGACAATCTGTATAACTTCAAAGGTCGAGGCAGTTGCCATGCCGACTCTCACCTGGTGCCCCGAGCCGGGGTGGTATGACGATTTCGCTGGGTGGGGAGGAGAGACCAGCGGAGGTGCCGGCCGACAGAAAAGCGACGAGAGTGACGTCATCCCGTTGTCTGATGTTCACCGTTAGGCTGTTGCCGTTTATCTTCTCAGTTATGTTGGCCACGATCGTCCCGTTTTTCATTACTACTGCTTGGTAGTATTTGATCTCGCCGTTTTGAGCTGCCGCCGGGACGGACTGAAGGAAATAAAACGATGAAAATGTTAAGAAAACAGAAGAAAACAAGAACAAAAACAATATCAGGCCCTTATTTGATTCGTATTAGAACGAAAAATGTAACTACTGTGACTGATCAGTGTGTGTGTGTGTGCGTGTGTGTGCGTGGGTGTGCGAACGTGTGCGTGTGTGTGTGTGTGTGCGTGCGTGTGCGTGTGCTAGATATGCCGTCCATTTTAAGGATAGGAAGGTTTTCTATTCATGTGTGTATGTGTGCGTGCGTGAGTCTGCTAGACATACTTTCCAGTAGAGACTAAGACACTTTTCCTGACGGCAGTCCCACGTGACGTAACCTCCTGGGGTCAGTTCCGGAGACTGGGAGGGCTCTGAATACACAGATAATGTTTAGATTTTTTATAACGTTTATGATGGTGTTATTATTTGACGCACACAAGTAAACTCGTCAAAGTCAATGAAAGCTCCCTCCACTACAATAGTTTCTTGTGACTAAATAACCTGCTTAACTAAACACTGTACGTGACTGCATTTGCCAAAAGTTTCTGCTATGCCACGTAGACCATAAACCATTTATAAAGATCATTCATTGCAAGTACTTCTTTTCTGTTGTAGCAAAAGACAGTAAGACAAAATTGGTATCTGCTGTTGTAGTCAAAGTAGGATTCTTGTGACTAAATAACCTTCTTAACTAGACACAGTAGGTTACAAAGTTTGCCAAAAAATGTCACGTAAACTATACACCGGTTAGGAAGGCCACTCAAAGGAAATACTTCTTTCTGTTAATTAGCAAGAAAATCAGACAAAATTGGTATTTGCTGGTGTGGGAAATGTTCGGAAGACAGAAAGGCAACCACTAGCTAAAGAGGGCAAAATAGAAGTAACCTACTGTCCTGTGGTGTCGTAGCTTGCACCTCTGTCTTATCACTCCAATACTGACTGCCATTTAGCCTTATTTGTATCTGAATCGTGTAGGCAACAAATGCGTGGAGGCCATCTAGCAAAATACGGGTGGACTGGCACAGAGTTTCAGCGTACTCGACCGAACGGTTCATCGCCTAGGAGAAAATTCATCAATGGCCTCAAAGAAAGCACATTGTATCTTGTTTCTGCCTGATAGTACTAAGCTACTTGCATGATGTTAGTTCTTTTAATGAATAATTTAAATGTTATTTCCATTAATCATAAAGTGATGCTTATTCTTATTTTCATTTATTTAAAAATGTTATAGGTATAGTTACTAGAATCTGAGTATGGTGAACTATTGCACGATGTCTTTGGGAGATAACCATTAACAGTTAATGATTCTAACAGGACTGGAAGTAACAGGTAGGCAGCAAGTGAAGGTAACTAGTAATCTTTACGTAGGATGACACATTCACTGGAATTCTGTCCATGTTTTATTGTGTGTCCACGCACTTGAATCAAAATGCTCTCACTCTAAAACGTCAAAGGAAAGTAGCCTATTTCTTTTATCCTTTTGTAAAAGGTATTTTCCCTTGCTCTTTTATTGCACCTACTGGTGTTCTTTGTGGTGATGTATGGTAAATTTATCATGATACACGGTAAGTACTCTGTATTGTATTAATTTAATAACATGCGCTTATTTAAGAATGATATGAACTGATAAATCGAGTGCAGTATTTTAGCATGTCTAAGCGCTGGCGCAATGTTACAATAATTAAAGGCTAAACCGAGCGCTCATCGAAAATCGATGGAAATAGAGCATAAAGTATCACAAAATCTATTCCAATTCCAATGGTCTTTTATGACGAAATGGCACGAAAAATATTATATTAATATTGTTTTCTTTATCATACCTGAATATTTCGAGAAAACAAGAAGTGACAAAAGGGTAGTATTTCTAAAAAAAATAGCATCATCTGAATGAGCTGAATTCGAAAAAGAAAGATGCAATTCTTGGTAAAAGAAAACTGAAGGGACACCATGTGCTGTTGCTGAATGTTGTTTTCGACACTCATATGGAGTTATCTTATACTCATTGTCATTTCCTAAAACTGCTGGCTAAAAATGCCAGTGGATTAACTTTGTTCAGAGATCTGTGTATACAGACCTCTGCTTCTGCTTTGTTCAAATGCGCCGTGCTTTACCATACTCAAGAATTTGCTCAAAGCATTTAAAAAATGATTGTGATCCAGTCACTTATACAATACAGGCAAGTCTTGGACTTTTATTAGGACGAAGAGATCTTCTTCCTACAGCAGTACCAACTATACAAAAGCACGAGCTGTTAAAACCAACTACGACTGCTGGTAAAAAAAGCTTAAAGAAATAACAAGCACCAGAAAAGCAACGTCGACGCTCTCTACACCGTTCTGTCTACAAGTAATATTGTGAAGCAGTTGCAAACACAACATCAGTCCTATTCTTATCCAGCACAATACTAAAACCAACTGACAGTTGCTCGAAACAGCTAAAAAAAAGAATTGTTTGTAAAAAAAGGTATGAGGGAACACGTGTGAGTAATAGTACATTTTGCATGCAGCTAAATGAGGAAGAAATGTTTTTACATCGATAAATATGTATCAGATTGTTAAAATGTTATATTATTATATTTTAATGGTAAAAAATCATTATCATCAGTCAGCTATAAAATAAAAATGCAATGCTGGAAATTAATCATGCAACAAATTAAAAAATTACTGAGTTTATCTTAGACGGATGCGCATTTGAAATGTGTTTATGCTTTATTATCAATAACGCACATGGAAAAATTCTCAAATTAGCCCATATGGTAAAAAAAGAATTAATAATACAATGTAGACTGTAAATACCGCGATAGTTGCCCATTAAATCTGGAAAAGATTTACTTACTTGTCTGTCGAGTGAATTTAATTGGACATTTTTATTTTTTAACATCAGTAAAAGCTTGTGCTTGATCTTCGACTTCTATATATAGTTCAAATTTGTAGGGTTGTATTCCAAAACCAGCTGTTTTATTTTAAGGGGAAAAACTCTTCTTGAACACGACAACCTAAGCGATGTTTCTTCATCTGACATGCACAGATTTTCTGAACCAAGCCACATTCACTGTTAGAAATACCGTAATGGAGCTTTTCTCTGTAACAGGTATTTCTCTCCTGCTTTTCTAGTGACAGGTGAGAATGCCGATGTTTGAAGGTTTATATCTTGAAAATTAAAACTAATTATGTATTCATATTTTGGGAATTATTATTTTAAAATGAACGTAACCCGATCATAAAGGAAAAAAATTGTTGCACTCCGGTTAGCCTTTAATAGCATGTTGCTATTTTGCAATATACTTTTCGAATATATTTAATCGAACATTAAAGATTCAAACGTAGATGAACAAGTTTTTTTCACAGTGGATTGTTTTTGTTAAGTCCATAACAATGTACGTTAATAACTGACTCCCTAAAGGCGGTTACCTACCCTCCAGGCATCACCACTGGCCAGTACCCGTACTCGCCACTCACAGTCCATGTCATTAGTTCTGTCAGGCAGCTCCCAGGTGACTTCAAGTACAGTGGCGTTACCCGGCACTGGGACAACTTTCAGTCCTTTTACAGGAACTAGTTTGACTATAACGACAAGTCAGCGATAGTAATGTACTCTTTTAACCTTCCCCAGTACACACACACGCGCGCATATATATACACACACACACACACATATATATATATATATATACACACAAATACACACATTTGCTGGGATTATAAAATTAAACGATCTCCACATACAACATTCTCCAGGAGGTCAGGTACACAGCCTACCGATGCTTCTGTCTGTCGTCGGGGTGAAGTTTTCCCTGACGTTGCCGAAGGTGTTGCTACCAGAAACCTGGAAGACGAAAGTCTGGTACCTGACGAAGTACCGTTGGTCCACTGTGCACGTCACGTTTACTTCCTGACCTTGACTCACGGTCTTAATGCTTTCTCTTCCTTCCCAGCAGGGAATGGGTGACCCGCTGGTTCTGAGAAAAATCACGTTCATGCATGGATACAGAAATACAAACTGTCTGTCTGTCTGTCTGTCTGTCTGTCTGTCTGTCTGTCTGTCTGTCTGTCTGTCCACCTTATTGTCCTGGCTACTTCCACACTCATTGGTACGTCAACGGACTATACACAGTCGTCGTCATATTCTGTCTGTCTGTGTGTTTCTGTCTGTCTGTCTGTCTCGGATAAAGGTAACCTTGACAAGGTTCTTGATCGATCTTTTTAAAGAGGACTGTTAGAAAAAGTGTCAGATAAGTGGAGCCTTTTTTTCAGGCCTGTAACATGGTGGTACTTGAATACGTTTGAACATGTTTAAAATACAACAGATAGCCCTATATACCTATTTGCTTATTCTTCTTAACAAGGAAACATTTCATTGTTGTGCTCACCCCCCCTTTTCCCAAGTTGCAGTAAAACCCACATGCGTTATGTTGAGAATGTAGGTGAATATCACTCACTGAGTGGGAGGCCAGTAGGACACTGACCAGGTTGTCTGAACTGTTCCACTGCCCAGTGTCCATCCACATGTCAGGGAGAGCCAGTCATAAGACATACACCAGAGGTTTGTGGGCTGGGGAGCTGGGTCTGAAATATGGTGTTAAGGAGGCCATCAAATCAGCATTGTATATGTTTAAAACTGAAAGATGAAAGCTGTTACACTGCAGTACATGCAATCACACTGTATTCAATACAATTGTTGGAAACATCTGCAACCCATACTACACATCTCTATTGAGTGCTATGATCATATTTACTGAGACGTAATACATACAGCACAGCACAGCAAGGAGGCCTTCAAATTTGAACTCAATCTGCCAGTGAAGTAGAAAATCATTGTCTTCCAAATACGCAAGTATTTTTTTAACTCGTGAACATCAAACATGAATGCTATTCACCCCTTAAATACAGCTGTTGAAATTCGAGCGGTTGAAATGACGATTAAAATAGGGATTGGGCGAGGCTGCATACGATCTGTTTTCTCTTGATGCTCGGCAATGTTTGAACAAAGACCAAAACCGCGAGTCTAGCTGAGTCTTCGTCAAATTTTCCACACAAGATGGAGGTTGTTACATCGCTGAATATCACATTTTTCCTCGCGGATTTTCCTCTGTCGTTGTATACGAGGCCTTCTCTTACTCTAGATTCTTCTCTCACTTTTTGTCTCCGCAGATTGTGCCTCAGTCGTGTAAACAGAATTTGTAACAAAATGGTAGTCATGCGGAAAGAGAGACAACAGTCATGTCTCGCGTTTCCTTCCCCACCTCCCAACCCCGAGTTAAGGAAGACCCGTCACCCATGATGGCTGACGAAATAAACTTGTAAGATGAATCTTGCTCTCCGATCTCTCGTTGACCGATTTCTCACGATACTTTTTTCGCTTTGTGGAAACAGATAAACACCCTGACCTGATATTCAAGCGACTTGCTCCTGGTATAGAGTCTACATGCACGAAACACATGATCTATGACGTCATGTTGAAACATAAACAATCTTCATCGTTAAACCTGTAACCAGTGAAAAAGGTGGCAGCCTCGTAAACAAGGTGAATTCATGTTCCATAGTGACGGTGTGTATATGACGATCCATCCCCATCCCTCTGACACACGCATCTGTTCCGGTGACTGGTGAGAATGTCGACATGAAAATGCTTGTCCGGGACTCTCGGCTAAGGTTGGGGGGGGGGGTAACAATCTTGTAATGAAATAAATCCAATCGTTTATGAGTACTCTGCTAGGTATTTAAGACAGGCCTCCACTTACGTCCCACGATCAGCAATATGAAGGTAAAGTCACCAGGAGCGTCTGTACACTCCATCTCCATACTGGTTGCGTCAAACGTTGCAGGATCAGGCGACGCGCCGCACGTGCAGCTGGCAACCCAACAGCCCAGCCAATAGTTTCCCGCTGGTGTAGAGCTGTTCAAGGTCAGGGTCGTCACGCTGGGCGAGGGGTCTAATCAAAACGAAAGCGCACGTGAGTCAGTCCATGCTCTCGCTCAAGAGACTTCTTACCCGGACATTTACTGACTACATGACTGTGCTTTGCATTTTCCTTGTAATCGTCATGTGTAAGGTCCGGTTGAGACGGCCTTCCTCTAACAAATATTTAAATTTTTCTTGGGTTCTCTAGACACACATAGTTGAGTCCACAAGGAAAGAGAATCTATACCTGTAGTAGCGGCACAAGTAGAGTAAAGCAGAAAGATTCACCCGACCACATGTTGACATCATCATTCGCAGAACACGGATAAAGAAAAATTTGGTCCTGCGGGTCCTGCTTGTCTGTCGTCTTGGAGGAGCAGGTGATATTGACCTCTGTACCGTAACTATATCTGTAGCCATATCGCAAATCTGTGTTCTGATGATCTGGTGAAACAGCGATATCTGCAAAACATTGTTTATACCAGATTCACTTTGAAAATTCACTGCAAAAATTAAGGTCTCTAATGATGCACTTAGGAACGAACTGAACTAAATAAGAAAATAAGTCACTTTAATAGACGGGCAATTCTTATTTCCTCTTATTAACCTTTCTCTATTTCTGTCTTTCCTTTACTGGGGCTATTCTCTTGAGGCAACAATCACTCCCACTTTCTCGCACACATATTCACACACGTTATTTGATAAATGTATCATAAATACTTACTACAGTAGCATCTCCTCCTCAAATAACAACTAAAAAGAAAACTAAAAATGCAAAACAAAGACCTACTTCTTCAGCCAGTCTAATGTTGCACAGTTTGTCAGACGCCGCACCGCTTGGTCCACTGATGTAGTCTGCAGTCGGACTCGTCCCTGGCGCATGTTCAACTGTCGGACATGCCGACTCCGTGCGGATAACTAGCCAGGCAACCAAACCCACGCTGAAGACAAACATAATTTGGTTATTTTGCAGGTTGAGGATAAACTTGACCTGTCACAAGTGAGAACGTAGCGGCGTCTTGTGTTGATATCGTCCGTCACGTACCCTCTTTACCACATGTTACAGGCGGGGTGGCTGAGGTGTACTTGTGGCCGGTGTTTAGCCAAATGGTCGCACGATGACGACAGTTCCGAGGCGGAGCCAGTCTGCAAGTGAAACCTGTTATCTTGGCGCAGTGCTGTCTGCACATCATCTTCCTTCCGTAACGATCACCGCCAGCAGTTTCCCTGTCGTGCGTGTATCGTCATCATCTATACAAGTGGACTCCACGAAGTGCATGCATGTCCCTGACACGCCCCCTCTTTGACGAGAAGCGGTAGGCGCTTGCCGCTGGTCTGTAGCGAGGCTTGAATTACACCACTGCTATCAAAGAAAAAAAAATAGTCAGCTATTGCTTCTACACTGTTGCGCTCGCATGTCCTCCAGTCGTTCTGCTTCCTCTTCCCAATCCCCACCAGACAGGTGCATATCTGCACAAAGGACAGACACTTCAACAATTAGCATCGTGCATCTTCCACCCCATCCACTCGTTTCCCATAAAAAATCGACTTTTAAAAGACATCAGCAAAACATAATTTTCACTCATTACGTTTAGTCGTCATTTACGTTTAGAAGACATTAGCAAGTTATTATATTTCACTGAGTACTTCCAGTCATAAAATCTACATTTAGAAGCCAGCAGCAAGTCAGTCGTAAAATTAGGTCCCCTGTTTTCTTTAGAATGCAGCTACATGAGATTCATTTATTGTGGTATATAGGAATTATTTGATTTATACACGTACACGCAGCCATAGCAAAGTACATATATGAACATCAGCTATGATACTGTTGACAGCTACAGTTCTTACAACAACATCTCATACTGCAATGACATGGTTTCAGAAATCGCTAACATAAAAAAACCCATACTGTTTGCAATAAAAAAAAGAAAATATTCTGAAAACATCAAAGCGATTTCTGCCACCCTTCACTAAGGTATCGTTGGTTAGTACTTGATGGTGTGACAGTGTCGTCGATAGATGGAAAGGAAGGGGGAGCAGGGTGACTCTGTAACACGTTATCAGCTGTATGTCATTTCATGCTCTGTAATATTTAGCGGCAGTCACCTACGGAGAACGATATCATCGAAAGACCAGTCTTTAAGTAGGCTTCGATATGAAGGAGAAGTCAGGTTCTATACTGTGTGTATATTTAAATGTTCTCGTTGTTACTTGCTTTATCTTTTTTTCAATTCGTTTTCTTTGTAAAGCGCTGTAATCGTAGCTCTTGCTGAACAAGTCTCTTGATTATTATTACTGTGAGTGATAGTGGTAGTAGCCGTACTGGGAAAAGGTTTCATGTCGAAAAATCTCACGACCTTTCAGGGTTTAAAGGACAAACCGAGCGCAACATTTTTTTTCCTTACAATCGGGTTAAGTTTGTTTTAAAATTATAATTCCCAAAATATGAGTACATAGTTATGCTTAATTTTAAAGATATAAGCCTTAAAACATCAACATTCTCACCTGAAACTAGGAAAGTGGGAAAAAATACTCTCCTATACTGAAGGTTCTCTTACGCACCCTGAGTATTTGTAACATTGAGCATGTCTTCAAGTTAAACTGAAGAAACATCACTCAGGTTCTCGTGTTCAAGAAGCGATTTTTTGCCCAAAAAATGAAACAGCTGAATTTGGAATACAGCCCTACAGATTGGAACTTTATTTACAAGCTTCGAATGAAGTTAAGAAAAATAATTAAATGGTCCAAACTGAATTCATGCAACAGACTGGTAAGTCATTCAGATCAAAATTTAATGGGCAACAATCACGGACACTGCCGTCTACGTTGTATTATTACTGATTCTGTTACTAAGTGGGTGCATTTGAGTTAATTTTCCCATGTGTATTATTGTTAATAAAATGTAAACACGTTTCAAAAGTCTTTGTCTAAGAGAAACCCCTGTAATTTTTTTTTATTTGATGGTTGCAAGCATTGCATTTTTATTTTATAGTTACAACGGACTCCTGATAAGGATTTTTTACAATTAAAAATATAGTGATAGATTGAAATGTTTATCGATGTAAAAACTTATTTCTTCCTCGTTTAGCTGCATGCAAAATTTTCTATTTACTCGCACGTGTTCCCGTTTAAGCTCCCTATAATATGTTTATCACTCTTAATTCTTTTTTTTATCTTTTTAGCTTTTTCGAGCACGCACATCAATGGTGCCCTCGCACTGTCAGTTGTTTTTAGCATTATGCTGGATAAAGATACAATGATGATGATGTGTTTGTGACTATCACACGATGTTATTGTAGACCAGACGGTGTAGAAACCGTCGATGTTGCATATCTGGTGCTTGATCTACCAGCAGTCGTAGTTAGTTTTAACATCTCGTGATTTTGTATAGTAAGCACTGCTGTAGGAATAAGATTTCTTCGTTTTACAGAAAGTCGAAAACTTGCTGATACTGTATAAGTGACTGGATAACAATCGAGTTGGAAATGTTTTGAGCAAATTCTTGAGTAGGGTGTGGGGACGAAGTTCGCACGGCACGTTTGAACAAAGCAGAGATCTGTATATATGTTACGGCCGAAGCCCGAAATCGGCCTAAACGGAAAATGGCTAAGGGCGCTGTAAATTGGCTGCCCAGTGTCCGATCTTTTCTTGATTTTGGGAACTGGCCGGCCAGATCGTGAAATGGCATGGGTGGATCAGCCAAAGTCGGAACAAAATAATCACTTGCACGTTTTGTTGGCTCTGTGTAACCATAACTTCCTCTTTTATATATTTATCAATCTCTGTAATCAAGTATTACAACAAGATGAACTTTTGTGACATTTCGAATTACATAAACCTTACAGCGATTTGTTTCGCACTTAGTAGAATAAGTGCATCTCGTGTAGCCTTGGCCCCCTGTCAGTGATTGGGAAGACGCCACGGTTCGTTAGTGATTTTTCTTTCTGTGCCTACCACGGACCTTCATTATTGGATAAGCGACTCAGGTTCATGTCCGGTGTCAGTCTCGGCTTTCCTTTAGACAGGCCTTGTGTTTCCAGTTCTTTGTTTGCATACCTTAAATAAATTCTTAAAGTAGATGTTTTGTTTTCGTAACAGAACAATCTATACAATTGTTTCCAAAAAATCAAAAACAATGATTTTTTAATTGTTAGTGGTAAAACAAGTCAGTACCAATTGTTGTGACGATGTTTTTATATTATAAAATTGTCGAAAAATCTAAATGCATTTTCTATAAACAAACAGAATACATTTTATATTTTAGGATTTCCTTAATGAGTACAAACTTCATCTGAGTGTCGAAGAGAACATTCAGCAACAGTACATTGTGTCCTGGTCTGTTTTCTTTTACCGAGAATTGCATCTATTCTCTTCGACTGCAGCTAGTGCATACGACGCTATTTTTAGAAATACTTCCGTTTCGTCACTTCCTCTTTTCTAGACAAATCCAGGAGTACTTAAGAGAAAAATATTAATACAAAATCTTTCATGCCTCTTTTTCATAAAATACCACTGGATTATGTTTTGTGATACTTTGTGCTCTGTTTCCAGCGAGTTTTGCTCAAAACTTGGGTTGGGCTTTAAAAACTGAACTGTATGTAAGAAAAAGCGACCTGAGAGAGATGGAAATAGCATGTGTTGAGGGTAGAGAAATCGTGGACCCGTAGCGGCTTCCAGAGAAATCCCCACATGAAAGCTTAGTAAAAGTTATTCTGTACATTAAGTGGTGAATGTCTTGCAGGGTACGGGTTGTCCATTTTCCTTGAGTTTTGCAGAGTCAGCCACATGAGTTACACAACAACTGCCACCAAAAAATTTGGTTTCATTTGTGTTATCCAGGGTTAGAATATTGCAGTTTACTGATCTTCCTAACCTCCTACTGGACAAGCTTCAAAGCTTGCCGCTCGCAATAAAAACAGTGGATAATTGTTCTCCTTAAAAAAAAGCCGATCTTGTATGAGTGAACTGGCTGCTGGTTGGAACTGGCATTGTTAGCCAGACTGCGACTCCAATGTCTTCATGGTCATACTCCAACATAACTGTCATCTTAATCACTGCGTAGATTAACATTTAGTGGCGCAGTTAATGTGTTGAGTTGGTAAATACGCGTAAACTATGACCTGGCTCTTCTCTTCTCACCCTTGTCACTTCCCTGTTTTCGCCCTTTTTCGCCTTATTTATCGAAACTTTCTTTGTGGGCGTCTTTCTCCTTCTCTCTTTCTCAGTCTCTCCCACGCTTTTCTGTCTCTTTCTCGCTCTCTTTCTCTTTCGTAGTGTCTCTTACTTTTCTAACTTTATATTGCTTCTTTCTCTGTCCTACACTCACTCTCTCCCTTACTCTTTCCCCTTTACTCTCTCTCTCTCACACACTAACTCTCACGCATTCATATTCTCGTTCTTTCTCTCACTCCCCTGTTCTTTCTCTTACTCTTGTCTTTCTCATGTAACCGTGAGGCGTTAGTAGCTCGGGCATAAACACTGGTCATAAAATCAGTTTCCTGTGTGGAGGCTGCATTCCCAGCGAAAAACTAAAATAAAAAACATTAGCGGCTATTTAGACCCGCATTCTGTCGTCCGTTGTTCCAGGATGCCAGGGATGTAAGAGAACAAGCTAACCCCGACACAGAAATTTCCTGTTCTTATTCAAGTTTCCAGTTATACGACCTGACAAAAATCTGTGCAGCCATCTTTCTTTTTCTTTTAAAAAAACTCGTTTCTGAGCCTATCTGGGATGTTAAAGTGCACGCATGTGTTTAAGTACCGGTTATGGGTGGCAGGCTGGCTGTCCTAGAGGTTCGTCTCGAGGTCTACTGTGGTAAATGAAATTAGGGAAACTCCGCTGTTACCACCAGACTCGTTTGCTCATCATAGAAAGATATCTTTAAATGACGCCCTACCATCAGCCAACTCCTGAAAAATTTGCGAAATCATTCAGACTTGTCCTTCTGAACTAAACAGGTTGTCCTGACTTCTGTAACCCATAGTTCTGTAATATGTGCTGGAGTCGTGGTTTTGTAGTAGAGGTAACGTGTAGCTATGATTGGCAACGGTTGCAAGAAAGCTCCAAGAGCAAGCTAGAAATTCTAGAGGCATCTGTCTTGCTCACGCTCCAGGGGTATGGCAGCAAAGAACTGGCACCAGTTTAGACATGTCTTACTATTTCTTTTACTCTCTCCTCGTACCCCAACAGCTATACTTCTGTACTTACGCCATAAGTGACTGATGAGTGCAATTAGTGTTAAAATAACGAGAAATTCATAGAATAAACAAAGTAGGAAAGAATGAACGAAAACTGTTCCTCCACGCGCGGTCGCGTCATCAAAGCCACTCGTGGAGTTGCGAGAAAAAACGCGCGAGATACCCGCGTATTTACAAAACGGACAGGAAGCAGCGCTTTCCTAAAAACACTTAACAAAACGTGAACACACAGACACATAATGAAATTCATCACCTGCCTTATCTAGATCACACGTTCTTAAATATCTAAGTATATCGGTATATTTCAATTCCTGAATAGGGAATTTGTGGCAGCTTAACATAAATTGTATTAAACTGGATCTAAGAGCAAGGGACAAATTTATTCATTCTTTAAACCAAATTCTTCTTCAAACATAGTGTAAGTAGTGCAGATTTTATTGGTAGAGACAGATCACTCAGGGGCAGACCACGTACGGACATGACCTCACTTCCGCCGGATATTGCCACACCGGATGTGACGCCATGACTCCCCTTCTGGATCCCCACTCAAGTGATGGATAACAAGATTAATATACTACTTTCGATTCTAGTCGATTTATTCAGAAGCAAAAATCTAGACGGACTGTATGTGTCTGGCGTCCAAAGTTCAACAACGGATGTCCAGACCCCGCAGGTGTTGATTTAACCATAGACCCACAGACAGCGTAGGGTGAAGGGGTCTTATGGTAAACAAACATGATGTAGTGTCTGCGGGGTCTGGACACCGCTTTATCACTTCGGAAATAAGACACATTTCCTTATGTTACCTATTTCACCCTGTGGAAACGACTTACTCTCGCTTCATAACTACGGCCTCAAAGTAGCTGATGAAGAAGCATGAAAATTACTGGTCAACAGCTACGCCAACTTCACCGGGACCATTGCTCGCTAACAAATAAAAAAAACGGATAACACAAGCAACAACCAAGAAAATAAAGTATGACAAGATTAGGGACAAATCAGCTCATATCACATCATATCGTCATTCTCTGCAAAAAGAGAATTAAAATGTAGCTTCACAACACCTGTTTTCAGAGCAAATAGTTCTCCTGGTATGAGTCCGCTTCAAAGACGGGAGATAACTCTGTCCAGTGTAATGTAAACCAATGTACAAAGCTGAAGGGAGATCACCCCTAGAGACGTATTGACATAATCTCTGCTTCTTCCCAAGAGACGTAAGGTGTCACGTGGCTGGCATTTTCTTTGTCATCTGTGCGGTTTTTATCGCGTGGCATCTTCCGCCAGTTTTCTGCTGCATGCGACAACCTGTCTGAATGGTTTGGAGGATAAAGCTCGTCTGATAGGCCAGTAGACGACTCACTGAAGCTCTGGAGATGCAGGTTGTTGTCTGGCTCATCAGAACCTGCATGGTGCATGTCATCTACTCGGATTTCCTCTGTCAACGCCGTCAACAACCTCCCCCGATGCACCTCGTCCTTAAGGACGTACACGCCATTTCCTGGAGAGATCGCCATTAATGGCTGTGATTGTTTATCGGGTGGGATCTTCCGCCAGTTTTCTGCTGCACGCGGCAACGTGTCTGAACAGTTTGGTGGACAAAGCTCGCCTGAAAGGCCAGAAGACGACTCAGCCAAGCTCCGAAAGTACAGGTTATTGTCTGGTTGCCCAGCATCATCGCTGTGCAAGCCATCTACTCGGATTTCCTCTGTGAACGCCCTCTCCCGATGCTCCGCCTCCATAAGGACGTACCCGCTTGGAGAGATCGCCATTAAATTCTGTGGCTGTTTATCCTCTTCCTCCCTCTCTCGCACGGAAATATTTATGTCTGCGTTGCCAGCGCGACCATCCTCCCACGAGACGTCAGCAGAAGTCCTGCCTAACCACGGAGATACCTCGCTGATGGTCAGTGTGCCTGTTGTCGGGCCTAGCGACATTTTGTCTGATAACATGTGATGCGGAAGGTAACCAGTCTGTTGAGATGCGCGGTCCTGGTCATTATGAACAGAGTAGTCTTGACTTCTGTTAGTAAATCCTTCTCCTGAAAACTTTGATTCTTCTTTTACATACGGCGTGGCTGCGTCCGCACCAGGTGTTGTTGTAATATGAGGTGAGTGAGTTCTTTTGTCAGCAAGAGTTGTGTCAAAGACAAGGTATTCAGATCTTTCAACGGCACATCGAGGGATGCCAACGTCACTAGCTACAGTCCGCTCATCATCACGATCTGACCTGCAGTTCAATGTTTTGGGAGAGTTCTGTGACCTCGCACATACCTCGGTGCTGCCCTCTACCACGTCGTTTATAGAAATGTAACATGAAACACCTGGAAGTGATTCCGACACGTGTCTACTGCACGGAGTGTTATTTATTCTGACATCACACAAAGCTGACTGCGATATGTACCCACCATGTAGCGATGGTTCTGATGGCACAGCAAGAAGGTGGAGTTCCATGGTGTTACTGAGGCCCGCCTCGCACATGTCTCCAGCAACAGCACCTGCTGGTCCTGAGAACGGTCCGTGTTCGAGTTCCTGACCTTTCCCCTCTGAGGGTGACGATGACTCGAGGACCGTGTCCTCTGTATTGTCCGGCTCTCCGTCTGCTCTGCGAACGTTGATCTGACGCTGGGGCTCGACTGTCTTATTATCTGAACGAGCGACAGGTTGAACTGTGCAGTACTCAGCAGACATCAAGGACTTGTTTTCAGAGCCTGTACGGTTTACACGAGAGTCATACCCTGGGGATTGTGTGGAGGCACCAGTCGAGTTGTTTTCGCTAACTATTGCTTTAAAATACCCGTTGACAAGAGCTAGCGATGGTTGACTGATGTTCGCCGGTGGCAAAACTTCTCTGTGGCTGCACATCCGCTCGCTGCTGGTGGGGTTCGAGTCCAGTACCGGCGATAACCAGGACGAAACGTTGTGATCTCCAGTCTGTGTGAACGGCCGGTCCTGTATCTCCGCATCATGTGACATTTGGACTGTGTGACTTGGGGAAGAACGGGTGCCCAGACTTCTCTCCACAGGGGTCTGGACATCCCACCCGTCGTGCGTCTTGGGCTGAAAAAATTAACAACAAAGGTCAGAGCAAGCTTACTGCAAGGGATACCAACGTGGCAAATACCAGGCCAGGTGCATTGCTTCAAACTGAATGTGTTCCAAAGTTCAATGTCCTCCTTTTACTTTTTTTTTTTTTTTTTTTGCTTTATTATTATTACAAAAATTGTAGTTTGAGAGGGTTAACTATAGTAAGGCGGTATGGCGTTTCACACATGCCCTGGTGACTGTACAGGGATTTCACTCTACAAAGTCGTCTTTCTTTTCATTTCATTTTCTGTTGGTGTTGGTTTTCTCTCCGCAATTCTAGCAAATTATTTTTGTTATTCATTTTCATCAGATTGTACATTTTTACGTGACTAGCTTTTAGTAGAGAGAAAAACAATGACGCTTTTGCGTATCAAATATAAAATTTTCTACTTACCTTTGGTAACCATGAGTCTCCAGATGGGAACATCTTAGCTTTCAGTTGCAATCTCCGACGAAGTACCCTTCATGAAGAAACAGATATAAGCAACAAGTGTTCTCGTCATGTTCTCAAAGTATGAGTGTATGGTGTTCCGTTCACGTGTGTCTCTATTTAAAAGCTTGTTGTCAGTTCAGCTGACAATCTTGCTCTGTGACATATTGCACTCCCATGAAGACAATTAATATTATTGCTCAAGCCAATCATTACACGGAGTGGAAAGATACTCATTCTAGGTGTTCTGATTATCCGCTGTCGTTCATGACAGAAGCAACCGTTAAGCTGCAATTTCTGCCGTTAAATTATGGGGAAATCAAGTGCAAACATTATTGGTAAAGTCACGAACATAGCTGGCAGCACGAGTCTGACTAAAGCTCAACTCACAGTATGCAGATCACCACACCGACAGCAAAGACGGAGGCCAAGACACCAGCAAAGACCGACACATATCTCACGTCTAAAAAAAAAAACAGTTAAAGAATCATCGTTGCAGGTCAACTGATTCGATAATCGTAATGATACTTTGCTCAAAACCATTCTTGTAGGAGTAAAGCCACAAGTCAGGAGTTAGCGATGTTATAAAATTGCCTTTAACTATCTTTCTCTCTCTCTTATGATGTTCTTTCCCTATTCACGTCTCTTCCATTTTACTTCTTTGGTCATTCGTTCGCTTATACTCATTTTTTACTTTACTTTTTCTAAGGTAGTCATAACCCATTGGTTTTGTCAGTATGGATTTCTGTAAGGCTGTCATGGTTTACACTTTCACGCATGTTTTGTCAGAATGACCTTTTTTTCGCTATGGTTCACCCTCTAATACTGACACAGCGTTAGGTATAAACAGACAGCAAACCATCTTTCTAGCTTTACTTCTAGCTCAACTTCCCTCTCTCTCTCTCTCTCTAGCTCTGTCTCCCGTCTGTCATCTACCCACCTTCCCTGCTGCCTGCCTGCGTTGTACCTCAGGGTGGGCTGGGATGTGTCTGTATAGCAGGGAAGACTAAGGAGGTTGAGTGTTGCAAAATGCATCCGTTAGTCACTTGTCTGTCTTCTTGTATTTACCTGTACTTGCAACTGACAGCGTCGCCACCGTCACATCACTGACGTCACTGGCGTTTGTTGCCGTAAGGATCCTCATGCACACACCGTAAGTGGCGCCGTGGATAAGATTGCGAAGAACGAGCGAGTTGACACCATCTTTAGCTGTGATATTGAGGGCGCTTTCTGCAAGTAAGTCACGCCGCTTTGTGTCAGACAAGAAAAGTGAAGGTATCGGTGTTAACACAGACCACGATGTTCAAATTAAGGAGATACATTACATTAACGGAGAGCGAATGATAGAAGAGAGGATGCGAAGGTAACTTTTTTCATGACTAACATTTAACTTCTGTTTCAAGGCCTTTGATTTTCAAGGTTTATCCTGCCTGAAACTTCTAGCAAGGTCCCCAGGTCATGTTTTTGTGAAACCTGCAGACAAATGGTCTTTAATATTCCACGCAACATTACATCCCACTGACCTCCAAGGCAGGAGGGATTTGCAGAGTCGGTCCTCCTGTAGAAAATCATATACGTCACCGGCAAACCTTTCAGGAACGAGACGTCACACATGTTGACATTCCAACTGACTTTCATTTCTGTCTCGCTCTGGCTGATCACTTGTAGGGTCGGCCTATCTGGAACTATGACAGAAAGACTTGATAGAGACAGCTGTATTAAAACAGATTTCACATCTCTTACTTTGCAGGACAATGCTGAATAATACATCGAGACAGTTTTTAATCTCTAACGGCTTTGTATGACAATAACAAATTACATCACACCAAAGCTATGTAGACCTACTTCCACCAAATAGCAGCAGTAAGAATGTCACTAACATTGCATCTGAAAGCTTTAGTAGCCAGTGGCTTAAGGCACCAGTCCAGATACACGTCAAGAGACAGCCCCACCTTCCGCTGCAATTCCAAAGACTTCATCCGCACTATCAAACGACGTGTGCGTGCGTTCGTGAGTTACTCTCATTCACCTTAATGGCTTAATCCAATGAGATACCATGATTACCTCCCATGTAATTGTACACGCAACGGTTCCACGTGACCCCGCGGCTGACACCTGCGCGCATGTGCGAGACGCCGAAGTACCACGTAAGACCAACCTCCTCCGTCAGATCAAGCCTGTGGACTGTGATCTTTGGGGCCAGGTGTGTCCACTCCATCCCGGCCTGCAAGACACGTATCTGTTCTATGTACTGATCGTTAGACGAGAGGACAGACTGTCCACATTAGACCAACGGCCAGAAAGTCAGCCCTCACACGGTCCTTTCTCAAGTGGCCGTGATCCTAAACACATGAGATCGCAAATAATTGTTTGTTGGAAAAAATTAAAAGGTGATGGAGTATTTTCCTTTTCAATTAACGAAGGAGATTTTATAACTGCAAGACCTGTCAGGTAGCACTCCACAGTCTAGTGCAAAGATCATGTGCATCTATTTGATTATTGAAAAGTACAGCAAGGTAAATATAAATAAGTAAATCACTCGATATCATGCATTGTAAACCAAATATCATCGCAAATTATTACTAACGTTAGAGATGCAGAAAGGGAAGAATAATGAGTTGCAATTTTGCGATAACTATCGAGAAAGTTACATCTTGTTCTTTACTGGTGATCATCCCAAATGCAAAGAAAACGTTAAATCCCTTTTCACAATAACAGACTGATCAATGTTCGAGAATTGAATACATGATCGTGAACAACAAAGTTAACCACACAAGAGTTTAATACCAGCATATTCAAAAGAAATCCCATGGCTTTACCCTCAGTAATAAGCCAAACAATTTTACCCGCAAACTCGCGTAAAACTGTCAACAAACATTCAAAAATACTTTTGTAATACTAAATACTGGTACTTGATAAATTACCAGACACATGGTGCGAGAGACGTCTGGATTAAAGACATGACCTTTGCACCAGAACACAGTGGTGTAATCATCTTCATCATTGCCAGGGAACGCGGACCAGGTCACCGTGTAGGTGGTGTTTGCTGGGACCACTGATATTTGTTGCCTTTCAACATTGATCTCTTCTGGGTCGCTGGGTACTGCAAGTTTTTTTTTAAAGCAGAAACAAATAAACAGCGACGATTGCAATAGACAATGCAAAAATCCGCACAGTATCATGTTTTAAATAAGATACTTTCTTAATTCAAATGACTCCTATTTAAACTTTTGCGGCAAGAGTGACAGTCCTCTTTCTGAGCACCTTACAAAATCAAATTAAAAGAAACGCTGCACGTTCGTTTCCTATTCTTACTGAAATCTCCTCGTAAAACGAGTTTCAACATATCACTGTCTATTGCATTTGCGCGACAGGGATGTCAGCTGACCTGATGGGGAGTCTTTCCTGCTTATTGTAACTCCCGAACTTTGAAACTAATATCCAAGAGAGGGACGGTGCCGTTCAAATATTTGCCCGCGTTATTTTTTTAACTTTAATAATCGTACCCATAATCAGACACTTCAGTATCGATGATGATGGTTTCACTTTTAACTTTGGGCCCAAATTGATCTTTCCTTAATCTCAAGCTAAAGTTTATTCCTCGTTAAAGGTCTAGCTGAGTGCAATTTTTAATGACTGGTTCAAGCTCAGCGCAAGATTCTTTTCCCCCGAAACTGAGTGAATCTCCACTCCATCCTCTTCCCTTCCCGAAAGAGGTCAAAAGCGTGACGTCACGTTTGTACAGAGCGCCACCTACTTAATATATGGACCCAGCTCTCCAGTTGGCTGAAAAGTTCAAAACGTAAAGCTCTTTAGCAATAAGACAACATGTACAACTCCAAAAGCTGAGGTCGCTGCCATGACGACTCTCACCTGGTGTCGCGAGCCGGGGTGGTATGACGATTTCGCTGGGTGGGGAGGAAAAGCCAGCGGAGGTGCCGGCCGACAGAAAAACAACGAGAGTGACGTCATCCCGTTGTCCGATGTTCACCGTCAGGCTGTTGCCGTTTATCTTCTCAGTTGTGTTGGCCACGATCGTCCCGTTTCCCATTACTACTGCTTGGTAGTATATGATCTCGCCGTTCTGAGCTGCTGCCGGGACCGACTAAAGGAAAGAAAACGATGAAAATGGCAACAAAACAGAAGAAATAAAGAACAAAAACAATGGCAGGCCAAACCCTCATTCAAAGAATCAACTTCCTTTCTTGAACAACAGAACACAAGCATCATTAAAGAATTTGCTACTGTGTGAACATGCGTATGATAGATATGCCATCCAGAGAAAAGTTTTCTATTCATGTGTGTATGTGTGCGTGCGTGAGTCAGCTAGACATACTTTCCAGTAGAGACTGAGACACTTTCTCTGACTGCAGTCCCCCCTGATGTAACCTCCTGGGGTCAGTTCCGGAGACTGGGAGGGCTCTGAATACACAAATAATGTTATAGACTTTTTATGATGTTTATGACGATGTTATGATTAGATACGCACAAGTACACTTGTCAAAGTCAGTGAAAGCTCCCGCTATACAAAGAAGGTTTCTCGTGACTAAAACAAACTTCTTAACTAGACACAGTACGTGACTGTATTCGCCAAAAGTTTCTCTCTGTCACGGAGACCGTAAACCGTTTAGGAAGACCCCTCAAGGCAAGTACTTTTTTGTTGTTGTAGCAAAAGACAGTAAGACAATATTGGTATCTGCTGTTGTAGCCAAAGACACTCAAGATAGTTAATTAAATTAATATCTGCTGTTGTAGCCAAAGACACTCAAGATAGATAATTAAATTAATTTCTGCTGTTGTAGCCAAAGACACTCAAGATAGATAATTAAATTAATATCTGCTGTTGTAGCCAAAGACACTCAAGATAGATAATTAAATTAATATCTGCTGTTCTAGCCAAAGACGCTCAAGACAGGTAAATAAATTAGTATCTGCTGTTGTAGCAATGGTCAGGAGGAAAGAAAGGCAACCACGTTTTGCGCTGTTGTAACGAAAGACGGGAAGACAAGAAGTCACCTACTGTCCTCTGGTGTCTTAATTTGCTTCTCTGTCTCATCACTCCAATACTGGCTGCCATTTAGCCTTATTTGTGTCTGAATCGTGTAGTCAACAAATGCGTGGAGGCCATCTAGCAAAATACGGGTGGACTTGCACACAGTTTCAGCATGCTCGAGCAATCGCTCCATTGCCTTGGAACAAATTCATCAATGACCTTAAAAAAAGCACATTGTATCTCGTTCCTGTCAGACAGGACTGAGCTGCCTCTATGATGTCAGTACTTTTAAAGAACGACTTTAAGTTTATTTCTGTTTATCGTTAATTCATGCTAATTCTTTTTTAGTTTGTTTGAAAATGTCGTAGGTATAGTCACTAGTGTTAGCATGTTGGACTTTTGCACGATGTCTTCTGGAAATAACTATTAACTGGAAGAACAGATCGGCAGCAAGTGAGAGGATGACAAAAATTCCCTGTGTTTTATTGTGTGTCCACTTGAATCAAAAGCTCTCACTCACGCCCTAGGATGGTATCTTCAGTTTTTCTATCTTTTTGTCAAAGGTGTTTTCCCTTAGTGCACCTGCTGCTGGTGTTCTGTGTGGTGATGTGTGTTAAATTTGTCCGGATGCACAAAGTACTCTGTATTTATTCATTTAATTACATACACTATTTATTCTAAAAATTCTACGATCCCATAAATCGTGTGCGATATCTTAAGGTAAGTCTAAGCGCTGACGCAATGTTTCAGCTAAAATGATTAATGAAAGGTTTCACTTTTGCAAGATACTTTCGAAAGATTTATTCGAACATTCAAGACTTAAACGTAGATGAACAATTTTATTTTAGAGTTTACAACAAATGGTTTTGGTAAATGCATAACAATGTACTTTTATGACTGACTACCCTTAAGGCACAGACCTACCCTCCAAGTGTCACCACTGGCCAGTACCCGTACTCGCCACTCACAGTCCGTCTCTTTAGTTCTGTCAGGCAGCTCCCAGGTGACATCAACCACAGTGGAGTTACCCGGCACTGGGACAACTGTCAGTCCTTTTACAGGAACTAGTTTGACTGTAGCAACAAGACAGCGATAGTAGTGTACTCCTTTAACCTTCCCCAGTACACACATACGCGCGCATATATATATATACACACATATACACACAAACACACACATTTGCTGGGATTATAAAATTAAACGATCTCCACATACAACATTCTCCAGGAGGTCAGGTACACAGCCTACCGATGCTTCTGTCTGTCGTCGTGGTGAAGTTTTCCCTGAGGTTGCCGAAGGTGTTGCTACCAGAAACCTGGAAGACGAAGGTCTGGTGCCTGACGAAGTACCGTTGTTGGTCCACTGTGCACGTCACGTTTACTTCCTTACCTTCACTCACGCTCCTAATGCTTTCTCTTCCTTCCCAGCAGGGAATGGGTGACCCGCTGGTTCTGAGAAAAATCACGTTCATGCATGGATACAGAAATACAAACACACTTATCTATCTATCTATCTATCTTGAGAAGGTTCTTGATCGATCCTTTTAAAGAGGACTGTTAGAAAAAGTGTCAGATAAGTGGAGCCATTTTTTTCAGGCCAGAAACATGGTGGTACGTGAATACGATATGTTCAAAATATAACGAATAAGCAAATAGGTGTAGGGATATCTGTTATATTTTGAACATAACAAGGAAATATTTTATTCTTGTGCTCACCCCTTCCCTTTCGCAAATTTCAGTAAAACCCACATGCGTTATGTTGAGAATGTAGGTGAATATCACTCACTGAGTGGGAGGCCAGTAGGACACTGACCAGGTTGTCTGAACTGTTCCACTGCCCAGTGTCCATCCACATGTCAGGGAGCCCCAGTCATAAGACAAACACCAGAAGTTTGTGGGCTGGGGAGCTGGGTCTGAAATATGGTGTTAAGGAGGCCATCAAGTCAGCATTGTATCTGTTTAAAACTGTTTGAAAGATGAAAGCTGTTACACTGCAGTACATGCAATTATACTGTATTGAATATTACACATTACAATTGTTGTAAACATCTGCAACCCATACTACACGTTTCTATTGAGTGCTATGATCATGTTTGCAGAGACAACAAAACAAGGAGGCCTTGAAATGTGGAACTCAATCTGCCAGTGAAGTGGAAAATCATTGTTTCCCAAACACGCAAGTATTTTTGTAGCTCGTGAACATCAAACATGAAGGTTATTCACCCTTAAATACAGCTGTTGAAATGATTAAAAATGGGATTGGGCGAGGCTGCATACGATCTGTTTTCTCTTGATGCTCGGCAATGTTTGAACAAAGACCAAAACCGCGAGTCTAGTTGAGTCGTCGTCGAATTTTCCACACAAGATGGAGGTTGTTCCATCGCTGAATATCACATTTTTCCTGTGTTACCCGGATTTTCCTCTGTCGTTGTATACGAGGCCTTCTCTTACTCTAGATTCTTCTCTCACTTTTTGTCTCCGCAGATTAGGCCCCAGTCAGCTACCCGTGTAAACAGGATTTGTAACAAAATGGTAGTCATGCGGAAAGAGAGACAACAGTCATGTCTCAAGTTTCCTTCTCCACCTCCCAACCCCGAGTTAAGGAAGATCCTTCACCAATGATGGCTGACGAAATAAACTTGTAAGATCAACCTTGCTCTCCGATCTCCCGTAGACGGATTTCTCACGATACTTTTTTCTCTTTTTTCTGAAGCAGATAAACACCCTGACATGCTGTTCAAACGATTGCTTCTGGTATAACAAATGGAGCCGACTTGCACAAAACACATAAGATCCATCACATCACATCTTACATAATTAAACTTGTGGCCAGTGGCAGCCTCGTAAACAAGGCAAATTCATGTTCCTTAGTGTAAGTGACGGTGTGTATATGACGCCCCATCCCCGTCTGCCAAACACACGCACGCATGCACGCACGCACGCACGCACGCACGCACACACACACACACACACACACACACACACACACACACACACACAGTAAGAACGTTGGTGTGTCGATGCCTGAGTCCGGGACTCTTGGCTCAATCTTGTAATGAAATAAACTCAATCGTTGAAAACAAAATGAGTACTCTGCTAGGTATTTAAGACAGGCTTCCACTTACGTCCCACGATCAGCGATATGAAGGTAGAGTCACCAGGAGCGTCTGTACACGTCGTCTCCATACTGGTTGGGTCAAACGTTGCAGGATCAGGCGACGCGCCGCACGTGCAGCTCGCAACCCAACAGCCCAGCCAATAGTTTCCCGCTGGTGTAGAGCTGTTCAAGGTCAGGGTCGTCACGCTGGGTGTGGGGTCTAATCAAAACGAAAGCGCACGTGAGTCAGTCCATGCTCTTGCTCAAGAGACTTCTTCCCCGGACATTTACTGACTACATGACTATGCTTCGCAGTTTCCTTTGTAATCGTCATGTGTAAGTTTGTCACATAGTTGGCAGTATGTGTCCGGTTAAGACGCCATCGTCAAACAAATATTTAAATTTTTCATGGGTTTTCTAGATATATAGAGAGAAAGAAAGAATCTATGCCGGTAGTAGCGGCACAAGTAGTGAAGCAGATGCAGTTGTCAAAAGACTCACCCGACCACTTGTTGACATCATCATTCGCAGAACAAGGATAAAGAAAAATTTGGTCCTGCGGGCCCTGCTTGTCTGTCGTCTTGGAAGAGCAGGTGATATTGACCTCTGTACCGTAACTATATCTGTAGCCATATCGCAAATCTGTGTTCTGATGATCTGGTGAAACAGCGATATCTGCAAAACATAGTTTATACCAAATTTAGTTTAACAGTCTCTACTTCAAAAAAGAAAATGGCGATGGGTAGGCCACATGTGCAGAATGAAACCAGCCCTTCATTGGACATGTGATGGTAAGAGGTAAAGTGGTCGGCGAAAAGAAACATGGAGAAGGTCAGTAGAGAGAAAACTAAAGGACCAGGTAATGATCTGGAATAACAGCTAAACCCACTACAGACAGACAAGTGAAGGTCTCTAGTGATGCACCTAGGTAGGAACAAAAATAAGCAAGAAAGTAAGTCCATTTAATAGCCACGCAATTCTTATTTCCTCTAACCTTCTTTCTCTCTTTCTGTCTTTCCCTTCTGGGGTTATTCTGCTGAAGCAACAAAGAATCACTCCCCCTTTCTCGCACACATATTTACACACATTCTTTGATAAATGTATCATAAACACTTACTACAGTAGTCCCTCCTCCTCAAATAGCAACTAAAAAGAAAATGCAAAACAAAGACCTACTTAAGCCTTCAGCCAGTCTAATGTTGCACAGTCTGTCAGACGCCGCACCGCTTGGTCCACTGATGTAGTTAGCAGTCGGACTCGTCCCTGGCGCAGGTTCAACTGTCGGACATGCCGACTCCGTGCACAGAACTAACCAGGCAACCAAACCCACGCTGAAGACAAACATAATTTGGTTATTTTGCAGGTTTAGGATAAACTTGACCTGTCACACGTGAGAACGTAGCGGTGTCTTGTGTTGATATCGTCCGTCACGTACCCTCTTTACCACATGTCACAGGCGGGGTGGGTGAGGTATACTTGTGGTCGGTGTTTCGCCAAATGGTCGCACGATGACGACAGTTCCGAGCCGGAGCCAGTCTGCAAGTGAAACCTGTTATCTTGGTGCAGTGCTGTCTGCACATCATCTTCCTTTCGTAACGATCGCCAGCAGTTTCCCTGTCGTGCGTGTATCGTCATCATCTACACAAGTGGACTCCACGAAGTGCGCGCATGTCCCTGACACTCCCCTCTTTGACGAGAAGCGGTAGGCGCTTGCCGTTGGCCTGTAGCGGACCTTGAATGACGCTGCTGCAGAAAACCAGTCATCTGTCACACACTCGACACTGCTGCGCTCGCATTTCCTCCATTGGCTCTTTTGGCTTTCCTCAGCCTCAAACAGACAGGTGCATATCTACACAAAGGCCAGAAACTTCAACAATTAGCATCGTGCAACCTTCACCCCCACCCTCTACATTTTCCCATCCCCATCCACTGCACTCACTCTACCTTGCGTGTTCTTATTTTCCTCGTTCCCCATGAAAATCAAATTTAGAAGACATCGGCAAGTCATTTCACTCAATACCTTTAGTCCTCATTTACATTTGGGAGACAGAAATTTACATTTAGAAGCAAACAGCAAGTCAGCCGTAGAATCTGGTCTCTACTATAATTTTGATTGCTACCGCTGTTACAACCATATTTCCTACTGCTCTTACGGTAATAGTTGTTACTGCTGCTACATCAATAGTTCCTACTGTTATTACGGTAATAATTGCAACTACAGCAGTTGTTAGTGATTCTGCTTCCTCTACAGCGAATGTTAGTGTTTCTGCTGTAACAGGCCATCAAAGTGGAGCAAAACAAAACTTAACCCAAAAAAAACAAAAAAACTGAGCAACTGTTAGCAAGCGGAGATGACTGCACACAAAGTAGGTCCGGGTTGCAGGCGTGGTTTAAAATAAAATTACCCAGCGAGAAGGCAGATGGTGGCGGTACACCTGGACACCTGCACAAAGAGGTTTTGTCTTCACGTGCTGTGGGATGCGAATGGCCGAATGGTTAGAACGCTGGCGTCCAAACCGAGAGCGCGCTGGTTCAATTCCCGATAAGCGCAGCATACTTCCCCCAGTCGACCCAGCTGACGGGAATGGGTACCTGACTCCATAGAGGGTTGGGGAAGGCAGCGAGGGAGAGGAGATTGGCACCGCCCTCATGTAAAAGCTGGCCCCGAGAAAAGTGGGGTCTCTAACACCTCACTCCCCAACGACCTGAAAAGGTTATGGGATAACCTTTACCTTTACCTACCTCGCAGTAATTTGTTTATACCAGTCAAAGAAACAAACTACACCTAAATAGCCCTTTAACTGACGTTTAGATTTATTAAATTGGCTCCCCGTCATCATATCATTTATGATTAGTTACTTACGCCTGACATATTTGTTTAAACCACTCAATTCGAAAACACCAGCCATAACGCCATGAAGATGATGATAGCGATGACTGCGAAATTCGGTCAAAGGGTCGTTTTCTCTCCCTATAGTACAATGACATTGTGACCAGATTCACCCTGCCCCTAACACACCTATTCCTCCATCGCATCGTACGCACGTTATCCGTCTACTGCCACGCCTGACCAGAGGTTGGAGCCTCGCCGTCAAGTGCGTGCTCCAACAACCCTTTATCTGTTAAAACTGATACGATATCGATGTCCCAACTCCGCCTGCGCTCTGACAACCAAGTTTCAAAGTTATTAATCTCTCGAGTGTATTTTCATTGTACAGGTCATCTCCGGGAACTATTTTGCGCATCGAAAAATCGTTCTTCTGTGACAAATAGTGATTTTGGTTATCCCTATGTGCCTGTCTCAGATTTAGCCCCATGTGCCCGAGTGTCTCTTCTTTATTCCGTATGCATGCCTCACATTTATTCCATATGCGTGCCTCACATTTATTCCGTGTGCGTGCCTCACATTAATTCCATGTGTGTGAACGTATCGGTGGAACTGTGTGCGCGTGGTTGTGTTTCTAGCTCTCTACAGACTGAAATGTAAAGGTCGTGTTAGAGACCTCCCTTTTCTCAGGGTTAGCTTATGAGGGCGGTGCTCATCTCCTTTCCCTCCCTGCCGTACCTTCCTCAACCCTGTATGGAGTCAGGTACCCATTCCCGATTATAGTCTGGGCAATTTTTCTGTGACAGCACCACTTGTAAAGATACGCACTGCACCACAATCCTGCACACAACTCACGAATCGAAACAGATATTATGTACTAACGAATCTGATCAAGTTTAACACGTGAAAAAGCGAAACGAAAGGTCAGTCAACGAGTCCAGTTAAGAACATCTTTTAGGTTTTTGTTTTCGATTTACTGCTTTTGTTTTCGTGTTTTCGTATTGTCGGTCCTAGATTACCCAGCAGGTACCTGGCTTCGTGTAGTTTTACATCACCATGACCTACAACTTGAGTGACAAAGACTGTCCTAAAATCTAAAATATCCCTTCGGACATTCGCTTCCCATTCTCTGATGATGACACATTTCTGTTAATACAAGAACCCTTTGTTGACAGAACAACTGTGATGTCAACGATTTTCAAGTGGCGTAGGAAGTAGGTGCAGTCAGTGGTGGTGTAGGAAGCTGCTTAGTTTTGGCGTGGGCGAGGACGCCATGGTGACAGTAAACGACGTTGACATTCTTCCCTCCTGGGTATCTTTTTGAAGGGAGTGCTACTTCACCCCTCCCCCTGCCTTTGGTTTCTACGCCACTGACAGTAGCACTAGCACCAGCCACGTCTTCAAAAGCTATGGAAATAAATTACGACCAGAATGTGATGCTAAGCTGAAATATTCAAGGTAATGTCTGCTTAACATGCAGCACCAATTAAATTGTCCGTTGAACTGTCGCATCAACTGCAGCTCGCGAGCGTGGGAACTCTATGTGCGTGAAGACCGAAAGTGACTTTATCAGATTCCAAAATATCTCTGCTCGTTTGCTCTAGCAAAGTATTAGTAGTAATAATATGATTTATATCGCACATTTCCCCAAACGGAGGCGAGCTCAAAGCGCTTTACAAGATCTAAAGGGAAGTAGGTAGTGTTGCCGTATGAAGGAGAAGGTAACACAATCATGCAACCATACAAATACACAATAACAGTCAACACTGCCGGGAGCAAATAGAAATAATAATACTCACCTAACACCTTTGAAAACCCTGTTCACGATGCTATTCCACAATCTTGTATGAAATACTGACACACTTTGTGTTTCAATTTCCTGACATCGGAACTCACCGCTCACCGACTAAAGCAGTTCAGTTTGTGTCAATATCTCCTTAGTCTTTGGTCCATAGATTAATTCTCTATTATCTTTAATGTTATTGACAACCGTTGGCATCTTGTGCTTGGTGTTCTTCTCTTGCTACACTGCTGCATTCCCCACCACTACGCGACACCGTCCATGAAAACAAAACCGCACATAATCTATCAGCTCTCAGTGTCTCCCGTCAGATTAGGCAAAGGTGAAGATACCGCTATATACCGGAGTCATTCAGTCGAACAAAGCAGTAGCTGAGAGGTGAAATATGTAAACTACGAGTGCTGTTATCCAAGATAATCTTTTCAAATAAAGAAAATGATTTAATATTTTAACACAACTAGGAAACGGCAACAACATAAGCACACAGCATAACTATAGTCAAAACTTGAATTTGTTCCCTGGTGTGAGAAGTTACAAAGAAAACGAATCATGTTTTGGAAATTTCAAAGCAATTTGGTGTCAAATTTTATATTTTAACATTGTATAATCTGACACTAAGAAAGCAGTATGAACTTTTCCGACTATCATTGTGAAACATGATGTATCAATAGTGACTGTAAAAGGCGTACAGAGCAGCATTGCAACTACAGTCGGACCTCGCTAAGTCGAACTCAAAGGGACCCGAAAAAAAATTCGACTTACGGAGTTTTCGAGTTAGGGAAAATGGCGTAATAGGCGCAGGTTAATCAAGGACAATGTTTTTCCGACTTAATTACTGTATTATAACCGTTAGTTATACAGTATTATCGTTTTATACGGATGCATGTACTGCCATTTTCGCGGCACGTACAGCACGGGGAAAACCACACCGACACGAACTCTATTCAGTGCTCGTCCCGATAAGAGACTGACAAAGTGTAGAAAACGTATTTTTCACAGTGAGTAAGTTTGCGTGTAAACCACCAACGGTCCACTGGTCAAGGTACCACCGCCACCGCCTGAAAGGATGGTCAAGGCTTGTGGCCATAAATCTTGACCAGTGATGCGCGGCCACCGACTTGAAGTGGCTGTGGGGAAAAGTCTCGTGTCGGCCAGTTCCCCTGAATCGGTCAACTTCAAAGCAGGAACTGGTGTGAGTCAGTTAGTTGTCCACTGCGCAACTGAAAACGCAACGAACCTTTCACACAAATATGAAAGGAAAATGGGATAAAAGTGTCTTTCTTGAGACAGTTTGGAACATAGTTTGGAACAGTTTGAGACATAGTTGCGTCTGGTTGGTGATGACTCAAAATTCGACTTACGGAGGTTGAAAGCCAAAAAATCTTCGAGTTAAGGAGATCTAAAATACATTGTTCTTAAGGGAATTCGGCCGGGACCTAGCAATTAATTCGAGATAGGGAGGTTTTCGACTTAGGGAAGTTCGACTTAGCGAGGTCCGACTGTACAATACTAGTACATGTACTTGAGATTTGGAACAGAATGGTGATAAATGACTTACTCTGATGACTAGCATGATAAATCATGGAAAAGTGAACTCCTCTCACCATCAAATAAATGTAATCTCATTCTAGCATTTTCAGATATATATTAACACAAAGATGATCTACAATGTTTTATTTGAAGTAATTTTGAAGTTTCACAAACATGTACTGCAAAGTGCTTTTTGTTTGGTCAGGATTTATACGACAATGCACAAGCATTATTTTTCTTTAAATACAGTCACACATTTTAATCTTTTCATGAATGATTAGTAAACATTCCAAAATGCCAATATAAACGTTCTTAAAAATTTTATATTAGGATTTTATTTACAACCATTTCAATAAAACAAACCCTGATCTTTCACTTTTTTATCCAACAGCAAGGTTGGATGTGTAATGATTCTGAACATTGCACAAGTAGTAGTTTCACAGATAATTTCATTTTCTTTTGGGGTTTTCATTGAATGACAAGGCATTTCAATATAATATATTAATGATGCAGAAAGACTGTCATTGGTCAGTGGTGCGATAACTCCCCATTCTTATATGACCCATGTCAGCTGAGGACTTGTTAATCAGGTTTGTAAGGTTTCAAGAGGTGTTGGGAGAACTCCTGAATCTTTTCCACCCCTCGCACTTCCTCTTCCAATAATGGCAGCTTTGTTACATGGAAATCCTCATATAAGTCGTCGATCTGTAGCAAAAGAAACAAACTAATAATACACTCTTCCTGTCAGTATGTAACAGTTGGTCCTAGATTGTCACTGCTATTGACATTATAACTGGATGATGGAGACAGACTAGAGATCCTGTATGTTGCTTCACTTACTTCTGTGGTTTTGGGATTTAAACTGGTGATGATAATGATGGTATAAATCAGTGATAAAGATGTTGACAATGCAATGACAACAGATACGATGATAATGAAGAAGGTATAAGTTTGTTGCCATTACTACCTGGTCAAGATATTTGTGCTGTAGTTTTTGTCTAGCAGCACATAAGGCACATGGCTTCTCTCCTTTGCGTGAAAAGTTGAGCTGGTTAACAACGATGTTGTGTGTATCTATACCATACTGGTTAAGCTCCTGTACCAGTCGCTCTGTCTCGTACAAGGACAAAAACTCCGCAATGCAAACACACACAAATGTTGTTTGATCCTGGAAAAAAGTGTCATTATGAAAAGTACAAGTTCTCATGTAAGAATTTTACTGTGATGTATTTATCAGGGATGCCAATCCTCAGAAAAACAAGAAATCTATTTGTAAAGAAATAAAAAAAGTAATCACCTGTTAAGTCCATCATTAGTCAAACCTCACAAACATTAATCAAGAGTTATAAATTTTAGTTACAGCACTTACAGCATTCTTGAACTGCTCATTAACTTGGCGGATAGTGCTAAGCATGTCTTCAAATTTGGAGGACATCTGATCTGAGTTGAGATCCTGAATTCCCACCATACCTGCCAACTGGAAAGGAACTGGGTGCAATGTTGAATAAGGTTACATTATTAGTAGTATAATAAAAGAGTGGTGTCCCTTTGCCTAACAGGCCTGAGTGGGCCAGATCTCCACATTTTCGTTTTCTTCTCAGATTTGTTGTGCTTGTAGTGCCTATTGTACCGATCTGCACTATTTTCTGATGTCATTGGCATTGTTTTTGACTGTTTAATTGCCTGTAGGTTTTTGTTTATTCCTCTGATAATATCTACTCTCTCATTGCTGTTAATCCTCTGGCTAACGCCATCACAGTTTCTCCATTTTAACGTCATCTCTGGGACTTTACATCAGTGCCAAACAGTCACGAGTTTCAATATTGTACTGCAATTTCTGCTATGTGATCATCTGGAAAATCTCCTACCAATTTGATCTATGTGTTTGATTACTGACCTATTCTGTTCTAGTCCATTGACTGTAGATCTGTCTCTTTGACATCCAGCTGAAGAGGGACATAGCATTCCCATTAACTTTACAAAGCTGCAGGAATTTTATCTGTCTTCTGTTTTTGTGCTTGTAATACACAGAGAGTCTGGGTTTGACTGGGATACTGCACTATAAAAGCTCACACTATTATTATCTACATTTTAAGTACATTCAAAAGGTGTTGAACTTGTTTGACATTAACTATCTTCCCATCATTTCAACCTAAGTGCTTCAAAAAATCCTGTCCCTGAATGTCTTCTAGCATACAATTTCTTTGTGGATGGTAGAACTGGGACTAACAGCTGTCTTACAAGATATTCCTAAACAGAATTTGCAATGAGCAATGTTAACATGACTTCTTAACCCCAACATACCACTGAATTCCTTTTTTATACAAAGACAATGCACATACCTGAGAAATAAAAGGACTGATCTGATTTTTCAGCCTCAATAGTTTACCAAGTCCTTTTTCAATGATGCTTGGAAAAGATAGCAGGCGAAGGGTATGTCCTGTCGGAGCAGTGTCAAAAATCACGACAGAAAAGTTCATATTTCGCACCAACCTGCAAAATGTCAAACACAATTATGGTCTAACTCTCAACAACACAGCCAAGGTTTACAAAACAGCAACAAAATTTTAAACACAAGAACCAATACAAAGATCAATGTGAAAACAAGAAACATTTTCACTTTTAAAAAGACAATACTTAATTCTTTCAATCCTGCATGATCAATGAAAAATGTAAGATGTGCAAAAGCATCCTCCAATGCACACACACACACATATTACAGACACACACACATATGCATGTACAGACACACAATCTTTCTCACTCACTAACATGCTCTCAGTCACTTGTTCACTCATTCATGCACTAACACAACTACTTACTTCATAACTTCTGCAAAACTCATGGCTTCATCAATACCAGGAAATGACCCAAGCAGTTCTTGAGCAATGTTACGGCCAACGCTCATCATGTCAGCTGATCAAAAAAATAAATAAATAAACAAAAAAAAACAACTTTTAATCAAAATTGTAGCAGATTTAAGAATATGCAGAAAATATACTGAAAAATATACAGAACCAATTGATTATTCAAATGCACATATGCACATGATTTGCATAACAGAAAGACTACTTACTTAATTGTACACAAGTAGCATTGTTGTTATATGACATATTTAATGGATACAACAGAAGCTTTTTGTAATGATTTCTTATAATACAATTCCTTAGTAGCAGTGTTGTTATAGGGAATATTTAATAGATACAACAGCAACTGATTGTAATGATTCACTATACATATAATTCATTATCATAACTATACAAACTAAATTCTTTTTTCTTTGATGTTAAAACTGTGTACAAAAAATTGGGTAAAGAAATCTATATAAACCTCTGAACAGAAGACTCAGTTTCCTTAATCAAATTTATTCTTTTAATCTGTTTCAAGTTATTAGACATTTTAGACTTTAATTGACATACCTTTAATTGCTGTTCTCAGCAAATACATTTCATTATTTATATTCCCACTATCATCGACAACAAATAAAAAATAAAAAAGAAGCCTAAACTGAGGAAGAAAAGCCCTTCTTCACAATGTCAAGAAGAGTCCAATAGAACATGTTAGCCTCACCTTGTTCAAAATATTCATCAGGAAGTTCAGAAAATCCCAGATTAGGATCGATTTCCTGCCAAAATATATGTGAAACTAAAATGATAATGACAGAAAACACATTGGAATGCTTCGCCAAGTTTACAATGTTTTTAAAGATCTGTTGCACAGCTGACATGCATCCTGACTGTTTTGCTTATCTCTATATGAAGTAACCATATGGTGTTGGCAAAATGGGTCTGAAAAGAATAATAATCCTACAAACAACAGTCATTAATCTTGATCAGGAATATTTTGTTCCTATAAACAATATGTTGTTATGTTTGCATGTATGCATGCATGTTAAGGACAACACAAGTGACAGAAATGAAATGCCACAGGAACATGCAAGCTTATACCAAAACCACATCACAAATTAAAAAAAAAATAAAATAAATTAAGAAAATAATGGGGCCCTACAAAAATCTTCTGGCCACAATGTGTGTATATATGTTTTAAATTACCATAGATGTTAGAGAAGGCTTGGCAAAATATGCAGTCATCTTCACATTTGGGCCATGTCTACATCTTTGTGATGTGGAATTATAATTTACTGTTTTTCATTTTCTTAGTCAAAACAAAGTGAAACACTGTTCATTACATGCAGGTATGAAACATAACACACATCAGATCCTCTCTCCAACTTGTTCTCAGAAGTTCTGTAGCTCAGTTTATTTTCAATCTACAGCTTGCCAGATGATGGCAAAAACGGCTATTTCATTTTTTAATCTCTGCTTAAATACAGCAATATGAAAATGTGTGATAACTAACTTTGAATCTGTCGGGTAATAAGCATGCAAAAAAATAAAATAGCTAGCATTTATAACATTTTTTCTTTAACAAAAATCTTGTCAATGAATGAAACTGACTGATTTATTGTGATAGAGAAAGCAACTGAGTAGCCACATTACCATTGCATACAGGTTTGTGAACCCTTTGACAAGTGTTGGTACTTTGGAAAACTTCTGACTAAATGCATCTGATACATTGTGTGCTGGGTCAGTTGAAATGATGAGTACAGTCTCTCGAACAGTAGCAAGTTGAACTGCTAAACTGCAACTGATAAAAAAAAAGATTTTTTATAACAATCTTATCTGTCATTTCAAATCAGATTGTTTGCCTTATAGCCAAAATATTTTTTGTTAGAGGCCTGTAATATACAATAATTTGCTAGGTATTCTTGTGAAAACCCACAGGATGCTATTGACTGCTGAGGTCCACTAAAACTGGAGGTGAACATCAGCATTATACAACAGGTTATGACATTGATAGCCCTTCTTTGGATGGCTGAGTTGCATAGCTGGTCTAAACTGAGTTCAACAGATTGATCAGTTTTGAGTCAGTCAGTCAGTCAGAAGTTAGAAACAGTGTGAGAGAATGAGTTTATAGCACTGCATGAAGATGTATCAATAAGAAACAAAACGCTGTAAGAAATGTTTTTCCAAGAAAGCTTTATAAGATCTTTTGTTTTCTAAGCTATAACATGAAATACATTATTAAAAGGAAAACATACTCTCTCTCTCTCTCTCTCTTATATTAAAGTAGTGGTTGAAAAACCAGGAACCAGGAATCTATATTTAGTGTGGCTGAAACTGAGCTGTACTGAAAAAGAATGCCTGAGAGAAATGAGGAGCTTGTACTGTACAACTTACAAACAATCTAGGCTTGTAATGACGTGGAAGATGTAGAAGTGTTGGACTGTTTGTATTGTAATACTAATTACTGATTACTTATACTGAGGTATAGTGACATAAGGTCCGTTAGGGTCTGATGCTGATCGTCTCATTAAATTATTATAAATCATGTATATGTACTGAGGTATGATACAAAAATTCATAACATCTTTACTCGTAAATAGAATTCATATATATATAGCAATGACAGACTTAAGTCCAAATCAATTTCCGACCGGTCTGCCAGAACGTAACCCTGTCGCAATTCGAACACTATCTTAATTAACACGGTCGACTATAATGCAGTACTCTATCTCAGAGAGAGAGAGAGAAGAGACAACTGTTAGACGGACGCGAAGACATATTTCAGCATATTTTGTGCGCAATCACTTATTTCCATATTTTGGAAAAAATAACTCTGTGTGCGTGTGTGTGTGTGTGTGTGTGTGTGAATGATTAATAAAGGACGAGAGGAGAATGTTCTAGTATCTATGAACAGTCCGTCTGTTTGTCGATCGTCGTTGACCACTCCTATTCAAGCTAATGAGCCACTACTAATTAGAAGTATGAAATCTATACTATACCTTGTTGTAGTTTTTCCGACCCCACCTTTTCCGCCAACAAAGACCCATTTTAGAGATGTCTGATCGATTATATTCTTTAAACTTGGCTCGTATGTGATTTCACCGTCAGCGTTCACGGATGCGGCCATCTTTCTAAGGGAGATAACTTCCTTGTGTGGGTCTCAACGCTCAATATAATCGAAGTATATAATAAATATAACAGTATATATAGACATTCCATTGATATCATCGTGTGCTGTATATACAGTATAGATATACCTAGCCATCATGGGGTGTATATACAGTATAGATATAACAATCATCATGTGCTGTATATACAGTATAGATATATAGCTTTATATCATGGACTGTATATACAGTATAGATATAAATTTGATATCATCACATTCTGTATGTACTTTTGTCCGTTCTTTCACCGCAGACGGCAAACATCTGTATTTGAGGAAGGTATAAAAGTTATTGTCTTTCATGTCTTCAAAAGCCAAAATTGGCGCTCAGAGGCCATGCAGTTGCATAACACATTTTTCATTTTAAACACTTAAATCTTTTTAGATAATCAATTTAAAGAGCACACCACAATTTAATTTTTTTTAACTAAAACTGCTTAGTAGTAAGATAAAGTTGTTTAAGTCTGACTTTCCGTCCTGTCAGTACAATTTTTTGTATGTTCTTGTGCAATGCATCTATAAATGGCAGTTTTAAGGTTTAGAAACATGTTGTGCAACCAGCGCCTGATTTTTTTTTTTTTTAATGTTTTTAAAGAAATTCAGAAACATATGTTTAATTGATGAATTCGTTTAAATTTTCTTCTGGAATTTCGGAATAGCTATCTTAATCATCAGCTGTAAAGTCCTGATCTGAAATTTATTTGTGCCTGCTCGATTGATCTTTATATTGGCTCCTATATAGATCCTCGGCAAAGGCGATGAAAATAATGTACGTTTTATCTGAATGTGTATATAGCGTCCATATCATGAGCACATTAATAACGTCTGGCTTACACTCGATCGATCTACCACAACATGTGCACAAACGTGCATGTGCACTAGCGGTTATTGTCAGTGAGGATGCTCATAAGTGCAAATCACATCACTATCACCTGTCAAAACTAAAAATAGACAATAGTAATAGGGGTACTTGATAAATTCTAGCTGGCACTTTTGGTGGTGGGAGTGTTAAATTGCTTGCAGCAGCAGCAATACCGTAGTAGTAGTGTTATATAGTAATAATAGGTAGTATGCAAAATGGAGACCCCTCGACTTAGCCAAGAATTTTAAGCTTGAAAGCATCTCGATCTTTCACACTCTCTCTCTCTCTCTCACTCACACACATACATACATACAGAAAGAGAGAGAGAGAATGCAAACTTTCTGATTGTCGTTCTGACCAGCTTGTAAATCACCAAGCAAAAGAAAAGGACTCCAGTCTGCTGACCTGATAGAATCTTTCTTTTGTACTGGACTGCTGGCGCGATAAAGTTACATGATACAACGTTGAAACGACGTAGTAGTCACTTCCGGCTTTAGTTTATGAGAGCAAGACGATCGAGTGAGTTCGCAGTTGTTTGTACACCATCCCAACCAAGCGGTCTTCCACGGTCTTCCTGTTTCTCTTACTATAGGACTATCATATGTTCTCACACGAGGACAAAACTCGACCAATCAGAAAGCACAATTATGCTAATGAAATCGATTATTAATACTGATATAAGCTAGAGAACGTACACTTTACCAGCAACCTTCGCCCAGGCAACAGCTGGCAACATTTCTGACAATGAGACCCAATCGTGAGACGGTGTGCGGACAAAGAGCTGGTTAACCAACACACATTTTTTTCTGCTTGTTCCGTCTAGGTAAGCTCTGTGTATGTGAGTGTGTGTGTGTGTGTGTGTGTTTGCGCGCGCAACTCACTCACTAAAATGTCATTTTAAGGCATCATTTTAGGACCCTTTGGGTTTTTTTTACAAATTTACTATATATTATGCATTTCTCTCAACTGATAACCGCCTTTTGCTTCCAATATGTCACAGCCTGGCAACAAAAACACATCACAAACATTAATGCAGGTTTATTAACGACATTTAGTGACTTTCTTTCAAATCGATTACGTATGTATGCGGACTATAGATACAATAGTCAAACATTTAGCATGTTCTTTTTCTGATTTTAGTCAATCATATCTGAAATCGCCGACCATGCTATCACCTAATGTTCTCGGTGTAATTTCCACTGTATGCAGGTCGGTCAGTTATAGGAGGTGCAGTCAGATTCATTGTTTCGTTCTTTTGTTTGATTTCTGTGCTCATCCGTCAAATCACATCACGTCCAGCGTTTGTTAATATGGAAAGGTTCACATTTATCTTTATTCAAATGCACAGAAAATTTCTATAGTTTACAATTGTGAACACTTCTTCGTGTAAAATACTAGAATGAAAATAGACAGTCATGTTCAGCCAGTACTTTAATTGAGGATGCCATAACGGCGTTACAAACTGAATAAAAGCGTCATGGAGATAAGAGGGAAAGATAAAGATGAGATATAACCAACTATAGAAACCTCATGTTTTAATAACTGTTTTAACTTTATCCTTTACTGCGAATGTCATTTCAATTATTATATTTTTGACGATTATTGTTTGCTTATTGTTCTAAACACTTCTTAAGCGTTTGAAAAGTAAAATCAGAAAAATCTACATATAATGTTTTATGATGTTCTACCCCTGCAATACTGATTGGCTGGTTAGCTAGGAATTTTGTTCCACAGAGGGGTAATTTTGACCATGACCTGGTAGATGTGTGTGTGTGTGTGTGTTTTCTAGGGGCGGGGTAATGCTTATGCGTGCGCGTGTGTTGGGAAGGAGAAAGGGTGAAGAAAACAGTATTCAAAGAACACTCCCAAGGACCAGCGAAATGCAGGTGTCACGTGCTGAGAAAAAAATGTTTGTTTATCGCGCATGGACATTTTTTTTACACAGTTATACGCAGTGTTTAAGTGTTGATTAAAAGCGCGATCAAGACCAATATCCCTTTCTTCCCCTTCTTCCTTGAATATTTGTTGCTTTTAATCTGAACTGACAAAGTTGCCCCAGTCTTCGACCCGTTTTTATATCAAACATCCTGATGTTGCACTCAAGCTGAGCATCACTGGCATGTATGAATGTACCAGGATGTGTGACCACTTGGACCTAATTGTCATCAGGTCGATTTGTTGACTGAACGCAATAAATGATATCCATCTCAATCCCTACCCCGCCACTATTAGACACCCGGTTAACAGCTGTTTCCCTCGGCTACACGTACGACACGCTCATATCTCACAGTCGTTGCAGAGTATGAGGTCATCTAACCCGTTTTAGCTCACCATTGCTAAAGCGCTTTCTTAACCGGACATGTTGTCAACTTTATATATTATAAATAATATTATATAAAACTACGTTTAGTGATGTACTAATCAGTGGAAGGAGAGAGGAAAGAGGATGGGGGAGCCGCCCCAATTGAAAAAGCTTTTGCAGTTTTCCCACTACTTTAGTGTAAATCAAATGCTTATTAAAATTAAAAGGCGAACGGGAAGGAGTGGACCGCGGCCGATCCTTGCAGGACCTGTTCAACACCAAGCACGACCGTCACAGATGGCGCATCTTGGCCGCTGCTGCGCTTAGTCAGGTCCCCCAACGATCGGCATCTGCGGGCCAACTTATCTAGTGATCAGGTAGAGCCAGTCAAGGGTGATGATATCTGATATGTATTTGATTTTCTCTAGCTTCATGTTTTCACAACCCTCTGTTCTGATCCCAGCATAATTATGTTTAAACTAACGGGAGTTATTGGCTTAACCTACAAAATCCCCTTTGGTTTATGTTTTCTACAAAGCGAGCAGGTATTTTAAATGCAGGTGACAAAAGAATGTACGTATTTTCGATTGCCGCGGGCGTCAGACCGTGACTATACGTTCGGAAAATGTTTACACGACGGTCAAATATATTACTTTGACAAACATTGTCACATACTCGACCACAAATGTGTCCAGTTAAAACACACCCTTAAAGACCGTACTTAACCGGACAAATATGGAACAACATTTGAAAAAGGTTTTATAAAACCGTCACATAAAAATAAGTTTGCCAGACTTGATCAATCGTTCATCTGCCCAATTAGCAATGATCTTTAAGGTCTTACAATCGACCTTGATGCTAATTTCTGTTGGAGTGGACGACGAGCTGGCTGTTGGCGCTATGGTCGATTTAACGGTTTTAGTCACTGCGAAGAGACTGTAGAAGACACGGAGGATCCGTGGTAGAAGATATATCCGTGGTTTCAGGCATTGACCTCTTTCTTAAAATTAAGTAAATGGTGTCAGGTCTCGCCTCGATCGACTGTGTCCATGATTTCCCTTTGTTTTTAAAAGCGAACTGTCAGAGATTATAAGCATATAATGTTCTGCTTACTGTTTTTGTGTCCTCTGTCTCTCTGATGTACGTGTGTGCATTGAGAAAGCGTTACAAAATACCCCCCCACCACACACACACACACACGCACCAACAGCAGGAAACTTATGTGCTTTAGGTACTATAGCAGCTGATGCCCCCAACTTCGATCACTGCTTGTGGAAGTCGTCACTGCAAACCGTTCACTATCGTCAGTGTCTCACCAGTCCTCAGTTCCAGTGCCCAGCACGTCCAGTGCAGTCACCACATCCCGACCATATGGCCAGCGAGAACGCCGAGGCGCGGTCGGAGGAACAGGGTCTGGCGTCGCCGCCACTTCCTCCGTGGATGATGTTTGGAGCAGATGGCGACACTAAGACGCCCGTGAGCACCCAGATAATAGGTCAGCTTCCTTCCCTTGCTAGGGCACTTGCATTAAGCAGGATTAGCAACCCATCAGGTCTTCAGCATGGTCTTGTGCGAGTATGTGCGCATTTCTCTTATTAACTAATTTATAATCACAACCTATAGGCAAAGACTTGAAATACTTGTGTCGAACGGCTTAAGTTGATTCTTCAAGGAAGATTCGCGAAACCAACTCTCGATCATGAATGAGGATCAGACAACTATACCGCAACAATACAGACAAATCCGTAGGGAATTCTGGTTAAAGATGAAAAGTAGACAACTATATCTACAGTTATTTCGAGCTATAATAAGTTCAAAAGATAAGACCAATTTAAAATACTTTCAATATTTCGATGAAAGACACAGAGATTGTATTATGTTCAGTTCTTCCATGTCGATGATTCTTTAGTTTAGTCTGTTATAATGGTACGTCTGCAATTTCTAGAAAAATAAAACCATGCACGTCTGTAACCACGCACACAGCTTTGTGATGTGCATATCTAACTTGCATTTTAGTGACCAACTTGGCACCAGTAAGGTAGAGTCATATAAATTAGATATATGTATATATATTATATATAAGGTTTTTCATTTGGTTTTCAATCAAGGGTGGTAAGATGTTTGGGGGTGCAGGCTCATAGTTGGGGAAGATTAATAAGGAAAGGGCAACAAACAATTGACTCTTCTATATAGAGATGATGTTTGTGTAAATTTAGCTGCCAGTAGTTCTGATTTTGCCATGGCTTACTTCCACAGGTACAATACCTAAATGGTTGAATGGAAGTCTGTACCGCAATGGCCCTGGAATCTATCAGATAGGAGAAACTTGTCTGGAACACCTTTTAGATGGCTTTTCTGTGCTTCATCGCTACATCATCCATGATGGGGAAGTGCAGTATCAATCACATATTCTGGAGTCTGAGGCATGGACAAGCTCAGGAAGGGCCAACCGACTGGTGGTGTCACAGTTTGCTACCTACGCCTCTCCTGATCCATGCAAATCTTTCTTGTCCAAGTGAGAATTCAAACAGTCTACCATTCAATGACCCTTTTACTTTGATAAACGCTGTTGCATCTAAAACAGTTTCTTTTTTGTTTGAAATCATCTTTTGGGGTCTGGATAGTCACATCATTCAATAATTTTATGCACACATATGGATCATTATTTTCAGGGTGGTGTCCTTTCTAAGTCCGTTGAGTCCTGAAGATCTCTCAGACAACACAGCAATCAATATTGTTCAGCATGGTGATAAATTATTTGCTATGACTGACATGTCAGTTATGAATGAAGTGGACCCTCAGACTCTTCTTGTGAAAAACAAGGTGAGCATTAGCATAAAATTATTAGTGTTAAAAGTATCATCTTTCATAATGGACTTATCTCTGTTGCATGAAGAAGTAATGGTTTATCCTTGCTCACAAGCATTGATCGGGATTATCAATAGTGTCTCATCTAACTTTAGTGAAGCAAGATCTACTTATAGAGCAAAAGTTGCTTGGTGTCTATGTTTATATTGACTATAACGAAAAATAATTACTGATACACTAGTACCAGTGACATAACTAACTCACAAATGACAAGTACAAAATTATACAAATTCAGGTAGAGCTTCATAAACTGGTTGCTGTGCATATGGTAACTGCTCATCCACATTTTTCTCATGATGGGAAAATGTATAACCTGGGCACGTCAATCAACCCTTCTGCAGCCTACAGCATTTTTGAGATATTTCCACAAGCAACATTACAATCAGGTTGGTTGGTTGGTTGTCCTCTGCAAGATATCGGTTTAGAGATGAACATTTCTAACAGCAGGTGACATGAACTGTTAGTAATGTGACTTGCATTAACTCTTCACAGTTCTGGTTTTCCATTCAGCCACCAGCCACTGCGTAGATTATATTTTTACTATGTAATGTTGAGTTAACTGTAAAGAATTATGAGTAGTCCTTGCAGACTGTGCTATTCTGCGTAATTCCGACATCAAAGAGGTAATTCTACATTTTGGGGCAGAAAATGAACAAATCTGCTATAGATAATGGCAGACCTTCACTTAATCGATTTACATTTTTCTGGAGGGGCATGCACGGGAAGAAGAACAAGATTTTCTTTTTTTTAATTCATTCAATTTGCAGAAATCTAAGTACACAGCAGCATACAATAATCAAAAATAGCACTAGTGCCTAGTGCTATTTACATGTATCCTGGTAAAAATTGAGTTTTGTTTTTTTTTACATGTAGCATTCTATAAAGCTCCTTATTTAAAACCACTTATCTGAAGTGTGTAAAGAACCCTGCCATAATAAAGGATCCTCTTCAGTTCTGTTTGTAACACACAGAACCTCAAGAGACTCAGGGGTCTGTGAAAGCTCAGTTGTTGGTCACCATCCCCTCCCAGTGGAACATGCACGTCGGCTACAGCCACAGTTTTGGCATGTCACAAAATTACTTCATTGTGCTGGAGCAGCCCATGGCCTTGAATATCCTCAAGGTTGTGACTATGAACTGGAGACGGGAAGGACTTGCATCATGTTTCACAAAATTGATGGGAGAAAAGGCAAGCTGCAGGGTTATCATGGAGGATAAGTACACCACAATCAGACTGTAAGACCTTTCCAAGTATTGTGCACACATGCATTGTTCTTCTGTTTTGCACATAAATATGTGATAAAAATAACAATAGTAATACTGCATAACACAGCTGTCAGTCCCAATCCAAGTCCTCTTCATCCATCTCATCATTACCTAGGCATTTATCAATGTTTTGTTGTTCATGTGTGTTTTTTTCTACTGTCACCAAGGATAAGAATGTTATTTTTCCCCAAGGGTTGTCGCTTCTTCACTCTAGCAAATTTTCTTTTCTTTTCGGGTAGATGGCCTTCCGAGTGATTCAGCGCTCTGACAAGCGACCGCTTAGTGTACGGTTTGAAACAGACAGCACCTTCTGCTTCCACTTCATCAACTGCTTTGAGGATCATGACGGGCAGCTAGTTGTGGATCTGTGTTGCTATGATGATGTTGACCTTGTTGAAGATCTGTATTTGAAGAAGATTAGAGACCACACATGCAATATTATTCCTTCTGCTACTTTACGTCGATATGTCCTGCCAGTCTGTGTAGAAGAGGTAGGTGGTGCTCTATCAACATTAAGCATCTTATGCTTCTTTAGATGACAAGTTGGCATGTAGCTCTGTGCATATGTATACATATTGATTACATATTGATTATGTAAAAAAATGTAACCCTTAGCAGTACCTGGGCTCGATGCTGCATGTGGAGTCAAATCGTTACCCAGAGCAATGCTCAGAGCTACCCATTTTGACATTGAATTCCAAGCCCAAGTAATGCTTGGTGTTAACTGTTTTTCATCATATTCTGAGGTTCAGTAACGCTCGTGAACTCCAAGAAAGTTAAATGCTGCTCCTTAGATTTCTGGTATGATTTAAGAAACAATACTTTTTCTAATGCATTGTGTTCCAAGCATGCTTTGTCTGGCAGATGTGAACAGTTCATCTCTCCTTATTTGTGTTGATAAATGGTACAGGAATGCTGAGGTGCATTCATGCAAATTTATATATATATATATACAGATTCCTTTTTCAAGCATAATTATCAAATATTTACAATATTTACAATATTTTAAAAATACTTTGCTCTTATAATAAAATGCTAACTGATATCTTTAAATAAGTGTAATGTTTATCTGATCTGCGCTCGTGACTATTTAAACTTTGTGTTTAGTAAACTTTCAATGAAGTATTTCTAGCTGAAAGCTTAGTTGTGAAAGACAAGTAGACCCTGAAACAAGTCTCTGTAATATAACAGGCTGGCCCTGAGGACAACCTGGTCTCTCTACCGTACACGACAGCTACTGCCCACATGATCTCACCGGGTGTCATTCACTGCACACCAGACTACATCTCAGAAGGTCTATTTTTTTCTACAGATCAGATACATGACACATTCCCTGTGTCTTCTAAAAAACCAAAAACACAAGGAATTAAAGTTATTGCATACTTTTCATAGTTTTTGTTTACCATCACAATCTGCTTTCATGAAACACGTCGGAGATATATTCTAATAAGGAAAAATGTATATAATAGAGAAAAATATCTTTAAAAACAGATTTTTTGGAATCATGTTGCCAAAACACGAAGATACTATTTAAGGGTATTATCAAGAAACTGCAACACCTGCTATCTTTGACAACATTTTACAGTCTTAAAGATTTAAGTCACATTCTTTGCACATCATACAAAAAAACCTAGCATACATTTAAGAAAACGCATTGCCACACTCTACTGGTCACCTCAAAATCATGACTAAGTTCTGTATAATGTAAAACTGCTTAAGCAGTCATTACATAATGTGCTCCGTCCTAAAAGATCAGAACTTCTCAAGGGATTTGGTTACTTAAAGTGCTGTCCTCAAATAAACCCCATGTCCTAAGAAACCAAAAGAACTGCTTCAAAACATTTCTTTTAAAATCATCATTGTGTATTTCAGAGAGGATTGTTCTTGAACTGCCTCAAATTCATTACAAGAAATGTAATGCAACGAAATATCGATATGTGTATGGAGCATCTTCCGACAAGGTGAACAAGCTTGTGAGTATCTACTGGACAATAGTAATATCTTTTCCGCAATTTAACCAAGGTTCCTAGCAAATGTCAAATAATAATAGAATGTTGACAATTTCTGCATTCATGTTAAAGGCTTACTTCTATTTCTTTGTTGTCAGCTAGTGAAAGTAGACCTTGATGAAAAGAGAGCAATTTACTGGATGGAGCCAGGTTTCTTTCCTGGGGAGCCAGTGTTTGTGGCCAAACCAGATGCAGAAGATGAAGATGAGGGTAAAGACTAAAATTACAAAGTGAAAAAAAATCCTGATTACCAAATTAAATACACTGTATTAATCTCTAATCCTCAAAACTTACCATAGTCCAATATATTGCATAATAAAAAATTTTAAATGCTGCAATTACCACAGCACAAAACTAAATTTTATTAACTAGATAAATAAAAATGCTAATGCTTTGTTTAGGACACAAGCATGTTTAACAAGTTTTGACACACAAAATTTGTATGTGCAGGTGTTCTTCTGGCGCCCGTTCTTAGTGAGATCTCAGACATGCCTTCCTTTTTGCTGGTGCTAGATGCAAAGAGCTTCAAGGAAATTGGACGTGCTGTTACACCTTGTGATGTGAAGATACCCTTAACTTTTCATGGTTCTTTTATTCCTAATGATCTGCCATCATCTAAATCAAATAACTGACCTTATTTAATGTCGAAATACAGATCAAAAATAGTTCCCAGAATTTTTTCGAGCAGCAGCATCATAAATGGCTGAAAACTTCATCTAAGTCATTTCACTGCCAGAATGTGAACTATGGGAAAACTTATTATAAGTTTTCTTAACCTTGATAATATGAAAAGTCATCAAACTGAATTCAGAATAGAATTCAGCAGTTCTTGGAAAATGAAGAAAGTACTGGATACACAAGCAAGTGCAAAGAATGCAAGTCATCAGTCAATCCTTCATCGTGTCCTTTCCTTCTTGCAGTAAAAAGTCAACAGTTCTATAAGATGTGCATTCTTTTACATTTCTGTTTTGTATCTAATCTTCATCTCCTCCCTGTCTTTTATATTTTATATCTGAAATAATTCTGACTTTGCACATGCCAAGCAATAAAAAAATAGACTGAAATGAATAATTTTTCAGTATCAAAACAACTAAATATTCTTTTGGGAAAAAGACTAACAGACGAAAGTTGCTATCATGTTTATTACTTGCCCAAATATTGCCACTAACATTCTCAAAATATTAAATGAAAAAGGGATCAGTATTATTCTCTAAAGAAATGACAGTTCACAAAAAAGAGCCATAATCAAAGTTTAGTGATGACAGAACCAGGGAGCTATTAAAAACATATAGGACCCCAACTAATTTATGACATATTAAACATTTTTCAGTAGATGGTGCATTATAGTCAACTTAGCATGAAAACGACAATGTGGGAAAGTGTTTTAATGTAAGCCAAAGAATAATTCATTGAAGCCATGTATTTTGTTCTGCCAAAAGCTACTTTTTAAAAAACTCAAGTCAAGATTTCCCATCACAGTCACAGCCTTTTTATACCGGTATTTTTTTTAAATGTATGTGCATGTGCACATATACATACAAATCCTTACACATTCATATGTACATTTACTTGCTCTCTCTTTGTCACTCCCCTCCTGTCTTTCACACAAGCTCGCATGCATGGTGCAGATGTGTGTACTGATCTATCATCATTAAATACAATGCACAGATTTTTAGCAGTTCTGAAGCATTTTCCCAATTTTATTTTGCACTGAACCAGAATTGTTCTTTTCCCATGTGTTTTAAGAAAATTGCAACACTTAAGAAAATTCACAAAAAATGCACACAGGGGAATATCACCTGATGGGCACAACTTTAGAATTTAAACATAATACTTTTTGACTAACCCACCAGTGAAGAACTCTACATGACATGACCCCAATTTAAAATACTATCGCCTTATAAAGTTACTCAAAGTGTACCCACGACAAAAGACCTCAATGTCCTATTGCCTCATATAATTACTCAAAGTGCACCCACGACATCTACCCAACTTCTTCAGCACAAGGTAGAGGAGAAACTAGAAGGCAATCAAATACCAATGTTACACAATGGTCAGTTACAGCAACAGTTACAATCCAGAGGATCACATCACTGTAGCATTAACTTGTTTCTGATGCATGTTTCTGGTAACTATATGTGGGATGGAATTGGGAACATACATAAACTTTCCAACAGAAAAAACAACAAAAAACAAATTGTAAATACATGATACCTGCATACATGTTTAACCAGATATTATAATTCCATCATCCTCCATATGGCATTTCATACTAATAAAAATAAATGGTATCCCCAAACTTTGTTTCTTTTATCAGCCACATACATCAAGTCCTTCATAAACAAACAATATCAGTTGACAATGGGAAGCTGCATGCCTAACACACAAAACAATCAACAGACTTGTCAAAAGACACCTCAGCTTGTGTGAATCCTTCCTGCTGCACATGTGACATGAGTTTTGATTATGTGATGACAGTAGGAGCATTACGGCCAGTCAGTTGCTGTAGCTGAGAGATGTTAAGCGCAATATCTATCAGTGGCTGAAGTACCTCCTGGAAATCACAAAAAAATCTTTCATAGAAAGCACTGTTCTAGCCACTTTTAATAAATGACCTAAAAAAGTGAACCATGATTTTAGCACCAATTTCTACATAGGCCTCTGTCCCATATATGAAAATAAGTTCTAAGATATACCTTGAGGAAAAGAAATTCCTCACCATGTTCGGAAAGAAGACATATTCTTTGAGTTATGCCTGTCCATAACTAAACTGTTCTTTCTCTCCCCCACCCTCTTTATATCTCTTGATTAGTCTGTTCTGCAGACATCCTTTTGTTGATTACATTTTAGCCAAACCTTCATCGTTATAGCTTTAAGTAAGTAACAATGAAAATATCTACAATGAATGTGTACCTACACATACACCCCTGTGATATATGTAGGTAGGTCTAATTAAATAATTGCTGGTTATCTGTTTCCCCTTATCATCTAGTGCAGATGGTACGATACAGAAATATCACCTATGTTTCAATGTTTACTGACAACTACCACTAGACTACATTTGTGCAATTTAGATGAAGTAGCAACAACAGATGGTGTGACGGTTAGAGAAACTTGCATTAATAATGATCACTTGCCTGAGCATCTTTTCCAAATGTTGTAGAATCATTTTCATAGCCCTCTATATACATGCGAATAGTGGCACCACTGCTGCCGGTTCCACTTAGACGATATATGATTCTAGAGTCATCAGTAAAGATGATGCGTATACCCTGGTGATATGAAACAAAACACAAAAAAATAGTTAATAAATTTGAAAGTCATACATGAATACTGAGACAGTGATTTGCATTTTCAAGACCTGAAAGTGACTTAAAAATTTTTGAAGTCTGTGTTGCTGGACTACACAACCTTGACTAATGCTTCATCTTTCTGTGTGTCTATCACCCTCCTCCCAACAAATGATACAAGCTCAGTGGGCCCTATTATTGCTAGCTTGAAATCCAGTACCACATGTATGCTGACAATACACTTCTACTTGTGTCTGGCTTCATTTCTGAGCTACAGGAGCTTGTTACCAGCACAGAGAATACTAAGAACTCCCTCTGGCTGGACAAAGAAGGCAAACAAGACTGGCTAGAAAACAGAACCTTATAGCACCCTTTACATCACTGCAGTAGGTGTGGCTATCAAATTGTTAAACATCACGAACTGAGTGCAATCTTTTAGGCAGGACTGGAGCTATTTCACAACAGTACACAGTGGTGGGGAGGCCAAAATTCACATGAAGTTGCTGGAAAAAGATGTTGTGATCAAGGGTATCAGAGTCAGTTGCCAACTCAAGCATGTGAAGGAGTGGACAGAAACAAAATTTCAGCTGATTGAAGACAAAACTGAGGTTCTTCTAACCACCTCTAACCATAAGCTTAAAGCTACACCACCTTCCACTACTCTTACATGCTCTGGTGTGACTATTCAACTCTCCCAGACAGTGAAAATCTTGGTTTGACCACTGATACACTAATCTCACTAAAGAACCAAGTAGATGCAGTCTGTCAGTAAATTTTTCTAGAGCTTAACAGAATAAGCTATATAAGACCCTTTTTAATAGTTTCTTCCATCAAAAAACTTGTCTGCATTTGCATTGTTCCTGCTGGACTATTCCATCATTTTTTAAGCCTCCCAATAGCCTGCTTGACAAGCTTCAGAGAGTTCAGAATCATGCTACCCACAATGTTTTACCAAGGTAAGGGCAAATAAGATCATGTGACACCACTCCTCTGTGAGCTGCACTGGCTGCCTGCACTGACTACAAGATTGCCACACTCTGCTACCCTTATCTCCTAGGCTTTTCCCCAGGATGTTACTGACACCTTATCAGCCTATCTAGTCTCTCTGATCTATTTTTGCTGACCTCCTAGATGTGGCACGGGATAAGTTTGGCTGCTGCTCTTTATCTTTCTCTGGCCCTAGTGTCTGGAATGCTTTGCCACCATCACTTTGTACAAATGCCATCTTTGATGCTTTCTGGCCTTGAGACACACCTTTTACAGGAATACTTTAAGTAGTTGGTGGGTCTCTCTTCTAGCTTTTCATTCCTTCCACTCCTGTGTGCATGTGTATCTGTTTTTGTATATGCACGTGTGCTGCATTGTACACATGCATGTCAAAGAGTTGGAGACAATCAGTAGAGAGCGAGGCAATGGATACCGGAACCACATGGGCCCAACTGAGGGGCTGCCCAAAGCCGGGTCTGCTGGCGAGGATTTGTTGTGGCCCTATGCTCCTCGAGGAGTAACAAAGAATAAACTAAACTATGACAAAGATATTTGTCACAAACCAGCTGTCTTAAAAATATTTTTTTTATTTTTTTTCCTGAAAGGGGACAGGTAACGGGGCTGGAAGGGAGGAGGTGTGAGCGGAAGAGTTAGGAAGAGTTAATGTGTATCGGTGTGAGGTCTGAGTGGGTGAGTCAGTGCCGGGCTGTGGCCGGGCCGGCCGCTTAATTAACTGGTGTTGACAAGTTGTTTTGGGGGGGATGGTGACTGAAGGGAGAGAATGTTGGGGTTTCTATTGTTTCCATTGATTTATGGTGATTAAGTATTTTGATGAGAGCAAGGGAGGAAGAACAGTTTCCTTGTTGTTAAAATGTGTCCTGAGAGGACAGAGTAGTTAGTCTCCTCAGCGTTCTCCAGGTGTCCGGAGGGACAAAGTAATAGTCCTGATCAGACTGTTGCTGTGGGGGAAAACAAGTCTGGAGCAGACTTGGAGGAGAAGCCTTGAATGGCTGTTTGTTCGTAAGTCCTCGACAGACTTGCGATGTTTAAGCCTTGACTGGCTGTTCACAAGTCCTCAACAGACTTGTGGTGTGTAGGCCTTGACCGGCTGTGTGTTTGTGAACAAGTCCTGACGGATTGTTCAGTGTCTGTCATATTGAACCTGTTGAGGTGAGTGTCTATTTACGTCGATTTTTTTGTTGTTGTTGCTGTTGTAAATCGGTGAGGCGGTGTTTTGATTTTTTTTGTATGAAATGGTGAAATTTTTTGTATTGGATGAGAGTGATATTATATGTGTATATTTTAAGGATGAAGATAGGGTAAAAAGTAGTATTGGTTGTGGAGAGAGTTTTAGTTTTGAAATTATCAATTTTTAAAATATTTGGTTATATTCTCTCCAGGTTTTTTTCTTCTTCTTTGTTTTCTTCGTTTGATGTATCTGCCCGATTTCATCCACTGACTACTGGGAAAACAGCGGATTATTACAAGTGGAGACTTTGGATTACTATTTTTTTATTTCATTTTTTTTATTCATTCATCTGGACAATCAACTGTGCATTCGTTGGCGGTCGGGACTGGGGGGTGCCTGATTCGGAAGAGATAGCACCAGGACTGGAGACTGTGTTGTGTGATTTGTGTTGGGTTTTTATTTTCTTTTCTGGAGACTGTGTTTGGGAGGACTGCGCCTTCAGGAGTGGACGACTGCGCCTTCATGAGTGAGGGGAATATTATGTTTGAAGGAACTAAGGGTGAACATTGAATTTTTGACTGTGTTTAGTTGTTATTTTGAATTTAGATTTGTTTAGTTAATTATTAATTCTTCTTTTCAATTATATTTGTCTTTAAATTCAAATTGTGTTTGTTGTTTTAATAGTTACTGACTCGTCTGAAAGGCACTGTAGAGTGCAGGTGACAATATCGTTACGCTGATTGTTTCTGTCAAATGCACTGAGCTTGCTGTTAGCAGGAAAATGCACTATAGAAATGCTATTATCAAGAGGCAAGAAATGTGTGTGTGTGTGTGTGTGTGAATGTAATTTATAATAAACGTTTCATTAGTACAACACCTGATTCTCAGAGATGCTGCCATCAACAGGGTCACAGTAGCGAAAATTGTCTGCAATTTTCACTTTGTAGGTTTTGCTACCAGATGTAAAGCTTTTCCCAATAGTTAAGGGATCATCCACAAATTCTTGCAATTTATCCATCATGGTGTTTGCTGGCTCAGTTTCACAGTTCTCATAATCATATCTGGAATTACAATAACAATTTTTTTAACAGTCACAAAACCTACAGGTTTATGGCACACACAAAATTACTGGTTAAATTTAAACTGCTCATTTTAAATGTAAATTTTTATGTATGATGTTATCTATAAATAAACAAAGAATGCATATAATGCTACACTAATTAAAAGATTATATATAAACATAAGCAACAAGTGTGACTTTGCAAAACTGTTAACAAGCAGAAATATAACATATTAATACTGGGAAGATCCATGGTCTTTTTTTTAACAGAAGGCAGTAAACAAGACAAGATCATAAATTCAATAAAAAAAAATGCAAATACCGCTTTTACAAACAAGAAAGCTTTGAAGTTAAAATACAATTTTCTTCCAGTAGGGAAAATGAGCTGTAGAACCCATCAGGGCTCAAGACAAAAAAGAATGACAGCACCAAGAATGCAAGAAACACACTCACCGCGTGAAAAAGTTGCGTCCATACTCCCTCCAATGATCCATCATGATTAGTCGTACAGATTTATTGGTATACTTTATTACTGACAGCCATGCCAATGCCGCCCAGATTCCATCTTTTTCTCTGCCATATACATGCCATTTGTTGCAGTATTGTTATTGTCAAATGTTATTGAAACTCTGCAACAACTAAGCATATAAGCCAGCAAAGAAATATCTCTCAGGTAAATTTTAAAACTACAGCTACACAGAGAGATCACACACGATACATTTTGAAGAAAAGACTTCTCACAATAAACTGGGAGCTAAACAGATAAAAGAACATAAAGCACTGAGATGTAATAAATGCTGTTTACACTAAACATGTATCAGGGGATGCAATAAAACAACCCTGAATCAGTTTTTGTTTCTAGTGGATCAATTTGGAACCTGGACAACAACCGAAATAGCATACATGGAAATGGCACATAAATAAGTGCAGGCAGCAAAATGTTAACCAGCAGCTTCTTGAATTTCTTGGTAGGAAATCATTCTGAAGATCTCATGAACATAAACTCTCCACAGATTTACATCGAAAAAAAAAGAAAGAAAGAATCAAAACACAACAGATACATATGGTGCTTGGATTAATTGTCTTACCTAATATGGTCTGAGCCAGTGCCAAAACTTTCTTCTCCACAAAGAGAGATCCAGCCAGCATCCATCAAATTGCCAAAAAATTTCCATCCAGTTGGAGTCTCAAAGCATTTCTGGTGTTTTGCATGAGCAACTCTGTCAAGTGCACCTGCTGTTGGCATACTTCGTGCAAAACCTTTAACTCCAGTGCGCTTAAAGTATGGGATACACTCCAGGTTGTTTGCCAACACTGCCAGCAAGTCATTTGGGGTCACAAAGAAAGCCTCTTGGCCGAGAATCATGTTGCGATCCTGAAAAATTAACACAAGCACCAGGATTAAAATCTCATCAACAACCACTTTCTATGTCTGACTACATGTTTCCTCCAATCATAGGTAAAACAAGCATCAACATAAGACAAGAAAATTAAAACAAAAGCGAAACAAGAAACAATAATACTTTTGAGATAGCTGTAACACTGCAATGTGAAAAGCAGATAATAAAAGAAAAAAAACCTCCAAATTTAAAAGGTCTATCTACATAAAACCCTAAATATCAATAAAGTGACTTCAAAAATGATTAACACTTTATCACTTTTATTTACGTAAAGAAACAGTGACAGCAATTTAGGCAAGGTACATCTAGCCAAATACTTCTTTTTTCGATCACTTGGGAATAGCACAATCAAGCAGATATCGAGCCCATCTAAACTTGAATCCCTCACTCCATCTCCATCAAATGCTGCACCAAAGCCATGTTCTCCTTTAGCCATTGCATCCACAAGCTCCTTAGCATAAGTCAGATTAGGGTCAGGATGATGACCTCCAAAGTCCATTAGAGGAATACAGTTCACTACACTGGATGGTGGTGCTCCTAATTCCTCCTCAAATATTCGTTTGGCATAAGGACCAGTCACTGGACAGAAATGAAACTGTGCAATCAGACGAGGATAATGGATGCTCTTCTTAACGTCAAACAATAGAGGTAATGGGAAGTATAAAAAAAAGGGGTGAACAAACGAACTGCAGTATTTTTTTATTTTGACATAGCAGCAGATTCTCACTCTTTCTGTAAACTCCTGTTAAGAGCGTACCTCCACTCAAGCAGTTGATGAGAATCTTAAGGCCACCAGAACGAACCACACTTCTTAGGGCTTCAAAGTCAAAAATTTCCTTCATAAGTTCCACATAATCTTGCACTGAGTCTATTATGTGTATGTTGAAATCCTGTCCATCCACCTGATTAACAGAAAAATTGAAAAAAATGAAAGAAACTTTAAAAAAATTTCAGATGTTGTAAATGCAACTCTTCTTTGTGCACAAAAACAATAATTTTTACATACTATTCATTTTTTACTTTAGTATTTGTCATTTTGCTTTGGTATTACAGAAAATAAAAATATTGAATTATTCCAGTTTTTCCCAAATTAAGTTATTCAGCTCTACCAATGAAACTGGTATAAGAAACCATATATATTTATATATAAGAAACAATAATAAACATAATAAATAATCTCAAGTACTTGCTTCTGCAAACAGCTGTGCCATCATATTAAAACAAAGGTCTCGTAGGTTTATAAGTGCATGGGGTGGTAAACTGTAATTGATTCACTGGGTATAGGGCACAGCATGTAAGACATCCCCTCCAACACCTTTTACTTTCCCCAATACATTAGGTACCCAGTGGTGCTGGGTGTCATAGGCACTTGCAAGCCTGAGACTGGTGAACACCAGATTAAGCCTTCCCTGTGACACTGACAGCAATTATATGGCAAACCAGGATTACATTATTACTAATAGCAATTCAGTCCTTCATTCCCCCAGCCACTGGTGGTAGGACATGGACAGATGCAGTGCTTACAAGGCCCTTACTATTAGTAAGAGCCTAAGTCAACCAGAATGCCAATTCTAGTACCATTAAAAACATTTTCTTGCGGTTCCAGTCACCAACAATGGAATGATCTCTTGCTCCTGATAAGACAGCAAAGAAAAGTTGACACGGCTATGAATTACTGTAGCTTGTTAAATGTCTAGGCTCCTCTGGGCTTTAAACACATGGCTTAAAGTTCATGTATATTAGTTTACATTGCGCATTTGAAAATGGTTTTCCTCAATGAAATATATGCCAAAATCATGTGATTTAAGTATGTAATTTGAGAGTGACTGTACCTTGAAACTCTGCTCTCCAAGATTATCTAAGTCTACATCCAAGTTCGAGCAGTAACAGTATTCATTAATAGTCTGTGTCACTTTGTAAATTGCACTAGTCACATTCTCAGGTGCTGGGCCTGTCAACATACACAGGACATTTAATTTACTTGTAAACTAGAAGACTGCACAGTATAAGCTATCAGCATATTATCATTCACTAACCAGTAACTTTGTCAATTTTCCTTCTGCTGCATAGACTGTTAACACATAAACTCAAATTTTCAAAAAGCAGATTTTCTATCAAACATCCGTTATCAGTCATATATAAATACTCATACCCATGAAAGTATTAAAGGACATCAAATGACATGAAAATCACATGAAAAACATTTTAATAAAAATGATCTCTGCATCTTTAAAAAATACAGGTTTATAAGAAACTGCATAAATGCTGGAAAAGAGGTTTAATTTTACCTCCATTTTCAACATTATATTTTATGCCAAAATCTTCATCTGGTCCACCAGGATTATGAGAGGCAGTGCAAATGATACCACCAGTGGTCTTATATTTGCGGATGATACAAGAAACAGCTGGTGTAGACAGTATTCCACCCTGGCCAATAAGCAGCTTGCTTACCTGGAACATTGTTCACAAGTACTTAGGTACAATATTTCACTATTAACACTAACCTTTGGTTGAATAGCTTTCATTGCTGCTAAAATCAATGCTTTGTGTCAATAGTGTCTAATAGTGTCAATAGCTACTTCATCAGTTTAAACTGCTTATAAAACACTTTCAATCTACTGTTGCCTTTGTGATATACTACAGTAGTAACATTCGCACAATAAAAAAAAAAAAAAAAACATCAGCAGATAAACTACATCACTTTTTCTAGACTATTATTTTAAAATGACGTCTCTCAAAAGACTAAAAACTGGCCAGTTTGCTGTTTATGAATAACAGTAACTTGTGAAACTAAATAAGCAAATGGGATATCCAACTTATTATATTTACAAAATACTGTTCAGCTATAAACTGTAGCATGGGCATTAAAACAGACCAGCAGTAGCCTCATGTAATTCAGCAGTTTAATTAGTAAATATAGACATGTTAAAAACTTCTAAATTATTCATCCTATTAATAGCATTATATGATTTGAACTATTTAAAAAAGCCCTGAAAGACCATGCTGATTTCAATTTTTACAGATATTGACAGAAATTGGCTAAATATATCTACTCCATAGATTGCAACATCCTATGCACAGCTGTTTATGAAATATATGTTTGCACAGTACATGTTTTGCACCTATAATCAACAAGCATGGGAAAATAATGCCTGTGTGTCTGGAATTATGGTGCTCACTGCGGCTGTTTGCTAGGTAGGTGATAAGATTTTATTGGACAATTTTAACTTTTTGCCCTCCAAACTATAGTAATAGTTTTAGCGACAGAAGACAAAATCAATTTTATAGCCTTAAAACCATTAAATTGAATGTATTTTTTTTTAATTGATGTTTTACGCCGAGCCAGCAACTAAGGCTATATCACGGCAAGGCAACCAGCCCTGTAAACAGAAGCCACATGCAGAGAAAGAACAGCGTGCCCACGATGAGAACTGAACCCAGGACAGCCAACCTTCACTGTATTGGTGACAGGGGCTAACCGTTGCGCCACCGGACCGCCCTAAATTGAATGTATAAAATATTTCTGAAATGTACTTCACATAACCAAACATTTCAATCAGCAGACAACATAAACAGAATTCCCATCTCCCCAGTGATTTTGCTTTGGTCAAATGATGCAAGAAGTGTTGTATCTAATTAAATACTAGCCCAAAGTTGAAAGTTTTTTTCTGTGGGAGTAAATGTACTTTAGAAGTAATCATTTTTATAGTGATTATATATGTACATATCACTATTACATAACTGTAAAACAACATCCAGCATTCATTTCTGCTGAATTGGTCCTTGAATGTGTAACTTTTCTCTGGTTCTGTTCATGTTGGATCTACCACTTTTTTCTAGTCAAACTTATTCAAATCAGTAACTGATGATGTGTAGAGAGAATATTATAACAGATGTGATTCACAAATGGTATGCGTGCTGCTGCACATTAAGCATGTCTGTGGTTATGTCCCTTTGCTTTACTCTCTTCCCTCATTTACAAGGCCCTATGAAATGTTAATGTGTCACCTGAAAAAGTAAATCAATAACAGTACTGTCAAAATCTCTGTGATGATTTTCAGTTGGAACCACTGGTGATGCACCTTATAATGGATAATAAAAAGTCACAAATATAATCTCCAAACTTTACTTATATAAAAAGGGGTATCACAAAAAATGTGGTTGGGATGAAACAAATGATGTGATCTGCACAGGGCACAAAAAGAAACACACGCCTACACAATAAAAAATACACATGCATGCAGAGTCTGAGAGTACACTCAAAAGGAGTAAATTATATTAGACTGCCCAGCAGCCTGCAGAACCAGCATAAAACAGAATACATCATATGCTGATTTGAAGTGCCAAGTGACCAATAAGAGATGGGAAGGTGAAATGGGCCAGGATCAAATGAAAGTCTTCTCTGTCCCACATGTGGCAACCACTTGGGTAGGAAAGTCTTGGACTTAACTCAGAAACCACAGCCTGTTTCTTACTTCCCCTAACACTCTGATGCATTGTGCTGATTGTGCATAACTGAGTGTGAGGTAGTATATAATTTAACTAGTGTGATGCAACAAATATACCATTAGTTAGGAAATACTTAAAACTAAAGTTGTCTGCAATCAGAAACAGCACAACACCTGCATTTTGACATCTAACATTTTAAGCTTTGTTTGACAGATGTGCTTGCATAAGCATAAAGCGCAGGTGATTGGCTTGCTCACCAAGCCTATGTCCACCCCTATAGTTCAACCAGTGTTTTGTTAAGACTGTTTTTTATTGTGTGATTCTGAGTTCAATGAATGGGGCTTTAGAGTGCAACATGCTTTTGCATTTAGTTTGGTTTTTAAAGCACTGTCATATATTATAAATGATATAACAATTTGTGCAAATATATTACTTCTGCTGTACATAATAAACCTTTGATCAGTTACTATATAAGAATATGTGCTTATGAATTCTAGGCTACAAAAAGACCGCACTAAACTTTGAGACATGATAAAATGATAACTCTGTCAACATGTGGCTGGTTAAAACTATAAAATGAACAATTCAATCTAGAATTTATAAGAAAGAATGTTAGCATTCCACTCATAATCTGACATTCTCTTCAATAATATCATACCCTGATAGCTGGTTGTCGGTTTTTAATGCTTTGTCAACAATAGAGGCTAGATCATGATGAACAAATATACTCCAGCTAAAACATTTGTGCTGCACCCACCACCATGCAGTAACATTTATACGTGTCAGCAAAATCCACAGGAGATGTAGGTCATAGCACATATGTGCATGCACTTTTATAAAGCTAGGGAAGCCGTGCATTATTGACTTACCATTGCTGATAAGACTTTTGTTAAAAAAATAGATATTTCTTCTAAACTGTGACTTTATCAAATTCGATCGATCCAATCACGTTTGAAAGTGAATGAAACTATCTTAATTAATTTAGTAAAAGATAGCTACGAGTACATTTAATTACCCCATTTGCCGCAGCAATCCTGGCAATGATTTGTATGGCGTCTCGAAGAAAGTATCTTCCATCACCACCGACAACAAGCGTACTGCCCTTCACTTTATCACCCAAAGCTCCTGTTAGTGTTGCCTGCACGAAGTTTTCGGTGTAACCCGGACTCTGGAAAATTTTAACTTTCTTTCTCAGGCCGCTTGTTCCAGGCTTCTGTCCTTCGAAAGGAGCTGTTGACACACGTTCAATTTTCAGTTCTTTCATAGTTAGCAGCTGTAAATTGCACAGAAAAATTGTTAGCTGTCTGCACCCGAAGCTCAAGCCTACAAGAGCAGTCGTCTGATGTTACAAACTGTTGGCGGCGTTCGCGATCTGCTGGTGACCTTGACCGTAGGGGACATAACCCTGGTATAGCTGAAGGTCGTGATCAAATATTCCCAGAAATCCACTTGGACAACATTTCGGATGCGACTGAGCAAGAACGATGGAGTAAAGAAAATTGACTTAAAATTATATGCTCTGTGTTTTGAGACCTTTTTATACGTTAACGACATGTTATATGATAATAATTGTAATAATGTGCAGTAAATCTTTGGAGTGGGATCATAGGACGTTTGTGACAGCTGCAAAGCTGGAACGATCGACTCCTAACTGCTGGTCTCAGCAGCACTGAGCCTTCATCATGGTGTGATGGGCAATTAAGTATTATAATACATACCGGTATTGATCGACTTACTACCTATGCGACTTACGATCATTCGACTTTACAACCACAATTGCTAGCCACAACTGCTCCGCGTCTGGCAGCGCAAACGTTGCCCAGCTGGTTTTGATATGTTTTGCAATTGGGAAAATGTTTCCTATGGTTTTTTACACCCGTATATTTTGTAATTTTGTATGTTTTGCAAATATTAAACCAGTTATACTGGTAATGCAGTGTTTTGCTTAAACCTGAAGAATGTAAAAAAAAAAAAGAAACAAAATGATGTACAGATGATACAATTAAATGGCATAAAATGAACAAAGAAAAATATGATAAAATGACTTGAAGATTTTTATAACATCATTTCACAGTACTGTAAATATATATAGCCTACTCGACTTACGACAAAATCGTGTTACGACCACTCTGTCAGAGTCAATCATGGTCAAAAGTCGATCGATACCTGTATATATATATGCCATCCGCTTTGGTTTTCCTCCACCTCCAACTGTATCCGCAACCCTCGAGAATTCTCTTTGGCTCAGTTCATCAAAGGCAGGTCATTAACGGTACACAACTCCACATTCGCCGCTCATATAACCGATATAAAAAAATAAATAAACTAAAATTTCCCTATCACTCGGTTCATTAAAGGCAGGTCTTTAACGTCATACTGCTTCACGCCCCTGTGAACAATTAATGGCTCGTACTCGACGAGTTCATTCCCCTCTATTCAATAGGATCGAACCAGTTATGATTGACGTTAATCAATGAGAAAGTTATGCCGTCAAGTACTTTTGCATTTGAGCCGAAGTGTGTGTGAGAGAGAGAGAGAGAGAGTCCCCCGCGGGACCACGGGGTATGCTTGCCTAGCGAGCATGGTAAGAATATGGTCACTGCCATCCAGCCAGGCATGTCGTAAGAGGCGACTAAGGTGGACCAGAGATCTGTAGAGTCTCTACAGATATCTGGGTGGACACCCCCCCTAGATCAGAGATCTCTGCCTAGAGGTAAATTAGGTTGTGGTAGGGCTAACAACCCCACCATATAAAAAGCATGTTACAGAAACCAACACCAGAGCAGTCGTCACGGATGGCGAAGGTAATGAGACATACCAGAGGACTGGACTTATAACAAACGACAGTCAAACCCAAGAGGGAGCAGGCGCCCCGATAGTGGATTTACTGAACCCGAAACAGAAGATGGGCGTCCGAGCCCATGATATGTTGCTCATCACCGGCGATCTCAATGCCAAGGTGGGAAGTGACAACACCCGCAGGGAGCATATCATGGGCCACCATGGAATTGGAATCATCAATGACAACGGAGAGAGACTGGCAGACTTTTTGTGAAGAAAACAATCTACTGATTGGAGGCACACTCTTCTAACACAAAGACATCCACAAGGCAACGTGGACATCACCAGACGGGATCACAAAGAACCAATAGACCATGTCATCATCAACCGAAGACGGAGGAGCTCACTTCAAGATGTCAGAACCTACAGAGAAGCAGACGTTGCCAGTGACCACACTCTTGTGATTGCCGCAGTTTCTCTAAAGATATGTTGATCGCGAGGAAAACAGGCAGGTCAGCAGAGAGTGGACTCCGGCAGACTGAACGACCCAGCCACCAAACGAGCCTTTGTAGTGGAAGTAAAGAACAGGTTCCAGGCACTAGGGGACCAACAGGAGATGACCTTAGAGGACTTCAATCGAGTCTTACAGGAAACAGGAGAGAAAATACTGGGCTTCCAACGAAAAAGAAAGAGTAGTGGATCAGAGAAGAGACATGGAAAAGGATAGACGAGAGAAAGTCAACCAAGCAGAAATTCAACACCAGATCTGAACGTCTGAATGAACAACACAGACAAAGTTTCTCTATGAAGTCCCTTTTGTCGTTTTGGGTAACAAACAAAGAGGTAAAGAGGATTACCAAAACCGACAAAAGGGACTACATAGAGAAACTTTCAGATGAAGCAGAAGAAGCAGCAGGAAGAAATGATCTGAAGACACGGTATAAAATCAATAAACAGCTAAACAACAGGTTCAAAAACAGTGAAGTGCCAGTGAAAGACATGAACGGAAATGTTATCGAGGGAGAGGCAGGAAAACTACAGCACTGGTGGGAGCATTTTGAGTCAGTTCTCAACAGACCAGACCCCCCTCAGCTCGCAGACATCCAGCAAGCAGATACAGACCTTGACATCTGCACAGACCCGCCAAGCCTAGAAGAAATGACAGCAGCAATCAAGGCAATGAAAAGGGGCAAAGCACTGTCGTGAACCTTGGGGAGAAAGACACGCGATGATGGCCAGAGGGGTGTAATTTCCGTCGCTCGGACTACACTCTCAGCACCTCCACCAACTCACGCCGACATGTACTGTGCACGCAACACTTACACTAAATTGCTAATATGATAACTGATCCAATCTGACTCCGAGCCCCCAGCGTACAATCCCCAACAACAAACTCAAGGCAATTTAGCGTATAAAAAATATTAATCATCAAAGATTTCAACACATTAATCACAAATATATGATTGTCGCAAATTACAGTTCAACTCGTTTTCTAGGCGCCCCGCCACAATTCCCTACGGCTAATCCAGATATCGTGAGTCACTGACTAATTAGCTTAACTACCACACACAACACACTGCACTCGTCACTTATCTCTATACACAAGAATGTCTCTCGCGATGTGGAGGGCCCTCCGATGTCTTGATGTCTGATAATCCGTAGATGTCACTCCGCCGGTCGTTGCTGACTTTTCCACGAACACAGAGACTCTGGCACTGCCACGTGCCACCACGTGACTCTTCCTCAAGGCCGGACTGCGATCAGAGCTTAACCGCGCCTAATGAGGACCAACGCTTCTCTACCAGCTTTACCTCTGCTGTCTACGACCAACAGCGCTGGTGATGTAAACGTTGTGCACTTTGTACAAGAGTGGGTCTTAACGCACCTCTGAAGTCGGTTGTGCTGAAGTAGTCACGAGTCCCAGACTAACTCTCAGCGGAGAATCTGACCAGCCTTGAACAGATTTCTGCTACAACCTTCTCCCTCGAGATTCCAGTGCGAAGACGCCGCGATTCCTCGGCTGACACAATGTTAAATCCTCGTCTCTGGCGTTCGTCATCTCTCGCGATTGGGTAATTACACCATATACTCACTCACTGTCATTCCGTTACCTGGCTATGACCAATCACTACCTAGCTAGTACATGATGGACAGGTGGTCACTGACTTTCTACGCAAGAATTCTGTGTACTACAACCAATCGCGTATCGACGCTAACCAATACAACTCCCGCCACCTAAGTCGGCGAAACGTTCTCCACCCCAAAGGTTATCTTACCTGGGTGCCTACACTTTCGAAAGAGTGGTCAAGTCGTTAACTTGCCACCCGTCTAACCTGCACTGATGAATGTGCGGTGAACGGGTTCAGTTCAATCAGAAACAGAGCTGGCGCTACTGTCCCCTCGATCAACTCGCCTCATTCAATCCCATCCCCCATTTCAGTCTGGGTACCTGCGGTAGGCTTATGATCAGCTCAGCTTACCTTTAAGTCTCTGGCCAGTCTCTCCCCCTGAGCGGACTATAACACCGGCCGTCCCTTTCTTCTGATGGACAAAAGGATGGGTCGCTGTTCAGCTATCTGATCTATCCTGCGCGGGTCCGTTTGGCTACGTGTCCGCGCGACTTGTATGGAAAGCAAGAGTGCAGCACCATCACTACAGCCCTTATTACTATATATTAATCATATGACAGCACCAGGGGCAGATGGAATAACAGCAGAGATGTTGAAAGCAGATGTGAATGTGACAGCTCCCATGTTGACTGAAATCTTCAGGCAAGTTTGGGAATCATGAGGACAGATCCCCGATGCGTGGAAGACAGGGCTCATCCTCAAGTTACCCAAGAAAGGAGATCTTGGAGACTGCAATAACTGGAGGGGTATAACACTTCATTCCCTCACTAGCAATGTCTTCAGCAAGATTGTCTTGTCAAGACTGACGGCAACCATTGAGAAAGACTTCCGGCCTCAGCAAGTAGCATTTCGCCCTGGGCGATCCTGCTCTGAACTCATTTTCATTCTGCGTCAGATTCTGGAGCAGAGCAACAAATGGAACAAGCCGCTGTACATCAACTTCATCCACCGCAAGTCCTTATGGAAGATCCTGAGGCATTACGAGGTCCCTGCGAAACTTCTCCAGGTCGTTGTAATGCTGTACAGCGATTTAAAATCTCAGGTGGTCTGTGACACGGAGCTCACAGCCCCCTTCAACATCAGTACTGGGGTGAAGGAGGGCTGAATTCTGTCGCCGTTCCTCTTCATCCTGGCCATGTGCTGGATCATGAAGAATTCCACTGACAGAGAGAGGAGAGGAATAAAATGGACCATGACTATGACAGCAGCAACAACGCTGGAAGACTTGGACTTTGCCGATGACATTGCCCTGTTGTCAAACCGCCACCAAATAAGACATGCAGGAGAAAACAAATGCCTTCTCAGAAACAGCTGGAAACCTTGGCTTGAAGGTCAGCATAAAGAAAACAAAAAGTATGAGAGTGAACGCCAGAGTCCAAGACAACATCAAACTAAACGGAGAAGAGATTGAGGAAGTTGACAGTTTTACCTATCTTGGGTCCAAGATGTCAAACACGGAGATGCGGAGGTGGAGATTCGAGCCCGACTGGCGAAAGCCAGCCAAGCCTTCGCCTCACTCAGGAGCACGTGGATGGCAAAAAAAATCAATCAGAAGACCAAGCTGAGAATCTTCAAGTCAAATGTGATCAGAATCATGGAAGATGACCAAAAACATCGGTAACAGGCTTGATGTCTTCCAAAACAGATGCCTCAGGCGCATACTTAACATCTTTTGGCCAAACACTATCACCAATGAAGAACTCCACCGAAGAACTGAAACCGAGTCCATCACCACGCAGGTTCAACAAAGGCGTTGGCGATGGATTGGACATGTGCTCCGCCAGCAGACAGCAGACCTCTCCAGAATCGCCCTACGATGGACTCCAGACGGCCGAAGAAAACGAGGCCGCCCAAAGGAAACTTAAACAGTGGAAAGGGAGATGAAAGGAAAGGGCTGGACATGGGGTCGCCTGGAGCGGGTTTCAGGCAATCGACATCAGTGGCAGGTTCTGGATGAGGCCTTATGTGCAAATAGCACGAAGATGATTGATTGATTTTGATTTGTGTGTGGGTGGCTGAATGAAAGCCATAAGAAGGCATGAAACATATTCCTCGATATCTCTAGTACCACCCCTCTTCCCCCCAAAATTAATAAAAATTAATAAAAGTTAATAAAAATCAAAGTGCAAAATTATTTCACTTAAATCATCAAGTTCTAGTCCTGCATTTCACGGTTCTAACCAACACTTACACTCACGGTGACTACTTGATTTCTCTCTTTTACAATGACAGCCTTTAAACAAGCATTTTCTTAAATTTAAAAAAGTTAACAGCAAATATAAAGAATTCTGACAGAAGCAAACAACAGAAATAATCTTCTAGATATAGGCAGCTCACTAGTGGAAGAAGCTGTTTGAAAGAATTGACCAAAGCGGTGACAGGTGAAGTAGGAACTTATGCCGACAGACAAGATAGGCTGAGATTACCATTAACAGTGCTATTCTCAAACTTGTGAAATATGCAGATGACATGGCCCCTGTGGGCTGCCTCAAAGACGACCAGTCCCTGGCCTGCATGGGGTAACTAGAGGACTGGTTTGACCGCAGCTTTCTGGAGTTGAACGTCGAAAAAACAGAGATGGTCCTTGGGAGAGCACACGATGGAAGTGGCAATACCGGTCAGCCTTTTCAGGTCTATAAGTGGCCTCGAGACCTCGGCCCCTGATCTTTCTCCCCGCCAACCCAAATCAAGGGACAGCAGATGCAGAGGGCTGCTGGGCTTAGGTATCTTGGTACAGTGATAGACGGAAGGCTTTCATTTAGTGATCATGCGTACCAAGTGTACAAATAGGCCCAGCAACGACTGCACCTTCTGAGGAAACTCTGCAGCTTCACCGTCATCTCCGGGGTGCTGGAGACTGTCTACAGGTCTCTTGTTGAGAGCATTCTCACATTTAACATTGCTGCCTGGTACAATCACCTCCTCATCTAAGACAAGGCAAAGCTGGCCAGAGTCATCCACCAGACAAATAAAATTATTGGTACACCACAGCGGCCACTTTCTGACTTGTACCTTCATGCAGTCAGAAAGATAGCATATAACATCATCTCAGACCGAACACTCCCTCTCCATCCCTGCTTCCAGTTGTTGCCCTCAGCAGGCACTACAAAGTGCCATATGTGCGAAAAACTGCCTATCAGAGGTCCTTCATGCCAGCAGCCATCACCATCCTAAATAAAAGGCACAAGGACCCCTAGGTCTACTGGCATCCTGCTTGCGAAGCTTCCCATTTATGTGTGAGAATGTGTAGGTGCAGGTGTGTGTTAAATGTCTGTATGAGTATTATGCCTGCCCATTATGTTATATGTGTTTGTGAGCTAAATAAAAATTTCTGTCTTGGGCTTTCTGAACAGATAATAAAGTCTGATTTGAAACTATGAATGTAGAGGATTTGCCTTCTGGACTGTAGTAAGATCCTGCAGTCTCACACCACACCACTCACCTCATCACCAACCCATCACACAGAAAAACTCAATGTGCTGTGGCATGTCATTTTATTATTTCAGGATAGGTATTTAGTGAAGGTGGAGTAAAAATATAGACATATATCAAACAACTGTGAAAACCAGCAGTGGAGAACAAAAATCAAAGTTAATGAAAGACAAAGTAAAACCCTGTACTCACAAAAGAGTGGATGTGACTTAACAGCTAGGATGGGGGGGTTAGGTGTGGGGAATTGGTGTTTTACACCAATCCAGCAACTAAGGCTATATCACTGCAAGGCAGCTTGCCCTGTAAACAGATGTCATATGCAGATGGCATGTGCAGGAAGAATGGCACGCCTGAGATGAGAGCTGAAACCAGGACAGCCAACCCTCACTGTATTGGTGACAGGCGCTAACTGTTGCACCACTGGACCGCCCCTGAGTCAACAGCTGTCACTGTCACAAAAGCATTATTGCATATGTTGTTCCCCAATCTCCAGTATTTTTGGTTTAAAAATAATAATAATAATTATTTCTATATAGCACCTTTCTCCACCATTAAGGTGAACTCAAGTACTTTACATAAAGAACACACATACATGATAAATGCTGGCAGCATAGAATTGTCAATTCTGGAATCGAGGAAGTATGAGGACAAGTGTTTTTCTTCTTTTTAGTCTGAGCATGATCTCTTACACATTGAAAACATCGATACTAGCTTCATATGAGACCACCAACCAATGGCATAAATGTGTTTACAGTTGTATGGGGTTAGTTTTAGAATCACTGAAAAATAGCCCAATTCTTGAAGTAAGATCATCAGGTTAGTTCACTGAGAAATAGCCAGATTCTGCTCCAGAATTTTTGGACTGAACTACTGGAGGCAATCAAAAGCATGTTGGGATAGTGAAAGACTGTTCGCAGGCGCTTACCCCCTAAGACTGTGGAGAGAGAGAGAGAACTGTGGAGGCCAGTGAGACACACCTGTCTGCTAGCTGATATTAAAACATGGCTAGCTTCCACGCTCCTGTGTATGACACCTCTGCTATGCACGTATTTCAGAGCATGCAGTAAACCCGCAAAATAGCTCCAGCAGATCGCTGTGAAACAGGCATACAGTAGATCATGGCAAGAATCATAGCCCATAACAGGTATGACTGCCCACAGTTAATGGCAATGAATGAAGCTACAATCATGTGGGAGAACAGTCTCATGTTGTAACAACTGCTTGGTGATCTAAGTTTTCTAGCTCAATCCGTTTAGCAGGCACCTGTAGTCCTGTTAGCGAGTGCTGAGCTAGATGGACTGTGGTTGTATCTTTTGTAACCTTTGCCTACTCCTGTATATAGCTGATAGACACAGGCCACACTGTCAAACTGCACGATGACTTCTGATGACGATGACTCATTGATGCTGAGAGTGACCTTTACCATATTTTCTGCCAGTTGTAGGGAGGTAATGTAAGGCTACTTGATGGTGGAGAATCAGACAGCTGAGATTCGGAACAAGCACAATGCTTTGTTACTGATTTGTCTGACATAACTTTTGTCAGTCTTAAGCCTCTTGTCATTCTTGAATCTATGAACTTTACTAGCTACTTGTTTTAGAAAGTCCTCTGCCCCAGGGCCTGTGCTAGCTCTCAACGGCCCTGAGTTAAGATCTACAGCTCAGAAAGCCATTGTAGGAACACAGAAAACATCAATAGAGACTCAGGTCAATGGAGATGAAATCGCCAGAAGACTGCTGGTATCAATGCAATCACAAAGCAAAAGAAAACTGCATGAACATTTTAAAGCAAAGGACTGACTGTGTGATCTTCAAGATCTTCAGAAGAAACCGTTAGGCAGAAAAGACCGGTAGTCAATGGGAACTCCAAAGGTCGCAGAAGAAAACAATAGTCAAGCAGTCGTGCAAGGCAACGACACAACAAAAAAAGCACCGCCTACACAATGGGCACCAAAAACACAACAAACTAATAAAAATACGAAAATTGTGGAGAGCCGCCTCCCTAAAACCTGCTAGGAGAAGGTTTCTGCTTTTCTTCTTTTTCTGGTCAATGGCATTCAGCCTGATCTACCCATTTGTATTGGTGCGGGCAGGTAAGGAAATGTGCCAGTTTATTCAAAGTACTGTAATACAAAACCCTCAAAGCCCTTCTATAGATTAAAAATGAAGTGATCATAAATCAAAGTATGAAAAATTCAGACTAAAATAAAGTTCCAGGCATTATGTAAACAACTTTTAGCACTTTCAAATGAAGCAAAAATAATACTGAATCTGCCTGGAAATTATCTTTTGAATCTTACCCTCCCCCCTTCTGCTCTTGCTAATTTTCTACCATCTTTCTCTGCAGAATCCCTATATTTTCTATGTTCTGTTACTTGGTGTCTTTTTGTGTTTTCTATCTTTTTTTCTGTTTGTCGTCAGTACTGTCGTTTATTCTTACGCCCCTCGTGTTCTATCCATTTAGTCCATGTCTCTTCCTTGTTTTTAAGCGCTAAGAGCATGCTCTCTATGAGTGTGAATATGCGCTATAAAAATCTTCATTTATTATTATTATTATGATCTTACACATTTTTGTAATGTTATTTACAAAGGATGTTAAAATGAATCTAGCTCTGATAAAATTTATTATTAAATTTATTTCTGCTAGGTACAAATGGAAACAAAAGCAAAGCACATAAAAAATAATGTATGCTTGACTTTTACAGCTTATCTTGAAGATTCTTCAAATTCGTTTTTGGCAAGTAGAACAAAAATGTCTGTTTCATCAGGTGAAGTATCATGCATTTTTGGTCAGATGCATGACAAATAAAGAGAGCAAAATAATCATCAAGGCTAATCTGAGTCAGAGTTGATAGCTACTCAGCACAATATGTGACTGTTGTGACAAAAAGCTATAATGATTTTTTTCTTTTAGAAAATGATGTGGACTGACCTACATTCACACTTCTGAAGTCACATTTTAGGCCACAGTCAGTGAATGTATGTGTGTGCCATTTGGAAACAACCTTTTTTAAAAAAACCCACATGAGAACTCCATTCTATCTTGTAAAGGGAGTGAAATTTTGTGCTCTATCTTTTATGAATAAACTAAACACAACAACAGGAAAATAATTTTATCCTCAAGCTGAATATTGCTTAAGGCTTTTGGAATGTATACTACAGTGAAAATGCCATAAAAATTTAAAAAAAAAAACAAAAAACAACAGAGCAAAAATTCCAACACAAAGTAATATCATGAAAAGCTAAGAATGTTGCTCTTCAATTACATTGGTCATTTCTTATATACAGGTGGTGTAATAATTCTACAGCAAAAACTGTTTTAAAATGAATTCACTGTCAGAACTGCATCTTTTTTAAAGCATTTTTAAAACAAAAGTTTTCATTATTTTTGAAGATAAAATATCTTTATAAATATACAAAACCAATTTATAAATCACTCAGTATGGTCACTCAACGGCATGATACATGAAAAATAGAAAACCCCACATGGATTTGTCTTATTGAAATCTTGTATGCTTATTCTTTGAAGACCTCACTCAAGTCTCACTTTAAAACATAAGGAAACAGCATATACTGACTTCAGACACAGTTACTGGCCATTAAAACAGATTTAAAATCATAAGTTTAATTGCAAAATCTAAATAACTAAAAAAATTAATTTGTTGTAAATGTGATTTTCTTTCATATTCCAGGTGTTTAAAACTATCTTAATTATTTTTTAAATATTTTTTACCTTGTGGGATACATTCTAAATCTCTAACACAGTTGTGTAAAAAGAACAAAAAGTGAAAATACAGACTGCTTAACATCATATTAAAAAATTTCTATCACAGATCAAAAGGATACTGTTTGACATGAGTTTCATTCTTTGACAGTCACTTTTATTTGAGAAATATAAAGGTAATTATCATATTAAAAATATCTATGCACCAAAATAGCAAAAATATTTTGTGTGGACAACTTATATGGTCAAATCAACAATTTACACAGCACAACTCCTCGCATTTTACTACCTGATACAGAAAACAGTATTCTGCCCAGAACTTAAGATGAATAGCTGCCTATATATATTATACATAGTTTAGATTCCCCTTTTTGGGTGTAGCTTTTCACTCATAGCTTGGTGACAAAACTGTTTTTCTATTCCCCTAGGAACCTCTTCTCCCACCACATTTACTTTGTCTCTGCTTTTCTCTCACTTCCTCTTGTCACCCAACTACTTCAACTGTCCTTTTCACTCTGTCCATTGGTAGTTTAAATTCATGACATTTAGTAATTTTCACACACGGCTGTCAGATCCAAACATTTTATCATTAATCTGGAAACTAAACACATCATAACTTTGGCATGAAGCTCAGGAAGTCAACCTGAATCTTGCTCTTTATAGTAAACTATTAAACAGAATTTGCTTTCAGGACGAATCAGCGCCAAGAATTATGAACTGGGCAATAAAGTTGGCAACACTGACAACAATTAGAAGTATGTGGAAGATTACTTTTGTCCAGGTTAGTGTTCCTTCTTGTCTGCTGGCCACAATGTAAACAATGCATGGGAGTGCAATGGCATACACCAGACCACAGAAAGCACCCAGGAAGCTGTTTTAAAAAACAAATCCAAACCATTCAACATAAGAATTTTTAAGATATGTCTATTTCTGAAAAAAATTTACTGTAAATTTTGCAATGAGGAATAATTTAAGCATGATGAAGTTTTTGTCTTTTTTTTTTACACTGAAAAGCAAACTTTACATTAAGTCCTATGAAATATAAATCTTTTGTCTCATTAGCATGATCTAACTAAATTTAATTGTAAAGACAAGAAGTGTCTCTTACTAATGTACACCCAGTAAATGTGATTTTTAGCCTTTAGTTTTAAGTTCAATATGCTCACCTCAAAATGTGTCCTATATGTGGAAGAAAAAGTGTGAAAACCAGACAGATGGCCACAAGTGTGACATTAAGAATCAGCACATGCCTCAAGCTGAAAAATTACCAAAACCCATTTCAAAACCCAAGGATCAAAACTCTTCCACTTCTTCTGGACAGCACATTACCACAAAGGTATGGCGGGTAATTAAACTAAAGTTACTGCAAACATAAAAACTTACAAAGTTATTTGACCATCTGTTATCAGAAATGTTATAAACGAGCATCACAGATACATTTAAGAATTCAATGCATAAGCGTACGATGCAAATGCTCAAGATAAGACAGAAAATTCAGACCTAGGCCAGGAAGATCCAAAAACCGTATGCATCAGCTGTGCACGAAGAATGTATGCTAGTAAAGGGTAGACGCACAACATCTGTATGAAGAGGCCAATTTGTGCTACAAAAGCCATTATGTCATTGGGTGCAATGTTGTTTAACAAATTCTGAAAAAAATGAAACCCTCATAGATCAGTTAAGTTTATATTATTATTCTAAATTATCCCTGTATACTTTGACAAATAGATACACAAATGCACAAGCACCCACATCAACTCTTTCATTAACACACATTCACCATTTGTATGAAACTATTTCTGTGATTCAGCACACAAATGTTTTCATGACCAGATATTGGGTAAAACATTCTGCTCAAGAATTATTAAAATCTGTCTCTTTCTGAAAATGTTTATTGTTTGATTTTGCAATAAGGTCAAATGAAGTATACAACATTTTCTATGAATAGCAAGCTTATCTTAATAATACTAATAATATAAATAATGTTTTTCTTACTACGACAAAAAATTTTTACTGTTGAGACACAAATGCTCAGTTTCTCTTGTTTATATATGGCTACTCAACAAAATCACATTGATAACAATGATGGACACATACATCAACAAGCATGGCTGAAGTTGAACTGGGTCAGAATACAAGTCGTCTCATACATTTTCAAGAATATTAAGAGGAGGATTTTACTAAAATAAATCTCCAAACAAAAGCTGATGATGAGAACAATCATACAGCAAACACAACCTTTAACAATCCTATTTACAGTTTAACAATAAATTAAGATAAAAATACTCACATCTTTTATACAAGTTTTGCTCAGTGGAAAAGCAGTGAAAAACATCACTCCGATGTACACATAGGTAAAAGCTACTAATGCATAGGCGATCACCAAATCACGAGGCTATAAAGAAAATGAAAGAAGAGAAACAAAAGATGAAATTATGCCAAGACAGTCACATACAATGTAGTGTTATTAAGTAAACCAACAAAGTACATCCAATCCAAATTAATAAATTAACTTGAACTGCAGAACTCACATTATTCTGTGGATTTCGTTGATTTCGTGTGATTGCAAGAACAGAGTTCTGAATGAAGTACGCCAGTGCAGATATTCCGGTAAGTGCAGGAAATGTCCATTTAAACACTATAAGATGTTGGGGGGGAAAAAAAAGTTAATGAACAATTGCAATCAGAAAGGCTCTTGATGCACCTGACACCACTTCCTAAGAAAATGGTTGCAGTAGCATGAAGAGTAGTTTTGCCAGATAATATACTATGTAGTCTTCTCTTTTGCCTTTAGGAAATATAGCAAGCCAGGAAAATATTTCATTTACAACAGTCTTTCAAAATCAAAATAACCAATGTTTCATAGCACAAAAAGCACATTACAAAATTAGATCTCTATAGACTCTAAAGTTAAATATAAATTACTTGGAACATAGTCAGGATCATCATCTCTGTACTGTATGCTTGTTCCTAGGCGTAGATGAAAGCTCCAGTGACTAGCTTTAACCGTGACAAAGATCATCAGGTAAAGTACTGATATGGTCCCTGCAATGAAAATAAATCTGTTTGCTAACCTGACAAAAATCATAAAGAAATGTGAAATATAGCCACTCTTTACACCCCTCACATATATATATATATAGATATATGTTGTAAACAGAAGTAGACAATAAAGATTGATTGTATATCTCTCACATATGACATAATCTATTTAAAGAAACTATGTATTTTTACTGACACCATTTTTAAATTCTCCATTTACTATTTTAAAAGCAACAGACTATGCAAGAACCATCTGATCCTTCAGCAGAATTAATGATTTGAATGAAACTACTGCAATGCAATGCCATACCAAGAGGGTGACACCCCACCCAATTGAGGCAAGAGCAGTGCACTCCAAAATGTTTTCCCTTTTTGTTTTAAATACACTGTGTATTTAAACAATTCTATTCTTTAATATTGAATTTTTCTCATGTTTCATATTTCTACTGCCTAACCAACTACTCAAATTCCATTGTCATGAACTTTTCTTAGTCTCTCTATTTCAGCACAGCATGCATGTTTTCCAGACTTTAAAAAAAAAAGTGGGAGGGGGGCAGCTTACCAAGTGAATTAAACTTGGTGAAAAATGTTGGTGACTTGAAGTTCAGAAGTGGTACCAAAATGATAAGAAGGAAGAAAGGTACAGTCTTGCCCTGGTTCCACACCTCATTGTACAAAGGACTGGTCTGATTGGTGTTTAGAGATGAGGCATTTTCACTTACTTCACAAACAACTGAAATAGTATAAACTGGTTGTCAGAAATTCTGCAGAAAACATGCAGTCTATTTGTCTGATGCTATCTTCATTGTCAGAATAAATATTTTTGTGGCATGGGTAATGTTCCAAATTTTACCAAATGACCACAATTTGGATGCAGTCTACTAGCTGATTGACCAACATTTTGTTATGGTACAATGGAAGTCAATGTAAGTAGGCTATATTTCCTAACCGTCAAAAGCGACACTCAAAGAAGTATTATCAGACACTCTCAAATACACAGTCAAAATTATTAATGCACATAAGCCAAAAAAATTATCTTAATTTACACTACAGAGTATAAAACAATAATTACAAAGGCTCTAGGTTATCAAACTTTATCTTATACATTTAGACTGTGCAATGTGCAGCAGCAAATGATTAAAGGTTGTAGTAGTATGCTCACCATCAGTAAACGATGCTGATGAGTTACCTGAACTTGGTAGGAGGTTGTCAATCACAGTATGTTGTATATGCACTGCAATTCATTTAAAAAGTAGCTTATTTATATAATTATAATTACATAATAAAGCAGATTACTTCCTTAAATTTATCACTAGTTTAGTCTACTGCTACACTTTCCCTGTCAATTTTAAGTTTATATCAGCTACTTTCTCAGTCTTATAAAAAAATGTGTGTCCCATAGAAAACAAAATTTATTTCTAGTGCTTTGTCAATAGATCATCTATGCTCCCTAAGCCATCTAAAAGTTTAGTTTAAAAAAAAATTATATCTTACTGTAGAGAAAGTTCACAATGTGGAAAAGGAAGCTGGACATAAGAATCCAATAGACAATCATGCCACCCAGCAAAGTCAGCAGTGAGCAAAACACTGCAGTAATCTCAGCATATTTGCCAAGGAAATGCTTGCATACATCTGAAAACTCTGAGATCTTTTTACCTGAAATAGAAAACAAATAAATAACATCCTAAATCTAGCTGGCCAACAGATTTGTAATAAGTTTAATTGTTGCCTTTTACTTAACCCAGAACTAGCATATTAAATAAAGCTACATAGATGCACAAATCTGTAGGCAGCAAAGGACTCTTATTCATGCAAGCCCTAGTGAAAATGTTGCATTGCAGCTCTTTAGCTCACTCAAATCTTAAACATTTTACATTCTTCATTATAAGACATAGAAAAGCCCTACCCAGAAAGAAGTCCACAGATCTGAGCACTCTGTAGCTTGTATATCCATTGATTGCTGCCATAAGGATCAGCATGGCAATGCCACATACATAGCCAGCCTTATAATAAAAAAACAGAACTGATGGTAAAGCATACACACTTCAAGAAGCAGCTGATTAAACAAAAAATTCATAGTTTTTGAACAACAATAATGCTTTACATCTAAATAAAAAAATTCAAGTGTTTTCTGGAAAACAGACTGATACTGCACAACCTGTTTTCTACAACTGATGTTTGCTTACTGCCATTTATTATTATTATTATTAAAACAACATAACAATTGTAAAAAAAAGTATATACATATGATTTTGACAGAAAACATTAAAAATAATAATGACTTTGTAAGCAACATTTTGCCATGTGGATGCAAGCTCAAAGTGCTGCAGACAAAAGACTATAAGTAAACCACCAGCCACCCATAAACAAATCAGCAAATGGATAACATCATGAAAAAAACATGAACTAAATGCAAGTTCAAATATGAAAAACTGAAAGTGAGCAAAATAGCAACCTTGATTATACAAGTTACATCTTAAAGAGATGGGTTTTTAGGCCTAATTCACAGGCTTCAAATGCAGACATGGTTCAAAGAGAAAAGGGGAGATAGTTCCATACAGTGGGGCAAGAGAAAAAGAAGGAGCACCTACTGAATTTCTCCCATCTGATGCTTGGCACAGAGAGGAAGGCAACACCAGCAGACCAAAGAGACTGACGGGTAGTAAAGTATCAGTAGCTAAGATAGGTGTGCTGGTGCAAGAGTGAGAAGACAACGGTCCCACAGAGTGCCAATATATATATATATATGTATATATGCAGTGACAATAAATCCCAGATTCCTAATGGATGACATAAAGGTGATGTTGGCTTCGCCCACCTTGATGTGATTGGGCAGACTAACGAGCGAAGGTTGATGTCTTCTTCGGTAGCACAAGAGGGCTTCCGTTTTATTATCGTTTAGTTTAAGCTTGTTTTTTACCATCCAGCCCTTGACATCACTAATACAAGCTTCTAGAGTGCTAATAGCAGAGTGAGACTCAGCCGGTGGAATGGAACAGTAAAGCTGCGTGTCATCAGCATATGACTGATGAGAAACCTGGTGAGACTGGATGCACGATGAAAGTGGTTTAGTGTACAGGATAAACAGAACCGGGCCAAGTACGGAGCCTTGGGGAACACCACACAGTTTGGGTCCTATCGGTGAGATAGGAGTTGAACCATGAGAGGGCAGGTCCAGAAATTCTGTAGAGGGTGTGGAGTCTATGAAGGAGCAGAGAGTGGTCTATAGTGTCGAATGCAGCAGACAGGTCCAGTAGAGTTAAGGGAGAAACATCACCGCTGTCAAGGGCAGATAATCAATGCGTGCTTGAACTGGCAGCAAGTGAACACAGAAAGGAGAGTGGTGAAGCATGGTCTGCTTTTCATCTACAGAAGATAAAATGAGCAGCATTATTCTGTCATTGAAGTATATCCAATAGACGGTTAGGCAAATCAACAAAAAAAGAGCTGCAGTAATCCAGGTGGGAGCTTTTTGGTGGCAGAAACTGACATGATGGGTTGAATGTGACTGATTTTTTTTAAATTTTATTTATTTATTTTTTTTTAATTGGTGTTTTACGCTGAGCCAGCAACTAAGGCTATATCACGGCAAGGCAGCTAGCCCTGTAAACAGATGCCACATGCAGAGAAAGAACAGCGTGCCCGAGACGAGAACTGAACCCGGGACAGCCAACGTTCACTGTATTGGTGACAGGCACTAACCGTTGCGCCACCGGACCGCCCTAAAATGTGACTGATCCTGAGAAAATAAGGAAGATGGACTTACACAGACTGCATAAATTTGAGATTCATGAGATAATGTGTCAGTGATAACAAGATTCCAGACAGTCTGTGAAAGAGATATCCACCATGGAAAAAAATTTTAAAAGTACTAAAGGATGGCGCAAATTGCTGTATCTTTGCAGAGACTGTTAGTTTGTTGATGGACATTCAGGCTTTCATAAAGTCTGTTTAAAGAACAATATATTCTTGCATCAGGTTGACTGTGGACTGCCTGTAAGACTAAAGAAAATTTTTAAATATGTTTGACATGACAAAAATATTGTACACCTGGGACTTTAGAAAACCTGTCATTAAGAATTTTAAAAAATGTATTTATGTGCCTAATTAGCATAGTCACAAGTATGTCAACAAACAGTAGGAAAAAAAACAAACCTGCTTTATTGCCCATGGCATGCTGAGAATAGATGTTCCCATCATAGTGTTCCATAATGCAAAGCTGAAACAAATATATAATTTCCTCATATACTCTGTTACTGTATGTACGAATGCACACACGAGTGTGAGAGAGAGAAAAAAATGAGAGAAAGAGAGAAAAAATGAGAGAAAAAGAGAAAATATGAACTCAAAAATGTAGTATGTGTACATGCTTATTCATATAAGATTAGAAAAATTTATGTAAAACATTTCTGTAAAATGTAACAAAATTCTGAGCGACATAGCCAGAAAATATTTCTACAGTTATTTCCCATTTTCTTAATACCTGAATACCTGATCTCTGTTTCTGCTGCATTATACATAAAAGCACACCAGTAGAAGTGAACATTTTCAGACATGCTCATATTTTATCTCAGCTTTAACCATTTTTTTTAAGACTTCTAAATGCAAAAAGTGCATTCAGCTAATTCAACTCATCTGTCTGACAAAGTCATTAAGGGAAATTTTGATTTCTTCATTAACATATCACATTATTTGATGGAAAGTAAAGACAATAAAGTGCACACAGAATTAGCAATAAACAACCAACAATAAGACATGGGCAAGTTCCCAGAATAATGATTGTGTAAGTAAAGCAGACCACATCCATTATAGTGGAATTAAACATGCAATTTACATAGTAATGATGCTGCTCTGCTCTCCAGCAACAGGTACCAAGACTCGGATACGGAAATTCTCTGGCACCACATGATCAGGCATAAGCTATGTCATAAAAAAAAATAAATTAGGAGATCAACAAAAATCATCTGTATCTTCCAACTAATTGCTGTCTGAGACAAATAGACTTGTGTGGTAATCTATGCCTATATGTAAGCATCTGCACGCATGGACACACACACCTGTGAATAGACACATGCTGCAATCTCTCATTCTTAGAAGGATGGAAAGACAATTAAAATGAGTCATAAAAAGTTTTAAAAAAAGAATTAATAAGCCCAGTTTTATGTAGAGCACTAGTCCCTTCTAATGCACTCATTGCAGTGTCTATCCAAAAACAATTGGGAAATGGAATAAATTAGGCATAAAAAGCATCTGATGCAAAAGAAACTGTTCACATATCACTCATTCAACACAAAAAAATGCTGCATTAATTAATTCTGAATCTTACCATATTACTGTCATGATGTGGAGCTAGGCGAGAATAATATCTGTATCGTGACAAAAGGGCATCGACCTCAGTATCATTCTGTATTGAACCTGAGCTACCCACCCCATCAATGTTGATTGAAGCATAGCGGGCTACAGGCTGCCTTTAATAATAAAAAGCAAAAACTGAAATACAATGGTTTCATCATGGAATACATGGAGTATAAAAAATGTGGTAAGCATCATGTGGATTATTAGACAATTTTTTCTCTCATATTGGAAGAGGATGGAGAGAGGAACAAGGAGGTAGAGAGAAGTACATGCATCAGAGTATACAATTAGCAAGAAAGATGGTAAGTAGCTACAATATAATATTTTTACATTTTGGTCAATTGTTGCTAAAAGGCCATAAACAATAATGCACTGTAATTTTGATTTTTCATTTTCTGATTCTTTCACAAGTAAAAGAAATTAGTAGACACATCCTGGTAAAGTGGCAGTCTTCTTATAAAATACTATTTATAATTAACAGTTAAGCTTAGACCTCTCTGTAATCTGGGAAATACTTTATCTACTATGCAACTGTAGGGAACAGAAACAGAACAAAATCACACTGGCATGGCACATTTATTACCTTATCAAATTCTCCATCTGCTGGCAATGCATTAACACTGAGTTTTTCTTTTGATTCTATTGGTTTCTTGTAAAATTTTATCTAAAGAGTAATACTTTGGTATTTGTCAACCTACGAGCCAAAAATCATTTTTAACATGTTTTTACCATGGTGTCTATATACCTTATAAATAAAACAAAGTATGGGAGGCATGCACTGTCATTTTCAGTAGACGTCTATGAAAATCCCTACTATTTGTCTGATTCTCACCAAATCTGGCAGGAATATTTCTCAAGTCTTTGGGAAGATCAAAGACTATGTTCAGTTGGTGTATGTTCTTCCTGAGATTGTTTATTTTCTCTACTCTAAAATGTTGCTGGTGGTTCAAAATGAAAGAATACTAATTACTATACAGGAAATGTTTTGACATACATCTACTATACAAGGCAAATTTCACCAACAGCATAATTTGATAAAGTATAAATGATAAAGAGAAGGAGATGGAGTCCCATCTCTCTTCTTCACTACAAGCAGGTGGCTTTTCTCTTGATCCCTCCTGCCCACCCACTCCTGCTACACTGTCTCTACACGAATGATCTCTTTCACAGTCAACATAGGGAACAGGCATCAGGCACCTCACCATCTTATCTCCCCTTGACTCAAAATGCTACAACTCCTCCTCCCCCATTCGTCCCCCCTCTCAACTTTGTTGTCCAAAATAAACTGTCAACCTCAGCAAGTTTAAAAGTATGAGTGTTTCCCTATTTTACCACACTGAGGCTACATATGTCAACTACTCCTTAAGTTTGCCACAAATGAGGTGGCAGATCAGTGGTTGACCATAAAATCACAGGTGGTTGAGTTTGTGGGACAAATTACCTAATCAATTTGCCTTTTGGATCTGGGACAATTCAGCATTTTGTGTTGGGACAGATGTAGTCTCACTTGGGATGATATGGACCTAGCTGGGATGATTTGATTCAGGCTGAGGGATGATATGATTGGGGTGATATATGGTCTTGGGGCGAAATGACTGTGACCAAAATTACACTGTGTGTGTGTGTGTGCATGCGTGCGCGTGCATATCCATACATATACACACATGTATACCACTAACACACATACACAGATCACATACCTAATGATATATTCCTCTTCACGTGAGTTTTCAGACCTAACGCTTTGCTGGTATGAACGTCTCTCGTTTGCCTTTCCATTGTTTGCTCCAAACCTAAAAGTATGATAAATTTTAGGGTGATTTCCGAAAATGTAATAGAATACGACACGTATTCAGCAAGTAGGCCTAATTGTTAAATCTGAAGTCTAGGACTTGCTTTTTTCCAAAACAATTCATCTACATCTAGCACTGCTTTGTTCAGACAAAAGATACCTACTCTGTATTCTTAAAGAAATCAAGGAGAAGTTCAAAGTTTCATTTTTCTATAAAATAATAGCTGATTATGTTGACTTGAGCATGCTAAAAGATCTGCGGATCTAGTACATGTACTATAGTAGGTGGAACAAGTTTGCACCGCAAATGGTAAACGTTAATCATAAATTCCTGACTCTAGAGCATAAGTCTTTTTCACCTTTTATCAGTTGACAGTCTTGAATTAGTCTCTTCCAAAGGTGCGTGTCGACTTTTGATAGTGCTCATCGCTAATCAGTAACTTCTTTTTAAATTGTCACGCCTGCTTCGGTGCAGTCATGTGTTTACAACCGGAAGTAGAGTTTGACCTTTAACTTTGCTGTCAAGGGTTACTAATAAGCCGGAGGGGAAGCGGATGGCCTAGTGGTTAGAGCGCTGGCGTCCGAACCGAGAGCACTCAGATTCAAAACCCGATCAGCGCAGGATACTTCCCCCAGTCGACCCAGCTGACGGGAATGGGTACCTGACTCCATAGACATAGAGGGTTGGGGAAGCGAGGAGATTGGCATTTTGTGTGTGTGTGTGTGTGTGTGTTAAATTGTATCGAGCTGCCACCCAATTGCCCTCTGGGACAAATAAAGTATTATATCTTATCTTATGTAAAAGCTGGCTCCGAGAAAAGTGGAGTCTCTAACACCTCACTCCCCAACGACCTAAAAAGGTTATGGGATGACCTTTAATAAGCCGGAAGTGTTACCTTAACGTTTTAACTTAACTTCCTCAACATAACATCGCGTCATCACTACACTAGTCGTTATTTCATTGGACTGACTTCACTCCCAGGGACATGTTTTGTAAATCTGTGTAAGGTTGCATCAACCTAGTAGATATAAAGATTAATTTCAGATTAAGTGTGTCTGTTGATATTAAATCAACTCTGACAGTAGGACGTGATCGAACTACATTCTAGAAGTTTACAGAGATTTACAGAGGATCGACGCGCAGAACAGTGATTGAGGTTGTACGAGTGAAAAAGATGGCATTGCTGCAGATCATGAGAGCGTTAACCGTCGTCATTTTGATCCTGCCTTGGATATATGTTACCAATGGTAAGTACGTAAGGCTGATAATCAAGCTGAATAAATATAGCAGTTACCAGGCCATGCAGTCACCTGTGAGTGTAATAACGATTAAAGTACGATTTTACCCTGACACTATTTGTCGTTTTTGGCCTTGATCGTATAGTGGAACATTTTTGTTGCTGGCAGGTGCATTTAGCAGTAATGGAGACAGAATTCTGCTGAAGGATGTCTCAGCACTCACATTGTACAATAATGAAATGACAACAGGTCGACGATCCTCACCAGTTCCACAGGTACTAATGAATGTGGTGATAAATCGTTTATTTTTACATTGTATATAACTTTAGTGTTTTGATTTTTTTATTTCTTTTTTTAGTTAGTCTATTATTTATAATTTACAACGCTGGTTCCACTGTTTCTAATGTCAGTTTGCCTGATAATGTCGGTATGTGATTTTCAGTTTTCGAGATAAACATTTGAAAACTAGAAATTATAGCCATTAATATATATATATAGACAGATTATTCTCTTTTTCTGCTGACATAACATAAAATATCTGTAAAGCTACGTTATAACTTACTGAGAATAAAATGCTATTCTTTGATGTATTGATTGGATTTGTTTTTAGTATGAGGAAATATTAAAAGTGTTTACTAATAACTAATTTCATAAAAATCTCTATAAAGGTATTACACTGCATGCTTATAACAGTGAACAATGACAGATCAGTTATTATTACTGTTCAGTATAATTTTGTAGACTTTACAATCTACCATTGTAATAGTCTTTAACACACTGCTCTGTTGTAATCTTAGATTATTTCTAATATTTATTTTGTCTTGTGGTTTGCTATGAATATCTTTTCTTTCAGCTTAAATGTGTTGGTGGTAGTGCCTATGGATATTTCGCCCCAGATGTTGTCCAGTGTTATAATCGTGGGTCTGATGGCAGCGACATTCAGGTATTTGTAGGACACATTCACATGCTGTTGTTATGACTCTTATGTAAACAATTACAAGAATTTATGGTAAATTATTGTCAACATCATCACCATCACATAATTTTTCATTTGTTATATGTTTTATTTATATGAGTAGAATATCTTGGCTATTTGAGATAACTTGCTTCTGTAAGTGATTGTCATGTCACCGCGAAGTGTATCATTCACTCAGTTTTTTCAACACATACACGGAGCCTAACTAGTACATGCTCTTTCACACAAATTAAAAGAAAAGAATGATTTGTCTAACTAATCTGCTTTACTAATTAAAAATAAAAAAAACAAGAAAACGAGAAAAATACACAAATGAGAAGTCAGTTTAAAACCGATTCTTACATCTAGATAATTTTAAAAGAACGGAATCCCTACCCTTCAAATTCTTCCTTTCTGAATACCTAAAAGAATACCTAAAGCCCTACTCACTAATCGTTCTATAAACTCCTAAATGCCCTTCTCACTAATTCTTAATTTCAGTTCCTACTCTACTCCCCTGCTTTCTTCTCCCATCCGACTAACTTCCCCTTGCTCTCTCTCACATGTCATTTCTTTTATTTTTTTTACATCACCCATACACGTCTTCAGACCAACTGATGTCATTCACGCTCTTTCGTTCTTCCACAATAATCCTTATAAAATTTAAGCTTACTCAAACAATATAGTCAATAGCAAATAACAGTGATACCTTACAGTGATGCTAGAAATATGCTTGCATTAATAAAGTTGAAACTATATTATTCAGTTCCGTTTCATGATATAGATAAAGATAGTAAGTTCTAGATAGTATGAACTGTCTTGCTATAGTAATGTTGGTTTTACAATAGTGGGAATGCCGTGCAACTATGGACAGTAAGTACAAGTTTGGCAGACTGGATGTTTTCTGTGAGGGCTACGACTACCCTAATGATCCCTATGTGCTGAAAGGATCATGTGGTGTAAGCATAAGCCCTTTTTTTCTATTTATTTGTTTATCTCTTTCCCTTATTTTGATAATACCTTTACACCCCATTCATTTCTTTGTCATTAATTTGGCCTTTTTCTATAATCACAAAAAAGAAGATTGTGCTTAAGTAATTTAATTATTTAGATAGATAAGTAGTACTATGTAATGAAAGATGTTATTTGTATCTGGCAGGTTTTTTGTTTTGTGTTTAATTTTTTCAAGATAAAGATGGTATTATCATTTGTCTTAAATGTTTTCCTTTTTAAAAGCTTGAGTATGAAATTGACTTCACCAAGGAAGGGGAGATGCACCGCAAGCATCAGCAGAGCCATTCACATGGGAATGATGATTATCATAGCAAGTACTATGATACTCAGTGAGTAACAGATTCATGAAGCACTTTTACCCATCCTTTCATCCGACCCAAGCTCAATATATCCGTTACCTGGAGATGGTGGCTCAAACTTTATATTCTTTGTAGGCCTACCCAAAATTTTTAGCCAGCTAATATTTTATAGGCGTACCGAATCCCAGACACTTAATCCCCGGACAGTTCATCCCCGGACACTTCATCCCCGGACACTTAATCCCCAGACACTTAATCCTCAAAATGAAATTTCAACTAAAAAAATTATGAAGTGAATGAAAAATGTAATTCAAATTCAAATAATACTTAACTTCAACATTTATAACATCCCAGTCTTACGAGAGTTACCCAGAGTTACCACGCGACACATTTCTCTTACAGTTATAATATTTATAGTTCACAAAATAGCAGTTTTGAGTGCTGTGTCGCGATTTGGGGATTAAGTGTCTGGGGATGAAGTGTCCGGGGATTAAGTGTCCGGTCACCAGGCGTACCCTTCTGATTTCTCCTACCTAGAGTTAATATGATGGAGATCATGATTCGGTTCACCCCTCGCAAACACTGAATTTTTTTAGATGTAACAGATAAACTAGACAGTTATAATAGTACAGAATGGTTTGATAAATATTTTTATTAAATTCATTATCTGAAAGTAGCAGATGCCATCAAAAACGAAAGCAAACTTTGCAAAGGACATTGTGACTTTTGGTTTTCTCTGCTGTTCATTTGTTTTTGAATAAAAATAAATTAATATTTTTGTCATCTAATATTTCCTCAATAGACATTATTTGACTTTCATAGTGCCTTGCTTGCTTTTTTATTTTATAGCGTGTCTTGTTTTAGTTGTACATTTTTTACTTCACCCTTTGACCCCAAAACACATGCACAATGACACCATTTGTGCTATGTGAGTTGGTTAGGTAACTTCACATTCTCAGTGGTTCATGAATAGAGAGTTAATTTACCTGTCAGGCTAACAACTGACTGGTTCCCTACCCTTATAAGGATAATTTTAACCATGGGTAACTTGCTAATATCCATGAATATGGTGGGCTTTCATCCTTTCGCCCCCAGGCTGCAGTGATCGGTATTGCACAAAAATGTCAGCACATATTGAATGTTTTCATGCCCTTCAGAATAGTATCACAAATATTTTGTCAGAAAATTTGTTAGATTGTGGTTGTTCAATCTCTTAATCTTTAAGTCAAAAAGGGGGTTTTGACTCAGGGCTAAAGACGTATAGATAGGGTATTCTTTTTGAATGTTTTGTTTTAAGGTTACATTAATGCTACCACAGTACTACGATAAACATTGCTGAGTAGAAGTCTTTGTTTTTTTTACATGTTAAATCCAGGGATCTGTAAAGTTAAGGTTTATCCAGGCAAACTGTTTTATTTTATCAGTTATACCTTAATCATGTTATACCTTAATAGTTATTCAGAGAATATCATCTTTAAGGTAAAAATATGACTGACAGATTTTTCTTTTAAGAGACCTATATTTAATCTGTTTGAAGGTTTGGAAAGCAGGCTGGATCAGTCTTTGGTCATTTGTTGTTCCTGGGAGGTGTTGCTGTAGTCATCTACATTGTTTACAAGACCTGCCTATCATCAAATAGAACAGAAACAAGCAGTGATGACTCTCGTCGTTCAAGTGGTTTTAGGGGAAGCCCTCAGCCACCACCATATGGTTTCAGATCGGAATATGTGCCTGGGCAAGGTAAATTTAAAAACATATTTACAATCACGATGAGATAGTATTTAAAAGCACTCATCTAGTATATCTAATATGATGGCTTGGACAATTAAAATTGTGTTTTTATCAGATAACTTGTTAATTTCCTTTTTCTGTTTTATGAGATTTTTGCCCCTCACTACATTTCTTGGATGTACAGAGTCCTGCCATTCCAACCACTCAGACTCAACTGGATTCACAAATGCAGCCGGCAGTGCCCCCACTGGAGGCGGTTTCTGGACTGGTGCTGCAACAGGAGGATTGCTGGGATACCTTTTTGGTCGCAACAATGGCTACAACACCCACTATTACCAACAACCCTATGGTTACAGCTCTTCTTGGAGTACTCCGCGGCCTCGGTCCTTCTTTGGTGGTGGTAGTTCATGGTCAAGTGGGTCTTACAGTAGCAGTGGTTCCAGAAGTGGCAGCACAGGCACACACACAACATCAGGCTTTGGAGGCACAAAGAGACGTTGAACAATTTTCAGGAGTGGTGTACTTGGATACTAGCTAATGCCTTTAAAACACCTTGATAGCATTTTAGCATTCAGTATAAAAACATTGGAAGGGGAGTGTACAAAGTTTTTAGTGGTATTTGAATATATATGCTGAATGTTTAGCAATGTCACATATAACATGATTGACTTGAATCCTAAAATCAGTTATGTTTGCTAATTGAACGAGATTACCTGCTGAACTTTACATACCAGTGATACCACTAAGCAGAGGAAAAGAATTTAACCAGCCAACATTCATTATGCACAATGTTTTATTATGGTTAGAATCTGAAGAATAATCTGGGACAACACATTTTTCTGAGCTCTGTACTATTTACAAGGCAAGATTTTGGTAATATGTTTGTAATTTCTTTAAATGTAAAAAACTGCTCTGTACTATTTACAAGGCAAGATTTTGGTAATATGTTTGTAATTTCTTTAAATGTAAAAAACTGAGATATTGGTAAATATTTCTTGTATTAAATTATATGTAATATCTGATGTAATAAATTTGAATGAAAAAAGTTAACCTGCTACGATTCAGTGTGTGTGTGTGGGTGTCAAATGAAAGTGAGTGGCACCTCAGGCAACATACTGTCCTACAGATTTACTGCTATCTGGAGTTGTTCGACAGCAGATAAACAGCAGTCTCTGTATCAATCTCATATGTGACCCAAAACATGGGTGACCAAAATATGTAGGGCTCTGTGCTCCATCGGTTTTGTCTGGATGCTCCAATGTTGAGGGAGGGAGAAGGTGTTTCTAAAGACGTTTTAGAGAAAGTTTCATGAACCATTGGTTCAAGGCCAGAGCAAAATGGTTGAGTTCCAAATATAATTGTCGAGGGACTGGGATTGCCCGTGGCAATACCATACCAAGGTTGGTTATCGGGGGATGGGGCCATGTGTTTTATTGTGGTTGTCACCCTTTTCTTAGTTGAGCTTGGGAATGGGGTCGTTTATGGTAGGATGGACCTGGCGCAGGGGGTTAGGTCGGAAGGAGGGACGGCCGTTATCACAACAAGGGACCGTTCGGAGAAGAACGACCGGTCGTGGCCGAAGGCCAAGAACCACAGGACAATAGCGGTCGTTTCATCGTTACCGACTGGTCGTCTGCGCTGAGCGACGAAGCTAGACAGGTGTCGCGACAGCAGGGCGTTCGTGATGACTGACCGTGGGAAGATGGTTTGGGCAGGTACCTTGGGTGTTGATAGGTCAGAAGTAAGCAGATTGGTTTAGATGGGTCACGTGGTTGAGTAGTATATAGTGACAGGTGTGTACTCGTGGCCTTTTCCCATCGATCAAGTATATAGGGACTACCGTCTCTGAGTCTATAGCAGCTGCAGGCAGTTAGTGTGTCAAAGAGAGGCCCGTTCCCCGTGAACGTGACGTGCTACTACTGAGACTTGCAGTCTGGAACCGGTGAAGTGTAAGGCCAGGGTCTCTGCCTCACAGACGGCAAGAAAGGGATATACTGACAGGTTCGGTAGTCGGTACCTGTGCACCACCATCCGTTGCCTGGGGCAACCGTCGTGGAAGCGACCTGCAGGATACCTCATCTGTGATTCCCTGGATTTCTTGGGCGTCTAGAGCCGTGCCGGACAACCGTCGCCTAGCAGGCCTAAGTGTAAACTCGATCGCGCAATCTCCCTACATCTCGGTACCTATGAAATTTAGGGAAATTGTACTAAGTCTGTACGAACGAAAGGGGACTATTTGTTTACTCGGATTTAATAAATGACGACGACGAAGAGTAGCTGGCGAGAGAATTAGTTTAAACTTGACTTAAATGATAGAAACAATCGATCGAGTCACAGAAGCAATTAAGAGAGAATGTGTAGAAGGGGATCAACCCACTAAATAGCAATACCACCACCACGTGTAGGGCGGGGGAACGATTTCAGGCAGTAGCCCACTGGAGTAAGATCGACACACACGCTCTCGTCACCTCGCTGTTTAAGCCACGTCTCGGTGATGATGAAAATATCAAGGTGGCGGTCTGTCACAAATTCTACTATTTCAACTCGCGTCAGTGACTGTTGTGCGGACGATACCGACTGAGCGTTGAAAAGCCCAACATGGAGGCGAGTGTTCAGTTGTCGTGTGCGGGAAACTTGGGTGACTACTGATTTCAGGCGATCATGTTGGTTTGGTCGCCGAGATGTAAAGTTATTTGACCCAGTTGGTCGGTCGTGTTTCCGGCTGGTGTTACTGGTGGTTATGTCAACTGGTTCACTTTGATCACGGCGATGCTGGTGTCGCCGACGACCGGCACGGAACGGGCGGCGTTTTTTCTTTCGAGAAATGTCACAGTGGCTATGAATGTTCAAAGTACGAAGCACGGTGCAAAGCGCTAATGAGCGATCAGAAGTCTTAAACCTCAGTGATATAAGTTCGTGCCTACCGTAGGTAATTTTCTTGTATGGGAACACGCTGGGGTGGCTGCGTCGTCCTGTCTGGTGCGTTGAGAGTGTCGAAGCAAAGGCCGGCAGAGAGGTTCGGTAGCCATGTTGGAGCACATGGTGTAGTAGGCAGAAGAAAGTCCAGCAAATAAAACTTTGAAAACGTCCTTCTTCCACGAGCGAGCAATCCACAAACATTCCAGAGTAGATGTTTTCAAATAAGGAAGCAGAAGATGTAGAGCACATGAGAGAAAGATCAGTCAATCACAGTGAAAATACATATAATTTGTAGAGCTGCCCCATCAAGCACATGATGCGACAAGGGCAGGTAACTCAGGTAATCTACAGATCATCACTTGCCAAGTACCTGTCTTTTACTACTGCCGTATCGTTCCCTCACACGTCTTTTGAATTTGTACAAGTCTCCTCTTCGGCTCCTCATTGCTCGATGCACCTGCTCTGCATCTACAGACCTCCTCCTAGTGCAAGGAACAAACTTACAGCCTCTACATTTTTCTCGGAATTCCATGATCTCTTGGATTATAGCAATACACTAATTGGACCCGCCATACTCCTCGGAGATGTGAATGTGCACTTCGACAACAGTGCTCACCCTGACACTGTCAAAATGTCTGAAATGCTGCACACCTTTCGTCTCGTACAGTCCGTGTCGCAGCCAACACACAAAAGAGATCACATCCTGGACTGGGTCATACATCGACCTGATGACCACTTAGTCCAGTCAGTTGATGTTTCCCACGATCTCTCATCTGACCACTACTGTGTACTGATCGAACTTGATCACAAATGCCCATCATCGGCGCCAGTTTTTAGATCCACTCGCTCATTACGAAATGTTGATAGACTGGCATTCAAAGCACAGCTGCAGATGGAGCTCCTCCAACCACCCTCTGCCGAGCAACTTGACTGTGTTTTACGTCGAGTAGTTGATGACCACGCCCCAGTGTCTCGACGTCTGATGCGCCAGTCTAAATGTGCGCCTTGGTATTCACAGATCCGCGTTGAACTCCGTGACCTGAAGCGCACGCGCCGGCGAGCTGAACGTCTTTGCCGGAAGACTGGACTCGCCATCCACAAAGAAATTTACAATGCTGCAAAGCGAAGCGTGGCAAAATGCATTTATGAGGCTAAAACATCATACCTTCAGGGCCAAATAATTAATTGCACCTCCTCCAAAAAGCTTTTTGCCATTTGCAATAAAATGACTGGATCAAAGACAGCAACACCACTGCCTACTGCCTACTGCCTACCCTGCTTCACTGCTGCCGCAAGTTTTTAGTGATTATTTCACCAGCAAGATATCGGACATTCGATCATCATTAGACTCGGCGTCGGCGCTTGACAGCATCTCCTGTGATGTCCTCCCAGGATGTTCCATGACCAAGTTCCTACCAGTCTCTGAGACCGATGTAAAAGCGGTTATCCTAAAAGCTAAAGCAACAACCTGCGAGTTAGATCCGATGCCCACGAGCCTTCTGCTCGAGTGCCTAGATACTCTACTTCCTGCCATCACACATATTGTAAATGTCAGCCTGTCGTCAGGTGTTTTCCCATCTCTGTTCAAGAATGCGGTGGTGAGGCCACTTCTAAAGAAATCCACGCTTGATGTCAATGTGCTAAACAACTACCGCCCAGTCTCCAACTTGTCTTTTCTCTCTAAGATCATAGAGAAAATAGTTTTGACACAGCTCTGGGCCTATTTACAAGACCACCATCTTCTTCCACAAGCTCAGTCGGCATATAGACCTTTCCACAGCACTGAGACCACTCTTATTAAAGTAACAACAGACATATTATCTGCTCTTGACAGTGGTGATGTTTCTCCATTAACCCTACTGGACCTGTCTGCTGCATTTGACACTATAGACCACTCTCTGCTTCTTCACAGACTCCACACCCTCTACGGGATTTCTGGACCTGCCCTCTCATGGTTCAACTCCTATCTCACTGATAGGACCCAGACTGTGGTAGTCGATGGTCAGACATCTCGCCCTGCTTCACTTTTCTGTGGCGTTCCCCAAGGCCCAGTCCTGTTCATCCTGTATGCTAAACCACTTTCATCTTGCATCCGGTCTCACCAGGTGTCTCATCAGTCCTATGCAGATGACACGCAGCTTTACTGTTCTATTCCACTGGCTGAGTCTCACTCTGCTATTAGCTCTCTAGAAGCTTGTATTAGTGATGTCAAGGGCTGGATGGTGAAAAACAAGCTTAAACTAAATGATGATAAAACGGAAGCCCTCTTGTGCCATAGAAGAAGACATCAACCTTCACTAGTCAGTCTGCCCAATCACATCAAGGTGGGCGACAGCAACATCACCTTCACGTCATCCGTTAGGAATCTGGGATTTATTGTCACCGCAGACATGACCCTTGATAAACATGTTACAGCTGTCTGTCAGTCTGCCTACTATGAGCTCCGTAAGATCAGTGCCATCCGTCACTTTCTCTCTACACGTGCCACCAACACTCTTGTCTGTGCGTTTGTTCTTTCACGACTTGACTACTGCAACTCCTTGCTGGCAGGCTGCCCCTCATCCCTCATTCAGAAACTCCAGAGAGTACAGAACTCCGCTGCACGTCTGGTACTTAGAGCAAGGAAACGGGACCATGTCACACCTCTCCTTCGTTTTCTACACTGGCTACCCGTCCGTTCTCGCATCCAGTACAAACTGTCTGTGCTGTGTTTTAATTTCTTTGCTGGCTCCTGTCCTGACTATTTCTCTGAACTTCTCATCCCTTACTCTCCGGCCAGACAACTCCGCTCTTCCTCTGACAACCGTACTCTGACTGTTCCTGTCACCAGAACAACAACATATGGTCACAGGACTTTTGGCTACTGTGCTGCAAAACAATGGAACTCTCTTCCTCTCCATATCCGCCACATTCCTACAATTGAATCCTTCAAATCTGCACTGAAAACGCACCTCTTCCTTGAGCACTACTCCTAGTCCACAATGCTAGTCCTTACCCCCCCCCTTCCCTCTTGCTACTTTACCCATCACTATTTTTCTCTGTTCCTGTTACTTGATGCCTTTTGTTATCTGTTTTTGTCAGTACTGTCGTTTTCGTTCGTCCCCTGTGTTCTGTATCTACTTAGTCCACGTCTCTTCCCCGTTTTAAGCGCTAAGAGCATACTCTCTACGAGTGTGAATATGCGCTATAAAAATCTTCACTATTATTATTATTATTATTATTAACCCACTAAATAACAGCGACACTCGACAAACAGTGGATCTGCTACTGAGCTCCGACCGGCCACACTTGAAGAACTTTAATTGATACTCAGATACTGATGTACTGGGAATCTTCTTCTTGAATCCTCTTACCTCCTAGTGGAGCATAGGGCCTCTACAGTCGTCTTCCACTTTCCGCGGTCTTTGGCGGTCTGCTTTGCTGCCTCCCAGCTCAGGTCTGCTAGTTTGAGTTCTTGCATTAGGTTGCGTCTCCATGTCTGTCTTGGTCGCCCTTTTTCCTCTTCCCTTGGGGATTCCAGTCCATCGCTTGTCTGGTTATGTTAGAAAGGTCTTTTCGTAAAGTATGTCCGACCCATCGCCACTTTCTTTTCTTGATCTGCACTTCCATGGATAGCTGGTTCGTTCTAGACCACAGTGTTTCGTTTGTCACTCTGTCAGACCACCTAAGGTGGAGGATCTGTCTGAGGCATTTGTTGACGAACGTTAGGATTTTTTGGAAGTAGCCTGGGTCACTCTCCATGTCTCTGAGCCGTACATCAGCACGGATTTCACGTTGGAATTAAAAAGTCGGATCTTGGTGTTGTTAGAGATAACTGTTGACTTCCAGACTGGGCGGAGGATTGCAAACGTTTGTTGGGCTTTTTTAATTCTAGCCTGGATGTCCTCGTCCGTGCCTCCGGTCTTGCTGACTACACTACCTAGGTAGACAAACTTGTCTACTTTTTCACAGCATACTCTTCAATGGTGATGTCCTCTTTTTGTTTGGTATTTACTCGTAGGAGTTTCGTTTTCTCTCGGCTGATTGTTAACCCTACTCTTTGTGATGTCTCTCTCAGTGCTTCCATCTTTTCTTGCATGTATTGCAGACGGGAAGACAACAGGGCCAGATCGTCTGCGAAGTCCAGGTCTTCCAGTTTTGTCATCGGTGTCCACTGAATACATTGCCCTGCACTAGCATAGACTGTTCTAGTAACCCAGTCACGCACAAGCAGGAAAAGTAAGGGGGACAACAAGCAGCCTTGTCTCACACCACACTGGGAATAAAGTCCTAATAAAAAGACAGGCACGCACATGAATACTGAGTATACCGTCGATTCAAATGGCGTCCGTCTGAAATCAGTCAATTAGTCTGGTGATATTTACGATTTGGCTATGGGCCATATCGTTCTCTCCACAGACCTTCATAATGTAGGTCTGTGGCTCCCTCGGTCTCTCGGGACGGTCCGGTTATCGCTTGTCCCTTCGCTTTACAGGCTTGATGGGGCCAGCTTTCCTCATTTTTGTTTTTCTGCTTGGATTTGTTGCGTCTGTTGTACCCATCTGCACTTTTTGATGACGTCATTGGCATTGTACTGGACTGTTTATTTGCATGTGACCTTTTTTTCCCTTTCCTGATATCAACTCTCTCATGAGTCTCATCGTCTTTAGTCTTCTGGGACTACCACCATCACAGTTTTGTGCAAGTCTTCCCTGCGACAGAGTTTACATCAGTACCAAACAGTCATGTGCTTCAACATTTTACTGCAATTTCTGCTTTGTAATCATCTGGACATTCTCCTGACGATTTGATATACGTTTCTATTCTGTTCTGCTCTAGTCCAATGACTTCCCGATCTACAGATCTGTCTCGTCGACATCTTGGTCTATGAATGCCATCCGGCAGAAGAACGACAAGACATTCCCATTAACTTCACCGAGAGAGCCAGTACAGGAACTTTAATTTGTCTTGTGTTTTTGTGTTCGTAACGAGGGGAGAACCCGGCATTGGCTGAGATACCGAGCTATATATAAAAGCTTACATTATTATTATTATTGTTGTTGTTGCTGTTGTTGTTGTTGTTGTTGTTGTTGTTGTTGTTGGGTTCAGATCTCGTCTCGGGATCGCTGTTCTTTCTCTGCATGTGGTATCTGTTTACCGGACTGCATGGCTGGTTTGCCTTAGATGGTGGATCAGCATAAATAAGCACTAATTTCTCCTCTCCTACCTGCCTGCCTCTCTCTCTTTCTCATCATAGAATGATGAAGATGCTAATGATTGCGATTATTTTTTGTGGGTTTTTTTTTTTGTTGCTCGCTTACCGTTTGAAGTCAATAATTTTTAGTTTGAAAAGTCGAGTTAGAGTTTCTCTCCCCCCCCTCCTTCTCTTTCTCTGTCTCTGTCACACTCTGTTATTAAAATAGTATTCATCGGTATGAACAGACATCGATCTAATGAAATTTTAAGTATCACATTTCTACAGTCCTTTTCGACCACATAAGCTATTCTTCTGGCCTGTTAGGTTAATAATCCCTCGGGGCGTTGTACCCGTACGAGCGCGCTGGTACCAGAAAGTGTCAGGAAGGGTCATTGCCCTCACACTGCATGACGTAATAGGCCAGCGGCTGGTGGAAGCTCTTGTATGCGCTCTCATGCACGATCAGTGGGCACTGATCTGTACTCGCGTGTTTTCAGTTCTCAGTGAAATTCTGCCAACTTCTGTAAAAGATGGAAAAGAATAAATTGGAAAGAATGAAACCAGCTTTCTTCTGCTCACAGGGCTGAAATAAAAGAAATCCAGAAAAAAATGTCAAAAACCGATCGATGTCTTTCCCAGGATGCAGAAAAAATTAGATATTGTTCCCTTTATTTCCCTCGTCTGTAAAATATCAGAAGAAGTCAATTATACAAGAACTGGATGAATAATAGACATAATATCTTAAATGGTTTGATTTTTGTCAAAAATCTGTGTGGATACGTATTTCTTTAGATTACGAAACGAATGGCCGGTAGGAAGACATGTACGGTCTTTGAAAAAGAAGATGCGGGATGTCAGAAAGCAATAAAAAGGCTGAAAGATGGTCTTCATTTTTCATCACACGAGCAATAAAAGAATTTCCAACGAAGTGACTTGCTTAATGAAACATCACAACAGCTATACAAATTAAACATATACTATACACATTTGGGTATTTACTCTAAGACCGTTTTTGTATAAGTGGACAAAATATGAACGTTTAATCAAGTTTGGCAAAGATTTTGCTTGACAGTTATGTATAAAAACTTTTCCAAATATTCGTCCATAGATGTGAATATATCGTATACCCCCAAAACTCAGGAAGTGCGTGTAGTAACAAAGGTTATTTTAGCTAGTTAATTTAAAGACCTAATGTGTGGACTGCTGCGTTAAAAGAAAATGAGAGCATTTTCAGCCATAATGGGCAGAACAGAAAATTATTCAAAATATAGCGTCAACAATCAAACTTCATTGCCTTGTTGTAGTGGTCTATTTATTACTCTTATGCCTCTTTGCCTTACCTTCCTTGCTATTCAGGCTAATTACAGGCGGTACTGTGAACCTAATCTCTTAACTTTTTTCTTCCGGTGTCTTTCGTAGCACCACCTACCATTGTACACATATGAACCTTCTAACACAATATATATGTGATACAAGCTAGATCATGAAGGAAATTATTTTGCAGCTACTTCCTTAATTTCAATCATTGCCAAATAATAAAACCACAAAATTAAACGCAAACAAACAAAACAAAACTACACACTTTTAAAAGTGGGAAATGTCTCAAATAATAAAGGGAGATTTCTGCCATGTGTCCTGATTTCCTTTTGTTGTATTTGAAGTGTGTTCGTGGAGACTGCCAAGTATTAATTAAATTAGCGTCCGTGTGCTGTATCCTCATCTGTCTTTGAGCGACTGTGTCTGCAGTTGGTCGGTCTGATCCACGCCCACTGGTGTAGCCCTCCGGAGTCACGCGATTTACTTGCGCGAGAAGCGCGTGACCCCTCCTTATATTAAAGACTTACCCGACTGCAAAATCATTTTCCAGTGAGTGGGTTTAAATCATCGCGAGATACAAACTCCTAAAATCTGAGCGAAAAACTGTTCCGTTCGCGAGATAACACATGACAATTCTTACCTGGGTTTTGAAAAAAACAATAGTTAAGACATGCAAAAACAAAATATGATCCCTGGTTGCAGCCCTCAATGGAGTCGGTAGTGAGAAGACTGTCAATTTACGACATAGGTCTTCTTAAAATTCAAATTCACAGCACTTTGGAATAACGAACTAATGACAGTAAACGCTTTTATGTTTGCCACAAGCTTCCCTTTTGCTCTGGAAGTATGTCGATATAGTGACATCCCCATGCACAAAAAGGGTCAACAACACAGTGGTCAGATTGTACATGGACATGCCTACGCCTTCAAGGCTACAACCAAAAGCAGCAGCATGAACTATATGTTAACTGGGCGTATCTGTGTTCAAACGTGACATTACGAGTTTCACCTCTTTGTGCATGTGGATATTTGTAGACGTGTACCTTGAGAACGTAAAGGGAGTATTTATTCAGATTTGAGGAAATAGTACGTTGCGCTGAGCTTTAGCCAGCCAATAGAAAACAAATTGTACCCAACTAGACCTTTAAGACTCTGTAGTACTGTTTAGCGGCTTGGCAGTAAATTTTCCAGCTCGTGTATTTTTTTTGTCCCTTTCCATGCATCTGCATGATCATATAAAAGGCTTCGGGCTCGAGGTCTGATATACAAGCCCACGTTATCAGGTAAGAGGAAAAAATAGAAAAAACGTTTAGCATCTGGCTTATGGCTTCTGGAATTCTACTTTTGCCGAGTGGAGATTTTATAGCGTTCTTTTTCATCCAGAATAATGCTAGTATTGTGTTCATTCAATAATCATTACTATTCTCTTTAGCACAAACACTTTCAATGAGTTACCTCTTAAAAGGGCTCCTCAGCAAGAAAGTTTGGTGGTTCAACAAATTCCTTGGTAACCTGGTACGTGGTTAATTTTTCGCAACAACTCCATCCTTTTTCAGATCAGCACCAAGCCTTGTTTAAAGTCTATAACCTGGGCTCAACAAGAACTTCACGAATACTAAATCGATGTCCAGCAAATTTAACCCCGAATCGCAGGAGCATTTAAACTCCATTTACGCGGTATGGATGAACAGACGTGATCAAGCCAAGTGTGGCGAGGTATAGTTCATTACTAGAAAGTGAAAAAATCATGATTGTTGGGTACAATTGTCGCTGGAATATATCTAAATCGTGTGTTTGCCGTTCAGAGATAGAATGAGTTGACTGTATCTTGCACACAGGCACCCAGGACTGTTTTGTGAATATGCGCTTTAAAAATCTTCACTATTATTATTATTATTATTATTATTATTATTATTATTATTATTATTATTATTATTATTATTATTATATCTAATCTCGAAGGGAAACTTTCGGCAGAAAACGAAGATTGTGGCTTCTTGCGCGCCATACATGTACATTAAGCTCTCTTAGATGATCATTTTCCAACCACTAAAACACAGAAAACAGATTTTACTTCAAATGTTTATGTCATCCTTGAAATGAATATATACCTGAAACATTATTATATCCAAGCGTTATATACATATTATACAAACTTGATTAATCGTCCCAAATTTGTAGATCGACATTTCTACATCAGAGCAAGTCGGAGGTCTACATTGCCGTGGATTTCATAATATTCTCAGGCTTTGACATGTCTGAAAGTGTCAGAAATCTGCTGTGTCCAAAAAGATGTGTTCCCCACAAACCATCACCAGACCTAAACACAACAGAATAATTGTTATTGTCATTTGACAGACTTCTGCCGGTAGAGAAAATGACAGAAAATGTGATGGATGGTCCTCCGAGGCAGTAACCGAAGGCAGTGATGACAGAATCAAAGTGAAACACCTTTTAGCCTACATGGCTGAAACATCTGTCTTCCACGGAGTAGGAAAAATCTACGGGGCAAATAGCTGGTTGAGTAAGGTACAGATTTTCTGATATGTTTGGTACCCAAGGTTCCGTCCGTAGATATTTGTGAAAGTGCGTCGAAAGCTTTCTTTTTACCATTTCAGTCTTTCTGACAATATTGCCACAACGCAATAATATTTCTGAAACTCATGTACATTGGAATTATAAGAGAAAAAAGACATGAATCAGCAAGACGACGGAGTAAATGTAGGAGATGAATATATCCATACTTTAAAACTATAGTATCTGAACATAAAGGTGTTTGTTTTCTATTTATTATTTTTATTTTGTTGACAGACACTCTGGATAATGCTGTTTATTACTGCTACCGTAATGCTGTTAATACAACTGAAGGGACTTTTTCAGGTGAGATAGACGTGAACGGTATAGAAACTTGAGAAACGATTTGCTGGTTTGTTGAAGCCGTTTGCCATTTTGAAAAAGTCACTTAGATTTTTGTAAAAGAGGTGAAATATACCCTTCAGTTTCAGCTGTATTGATCAAATCGTCTAAAATATTTGTTTCCTGTTAAAAAATCTTCAAAAATGTTTTTATACCAGGCTTAGACCTTTCTGCAGATTACAATTTATTTATGGGTGTGGGTGTGAATATTGATATGGTACCACACAGCAAACAGTTTTACTCGCCTTGTTTTTCTTTCTCTTAAACTATTATCAAGACAGTCGCTATCGTTATATTATTTTGACATTGACTAATTTCATTAGATGCTTCTATTCTAATCCCTAACACATCATAAGCAGAGATTGAAATGTTTCACATCACTTTCGTTCATCGAATGTATCAGCTTATCACAAATTGGGAATCACAGCAAAGCTGAAATAATATTTTAGTCCAGGTATTACCCATGATTTTCTTTTTTAAACTTAACAATTTCGCTTCAGGAATTCTTCAGTCGACCTGTCGCAACGGAGGTGAAATTAGGATTTAGTCCCCTCGCCCTTCCCGCCGTCACCATCTGTAATGAGAACGCTGTACGTGTGACACACTCTACCTCCTTCTCCTGCAACACCTTGAAGGCCCTGGGTCTCCTACACATCGATCCGGTGAGAAGACATTTAAATGTTAGAATCTAGCATAGTAACACGTGGAAATTGCAATTTCAAGGTTTATACTCGCATGAAACAGCTGTCTGAATTAACCGATCGGAATTAATTATTGCGAAATGTAAAGCATCAACATCACGGAAACAGCAACGAGCAAAGCACTCGGAAAATTATTATTAATGATGATAACGACGGGGGCGGGGATAGGAATGTGAGTGAGTGAGTGAGTGAGTGAGTGAGTGAGTGAGTGAGTGAGTGAGTGAGTGAGTGAGTGAGTGAGTGAGTGAGTGAGTGAGTGAGTGAGTGAGTGAGTGAGTGAAATGTGGTGGGACTGTGGTGGTAAGAATGGAACTGATAAAAAAGAAAATTTAGTGCAGTTAACCGTGGAAGAAATGGAAGCACTGAGATGTTTTTTGTGTTTTCAGAACAAGATGTGTGTAGGAGAAGAAGAAAGCACCGACTACCTCGAGAATACGTTGCTATGCAACGAAGAGTACTGCAGAGTTCAGCTGGACAACAGTGTGGCCGAATTCCTGCAGCGCCGAGAACTAATACTCAATGCCTTGAAAAAGGAAAAAAGGTACAGGTATTGTAGACAGTCAGGTCATAGGGGTCCCGTGCATTCTGTCGATGCCAGCGGAATGTATCTTACATAGTTCTGTCAATCACAGTCATTTCAGCTTTCTTCACAACATTTTCACAACTTCGTTAGTTTGTTTTTTTTATTAGTGGCCAATGCTTTAAATATTGCATTGTTCATCTTTTTTTATAATAATTTCCTGTTATGAATAATAAGTAGAGATTTTTCTTGACTGAAAGAGCGAGAAAGAATATATAAATGCTACAAACCTTTTCAAGGTAAATTTTCTTGTAAATATGTGGAAATATAGCTTAGTACACTATTTTCACCATTGCTTCTATTTTCATTGTATGCCCTTTATTATTGCAGTCTTGTAGTTTAGCAAACTTTCCCCATCATTTAAAGACATAGAAAGCACACTGATCTACTTATATCTTTCTATAGTCGTAAAAAGGAATTTTATTGTCTTTACCACAGTATCTCTCTTCCTTCCTTCCTTCCTTCCTTCTCAATCTCTTTTTCTTTTCTCTATCTTTCCTCCTTCTCTCTATCTGCGTGTGCGTGCGTGCGTGCGTGCGCGTGCTTAAGTGATTGTGAAGTTTTTTACTGTTTTTTCCCGCAGGGAAACACGTATCGCTGCCGGTCATCAGATTAAAGATATGCTCATCAGCTGCTCCATACTGGGACACAAGTGTACTTACTTGTAAGATCAACTGCCATACATACCATTTACAAGTGTTTATCCCGCCCCCCCCCCCCATCACACGAACTAGTTTTAATATTTCATACTGTATTTCTTGGAATAGTGCTGACAATAACATTTTTAAGCCTTCACCGCCTATCGCTAGTTTTCAAAGGGAAATTGTGCATACGCATTGTATAAATTTATTTCTGATAAAACAAATTTTTAGATAAATAATTATCTATGCTTAGTACTAAATATAATATACGAGCTCAACAACTCTCTTAAGTGAAAGACCCGTCTCAATAAACAATAGCTAAATTTATTATGGACGTCGGTAATCAAGATGAGACAGTAATCTTTATCACTCTTACCACACACTGTGTATACCAGTAATCAGCAATTTGAAGTAATTAGTTGCAGTGTGCATACAACATACTGTACATACTTGATGGCGACAATGAACCTGTTTGTATATATAGTGTCTCAACAATGCATAGTTCATTGCTTAATCGTGTTTATCATGCAGAGAAAAGTGTTTGCTGTGTATACGGTACTCAGCTTAGTTTTCGAAAATCATGCACGAAGCGCCATTTTTGTTGTTGCCGATGAGTTGAGCAGCTCACTGCTTTATCACGACTTCGCCTGTTATCATGCTGTCTATTGACTTCGGCATGTAGAGATGACCTATACTTGAAGCAAACGTAGACACATTAGACCACCATGTTTATCGCATAGTTTTGAGAGAATGGAGTTCAAAGATGGTATCTGATAATTTTATGATATCATACGCCATGCTAAAGCTTCTTTATAGAGCACTGAAACCCACTCTGTAGCACTGACTGTGAGGCAGACCATAATCGTATATGACAAAAATAATGCGAAAAATCCGGGCAGTCACTGGCAATCACCAGAAGCACCAAATGAAATTTTTATTTCAATTTTCAGGAATTTCACACATACTCTGTCGTCTGGCTATGGAAATTGCTTTACTATATCATCTCCAGGATTAAAGGCTAACAGAAGCGGACCAGTGCATAGTAGGACGACTTTTTCTTGGAATACGTCTTATTTTTCTTTTTGAATGGAATATTTTTTCTAAAAAGAAGCTTTAAAATATCATGTCGATACCTCTTCAGTCACTTCTCTTCCGCTCTTTTATCTGTCTTTGTCATTTCATCCATCTTTTCTGATCCTCATTGTTTTTTCCTTTCTTAAACCAAACGGAATCAAAATTTCACAAATCAGTATTGCCTGTTAAAGTGATATTGCCCAAAGGGCATGCTTAAAGAGAACACAGGTTGGCTATGTCATAGCTTGTGTTTAAGGGCCTTTTAAAAGGACTATTGGGATGTAAAATTGCTTTCTCATGACTGGGTAACGCTTTGTGCAAGATACTATTTCCACCAATCTGGTTGAATACTCAACACTTCCTACGTGCCTACGAACATCACAATGCACAGAAGGAGGCCAACAGCCTGGGCCTCAGGACTGAACAGGGAGACGTCTACATTGTGAAGGCTTCCCGCAATGGAAAGCTCGGATTGTACATTACCTGGGCGCACTTGCGTACAAACCTGACGTCACAACTTTGAGACAGAACAGCATGACTGCGACGAGAACTGAACCCGGGACTCCCTGTACTTCACTGTACTGAGTTTGTTTAAAAAATGTGTCCACGGTGTAGCTGTTTATTAAGAGAACCCTTCAAGGGAAACTAATTTTACTTAGTTTTGCGTAAATCTGCAAACACTTCTTTTTCCAAGCGCAATTTCTTTTGAATTGACTGTACTCCATTGTTTAGTCATACAGATATATGTGCATACATTTTTTAAAATCAGTCTTCGCTTCTATAAAGGCCTGCATTTGATTCTCAACCTGGAGACGGAAGAATTTTTGGAGTCGCATAAGACCGCCTACGGCCTTCGCGTGGTGTTGCATGAGCGGCGCACCCGCCCCTTTCCTACCAGCGAGGGTTTCACGGTGGCATCTGGCGAAGAGACCAGCATTGGACTTCGGCTGGTCAGTGCCATGAACAGCGATGAAGAGAAAGAGAGTGGACAACGAGTCTTGGACGAGTCTGGGCATGTCGGAGAGAGAGAGAGAGAGCAAGGAAAAAGAGAAGGGCGAGCGAATGAAGGACAGACAGGAGGAGGATGAGAAAAAAAAGAAGAAAAAAAAGAGAGAAGCGAAGAAGATTAAGAGAGAGAGAAAGAACCGTGTGAAAGAAGTAAAGGAGAAAAGGCGAGAGAGGGGTTACATAGAAGGCGATAGAGACAGACTGAGAAAGGGGGGGGGGGAGAGAGAGAGTAAGGAGATATAGACCAGAAATAAGGGGAGAGAAGCAAAGAAGAAGGATTGGAAGCGGAGGGTTGTGAGAGTGATAGAGACTGTAATACTTTCAAGGAGAGACTATACATGAATCAGAGTGTGTGAATGAGACTCAGTATCCATGGGGAGTGGAATAATTTGCTCAGTTATGTCGATGCGCTGCTTTTCTACGGTCCGGTACGAAGTTTACATGTGACAAGCATGTGTAATGGTTTACAAGAATGGTTCTCTCGCTGGTACAGTTGATCAAAACACTGTTATCTCTTAACATGCAGACGCAGGTACGCAGACTGGGGGGAGTGTACGGCGACTGTAAAGAAGATAGCAACTTGGAGCTCATGACTGGTTACAAGTACACCATCAGGGTAAGTTTTCTTCTGATTGTCTCTAAGTATTGTTCTTGTCTGGCGAATCTTTCGCCCATAAGGTGACTGACGCTGTGACAATCATCTGCAATGTAATTAGAAAGTTCTCCGGCCTATCATTGTTGACATCAGTGTGTGCTTTGTGCTGATTAAATTGTTCCAGCACTGCAGAGAGGAGTGCCTACAAACTCTGATACACGACAGATGCCGATGTCTGAAATTTATGGAGGATTATGACACACATCTCTTGGAAAATTCGACCAGAGATGACCACAGGCAATGCAAAAAAGCAGGTAAAAAATACTGAAAAACTAGGCGTTCAAATTTTTTAATCTGACGGTTAAGTGTTCTGTGTTATAAGTAAAGTGTGATTTTCATCAGTGATTCTATTGGTCAATAGAACTATGCTTGATATTAACGTTTACAACCAGAAAGTTTCTTTTTTCATGTTTACTGCTGGTGGAAAGTGCAACATCTTCACTCTTTAAGGACATAGAGAGATATGTCATTCTCTTAGGAAGTAGGAGGGATTATCACATGTTCTGGCTTTCTAAGTTCTGCTCGAAAGGCCTGCCTCAGGCGAAAAATTTAGTCCCACAAACAGCGACAGTTAATAAAACAAGACAATAGCTGCTTAAGGGCCAAGGATAATTGACTCAAAACGAATATTTGTTTCAGTGCTAATAAGGAATTTGTTTCAATGCCAATCATTGCAAATAGGGAATTTGTTTCAATTCTGATTATTGCAAATCATAAATTAGTTTAAATGCTCATCATTGGAAATAAAGAATTTGTCAATCATTGCAGATCGGGAATGTGTGTGGGCGGCCGAGGAGAAATACCACGATGAAGGCGACAATGCATGCACGTGTGGCACCCCATGCATGTAAGACGGAAATTTCCCTGTTTGAAAAAAAAACCACCTTCTGATGGTTGTTTTATTAGATAGAAAAGCGTTTTTGCCTAGAGATAGTTTCGCACTGTGGGGGAATTCGGTCCTGGACTGGGTGGGAAACCATAGTACCCGTAGAAAACCCCTAGATGATTAGCCCTGTAAACAGATGTCAAAAGAGAAGTGCGTGAGCCCCGACACGAGCTTTAACCTACGACCTTATGATTGAGACTGCAGTGGCTACTAGCAAGTGTTTTAACCACTTCGGTACTGAACCGCTCCTTGAACTCCAACACCCGCAGAAAACTGGTAACTTCCGGAAATGTAGGTGTGACCATCAACCATTCAGGGTGCGTATGTAGTCAATAAATTTGAATGTTGCAGAAAGTGGACAAAATTTTCCATCATCAAGTTTTCTTACAACAGCCATTGAAAATGTTCTGTGGACATCTTTCCATGAGGTTCATAGACATAAGTACCTAGAGGGTCTTGATAACTAGATACTGAGTCTGTGTCACACATATCAGGAGCTTGCTAACAGTTTTCTTGATCCTGCTTGATACTCTTTTTTTGAAACATCAAAGCTGCAATTAGCTGTAATCAATTCATGATTTAACTGTTTAACAGTCTTTTGATGAGAGTTTGTTGTGGAAGAACAGCAGTCCTAAAAGAAGAATCTGGAAGCAGAAAGATGACACTCCAGATCGTTAACTTGTTCTCAACGCAGAATAAAATTTATGTGTAGTTGAAAACGTTTCTACGTTTGAATAAATGTTGTTTCTTCGTCTTTCAGGGAACAGATATATGATACAACTATCACAAGTCGGAGGTGGCCACTTGTGGGTCACCTGGTGAGGATGAACACTACGGGTGGACATTGTAAAACTTAAGACATGGAGTAGGAAGTTGTCCAAATTAGCCAATTTCCACAGTGTTTTTTGTTGTTTTCCACGTGTTTATTAAAGGCCTAGATGGGTGTAATTTTTTTTAAACGATTGGGTTGAACGCGATACAGAATACTATTTTTTCAGTAATAATTAATCTACAAACCTCATCACGAACTGACAGAGAGAAAACTTGTGACGTCCCTAATGTCCAGTAGGCCTAATCGGATTTATTTTTGTAGTGTTTACTTGTAACTTTTACACAATTTTAAGGAAATTAGCACCCATCGTTTGCCAAAACTGAACCAGGTGGCCGATTTGGTCGCGTGCAGGAGACTTTGGAAAAGGAGGCGTGCGGAATGAACAACCAAAGTGCCAAGTGCCATGGCGATTCCTTCTCGGAAGCCTACGAGGAGCGTAGGTAAGAGAACGAATGCAGCTAACATTTTAACCACAAATTTAACACATCCAAAAGAATGTTGTTCTTGTGACCAAATATTTGAATTTCGTCTGAGAGACTACTGTTAAGTTCTCAAGACCTAACCTTTGAACCACGTCTAAGAGGCCGCTGTTTCAGTTCTCGTGACCAAACAAGTCTCAGCCCTGGCGCGAGACCCCAGCTCCGTCAGCTTTTAGTTTGCGGATGCTATATAAGTGGTTGATCCCCCCATCATTATCAAATTCTAGATGTAAATACACACGTATAATTTTCTGTTAAATGTAATGTGTGCATTTTAAAAAAAATTAGAGGTTAGTGGCAATACTTGTTTCTGAAACTTAAAACTGTTCTAAAGAAGCAAATTCACAATCGTTTTTATAAAATAACTCTTATGCCATTGAGGTGCGTTGCACAAGCGCACACAAACATTTGTGCTGAGGGGTACAGAAGTCTGTCTTGAAAACATTTTAACGTATTTAAACCATTTTAGATTTTTAAAAAGTTCTAAAACTGCGTTGTGCGCTGTGTCTCTATAAAACTGACTATCTAAATAAGACTTAAGGCCTCAAAATGTTAAAATTAGAAATGTGTTGTGCAGCTGGCCCTACGTATAAGTAGGCAGATAAGGTATTGCACGTGCGCACAATGCAAGCAGACATTGCCGTAGTCTCGTGCTCAGTTCTTGATTTCTAAAGACTTCGGAACAGAACTTATTCATGGAGTCCTTAATTTCGACGGACAGTTCAACCAGTTCATGTGTTCCAATCATTCCAACTTGCCATTTTCTTCATTGACTTTACCGTACGGCATGACCATATGAGATTCATATCTACCTTAGCCCTGTAACCACGTGAAAAATGTCTCCCTTAATTACAAGCCCCCACTTCGGTGGTAGGGCTGCAACTCAGGGGGTTACCCCCTTAATACGTACGCAAAAGATTCTCTTCTCGGCAGAGGTGTGAGTCAAGAAGTCACAAAATGGAACTCGGCGGGATTTTACTCTTCCCAAAGCCTAGCCCGAGAGGAAAATGGCCGCCCATCCTATATCTGAGTGAATGATATCGAGACTACTTTCAGGCCCACGATTATCCCATCTTTGCCTTCTTCTTTCTGGACAAGATGCAGCTCTTTTGAATCATGGCGGAAACTAGTGTTTGGTTCTTCTAGACAGCTTGAGATGGATCGTCATTATGGAAGAAGCGGATCTAATTCCTTCTCAGAATTTTCAACATCAACATTTTGTAAAATGCCCACCGCTTTGTATGCCAACAAAGCGGGCCCTGGTCATTCAAATAGAAGCTTTGCGTTTCCTAGCTATGAAGCCACACGTAGCTCGTCAGTGACTTCATCTGTTAGGTCTTCTGAACGCAGTGACATCCCCGTCTTTCGATGAGGGTCTTCAGCTATAGCCCTTCTCTCTTATTTACATGCTTAAAGAGCAAATGTAGCCATTATCTCTCCTATTTTCATTTTATCTGGTAAGTTTCGAAGAAAGAGAATTTACTACAAAAATTATATTTTTTCTAGGTACTCTCTGCTGTGTCTTTCCCCTGGGCACTGTTTCCATGTTTCCTTTTCCAGATAGACTTCCGATAACTAGAAAAACCTATGCCACATAAATGAGTCATTCTTTGGGTAAGGGGAACCTGGCAGATTTTCTTTCAAAATAACTGATACTTGAACCGGACCTTATTTGTCCAAGAACTTTATGGAGTTTGTTGTATAATGTTGGTACCTGCTATTACTACTGTAATGTCTTTTACAACAAGTTTCATCTTTTTCTGAAGAATTGACAACTGTTGATAGGGATTCTGTAAAAAAAGTAAATCCTATTGATGAGTGTCTGTAAACAATGGTTTTCAAGAAATTGAAGATACTGGCTCCTTGACCATTGCCTTTACTTTTCCCATCTTTCGCAACTGCGATACTGTTCTTTATATATTTTCTTTTTGTTTAGACAGAAAACATTTATCTTTCATCTATGCTAGTGTCTTTGACTTGCAGGTTGTCTTTTGTGAGACTGGTGATCTACTTTGAAAGACTTAATTATGAGTCTGTGGTACAGAAACCTGCTTACGACGTGAGTATACTAAAAGCATTACCTTATATCAATGGCCAGGGGCCAGTTGCACAACACATTTATGATTTTAAACACTTTTAGGCCTTAACTCTATTTAGACAATTATTTTAAAGTACACACCACAATTTTAGAATTTTTAAAACTAAAACTGCTTTATGTAAGATAAAGTTCTTTAAGACTGACTTTCCGTCCTCTCAGTAAAATTTTTTGTATGTTTTTCTGCAAAGAATCAAAATGGCTTAGAAGAGATTTTACCTCTTTGGAACAGTTTTAAGGTTTAGAAACGTGTTGTGCAACTGGCCCCTGATCTGTAGCCTGGAAGCCTTTCTTCGATTAAATAAAAAGTTGCAAGAATGCGGTGTTATGTAAACATTTGCACCAAAGAACCCATTTATGCCGTTTTCAAGAGCCTCACTGCGGACGTGCATTGCTGGGAAGAATGCGGTCTAAAAAAAAATACTGTATCCTATCTTCTTGAGTGATAATTAATTTTATTGTCACTTTCGTGTTCGATATTTAAAGGACGTGTGACTACATTCATGTCATACATCGTGGTACAGGTCTACAAAATATATGATAAACAATCTGCTGATAAAATATATTTACTGTTGATCTTTCAAAGTATGCCTAATCCCTACCATCTGCAGTCAGTAGAAATCATTGTAGAAATACTTACTATGCTATAGAATACTTACTATGCTCAATTGGTATCAACAACGGCGTCTCATGCTGTCTCGGCTATAACATATTTCATAGTTAGGCAAACGATACACAACCTGAAATTCCTTTATGTTCTTCAGGTCGAGCGTTTCTTGTCGGACATAGGAGGTACTCTGGGTCTTTGGATCGGAGCATCAGTCCTGGGCCTTGGCGAGTTCGTGGAGCTGGTCATGCTGCTGGTGTTGCGCTGCAGGAGGAGAAAGACCCTTTAGACCTCTGGACGGATAGGACTCGATCCAGTCCTTTAGGGCGATTTTTATTGTATTTTCTCACATTTTTTCTATGGCACTGTAGGCTTGGGAAGAAAAGCTAGCTTCTGTAATTCATCAGGAACATTTCTGCCTACAGCATACTTACTGTACTTCAGATTGTTCAGGCACCGATTTATCACGGATTTTCTAGATTCATTCTTATGTACAAATATTCAACAAAATCTTGGGGTTTTTTTTTTTTTTTTTGCTTGTTTGCACCTTCCTGGGACAATTAAAAAAGGTCATCATTACACTTTTTTTTCGAGTGACCATAATTTTCGTCAAATTGTGGCCTACTTTTTAATCAGTGTGATTTAAGGGAACATAATTGAAAGAGAGGAGATATTTAAAGTTTGAACTATGATCATATTCATTATTTATTAACGTTGCCCGTAAACGTGTTGGCGGTTTGTGTGCAAAAAAAATCCCAAAACAAAAAACGAGGCGAGCCCCACGTTTTTGTTTCAAAGACAACTCTGTTTGTGTGTTACTAGCTGTATGCATCATTATTTTACCCGCCCATCCAGGCTATGCAGCTGAAGTTAACATGCACTTTGCTGAGCTCAAACAGCATTTAAGTAATAAGATTCTTTCCTTAATTGTTTAGGGCAGGTGAAATCAAACGATTCCATGTCGTTGCGATGAGAATTTTAGTCATTGTGCAGCATGAAACCTACACAGCACTAAACACGCATTAAGAACTAAATCTTAAGAAAAATAATCACCGAAGTTGTTAAAAACTGCTAGTGGAAATAAGTCTTTCGTCTGACGAACAGTGGTTAAAAATGTATTGGTTAATGTAGAAGGCCTTAGTTCACACATAATTACAGCCAGCGCGAATCTAAAAATAAAGTATAATCTGAATGAAACTGTCTCGTATTTACTTCATTCGCAGCGACAATTTCGGAAGATGAACTATAAGCACCACTGGGGTCATAAAGAACATTGGGAGGGAAATTAGTGTTTTACTCTGAGCCAGCAACTAAGACTGTAAACAGTCAAAACAGATGCCACATGCAGAGAAAGAACAGCGTGCCCGAGACGAGAGCTGAACCCAGGACAGTCAACCCTCACTGTATTGGTGACAGGGTCTAACTCTAACCGCTACGTCGCCGGGCCGCTCACTTCCCAGGGAGACACGGCAAGTGGCAATTAGACATTGCGTGTGGGGTAGTGAAGCCTGCGTCTTCCAAGCAAGGTGCGGTAACCACATATATATATATATATCTCAGATTTTGTGGGAGTGGAGGCTGGGTCTTCCAAGCAAGGTCCGATAACCACATTTTTTTTTTTTTTTGTATCTCGGATTTTGTTCAATTTGAATGTTTGTATTTTTATGTAAATTCCGCTTATTAATTCTTTTTATAACTTTATTAGTAGGCACAGTAAAAGATCCTAAGATCGAGAGACCCGAAGAGTAACCAACCATAGGAGCAACTAATCCTAGGAGGAGATACAACGGTGAAGCTGTCGTCAAACGATGACGGATTCGATGCTGCTGACCCAAAAGTCGGCACGATAGATAAAAGAGAGTGCGGTCGGCTGTCCGCAGCAGGCAGCGCCGAGTTCAACATATGTCCCCTGGAGGTGGCGTCTTTTCTTAAATATTCGTGGGATATACACACACATATATATATACACGTAAATCTTTGTGGATTCAAGGAACATCAGACCCCAGTGACTGTAACTGTTTTGTGAGTACAGCTTTATGTATGAGCGCTGCTGGGCAGTGAAATTGTGAGTGCTATAATTCCTATTATTTTTTTTTTAGATCCGACTGACTAGTGACTGGGAAAAACTCTGTTAGTACAACATGCATAGTTAGAAAGGTTGTGTAGTTATAAGGAGTAATCCTTGGATGTAATGGAGTTGATATTCTTTTACTTTATTGTGTATTTTTATGCAGCGATTGCTCTAACATTTCTTTTTATGATTAAAACAAGAGGCAAATATAACTGGCTTTGTTCAGAACGTCCGGGCGACTGCGTGAGTGTTGGGTGCATGGATGAGCATATGTGCCATTGTTGCAAAAGTATTACAAAGTTGTAATGAAGGCGTCCGCTTTACTTCCTACACCATATTCTATAGAAATGAGACATTTTCCCCTCCGATTCTCAGATTTGATTCGAAATAGCAATATCCTGTATGACCACCCTCCTATCCAGCAGCTAAACTCTGGTCTTCTCTTCTTTAAAAAAAAAAACTATAGAAATATTTACATCCAAACACATGACCACCCACTTGCCTTGGCCTCCTCCCCACCATCGACGCGTGATAACCATGAGTGTTGTACAGATAAGATATAATAGGACTAATACTCTTCTCGAGTTCGTGCTTTCACAGCACCCTTACTTTTGTTCCAGTACGTTTGTAAATCAACTGTAGTAACTGGCTTCATCCTGTAAAGGACCTTTTAATTTCTATTTTTACTAATGGAGACTAACAATTCGCTTCAATCAAAGTGAGCGGCAAAAATATTTGGTACGCCACTGATGCCCATTAAACGACCGCATGGAATAAAATTTAGGTCACGTCAGGATAATTATATAATTATAAGTATAAACTTGTAAATATGCAGAAATATGACTACAGACTCTTTTACATTGTTTTAAATAACCTTGTTTCATGTATGTTGTTATTGTAGTACTTACAAAAGACTCACTGGCTATTTGGCAGATGCTCCTTGATCGATCTCTGCGCCTTTCTGTTCAGACTGTCAACGTAAAGCTTTCAAGTCCAGCCTCAAAACGCTCTTTAAGAAATAGCTTCCATTAACCAAGTAAACTCTTCCGCTCACTCCCCAAATCTCTATCTTCATCTATACACTTCGTTTTCTGAACTTGTGTTCCTTTGTTGTTTGGTTGACTGTCGGTTTGTAATTTTCTTCACAAGGCATTGGCCTCACCTCCAACTGGGAAATGCGTTCCACAAATTATATTATTTATAGTACTTAATAAAGAATTGTCATAAGGATTGTTTCTGAAACAATAAATGTCAGATATGTTCCATGCACTTGAGTGACTGAGGCTGTAGATCCATAAAAAAATCTGTATTTGCAAAAGACCAGCAAACAAACCATTGCCGTTTTTGCTATTTCAAACATTTTTCGAAACTGGTGATCAAGTCCCACCCAGTACAGCATGTCCTGTATGTTCTTCGCTAGCTGTTTGGCACGGTTTGGATCAGCAAGCACTATCCTGCTCTTCGCAGATGAACGCTTCCCATTCCATTCCATTGTATGGCCAACAGGCCTTCATTTATCATGCGCTTATGTTACTTAGAAAAGATTTGTCAGGTTTTATGGCTCATCTAGTGAGCATTTGTCATACTTTATGACTCATCTAGTTAAGATTTGTCATGCTTTAATGACTCATCCAGTAAACATTTGTCATGCTTTATGACTCATATAGTAAACATTCATCGTGCTGTTTAATTCAGCTAGTGAACATCTGTCGTGCTGTATGACTAATGTAGTGAATATGTTGCACTTTTGACTGGTATAGTGAACATTTGTTATGCTTTTATGTCTCATCCAGCTGCTTTATGACAGTGAACATTTGTTATACTTTTATGACTCTAGGGATCAGTTGTCATGCTTTATGACTCATCTAGCTATCATTTGTCATGTGTTATGACTCATCTGATGATTATTTGTCGTTTTAATGACTCATCTAGTGAACACTCAGTGAACATTTCTCATGCTTTTAAACATTTGGTATGCTGTATATCTAATATAGTGAACATCTGTTGCACTTTTATGACTCATATATTGAACATTTGTCACACTTTGAGTTATCTAGTGAAATTTGGCACGCTTTATGACTTATCTGGTGAATATTTTTCATGCTTTATGATGCTTCTAGTGAACAATTTGATCTGGCGATTTACAAAATCAAAGCAAGAAATATAAGACATCAAAAAAAAAAAAAATACTGACTATTTACATATCCATTTATTCAACCCGCTGTCAGCTTGTGACGTACAATAGGAGAAGTATAACTGTGTTTTGAACTACTAAAAAAATACCTAAATTGATACTGATAATAACATCACACATAACAATTAAAGAAATGGAAAGGAAAGAAAGAAAATATTTACTTAAATGAAAATAGTTTTGGTTGAGTATTTTACAATTTGCATTTCGTTGTCAGATATAAACATAAGTATCTGGACAGTCTTCTAAAACTGCTCAAATCTGCAAGACAAATGCCTCTCAAATTTTTTTCACACACAATTCATTTTTTTTTGCCCCCTTTTAACATCATTCCAATTTGCTTAAGAAACAACATGTCCTTGCAACATATGGCACTTAAAAAAAAATCTTACTAGATGCATGCATGCTTTGGCAGTCTCTCAGATGAGCTTTCATTCAGCTTACATACAGCTGTTGCAAGGGAACAAAATCTAGCCAGCAAAGCAAATCCATCATATGCCTTAAAGAGATCTGCCAAAACAGAATGTATAGATTGGTTATGGTGTGTGTGTGTGTGTGCATGTGCATTTATATATGTGCATGCATGCAAAACTTTAGACTACACAAAGAGTATGGGAGAAAAAATGTTCAGGATTTTAAAGTAAAAGTCACTTACTGATAGCCATAACATGGGCTACTACCCTAATTATTCAGCTACTTTAATACTTATTTTAAATTTTGACAGATTTTCTTTAAAAATGCTACTGCATTATCTACCCAACAGAAATCTATACAGATTTTTTGGTGTGTTTATGAAAAAGTGAAAATGCACTTGGTTTTCATTTTCACCCTAGCTTCACCAAGTAACAGAGTTCAGGCCAGCACACAGACGGTTTTCTAAAAAAGTAAATTAATCACACCTTATGTCCTATCTATTGCAAAAAAAGTACAAAATTCAATGCACTTAAAATGAAAAACACTGTTATATCAAGGCATAAAAGGATATACAAACAACATGCCTAGCACATTGATAAAAAAAGCTTATTTGTACTATAAAATTTTTTAATTGAAATAACATTTTCTAATACATTTTTTGGGTGTTTATTAAAAGACATGATCATCATCTGAGGCACTACCTTATTAATATCCAGCTGTTGTACCAACACTCAAGCTGAAACTAAAATCAGCTAAAAAGATTATGATACTATCAAACGTCCCCATCCACTGAGTGTTCTCTATACATAAATAATTTATGTGACCATTTTCATAAATATATTTTTTCACAATGCAAGTAGGAAAACAAACTTAAACCCCTGACAACAACTGGAAATACCCAAGAATTACTATTCAAATGAATTTCTCCTCCATATATGAAAGATTTTATGTTACCTTATTCAGCACGCACAGCTTTGATGTTCTATTCTGAAGTGACTGTAAATACTGTGAACAGGTGTAGTCTGAAACAGATTGTAACTCAAAGCTTATGTTCAAATGTAAAACAAAGTATAAAGATGTTACAAAAAACATGGCTGGCCTTTACCAGCTAAAATAAAAAAGCCTGCGACTGGTGACAAGTATTCGGTCAGACAAATGATGTATCATAACTGTTCAGGGCTTGAGACTTTCTGTGTAACAGCACAAAGAGCTCCAGTTCGTTGTTGTCAGACAGGGAGCTGGTACTAGTGTGAAGTGCAATGATAAGAGAAGCCATGGTAAGATCATGTCTTCTGGTCAGAACAAAAGGAAGAATGACCATCTCCAGACATGAATTTCAGAATGCAATTAAGTGATAATGTTTAAACAAGAAAGTGAGTTGTTGTTCACCAGCTCCTTCCCCATTTCCAGCTAAGTTGCCATGGACAGCAGGAAAGTTGACAAAAGCAGCAATATGTTGACAGTAATGGAGCTTGCAGTGGTGAAAGCACACTTAATGGGGATGTCACGGAGTTTGGGACACCGGTTCTGTTGAGCCAGTGTTGTTTCACTTGTGTCCTCATGGGCGCAAGTTCCATTTACAATCATATATGCACCACTGTTCACCACGCTGGAAGGTAAGACAATTCTTGTCATTGTGCACACAGATCAGGGATAGATGTGGTCACATGATATGACAAATCTTAAGAAGGTAATATAGTTTGGCAGACAAAAAAAAATCCACTTTATTTTTCTATCTGTATTCTTAGTGGCAGTACTTTATGTAAAGAATAATAAGAATGGCATTGCTAGACTGTTTTAAGAAATGTGTATCAAATAACAACCCAATAACAATTTTTAAGCTATTTCAAGGATACAAAAAAAAAATAAAAATAAATAAAGATTTTTATAGCGCATATTCACACTCATAGAGAGCATGCTCTTAGCGCTTAAATAATAAGGTTTTTAAAAGTAATCAGCTGCTAGTCTTACCTGCGTGTTATTTTGCAGTTGAAATTATAGAAGACTGCTTTCTTAAAGATCCGGTAGTTCTCAATAACTAGAAGATAGAGATTGGTTTTGGGCAGGGCTGTCACATAATAGAACCCGGACATGCATGGGCCTGTAACATTGCCTGTAATCATGCCACTTGGAACTGAAAGTAAAAGATCAGGATAGTATTTAACAATGGAATGCAGTAATGTGTGGACCATGGAGGTAAAGAGTGTTGCAAATGCAAACCCCCATGTCATCTGAAGGCTGGGTTAATCACAGTGTATAACTGCTTTTGAACGAATTGGTCAAACCTTGTACACATGGATGTATATATATATATACATGTACATCTATACATCGACCCACATGTGTATACGCACCAGACACACATGCAACATTAGATTACATCTTTAAATTTCGGACAACAGATTCTGCAAATGATTTTTGGAAAACTGATTAACACTTTCTTTACCCAGGGCAGAATCATTAGCTGCAAAGCTAACGTCATCCTGGATGCAGCCATATTCATTGTGGAACTTTGGAATGGGACCTCGATTCTTTTCATAGTCATCATCATCTTCAGGCTTTTGAGGCAGACCTTGTAATGTCACCTGTGTAGAAGATTATTCTGATCATAAGAATTTTGCAAAGACCCACCTTTCTCTGAGAAATTTTTAAGTAGTAATTTAAGTAATTTTATATTAATGATGGCATTCTCTTTTCATACTTTCCGCTCCTTGTGTGCATGTGTCTTTACGTATGTTTATGTGACAGAGATATTGTTAAGCCAACTGTCAAAGTGCATTAAGCTTGTTGCAACAAGTGAAAAACACTAAACAAAATATTTTGTCTTGCTAAGAATATTTGCTGTCTTAATAAACACTTGAATTCCTTTGGCAACATACCTTAGGTTTACTGGGTGTGATCCGACATGAACCTTGATACTCAATGGACTCCTTACGAATGAAGAAGTGGTGTTTGTTGACAAGATGCTTCATAACCTCCCCTTCCTTCCGTCCCATTGTCACCTTATCATAACGACTTTCATCCAGAGCACCAGCCGTTAGAAAATCAGGATCCATTAGAAGAAAAGCTTGACTATCAAAAAGGTAACACCTGTAAACACGGTAGATCAAAGATGAAATATGCCCTTTGCTTGATGATCATTTAGGGCAAAAATTACAGACGCTACTACACTTTGTGCTACATTTAACATGCTCAAGACTCTTTCAAACAAGTTTTTTCTGTCTATGCAGACCTAAATCTTAAAATGTACCATTTAATTAACCAATTCTTGCTCTAAAGCATTTTGAACTTTTACACACCTGGTTTGACAGTCATCAATCGTATTAGGACACTTGTAGGTCTGACCACAGGACTTGCGAAAGTCACTAGCTTGCATACTCTCCATGGAACGATTGTGAAAATCATCATAAAGAATGTCAAGACCAGTTACTCCCTCAACTCGTTCAGTAGCACACCGGTGATATTCCCTATTTGGTCCTGGAGCCATGCTTACATAGCAGACCTCTTTATCACAGATGAAATAAAAGAAGCAATGATTCAGAATTGTCTCACACCAGTGAAGACAAAAGTAATAACAGAACCATCCCTTTCATTACTAGGAACATAAATTACTGAACAGCAAAATGGTATGATGAAACACAGCCAACATAAAAGACACAATATTAAAAAAGGAAAGAGGGAGGAAAGAGAAACCTCTCCCAAAAATAAGAAATGGAGAGACAGCTGACAGGTGGATGAAAAATGGACAAGGTAAAGATTTTTTTTTAAAAACACATGAAAACAAGTATTTATTTTAATATAAAGACAATATTATGATCATAAAATTACAGAGATTATATCTACTATTGTATATTCATGACAAACAATATGTTGGCCACTTAATTTGTGCTGTTAAAAATTACCACACTAAAATCTATTTTATTTATAGTATTCCAATTGTCATGAAAGGTTTTAAATGAAACTAATAAAGAAGACTTTTTTAAAATGGCAGTATCACTTGATATTTTTGTTTTAGCATCAGTGACAGGTAATAGTTCCAGAGTCTGCAAAATAGTGCCTCCAAAAACTACATATATCTAGATTCCAATAAGAGCTTGTCAACATGCAGACTCACATACTTGGCACAGAGCAGTTGCCACAAAAAAAAAAAAAAAAGGGGGGGAAGAACAAATTTTCTGGCAATGCAAACTATAACTTTGCTTTTAACATACAAATAAGTGTTACTTTTCTTATGTATTGAAATGACAATCAGGAATTTCTTCATATGAAGTAAAATAAATAGAATCTATATTACAGCTAGCAAAATTAGTCAAGTCTGAAATAAAATGATGGATGTTTCTCTGTTGGTGAAATGCCATTTTTTTCCATGTTAGTACTGAGCTTAGTTAACTTTTCAGTAACAAAGACACATTTACTCATGTAACAGTCAGAGTCCTGGTCGCATCTACAGCCACCCATCCTTTGGCCAGGCAGATACTTGGCACATTCCTCATCTGTCTTGGGTGTCATGCCCTCAAAGACAGCCTGAGAAATGGTGATGATCTTGCCTACGCCTGCTGAGTCCATGTAGGGGGTGGAGATTGATGTTTTGTGCGGTGCTGAGCTTGTGCGTTTATACCAGGGGCGTCTGTAGAAAGACCTCTTTGTGATGTGTAACAGCAACCATGACAGCAACAGCAATTAAACATAATGCGTTTAGCAACTTTTGACAAATCATCAAACACTCGAAACAAAGTGTTAGGTATTTTAAAAACAGCTGCAGAAAAAGATAATTTACAATAGTTAATGGAACATTTATTAAAAATGCTGTGAAAGTTAAAAGAACAGTTAAGCTTAAAATTGTGATACATTTATGATATATATATATATATATGGCAAAGATAATTTCTTGCTGTGACATACTCAGTAGGATCATAGCCACGGGTAGAGCGGTGACCAGGATAAGTTCTGAAAACACCACTTCGAAGACCAACATTCGTCCACTTAACTTTGTCAAGAGATTCAAAGTTCCTGTTCCTCCAAACCTCTTCTATTGGCTGGGTAATAAGCACATCAGCCCTGGGTAAAACAAATTGGAGGAAAAGTACATGAAGAAATAAAGTGGCACAGAAAATGCACAGCTTAATAAAATATGGGATTCATACCATAAATTGATGTACTTCTCATCTGCTTGCTGCTTTTTGATATTGTATAATAAATTTGATAAAATGTAATTAAAAATGTGCCTCATCTTCTCATTAGAAACATAATCTTTTACTGAAGTGTATACAGAACTAACTGAGCTACTGCTGATGCTTCTGACACAATGTAATATAAGTAGAACATTTTAACAAGCTGAACTAATGCTGATACAGTGTGGCTGGAAATAAGGTGTAAGGTGACAAAAAAAACCCATAGTTTGCCTGAAATAGTACTATGCCAAATTGTTCCTCTTCAGTGATGTTCATGTTTCTCTGTGACACTAATTCTATGTAACCTTTCTGATCACTGTTCGCTACTGATTTACTTAATTTCACAAACAGTATGATTAGAACCATCAGCTTCTGGTACTCTTAAATGACAACCTACCTCACGCCCTTGTCATACAATTGCTTGCCTGAGTCACAGCCTAGATCTTCCTGGTATCCATTGATCCACAAATGGGCATCAAGAGTCTTGGCTGCTAGGCTGTCATTGTACATGTACTTGATGGGGTCGCAGTGACTCTGTGCTGCCAGAAAAATGGTTGAGTAGTTGTATGTGATCCGAAGTCCTGGGTATCTGTCTACTTCATTTTCTCGCACATCGATTGTCTGAAAGACTCCATGTAGTTTCTCTCGTAAGAGTTTGCTATTGTACTCTTCTAGGAGATTGTAATAGCTTGGCCCCAGCTTTTTTCTTGCCTCGGCATCTGGTTCTTGTGATCTGCGGAATTCCTAAAACACATGCACACACAGATTTTTCATGCATCTTCTTTGGTATACTGATTTCTATCTTCATTTCTTGATACTTTTGATTATTTTTAATTCCATTTTCTTTCTATATCTTTAATATTGTTATTTAAAACACATTTTATATCACAAATATGTATGTATAATAATATCTATAAATTCCTCTGAGCATAAGTGACCCCAGCTCCTTGCTTTACATACACTTGACTTTTATCTAGAAAAGAATCAAATAGATGAATTATCTATGGCATAATTTAGATGAATTTGCATGAAACTATTATTTGCATAAATAAGACATTTATGTATTAAAGAGAGACTTAATGCTTCAGTGCATCATTATCATCCATTATTTAAATGAATACATTATTATTAAGAGTATTACCATATCTTCGTTTGCCAGACTAAATGCAAAGGAATACTCTGAATCCTTTAAGGAACCAAAATAATATGTCTGCAACAAAAACAGATTAGGTGTTAAAGAAAGCCAAACCTAAAACATATGTGATGAATTAAAGAAGCAGCAGAAAGGACACATGTATCAGAAAATTACAACTCCTCTTTTCCACCTTCAAAAATGCCCGTCTGTTTTCACCAAAACAGGAGGGGCTGTGATATACACTGATTTACATTGTGCATTAAAAAGCTTTGTTGTGGCTTGTCACAAGGAAATATCAGGTTTCACAAACAATTTGCAGACAGCACCAGCCTGTACTGTACTGTACTCACTCTAGGCTTGCCATCAATTGCCTTGCCTATGTGCAGCTTGCCAGTGTCACCTGCCATCATGTGCCGTTCTAGCTGCTGGAATTCAACTGGTTTCCCTTTAAACATTTCCAGCTGATTGATATGGATGAAGATGGGATCTTCGAGCAACTGCCCATAAACAACAACTATGGTCAATAAGTTAAATCAATGGAAGATTTTGTTTAATTTCTGTCTAAAATAAAAAGACAACAGAGAGATCTAATGTGAACATAATACATAAAGCTGTATAAAAAAAAATTTGGAAAATAGACTATACTCCACTTCACAATGCAGAACTAACCCTGCAGAAAATCAAAATATTTTTCCAATGTTTAGCTGCAGAGGTTAACATCCACACAGCCTTTTCTCAGCTACTGCATCTAAGCCAGGTACCTCCAACAAATGATACAAGAAGGCCAGCTTAAAAGGTGGTTAGCTAGTACCAGTTGGTTAATGAATAAGGATAGTGATAAGTCTCTACAGTGTCTTCTACACACCTTTTTGCTGGGCTTAAGGCGAGGATGGAAGATGGTCTCCCCTTTGTTGTTGATAAGGAAGGAGTAAACAGAACCCCACTGGTGTTTTGATAAGAAATTTTCTATGACATTCAGAGACGCGTCAATGCCAACGACACCAATGTACCTAGGGAAGGAAAATAATAATAATAATAATCATAAGAAGAAGTAGTTTTTATAATGCATTTACTCACTTTAAAGTAGGTTCAACATGCTGTAAAGAAAAGTAAAACATACAAACATTCAAATATATACTCTTAAACAAAATACACATATTGAGATCAAAACATTAACTATACAGAGACACAACAACACAGCATCAAAAGGAGCAAGATAATGCAGTCAATGTGAGGTGGAGAAGGGTTAGTCTAAGCACTTGTTTGGTAGTTTTGCTTTGAATGAACTTCTAGAGGCAGTTTAAAGTAGAATACAATCCAATATAAGCCATCATTGTACCAAATCCTTTTTGTTAATCCTTCCTTTTTTGTTTTATGAATTTCAGTATATACTTTATATTTATCAAATTCTGAAGATGTCTTTTCTCAGTCAATCTTTGCATCTTTGCATCATTTCTCAAGTGAGGGTTCAACCCAGTCAGTATTTGCTGTAATGATGATAAAAATTTTGTAAATAAAAAAGAAATTGCTGAAACTTACTGAAGATATAAAATTTTCACTTACGTCAGTGTCTAAAAAAAACAAACCAAAACAAACAAACAAACAAACAAACAAACAAACAAACAAAATAATGCATATGAGGCAACGTTCAATTTGTAAGCAAATTAGGGGGAGGGGGAAGAATGTTTTAAAAAGCGACCAAACACAGCATACCTTACACAGACCTTAAAAAGACCACAGGTAGCAGCCACCACAGCCCTACTCTTACTTTTTAAAAAGTTCCTGGAGGTTTACGTTTTCCAGTTTAGTCTTCAATCAACAGTGAAATATTACATATACGATCAGTAAATCAACAGCAATATATCACACACACAATCAAAAGTCTTTCTTACTTTCCAGTAATTTTGCTGGTAACAGGCACAGCATATGTTAGCATCAGGCCTAAGCCCCAGGCATCAAGGTAGGGCGAGGTCCATAAGCCGTTGGTTGTGAATGCATTTGATGAGAGGAACTCGTAATAGTTGCTCATCTGAGATATGAGATTTTCTCCTGTCACCAGCTTCTTCATGCTTCCATTGTGATCACATGCCAGTTTTCCAGGGAAAATTTCAGCATCTTCTACTATCAGATAGCTAAAAACTCGTGCCTGCAAATGAGGAAGGCCAATGTTCTCACAAATACTAGTATTAACTGGTGTGTTTTCTGGTGATAAGCAAAAAACAAACCCTGTGGAAAACTAAATTTCAGCATATAGCTATGACAGTCAAGCAAATTTATCTGCAGGTGCATCCCTGTAAAAGTGTATATCCCAGCGATGAGCTTGTATCCCTCTTCATCCCTTATCATGTAATGACCTGCATTACAAATTTCAGATTCTTGTAATTGTGTTAGAAAAAATGCTCAGCATACTGTACCTGGACAAGCCAAACTCACATAAAGCAAATCTTATTTATAACAATAATTACAATTATTTATGATTTAAATAATTTCTTTCTGAGCCACAATAAACATTCCTGTGCAGAACTTGAATCAAAAACTCACATGCTAATCACTACTGTAATCTTTGTACATAGTGAAATGCACTTTTTTTTAGAAAGAAAGAATTAATGAATTGTTCACATTACTTACAGGTGGGTTAAGATATTTGTTCCTTTCCATGGCCAGATTGTACACCTCTGTCCAGTTGTATTTACAGATAGGACCAGGTACATAGCCACTCCTTGTATAATAACCTATTAACAACATTCTTAGATTACAACAAAAGAACTGACTGGAGGGACATATGACTGCTGTTAACAGTCCATAGGACTAAGGAAACCTAAAGGAATGTCATCATATGATCTTATAATGGTAATCATTTATTGCTAAAAAATAATAATAATGGGATTATGAAAAACATGCCACTTTGTACTGCATACCCAAAGAAAATTAAGACAGTCGGAGTTAAAAAGCTGTGATATCAACTGCATACAATTTCAATGCTTCAAATCTTGCTTATATGACACACTTTCCTACCTTTTCAACTGAGGCCCATGTGATACTAAAGTAGGTAATAAACCATGTGATATTAATGTAGCAAATAAATTCTCTGGCATGTTTTACCTATAATGTATAACATATTAATAATATATGTAACTTACCTGGTCCACAGCGCACCTGTTCCCCATCTGTGTCCAGCCCATCAGTGGCAAAGACAATGACAGACTGACAACCAGTCCGAGGAACACTGCGCAGGAGCTCAAATGTTATGTCAAATCCTTTTCTGGAAACAAGTTAAAACTTCCGTTTCTTTTAGTGCCTTTAACATGTATGTAAGCAAGCACTCTCTCTCTTAGTGTGCAAGACTATATATGAATATGCAGTCACACTGGAAAGACACAACCCTCTCCAAAAAAAGAGAAACTTACTGCAGCTCTGTTGTACCACCTGCCTGAAGTTTGTCAATCTTAGCAATGAGATCCTTCCTATGTGCATTGGTAGCAGGCACCATACGCTTCTTCTGACAACTCTGCACGTCTGTATCGTACATATACCATCTGCGACATTGGAGTGATTGAGAAAGTGAGCAGCAGATATTTAAAGACATCAACAGCGAGCCCACACAAAGGTTAAAGCAAAAGAAGTAAATTCAAACCATTTGATGAAAAGATAAGAACCGTCAACTTAAAATTGTGTGCCCATTTTGCTGCGTTTGTTATGAAAGAGACAGGTTTACAATATATATCTTCGATACAAATCTACCAACACACTCTTCCCAAGAAATATTTCTGTAGTTATGATATAACTGTGCATGAGACCATAACAACAGAAAAGGACACCATTGGTAATGCATTTAAGCTATCCAAAATGATGACTGGTTTCAAAGCCTGCTTTAATTTTGGTGTTCAATTTGGGGTTATTATTTAAAAAATCAAAATCCACTTACTTGCCCACTTCATTCCAATGACTTGCCCTAGAGCATATGACATTGACATAGTCTTGTTTTGTAAGAGTCCGTATAACATTTTTGGCTACTGCTTTTGCAATCTGAAATTTTTCGCCTTTCATTGATAGACTGCAAAGAAAAAAAAAATTCTGAATGACATCTTTCTGAATATTTCAGAACTTTCTAAGCAGAAAAATGAGTTAACTTTTCAGCATTTACATTGTACAGTAAAACATTGTTCTCATTCATAAATATTGAATGATACAACTTGTCTTTTGTAAGAGGGATTGCTTTTTCAATTATAAATTTTTCAATTATAAATTATATGTGCTTTCTCAAAAAAATCGGGTGAGGTTTCTCATCCACAAGATGAAAATTTTCACAGTTCAGTGTTTCCTCAATCACTGATTACATAAATCCAATTTCTTTTTATTTTCAACATTCAACAAAATGACTACTTGTACAAAACACTTAATCATTCAAAAATCACAAAGATAAATTGCATGTAAATACAGATCTCGAAAATGAAATATTCTAGTTTAAAACAAGCAAAATGAGTCACAGAAAGCTAACTTAAAATACTTTATAATGAGTAGGGGTTGGGGGGGAGCAAAGAGGCATGTGATCACTACAGAAATGTAACCAAACTCCAACAGCTAACGGTGAAACTAAAAGAAAAACCAAAGTGCTACAATACCTGTGATACAACACAACATCCAGACCACCTGCAGTCTATTACAACAGATCACCTGCAGTCTAATACAATGATGACGTCCTTAGGACCACTAGTGGCTGCAATATACCATGGTCGCACACGTGGATCATAGTCATTGTAAAATCCAGCAAAGTTTGTTGACCATTCACGGCCCGGAAACAAACGAGTCACACCGGTGGTTGAACCAAAATACTGCCATCTAACAGGAAGAAAATCAGACTGGTGCTCATGTGTACTGTTTGCCAATCCTTTTGATGTTGAGGGGTCACAGCATGCTTAATGTGCAGGTTTTTCTGTCTTATTTCAACAGCTGTTGATGTGTTTGTTTTGTTGATGAGTTTTGGTCTGTTATTAACCTTGCTTTTGTAAAGTGCATCGAGCCTACTGTTAAGTAGGGAAATGCATCATACAATAGTTTTATTATTATTATTTCAAAAACACCTAAATGAAAAATATTTGGACTCAAGACTTGTCATAAAACAATGTCATCATTTCACCTGGCCTTTGATTTCTCAGATAAACACACACATATACATGTTGACATTCCTATGCTAACATTGTGAAGTGTGTGTGTGTGTGTGTGAATGACTGTTATTCCAGGCTTAAACCAAGGAAAATGTATAAGCATATGACAGCATAAAGTAAAAATAAAATATGTATAATATATAAGGAGGAAGAACATGGTGAAAGGAGAGGCAGACAGAAATGCTTGATGCAGCAGATGCACACATTTAGCCCCACTTACTGCTTGCAATGTTTTTTTAAGGAAAACAACCCTGCTAATGTTTTATATTTCACAAGTATAAAAAAATCTAAAAATCAGTAAAAATTAAGCAAAGGTAATGTGCTGTTCACCTTAATGATGGGTCTTGATCATTATTTTCGAGGAAAACCTTCTCTAGACCTTCGGTGAAGTAAACAACTTTGATGACAGACTCATCTTCTCTGGGAACTTCATCAGCTATTTTCACAGTGGAAGAAGTTAAACTTACTTTTTGTTGAAAATATCTGCACAAGTAAGGAGTGTTTAAAATAATTTCTGGTAAACAATTTGTTTTATATTAAGCCATGAAGTAACACAAAAATTCTTTACTAGAGACTAAAGTTGCCAAGCATCAGTGACATCTTGGTAAACCACAATGTGTGCCTGTTTAATTTCCACATCTGTGACAAATATCAAGACAAAAACAATCTGTTAGCTTCAGTTACTTGAATACCTTCACAGTTAGTTGTTAGATAAACTCCATATTTTAATGACAAAATTCACCTGGCCTTTATAAATGAGGAGAAACAATGCTTTTGACTTACGGACTAAATTGTAAATCACTAGGAAGTCGTGTGGGAATATCAGAATCTCTATAAATGTCAAGAGTGAGATCTTTCAGGTGATGAGCATCCACTGTTGTATTTTGTTCAAGAAAAGAATCATGCAACTCTTGAACTTTTTCTGCCAGTTTCTGTTAGAAAGTTAAAATATTAAAAGTATGAAGAGGAAAATCAATTTTAAATTCATACATGCAGTTACACAAATGTGCACGTGTGCACTTATTTATTGGTGGACCTGAGGAAATGTGATGAAGAAAAAGTCATTTAGAGTAAAGATAAAGTAAAAAAAAAAAAAGAAACACATTTAAAATGTGAACATCAAAATATGATTTTAGCATAAAAATGCTTTAAGAAATGGATGCTAAAAAACAATAATGCCAGTGATGAAATAGTAACAACTTTATTATGAGAAGGCTCATCCTGCATTGACCTAGCTTATTATAGACGCCATTACATACAGCTTAAAATAGGAAAAACTATAACCTGAATTCTAACCCAACCCTTACCCCTAATCTAAACCCTAACCCAAAGTCCCACTGTTTACCTTCATCAACAGACTGCAAGTGAACAAAAACAAAACCAAATGCTGAAATGACATCTTTCTGAATACTTTAGAATGTTTGTAAAGAAATGTCATGGCACCCTGAGTATAAAACTCTTGGTCCACAGCACACGCATATAACTCGAGTGATGTAAATTCTGTTTATTTCTTTCAGCTATAAAATAAGCTATGAAAGACATATTAAGATAAACAATAGACTGTGCTGCATAAGGTTTTTGCAGCTTTCATAATAAACAAAATAGTTGCTATGGTAATCACCTCTGCTGCTCTCTTTTTCTTGCGAAAATAGTCAGCAAGGTCTTCTTTCACTTGCTCAACAAGCTCTGTGCCATTTTTTTTCTCATCACTGTAAATGGCTTGATCTAAAAGGCTCTGTGTTATGTGACGGTTGATGCCATCACTGGCAAGCTGCGGAACAAACAATGCAAATAGTTAAGGATTTACAATATATATATATATATTGGTACGTTTATTTATCAATCCTGTACTACTCGTGTATGCCAATCTGCAGTTCTTGATGCAAAGAAAAACTTGATCCTCTTACCTGCATAATATAATTCTGGATGAGCATGGCCCAGTTCTGCACATCACCTGCCAATGTCCCTATATCATGTTTCTCCTCACCCCGATAGGATGAGGAAAAGTGTGCTAAAAGCAGCAGCGGTATAAGGACTAGCAGCATTCTTTGGTGCAGCATCTGCAAGTCACGGCCAGTTTGGGTGATGCATAAATAATTCAGCGTGGTTAATGTTACATGATCCTATAACAGCTCACGTGATTTACATTGACTTCTACTTCTAACTGTGCACAGATCCTTTTCGTATTTCTGTCTTTAAGTTCTTGCATGCCAACTTCTCAAATGAAAAAAAAAACCCTTATCGCGCAATTGTCAGTACTAAGATTGCTTGAAAGCTCCAAAATTATCAGAATCACTTATTAAAAAAAAACATTAATAAGAAACATAATCCATGACTGAAAAATAATTTAAAATCACGGAAAGAAGTAAATATTGATGTAAATATTGATAACTTTCTTACCTCATGTTACATGTTAATGCTAACAAATTTATTGCGATCGAAGCAGACAGCCGGAAATGGTAACACTACGACTGCTCCTATTGGATGTGCTAGGGAGAAATTCTTATTTCAACTTATCTCGAAAAAGAAACTGATACGCAAAACTCTTGTAATAGAAAAAAGTTTCGTATGGTGAGAATTAAAATAAAACATTTAAAACATAGTATTTTAGTAGTAATTTAGTTTTATCCTATTATGCAATAATATTTTGTTGAAGTTACGGAATAGGCGAGAGGCGAAGGGATCTAGTCGAAGTTTGATAGGTCCAGAGACTTTAAAGAGAGTGTCTCTGATTGGTCCATCTTGACGGACGTAGCACGTGTAGTGGCGAGGCAACGAGCTATCATGGCTACAGACACTGTTCCTGGCCAGTTTGATGATGCAGATGAAGAATTGTTAGTATGATTTCTGCCTTTTTACTGTTGCGATCAGAAATGTTAACAAAATACTGACGATTTTGCTGTGTATTTGAAAATTTTATGTAACAGGTCACACAGCAATTCTAGCAGCTGTGAGTCGAAAACTCCAGACGACGTACGCCAAAGCAGCGACCAAGATTTCGATGATGAAATTGAAGACGATGAGGACGACTGGCGTTTTGATATGTATGACCAGGATGGAAACCTCACAAAACGTCTACAGGTGCAGAATACCTTAAAATATTGATTTTTCACGAAGCAAATGCCGTTTTAAATGTTTTTTATTTTTGGTTCTTTTCGTCCATGGTAACACGTGGGCACTTGAGGCTTATGGAACAATTACATTAAACTTATAAACAGTAAAACTTAACACATTACATAATCACATTACCTTTATTCTTTCATCTTCCGATCTAAACTTATACTCCGACACCAAATAGGTTACATGTTTAGACTCCCTGGCCACATTTTTTTTTATTAGGAGTTCTTGTGATAATGATGATGATGTCCATTTGTAATGCGCAAGTATCCATTCAGAAGAATGCTCATTGCGCAGCAAAAACTAAAAAATAAATAAATAGAATAAAAAAGTAAATAAATAGATAAAACCCCAAGAAAGTAAAAAGTAAAGACAGATGATTTATGCACATTCCTGTGATAGGAAATCAAGCTTGAGGCTAGTTAGTTAACTAGGGTGCAAATAAAAAGTTCAGAGCTTTTAAATTGTGTGTATGATAATCGTAGGTGTAAGTAATACCTATATACTGGTTGAAGGATGTAGATCAAGTCATCCTTACTAAGCTTTGTCTCAGAACACTTGAAATTAAAGCTCTTTCATACTAAAAATCCTGTATCGTTTTTTTTTTCTTCAGTCTGGGGGAGGTTCTAACCAACAGAGCCAGAGTTCAAAAGTCTCAGGTTTTCAGCCCAGAGAAAAACTGCTTAGCCAATACAGCAATAAAGTTGACTTTGGTGAGTTTTTGAAGTTGACTTACATTTAAAAGAGAGAGTGATGGATTGTTGGTAACGTAAATAGTTTAATGAAAGTTTTTTTTTTTTAATTCAATCAGTAGTAAGGGGAAACACCTGTTGTTATCATTTAAAAGTAATTAAGGTACCAGCACTACAGATGTAGCTTGTGGACTACCTGTGAGGTTAACGTGATGGTTAGTAAACTGTTCATTTCTTCTTGTAACTGTTGACAGGTAAGCTACCAGACTGTGCTACATCAGCATTGCACTCGCTCAGCAAGAAGACAGAGGCTGACAGGTGAGCTAAACAAAAACTTTTTGCCTTAGGTTCAGATCGTCGTAGAACTTTCTGTACATCTCTAGACATTGAAACCCCACCAAATAGGTTAGTGCAGCCCATTATTGTCGGATAATGTATACTGCATGGCATGCTGTGTTTCTCCACATGATGGCTGCCCTTTACAGCATCTGGGCGATGCTGCATTGCATTCACACACCAATGCTTTAAAAAGAAATGTTAGAACCTTGTCAGAAATTCTGACAGCTTCTAGACCACAGCTAGAGATACAAAATTTTCTGCTGTGTACCATCAAAAGAAAAAAAAACCCAATTGCATGAAGAGTAAGGCCCCTGCTCCAAACATTTATTATCTTTATCACAGAAGTAACTGTCATTTAAGTCAGCATTAACTTCATGTATTACTCTAGCAAATATCTGATTCTCTTGAAAAACTTTAAAAAAAAAAGAATGGCTGTACTTAAAATGTAACTAAAATTTTTGGAATTGCACATTATGGGCTAGATGTCTGAAGACCACTGTGGGAGCCTCATGAGTAATTGTTGCTGTTGCATCTGCTGTGGCACACTTCAGGCAGGGTTCTTGCCACATGTCCCAGGTAATTAAGCATCCCTTAATTATTTTACGTTTTCCCAGAATCTCAAGGTGGATTAAAATGTAGGCAGTCCAGATGCTGAGACCCTGCCTGAAGCAAACCAACTAAGGGGGGGGGGGAAGGGAAGAAGGAAGTAATGAATGTGCAAAAAGAAAGTACTGTGTATGAAACATGTGGATCAGGGATGTTGAGTGTATTAATTGTACATGAGTGGCATGAGTTTCTTTATCTGTATTCTGTTCAAATTTAGAAACAAGTATTGGTGTTCTGTGTTCTTTTTCGTAATTGCTTAATGCCCCAAAACTTCCCCACCTTTTTTTCATACTTAGGGCGCCTCTAGGCAGTTGGTTTTCTAAAATCTGATAAAAGCATGAGGAAAAGTTAAAACAAGGGTTTTCCCATTTAGAATCACACTGTTGTTGCCAATGACAATGACCAACTTTATTTATCCCAGTGTGCAATTTGTAATATTTTTAGCTGTCTCTGTTAAGAAATCTATAAAGATAAGGATAAGATTTGGGGTTTTTTCTTTTTTGCTAGACATCGAATGAAAGACAAGGCAGACAGAGCTACCACAGATTCTGTGCTTGATCCACGCACCAAAATGTTAATTTTTCGTCTTCTAAGCAAAGGCATTTTGCATGAGATCACAGGGTCCATCAGCACAGGCAAGGAAGCCAATGTTTTTAGAGGAGAGAAGCACACTCCTAATGGCACAGAATATTTTGCTTTAAAGGTCAGTCTTCTACTACATGGTTACTTTCCACTGAAGCAAATCAAGAATTAGTGTGATAGAGATTTGTGTATATTGTGTATATGTACACATGTATTAATCTCTTTAGGCAAATACACAAAGCACTTTTGTGCAGTATGGGTGACATGCTGGATGTTTTTTTAACATCATGAATTTGTATTTGTTTTAATCAGTTCATTACATGGTAAAATAGTTTGCCTTGTTTTGCAGGTCTACAAAACTTCTATTCTTACTTTTAAGAAGAGAGAAAAGTATGTTGATGGAGATTATAGGTTGGTGCTCACATTTCTGTTTTTTCACTTTCATCTGTGACTGTAAAGATGATTTTACATTACTTTGTTCAATGACTTAGTCCTATTTCCATGTTGTAGAGATTTATAAAGCTGGTTGGCCATAGAAACATGATGTAGACATCTAGAGTTAGTAATATTACTACTGTATACTCGATTTGTACTCCAAATTTCTTTCAGTACTATCTTTTGACATAATGGCCTTTATTAGGCAAATTTAGTTTATAATTTTCATCAACTTATAAATAAGCCCAGAAATTGAGCCTGTTGGTTTTAAAATATAATAGATTTCATAATGTGTTGATCAGATTACGGCAAGGGTACTGTGGACCAAATCCAAGAAAGATGATAAGGACTTGGGCAGAGAAAGAAATACGGAACTTGACAAGGTAATGATCTTTGAAGCAAAGAGAAATTCTTGCATTAGACAAGCTTGTGCAGGCCATTTCATGTTAAATAGAAATATTTAATGTTATGTAGTCAATACAAAACCAGACATGCAAGTCATTTTTAGTGAAGTATTCTGTTATCAAAGACTTCCAGGCAGGTTTAATCACTTTGCTGCACATGCACACTGGTAGTGTCCTTTAAATGATGAACCATGAGATCCAACTCCTAAACACCTTACAAAAGGTTGAGGATTTCATTGTCTGATACTGGGGCATAATAACTGTGAAAGTAGGAGTTGATGGTAGCTTTTATCTATAAATAGTTATTTGGAGTATATGTTACACCACTAGCATTTTCCACTTCTGTCGTGATTATAAAGTTGAGCATTTGCTGCATTAGATTTCTAGATTTTACACTGCTGCTTAAATGTTTTACTAACGGAGAGTTTACATTTTTTTAAAATCTATTTTCTTGTTTCTGGTGTTGCCACCCTGGCATGTATTAAATTTACTCAAATTAATGATGTATTGAAGGTGAAAGCCGTACAGTTATGATTATAGATCAGAATGTGCAAAGTCGATCTTTCCTACCCGAATCTTTGCCACATGACATTTTTGCATATATAAAAGAAATTGGGTGTGACTAATGGGCTTTTTAAAACAAATATTTCTCAACACATTGTTCCCCTCAGATTCATTGATTTCATAATAGTTTGTCTTTTTTTCCCTCCCAGTTTGCCATTTGCTCTTGTTAATGGAGGCTGTTCAAATTGAAGCTAAAGATTTAGCAAGAATCAATGTCTATTCCTTGTATGCCATCAAAGAATGATTATTCAGAACTGTATATAGCTGGGCCATGGCAAAACAGTTTACCACATTGCCTGTTTGTTAACCTGTTCTCACTTTTTATCCATTGTATTCATACTTAAGTGTCCTAATGATGAAATGTGAGATCCAACGCCTACTGGCCTTGCAAAAGGGTGAGGATGTCATCATCTGAAGTGGACGTGCATCATTGCTGGGGAGCTGTGAAATTCATGGCTCTCACTGTATAAAAGTTGTATGGTTTACGCAGTTAACAAGATGCATATTCACTTATTCTGTCTACTTTTAGGATACACCAGTCTGGTATTCCATGCCCTGCACCAGTTCTTCTGAAGGATCACATTCTGTTAATGAGTTTCATTGGTTCAAAGGATGGCATGTAAGTTTGAAAAAGCTGCTATCTTGGTAGGATTTCAAGTAAATCCTGGTCAACAGCATCCTAAGTTATTGCATATGCATTCATATGTTTATGTATATTGCAAAGGAGCATGCTAGGGTATAAGCACAGCTATACCCTGTATCTTAACCTTCTGCTGGATTTCTTATGATCCAGGAGTCCTGAAGCATGCCACAGTAACTTGATGCCACAGGGACTGCTGTCTTAAGAACAGGCAGTATGTTAGTATTGGCTGCACACATATATAACCAGATATAATGTAACCAAAAGCAGCATTCTTTAAACATTACTTTGAATTTTTTTTGTATGTTTGTATTGTGTGAAATCAAGGATACTGTTTAAAAACTACTACCTCGGTTTGAAATAATGAAAAAAAATGTATGTGGTGAAAAGACAGCGACTTTTTTATTTCACTTCCGTAGTTTCTTCTTTGTCGTTTGGATTTAATAGTGGTTAAACCTGAAAGTGGAGAGATGTTTAAACAGGATTTCAGGCGATCAATGCTACTTGTGCCATTGGTTTAAAAATATTTCTCTACAAGGCTGGCACTCCAATGAAATTACATTTTGACAAGTGCATTAGTTGTTTTTGTTCCAAAAATTACACTTACAATTGTGTCTCTTAAATAATTTTATATGTTTGTGTAGTGCAGCTCCTCTTTTGAAAAACACATTGCTGTCACAAGAGAAGGCATGTGAGCTGTACTTGGATATAGTGCAAGACATGCGCAAGCTGTACCATACCTGCCATCTCATTCATGCAGACCTCAGTGAATTCAACCTTTTGTAAGTAGTGTCCTTAGAAAGCTAAGAAACTTTAAAGGGGTTTGTGTTTGCTTTGTGAGTGAAAATATGATAAAGCTGCATGGTGTGAATCATGGGAAAATATTGATCATTTAAAGTTACCTGTTGGAAAATGTGCGTTCCTGCACACAGGTCTTGAAACACTCTCTGCATTCAGCAGCACTTTCTCTCTCTCACCAGGCAGTTAACTGAATAGATTTATGCACATAGGCAGGTACTTTGTATGTCTGAAATTTGCAGTGCCTAAGAAGGTCTGGTGACATGATAAGTAACCACAAAATTGTTGCATTCTAGATATCATGAAGGGAAAGCCTACATGATTGATGTTTCACAAGCAGTAGACCATAACCATCCTAATGCATTGGTGTTCTTGAGGAAGGACTGTGCAAATGTTACAGGTTTGTTTGTATGATTTTATCATGACTAGAAACACATATTGGAAGTATTTGAGTAAACTTAACTTTTGCATTTGTATAGATGAATTAAAAAATGGTTGGTTGTAATTTTTTCCTGCCTTGATATTTAATGTGCCAGTGATGATTATTAGCAATCCAACTCTTAATACACATACTTCGTGTGTTTGAGGAAAACCTTGTTCTGATTGGCACATAAAAAAGTCTGGAAGCTGATGTTTTATATTTCATCTTAAACATCTATGTATTGTACAGCATAGAAGCAGCTTCAAGCAGGATCTAAATTATTACATACAAAGCTTATATCCTGCATCCAGCTCCTGTAGAAATAGATTATACAATATAAATTCTTTGATTTAACATTTTTTTAATAAATTCTTTTATAAGCCATGATTAAAGGTGTCGCCTTTGTGGTTTATGTGACAATCCTTTACCTTTATTTATCACATATGATGCAAGGGCTAAACATTGAAAGGCTGCAGACAATATTCTACCACAATAAGTTTTCATGCATGTGTTTATGAATGTACTTGACATCCAATTATGTTTTCCAGAATTTTTCCAGCGACGAGGTGTGGCAACTATGCTAGTAAAAGAATTGTTTGAGTTCATCACAGACCCTACGATCACTTTAGACAATGTAGAACAATATTTGGAAGTTGCCATGGAGAAAGCTTTCACCCGTAGCCATGATGGATTGACTGAACAAGACAAGATAGATGAGGAGGTAAATATTCGTAAATGTTTATCTGCTGAAAACCCTTAAGTGATTTATCATTGCTTATGGATATGATGAAACAGAGATCCAACTCTGAATACCTTACAAAGTTGAAAATAATGGATTTTCTGACTCCATAAGTATATCTTTAAGCAAAACTTATTACATCAGAAAAAGTTAAAAAATTTTGAAGGATGATGCATATGATTAAGCTTGTGTTTTTTAAGATTGCATTTGTATTTTGTACAGGTGTTTAAAAATGTTTTCATTCCTCGTATGCTGGATGAAGTCGAGCACTATGAGGAAGACTTTCAGAGAAAATTAGGAGGGGAACACATAGAGGTAATTTTAAATGTGGACTTATTATTTGTTCATAAACAATACTGAATGACACTGGACACTTGAAAACACGTCTTCTTCTGAATAGCTAAATACAGTTTCAGTTGCGCAAGAAATTTCGTTTCACAGCATGTTTTCCTTAAAGTGTAATTGTGGTGACTGCATTTTATTTAGGTGGGCAGTGAACTTAGTGCGCTGTAGGTGCTAGTGTGTTAAATAATAATTTACATTAAACAAAATACATTCTTTATTTTACTGGGTTGTGACCAGAAGGCTTTTGTGTTGATAGTGTAAGTTATATTTAGGTAGGGGATTATCCATTTTAAAAAGAATACTTGTATGTTTCAGATTCATTATCATACTGTAACTGGTTTGAAATCAGATCTTACCGGTGCACAACAGGTAATTTTTTTCAAGTTATTTGTTTGTTTGAATTTACAAGCTGTGTGTGCTATCTTGGCAGTTTTATGTTTTTGAAAAGTCATGATCACATGATAGATTGCATAATATTGTCATGTGTGTGTGTTGAAACATGTAGGTTATGTTAAACTCTTTTGTATGGTTCAGATACCTCAGCTGCTTGAGGAAAAACTAAAGCTTGCATCTCTTGATGTGGAGGATCGTTGTTTGGAGAAAGGAACATTAGCAGAAAATTCAGCTGAAGAGGAAACTTATTCTAGCAGTGATGAAGAAGGAAACCCACAAACAGATAGAAGAAAGAATCAAGGAGCAAAAAGACCTAAGAATGAGACAGCAGAAGAAAGGAAGGTGAAGAATGCTTAAAATTTAAAAGGGTACGAAAGGTACAGGCAGGAACAAAGCATCAAGTTAGATTTCTTAAAAGGTTATACCTTATAAATGCTGGTTGATTGCTAAGGACAATGAAATGGTCAGCACTTAAGATTCTGGTTATCTTTATTAGAAGAATAAAAGACCCAGTGCTGCATTGTTTTATCACCATTTATTTTGATTATATGGTACCCAAAAGTATAAGCAATGTTAGTTAATCTTGATATAATATTTTCAGGACCGGAAGAAAGAAGTCAAAGATGCCAGGAAGGAAAAGTTAAAGACAAAGATACCTAAACACGTAAAGAAGAGGGGAGAAAAACTCGCTAATACAAAAAGGACACATTAGGACATTTAAAAATATATTTGTATGTTTCCAGGAGAAGTTAATTGGGGTTCTGCAACCTTATGTCAGGTTGTGAGCAGTTCGGTTTCGTTCCAGTATTTCAGGCTGTGATAACTCATGTATATGTAGTTAGTGTTGTGCTTGTATGCATCAACATGTGGGCTTTTTTGGACATTAAAAGGCTCTCCACCAAGTTTTGAGAGTCATGACGTGCTGTCTTTCCTCGGACTCAGCATAAAGCTGGACTACTTAGTATAAAAACAACCGTGCCTTTAAAGTTTTCGCCCTGAGCTTTTTTCTATTTTTTAACGTTTCAAAATGTGTTGTTTCGGATAAAAAAAATTAATGAATGCAATAGTTGATTCATTTTTCTATCGATTGGTCTTTTTATGTCGTAGTTTTTACGTTTGGCAGTAATTTTCTGCGTTTTCCCACGGTACCTGTCTTTCTGTTTGGAAAATGGCTAGCAAATACCTGGGGTAGAAAGTTCGACCGGCAGCTTTGAAAATTTATATTTATTAACCTATAGTAAAGACAACAATTTGTAACACACCGTTTTAAAGAGCATTTCTAAAACATTCACTTGGTGTAAATCTTAAGATACATATGTTTTGTCTTCGAGTATTAAAATCAAATGAAAGATTACGACTGTACGCATTTTAGAACATTTGAAGGCCAGCTGTCTGAAATTAACCCCAAAAAATTATTTACACAATATATAGACGTAAAGTACCAAACAAACAAACATGTTTTATTAGTATATGCATTAGAATGTTAATATTACTTACTATTTTCTTCTTCTTTGTGGTTGTTGAAGTAAGAATGCATGTCAAAGTGAGACACAACGTGCTTCGATTCTCGAACTTTTCTTTATTTACAACAGAATCTGACTTCCTGTCATTTCAAGGGAGGGAATCATGGTAGACAATTTCCCAACGGTTTTAGTTCCCTTTTTTTTTTTTAAGGCTCGTGAAACTTCTGTAACAAATTTTTCTTTTTACTCATTACCATGGCATTTTCTGTTGGGAATACTATAAAAGTGTGTTTTTAAGCAAACACAAGGAAAACTGATTCTTTTCTACACATTTTAATCTATCATTATCAATTATAATTGTTCTTCTACCTCGTTTCGTTAATTTTATATAATTTTTTGAAAAGGGGGTAAATTTATACTTTCAGCTATGGTTGTAATGGCCTCTCAGCCTAGTGAAGGCAATGGATTAATGTTTGAAAACTTTCCATGTACAAGTTTTATGTGTGCACTGTAAAATTCAGTAAACCTTAATGGAAAAATGTTTTGACTTGGTTTGAAGTGTGAAAGCCTTCAAAAAGAAAAAACTGAAATGGTATCTTGCAGAAACAAGGTTTTATACCTGAGTCAATGTATGAACATGAAATTCATGCCAGTAAGAAATGATAAAGCATGAGTGTGGCACGAAATATGGTGAAAGTTCTGATAACAGAATAGGATTAGTTTTTAGTACAGGCATTGTTTCCAGGGGTTCAATTTTTTTTTAAGCATAGGCATTTGTGCAAGCACAAAGACATCTGTTCACTCCTTGAATGCTTCCTTTCACGCACACTGACTGCCCATCGAGACATTGGATTTGAATCCGTCACTAACGTGATTGTCGTCGTAAACAGCGTCCTTTGAAAAAATCCATCACCTGCTCTGCCGCATGCCCCTCTTTACCGGGTTCTGAGACTGATTCCGGTATTGTGAAAGCTTCGCTGTGTTGCCAACTCTCTGCTGAATCACACAGCATCGGGGTGATGAGAGTGAACCAGTTAATGTCATGACCCGTAACACCAGCTGGAAACACAACCGACGAAATCAACATGGTTGTATGAGGACAGGAGACTGCCCAGTTTCCCTAAGCACCAAACGAAGTACAAATGGTGGGTATTTTAATGGGGGACTTGTAAAAGACAGTAAGAAAGAAAAATGACAAGTATATGTGTTGGTCACTTAAATGTGCAGTCAGTCTGCAACAAGGCTGTGGACTCATTATTTAGTGTTGGAAAATGATGTCTTTTTTCTTGTCAGAGAGTGGTGATGAATTAGTAATCAAAGACCTTACACCACAGGGCTATAAGTTTGCACATAATCCCAGGAGTGGAGTTGGTGTTTTGTTTAAACTACATCTGAAGTTAACAGTGTGGAAGAGACAAACGCAGTACGGGTCCTTTGAGTACATAACAGCAAGACTGACATTAGCCAAGCAGACATCAGAGATTATTTGTTTATATAGACCTCTTCTATCTTAAAAGAATCAGCTTACAGATTCTCTGTTTCACGAGGTGTTTGACATGCTGCTGGAGAGTTTACTTACAAGGGAGAAGTTTCTTATTTTGGGGGATGCAAATTTTCATTTTGATAGACCTCAAGATAGTGTTGATTGAGGCTCTAGATAGTCATGGTCTTCGTCGGCTGATTGATAAACCAATATTTTACTCCGTCATTTTGGACATTATTAATGCCAGTTTGAGAGCAGGTTGTGTTACACGGTGTTTTAAACAGGCTGTTGTGAAGCCTTTGTCGAAGAAGGCAAACCTGGATCCATCTGGCTAAAAACTATCGTCCAGTATAAAATTTTTCATATATTTCCAAGTTACTTGAGAGGGTGGTCGCAGAGCAGCTTATGACCCATTTTATTACTCATGGCTGCCTAGATAAATTTCAGTCAGCGTATCGTCCTGGCTTCAGCACAGAAACTGCTCTTCTTCGTGTGACCAATACCATTCTTTGTAGTGTCATTTCTGGCAACTTAGTGCTTTTAGTATTACCTGACCTGAGTAGTGCGTTTGACACCATCAACCACCGCCTGCTGCTCCAGAGACTGTCATCGGAGGCTGGTGTCCAGGGCGCTGTGCTGTAGTGGATTGACTCCTATCTTGCCGATAGATCTCAGAGAGTGATTGTCGGCTCTGCAAGCTCTGAGGCAGTTCCTCTGGTGTGTGGCGTGCCAAAGGGATCTTTTCTGGGTCCTTTATTATTTTCTGTATATACTTCACAGCTTGAACATGTAATTCAATGTTTTCAGATGGAACGTCAGTTCTTTGCGGACGATACACAGATTCTGAACAGTTGTTTCCCCCGACCCAGGAGTGACTGGAATTGCGCCTCAGCGACTTGAATCTTAATTGTTGTGTTGCGATGAAGGCCTGGATGACCAGGAATCGTCTTAGACTCAACGACGACAGAAGCGTTACTGTGCGGCCACAGGGCCAGACGGGAGCAGATCGACATTAGTGCTGTGCAGGTCGGTGCCTCCATAGCCTTTGCTGACTGTACGGGACCTAGGGCTCTTTATTGATGCAGAGCTCTCCATGTGCAACCATGTTAGTTCTGATGTGTCAAAATGCTACAACTTTTTGAGGACTTTAGGTAGATTACGGCCCATGCTGACTCAGGCTGCTGCCAACTCACTTGCTCTGGCTACCATCATATCCAGATTAGACTACTGCAACAGTGGGGTATACCTGCTACGCAGTTAGATCGACTCCAAAGAATTCAGAATACAGCCGCCAGGACTGTCACTCGTGCAAAGTCGTCCACTGAGCAGATCAGCCCTATACTACAGAGCCTTAACTGGCTCCCAGTGAACAAGCGCATTGACCACAAAGTGCTTTCGATTGCTCAGTCCTGCATGTTTAAAACTGCTCTTGACTATTTGCAAGAGGTAGTTCCTCCATACCAGCCGTCACGTGGCTTGCTGCGCTCTGGCTCCCAGTCACGCTTCTGTCTCCCTGCGGTGGAAGACACAAATAAGAAGACACTGGAGCCCGGGGCTTCAAAAACGCGGCACCTAAGCTGTGGAATGCTCTGCCATCGTCACTGTCCACCATCACCTCAGCAACCACGTTTCGGAAAAGACTGAAGACTCATTTGTTTACTTAAGACAGACTTAAACAACATAGCACCACTTCTGTCTTTATTATTTTTTACGTTACTGTTGTTTTGTTTTTCTTCTCTTCTGTTTTTTGTGCGCAATGAGGATTCTTTTGAATGGATACTTGCGCATTATAAATCATCCACAACATTTAAGTACCATGTCACTACCGTTTCGTTGCTTTCTGACGGGGTTCAGCAATGTTTATTCCAGAAGACGACGTTAAATGTGAAATACAGCAATGTAGATAGCAGCACAACAATACTGCCGTACTTAATGAGCTTCAAGGAGTGAAATGGTTAAAGCTCTATCTTCTAACTAGTAGTGAGAGGCCTGGGGCCAGTTGCTCAATACGTTTCTAAACCTTAAAACTGTCCTAAAGAAGCGATATCTCCTCTTAGCCATTTTGATGCATTGCACAAGAACATACAAAAAATGTAGTCAGACTTAAACAAATTTATCTTAATTGAAGCAGTTTTAGTTTAAACATTCTAAAATTCTGGCGTGCACTTTAAACTATCGAAACAGAGTTAAGGCCTAAATTGTTTAAAATTAGAAATGTGTTGTGCAACTGGCCCCTGGGGTTTAATGGTGCGAAAACACCTAAGTGTAAGCACTTTCCTACGAAAGCGGCCACTACAGCTGTCTTTGACGGCATTTTTTTTTAAACGGGGAGAGTTGTGCAAATGAGATGGATTGCAATTAAAAGAAAATATTAACCAAGCTTTTTGTAAAATGTAGGAGTTATCTTCCCTGAAAGGGAGGACACTCTAATCAGGCAGAGGAAGCTCGGCACGTTAACTCACGATGTTTCAACAAATCTGGAATTGCATGAAGAGGCACAAGAAGAAGATTATCTTCTTCTCTGCGTTTTTCGGAGGTTTTTATTTTTATGAATCCAGATACTGAAAGTTTTATATTAAAAAAAACCCAACAAAATTCCATTGTGTACGACAATCAGTGTGTGCGATGTTAGGCCCTCGATGATCGAGCACAAACATATCACAACGCCCACAAATGAGAACACAGCTGATTGTAACCTTGTAAACTGCAAAGAACGTACAATTTAAAATTGCATTTAAGTGTCTAAAGGGTTAGATATAGATGCAGATACACCTGAACGTTGCGATGAGTTGGTCATTGATGGTCTTATAGTGTGATAAGAGGGTTAGGCTGTACAACTACAAGATATTTGGAATTTTCAGATTTATCTGTCAGAATGCAAGTATGCTGTTGAATCAATCGGAGTTAAACTAAGAATCATAAAAGAAGAGGTCTGGAAAATGCCAATTTACCAGCACATAAAGCTTTTCAGTTAATTTTTCTAGCAAACTAGCACTGAATCATGGTAGCTAGTCCTATATAATCTTGTCTCTTTTATTACGGCTAGACCTTTTACCTACTACTGTCAGGGCAGATAAGAAAGTTGGGAGAGAGGTGTAATGTGTATTTTTTCAGGTGGGTGGCTGACATACAGATGGTTACAGCAAAAGCTTAAAGAGCTAAGTGACCAAGAAGACAAAGAATACATGGAGAGAGTCAAGTAAGCATAAAAATCACATTTTATGTGAAAACCTAGAAAAGCTTCTGCAATATACTAAAATAATGGGAACTTTAACAATCTTGTTGAAAGGCATACATGTGCCAGTGATATACACATCACTTATTTTCACATGTGTAACTACATGCACGCACGCACACACAATAAAGGCTACAAAAAAACCTTTAGTAAAATCAGCTAGTCTGGCAACAGTGATTTTAAAAGTTAAATTTAATTAAAAAAAATGTGTATTAGTATATTATAGTAGCAGCTTTTCTTCTTTTATTTTATTGGCATACAGAATGTCCATTTGTCTATTATGTTGTACACTAAAACATATTTTTAACATATGATTACAATTTATATTGCAGACGGCAGCATCACTTTGACAGCAATCAGCGAACATGCAACATGACAGGTGAAAGATAAAGGAAGGTTTTAGATTTCTGATATATATATATATCAAAAGTTATTGTGTCAGCAGCCTGCTGTTTCATTAATTTATTTTGAAGATGTGTTTCATCCTCAAAACCTTATTAGCAAATAAAGTCAAGATGGAAATAATAGCAGCATTTAATTCCTGAGGTGGAGGGGAGCGTAGTTTCAGACATTTAATATCATACTTGCATGTAAATAAAGATGCACAGTCTTCATATTGAGAGGCTTCATGCATGTTTTTTTACATGCACATATTAATGGCAATTTTATATTGTATTTTTTATTGTCACATGACTGATTTGACCTGGCTTCTCTAGTCTTAAGGCATGCCTGTTAAGATTCAATGCTGCCTACTCAAGCCCATGACCATTATATGATTCTTAAAAGCAAAAGCGTTAAATGTCTTAATGGGGTGGTAGATATTGATTCCCAAAAATCTATCCATTTGCTTACCCCTAGTGACTGGTAGAAGTTAAAGCTTGAATGAATGAATGAATGCAAATAAACCTCATTCATTCTCAGATACACATTAGGCTTAGGCCTTTACAGTGTAAACATTCATGTACAAACCTAATGTCTTCGATGACCCCTTTCTTTATATGGCAGTAGTAATGTTTGCATGCAGGTAACTCCAGAACAGCCTCTTTTGTTTCTTTTTTGGAAGGATCATAATAGGGACTAGGTGTTATCACCCTCCTACATTTTATTTTGAATGCTTTTTTGCATCTGTATCAAACTAGAGACCCAGCATTGCAGGTCTTGTCATCTTTTGAGCCAGAATCTTTTGTTCTGTTTTATATCATGTATAAACTGTCACTATCTGTTCTTTCTATGCTAGTCTTGTCCATGTTGCCAAATCTGCGAGAATCCATAAACAAAGAGCTTAATTCTGACAGCATCACACATTTACTGCAGAGCAGGTAAGATGTTTTCATGTGTTGATATGTTATCTTACATATGTTACAAGACAAAATTAGATGTTTCTATTCACAGTATCCTGTTTTATAATTATATTTTTGAAGACTTCACTGATATTGTGACCCATTTACTTTGTCTCAAGAAAACAGCAAGTAATTGCTGGAGTTTACTAAAAAGTGTTACTTGTTAGAAACCCATCCCAAGATATCTCCAAGACCAGAAAGTACTGTGTTGAAACTGTTAACTACTGAGACTACTGGATGGTCTTAAAAATTCCACATTAGCACATTATGTCATTGTTACATGTGCATAAAATTGTTTAAGTATTGTTACAAATGTCCTCCAAATAGGTCATAAAAATTCCTTTAGCTGTTATTATATTTTAGATATATATTGTTTATGTAATCTTCCAGTCCTCCAAACAAGATGTCTCTGTGGGAACAGCTCAAGATTATCAGTAAGCTTATATTTTTAAAGATTTAAAAAATTTATTTAAATTCCTTATGTTTACACACCCAGACAAAGATGGATAAGCATGTCTTCCAAATAACATTTGTAACATCTATTGGAAAGCTATTTCGGATGTGATTTATGACTTTAAAGAAAGACCAATCTTGCTCAATGGTACCAAAAGACTTACAAGCTGAAGTTGAACTGAGAAATGTGAGGGTCAAGGGATCATTACATATAAGGAAACACTTGTTCAGGTATTTGGAAATATTTCGCACATAAGAAAGAAGCAAAGATTATTTCACATTAAATATCTGGTTAATGGTGTCTGATTTATATTAGCAACCACCACTTTTTTCAGTCCCTGCAATCTGTTTTGTCAGACTAGACAGTCATGCAATGTTGTAGGTGTGACACGCGTCGTGATTGTAGTGTATGGGTGCTGTCTTCTATCCTTGTTGCTGCGAGTGCAGCTCAATGTTGTGGGTGGATATCTGTTCCTGGACAGCCTTGGTCAAAAGTCACCGCAGGTAGGATCTGAGGAGAGTAAATTTATACAAACATGAAGATTCAGTGTGCAGTAAATGTCTATACAAATATTTTATAGGTAGAGACAATTGACAGTTTGATTGCAGAATGTTGCAGATTGTGATGGTTTTAATTTTCTGAAATAAACAAGGGCAATTATTTCAACCCCATTCTAAAAGAATATTTATTGCAGGCTCAATCAACAGATGCAAGAAGCAAACAGCAGACAATACCACAGAATGTACAAGAAAAATACTTGTCACTTATTGGCTACTTTCTAAAGCAAGGTACAATTATTTTTTTTTTTTTGCTGCTCTTTCTTTTTCTTTCAATATTTGTATGATGAGGAAGAAGTATTAGGTTATAAGTATGTCCTTTTAGAATGCCTTGGCATATAGAGGTTCTGTGCTAACACCAAACACTTCCCTCTTTGAGAGATCTTAACTGGAAATGATCTGGCCAAATGGGAAAAGTGAACCAAAGGTCTATCCCCAAACAGTTCTTGAACACACACACAATGATGGGGCTTCATAGATTTAGACATGCTATTCCAGAGACAACAGCCTGAACCCCAAAGAAGTATTTGTGCACCTCCAGATGCAAAGCATCGTTTTTGGATGGGTGGACACACACACACACACAAACCAAAAAAACACACACACACACTTTCTGATCCTGGTTATGTGTTGGTGCTTCAGATAAACAGCTATAACAATAAAACAGTATCTTTATGATAATATGATTGTTTTACATCTTGCTAGACAGTCCAGATAACATGACTTAAAACTTAGTTTTTGTCAGTCCATTAGGTCTTTAGTATTATTATTTTTACAAAGTGTTTTGACATGGGTTTCAGGAATTTTTGATCTTTGTGCATTTGTACGACATGCAGTTGCCAAAGAAGTAAGCGGGTAAGAATTGCATGCTTAGTCACTTGTAGGTAGATGTTACTCTCTATAGGTAGGTAGTCACTTGTTCATGTATGAAAGGATGTTACTGACTGAAACAAGTCACTTGTCCATGTATGAGAAGATGATACTGTAGCATTGTAACGTTTCGCGGCTCAAACTCATTTACTATTATATCATTTATTTTATTAAGTGTTCAATAGCCTGGGTGGAACAGCTGCACGTTCTTGAATGGTCTCGTGACCCTGTGACGCAGACTTGCTTATTACATCACACCATGACGCAATAAAGAATGCGAGACTTCAGAGTTACAAAAAGATTAATTTTTGGAGTAAGTCGACATGGTGTGGTGTAGCTGTACCCGGCACAGTCTAAATCAGGTGAGAATCCACCGCTAGTGATTACACCGCTAAGTAAATTAATGTATTTGATCGGCGTGGATCCCACGTAGCTATAGCTAGTGTTGCTAGGCGATCACCTGGGTGACCGAGCTGTTCAGCATGCGATTAGTCAAGACCCGAGGTCGGGGAATTTAGTTAGCGGGCATAACGTCTCCCAGGCATTCAGCAGCAATCTTTCAGTGTAGACTGACCTGCACACCACTAGCAGACAATTATTATAGCGGACGCTGATATCTCTCTACCGAAGGGTAGAAACTGTAAGCCTGCTTGCATTGGAAAGTAGGCACGCCTAAGCTGTACTCAAGATTCACCAGCAATCTGTCAGTGTTGACTGACCTGCAGACGTCTTTGTAACGGACCCAACATCTCTCTCTACCGAAGGGTAGAATTTGGAAGCCTGCTACACCGGGAAAAACACACTAAGCCGTACTTCAGATTAAGCGGCGATCTGTCAGTGAAGTGTGACCTGCACACCACCAGCAGACGTTTTGCAACGGTCGCTGACATCTCTCTCTACCGAAGGGTAGAAATAGGAAGCCCGCTTACACTTGGGTGTAAGCACTGCTAAGCTGAGCCCCAGATACAGTTGTATCAAGAACTGTATGACACAGAGATGGAATTTGTTGATTACAATCCGCCTGAGACTTCTCCAGCAAGGCTAATCTTCAGGCCAGGATATACTCTCGTGTTCCGTGAAGATCTTATATTGTGATTCATGATTCTTACACTCATCTTGTTTGCTGACCTGCACACCACCACCAGACGTTTCATAATGGGTGCAGGGGTCTCTCTACCAAAGCTGTTCCAGATCCAGCTGACATCCTTCCAGCAAGAACTGGATGACGCAGAGTCGACCGTTGTCCACTTCACTCCACCGGGATCTGCTCTTGTGTTCCGTGGGAATCTTCATATTGTGATTCTTGAATCTGGATACCCTTTTCTGTGCAAACTTGTGCACGCCTTAGATACAATTTGCCGGTCAGCAACTCAGGTGTAACCTGTCTGCGAGCTGTCCACCTACCTTGGATTTACCTGATGACAAAGTGACAGGTGACATTTGCCTGGGAAAAGAGGACCCTAACTTTCTGTGTTAGTCAGTTATACTAGTTCTAGACTGTTCTCCATTTCTTTCATCATCTCATCATCTCTACTTTTATTTTGGAACATTAAATGTTGGAATCGTTGGCCGGCCCTTTTTGTCTGAAAAAGGAAGAAGAGTGCCACGAGCGTAGCTACATGTAGATGTACACTTACGCTCGCATCCATTTATAAGTGCACTCTTCACCCAAAACGTTACAAGCATGTTGCCAGAAACTTGCATGTTGGAGTGATGTGACCATGCTAGTATGTTGTTGCCCATAGCTGCATGCTTGGGGTTTTAATCTTCACATATTTCTTGTTAAGCATTTCAAAACATACGGTGCTTTAAAGTGTTGATTTTAAAGATGTATTTTAGCATTTAAAATTACATTGAACCGTAGTGTAATATATTTGTGATATATAATATTACTTTCTTTTTATGCCCACATATGATCACTGTAGCACTGTGGTTTCCACATTCAACCGGTGCAGAGAAACTAAAGAGCAATGGAAATCTAGTACACACCATTTTATTGTCATTGTCATGCAAATGATGGTGTTCAGTTACCATCAAAATCAGACCCTCCTGTACAGTGCCAGATCTGTTTCTGTGCACAAAGTTGTATCTTCCTGAGGCACTTTATCAAAAGAGTTAGACAAGTCAGTTTTCTGCATCTGTGATGGGAATTCATCGAGTCCTGAGGCTTGGCTACAAGTACAATTATCTCTTGTCCTTAAAGATGAGCAACTGAAACAGAGGAGAGATACACCTGCTCAAGAAACTTGGCGCAGGGCTTAACTCAGATAAGGTTGTTCATAAGAAAGCTTTCCCAGCACCAATGTTTTAAAAGGCACATGCAACCTACTTCTCTAAAAATGTCTTTCCAAATTTCTCATAAGCTGCAGAGAAGCCATGGTTTTTGAAATTGCATTGTCTTTCACAGATGTTTTGAAATGATGCTTTTATTCATGCAAGAAAAAGACTAGTTAGTCCTTTTCCAGATCAGTAAATGCCGTCTCAGTGAGTTGATGTGATTAAAGTAAGCTTAAATGACCTTGCTTGCAGCATTTCTCTGAAGGAGCTGATGTCTATTGACTACGTCCAGGGTGTTTTGAATGCTGTCCGTGAGCGAGTAGAATGTGGCCGAGCGGAATTGTGTCAGGGTCCACCCACGCTGCCTCTGGTTCAGTACTTGTTGCCGGGAGAAAAGGTGCCTGATATTGTAAGCATTTTGAAGGTTTTGCATGCCTGTATGTTTTCATTTGGGAAAAAAAAAATGAAAACTGTTTTTCCCTCCGAACCATTTAACCTAAGTGAAACTAAGCAGAAAAAATAACTTTGTATGAAAAATCTTTGTGGTCTTTATGCTGTCAGGAGATGAAGACAGATGAAGAAGAAACATGCGATAAACTAGTCAAAGAGACAAGAGACATCTTGGAAAGGTGAGGAAAATAATCCTTTCTGGCATAAAATAGTTTTTCAAGCCATGATAATTCTCTAGACTATAAATCTATAAATACACCCATTGAATATTTTGTTTCACACATTATTTGCTGGGAAAGTTTAAATCAATATACTCTGTCACCACTGACATTCTGTACTTTTGTTTAGTTATGAATTACAATGCAGACAATGACACTTAAGTTTCTGAGGGATCAAATCATTATCATCATCCAACAAACATTTCTTGAAAAATATACATAAGAATTGCATCATGTTTTTCAGCCCTGACTTTCACCTGGTTCTCCAGGAAAGCTTAGAAAGAGGTTTTACAAGGGTGATGGACACACTGGCAGATCACTACCGACTGAAGATGAATGCAGAAAATCCCCAAATAGGGTAAAACAGAATTGCGTAGGAGCATCTGTAATTTGCACACACTGAACCAGATATATAATTAGGACATTCACCATGTGATCTGTTGTCTCAAATGTTTTGTGGAAAAAAGTTATTAAAGTACACAGTTTTTCAACTGAAAAGGTCTGCTTTAGTTTGTGATAAATGTGATAATTCATGAGCCGGATTGTGCCACATAGCATATTGTTAGAAAAGAAGTATGGTAGAAATTCTTCTAACAGCAGTAATGTATTTGATTAATCTATCTCATGCACAAAAGTATCTTGTCAATACAGGCTGTATGAAGTGACCATGCCATGTGCCAAGCTGCTGCCAGTTCTGGAGAGTGTGTTAGACAACATGCTTTGTGATGCTCCCAATCCTTTTGTCCAGGTACATCAAAGTTTTTGTATTTTATTTTGGTAAGCTTAGTATGTTTAGTGTAGGGTGTTCTCATCCACATATTAGTGATCATACATTTGGAAGATGCCACATACTGTCACAAACATACCTGCATGATAAAGACAAAGCAAACAACAGCAGAATCATTCAATGTTTACAGGGTTGCAGTGTGCTCGGCCTTTCCAGGAAGGAGATGAAGTAATTATCTTTTTTTCCCACTTGATGTAAGTTCTTTTTTTTCACTTTTTTATGCTAAATGTGATTTCCCTGTTTCAGGAGTTGCTTCTCTTGGAGCAAATGAAAAACCTAGCAGCCAACATCTATGAAGCCTTTAGCCAAGAACAGCCCCTGTCTCCAGCTTGATGTCTCAACTCTGTACCAGTAAAATCAGCTGAATGTGCAAAATCAAAAACATGTCAGAAAAACTATATTCACTTGATGGATGCTTTGAATCTTGAGTTAACCAGAGCCCTTCTTGGAAGTTTGTACAGCCATAAGCAATCTTGTTTGTCTCATGCTTAAATATCATAGTCCAATAAAGAAAAATTGCCATTTGATCTACTTTTAAGTTTCACTTTCTCTCATAATGAATGAGGTGGGTTAAGGGAACGAGAGCTAAGATCTACTCTTTGTCATTTTCAAAGCCCCAATACAAAGCATGTGATCACAAACAAAGCATCAATTCATTCAAACCAAGAACCCCACAATCCCAGAAAATAATTCTTTATGTTCACAAGTCTCATACATGGTATGTTAAATCACATACATGTCCTGAAATATTAAAAACATGAAAATGACTCTTTTAAAATATCTATGCACTACAGAGGCAAACAAGCAAGCTCCTTTCAGTTTCACAACTGGCAAAGCATTGTGGACGGATGCATTTTAGAAAATTTCCAAACTGGTCAGAAATTACAAGAAATGGTAGTCAAGGCAAATCCTAGGAACCAGAATAAGTTTTTGTGATGGTCTTGGCAGGCTGGGAAAATGTTTTGGAACAGGCAAGTGTACTGATAGATCCTGAAGCCAAAATGATGACCATGTAAAGATGACATACAAAATGCAAAATAATACCAAAAAATTTAAGTGGCTGAATGCAGTGTGCTACATTATTAAAAAGAGAACAGTTACACTGCTTCTTTATATACTCTGGAGCATGGTTTCTGTCCTAACATGAATGGTAGCTGCGCACTAACAGAGATGTACTATCTGCTCGTTTTTGAGACATAGTATTAATAGAAGTCGCAGTTACTGTCAAAAAAAGTAATTAAAACAATTCTTTCTTCTATTTGAAAGAAACTAAACAAACATTCCATTCATCAGCAGCTTTTGTTATTATATATATCTGTTCACCTTATATTTTTGAGTAACTGTAATGCTTTAGCATGGAATATTCTTTGTACCATGGAAAATATACAACATAGTTTTGTAGAGCATAGCTTGTTCAGTGCATCATGCACCACTGATTGCAGGAGTTCTGAGGTTGTCAGAGGTATTTGGAGAATGTACCTGCCACCATTACTGCATGATACAAAAGTTATCTCCACTCCTTAAAAATGTAATACCGAAATCAGCAACAAGTCAAAGTAATCAAACAGTGGAAGTCTTTCGTCTCAAGTCCAACTGACACTTCATCTTCACAAAAACATTGCATCTCCAAAAATGAAAAAAATAACAAGTATCCATTCATACATTCTATTTTTACAGGTGTATGTATGTTGTGCTTGAGACAATGTGTTAAAATGCAAAAAGCTAAATATATCAGTTAGCAACATATTACCCATTAAGATTTCCACTCTCAAGGAAATAAAAATCTCACACATTGTATTAAGTCCTGTCCATGTATTAAAGCCATTGGTCCTTATCATTTGGACACTCGATTATCCATTAGGACACCTGGCTTAACAGAAAGTCAGGGAGAAGGTGATCCCCAAATAAAACATGTGAAGTGACAAAGCTACAAAGTCAGTGTCAGCGGCCAGGCATCAATCGGTACATGCAGATAGACAGAACAAGTTCCACCAGCTGTAAATATAAAGGTAAACGATGCAGTGAAAATATCACTTTGTGCAATCCTCCATCAACAACAAAAGACACACCCTCTTCAATCAAGAAATTGTCAGTAGATTTGCTTTAGTTTTTCAACATGACTTTTCTTAAAAAGAGAAAAGAAAATTTCTTGTATTTTAATTACTCTGTTTTTCACTGGCTGTGGATATCCTCTAAACATGATCATAACCTATGGCCACTGCTTCTTGTTGTAATAGCAGTTATAACACAGTTTAAAAATAAAGCGAATTATTGTCTTAATTGTCTAAGTCAATAAAAGTTTTGATTCAGGAAAATACATCTCATCTCAATAATCTGTTTATCTATTAAAATTCCCATTTAGTTTTTGTTAAGAAGACATTTAAACATCACTTCTGAACCAAAAACAGCAAAGACTGGAGTTCATGCACCTTTATATTTCATTGTACCTTCTGAATTCTGGAAGACTAAATAATCACCAGCTATCATAGTTACTTACCATGAAGATGCCCACCACTATTGCTGAGGATCCTATGACCCCACCAGTGTATAGTAGATATTTCCGCAGCACATCAAAACATCCCTATTAAGTAGTTATTTATTAATGCATGTGCAAAGGTGTACAGCTAGTTTTAAACAATGTTTTTGTTGTGTTTTTGTTGTATCATTATTTCACAATATGAAAATAAAGAGTGCACAGGTGGACAATCATAAATGCATGTATAAACACATGCATGTGCTCAATTGCACACACACACACACACACACATGAATTCTAAAAACTAAGATGAACACATACCGTTGTGTAGAGAGTGTAGTTAAGAGTGGAAAGATCTATGGTGACTGGGGGTCCAACAGATGGAGGCCCCACACCCTCCACTGTTCCCATGCATAGATCAAGATTCTCATCTCCTCTGCAACAACTTGAGGGCACTTTGCTGTTATCTGCAAATATATGGCAACAGCATGGTACACTAAACATAAAAGTACCAAAGATGAAAATCTTGCAAGTAGTACATAGCTTGATGATACCACATGTTTTTTCTGAGCCATTACAGTTGGAAAAATTGTTAGGACTAAATTAGGGATGATGTGCTGGAGGCGATCTTGCGGCCTGTGTGATGGTAACTAACCATTGTAAAAACTTAACACTCTGATCACAAGTGAGAACACCTACTGTTAAACTTTTCTGACCACCACTGGCTGCGTTTGTAAAGCGCCCAAGATGTTGAACTATTGGTATCACCAAAGGCCCCACAGCATTCAAACTGAAAACAAATTAATATTCAGGATTTTATTTCTTTAAAAATAGATTAGGAAAATAAAGCAAATCGATGTAAAGAATACAAACTTAATGTGTATATTACAATCATTACAAAGTGCTAGCTCCATACATTGTAACATAGACCAGTATATAATGTGCGTAATGGTGACCAGTACATTTAATCCTGTGAAGCATGCAAAATGATTCATTAAATTACAGTCAGGTAAAACAGATATAAAACTTTTTTACTGGTGGTTTCATCAGGATTTAAGCATTCAGAATACAGTACTAAATCTCCTGGTCTATATGTTACAGTCCTTAGTAACAGTGGTACAGCTAAGTCTTATTATATGTCCTTATCGTGCATCTTTCACTGGTGATGTTTTAAGTGTGATCACAAAAGAAATGCCATTTCTGATTATGACAAGTTTCACTTAAACAAACACGCATCTCCTTAGACAGCTACACTGTCTTTCTCTTCTCAGTCTTCTCATTATTTCTCCTAGCATGTTTATACATGCACACATATGCACACATATACACATCCACTGTTGTATCATTAAGTACTTTTTTGTCTGGCTACTTCTAAGAAACTGAAATCATGTTCATCCCTGCAAAAAGATAATAAAACTTCAAGAGATAATAACTCACAGTGCGTTGAATAGTGTCCCAAGCTTCAGTAATCTGGCGATTTTCACTATTCAAATCAACATTGATGCCATAATGAGAGATGATAATACCCTCCATCTTCTCCTTCACTTTATCCTCAAGCTAGTGACAAAGGACAATATATGCTCAAGCTTGTGATGAAGCACACTTTATTCCATAGGCTCTTGAAAATTTTCTTTTTTTAAAATGTCAGCATGTTTATCTCCTTCATAACATTATTTCAACAACTTCCGGAGTTTTTTTTTTATTTCCAGTGAAGTGAAAAAATATTTCTTAAGAACAAATTATAAATTAGTATTTTTATATAAAGTAAAATTAAAAATGAGCATAACATCTAAAGATATGCCTCAAACCTTGCAAGCCAAATATAATGACAGCATTGAAAGAACATTAGTGAACAGGAAGAACATACTCACATCACTAATAAGAACATATCCAATAATTCCAGCCACAAACAGCATGACTGACATAAAGGCCAAAAGTCCCAGATGCTGCGTGCAGAAACACAGGTCATGAAAGTGCCGCAACTTGTTGCATACAGAAACAGTTTATAAATGCAGTACAGGAAGATACAATAATGTTTCCCATTCAAGAAAGGAAAAGACCCGTGCTGTAATAGTATAACTCTAGCTTCACTAGGACAAAGTGATGCATAATACATAAAAATAGTACATAATACATAAAAAACTCTCCAGTGAGTTAAGTCTTATTAGTGCTGTCTTATTATATCTCAGCATAATTTCACAGATAAGTAGTAGTTATGGTGATGGAGATATAAAATCAGCTACAGAAAAGATGACAGAAATACTAATGATATTCCACAAATTACTCTGCTTAAACAAATGAAGAGCATTTTCTATGCTGGTCTGAGGCTGTGGAATTCTCTTCTGAATAATCTTCATCACATGGACTCCACTAAACATTTCAAAAATGATTTGAATATGTACCTGGTCAAGAAAAAAACTTTCACTCTCACTTTTTCACAACTTTGCTGTACTGGCGGTTTTCTTGATTGTGTCGAAGGGTTATTGCTGACCAGCAAAACTTGCATAGGGAAAGAATCCTGTTTCACACTTACTGATTTTAACGTGTCAACAATGTCAACTGCTTGTAGTTTTGTACTTTAAAAAAAAATGTAAACATCTTTTGAAGGAGACTTACCAGTCCCATGATGCACTTGTACTGTGTGTAGACCCCACAGAATCCCAAAAGTGTGATGACAATGATGGCGCTACCCACAGTAATCATCAGTACAGAGTCAAAGCGATAGATTGCTGCACTGATGAGTGTAGACAACTGCTTGTTTCCATACTCTGCCTGCAGTGTCCAGATCCCAACTCCCATGATTGCAAAACCACCAACCTATGATACATAATTTTTATGCTTTAGCCCAGAGATATGGCATTGCTGCATTGGCTGCATATGAGATGTACAAACCACTCTAAATAAGGCTGCAAGACATTATTAAGAGCTTATATAACACACCCTCAATCTGCATTAGTGAAAACTACAGGTCAAATATGACGACAGAACAAAATGCTGTAAAAAAATCACTGCACAAATTACGACAAAACAGACATAGAAAACATAATCAAAAGTAAGATATAAAGTAGAAAGAATCCAACAATCATCATACAATGGCAAACAAAATGCATCTTGAAGCTCTGCAACACTGAAAAAATGAATAGGGGGGGATGAATTCCAAATGTTGGGCCTCTCCCCCACCAACAAAAGAAAAAGTCCCGAATAAAACACAAATCTTCATAACAATCATGTTAAAATGAATTAACAATTCGTTTCTGATTTTGTTTCAGCAGTCTACAAGAACTGGTTATTACACACAACTTTATATCATACCATACAGAACACTAATCATTCTTTAACTCACCAGAATAATGACCAAAAAGGTCAACAGGAGAAGCCTTAGCCATTTCTGACGTTTGGCAGCCTGAGAATTTCCACTGTATAAGTTGTCCAAATCCTCATTTGTCTGCAGATAGTTGCGTATAGTGGAACTCATCTCGCACCGACTTCAGCTGCTGCTGTCATCAGCTTCAGCACATGTTACACACTGTAAAAGTAAAAACTATCTCTATATGAGGGGGTGCAAGGCTTAACTGGTGCTTAATCGGGTTTTATGTGAAAGTATTAAGGTACTGTTATAGGATTTGATTAACAACTGTGAATCTTTGGTCATTTACATGTTTTATCAGGGAAGGTAAAACATGGCAGAAAAAAAGAGGACATGGTGATTCTGTAACAGTTTGTTCCCATGTACAGTCAAAAGGCTGTGGCATCTTTACACTTTTTGTTTGTTTGTGTATGTGTGCGTGCAGACACATAAAAACATACCAACCCCCTTTCCCACACATGCATATCCACACATTGATGTCTAGAAAACCTTAGGCTATGTTTTTACCATGGCAGATTGTATGGGCTAGCTGTGTTACATAAAATATGTTAGTTTACATTATAGGAATCCATTCAAAGAGAGGCAGATACAAACAAAATTAAGAATTAAATAGTTTAATTTCAAGTAGTGTGGTTTTTCTAGAATGACTAAATGCTGTAGAAAAATCATAATACGATCTCAAACCAATTTGAAAAGTGACCAAGCTGTTACAAAGGATGACATCAAGACATAGTAAAAGACTAGAAATACGCCATTAGCATCCAAAAATTAACCTGTTATTTAAAACAACCAATTGTTGAAAAAACCTGATTGTTATCCAGTGATCTAAACCTTGTGTGAGTTTTAGCACTCCGTCTTGAGCACAAGACCTGCACTTGTCATACTCCACACAGGACTGGATCTGTTTGCTGGCACTGTGTCAATGCAAGTGTCAACAGCTAAGAGTAATCTACAGGTTCTGTCCGTGGTATAGCTCCTGAGAATGAACTTACCATGTATAGATCACATGACACAAGCAACTTCACTCACTTTTGGTTCTTTGCCAGCATTCTGTGCAGTGTGTGTGAATGTGAAGTGTGTATGTGTGTGTGTGTGTTTCGGGGGGGTTGTTTCACAATATGCTCTTGCACAAAATTCTGTAACTACTAATGTAATAGAAAATATCATATTCAGGAACAATGTTTTGGATAGTGGTAGGTCAGAATTGGGAATCGCAAACCTCTAATATGGCTTATTACAACAGACAATGTATCCCAAACAAGACAAAATTAAGGCATAAGGGGGGGGGCAGTCAAAGTTAACCCATAAAGAATGGTTGCCAAGTCATTTTGAGTTATTCTGATTCTAACATGGATATAACTCACAAAGTGTCTACTATACAGAAACAGAAGGCTGGTATAAGGGAGACTGATAACAGGTAGTATGACAACTGACCTGAAAGAAATATAGCTTGCTTCAAAGAACAGATGAGGAGTGGTTGAAAACATTTAGCATTGAGCTGGTGTTGAAAATCTGCTCTACCTGGATAGGGAGTAGGTAAGGATACAGGATAAAGTGTGGAAAAAAGTTAATCGTATAATATGACGTTCAGACGAAGGGCAGTATCATGAATATCAGATTGGAAACGGAGAACACAATGTGCACCTGCACTATATTGCACTATCCACTATTAGAAAGCTGGCATCTGCTCGATGAAACTATTTCATGAATTACTTACCCAGTGAGGTGTAATGTATAAGATTAAATCCACACTGTACTAAGTGCAAACCTCATCTATAGCAACCGCCATCCACAAGAGCCAAGGCTGCCCTCCCTGCTCTCCATTTCCTACCCCCGATGTTGCGACCCGTCGCTAGCTGCCTGTGCTCTTATCTCAAAACAGCAGACCGCCCTCAGTCTGTAGGAATAAAATATTTCAGCTCCTCTGCGTCTGACGCCATCTACGCACACTGCAACTCGCCGTTTACCTGCGTCAATCTTCCGGGCAGCAGCAGGGTATGTAACTATGGCTACCCGCCGTCACCGAAGCGATTCCCCCCATTGTCTACCTGTGCAGGTAAACCACTTGAGAGTCGCGATCATGGAAGGCTACTCCTGCAAAGAAGTAAATTCGCTCAATTAGAGTTACTTTTCTTGAATTACGATAGGTGCTCGTCAAAATCCTTTGCATTCATTGCCCGTTTGATCCAGAACAAAATCATTTTCAATTTAAATGCATTCATCACTGTTATATCTCAGCTCTGCTGGTTTGCTTTTATCACGGTAAGCTACCGGGGTGACCTAAGCATTATGTATGTCGCTCCAGAATAACTGTGGTAAAAACATTATGACATGATGATAATGAACCTGTCTAGTCGTCATGTAAGAAGGAAGGAAAGAAATTTGATTTAGTCATCAATTGCTTAACCGACGACTTCTCCGCTTTTAAGACTCCGTTATTAGTCGGCTGCTCGGCCTACATTGTATGGGTACTGTACGTGGTGCTACACCTGCGTCGCTGCAACGACCATGCACCACACAGCACGATGTACGTCCCATTACATCTGCACCTGCGCCAAACATCATTCTGACCGATATAGCTACAGTCACTGCTTCTCAGAAAGTGTAATCGGACTTCCACTTATGAGTATTCTCCTATGCGACAAACAGTTTATCGCAAAGATAAACCTCCCCAGATATGGCCGTTATATTCTCTGGTGATGTGAGCGTCCCACCTGTCGCAACGGCACTGCGATGTGACGTCATCACACGTTCTTCCTCTCACTGAGCCGTTGTTTAATTCTCACAGTACAGCCACAGTGAAATATTCCGGTCAGTCTGTGTTATTCTCTGTTATCTTGCTATATTGTCGACGTGTTGACTAAAGCCCGTCGTTGACCTCTTAAATCGTTCGTGACATTAAAGTGGCAGCAGTGTGTATAACAAAAGGTGAGCCGTGCACTGAGGGATGTTGGTGGTGGGGTGGGATAGGAAGGTAGAAGGAAGATATCCAAGAAGAAGGTGACGGCTGTCCCCAGTCAGGTTAAGCAAATGTAATCTTGTACAGAGTTGTTGTAGTGTCTGATGCTTCAATCAAACAACAAAAAGACCAACGTCTTTACACTCGAGGAAGGGGGGAGAGGACAAAACTTGTAGAAGCAAAAGTTATGAAAAGAGGAATGCGAGGGTACGGTCTCGTGCCCATATAACGTGTAGGGGGAGGAGGTTTTATGATTATGGTGACGAACTGTAAGCAGCTGCACCCTGTACACAGTATCAGCTGTCACTACCGCCGCTCTGAAATATGGTGGCCGTGTCTCCATTGTGCTCTATGTTTAACCCCAACTTTGTCAAGCCGACTGTGCGTCATAAGTGAAGGAATTAAGTTTTATCATGTCAGCAGTCCGCTCAGAATCCGATTCCTATGATGTTAAAGGTGAGATGCAATACCGTGTTACATCTCTTGCGTCAGCTAGTTCATGGAAGCCACTGTATAACATATTATTCCGCGGCAGTTTTCGAAAGGAACCTTAACGTTTACTGTAACCAAAAGTAGGATTGTCCGGACAATTGCGAGGTATAAAACTAAACATCTTTTAAGAAACACATCAGAATGTCATAGGAACTAACGAGAATGCAAAATGGTTCACCCAAGAAAAATAGATTGCAGCACAAACTTTGCACATGTAAGACTGCCTGCTGCTGCTCTGAAGACTCGTTTAAGTCCACTGCAAACAAGGACCGAAGCTTCTCTAGATACGAAAGTTGGGGTGGTTATCGGCCGTGTTCCATTCGGTGAGCAAGAAGACAACTTTGTTCTCCTTGCCGCTGTTTTCCGAGGCTTTCCAGGACCAAGGATCTCGCCTACCTACAGCTCCAGCTGGTTTCCACTGGCCACTAAAGGCGCTATAGATTTATCCGAGGGAAATGCTCGGTTCTTTACATAGTCATGGGAATCTCAAAATGTATGGGGGCCGTTCACATCAGAGAGTTCTTTTCCCCCTTTTCTCAGATGTCAAGAGTGCAAGCGACTTTTTCGATGGTTTAGCTCAGGCGTTGTCCTTTGAAGTTGCTCCCCCGACAAAACCAGAGAGGGTGGTCTGGGCAATTAGCAGCTGGGGAGGGAAGGGGGCGAGAGATTGGGGAATGTAACAGATTGGGGAGGTGGGTAAGAGTGTTGTTGCCAGGAAATTGCGAGGAAGACATTAGGGATTGAAAGGCCCATTTACACCGCTTCCGTATTATCGACATGTTGCCAAACGTACGTAGAACGACTGGCAGACGAATTATGCAGATGGTGTGATATATCCGTGCTGTTAGGCTGGCTGCTGTACAGACAAGCTCTTTTCTCACTTGTACAATGAAAATCTGCAGGCTTGAGTCAATAACGGCCACGGGAAAAGTCCCAGAGGCACTAACCACTAGGACTAGGCTCATCTCTGCCTGCGAGGACGGAGGGCTCAGTGGACACCGCCACATCTCCACACCAGGATAAGTGATTAGTCCTAAGAACTTACCTAGCTTCCTAATCAAATCCACTTGCACCCTAAGGACACACATCAATTGACCTCCGATGCTAACAGTAATGTGCCTTAGGGACACATTGTAGTAACTTGTGGAGTTCAGGTATCAGCAGTGCGTCTGTAAGGGAGTGAAGTCCTCCTGGACCTGCATTGGGTTCAACTGATGTTGCAGCACACCTAAACACACACAACTGTAACGACGCTGCTCATGCGATTATTATTTTCACGACCAGCTAACCTGTTGCAAAGGGGCGAAGACAAAGCCAATCAAGCAAAATAAAAAAAGAAGTTATATTTAAGAAAGCTTATATGTAAGAAATGTCCTGACATTGCAGTTACTCTGAAGACTCACTTCACCCGTGCTCCATCTCTGCTTGTCCTCCAAATCGCCTGCTCTGTTTTTTAATGGAGTATTGCACGTGGACAGACTCGTCTTTCTTTGGAAAGGGAAAGTTGGAGCGAGGGAGCCCGGATGACGGAACACGACGTCTCGCCCATACATTCGTTTTACATTCTTTTTAGTCTCGCCTCAAAGAACTGGGGCCCAGCTGAGAGTTCTGTAAAAGAAAGAAACCGATGGAGAAATCCTTCCATTTTTCCTCTCGTCACCAGCGCCTGCCTGGCGCGCGGAGCGACCTGCGACTAAACTCCGGCCGAGATGTGCTGTGGTCACAGGGCCAGGGCTCCTCGCCGTTCTCCTCAATTTTCTGGAAATGCAAACCAAACAGCGCCTGGTGCGGCAATCAATGAGGGCAAGGGGGACTAGGGGCTTGGTGGGAAGGGGGAGTAGTGGGATAGGTTGCCGGATTACAATGTGGCCGGCCGGTCGAGGAAACCCAAGCTTCAGTAAACGGCGCCAGACCAAGGCTGGCGTTTCCGACAGTTTGAAGAGGCTGGCGAAGATAAAGACAGTGACCTCGGTCCCTGCCGCTCAGCTGGTCTCGGAGTCGGGTAGGAAGGGGTTGAAGAAGTGAGGTCGGATGCATGAAGATATCGTGACTGTAAAAGGGGAAGCCGTCGTTGAGTATTTCTCAGAGGAACGAAGACTCCACTGTTAAGATTGCTGTCCTGATTATATTGTCTTCCACTTCTATCTCCTCTCAGGACCAAGGGTCAAGAAGGCATGCTGACGCATGATCGTGGATACATGTCCAGTCCGACATGTGGGATTTGTGTAGACACAATAAACAGGTTTATTAGGATAAACACACTGCGCATGCTATATTTGGAAAGGGTAACGACACTATCTTAGCCATCATATGCTATATTAAGTGGCTGGAGTTTAAGAACAAGCAATTAAGCAATGAAGGAGATACCGTGCAGCAAGTTTTCTTCGCTTAATATTATAATCACACTAGTATATAAGCATCAGGTCAAGGCAGCACCTTATATGGCAGAGCGTAAGGCTGATGTCTGTATGTCTTTTTATACTGTATATACTTATATATTGTGGACAGTTTGTGCGCATGACCGCTGCAAAGCAGTGAATAAAGTCTTTAGTTACTTTTTCCTGTTTTTTTTAAAAACCTGTTTTCATTGATGCACGTGACAAAGGATTTCATTTCCGGGTACACCATTTGGGATTTGTATCGTCATAATGGTAACTCATTCTAGCCAGAAAAGGATAAGTTTGTGGACTTTTTTCTATCACACCACTCATTACCCCAAAGTGGACTTGTTGACGATCACCAGGAATTAATCTTGTTCTGGATTTTATTCTCTCACTGAAATATCGTGTCTAGAACTATGTGCTTCGCAGACGACTTCCATCCGTCTAATCAACCGCACTTAAGTGATGGTACTTGGCGAATGAAGAGCTACACAGTATCTTCCTACTGCGTTTCAGCACCTCCTACTTGTTTCACGCATAGTTAGTAAAATAAATTGACAAATATTGTCATATTAATAAGTGGAAGTGGTCTAATCACAAATCTATAAATATTCTTGATGAGTGTAAGCGATGTGGGATATCTTTGGCGGCTATATGCTTGAGATTGTATATATAAATGTATCGTATACAGCAAGCTTAAGTGTGTCGGTCTGTGCAATGACATCTCTTGTATGGGCAGAGGTGGGGAAGAGAGGAGAATGCGATATACAAGTGTCCTCTGTTACTTTGTTTGTTAGGTCCCTTCATTTATAACCACATTACTTTTATAAATACGCTTCATGTGTAAGGTATGTGCATTTCTTATCACTTTACATTTATAAACACAGAATATGTTTAATGGGCGATATTAGGCGGGAAATTGTGAGAAGTAATAATACAGATGGAGTCCATTCTGACAGAAAGTTGTCGACTCTTTCCTTAAAGTCGAAGTTGTAGAAGGCAGGGTACGTTTAACGAGTCTCCCATAATGTGTTCATGCCTACAGTATTGTGTGGGATTAGGAGACGTTATTAAACGCACTTGGTAGTTAGTATAAGTGGTGGTGGTGGTGGTGGCTTTGTTAGTAACAGCGATACCTCTGATGTTAGTGGTGCTGGCGATCGATGATGAGGACAAAGACAAGGGAGTGGTTACGACGTGTATGCGGGTGATACGCTTTAGGGACAAGGGAGATTCTGGACATGGCACCGCGGATAAAAAGATAGAGGGCAGAAAACAAAAATTACTCCGGGGAAGTTTAGCGCCAGCCATATCAATATCTCGCTACACGACATGGAAGAGTCCAAAGAATGTGCTATGCTATGAGATTCTTTAAGTCTATTTCACTGAAGGCAAGTGAGTGTGTATACGCTACGAAGCAATCGCTGTCGTCACGGGTTAGTTAGTTAATTGTTGTTTTATGCCAACTCAGAAACTAAGGCTAGATGAGTAGGGAAGATGGGTACAACTCCTAGTCATTGGTCATTGACGGAGCACCGCATTAGTACTGCTACAGAGGCCAGGATCTTTGACGGAGCGTCTGCATCAGCGTGATGCATTACCTGCGAGACAAAGCTCTTGAGCTGATGAAGAAACAGCTATCTCTCCCCGCCCTTCTCTCTCTCTCTCTCTCTCTCTCACACACACACACACACACACACACACACACACACACACACACACACACACACAGAAAGTAAGTGGCTTGGTGATTTAAGCGATGAATACAGAATTTCCCAGATGAGCAGGCATGTTCCATGTACAAAATGTCCCCCCCCCCCACTATCTCACTCTGTATGTATGTAACTCGAAGCGTATTCCAGTGAGGACTTTTCTCCAGGGTATACACAATAACCTTGCTTCTCGTCTGGGGTTTTATCTGACGGTGATCGCGCTGATGGTAATGATGGGATTGGGAGTACACTGATGACGTGACTTCCCACCGAGGTATCGACCGCGAAGTGCGTGCAGCAGGGGCGCTAATTTGCACTGGCTCGGTGTTTGGAAATACATCAAGCAGGTCAATCTGCACTAACTTGCCCGTCTGGGAACATAAACAGAGACGTGATCGCTGGGTAGTTTTAAAACGTGTACAGACACATGACACATGACACTTTGTTTTCAAAAATATACAGGGGTGAGATAACTCCTTTTTATAAAGAAAAAAGTTTACAAGTTCAAGATCAATCGCTTGTATTTGAAACGTAAACAAAAACATCCCAAGCTCGATTTTTGTAGGGACACGATCATTCTTTTGTGGAACCTTGTGGAGAAACATATGGTAACTCGCTTATTTTAAGCGCATACAAACTACCTTGTTTTTCTACACACATCAATTAAAGTAAACTGTTAGTTTGAAGCGTATGGAAAGACAAGGTAGTTGGCTAGTTTTAAAAATACAGGGGGACATAATATTTCCCTTATTGTCAACGATATACACGTGCATGTTGAGTACAAGAACGTGGATCTCGAGCACTTTGACCCCGTTGACCTAACATTATTCTTTTAAAAGTAAAATCTCGGTTTTGCGGTCTCAGATTTAAAAAAGTGAATAGGATCAATGTTAATGAGTCTACTCTCGGACACAGAGCGTGGACATGAAAATAAAACCTACCCTAAGGCAAAGCTGGTTCCTAGAGTCACACCACACACGCACCCGACAGACTATGACGCTGGCTGAGAAAACTGGGGTACAAAAGCGCGCACACATCCACAAACTTGTATCTCTCCCCCACCACACATACAGCTGTCACCTTATTATTTAAAAAATAATGTGTGGGAATTTCTGCTCTGCCTGTATCTCTACATTACTTAGCGTGTTAACATAATCATACTGGACAACGTTTGTACCCCAAATAGGAAACCCATACAAGATAACGACCTGTAGCTCACAATGAAAGTACGATGACCTGAAAGAAAACATCTACCAGCTTAATTTACGGGTCATTTATTACATAGATCGCCCAGGGTCAAAGACACTGACACAAGTCATCTGTTTCTTCTTGTGGGACAACAGAGACGTCTCATAACCCAGGACCCAGGGACCAGTCAGTCAATGTTGAGTCGATCGCAGACTGTTTTGACGTTTCCCTACACTCACTGCGATTCACAGCTAAGCCAGAAATTAAGGGAACTGGAGAGCTGCACGAGACCCACAGGCCTGAAGAAGGAGCAAGACAAAAAAACTGTTTCTTACTCGTTGAAAGTCTCCTAGGAGAGGACGGTCGTTAAACAAATGAGTGGCGAAGACAAAGAAAGCGAAAAAACAAAATCCCACTTTCTTTGATAAAACACAGGACCAGAGAAAGGTGATTTCTATTTAGACTTTGATGCTTCACACTTCGGTTTATCGTTAAACAAGAGCAGCGTGCAGTGTGTGTGTGTGTGTGTGTGTGTGTGTCGGGTTGTGTGTGAGAGAGAGAGAGAGACAGAGTGAGTCAGCTAGAAAGGTTGGGGAGGAATGAAGGTTAGCTGTACTTTGCACTTATATTATAAGGACGCGATGGACTAAAAAGCAAAAGCCAAGTACCAATCAACAGAAAATACACAATTGTTCCATTACCTCAGCTTCTTATACTTATTTACACCTTCCTGATAACTGGCTGCACACTATAGTCCTCAGTTACCCTGCGGCAAGGGGGAGAGAACTCGACTCCCAGGGGAACACGTAGGCACACTCGTCACTCCTTGGACACCAAGCGGAAAAAAGAAAAATCCTCATACAGAAAATGTTTTAAGCTAGGTCACACAAACAGTCTCTCTGCGGGACATTCGGGATGCCAGGCAGGTGGTGATGCGGACGCGCAGCTGAGTGAACGAAATGAGCCAACAACGCACGCACCGCAGCATTGACCAGTAGGACGAGCTACTTCCCTTCAATAAGGGAGGGAGCGGAGTTGTCTAGTGGCACTCAGGATGAAAGCCTGTCGTTAAAGGGCGGCACCAGAGTGATGGAGTGCTGGTTCCACTGTCCGTCTGAAAGACCGAGGCCCAAGTCAATGAGAAGATCGCGCTGAAGAATGGAAGGAGGTAACTGGATGAAAGCAGACGATAGAGTGAGCGGATAGAGGGGCTGGCTTCGTGAAGATAGCAGTAAGATGCACAGAAAGGACGATGCATGCAATGCGACGGGGGAATAGGTGCACGTAAAGAAATGGCGGTCCTTGCTCGGAGGTCACAACTGCAGATAATAATGAATGATATGTTCAGACTTAGTGATGATCCTGCCATACCTAGCTACCCACCCAGCCATTGGATCATCTAAAAGAAGCATGCTGTGTTCAAGTATCGAAGCCGGCTGGTATAATTCCCGTTTGGGAATAATAAAGTTAATTATTTGCTATTTGTTCTAGCTATTCGGCTATCCACTTCTTCCAAGGTAGGAAATGAACTTTTGCGAACTGGGATGCACGCACGCACGCACGCACACACACACACACACACACACACACACACACACACACACACACACACACACACACACACACACTGTTTCATGCACATTAATGACGCAGAAATAGGAAGACAGACCGAAGGACAGACAATACAAAACAGAAGTGTATGTGTGTTAGAAAGAGAGAGAGGAAGAGGAATGAAAGGACAAGCTCTCTCGGTGATCCCTACACAAGCGGCTTTGGAAGTCAGTAACTCCTCAATAAGTCCCACCATCAAAGCCCTAGCTGGCAACGCAACTGACAAGAAAATTAATTTTATGCATGACATGCTGAATGCAAGACGGGAAGGACCCCTGCCCCCGGGCTCTCTGATGTGGTGGTCACCAAGCTGCTGGTAAATGTGTCTCGTTGCCTACCATTATATCCGCTGCAAGTGTTAGTCTGCATTAGCATGCCACGCCACGGCGCGGGCGGGTGAAAAGAAGGATGAAGCTGTCAGTACTGATCTGAATCCCAACAGTTTTTGAAATGCACGGCATTGCCTGCCCGTTCTCTGGAATGCACCACGGTCGACCACTCCAGCATCCAGCGCAGACGTAAAGGGAGATAACGACAGATAACGCGATTGCGTCAAATCTCGTTTCTTTGCAGACCCATGCGCACAATGCACGTGCTAAACTCTACATGGGCACTGACGGCGCGGTGCAGAATAGGATCGTCATGACCGCCTGACTGGAGAGCCCCCCCTGAACAGCAAGAGGCATTAAGTCTCGTGACAAGGGCAAATTTAGCGCGTAGCTATCATATTCGCTTGATTGAATGAACCTTCCCGAGAGGGCAAAGGGTGTGTGTGTGTGGGGGGGGGGACTTTTCAACTCCAAGGGGTGCAAAGTCCTCGAGATTTTGTGTAATCGCCGCAGTAAATTTTCTTATTTCACAGTCGATAGCCGATCAGTGGGAGGGCTCACCCTTATGACGTCTGCAGTTGGAGAAACTGGCCAGTGGGAGAATGCGGCTGTCACTTGTCCAGGGAAGCATAAGCTGTAAAACATCTAGCACGATCCAAATGAATTCCGCAACCGGAGGACCTGACCCCAGCCTGCTTTCTTGATCATCGCAAATATGTTGCTACTTACCTTTCATGCTACTTGCCAACTAACAGCCTGTCACGCTACTTACAAGCCGTTTGTCAGCAGCAACATGATGGTGAAGCTGGTCAGTAAGGTCACGATATCTTAAAATGATAATTTGTAAATTTTGTGCTTTTCTTAAAATTTATTAATTGAGGATGCTCTGGATCTCGTAAAGAGAACATAGAACTAATGACTTTGTATGAAGCACTCGTGGAACACCAGGAACTCTTGCTTGCAACAGTGAAGTGGCGTAAGCTGGTCTGGTCTGGCCACGTGACCCGGCATGACACCATGTCGAAGACCGGTACCAGTCAAGCGACGACTGACTGATGTTTGTAAGCGTGTATGTCAAGAATTGAAAGAGAGTTTTCCTCCCGATTAAAAGAAATAATACATTGAACTGAGCTTTACTTGATCATTAATAAAGCACTTTGCATACCACCAGACTTGAATAGCTGCATTGAATTCGTTCATGTGACTGGCCTCGACTCTACTGGTATCTCAAGAACAGGACAGGGTTATCCCATGTGACTAAGCTCAGTCCGGTCACACAAAATTCCACCAAAGATCCATCTGCGTGATTCCAAACTATTTCGATTAAAAGAAGTGAACTCACAGCAATTTCCACTGTCTTCCTTAAGTGCAAAGTTGATCAGTTTTCGGTGAATTGCACTGGCAACCAGTTTCGGCTCCGCCTTCATTCCCATGTGGCCACGCATCTCAATGGCACTGGAGTGGGTTTTGGAAAAAAAAGTTTCTAGCTTTGCTTCTTTAGAACAGTTTTAAGTTTAAGAAATATGATGCGCAACTAGCCCCAGGATATTTGTCCTACATGTTGACACATCACCAAATGGGCCGCTTGGGACTGTTTGTGCGTACCTTCTGTATCAGTTCAGCAGACGACACAAAGTTAGGCGCTGTTCCTTTGATTTCCTAGGCCACAGTGTCTGGTACGTGTTGCTTGAGCGTGTCAACGGCCACCACATTAGAAGCTTTCAAGGCTGGCATCGAGACTCGCTTCTTGCGTGTTACCTGCTCTAGCTGCCGGTCTCCTCCCTTTTTATCGTTGTGTCCCCACTTTGTTGTTGAAGTTTGCAGATTGTACCAGAAACCTCCACAGCTTTACATCAACCTCTCCATCTCCCTCCACTCTCGTCTCTTTCTCTCTCACACACATCAGTTTTCCCGCTCATGACACAGAAACCGGAAGCCAGCAAGCATGTCGTTATATCAAAATATTTATTCACTCGCGCACGTACGTCTGTCAAGGTCAAACACTCGATATCAAGTATTTACACTACCATCAGTCACAAACACGTGACCAACGTGAACAATGGAGATGCGATGTACAAGACTCCTGTACAGCCAGTTAACACGGTCTCGCTGCAACTGCTCTCGAGGTTTCTACCGCTCAGTTGTTACCAAGTCCTCATCTTTAATCTCGTGATGGTGGGACTACATGTACACAAGCTTAAAAAAAAATATCGCAGTAATGAAAGCCAGTGGGACAATGATGGGATCCTGTATACGATGAACAGTTATATTTGGTAAGATCTCGTTCGCCACTCAACTTTTTAAACACGTGGAACAATACATTTATTTTCAAGAAACTGACGGTTGCTGACATTTACAGTGTTACTGGTCACACAGATTGCCTGCCGTCGGGTTAACTTTTTTTTTTTTTGGTTGACTAGCGGAGTACTAAAACTAGTGTTAATCTTTGTTTTTCGCTTTTACAGAGGCAGAAAAGAAGTAGTGTATTTACGGACTGCAAAATTTGCTTTCTCAAAAAGGAATCTTCTAAATCGTGCGAGCCTACAATGTTCGCGCTTTAAAACTGACGATATTACAAAAAAACCATCAACAGGCATATTGCTAAAGAATTCAAAAAGACTTCATATTTGTCTATACACCAAGAAAAAGCAAATATCTTCCTGAAATCTTAATATTTATCCGGCATCGTGTTTTCTGTACAACAGGGCATCCCTCCGCAGGTCCCCGGATGACGGTAGGGACGTGTTACAGTTTTCTCTACAGTAACTGTAGGCGACTGCCCGGCGATATCACATTGTATGCACTGGCCGCAAGTGAAACTAGACCTGACATGAGCTACGTGGCCAAGCAAAGAATTACAGGAAAAGACAGTAATCATCATTAAAAAAACAAACTCACAGATATAAATAGATTTGTCAGCGCTAGCTGTATTTACAAAGCAGTGCATAGGAAACCGCTTATCATAATCGGATATACCATTCGTGGTGTCTGCAGAACGAGGAGTCTTTTAAAAAAAAAAATCAGTCGCTGATGCCAAAAGGTCATTTTACAAAAGAAGGGTTCATCAAATTGAAGGAAGCAGTACGTTAACGTAAAACCCTGTCTCAGATTTTAATGTATCGATACACCCTGTCTTGTGGTGTGCGGATGTTTTTAAAACCTACTCGACGACATTCGCTTTTCATTTCTAGCCCACCGCCTGCTGAAATGGCATTTTACACTCAAATGATCTCCGATTTCTACAACAGGATGCGAAGAAGCCCTCTGCTACTATGTCAAATGTAGCTGTTTACTGACCATTTTCTTGTTCTGTCTTGCTACTTTTTAAAAATGCGAGCTGCTTAATGTGGCACGATGCTACGCCTCCTACGACACCATCAACAAAACTGGAATGTCGGGGCGACACGCATGCGCCGGCAAGCAACACGCGCTAGGTTTCCACTGAATGCGGTTGGCGAGGAGCTAAGGGGGGCTGACGGGAGAAGAGAAAAACAAGAGGGAATACTGTTGCTGGCACTGAATGTGACAGGCCTTGAACAGTTGTGATATCTGTCAGACCTGCATGTTCCTGGAACAGGCGCCTGTAGTTTATGATGTCATTGTCCCCGTGTTGTCACAGCGGACACCGGGATGGATGATTTAGTGAAGGACTGCGATAGTTTGTCTAACTCTATCCTGTTCTCTCACTGAGATAAATCTGACATTTGTCACGAATTTCTTGTCAACGGATCTTGATTTTCTCATTCTAGAAGAAATTTAGTGGAAGAGAGAAAACAGCGCTAAGTGCTCAGTCGGAAAGCCTGAAAAACTCCTTAAAGATCTCTACTGGAAGGGAAGACCTTCAAATAAGCAGACACAGACCCGTGGAAGGACGAATACATCCATTGAAACAATCCAGATAAACCAAACCGCTGCGGATTTAAATCAAGCAGCAAACCCAACCCTCTCCGCCACTCCCTGCCGCCACTTAAAAAACATTCTGGGTGCATGAGAAAGGGGAACAAAATTAAAAACCTTCGTCAAAAGAAAAGATTTACGAAAAAGATCCAAGTGTTTTTAAATGTCAGTGAATGAAAATCGCTCAGTGACAAAAAAACTTATCAGCTCGCGTGCAGCTAACTAAGGCGAGCGATGAAACAACACCTTGTTGGTCGGACACAAAGGTGGCAGGTGGTGGTGGTGGTGGTCTTGTGACAACACGTGCGTCGTTAACAGTAACTCGAGACTCGGCTGTACCTTGAATGCCAGACAAAGACAAAGAGAAAAATGCGGCGCTGCAGTGCAGGAGGGTCGCGATGAGGACTGGGGGACCAAGAAGACTGGCATTAATATGGGTGCATCTTCTAGCTCGAGGTTTTCGAGGGAGACTAAAGACGGATTTGGGGATTGTCATGCCTCAACAGGTAAAAACCGGCCGAATCGTCCAGCCAGGTGCATATTCCGATTAGAAAACATCAAAGCGCGTTTGAAAGCGACAACTAGCGCTGTGATTACAGGTGTGACAAACTGACACCGTGTGGCGAAAATATTACGGAAGCAGCTTAGCGCTGCTATGAAGGGAAGGTACGCACTAGGCTGTGAAGATGGCTTCAAGAAGACCTGCAACACGTCACAATTAACTGTTCCATTTATGTAACCTTTGTTCTAACCGATCGACAGTCTTCTTTTTAAAGTTGCTAAACGATGTCACTCTTTGATGTGAGCTGTATTTACTATCACCATCTTTGAAAGTTTCTTGGCGGCGATTTAGGGAGTACACATGGTGCCCATGAAAACACAGGTCAGTTTTTCAACCTCCGCGCTGAGGGCTTCACCACCAGGTTACCCTGGCCTTCATTTTCTTCGATACATTCGATACACACTTCTGGAGTGCACCAACGGTGACTGTTGACGAGCGCGAACCTGCGTGTGGCGTCTGATGAATTTGCTCAACTCTGTTACCTGCGCAATGTTGGGCAGCACTCGATGTCAGCGTGGTGCGATGTTTCCCATGGGTCCTCGCGTCAAGCTTAACTGCGATGACGGAAATTCACAGCCAAGTCGAATTGCTCGACACCCGCTGATATTTTTTTTTAAGAAACCGAGACAGTTAATTTAAAGCAGTGATGATCTTGACAGCACACTGATGCAGAATGAAAAATGTCAGAACCCGAAGGCCGAGCAAGCGGATGTTGTAGACAGACTACACAAGATGGCGGATGGTGTGGTCCTTGATAAGACGATTAGTATTCAGTTCCATGCACACATTACACAGATCGCAAGAACACGGATAGCAACGACAGTCGGATCTCGGGTGACTTCGAAAAACGATGGCCTCGCGCCCTGCTACCTTCGGTCACGTGTGCCGATACTGGGACTGTACTCCATGACCTCTGCTGTACCAGGACCTAACACACAGACACTTGTGTCTGCCAAGCCCATATCAAAAGCGCTCCCCCCCCAAAAAAAACAAAACAAAACAAAAAAAAACTGAAGCGCTAGGTTGAGAGATTGTGGAATACTCTTTCGTGTTTCAATTGTTCTCTGTTTAAAACCAACGGGGTGAATGGCTTGTCACAGATATGCCACCACAGACCACAAGTTGATGTAATGACAGCCAACGGATCAAACCAGCAGCGGTTGGAAGAAACTCGGTCAAGGCGTTGGCTGGACAGAGCGACGACGCCCAGGACCGGCCCGTGGAATGTAACGACGGGGTCAGGTGCTGGTCTTCATCAACATTCCCTGAGCATGCGATGTTGAGTTTTGCATCTCGCTTATGATGGCTGATTTCTCCCTGGAATCCACCCCTACCCTTTCTCTCAAAGAATGACCCACCCCCCTCTCCCAAATCGCAATTTCAATATATTTCCATCTGGTAAAGGTTAAACAGGTCTTAGAAACCGTGCGTCCGAACCTGAAAGTGCGACCAAAACCACTCCTAATACTTACGACTTATGAGCAGCTAGACTTTTTACTGAAAAAAGTCCTAAGGTGGAAGATCGTGCTACGATAAAAACACTGAGCCTTTCTGGCAGTTTTGAGGACAAAAAGGTGAAGGTGATATTCATAAATACAGTGATGTCAACATTTCAAGTTGTACGAAAATTGGCTTGGCATCATTACATACATGTGTGTACCTATTTGCAATGCAGTGTAGCGTCAGGTGATTTTCTCTCCCTGTGAGATGCACGCGTGGAATCTGCCGATGCTGGCAAGAATTACACTGAGTTTGCTAAATCTCAACAGTCTGCAAAAGTTTGTGACAAACAAAATACAGGAGTAACAGCAATACGCCCTGGATATAACAAGGTTTTAGCATTTTGACCGTATTCCAGCTTAGCAAAGAAGGGAGTGGAAGTACCTGGGCCACAGGTGAAGGCAGTTCAATAAAAATACACGTACTTCAAGAAGCTCAAAGGCTCTTTCTAAAAATAACAGAAAAATCAATCCGCTTTATCCAGTCACCCCCACCACTGCAGGCAAACACCAAACGTAAGTTTCAAAGCGAAACTAAACAAAACCCCGTTCAGCAGAGCGAAAAAAAAGTGCTGCAGGTAGTAAATAATTTGATTAGACGCCATCCGGCAGAACGCCACGCCCAGACACCGAGAAAAACAAAGGATTTGCACACGTCAGGCGGCCATCTTGTGACAAAAACGTCACAGTTTTGCATACAGGAGCCTTGGCCGAGTGTCTTATACGCACTAATTGTCACGTCACGTACACGCTAACTAGCAATAGTCCTACAATTAAATTATCGTGCCTTATCATGCACGCTCAAAGAAAAAAAAATCGAAATGACTCTTACAGCTTCCTCCCCTACCCACACATGTAGGCACACCCACCCCACTCAAAAAAACTGCAGGCAACATCAGCATCAATAATACAAAACTCCCGCAAATCATTCCCCATTCCACAAAAAAATGATATGCCAATTGCTATTAGGGACAGGGAAAACAACTGGGTCATATACAAACATAGGCACTGGTCAACACTACAACATGCAATACTAACCAGAACTGTATCTTATTAATCTCCCTTCCTCCCCAAAAACAAACAAACAAACAAAAACAACTAAAGACATGCGAGAAAATGCCCAGCGAATCTGCTAAGGCTGTACTTCGCCTCGATCACATTTCAAAACATTTTCTCATGCATATAACAACTGTGTAACAATGCCCCCCCCCTCTCCTTAACGTAACAGAAATATGTTCTATACAAAAACGACACAACTGTTCAACTGTACACATCGTCTGCCTCTCAATCCTGTTAAACAAAGGGCTACAAGACGTGCAGGTAGACTGTACAAAGAAAATGGGGAATCGCTGCTCGTTACATTCTCCACTTGCGCACTGCCTTTCGTGTCAGGAGAAATTACATGCGGGAAGTTCTACCATTAAACAGGCAACTGGAATGTAAACATGAACTGGTGTTGGTAACAGGGAATGGGTACAAGCGAGTGAGTGTGTGACTGTATGTGTTGTGTTTGTGTGACGGAAGGATGGGATAGTCTGTGTGTTGCGTGTGTTTCAGTCAAACGAACATTGCTGTTGGCTGTAATTGCCGTAACTGATGTAATAAACAACAAGGTTTTTACCTAATTCAACATCAAGATTGTAACATTTTAAACATCCAACGTAACTCGAAACTGTATTAACAGCATACAACTGCATGCAGCCAGTCGCGTGCAGTACTGACCACACCGAAGCGCACTCACACACTCACACAGATGCATGTCCATGCGTGCGTTAGCAGGCACACGATGTACAGTGGTCACGTGATGATTCAAATAGTTTGTCAATAATTTTGTGAAGCGACCGCATACAATGACCAGTCCAGCCTGTCCACAAACACACCTGGCGCTGACGCTCAGCCAGGTGGCACAGGAACACGAGGTGAGTGGAGCACCTGTTGTAGTATCGACCTGCATCAGTTGTTTCTGTAGCTGGGACAAGCCGACGTATCACTATGGTAGGCTTGCATACAGCCAAGTCTCACAGACACGTGTTTGTGTAAGGCCCATAGAAGACGCCTTCCTACGAAATCGTCCGTCGCCATTTCTCATGTAGTCTCCATCCACCGGATATGGCGTAAAACAGCCGGCATATCGTTTAGCGCGAGATATCTCCGAGACTTTGCGACTGCTTCATTCTGGGAAGAGTGCGTAACAACTTTCGTTCTTGTTTTTTGTTGTCCACCGTCCACGACCTCTGAACCTGGCGACAGCCACTCTGCCAGCGGCTGAACAGCGTGGTGGGATAATCTTGCTGCCAGGAGCGGTTACTGTCGCTATCACTTGCATGAGCGTGATGTTGCGAACTGTTTTTTTTTTCAGGCAGCAGGGTCACCGGGAGGTCAGACCATGGCTGGCATCTTCCAAGTGACGTTTGCGGGCCCGCCTCCTCGTGGTGTTCCCCTTTTCCCCTGCCGCCAGTGCACTTGCATGTAAGTGGACAGAGCCCTGATTGTCACAGCATCTTGTTCGTAAATTACACCCTCTCCCCTCTTAAAACGTCATCTGTCATCGCTGACAAACACCCAACATTGTCCTTGACCCGCTGGGATGGTGTGCGAGGTGAAACCTTTGATGACGTCACAAGGCAGTGGTGAGTGACATCACAAGGCCAGAACGATCATCGACGTCACGATGTGTCTCTTGCGGCAGCTACTGTTTCCTCGCCTCTCTAGCACGCCTGATGAAAACGCCCTTGTCACAGGCCAGCAAGATTTTGTTTTTGTTTTTATTTAATTTTAGCAATCAACAGATGCGATCCGACCACAGCAGTAAGAGACGCAGTGCTCCTCAGCGCTGTATAAATACAAGTGGGCACCAAAGTGTTTATAAAGTCACAAAAAACCCCAAAGAGGCCACAGTGTGCTATGTACACGCACTTCAGAGTGCAGCAAGTCTTCTGCTGATGCCCCAGTTTGACCTAGAGAAAGCTTTTGATCACCCTATGATACGTTCTAGGACTCGTCATCCAGATGAAGACAGCGAGTCCTGACATTTAGTAAGAAATTCTCCATTAAAAATGGTTAGTAGATGTTCGATTGTCTTAGATCATTTCATTGATGGCTACTGGCAGATCAATATGAAAGCACAACAATCAACAGGACAGTTGCCCTCTCAGGACTTCTATACGCTGATCATGAAAAACCGTGGCGATGCTCTTAACAAACATCGACCTTGGTTTTACATTCTCATTTGTGAATATCCGTGCTTTGGACCAGTAAAAAAAGAAAAACAAACAAAAAAAACTTTTAAAGTGAAGACGCCGTTCAGTTCCACCAAGTCGTTCAAAACCTTGTTCTGCCATTTGATTCCCTGTATCCCTAGCAATATCCTCCCCATATCCCCAACTAACTCCCGTTGCCACCGGCTCAGCGGAGGCCTCGACCTCTGGAAGTTGTCCTTGCCACACAAGACCAGACTGCCTCTGGGAGTTACGCCAACTTGCAGCGTTTCAAAGACCTGCCCAACGGTGCCTGCTTGCGAAGGTCCCGCCAGAGGGAGGCACTGCGCGGGAAGGGCAGGAAGAGCGTGTACCGTGTGTCATAGGCGTGTCGTGTGTCGGCTTAGCGCTACACATCAGCCTCGTCCGATGTGATGCCGGCCACGCGTGCGCACAGGCAGAAGGACACAATGATTCCTAGGACCTGAAACAAAGTCAAAGGAACTTCTTAACACGATTCTTGCTTGATTTCGCACTATCTGTGACTCATTTTTGTAAAAGGTATTCGACTGCTCTAAAGACAAACATGCATCCTTTAAGAAAGATAAAAATAAAAATATGATGCCGAGGGCCTCAATGTCAACTATGCTTTGCTTTTAGGGCCACGTATACTGTTTGTAACGTTTGACGCTGTGTCTTCTTGGTCTTGCATTCTACAGCGTGGGCACCACACTTCAAAATACTGGCTCCACAATACTGCAAAGGAAGGTGGGGGCACCGCACGGTACGCACTGCTAACAAAAACACGCGGACAGTTGTTGGTGTGGTGAGATGATGCGCTAGAAGCGCGCAAATCGGATGACAGCCATGACGATTCTACCCACATTTATACGAGGGACGACAATGGCAATGCGCACCTCCGAAAAGGTTCCGATTCGTCAGAAGTTCATCAGTTTCTAAGCTCTAGACAGGATCTCTAGGGGGCTAGGAACTGTTCTTGGCCTTTCAAACGCCTACATCTATTTATGACTGAAACTGTCTTCGCTATTTAAAGCTTACAAAATATATAAATAAAAAGTAACGTGGGATTTCACGAAAGGAAATAACTCTTGCACGTGTCTAATTTTGCTACTGAAGCGACGACACGCGCGTGCGGTCCACGTCATTGTGGCGGTAACCATGCGATTATCTCCATGGCGACAATCGACTGACGACAGCGGTTTCATTATCGACTTACCCTCCCCCCCCTACCCAACAACCTGGGTACTGGCGAGACTTTTAATAAACACAAGTAACGGCTCGTCACGCCACCTTGCCAGCTCGCCCAGCCTGATGCCAGACATTCACTGCCGCCATTTCCGCTCCGTCCTAGCCGCCAAATTGCGTCATTCTGCGCGGACGTTTCAACTGGGCAGCGCTTGAAACGTGCAGATACGCCAACAGTAAGCTGCGTCTGGAGGTCCTACCCACCGAACGCGAGTACCCCCTACCTAGAGCCGTTCTGGGAAACTGCTAATCTGGCTGAAATAGACAAAACTGACTCCTTGGTAACGCATAACTACCTATGTCCGGCACAAGGATCCACGGTAAGGGGAGGGGACAGACGTTGGGTGTGTGCGGAGAGAGACGTTTAAACCCTGACGGGACACGACGCCAGCGACATCAAGCGTTAAGGACTGTTGTAACCAGAGGGCGACATCGACCGCAGGTGTGTTTGGGTGCGTTTGTTGTCTGAAAGGCCGCGGGCTGTCTGTTCGCTCTGGGTGCTGACTGCAGACCTGTCGCGGCCTGTAAAAGATGGCGCCACCATCGATTCCCGACATCGACAGTGACAGCTTGAGCTTTATGTTCCTGCCGTTCCTGGGTCATGGAGATGACGACCTTGTGACACTGATCCTATCGCCAAAAGCTTCATGACCCTTGTTCACTGTCTGCCACCGACTTGCAGTTTCAGACCCTTTTGGCCAGTACCTATCGTTTCTGTAATATTTCTGGACTCCCTAAGCCCCAGAGCCAGTCTTAAGCTAACATTCAAAGTTATAGTAAGCTCATATCCTAGATCTCTCTCCAAGCGAGCGTACAAACACTGGAGGCACGCGCGCGAGCATACACGTACGTGTGTCTATGTGTGTGCTCACTCACCAGAAAAAATGGAACGACCGCAGCCACGCAGCCCACCACAGCAGAGTAGGTTTTGAGGTAGTCAATCAGCTTGTCATAGCAGCCCTGAAACAGCACACAACAAGACTGTGACACTGTCACAACCTTTGACCTCACACCCAAGTTACTATAACGGCATTTTATAAATAGCACTCATTGCAAATCATCCGTCAGCTTCCTCATTTTAAGGATAATTGGTAAATTGAGAACAGTCATCATCATCATCATCATCATCATCATCATCAAACCCCTCTTGTACCCACACAGTGAAGCTAACATGTAGCAGTCGCATGGCTCGTCTGAGTCAAAGTGCCGAGGCGCATTCACCACAGAAGGTCAGATGATAAGAGCGCCAGCACACCAGACTTGACCGTTCACCAGGCAGGTGAACTGGCACACCCGACTCTCACGGCACTGGGATCTAAAAGGTCCTTACTTACAGCAGGAAAACCGATGCACACGTGGCTGCTCGATAAAAAGGGAGGGTTACAGAAGAAGAAGAAAAAAAATCATGAGGAGAATGTCACCGAAGACTCACTGTTGTGTACAGGTAAGGGTTTATCTCCCGATGTTGTTCCAAATGGCCCTTGTAGAAGATGGGCGGCCCATCGAAAGGTTTGAGACCTGTGCACAGGTGTATGTCCCCCTTGGCACAGCAACTCTCCGGCACCATTCTTCTCTCTGGCTCTGAACACAAGAAACACGATGTATTTTCTCAAAACTTCACAATTTAGATGATAATTACACTTCACGTTACCTCCATGCTAACTACACACTGATCTGCGTGCTGTTCACTTCGATTGCAAATCTTGTTCGGAAGAAACTACTATGAAAGTCATTCGTTAATAATATTAAAATAGTTCATTCGTTTGCAGGCTTACTCTGAAGTTCCTTCTTGTTCCACTGTGTCTGTGTTGAAAAGAAAACCCAGGCTTCATCAGAAGTGGTGTTGCCTGCTACACCACAGCACTGTAACTGTTAGACAACAAAAAAAACAACAAAACTTAGTTGCTTCGAACATTATTCTATCGAGCAGTGATCTAGCACCATGAGGCAGAGGGGGACCGGACAGACAGGAAAGAAGGAACGACTATGCTGAGGAGGGGAGGTAAGGAATGTTTTACGCCAAGCCAGTGTATATAATGCTAAACACAGCAAACGGAAGAGAAACCAAACTGGGAGGGGGGGTGTAGGGCCACTTTCAGGGACAGTCCTGTGAGCTTGTGTCGCATTAAAAGAGTGCCCCGAGATGAGATGTGAACCAATGCCCCTCAATCCACTGCTCTGGCGGTAAGTTTTCACCATTGCGGTTACTGATCTCCAATGCCTATCAGTACTCCCCGACAACCCCACATACCTCTTTTTCTGCCTTGATCATTTTTTTTATCCCTCCCACGCTACATTGTCTCTAATCAAACCCGCGAAAGCACAATGCTCAATACTGGCACTGTCCAAGTGTCTGCCTGCTTGTTTGCTCGCTTGTCAGGCGCCACTGACCTGTCTCTGCATGGAGTCCCACGACTCAGTTATCCGCCGGTTCTCCGTGTTGGTGCGCACGTCCACACCATAATTAATCGCCAGTGTGTTCTTCATGCGCCCGCGTATATGATCTGCTATCTGTGGACACACGACACATACTTCATTACACAAACCCATCAACACATCTGTGTATGTGATTGTGGAAACAGACTTCATCACATAAATACATCAACAAAGCTTTTCAGGTACTTCACCTGTCTCCACTATAGACAGATGGGGGGAGAGGGAGGGGAGAAAGAGGGAGAGGGAGGATAGAGACAGAAATCTGATTACACGATCAACTCATATAAGCACGTTTTATGACCCACCAATCTAATTTCATATATGCTAATTAGTAAAAAAAAGCTATACTCAAGACCTTTGTCTAATAACAAGGTCCGCAAAACATATCTATAATCCTCTTTAATTTTCAGACAAGTCATTATCTCATCCTCCTGTTCGCTCCACTGACTGAGGACATCTGCACTTTATTACTTTATTGCGCTTCATCTTTCTGGTTGGACGTCTTCAGTTCCGTTAGTTGACAGACAGAACCGCTACATCGACTTTCAGATGTTTTTGTTGCTTCAAAAGCATTTGGGTGTTTGCGTGTGAGGGGGGGGGGGGCAAAGAGAACCATTCTTACTAAACAAAAATGCAATGTCACATACTGGGTTCTTACGACAAGCATGATCACATATCCTATGAACACTCAGCACTACTCACCACTCCCCTGAAGAAGAATGCCAGTCCGCAGGCTATACACAGGAGAATCAGAACGATGGCCAGCGTTGTGCCATACTGAAACACAGCAATAGATGGTTAATGAACAGTGCTGTACCATACTGAATAAATAACAGACTGTCAATGAACACGAGAACCCAATCGGGCAAATAACTCTTAACATCGATGGCTTGGACAAATGTAAATGTACAATTATGAGAGCTGCACATCTCACAATCAATAGGTCCTGAACCAGTAACATCAAATTTTGAAAACAAATATTATGTGACCTTCGAGCATGATAATTATTTTTGACCCAGCAAAGCATCGGCGTGTGTTCACATAAAACCTGAATGTACCATAAAAACTCAAGGCTACAGGCGTCCCAATAGACAAAGCTTTACAGTCATTCACAAGGCAGTTTCATAGGTCACTAGACAACACAGCAATGATAATGAGAGAATGATACACTTTAGGCCTAAGGATTCACTAAGAACAAAAGACAACATGGCGCAACAGTTACTTGTTCCTAACTTTAAAATAAAAATTTAACAGGCATTTTCATGCACACAAAGTGAACGAATAAGAGAAATAAAGGATGGGAAGGAGCAATTTGAAGAAATGAACACCCCCTCCTGCAAAAAAGATTAAATACTTATGTGCCGGATCACATTTCATCAACTCTAATCAACTTTGAAAGGTGACAGCTCCCATGGGTACCAAAGATTTCCGCAGATGGCGGTGCTCGCTAAAGTGTGCTTTGAGAGGTCAAACATTCCTTAGATACCCAAATAATCCACGCATATCTACACAATATTTGCGGCTACACAGAATCTGAAACAAAATAAGTAACACTTCAGATACACAGCGACTAGTGACCCCGGTATTAACACACGAGTTCTGCAGACACCACCGAAAAGCCCGTTCAGAGAGCAACGAGTGTAAAGAGTTAGGAGTAGGTCTTGTATTGTTTGGTGTGTGTATGGTGTCTTGTGTTTGACGTCATGTGTGCGTCATTTGTTCGTCGTCACTTCGGAAAAGGGGATGACGTAAAAAAGAAGAAAAGAAAAACAGTTCCATGGACGGATGGGAAAAGAAAAACATCGAGATCTTCGTCTCCCATAGCCTCTTCATCCTCATCGTCATCTGCGTGGGCTCGTCAAGCGTTGTGTTATGTGTGTGTGTGTGTGTGTGTGTGTGTGTGTGTGTGTGTGTGTGTGATATGCGTCGTGCGTATGCAAGTGTACGTGCGTCATATTACAACAAGCAACATTGTCTTGATGTTTAAAATTTATAACTCAATTTATTTTGGTAGAGTTGATCCGTGCAGCTGTTAGTTCCCCAACTGATGATGCGAGACTATCACAAAATTTCACAAGGCCGATCACATCGGCCCGACAAGTCCAGGATGCTTTTCAGCCTTTCATGTGAACTGTCTTCCCTCACGATGTTCAGTGAAGCGTGGCCTTTCCGATACAGTAGCTTGGGCCTCACTCATTGTATGCCCATTAGACTAGTCGTCTATAAACTCAGGCTAAGGCAAGCGTGTTGCAATTTTCTGCTTCAAACAATCTTCAAACAGTCACCCACACGCGACTAAACCGCTTCACCGCCCTGCGCCCAGAGGAGTCGATTTATTAATTTCCTTGTGTTCACCGCTGCCTGAAATTTAACAAAGGCGGTCAGCAATGTGTAGATCTGAAGCCAGGCATACTTGGACCTGCTTCCAACGAGAACAAATGCACTGTACTGACCTCATTCTACAGAGAACAAATAACTAATCGTGTCCACAGATAATGCGGCTCTTATCGGCTGTTGTATGTACATACACCACAATCTAACTGCGCCAAAGACAAATATTTTCAATACACCCTCAGAGATTGCCCAGTTCTCCGGTCTCTAAGGCGGCCCATTCGTATTACTCACATTAATGTCAACGACCATATGTTAAGAATAGGCGCACTGTTCTGATGAGATTTGTATGAAGTGGCTTGTCACTTGTAACATCAACATTAAATCAGCTCAATGGCTACAAACAGAAAACCTTATTCAGATCTTAACACAAGGCACCCGATCTTTACTGTATTTGTGATTGAGTGAGAAAAAGGGCTTTAATTCTCACAGGAACCTGCCTGTCTTTCGTGGATAATTTCATAATTTTCTACCCATCTACTCTACCTTTAATTTAAAAAAAATTTAGTTCAAAATGTAACTGCAAATCTTGCAACAAATATTTAGCAATGTGATTCCCTGTACTGACAATGACAATGAATGAGGGGTGGCGCGGAAAGAGAAAGAAGGATCTGTGAGAGAAAGAGAGAGACTATGAAAGACAGAGGACAGACAAACAGGGGGAGGGGTAAGCAGACAGACAAGCAGACAGACAGACAGACAGACAGACAGACAGGAAAGCGGGTGAAGGTGAAAGGTACTATGCTCACAAAGGAGAGGACACACTTGTCCTCGCGGATGGTGCCGCAGCAGCCGCAGAAGGCCAGAAGCGCCACGGCGCCGCCGCCCGCGATGAGTAGGTAGGTGGTGACCTCGTACAGCTGGTTGCCCACGATGGGCGTGACATTGCGCGCCCCGAAGTCCGTCACCAGCAGCCACACGCCTACACCCAGTGCTCCGCACCCGATGATCTGCACACAAACAGGACCGCTCACAGCTGAAGAATCTGCAGAAATGGGTATCTAATACGGTTATTCACAAGACACTAATCGACAATCGTCCCCAGTTTTCACTTAAACACTTTGCAGAAACGAAGTGTTTTACCCAACAGTTACTACAGATGTTATAGCAGGCAGTGAAGTAGTAAAGCGGCCCCATCCCCAAGTTATCAAGAGGGTACACATTTTGTAACAGTGGTGTGTCCTCCCAGAAAATACTCACGAAAACACGAATGATGTTAGTGTGCCTCCAATATACACACACAAAGGGAGAGTGGTGTCTCTCTCTCGGTACTCACCAGAATACAGACATTGTAGCAGTGAAGTGTGCCTCGAAGGCATGTGGTACACGTATCGTCATGCTGACGGCGGCGAGAGGCCGTTGAGCGGGTAGATCGGGTAGACCGTTGCCGCTTCAGAGGCTGGAACAGAAAAAAAGAGCAAAGGTCACACCAAGCGGCTTATGGTAATATGGACATTGTGTACAGTCGTGCGTATGTAGCCTGAGTCCACATGCCTTAATTTTGTGGTGGTTGCACCATCAGACACTAGATGGTAAATGACTGGCCCAAAAACCAGCATCTTACACGGAGATAAACAACCTTTTAAATAAATAAAATCGTTGTTAGGCACATAAAAAAATTAAAAAATAACCCACCGTCTTCTCAGGTCTGTTCTTTCCTTACAGGAAAAAAACTTTTCACACATGCTTTAGAGATATATATATATGTAAACGTTGGCTTGTTCTGCTTCTGCGTTCAGCGTGGGAATGTATTCTCTCTGAACATACATGATGCAACCTGCGCGAGGCGTTAGCACAAAACTGTCAAATCACTAGCGTTTCGTTTTCACAGAGTTTACACAGAACTTGCTCACACGGAGCACATTCACGTAGTCTAAAACCACGGCACCTACAGTCTGTTCAATAATTTACAGTGCTGAAAGTAAAATCCGGTCCTACAACCTGTTCAATAATATACAGTGCAGTAAGTAAACTCCGGCTTTACAATCTGTTCAATAATTTACGGTGCAGCAAGTAAAATGAAGCCCTACAATCTGTTCTTTGGCTGACAGTGCAGTGCAGCAAGTAAACTCCGGTCTGGAAGGCACACTTAACACTTCATAGTCAATAGTGCAAGCTGAGGGAAATACATGTCTACCAAAATGTAATAAAATAAAATAAAATAAAACAGAACACGAAACATAACGGCTTAATGGCTAAGGACGAAAATGTTAAAGTCTTGTTTGCTGTAGCAGAAAAAAGAATATCCTATTTTTAACGATTCCTTAACTAAGAATGCAGACCATGGTTCAGCTGACAAATCAACATCCCACCCTTTTCGGCTTCTCACGCCAAATGTCAAAGTTGTCAAGAACTTCCTCCCATCTACCTGCTTTTTGTCAAACACCCACCCTCGCTAGTTCCTCGATGACTTCAGGGGGAAGGAACTGACGCCCTGCCGTTCCTCGACGACGCCGACCTAGACAAAGGTTAAAGGGCATAGTGGCTGTGTGCTTCACGCCAGGTTCTGACCACGACCTTCAGACGGGCTGAGGGACACTCAGCAAGGAGCACAGACGCAAGAAGCTGGTCACCACGTTCACAGAGCCCACTCGCTCGACGTGTGGCAGCGCTGGACACCCAAGGCTACTGTGCCGGACAGCAGCAGCTCGCAGTATGCCACACTCCCACGTCCTCCACAACTCGGCAGCAGACAACAGGGGTCAAGGGCCACTCTCCCTCCGTTCCCTTTTCTCACTTATGTGGCTCTTGAATCTTTGAAAACTGCAGCAACAGACATCACCAGTAATCCAAAGTGAAGACGTTTACGTGGGGGCAAAAATGGCTGAATGCACTTTGTTCCTGGGGCAGGGGTGTACGTTTCGTGCACACCCTAAACAAAGCAGCACCCTTATTCACCACCACAGACAGCCGAGTACCCGAAATGTTATTCGCCGGCAAAATACTCCTTAAATAGCTTGTACACGGGTCGTTCTGGCAGCAGATAAGCATGTCCTGCGTCTACACACACACACATGTAAAACAGGTCGTAGCGTCTTTCATGGCCGACTTCGGACACCTGCACTGTCCTGCAATAGGTGTCACGACTATAGCAGCCACCGTCAGTTCTGACGCGCTCTGTGCCCCAGCCAACGCCAGCAATAGCTGTGTCCTTCACCACCACCCGACATCTAGTCGTCCATTTTCATCGGCACTCGGCGCAAAGCAAAACCCGCTTTGTGAGAACCCGCGTGTATGTGAACAGGCTGATAACTCTTGCCTGCACATGTCCGGTCAGCTTGTCACTGCCACAGTACACAGTTACCTGTAACCGTTTGGTAAACAGGTACACGGTACCTACAGCCTTATCATAGCGCACACTGCACTGCGCCGGAACATGACGGCTCCTGGCCTGCAGCCACGGGTAAGCCACAAGCCGAGCAGAAGAATACTGCTTTCACCTGCACAGCTCTCGAGGTCAAATCCACAAAAAGACTGAAAGCAAGGCAATGGTACTCCCTGTCTACCTTTCTCTGTAGAGTGCATACCTACCGGCACCTGAAAGGGCGAAAAGTTCCCGTAGCTGCGCGCCCTCCCACCACCAAGGGTGCACACCGAGCCAGTGCCAGAGGCCAGGAAACAGGCGCCAGCGGCAAGAAACTTGCTTCAGAGTTTCTCTCACGTACTCAGGCTCTTGGCATCGCGTGCAGGAACAAGTTGGGGAGAGGGAGGCAGCGGAGGTGGGCTTCCGTGCAGCAAAGCGCAGGTAGATAATAACCCACCACGTCATTTACAGCGGGCAGCGGTACAAACAGAATCTGATGATGGGCATGTTGGTCGGTGTCGCCATAGCGACACTTCACTCGACATCCTCCCCAGTTCCTGTTCGGGTAGCTAACGACGGCGTTAATTCTACTATGTCAACAGGTGCCTCACAGTTTTGATAGTCCATTCAACTTTAACTGAGACGCTCTTCCCCCTTCTTTCACGATATTTTACTCCCCACGCCAGAGAATTCTTACAACCTAAAGCAGCAGATGTAAGAAGAGGGGACGGGTAAATTCTCGTCTTAATCTGGTGGGTGGGCGGCAAGCCATTAACGTTTTTGATCGTGACTGTGTCACGTGACCTGACACCAATCACCGTCTGACATGTTCAAGCATTGATGAGCTCACCATCCCCCGGGGCAGACGACTGTCGACTAAACATTTCACGCGCACCGCGCTCAACAGGTTCCCTGAGTCCATCCACGACACCGCTATTGCCAGCGGGAAGCCCGCGGGGGGAATCACCAGACACACAGCGACAACCACAACCACACTGTGCACTCAGCCGCGACATCGGCTAATGCACAGGCAACTCTGGCGAACAATAGGCGCAATCACACACAATTATCTGCCCCGTGGTAGGGACGATGGTGCTGGTCCCGGGTCTTGGTGCAGAACTAATAATTACAGCACCAAGGTAGCCGGCGATAAACTGCCCCTTTGTCTTTGATCAAGTCACCGCGTGTCGTCAAACATAGTCACCCTCCAGTGGAGTGCAGCACAACAACGGCCTCAGTGATTTTTGCACGTTACCTCTGCCGTTATTTTGTCCACAATTCTACGACTTTGTGATTTTAAAAAAGCCCTATACGTGAAAACTAAAAATAGATAAATGACTAGTAGCTCGACGAGTACGTACACGAAACAGATGCCTGAGTTCTTGGTGGTAATAAAATCATGCCTGTAAATTCTCTGCATGAGTATTAATAAGGCTAAGAGTTTTCTGTGAATAAATACATCGCTATGTTCTATGTGTGAGTAAATAAACTGCTATGACTTCTCTATGTGCGTAAATACACGGCTATAAAGGCTTACAGTATGGATGAAATATCACCTGTCACTTTTATGTCGTTCTTGCCGTCCGCGGCAGATAATGGAATGTAAACCTCCACACTCACACTGCCATTAGCTTTCTGTTATATATCACTCGGAAAATCCGACCTGCACAGACACCGCACAGTCTGCAGCTGGACCAGGCCAGGTTGCCAGAAGTTTCTCAGAATATTTATATATAGTGTGTGTGCTTCCTAAACGGACACACGCAGCTGAAAAAAAACCCACCCCAATACTTGTTAAAATGTGACTGCCCAAGAGAATGAGGCGTTCAGCTATGTGTTAATAGTGGGTAATACAAACAGCCTCTCGTGTGAGATGGAGAGAAGTAGGAGAAGTGTTGTGTGTCTGTTCAAAAGTTAAATAATAAATGATAAAAGTCTGTTTATAAAGTGAATAATAAGTGATAAACGTCGGTCTAAGCGGTGAATAATAAATGATAGCCCGCACCTCCAAAGCTTCTCCCACCTGCCACACTCTGCACGATCTGCAATGACAAACCAGCACGCGTGTGTTTGAAGAAGCGCGTGCCCCGTTCGGCATCATTAATAAAAAAAAAAAGGAAAGAAAGAATAAACGGCTTAGCAGTTAGCGATAACAAGGCCCACACTTATTCACGGCAGCAAACATAACAGAACAAAATCAAACATGTATGCTTGCGAAGAGGAAGAGCGTTCTGCCATTAACCGATTAAAAAAAAGCTGCTGCTTGCCCGACGAGAATGTCATCATGTATTACACGAGAAACAAATTTCTCGTAGGGATACACTGTGAAACAAATCTTTTTTTCGGCGACCCCCCAGTTTTAAATTATGACGATGTCGTTGATTGAGTGGCGCATGATTATCACTGAACATGACATTCAACCTTTGTTATGCAACACGATCAGCGGGTTCAGGAATCTTTCAAAAAATATATAAGGAAAGGACTGTTTCCACTTGCACCTTTTACTGGCTGCTGTGCACTATAGAGAGGGGGGCAAAGAAGCAGGTAAAAGGCCGTTAAGAGCCGTTTGCCGGCAAAGACGCATTCTTGTATTTCACAAGCAATTATCTGCAGTGAAGTTGCCTCTAGAGGTGCACTCCCGTGCCCATCAGCTCTCGAGACGTGATGGTGGGAAAGAATTTGGAGACTTCACGCGCCAACATGAGACTGTGGAAGAAGGTGAAGAGGAGCAGGGCAAGTGTTTGAATGACGCCTGCGTCATGGCGCGCATGTCGCGCTCCTGTTTATTCTGCTCTTCACCAGATTTCTCTTCTGCGACCCGCCACAGACTTGAGGTTGCTAGCCTGCTCAACTCATTGCATTTTGTTAAATTTTACACCTCGTTGGACACTCTTTACACCTTGTGTCGTATTACACTCATCAGCCTTTGCTGTACGCCGTTTCGTCACATTTGCCCTCGTGTTTTCTACTTGCCACTCCATCTGTACCGTTCTTCCTCAGCCAGTCCTGCTTATTAAAAAACAAAAAATACCACGGTCAAATATCTGGCGAGTTTCTTGAAAGCGACCTCAAGCGCCTCCACAAGCAGCTCAGACTCCTAACTTCTGCTCCACAACACTCGACTGAGCTTCGACCCAAATCGTAAAAGACTGGCAGCGATAATAACACGATATTAAGCTGGTGGAACGCGCCTGACTTTTAGCGGCAGCCCTGAGACCAAAAAATATTTATACATTTTTTTGCTTAGACGGTGAGGAAACTGATGCGAGAGGTAATGACAGGCGGTCACGCGTCACGTCACGTCTGCCTATATAGTCTGGTGTGATTACAGGTCGACAACATACATTTAGCTCGCTAAAAGGCTTTAGACACACACCCCTGAATATGTGACCATGTTTGGCTGTATTTTTAATCTAACCCTCGTCAGCATGGCAGTAAGTTTAAATGACACTCTTGCAGAAATGCTGCCAGTCATACAGCCAATAAATTTTGAAAAATGGACCTTACAAGTGATAAACATATTCTTGATGAGGTGAGCCATATCATCCACATCTGTTTTGACCAGTCGCCTTTTCTCTTTTCGTGAACCCTTTTTTTTGCTGAACAACAGGGAACTATTTGGGAGCGTCTGCATCGTGTGGATCACGAAACAATGAGAGGTGAATATATACAACTCGCTGCCGATACAGATACAGACAGCTCCATGCTGTGAGGCTGCCCAGTATCCGGCGACATCGATAAGATCTTGTGCACGTTGAGTACATTCTTTGACAATCACCTGTTTTCTTCTTCTTCCTAAAGAACGTGCGGTGTGTGAGGAGGTAGCTGCATGTTGGACCAGACCTCACTCGCATATGTTCTCAACGGAGCTTCGCAGCCTGTGGCTAATGGAGATAATGAGGCTGCGGTGACAATAACTTATCCCAGGCGAGAGCTTAAAAAAAAAAGAAACCCTGAAATTTGTGGTTTAAGGATAATGTCCAGGCACGACATTTTCACCTTCTATGTGTGCGTGCGTGCGTGCGCGCAATATATCTACATCACGCAATCGAGTCTGTAAGGACCGTATGTAACGAGACAGCAAAGACATGAAAGGGTTGATGATGCAAATAAAGCAAACGAGGAGACAGACTTGGAGACTCTCTGAAATCCTGCTCTGAACTGTTGTTTAAACTTTGGTGCAGGGCGAGAAAAAGGCTGACAACTCATTAGCGGTGACAGTCGTGCCTACACTGTCAGGACGACAGCAATAATTGGGATCAATAATTTCCTACATCAGCAGTCGACGTGTCTGCGTCACAGTAAGTTCTGTCCCCACCCTTCCGCCACTCAAACTCTTCTTACCAACCATAATATAGATTGTTTGAATTACTGGCCTCCCTACTGTACTCGGAGAACGCCGTGGTGGACACGTAGTCGCAACGTTTAACCGAGTCCTTCACGATGATGCCAAACTGTGATGTGAAACCCGCTCACCCCTCTCTCTCCTGCCACTCAAGCACCATTTGCCACTGGAGGCCAGCAAAGCCTCGGCCAGGAGCGGTATCGATCCGCATGCTACCTCTAATTCCTGCGACTGATTAGACAAAATCACGCGGGAGACGTTTATACGCGCCTAACTCCTCTAGGGCTCTGCCACGGGTCACCTGCAGGCCTTTCTCTGCGATGGAGGGAGCAGAGATGAATGCAATGCTGCAGACTTTCTTTTAATGTGCGAAGGGTGAAGTTGAGGCTAGCAGAAAAAGAAGTTTCATATTCCCAAAAAATGTGTTTCCAGCGTTTCTGGTTATCTCAATGAGAGGCGAGACTCGCGAAGAGAAAAATTTAGGTGCTGGGCACAAACTCAAAGAGATAATATCAATAAGATTTACTGATTGTAAAATAAAGCTTGCATCATCAACCTAGCTGCATTCTTCGTAAGAGTTATTGATTACAAAATAAGGTCTGTCTCAGCAAGCTTTAGTCGTAGAAGGTAAGATTTATCAATCACAATATGATGCTTGTTTATTTCATACAACAGACGAAGCCTCAGAAAGGTCCACACAGTATAGTTTATTAACACATAAATAATTGATTTCTGGGCAAGGTATGCTTCCGCAATTTATAAGAATGAAAATTGACGGTCTCCTCGACAAATGTCAGTAGGTGAACCACATAATGAATAATTCGTCTGGGCGTCGCACGTCACTCGAGGCGAACCACAGTGTGACGTTCATGCGGATCCTGAGCAACGGCGCTCGATACAAGTCCCTCAGTTCCCCCTACTCCCCCCACCCCCACCCCCGTACTAGCAACATGGCGGAGACTTTCGGGAGGACGGCCAGTCACTCCGCGGACACCGGACAGTACCGGCCAGCGGAACATATGAAGAAGTGAATGGTGTCGGCCAACTCGTGTTGCAGCGGCGACCCTCAATCGGTCGCACAGAGGGCGCTAGGAGATCGACAATCAATAGCATGTGTCAGGGTGATGCATTATCACCTCCTGCAACTCGTGCCCAGGCTAATTACCACGAGAATGCAGCAAACTCCAGAGCTGACTCAGTCGATAGTTCCAGCCTCGGGTGCCCTTTTTCGCAAGTAAGTAGAAAGAGAGTGTATTGAGCATATCAAGCATAGCAGGAAATCCCCCGACACTCACCCCAAATATCAAGACAATCAAGGAAACAATACTCCGGAAATCTTTTCGCGAACTACGTTAACGACTGGTGCTGTTTCTAATTAAAGCTTACAGTAAATTTCTCTTCAAATAAAAACAGCACGATAAGACAATTAATCTGGTGAAGACGCGGTAAAGGTAACACGCCTTGGATGGAAAAATATTTGTATGTAGACTAAAGCCTTGGAAGAAGACATGATCTCTCTCTCTCTCTCTCTCTCACACACACACACACACACACACACGCCGCGCCTGATGGAAGCTTCTGCCAATTAAGGGTTCCCACTGGCTGAGCTGTAATCGCGAGACGACGCAAAGGTCATGGACAATAACCAGCTGACGAGCAACGGAGGAATAAAATCCTATGAAAAGCCGACTTCCTCCCTAAGCCATGTCACCAGCGAGATTTACGCGCAGTGCGGTAGCCACAAGAGTGATCAGCGATATTGAGTCAACGGCCAACCAGCTGGCAACCCTACCATACGACAAACGGCAGGAAATGGAGTTTACTTGCAGGCCACGTACAGACGGACGAACGGACAGACAGACAGTTCAACAGCAAAAGCGTGACTCTTGCGCTGTCCGATCGATATGCTAATATATATATATATAACACATATATGTGACACACTGAGTTGTTTTAGTGAATCTCTACCTCCATGTGCTGGTGAACTGTGGCTGTCTTTCACAGTGTGCACCGCAATAACGGCGAATACAAGACACCACCAAAATGCAGTTGTGAAAGAGTGCCTGGGTTCAAGCAACTCTGTCAGGGGAGAGCGGATACACCACTAAGAGGGAAAACTGTCCTGAAATAGCGCATAAACCACTGGCAGGGAAAAAGCACACAAGGTTATTGCCGTATGGTTAACCGCAGGATCAACTTCACACAAAACTAAATCTTTATTATGGTTCCCACCGTCTGGCTGACGGCACGGCGGCTCTGACCGGCCCATTACTGGCTGAAATTGGCCGCCCAAGCACAGGCAACCCGCTCTCCAATCAATGAAAGCCACGTTCACTGGAGATGAAAACACGGGCACAGCGGTTAAGGCGACGTCCCTCACTCCATCACCCGCCCCCTCCCCCACCCCAGGCCGCCAAGTACCGTTACTAACAGTCTCACGCCCAGAAGCTATCTTAGGGCAATACTATCACAGCCTCGTGGATAAGCCCTTCAAAATAGCGATTGCTGGCCACAAGCACACCTCAGTATGGAAAAAAACATTAAATCAGAAAACGCTTTTAGTACCCAAACTGATAAATATGTAGGTATTGTGCTAAAAACTGACCATAACCCCCGTTAATCGCTGAAATTGATGAGAATTTTTCTGCATAGTAGAAAGATATGAACGCTCTTACCAAACAGCCTTGACGCAATTTTAGAAACAAAATATTAAAAGTTTAAAACAAGTTGAAAGTTGTCCTCTAACCCTCTTCATTTTTTTTTTAGGTCGTTGGTAGTGAGGTTCCCTTCTCCCTTTCGCTGCTGTACCTGTTTCACACCCTTTTTGAAGTTAGGTACCCGTTCCCTGCAGCTGGGTTGACTGGGTTCGTCTCCAGGTTCGACGCTAGTGTTCTAACCAAATCTTGTGCATTCATATTAAAACCTAGTAAAAATACTAATGTCCGCTGAGTGCGAGAGCTGTGAAACTAGCCCTCGGCAAATAGTCACTATCCTGGTCTGCTGGAGTTTGACCACACAAACAGCTGACCAACTTCCATCACTGTCGCCCTTTCATCAAGACGATTCTTTCTTATGACTTTGTCGGCTTTATCGACGACACTACCATCAAACCAACTGCTGCTTCTTTGATGTGTTTTCGAATTCACGCCACCTACGAATATAAGTGCTAATTTCTTCTCGGAAATAAAACTTCCGCAGCCCAGGTGTCGACCCTGTGTTGAACGGTGGAGATGTTCCTGGTGCTGTGAGCCTGTGACATGGAAATGTCTTTGTCCCCCTGCGAAGGCCTGTGGGGAGCGGGGCTGGTTACTTCCAATCTTATTTGCTCTACTGGCCAGCGTGGCCTATGCAAACCCCGCAGCGTTTGCTTTCTTGACGAACCTGCTGGAAACGTTTTGCGGAGTAATTCAATAGCTGTGACGACATCCCTGTCCACCACCAGCACCGGCGCCGGCACCAGTAGTCGGCCTGCGCCACCAAGGGTTAGGTCAATACAAGGAGCTCCAGAGATCAATGTTGTGAAAACAGCAGCAGCCTCGCCACAGTATCATTTCCATTATTGGCACGTGTGTATCTTATCAGCTAGAGAAAACACCATCCAACATACAACAACACCACCTCTAACAAAATAAAAACACACTCGTGTCTCTGTGTTGTTGTTCGCAGAAAACGCCATAAAAAATCGTACGATGCAGCACAATAAAATTCGTCGCTCACTCCAGATTTACGCGAAAGCTAGGCTTGACTCGAAAATATCATAATTTCATAAGTTATGCCTCCCGATAATAGAATGTTTCTTTTAAAAACACTAAGGTAATTTTGAACAACCGCAAAAATAAAAAAGCGAGTAGAGAACAAAGAAGAATCCTGAGGAAATCACCCTGGGACGTTGTGTCAAAGTCACTTCCCTCCTTTTAAAAAAGGTTTCATTAAATAAGCCTGTCAGCCATCTTTAAATATTAAAAAAACATGCCTACTTTATATCAACAGCGAACACCCCTTACAGTAAAACTATTTGCATGACACAATAAAGTTAATTTACGACTTCCGTGCTAGTCACGTGATGTAAGCGGCAACAAAGAATACAAAGCGGGAAACTGACTGGGTTCTGACCAGACAACCACCAAACACCTCGCATCACCCGAACTGCAGGCGACACCAAGAGGGCTGGGGACGGGGGAAAAACAACAAAACAATCAATGGACGGCCAGGTACCCGATTCAGCAGAAATAGTAGTGCAGCGCCACCTGCCTTGCGTCAGAGCGTGACGTAAAACACGAACCGGCGGCGAACGATCGAGCGCCAGCGGCAGCCACGACCCCGCTGACGTCATCAGTGGCGCTGTACCGTGCTTACTCGACACAAATTTCACCGGCGATGCACTCGAATTTCGCATTCTTCGCAATCAATGCAAACAAGTTTCACAATTCTTCGCAGCAAGAATTATCTTGCACATTCCGATAGTCCTGCTTCTTCTCACTGTTACCTCCCCTGTCGCACGGCCTTGTGGGAAGACTCGCTACTTGCTGTATTTACACACTAGTCCTCAAAATAGCGCACGAGGTTCTAACCTAGTAGATTAATAGACAGGGTAATGATTAAGAGGCACGGATGGGTTGCTAAAGTAAAGTTCAATCAGCAATGTGCAAGCACAGCATATAGCCTGTTAGAATCACACCGGAAACTGACAATCGGTCTTCTTGCTCCACTGAACCAGACACGTGACATGCCCGCACCTCTGTGCAGACCATTTGCTGTACTACTTAAGTCGTGATGCGACTAGGTTCCCAAACAAAACCAAACTTGGTCTCTTGGTCAGATGACGACTAATCATACATCATCGCCTTGCATTGCATGCACCCTCGTTTTGCACGGAAAATAAGAACAGAAGTGGAATCGATAAACACTAGGCGTGTATACAACAACTTTCTTAATCTAGTCCGCAACAACCACCATCAACTGCACAGCGTGTTTTAGAGTTACGAGTACTGAGCTTGTGAAAAGATGCAATATTGAAATACCAAGCTTTTACTAATCATGTAAGTTGTTAGTTCAGCCAGTAATCAGATTAATATCAAGAACGAAGGTGAATTCCGTTAAGTAATCCTGCAATGTATACTTTTAAAAAACACTTAAAAGAACTGCAGCTCTGATATAAACACGATTCTTACTTTTCTGGCCTCGAGAGCAGCAGGTCCTTCTTCTGGAAACAGCTTTCTTCTGGCCATTGTGCAGTTTGTATTCAGATTATCCTCTGCCTGCGCGCTAGTGACCAAGAATCACGTGGTGTCACGTCACAAAAGGTCACGCAGCCGCGCTCCGATCTCGGGTCAGCGAAATGTGAAGAATGAGGCGCAGAAAGGAAATACCCTTGAATTTGTATCCTTCTTTGGCCTCGAGGTCTCTGACTGGTGACGAACTCACAGGGCCCTTCGGAACTTCATTTGATACGATGTTGTCGGCCTATATTCTGGATAAATCTTGAAGCCAGCCAGCCTCGGACATATCAACAGAGATGGCTCATCGTGTCTAGATCGTTCCCTACCCCACCAACATCCATTCTACAAGATTGTGTCCCCCCCACCAACCAGACAGTTTCACCAGTCCGCTGCTTTTGGCAAAAAGGACATTAAAAACTAATACAAACAAAATCACTAACAGCTATTAGCCGGCACGTTCTCGTGTTGCATTTTAGTTTCCATATTTGCATGACCGTTATCTTTGTTTCGAGTCTCGTCATCACCGTTTGGGCAGGTGAATGCACACACGCGTGTACATACATATACGTGCAGGGTGTCTTACTCTAAAAGACTCCGGTCCCGAATCCTTGACGGCGGCGAGAAGCGCGCGACAGTCTCACCCCACGCGACGCCCGAGCAGGACTGACACCACGGCGTCTTCAGGGTTTTGTCCTCCATTCGCCACCCCCCGCACAGCTTGAGCATGCTTAGGGGGAGGGGGGAGGGCGAGTGGAGGCAGAAAGAAGCAGCAGCTTACGCACGAATGGTATCTGGCCAAAGTCTGTGGCCGAGCATTTTACACCTCCACACAGGCCCGGCCGTCCAGCCCGCCTCCCGCTCGATACATGGCGATGGGAAAAGGTTGACGATAGCCGCTGGACCCCTGGCTGCACTGTGTACGGACGAGGGCCTTAGAGCCCGCTGGTCATTTCCGCTAAGCGGGCCACTGGCCAATCCTATGACTACTATCAAGGCCGCGAACTCTGGTCCCCCTTGGGCACAGCGTGGACTCCGAGAAGAAACGGAGAAGGCTTCGGTAGGTAGCGGAAGTAGACGTCAGCGCTCACCACTTATCGATCTCTCCGTCCACACACACAAAGTACTGTCAAGATCCTAGCACCGCGTCCACAGTGATCAGGAACAATGATGTCAAAGACGCCAAATCGCCGAGTTTAATTTTATTTTGGTCTGGAGTAACCTGCCACTTATCTCCCTGCCAGTAAGATACACTCCAGTAGTGAAAGCACAGTCAGCCTCCTGCGTTCGAATCCATGATGCAAACAATTATACAACGCTAGTGTCTGTGGCTGACCACTTTGAAGCTACATCAGAACACTTCAGCAACAATGCCGCTGAAAGGGTCCTCACCACAAGCTCTTTTCGGCACCCCATTTCCAAGTGCAAAGTTTTTGAAGTCAAAAGCTTCACTAGCAATCAAGTGTCCTGGCAAGCATGCAATCAGGTGTGAAATCGGTCGATTGAGACGCGGGAGATCGAAGGCAGCATTGTCGCTTTGGAAAAAAAACAACCTGTCGGTTTCCGGATGTCGTTATCACCGCGGATGGAGTGCGTTGTCTCTAAGCCAGTGCGCTCGGATGTGCGATGCCCAAAAAAAAAAAAAGTCATGACAGTCACCCTTTCAGCCTTAATGGCAGCCTTTCGTACGTCGATTTTTGGCGCAAATCGTGTCCTGGCCTGGAACTATTGACTGGCCTCGCATTACAGCCCCCCTTGTGATTATGGGAAATGTGGGAACTACGCAGCAGACCACGAGTTCCATCACATCCATGTTAAAAAAAACAATTTTGTTAAATACTGACAAAAAGAAAGACTCCTGGCGCCTGTCAGCCTGCATGAATACTTACAGTCGTAAAGCCACTTGATGTATACCAAGAACCTTGTTTCTCTCTTAACAGCAAAAATCAGTGGCAGCGTTTTGTCTACTCACAGAACTCTCGATTCCAATGTCAATTGATATATGAACAAAGAAAAAAAATCTGTCGGTTCTCAAAACCCGTGTGATCCATTGCAGGTTGGACGAAATGACTGCCTTGAAATCTGAGGGAAGCATGGGGTCAGTTCCTGTGCACTCCCGAGAGCACAAAAAACAAGCAAAACAGTCAGTCCTCCCTTTGCATTCCCGATGAACTCATTCAGTGCTTCGCTCGACAGGTAACGTAGCCAACACCCAGCAGCTGGAGTTTCCAAACGGTGCTGTTCTAAGCCTACGTGGAGACTACGTCGTTTAGTCCGGTGGTCGCTGAAAGGACTCTCCCCTTCCCACGACACAGAAGTGAGACGTGTCGTGAGGCTCACTTGACCAGACCAGTTCAATGTGATGCCGAACCACTCTCCCCTTCTTTCGTTTCACGAAAGCAGACGACAGTTGTGATAAGTTTGTTGATACTTCCTTCAGACAAATGCGCGTGTAGCCGTGCTATTTACATCTCGAATCAAGACCTCAGCGATGTGTCACCACCGCTAGGCTCTTAAACCCCAACCCTGAGACTGGGATACGACAGGCATGCCTACAAAAACATTCTCCAGTCGGTGAGGAGGGGTTGAAAGAAGAAAAAAAAAAGAAAAAAAGACTTCAGCCACCTCTGTGGCAAAATCTGTTTTCTCCAACTGCTCTTCACGACTTTCTTCACGGCACTGGCAAGAGCTCCTTTTCCATACTTGTCCGTCCTCTTCCCAACCGTGCAAGCCGTGTAAGTGGCGAGAGCTTTTGACAGTAATAGCAGCTTCCATGAAGAGGCGAGTGGGCGCCAGACACGAGGCGAGGGGACCGGCGGTCTCAGGGCGCCAAGTGGCAGTAAAGATGACGGTCGACAGCTCTTGCGCTAACTTATCGTGACCTGTCGAGGGCCTTCCAGAGAGCTGCCACGCTTCGTCAGAGATGGTCGTGGCGCGAGAAAATGGTGGCCCGTCTGGTGCGGTGATGCGCCGACACCGGCGTTTCCAGTCAAGCGGGCAGTTGACTGCTGGCTAAAATGGCTTCTGTCAGCGACACGTAAAAACCTTTTAAGCCGGGCAGTGACCGTGCGCTCTCCCAGTGAGGATGAGAGTGAGGGTGGGTAGAGGGTGAAAGAGAAAGAGGGCTGATCGATAGTCACACACATTTATATCGGCGGGAAGGGAGACCCAGGGTCTTCACAGTGTATATTATTACGAAGCGGCGACTGCTGGAAAGGTAATAATGTTAGTGCGTTTCCTGCCTTGATTCGCAGCACCACCTGGAGACTTTTCTTAGAAGCTGACTGACGAAAGCGGTGAAGGGTTGACAAGATGTTTGTGCAGCAAGATACAACGTCTGCCCAATGAAACGCTAGTCCTGTTGACAAAACGAAAACTTCCAGAGAACGAACGGGGGCAATGTCAGCATCGTTCTGAAAGAGTGCTCCGCATGTGATGGGCAACGCACTGGAGGTTTTTGTTGGCTGTCAGCTCTGCCACCAGGGTGCGCTAAAAGACGAAGTCTCTCGAGACAGGCAGGAGACAGATGCCGGGCCTGCTATTGATGGTTGTCACACCAAAACAAAAAGTGGAAGACGTTGTCAACGAGGACCTCAGACTGTGTGCTCAGCTGAAATTAAACGAGGCTCTTGGTGTGAAAGGGGGCTTTACAAGGTTCCCTCCACTCTCCCCTCCAATCACCCTCACATTTTTTATTCAAGCTAGCCTCATCCAGTCACAAATATGAACAAAATGAAAGTTATTCCTATGTCTGCGGGACAGATGATACAGCCAACAAAAATATCTTTTTTGGACAGTATCACCTCCTCCCCGAAAAAAAACGAAAAAAAAACAAACCAACGTGACTGCCAGGGAACAAAATGTCCAAATAATTTCACACGAAAATGCACTCGCTTGTGCATTTAGGCACAGTGGGAAAATCCCTAAAGATGTTAAACATCCACTATGTCCAGTTCCTCTCATTCATTATTGGTCTTCTTGGAACTGAGCTCATCGCCAGTCTCATTTCACGATGAATACTTCATCGACAGGGTCATTGTGTGACTAAAACCACCATGATGCCAGTGTGATTAAGACCACCCACCGTTAGCCAGTTGTCAAGAGAAACACGTGCAACATGTGCGAAAAAGGGGAGCAACCACTGCTTCCCACGATATAACACTTGCTGTTCAAATACCAAGAAATACAGGGAAGTCTGAAGTGGTTTACACAGATATTACGAATCCAATTATGTCTCGCAACCCGTCATCAATGTTTCGTCCTTGAAACTTTTTTTTTTCCAAATCCATGATTTTACTAAAAAAAAAAAAAAAAAAAATTATTTACCTGTATAACCGCTGTCGTTTAGATATTTATGTCGCGAGTCTTAGTCATTTGGTAATCAATTTTCTGTTTGCTAGTACCTGATGACACTGGCTGGTTGCGGTACGGCGATTTAACGGTGCACTCATGAGGAAACGACCCCGTCAACTTGTTCTTTCTTGTCTCGACAGACCATTAAGTGGAGGCTGCAGTTCATTCCCTCTGCATTTACGCAGGGTCAACCTGCGACTGAGCCAATTAAATTTTTGTACATATAAAAAACAGATATTGTAGGAATCAGAGAGAGAGCTGATCTTTGTTTCGCGATATGGATAATATCAGGTCATTAGGAAATGGCACGTCTGCTCGAAATGCACCTATTTTTAAAGTATTAAAAAAACTTTTACCTAATCGCTTTCTCACTCTACTTCCAGTTTTTCTGTTCATGTTTCTGTTTTGTTATTCTGGCTTAAGAGTCTGTTGGAGCCCAAGAGTGCTCAAGAGTCTGTTGTTAAACAGAGTTCGTGCAGGAGCATGACAGCTTGTCGCTGCTGCTTAATCATTTCACTTTAACAAAAGGGAAATGAAAGACGACCAGTTTCCTATACCTCATCTTGTACTAACATCTTTAATAATACTAGAGCAAGTGACAAAGACATAAGCTGCGTTTCGCGGGTGTGTTAGGTCGCACCCAGGGTACGTGTGACGGTGATAAGGGGGTGCGATTCCCTGTTTCAAGACCTAACACCCCAAGGCTTCTTTTCCACCACCCCTCCCATCCACTCTCAGCGCACTGATCGAGCCTCGCCTCCCAGTAAAAACTAATCATTCCGGTTTCTGAAGCAGACAGGAGAACGTGCTTAATAGAGGTGAAGATGTTAAACCACCGACAAGTCTGATCACTTTCGATTTTCTCAGATAAATTCCTTTCCGCAACCGTCCTTGGCCCACCAAGTTCTGCCCCAATCTTCTCGCTATATCCTCATTTCCCCGACCGCATCAACAGAGTTTTCACAAAGCGCAGGGATGGGGTTGGAAGGAGGCCTGAACTACGGGAGGAGCTGGGAAAGGGTTGGGGGAGGGGGAAACAACGATACTCCGCCGCCCACCGCTACTCTCATGTGTTGTGGATTAACAATCATGTTTACATGTGAACTGGCGCCAGCATCACTCTTTTCTTAACCCCTACAACAGCACGACACTAGCCAAAGGACCAATGCCCGAAAACCTGCGTTTATGTAAATCCATAAACATGTTTATTATGCCTAACACGCGGTTCACGTGCGTGCATATACACGTTTTCTAGGATTGTAGCCAACGTATTAGATGTAATGGAAAGATGTAATATTCTACCATCAACGTGTCTGGGCCACAAGTTATCATAACACCAGCCTATGGTCATAACTGGAATCAATAATACTAAAAAATAACGACGCTGGTATGTAATAATGGAAGTATGTGCTAACATGTATTAACACAAACCCATGTAACTAACATAAATCCAGAATTATAACACAAATCTGAAGTCACAAGTCAAAGTTTATGATCTTAGTTTAGGTGTACGGCAAGCGCAGGGTGCAGCAAGTATCTTATCCCCACAAGTCACGTGCCAACAGAACAAGCCCAGGGTGCAGCAAGTATCTTGTGGGACTCCTCCCCCGCAGTCCGCTTATTGATTGTCCCGCCGACAGCGCCGCTAAGCTCCAACAATGCAGACACACAGGCGGCGGGAGACATCCCAGCAGCCATCATCCCCCACAGCTACGTGAAACCCGCGCATTCGAGCACTATTAAAAAACACTAATGTTATTCGCCTCCCCCTAGAAATGCAGTTATCGCAATCACTTTTGTTGTTGTTGTTGTTTTGCCACCTGAACCTTGAGCTCGAAATCCAAACCGAGATATACAATTCATGGTCTTAGGTTGGGCTGGGGGGAGGAGAGAAAAAAGACGCATATAGAAAGAAGGAAAAAAGATACTGAGAGACAGATAAAGGAGATGTGGGGGACAGGGAATCTCTATTGTCTCGGACAATTATCGTGTAACCCACTCGGGTACAGCAAATGGCGCCGAGGTGCGTGTCACGCTATGCCAGACATGTATGTTGGTTAGGTGAGAGAATGGAATGAGAATCCTTAAAACGTGTGCTCAATAATAATAATTTCAAAGAATAAGAGGAGAAAAGAAAAGGTTGCAGTTCCTATTTCACATAAAACACAACCACTGAAGCCAATGACAGCGGCAGGAGGGTATACTAAGTGCTGGTATACTAAGGGTTCAGTTAAAAGTTGCCGGTGTTTTCTCTAAACATCGAGGTGACTGCACTGTGAACGAGGCTTCGCGTTCATCGAGCCAGCCGGTCAATAACGTTTTTCTTCCACCTGGTACAAGAAGCTCGCGGTGTACAGCGTCCAGCAGGCGCTGAGTTAAAAGCCAGCGACCAATCATTTGGCGCTCAATCATGCCCCCCTAGTGTCTGGCATTACTCAAACAGCACGTGGGGCTGGTGGACACGGCTGCAATCGATGCCAACACCGTATGCACGCACGCTGGTCGGACGCACCGTTAACCGCACGCCCTGTGCTGGTAAAAGGAAAAGCACCGGCAGACAGCGGTCCTTCTGGCTGGGGACAGGACGAGTTGCCTCCCTTACATCGATTTACAAAATTTTATTTTGTTTCTTGCAAGACTGGGTAATGGACTAGTGTTAAGGAAACAAGTCCCTTTTTTTTTTAAAGGACCGTGTCTTCATCTTTACAAACGCTGAATGTCAGGCTCACACGGTCTGTTTGAGACAGCATGCACCAGCTGCGCCAAATAACTCACTTCCTACAGAAGTGAATGTTTGATGTGACTGCTTGATTGACAATGAACAACATGCTCGCCTTGTTGTGTGCCAGCAAACGCAACGACCCGCCCCCTACTCCAACACAAAACTTTTGGGACTGGACCAAGCCTGCGCAGAACAAGAGCCGAGTTGTACAGACAGACTGACGCTACTGGACGTGCAGCAACGGCTTGTCTGTTTCTTCCGTCGCGACTACGTGCATGAGACGTCGTAGCCACACTAGAGTACGAGTAAGGCGGAGAGAGGGAGACGCATCCTTCACACGATGCTGCTGCTCCCCTTTCTCATCGGCTTCAGCCACAACCATGCCAACCGCGTGTTTCCGTCAGCCGCTGTTTGTGATCAGCTGCTTAGACCTATGTTGCCATTAAAGACCAACCTGAATGGTTTGCGATGTTTGCCTATATCGGTAGATACAGGCGATATAAGACTAACCTGTAAATTTTAGCCTCCAAAACCAATCCGTTAATTAATTATCCGCTACGATTCGCACTTACGATCAACAAGCGCTGCTAACAGTGTGTACGTCACAGTAGTGCACCATTCACAACACTAGCAGCCGTCAACACCAAACAGAGAGAGAGAGAGAATGAGCGACAGTTCGGGTTATTCGGACACTGAAAGTCTGTATTTCTCGTGGTTCTGAAAAACTGCTACTTTAGCACGAGAAAAGCAGACTTTAACGTCCAAATAGTCCCAACTGTCTCTCTCTCTCTCTCGCTCTGTTTGGTGTTGACGGCTGTCGATGTTGTGACTGGTGCTCTAGTGTGACGTAGTACACTGTTAGCGGCGCTCGTTGATCGCTGGTGCAAATCGCTTACTTTGCTAGTGGATAATTAATTAACGGATGGGTTTTGGAGACTGAAATTTACAGGTTATGTTTATATCGCATTTATCTACCGATATCTGCAAAATACGCAAACCATTCATGTTGGTCTTTAACCGGACAAATTTGGACGAAACGTTGCAAAAGTTTTTGTTTAACCGTCATGTAAAATATAGCCGTCGCGTAAAGCGTTTTTTGGTCAAATGTCTGTCCGCAATTCTGACAAACATAATCTTTCTTTATACACACAGCTTCGCACGAAGGTAGCATAAGGGGGGGAGGGAACATAGCCACACGTATTCGCAAGTGTAACCCCGGGTGACAAGGATACGGAGGTGTTCAAGGTGTTGCAGCTTGCGTTTCCCAATCTCCTAGCAACCTTGACAGAGAAATAAGCGGACTAAATTGTGCTGCGTGGCGCACAAAGCGAGGGCTGTCCAAGTTTGAAGTCACGTGATGTAAAGTGCGAGGAGATGCGACCTCTCACTGGTGCCCGGGCTGTCAACACTTCCGTGACGCAGCTTCGCTCTTGGACGCACAACATTCACGTCACTTCCATTACTGGACGACGACTTGAAAAGGAAGTTCTTCATCCTAGGCAGACACTCAAGACAAGGCCAGCATTCTACAATGTGTTCCACTTTCTAATAGCACAGTCGTTATCCTATATACTCTTTGTTAAAATTTAAGAACCCTGTTTTGTATATAATATGACAAATTATGCAGTGAGCTCAGCTCAGTCAGAGTTGTTTCCGACGCGGCCTCACCCGGACAAGCGCACCTTTAACGGCACCTTATTTGTTTACACCGACGAAACGGAGCCTCGTGAGCCACAGAGCATCCCGATATCCTCGATTCAAAGAGATGTCAAAGAACACCGCCGCCACAAAGTTATGCGATGTTTGTGGTCCAATCACAGGTCACCCCATCCGTCACGTGACCTCTCCCGTTCAGCTCAAGCAAATGGTTTTGGCCAACTGACAGCTATTAGTGAAAAGCATCTGTTGATGGGGTTTCATTTTTAGCACAATTGGCTGGCTTCAACGACCGGGGAGGGGGGGTGAGTGCAAGATAGAGGAAGAGATAGGGATAAAGAAAAAAAAGTTCGCTGCGACCAGCGGGGCAGCATGGACTTGTAGAGCGGCGCCATGTTAATAAGCCCGTCTACCCACAGGGACTCGCCCCCCTCAGTCATCTTCGAGCCGCAAGGGGACAAAACTTGTAGAAAAATGGCAGGAGATTGTCACTGGCAAGAGTTCTATGGAAATCATCGGCAAATATTCTGGGTAATTTCTGGGTTCAATATTCTTTTTTTCCGACTTTCGTGGATGGAGTGCTTACTATTCGCAGTCACTGGAATCCATGTCGCCTGATCATTCTTTTTCCTTTCGTCTACCTCATGCAAAAAAGCAGGATAGCAGCTGTCAACGCATCGCCTTTGACATGCCAAAAGTAATTAGTTTTCTGACGTGAATACATGTTTTTATATACACTGTACTTACACACGCCATACTTATGACAAAACGTGGACCAAGAGAACTAATGTGATCGTAATGTTGAAGAAAACCTTGACAGCTAATCCACCCTCCCCCACAAAAAAAGAAACTACATTCATTCTGCAATACAAAAGTCATCATGCGATTCTTCTTCTTTGAGCAACACCGGGAAACACAAGCTGATAATCAATGCTGGCCCTGAAATATTTATGGCGAGCATAGCGTGCTACACGGCATGAGGGGAGCCGCGTGGTCCGTGTGTGATAACGAGGCTCCAAACACGCCCACTTGTCACAACAGCGGGCAAAACTATCCGTCCCCCCCCCACCCATCTCCACCCCGTATATTATTCACAGCTCGTGACATCGTATCCCAGCTCCCAGGGTGTAGTTAAGACAAACAGATGTCTCGTGAAGATGGCGCATGGACGCAAATGATACAAGTCTCGTCAGACGCCATTTCACTTTTATGTCACCTGATCACGCGCTGTGTCCACCAAGAAGCATCTACCTACCCATCAAATCGCCGCTTACATCCATGTTCAAACGTGCGCGCGCTCGCGCGCGCACACACACGGGAATACGTGTGCACAGCTAAAATTCAGCTAACTATATAACTGAACCATATGTCTGTTCCTCAGACAGCCGATGATGGTACAAAATCCGGGGATTTTGCTTGTCTTGCAGCGCAATCAGCTATGCCGAGGAGCTAGGGTTACATTTCTCGACAACAACCGAGAATCAAATCGCACTCCCCCGACCCCCATCTTTCCCCGTAGCCTTATTACAGTAAGATGATTGATGATCGAGAGCAACGGCTCTCGAGGCTGAGACGCCAGCCAGCAAACCATCTGGTCTCGCCTCCAGCCCACGTCGACCATCGCATCAACAGCACTCTTTTCTCGCCCGTGACAATAATAATAATAAAAACGAGGGGGGTGGGGAGGTCGCTGGTTGAGTCTTGCTGCGAGAGTTGTCGCCGCTAGTGGCGGCGCGCCGGGCAAGTCCTCGCTGCTGCTGCAGCTATCGTGCATCTCATGAATACAGATCCGCCATTAACTTGGAGACAAAGTTGGGCCGGACACAGCCAGTCGAGATATCGTGTCGTAATAAATCTGCGTGAAAACAGTCACAACATTCACCCAGCGGATCGCTTTTTTTTCATTATTTTTTCCTAATTCCTATGAATCAAATTACGAAAGAAGCAAAAACTATGGGGAACACTTTGCATTCTTTTCAAATCGTCAGACATACATTCACAGTCTGAAACCACTTACACGCTCAATGAAGAACCAGAAAGAATCCTTCCAAAGCATGTTAGTCTCCGCCGATGGCGTGCCAAGCCGCTATATCCTGCCAAGTTAACAGCAACCTTTGAAATGACAAGAATGAGCACACACAGTGCTCGCCTCCCCGCCGCTTCAGGAGCTGCTGACATCAGGAAACCAACGGCAAACAACGTGCTGTTGTTCCAATGTGAACCGTTACACAGCGCCACTCTCCTGCCGCAGTACCAACCTTCGCTACCTAACATCGTTTAGTCAAGGACTATCGTGTAGCAGCATCGAATCGTCTGCTGCTGGCAGACTATGTAAGCAACATCCAAGCGACCAAGCCTTGTCCTCGAGAAGTGACACACAAGTCAGTTGGTAGACATTTTACTCTCCCTAACTGAGGACGAGAAAATGTTTCGATCGCTGGTTCGCAAGACTTTAAAGTACTCGGAGTGCTGACTGCCGCGAGGGGATTACCATTAACAGAAAAGCAAACAGACTTTATTACTTTTTTATTTTAGCACTGGTCTAAGGAAATGGCATCTTCCGTGTTCGATACGACGCATCCAGTCTACGACATATTCACTAATGAACAGGATAAAACGCAGGTACGGCATGGAAATGTTGGCAAGAATACTATAATACCTTACTTAATGAGTTTCCACAGTCGGACAAAAAAAGAATACGTGATACCAGATCAGTCTGGTCGTGTAAGGAAAAAACTTTAAAGATGTGGTTTCACCTGTTTGAATCGAGCACTGGCACGGCCAGACAGTTTATTTATTCAAAAGGTGTAGTGAGTGTTTGCGAGAGAGAGAGAGAAGAGGACAAAGTACTTAGAGACTCACATTATCTGCAATACAAATGATGTAGCAGTGTGTTTGTGTGTGTGTATGTGTGTGTGGAAATATCAAACTAAGCCAGTAAGTGACTCACATAATCCGAAATACCAATGATGTCAGACCCGTGTCTGCAGCAGGTGGTAGGGGAGTTGCGACACGCCGCTAGAAGGCGCTGCTGCTCGCTGCTGTGGTTGCGGGCGGCGGAGTAGTGTCCAGCGGGTGTCCGGTTGTGATGCTGGGTGCCATGACGATGATCCGGCCCGGGACTGTTGCTGTGAGACGATTCCACAGAAAGATCCCGCGCTATGGGTGGGGGAGGCGGCGGGTACGGGTGTTGTTGCGACTCCACAGAGTGCTGTCGATACGGGTACGCGTGACGAGGTGCGCCGCCACCGCCACCTAGCGGCTGGTGCTCCAACGGCGGCGGAGTGTGACACCCGTGAGGGGTCGTCTCCACGATTGGGGGATATTCCTCCATGGGGCGCCTACCCGCTACGCCGCCACCCGTGATGCCGGCCGCACCTTGGAAACTGCTCCCGTGAGTCGCGGCCGCGAGCCCTCCGGCATCTTGCGACGCCATCACCGTAACCAGGCGCGGCGCGTGCGCTGTGACGTGATGCACGTGCGTCCGGGAGGCCTGTGGGCAGGGCGCGCACGGCTCGCGCAGGAGCGGCGAGCAATCGATGGTGGATGATGGGTGCCGGGTGCGAGAAGGCGGCGAGAAGCAGGGCCACGGCAGCCCACGCTGGACATGCGGCCACTGACGCGCCACCTACCGCCAGTCAGCGGCGTGACCGCGTCACACCAGGTGGCGTCGTGGTTTCGTTGGTCACAAATAACCACACACACACACACGTAGGAACACGTAAGTCTGCAACCTGTGCACCAAGCCTCAAGTGACCGTCTTCACCCACCTGTGAACACTTTCAGTCTCTGCAGGCCACATGGCGAGCGCCGCGCCGAGCTCTAACCCCGGTGGAGAGAATAGTCAGAGTTAAGTGCGTCATTCTACCCCAGACCGCGACCTCTGGTCCTCACGTCGCTAATGCGGCTTTCCTCGTTCATCGGATGAGAAGCACAGAAAACACGACATCGGTGCACCTTCGTCAGGGTGACTGCGTCGTGGCTTGATGTCAAACAGCTGGCAACTGTAGACGGACGCCAGCGACTGTAATGTGCGGAGAGAGACGGAACACACGGCAGTACAGCGCGCCGCTCTCCAAGTCTGCTGCCGCTACAGCAGCACGACCATGTTAGCTGGCAACCCTCGGCACTCGCCTGGCCTCGACTGACGGTAGCTCTCCGCACGCACGCACATACTCACACATGCGCGCGCACACACGCACACACACGAGACGCAGTGTTGGAGTGCCGGGTGTACTGTAGTACCCACACACCTTCTGCACCTTGGTGCTTCTCAAATCCAACTGTTTCAATCCGCTCTGCGTACGCCAAAGGCTGCTGCCGGCGTCACACGCAGCAACGTGTGATAAGAGAGAGACACGTCAAGAACCGCATCGCCTGACGGCGTTCACGAGCACACGCACTGCCGCACGATTCCCACCACCGCTCGGGCAACTCCTGGTCTGAAATCGTGCTCGGTGGCTCGCCAATTTCAACAGTCAGTCGCACGCCCCTCCCATACAGGTTCCCCACTTCGTCTCTTCACCCTGTTTCACACACACACAGATCCCACCGTTATGTGCCGTGACTGGCTGACGACAGATGTTCACTTATTTGTCCCGAAGGTCGGACCCGACGACAGACACCCACGTTTAGCGGACTACACGCGCCTTCCACCGTTAATCGGCCGACGATCGTAAACGGCGCCGTATGTCGCAAACGCCGCGGTGCAGCCATCGACATAGCAAGACAAACATACCACGCACGCATGCGCGCCCACAGACCCACGCCGTGAAAATACATGACGCAATGTTTGCACCAATCTTCTGGCATCGGGATACGAGCGCGGCGCCTTTAGAGGCTGGTCGCTACCTCGCCCACCACCCGTGATCTAACACCATAAGCCTAATACCTCGACAACTTTTGTTGTTCGACTGAAGTATAAGTAATGTGCAAAAACCAACAAATGCAATATTTTATCCTACCACCTTCTCTTACAGGGAAATATAAACTCAGCACTAGTGGTATGGCGACCAATGACATCGGCAAGAAAAACTTATTTCACCAGTGGATGAAAAAAGGAAAATATAAAGTTAGGCGATTGAACTATTAGCGAAAGCTGTGGCGGAGAGGTGGGAGGGTGGCATCGCATTCCAATCCATATTTGTTTTTTTGGGTTATATGTTTTTTCTTGAATTTTGCTCACCATCGCCCGACAAGTCTGAGTGAAGGACCTTGAGAGCTGTCCCTCGATGACAAGTACCGGCGGACCAAAAGAAATAGCGCAAGTAAAGAGACTAACGAACGACGTCCCCTGATATGTGACGTATCTGGGAAAAGGTAAAGCGCAATGTCACATCCCTCCTTACACCACCAATAGCAAAACCAAGAAGCCATGGGGCCAGCGGGCAGCCAGATGCCCTGTTCTGTCCTGCTCGGTTAGTCACACTTTCGTCACCACCCAAAGCCTTCCCATCCGAAAAAAAAAAAACCCTTGGAAATTCTGCCCTCGCCCACAGTACAGTATCGGCCTCGACCAGCAGACGAGCTAGCAGAGCAGCTCCGCTGACCGTCTTTCACATCGGTTAATTCCGGTTCTACGTCGTTTAATTACGGTCTTTCTATGCTGTCTAGCTTTGCCCTTCCAAGTTGTTTATTGTCTTTCATATATTTTTTCCTACAACTAGTGTCGCCCACAGATACATTTTGTCGCTGCTTTGACAGAACTGTTGATTGTACAAAAATCTTTTCTGATTACCGACACTTGTGGTATACCTTGTGTCTCTGACTTTACTCCTTCACCCCGCCCTCGCTTACTCCGGGCTGACGGCGTGTATTACAGGACCAAACAAAACAAAACAAAAAACAACTATGGAAAGTGTCAAATATTTTCCGACTCCCTATTTTATTCTGTTCGATTATACACGTCTGCTTCTCAACTCCGACGCCTAGGAAGGGTTAAAACTGCCGGCCGCTTCAGCTTGGTTAATCAAGTGGCGAAAACCTGGCTACGCCGCCTTCAGTGGCGCCGCCATCATATTAACCACATCCGGTCCCTCGCCCCATCCTCTTTTGCCCCCTCCTCCGTCGCTACAACCCGGTGATGTCACGACTGTGCCCGTGTGCTCGAGCAGCAAACGCCGGTCAAAGGGGGGGGGGGAAAGGAAGCTGGCGAGGGGTGCATGCTGACATTACACCATGTGCTGACGGACTTGGTGACAGCACAATCCTACCCGGGTGGCATTGTGAGTGTGGCAGTTGATGTCAGTGACTGTGATTCATACATAGAGTGTGGGAAGAGGTACCTTTCTTGTGCTGAACTATACAACATTCCATGAAATGATCTTCGCGGGTCGTGATGTGGTCAGTGTCTGCAAACAGAAGAAGTCGGCCATGCCGGCGCGATGTATAAGAGGCACGCACGCACATACACACACGTGCTGGCTGGCTGGCCGGTGAGAGCCATTCCAGCATCAATAGTGAGACTAAAAGGTCATCGTAAATTTGCCTCAGTCTCCCACCGTCCTCTCTCCCAGGGTCCCCCTGTCCCTCCTGCAGTTATCGGTCTGACTCTGTCCCGCGATCCTTGCAGAAGAAACAGACTGGCCTGGCCCCCCAACTATAACTAGTCAAGTAGTTTAAGGGACTATAACTATTAAACTTCAAAAAACGCTTTTTTTTTTTGCCTCTGTATAGAATCTAAATCTGATGATAGGAGAGACATGCACGTTTATGGGAGAAAGTGAATTAAAACTATTAAAAGAGTAATGTTTTTGCATTTTAATAAAAAGTAAATACTACGACGTCGATTACTCTGTTTCAACAAACGCCTAGAACTGTAAGCGTGGAAAAGTTAAGCGGTACCAAAGTGTTTTTTCAAGAAATACTAACTGAAAACATTTAAGAATGCATACTGGACAGCCCGATCTGGGTGTATATCAAGCTCATTCCTAAGTGCAGTCAAGTACTCGGTGAGGTCCGTGACAGTTTGCTTACTCAGAATTAGTCACTTACCTCGTCTTCATCACCTTTCTTTGTCATTATGCTAAAATATTTTAAATCTATACTTTTTTTTACACGACACATAACTTCCCCTAGAAAAACAACCCTAAGCGCATGATATATCAAACAAAACAACAACAAAATTAAACCAAAGCAAATTCGATCTCCATGACCTCTCGAAACACACACACAAAAAAGCTCTGTTCTTCTCCAAGCCTCCATGTCAGTTGAGAGTATAATATGTTGCGATACACACAATCTACACAATGAATCCCAGACACTTAATCCCCAGACACTTCATCCCCGACACTTAATCCCCTAGACACTTAATCCCCAGACACTTCATCCCCAGACACTTCATCCTCAAAATGAAATTTCAACTCAAAAAATTATGAAGTGAATGAAAAATTTTATTCAAATTCAAATAATTATTTCATGTAAACATCAAAATAAGTTTGACAATTAAAATAATACTTAATTTCAACATTTATAACATTAGTTAAAGTTCTCCCCAGACGTCATTGGCGCTGTCATGAACATGTGTTTTTACAACCAGTGGTCGGCTCCTGGTCAGTATGGCCTTGGAACTGGCTGGTTATGTTAGGGAGTCCACCTAGTATCGCCTATAGGGTAGATCGCTAATTGTAAACCCAGCGCAACCCAGTCTTACCAGAGTTACCACGCGACACATTTCTCTTACGGTTATAATATTTCAAGTTCACAAAATAGCAGTTTTGAGTGTTGTGTTGCGATTTGGGGATGAAGTGTCTGGGGATGAAGTGTCTGGGGGATGAAGTGTCGGGGATGAAGTGTCCGGGGATTAAGTGTCCGGTCACCCTACACAATATCGTCCCAGCTGCCAAAGCAAACAAAACAGGAACCAAAATAACAAACGAAGCCCTTGACTCCAACTCATGATTCTCATCTGTTACTGCTACTTTCTTCTAAGTAGACACAAGTGGCTTATAAGGCCATCCTCCGAGGAAAAAAAAAAACAAAGGCACAAGAGACGGGCAGGACATGGGCATTCTTCTCCCTGGACCTGATGAACATGCCGATGGCCGACGATGGTGAACATGGCGGGCAGACAGCACTCGAAGACCTGAGCTGCCAGGCAAACTCCAGATGACGCCGGGTTCCTGAAGAAAATCCCAACATTTTTCTAGAAACGATTGTCATGCTATCGATTTGTGTTGATGAGAAGCAGAGCCGAGTCGTGACAAATCGAGTCAGTGGTATCTGCTGGCCATGCACAAGCACTGTAATTTCCGCACGGCTCTCCTTTTAGCCCTTGCTTTAAAAAAAAATCATATTTGCTTTCCACGCTAAAGCATTTACTTTTCAAGCGTGCAATCTAGTTTCGGGTAACCGGCACGCCCTCGCCAGCCTGGCAAGTTTTCATGCAATTGATGCCCACAGTAAATTAAATTTGGACTGTTGCTGTAGCTGTTCGTTGAGGCAAAAACTGTGTTGGCCTTCTCCATCGGTGACGGCATCAAAAATTCGCGAGTTTCGGAAGTCTGGGGGACGATGAAGAAATTAAACTCATTCGGTTTGTTAAAAAAAAGCGTTTTAGCCAGGCGAAATCTGCGCCCATGCGCACGAGCGCACACACATACACACACATCGCATGCTCCCGCCCTTCAAATATGCAGATGGACAGATGAGAGAGTTGGGTCGACATGCCACCTGCACTCGCTTTATCTCATTTGCATCTTGCATTGCTTAATTTGTTTCTAAAATCCTTTTTTTTAACAGGAAAAAAACTAGTTTTGAATCTGGGTCCAGTTAAAGTGTTTTAGACATGTGATCTCTCCAGACTGAAATACTACTGAGGTCAGGAAGAGTGCCTGCTAAAGTATTTATTGAACCTTTAGACTGTCTACAGTGTCTGAGAAATCAAACGAGACAGTCTCACCTACCCGTCCCTGATTACCATACCAGTCAGTCGATTAGACAAGGAACTAGGCGCGCGCAGCCGACTGTCGGGACATGCCAGTGACCTCTGGCAACGACGGAAAAGGTCGCGCGCGCACTCTGTCACAGTGGCAACTCGGGTGATGTTGGTTCGGGTGGGGGAATGGGACAAGGACGAACGCGAACCCCAGCACGAAACCACCTGACAGAGCAACACACAAGACCAAGTGACCAGCACACACACACACACACACACACACACACACACACACACACAGAGCAACACAGGACAAATCAACACCACAGCAGCACAAAACAACATCAGGTTTCAGAATCTAAACTGTAGCGAAATAGTTTGGAGATGAGAAAGTGTATAATCTGCAGCATAGTCGAAGACATATGGCTGTATTGACCGTTACTAAGAAAAAAACCCAGTTGACGCAGGAATAAAACACAATCCGGAACAGCAGGCAGCAAGAGACGAACAGTTGACATGGAAATCGACGAAAATCACTGGCAACGACAGAAAGAAGACGAAGGATAAGAACAAAGAAGGAAAGCAGTCACCCTCGAGATAATTAGGAGTCATTACTCCAAAATCATCAGAACATGCACAAAGATATACTGAACAAGTGTGGATACTATACAGCAAACTATAAAAAAAAACCCACACTCGGGCGTTAAACAGACAGGTCATACTATAATAAACGCAAGACACTTTCTTCCACAACCATCGTGTGAACGGGACAAGGCTCCATTACCCCCGCAGCCCTAGTCGAGGTCAAATATCGCCTCCCCTTAACGGGGTGAGAGTTGGGGGATTTGAGACCTTTCGGCCGACAAGACACTTTGCTAAAGAAATAGAAGCCAGAAAATCAGAAGGATTACGAAGTTCATCAACGAAAGCCACAATCACTAGACTCACTATTCACTAAGTCACCACGCCTGCCGTGTCCCCGACAACCGAAGTACCCCGGCTAGCTTGCTTTCTGGTCACTTGGGCTGACGTCAGAGGCAAACCTTGCGGCCCACGACCAGCGCTCTAGTCCCCAGTGGGTCTCCTGGGTCAGTCCAGAAACACGCCGAGCCCACAATCTGGTACTTCCGCCCAAGACTACCCCTTTTCCGGCAGTAAATAAAGTCTTACTGACAGCTTCCGAACTGTGGTATCTTCACGCCCGAGCTGACAAGCACGCCGGAAGGAGAGACAGCTGCCCAGGCAGACTCCGCCATCACCCTGCAATATCTCCCCCACCCCTTTCCCCCACTTCCCTCTACTACTGGCTGCCAGAGTTCTTACATTCCGTGATCGAAGGCACCTTAGGAGCCGAGTGAGGTCAGGAGAAGAGCTGAAGTTAATGAAAGGCGAGTTACCGGCGATCGCCGCCAGTCGGACCACCATCGATGATAGCACCATTCTTTTCTACATGACTATGGGTCTGATGGCGTCAATGAAGCGATGACAAACTGCGGCCATCGCAACTGTGACAGTCGAGTCTATTTCCACTTTAGGGAGAAGCTGATATTTTACGCCGAGCCAGCAACTGAAGCTATATCACGGCTAGCCCTGTAAATATTTGCCACGTGCAGAGAAAGAACAACGTGCCCGAGACGAAATCTGAACCCAGGACAGTAAATCTCACGGTTTTCTTGACAGGCGCTAACCGTTGCGCAACCGGACCGCCCTCTATTTCCACTTTAAATGTTTTAACAGTTAAATATACTGACCATCGTGGCGAACATAAGTCCTGAAATTCTGACGACCAAACCATATCTTACTGAGCATGACTACCCATCCCACTTAAGAACTATGTTTATCAGGAGTTATGCACCCTGCATGCAAGCATGAGCTATAACAAAGTTGTTAACAAAGTTCTGCTGGTTCACTGCTGTAAGAATTCGTGACGAGTACACATGGGCATTTTTCACTAAACATCTTTAATGTTGCGAATCAGTCGCCAAGATGGAGTCGAAGTTGTTTTAAATTGACGGACTAAATGCAGCATGAGTGAGTTTAACAGAAATGGATTTGGGCCACAACAGACCACAAACAAAATGAAAGTAAATCAGGGAGGTTGGAGGGATCGAAATTTAAAGATTTAAGAGGATTCTAGCCTCCAATCCGACTTGACGATTAACCATTCTAGCTTGTTTTGTCAGGCCTGCAATGTTTATGCCGCCAAGCTGCCGCAATTAGCAGTCTGGCTATCGACCGGCGACTCTCACAGCAGTCAGGAACCTGGGGCTGGCTTGCATGTAGGTCTTACGTTGGACTTTACCTTAGGCCCAAGTTTTCCGCTTTTATGTTCCCAAAACTGCCGTTGGATGAGTTGCATGTGTGATCTTAAAAATAAATCTTACATCACAGGTCTTTGACTTCGTGGCGAGTCGACCTTCAGGCCAATCTCACCAATACCGACACAAACTTGAGACCGGCGATTTAACATTCTTTTTTTTCAAGACTTTGCATGCAGCCCAGCCCAGCCCTGGAGAAGTGGCTGTGCTTAACGGCTTCTTCACACGTGGCTTGCCACTGACTGGAACCAGAAACTGGACCCTCAAATAAACGGCCGCCAAGGACGCGGGCAAGTGTCGCAGGCTGGTGTCTCAAACTGATCTTAAGAAGGTGGTGTGCAAGGACACGAGACTGTGCGCGTGTGTGTGCGTTCAGGCCAACGACAGAGCATCAGGGCTTACATATCAAGACATATATATTTATACATATTTACATCTATACTCATATGTGTGCTTAACATATGTTTACGTGTCTGCAATCGACTCCCAATTTATTAATAACGAGAGTTTTATAAAAACAAAATAAAGTTGAAAAATTAAAAAAATAGTAAAACAAAAACACAAAAAGTGCGACATGTAGAAATAACACGCTTGAGTTTGTATTGTTCCACTGGCTGCTGTCTGTTAGTTTCTTCTTGCCTCCAAGTAACAGGGTTCATACCATCATATTTTCTGTAACCTCAAGCGATTGCTGGTAAAACATCAGCACTGAGGTCAAGGTGGCAGACAATGTGCTCTAGAAAGATGTAATTGATGGTCAGTCTGTCTTTATCATCTCACTGTTTTAGGTTTCAATGCTTGACTTATCCTGTACCCGTGTTACAGTCAAAATGTATCAGGTATTACTTTACCCTGTACCTGTGTTCAAGTGTCAGAATGGCGCACAAGCAAGCGGTTTAACTGACTCAAGGCGGGCTTGAAAGCTGTATTATAAGAAGAGAAATACGAAGTGCTTAATCGATATGACAAGTTAGCTGAAAGCCAGCATAGAGAAAAAACTTGGCACGTGTGACACTTTAGAATGAATCCAATCGCCCGTGAAAGCTGGCAAAATGCGATCGTTCTTACTCGCGCGCATTTTTAACTAACGCGCCGTTCTTCTTGGACACATCTCTAGAAATCGCAAGTTACCTGTACTTGAACACAGGTTTAAAGCAGAAACAAAAGGCACAGAGCTGCAACACGTATTTGACTGAAGTCCCGTTGGTCCACTTGATGGACGAGGTAGTCCACCCCAGAAATACAGTTTACGGGAGCAGCAGTCTCGTGGTGTCATTGAGTGTGACATTTCATATTTCTTCTTTTCTTTTTGAATCATGGTATTACCGGGTGCAGTGACCGCATAGCTGACCACATAAACATTGGCCAGGGGTAGAGAAATAACTGGGTGCACGTAACCATATCAGGCGAGACTTCCACTGACCACGTGACTAGGGGCTCTACTAGGACTGGTCAGTTAGTAGAAGGAAAACCAAGGCCGCGCGGGTCTACATGGGGCCTCGGGAAACTGTACATAAAAACAGGAGAAAACATATATCTTTTCCCCCTCTTGTTCTGGTCTTGAGATTTTTGTGAGGGAGACACAGGAGCAGAAATGTAGCGACAACTGCCTCACACACTGCGGAAACCGAGAGGTGAGCTAGAGGGAGATGTCAGCTTCCGATCTTAAGTCAACTAATTAGATTGTAGGCAGATTTTGGGGTTAGGGTTAGCGTTCGGATGTTTGTGTTTGTTAGCAATTTGTAATGGAACTAATATTGTTGTAAAGAACAACAGTTTGCGAGTGATAGATTATTATCATTTGGTATTTACCCACTTATATCTTCTCTCCCTCCGTTTCCATTCTATGACCTTTTCTTATCTATGAAAGGCACGTGGTTCCCAGTATATCGGATAGGGGGAACTTCGTTTATGTCTGGTAGAGAGATGTCTATCTACCCTCTTTTCTTACTTTCGCTCTCTCTCTCCCTCTCTGCTTCTTATTCTCTAATGGAGAGTGTCTTCTCGGTACGACAGGTGCCCAGATATTTAGCGAGATGGATTACCGGGGGAGCCAATTCCGATGGCAGTGATGTCCGGTTTCTAGCTGTAATGGGAATTTGCACCACCCGCCACCATAGCATTTTTTTTTCAATTGCTTGCTCTGACATAAAAATGTCTAAATACAACAAAATATTTTGTCTGACTGTACAGCGGTACTAGATGTACAAGAGCAGAATTTAAACTCGAGAATTTATACCTGTAATTGTAAGCTGAAATTACAAGAGGCGTCTTTTTATTAACGTGAATCTCCATTAACGCCAATATTTGTAACTACGAGGGTCGGTCTCCTCCGAGTGATCATGACATCGCTAAAAGTCGCCAATGTTTTCCCCATATTTTGCTCCCCTCCTTCATCCTGGAACTCCCACAAATCGTTAGCAACTATTTTGAAAGTCCTGACTGCTTTCGCTTCTGGATTCAAAAACAAAGTGACGACAACATGTGCAACATAACACCCCTCCTCCCGATACCTAAAATAGCCGTCAGTCGTTGACACAGCGCCGACTAGCTGCTGTCTTGCAACTCATAAGCAACTATTTCAGGTGTCTTACTGACTGCTTTCGCTCCTCGAGTCAGAAACAGATGACAGGAGTGACGACAACATCAGCAACCTAACACCCCCTCAACCCTTCGTCCTAAAATACCCGTCAGTCGTTGACACAACGGCGACTGGCAAAGCTGTCCTGCACGACGCCGCGCGGCACTCAGGCGCGGCGCTCGCTTGGTTCCTTTTTCCAGAAATAAACGCATCGACCAGCAGGAAGGCAAACTCGGGTGCGTACGAAGAGATGTAAAAATATCCGTTAAAAATGCTGTAAAAATCAATGGCATAGCTCCTAACAAAAACTTGATTACCCAGTGTGCAGAAAGCCGCCATGTCAAGCTGTAGACGAAACACGGGAGCTGCTAGGACTGCTGGGATCGATAGGCGGTGACACGTCACAAGTACGAGGGGCGTGGACTTCCATGTCCTGCTGTACAGCAGCAGTGGCCCGGTCTCCACCCTTGCACGGCCCTGAGTGTATGTGATAATGAAACTGTGTGTGATATTCAGGTGAAATGTATCTGGACAACGATTATGAATGTAGCACTGTAATTTGTAGTGTCATCCATTACATAGTAGAAACGTAGGGTGGGGATGATTTTGTTAGAAGAGGATGTCACACCTGTTACAGATTTGTAACGTTACTGTAAGTCCGAATACAGATTGTAGCAAATTTTGCCTTCTTGCTACAAGTCCGCCTTAGAACTATTTTAAGACTATAGTTTCAAGAGTACATTTCTACCTGTTACAATCTGTTAATCATTGCCAACAAGCACGGACTGCCGTGCATTTCAGTGAGGGCGTGAACTCAATTACGAGACTTAAAGACACCACACAGGTGCAGCAGCCTAACAAGTCCGGGCAGACAATCTAGCAACCTTCATTAATCTTTCAATTGGAGGCGGATGGCAATGGTGGCTACAAAAAGATTAACAACGCAAGCCAGTCATTACCAAACCCACAAAATCTAACCCTCAATCTCTTCCAAAAGTTAAATAAAAACAGGAAATACTGCGTATACGGTAGACTTCACCCTGCCAAAGGTGACAAATATTCAGCTTCCAATCACATATATCTGCTGACCTAGAATGGAATACACCATCGAAGACACACTGACAATCGCAAGTAGAAACGGCTGAAGAAAGACTTGTGGGAGGGGGGAGGAGTGTTTTACGCCGAGCCAGCAGCGAAGGCTATATCACGGCAATGGAGCCAGCCCTGAAAACAAATGTCACATGCAGAGAAAAAACAGACGAGAGCTGAACCCAGGACAGCCAACCTTCACTGTATTGGTGACAGGCGCTAACGGCTGCGCCACCGGACCGCCCAAGAAAAGACTGGAAACGGCATAAGTTTTTAGACAAAACTGCCAGGAAAACAGATCCACATTTACACAAGCCTTTCAGCATCATCGCACCCCTCCACCCCGAGCACAAAACAGCATATTACAAAAGCCCTTTAGCTTGATATGAAGCCCCGCTTCCACCCCAACATGTTTTATGTCCCAGCACCACCACCACCCACACACACACACACACATACACCCCCCCCCCTCTATCCGAGCTGAATATGTCATAGCCGGCGACCAGAATACCTCAAAGTTCACGGGCCTTCAAGAAGATGATCACCGTCATTATCCTCAATTTTTTCTCGTCTATCGACTGTGATTTTTAAACTTTTCTCTTTTTTCTTTAGTTCTCCCCGCATCGTCTAATATACCAGATGCGGAAGCACATTTCTGACAGTAGGCACTTTGACTTCACTTTGATGAAAAAAAGAGAGATCACTGCTTTTAGAAACGTAATTAAACTAGTTTCAATCGATTACAATTTTGACAACTTATTGCTAGCTAGGTGATAGCAGTGCAATAAATCAAAGAAACAAGCCATCAAGATTGACACGCAAAGGCAAAAGAAATAAATGTACAGCATGAAAGGCAGATAAAAAAAGGTTGATGATGGCGGGAGCAAATTCTGTACACATGAAAACACATCTTAAGAAAACAATTCCTGTTGTGCACTGGCCTTGCACTTGTGTCTATGCACTGAAATATCTGCCTTACGCAAGGGCAAGATTCATGTTCCCAACACGAAACTGGATTCCACCAGAACTTCCTGTTACTGCTTGTAGCAGAATATTTGCATAAGATAAGAACACAGTCGGTTGCTGTAATACACGGTCGATATTGGGTGATACGGATAACACACGTGGGAGAGGGACGTGGGACGACCTGAAGGACACCTGACTATTTAGCGACAAAGCCCTTCAATGAAACCTGATGCTTAAACAGCTGCCTGCTTCCTCTTACCTATATTTTCTTCTTCGACGAAAAGTCTTTGCGCCTGTCCACGGTGTCCTCGTCCAGAATTTGTTATAAATTCCTAGTTTTTATAAGTTCTTATTTCATCATCAAGTCTTGTTGATGATTCCACGTTCTGGCGTTCTACAGCGTCTACAGAAAGTCTGAGACGGGTTTCCTCATTCAAATCCAATTTGTCCTCTCCAGCAGGTCTGAATTCAAGAGCACTTCACGTCGACAGGCATCACAGGAGACAGTGGCATGGCGACTCGAAGTTCTTCCCACTCCCCATGTCATCCTTGTGTCATGCTCAACGCATTTTCTTTTCCCAATCCAGCTTGTGGCAATAAAACTGTCGCCGTACTTTAAAAATGCGAATGGTTTGTCTTTTTTTTTTATTTGGCCCCGCCATGAAAGACAGATAACTCGATAAATAACTAATTTTTTTTATCCACCTCAGCCCGGGAACAGTGTCCAGACCCAACGATTAGGTCTCGCCATGTACTGTGGTTAGCAGCGACATCAACACGAGGGTGGAAAAGCCGCAGGTTTATTGCGGACTAGCCCTGAAAAGTGGCTGCAACTTTATTTTTCCAGAAGAAGCAGCCAGCAACCACCACTTCCCTAACCCAAAACAGTTTTTCAACTTTCGTGTGTTTTAATCTGCAAACTTAGAAAAAAAAATCGAACTGAATAAACACTTACGGTTAAGTACTCTCTCCGCAATTTTTCTTTTACCGAGTACAGAGAAAGGCACGATTTCTTTCTACACACAGTGACTGCCATGGTACGAACTATTTTCGCTTGTGGAAGGTGGAGGGCTAGGTTTGTGAGACGGTTTCCCGCGCATCCTTACAACACTATGAGTGAAGAACTTAGGGGAAAAAAAAAACACACACACAACAGAGCTTCGTACAGGTTGACTTCTATCGCTTGTCAACTTGCGATATATCGCTCATTTCAGACAAGCTTATTTATGCACGGCGTCGGTGAAGCGAAACGGTGAAATAGGTAAACTTTCATTCGGAAACCATTTCTTGGCTTGATTATGTCCCAACACTTTCGTGCCATTCTAAAATTAGTACGAGGGTAAAAAACGAACGACAAAACACGATAGATAAGTTGATTCTGACTTGTTGCTGAGTCCTCAGCTGACAGAAACACACGCAGGCAGACAGATATACAGACAGACACGCAGACACACTGCCTGTCTGGGACTTGGTCGGGTAAACAGGCAATTCTGGTATACAAGATCTCTCTCGTCGGGTAAACATCCTTCTTCCCCCACCCATAACGGTCCTGTTCGACTTTCGCGAAGAAGCTAACAGGTGATAAAAACAAATCTTCTGGGATTGTAGGGACAATAGGCTGCTTTGTCTTGTTTTCCCCGTTTTCCTACAGAACCTGACTGTGAGACAGCGACCTCCTACATCGCTGATTACAGTCACTGAGGAGTGAGGTGTGCTCACTTTGCCACGATGTCGTTCAAGGTACAGATTTGCTCCCTGCCCCCCCCCCTCCATAATAAGCCATTAGTATTGAATCATCAACCATTTATTGCCTTCCGCTCACTGCTCGGATGTGTAATATTTTATATTTTAATATGTAACATTTTACTCTTAAACTCTCTTTTACTTTCTTGCCTTAGGGTGCTGGCTGAGGACACGTCCCTGGTATTGTGGATGCGTAGCAATCACCTGTAGTTGTTACATGATATGAGTAGTTTGGCTGATTGCGGTAACTAACCAGCTAGCGCCTCGCGACATGTTGTGCACGTTCACTTGACCCCTGGACCTTTGTGGCTCTGTGCGTCAGTCGCGCGGCCCCAGACCGCAAACTTCCAGACATGTGAGTTTGGGGTGCGCATCAACACATTAAATGTCCCACTCGTCAACATACCGAAATTACTTACCTTCCCTGACCGGCGAGTCAGCTGGGTGACATCACACTACATTCTCTTGGCCTTCTTAACAATGGAAGTTCGGGTCACCGAAAGCTTAGGTCACCCCAAGTTCGAGTCCCGGGACAGCTATTTTAAGTGCAGACCGGTGCGCCTTGCAAGTCAAGGGAGAGTACTGTAGCTCATGCAGCGCATAAATGCCAGAGATTCAAGCCGCCATATGGTGGCCGTATTGTTCTCTACCATTATGTATAATTGATTAAGCGGTCGTGAAACGTTGCACCTGGTTAATCAATACCAGTTGTAGCTGTCTGCGCCCCGGCAGGCTTGGTGCCACAGAAGACAGTGACAAAATGCCGAATCACAGTAACGGAGCGCCGCAACGGTCCCGGCAAACGTGAGGATATGGCGACACATCCACAATTTTTTCTTCTCTCATCCGGCTGCCATGTATCCACGACCCTAGCACCTTCCTTAGTCTATTGATAAAGCGTCTCTCACAAAAATCTCAAAATCAGGAACAGAAATAAAGAAAAAAAAAAGCCTTGTTGCAAATCAGTGGGAGAAGGTGTCTACAAATTAACAAGCACACACCAAACTGTGGCTCGGTCATCGCATCGAGGGAAGATTGGATGAAAGTTACCTGTGCACGTTGTTGTATGTTGTTTGACAAATGGGGAGTTGGGAGGAGAATATCTTTCGACAGCAGCATTTAATTCCTCTGGTGGGAGCCCGAACAGAGCACCGTGCACGCGGGAGGCGGAATTCTTTTTCCCACGTGAGATGGGGGGGGGGGAATTCAGCCAATCGGAGTGCACGCAAAATATGCCGTCGTCTGCTCGCTCCACTCAGTTGCCCAATTGAACCTAATAAACAAAACCTAAACCTAATCCTACCCCAAACCCTAACCACAAACCTCTGACAAAATAACATAGACCGGCACTCCGATTGGCTGAATTCCAGCCTCCCCCCCCACCCATCTAATGTGGGAAAAAGAATTCCGCACGCGGGAGTTTGCATGAACGCCACTGAAGGAGGGGCACGAGGGGACTACAGGTGTAACTCTACCTCACTTGTCACCTCCCTGACACACACGCAACAAACTGCTTCCGTCTGATGTCTGCACAGCGCTGATGAGGTGACACAGACACTGAACTACGGAAGACAAACGTGATTTACCCAAGGACAGGAAGGTCATTAGCTGACGAGCTAACGGCCACATGTGATTTACCTGAGGACAAGCAAGTCATTCGCTGTCAGCAGTGTGATGACAGCTCTGTCTTGTGACCAATTAATTCTAGGACACAACACTTGGTAAAGGGGTTCTTGCACGGCTCACATCACCGAACGATTTTATTCTAACACAGTATTTGAAAACTGTGGTATTTTAACCAAACACTTGCTGAAGATAAAAAAACGTACCATAAGACAACAGCGGAATACCCAGCTTGGAAGCAAATTAATAATTTAAATTAGTAAGGATGAACTGTGTCGCCTGCGAAACACACATGACTACAGGATGTTGTCTCCATACAGGTCACACAATTCTCTGCCCGAAACCCTGTGTAGGGTACCTGTGCTGTACAGCACGAATGGCTTGCCGACTGGTCAAGCTTACTAAACCCCACACAGCTCTAGCAAAAAAAAAAACAAAAATCTGGACACATCTCCAGAAAATCTATCTGGCCAGGCCAACACGCAGTGTCTGGTTGCTGCTGGCGACGTCTGGAGGACCTACCCCACCGCCCTCGGCCATTAGTCAGCCGTGGCTGGGTTCTGCTAACTACCTGTGGAGGACGTGCACTCCAGTCAACCGTGGCTGGTTTCCTGCAAAAGCCGTGCACACATTGCTGTTGTGCTAAGGGGTTGAGAGCAGACAAGGCCCGTTCTTCATTCCCTCACTAGCTCGTCACTCCCTGCTTCCTGTCAGCCCCCGCCACTACCACCACCACTACAGAATAGCGGCTTGCCGGCATGACATCCGGGCAACGGCCATCTTGGTGATGGATGATGAGAGCACCCACCGCCTTGCTGTCGTTGTCGTTGTGTTTGACGTGCTTATCTTCTGGCCACTGAACGCACATGTGACTGCACTGCAGGTGGGCTTCCAGTCACTGGCATCTGCTTGTTTATAGAGGGCGTGCGAAAGTCCAGACAGAGATCTCATCCACTGGCGGCAAGAATGTATCACATGCTTGATTCTGTCCTTATTACTTCACCGTGCGGTTTCAAGTCCTACTAATCTGCTTCATGCTACACAATACCGACGCGTTCTTCATGAGATGTACAAAACACAAATGTTTCGATAGCATTCCACTGTACACAAACAACACCGTACAAGTGAACGAATTTGAAATTCTTTAGATTCTAGTTTTGTTTCCTTGACCTTGACCAGAACTGGTAGATTATTGTATACTCTTGAGCCCACCCTGTATATATGACCTCGCAATAAACTAATGTTTACACCTAGGGATAACTGCAATTGTCGGCATTTTGGGACTAAATAATAATAACAATAAATGAAGATTTGTACAGCGCATTTTCACACTCATAGAACTCAACGGACGTTAATCTGGCAAATCATCAGTTTGTTTAAAATTCATCTGCATTGTATTGCTTGCTTGTCAATTCGGCGGTATGCGGTAAGTAAAAAAAAAAAAAGTTTAATTTAAAGTTAATTAATTGAATATTTGCTCCTGGTACTCCTACTTCAAGGATTTTTACCAACAAAATTAAACCTTCATAAATTTCAACACTAAGGGAACATCCTGCACATGTGACCATGTTTACAGCTGTCATTGTGAAATGTTGCTTATCTGATGGAGCTACTTCTGCACTAAATGTAAAAATAGATTACATGACAACAAATTCTAGCCCTTGCGATCGAAGACAGTTCAAGTTTTCATGAGAATGATGACAAACACCTCAAGAAACATAGGAGTCTTCCCCTCCTGACAGTGACTGACTGTCACGCTGAAAGACGAGACGATAAAGGAAAAGCAGCGAAAACATTAGCGGATATTCCCCTGGCTGTCCCCCCGCTCATGGCCAATTGTGCTAAATGAAATGATTTATTTCTCTTCTTGCTGCGCTCCACAAAATCAATATTATCTGTCCAAGGCGCATTTCCACAAAATGATGTATGACTTGTTCTGCCCATAAGACAACATGGAAATATCTCCCATTTTTTCTTATGCAAATTGTCAGGCGCTGGGTGGATGGGGGTGGGGTGAGTGGGTGAGTGATCATTTCTAATTATTTGAGCCGCAGCCGCTTCAGGACAGCAGGAAGCAATGACGGCGGTTGGAACACAGTAAGGAAAGGAACAGCAACACCCATCCGCGGCCCCCATTTGTGATCTTTTAAAAATCTTAGGGAGAGTTTAGCAGGATGAAGCTCCGAAGTGGAAATGAAACTGCCAGCTCGACACTCGCTAATCTCCTGAGCTGATTTTATGAGTGTTCCTGTCTCATTTTCTATGCATTAGAATGTCCGTAACACCTCCATCCTTCCACGTATGGAAAGGAGATGCGAATATTCATGCCATTAGGCTAGAGCCAACGGGACTACCTCAAGGAAGTTATATTTCTACAAAGTTGTCAAAAGGAATTACAGACGGCTGTGAGGTTGCGGGAATAAAGAGAGAGGAATGCTTACTCAGACAGGTACGATAAATGATACTACAGTAGAAAACAAGACAGAGGCGACGTAGGCATGATCTGTCCAAGACAGGTGCTTTAGGACACTCCACACAGTGAGACTTGATTACAAAACACCGTATAAAGTCTATTACCCTGACAGCAGGCGAGTACAAACAGTACTTCCCAACAATGGAGTACATAACTGAATTTCGAACACTGTAGTAAAAAAAAAAAATGTACTACCAATAACTACATCTAACTACATCCCCAACATGTCTTGGCTACCTGTGACCCAGCATAGGCGCCGGAAGATTACCTCTGATGACCTTAGGGTAACCTGCCTTTTGTTGTCTTGACATTACTCACGTTCAGCGAATTCCACCAGCTTACAAGTTCACGGGTCAACCTTCAACAAACTTAAGAAGAGGGGGGAAAACTGCGTATGTAAACACCACAGCTCTTTAAAGATGGCGACTTTTCGACGTAGACTTCAACAAACACGGCGTGCAAGGAGGTCCACTCCGCCAGTGTCCGTATGTGAGAGCAAGCGAGCGAGAGAGAGAGAGATGAGGAAACTGATGTTTTACGCCGAGCCAGCAACTAAGGCTATGTCACGGCAAGGCAGGCAGCCCTGTAAAAAACAGAGACACTTCAGTGGCCACAAATGTTCAACAGCATTCTCAACTCCTCTTGTTAAGAGACGATGATAGCCTCCCCACGCCGAAGTTGACTAAATTTCTTGAAGCACGACAAAAACTAGCCTAAAAAGCCTCAAAGTTTCGAACAGTACCCGCTATTTTCCCTCTAATTGAGATCTCATTTCTCAGCTGTATTTCCGACCTTCTAGTGTAACATCTAGTGCTAACTGTGAATGTCGACGCTAGATTATCATTTCTCGGTTGTATTCGCAACCTTCTAGTGCTAACCTCCGATGTGTGGACTGGGAGTCCAGCTACTGTGGTGTCAAGGTGTTTCTAACAAGAGTAAGTAAACAGATCCTTGCATCCTTCTCTGCTGTGTATCACGTACACCTCGCCAACAAACTGGACCACTTCAGATACAGATCGAACTTTGCTCACTTCTCTTCAATTTCGCATGAACTGTAACACCTCTCCTGTGAATATCTCCCCCTCCTCTGAAATGGAAAATAAATCTCCCGTATTTTGACATCCGAATTTCTCGAGCTCCAGGCGGCATCAGACCCGTGAGGACAGCGGTAACATCTAAGCCACCTCTTTTGTATCTGTCATGTTTTGCTGCTGCACAAAAACTTCACTAAGTCCTCCATGTAGCAAACGCTGGGCCGAGCATTGTCACAGAACGCCAGACAGTTTCTGGTTCAATTGCTAGAACGCCATTGAGAGCGCCATTGTTAGCTGCACGGAAACCCGAGAGCTGTTGTGATGAGGGCAATGACACGGCTGTCCATAGAACACCTTCATCCCTCCATGTATGAAAAGAGATGCGGAACTAGCTCACGGAAGTTATATTTCTAGAAAGCTGACCTAAAGACGACTATCAGTTTGCGGCAATAAAGGGTGAGTTAAAATTTGAGAAATGAGCATGGCCGCTTTCATTTACTAGTTACTGCGAAATCAGTCAACATGGCCAGCTCGTTACTCTACATTCTCACTACATTTTTTTGGGGAAGTGATCTCAGCTCTGGAATCGACGTGCACTGACACCTCGCACCTGTTGGACGGCTCCTCTCTCTTGTTTGCACGCATCCCCCCCCCCATTCGCGGCACACCGGGAGCTGAGTACAGGGGATTTAAAAAAAAAAATCCTTGAGAAAAGTGTCCTAGTCCGAGGGAACGGAGTGAGCGCATTTCAATGACTCGTGGACGACACACTGCGGACGAGGGGTCCGAATCAAAGGATCATTTATCTACAGGTCATGAGACATTAAACATGTTACATGTTGACAGCTACGTGAAGTATTGTCGCCTTTCTGACGACCGATCGCGACAAATTCGCCGACCCTGATGTTGCGCAGGGGCGAGGAGACATCGTGTTTTTTCATATCGCTGCTGTCAATCGTGTCCGCACGTGGGATTTTGATTCGACACCGCCACTCACTCCACCTTTCTGTTCGCCGTACCAACAGGCCTTACCCCCCACCCCCACCGTACCACCATTCCCCACCCAGGTATTGAACTATCCCGATTTTCCACTGTCAACTCACGTTCATTCTGAGTACAATCACTAGAAGTCTCATTTTTCACGTGACCCTGCTGACCTATGCTCTACGTCGCTCGTACGTCTTGTACAACACGACGGTGGAGTCGACGGGAAAGCAGAGAAGAGATCGGAAGGGGGGGGGGGAGGGGAGTGCTGGGACAGCCGTTATGTGTCTGTGCCTCGGATTCTCGCGCTAATAAAACGTGATCAGCTGACATTGGCACGTGTCCACCCCTACCCAGCCCCAGTGTCCTCGTCCGTCCAGTAACCGTCACAGGGCCGACTACACGCGCCCCCTGAAAGGCGAGCACGATCCGAATATAAGCTAAAGCTGAATGTTACTGGAAAGTTGTCAGTACGCGTAGTAAACTTGTAATTTTATTTTTGTGTAAAAAAGCGCACGTGGATTGATCTCAGTGCGAAATACCGGTTACTACGGTCTGCAGTCAAGGCGAGCGCTGGTACTACAATTTGTGAAGGATTTAGCACTCACAGAACCGCAACGGACTCCCTGATCTTGCTCTTCTTCCAAAACATGTGACAACTGGGATGTTCAAAGCCATGTCATCTCGTGAATGAAACATTTGCTGAAGAAACTGACAAAGTTGCTGACGATAGGAAAAAATCGCTAATGATGGTACGTTTACAAACTCATGCCATTGCCACTGTATCAGCCAGTTGTAAGAGATCGTCTCTTCACACGGCGGCAGGTCTTATACACGGTCCACCCATTGGCCTTAACGAAAACAAGAAAGAAAAAAAAAAGGTGACCTGCAGTTGACAGTGACTTGATTACTCTTGTCAGGCTGGGTCGGTCATGGACTCCGTGTGTCGAGAGGTTTCCATGTTCCCGTCATCTCTACGGGCTCTTCATCGATTAAAAATTCCATCCTTTTCTCTAAACCACAAGACAAATTCATCTTCCACAACAATTCCCAGATGATTTTTACTGGAATTTATTTGCCGAAGGCAGCATGTCCTAAATCAAGATGTCAACAGTTTATTTTTTCTTTTGCTTCGTTTCTACAAAAACATTCTGTCGTGTACACAACCCAGACCCCCCCCCCCAGACACCTCACCCAAATTTGTTAGGTAAATCACATCGACTACAAAATCAATGACAGACCATCATAGTGTTTACCTTCTATGACAGACCGGAGATGATGTAAAAACAAGTGACAGGTCACACCATATGAAAGAAATGTTATCACAACTAACACATCTGTTTAAAAGGTCATAAACAGCCATGACACATTCTTGACGGAAGCCAAACACCCTGTTATCAAAGGGGAGATACATAATACCACGGTGTCCTTATTTATTTCCCATAATCAGCTCTATGTACGCCAGAACACGATCTGTGTTGAAGACGGGCTCAGACAGTTGTGTCGTTTGCTTTCCCCTCCTCGTACAGGCTCAAAATAACAGAAACGAAAATCTCCCAGCTACCTTTATAATATGGATTACACAACACGCCCCTGACATCGTAATGCCAAACGATACAACGATGAGTTTGCCCTTTAACGCCCTGCTCGTAGACCAACCGTTAAAGCGCGTGGCTGCTGACATATTCAGGAAGTAACAGTTTTTGACAGCATGGCTGGCGCGCGTCCAGAACCATCACATACGATTGGCGTCAAGCAGCGGCTCTCGTGAGAAGTACTGCCAGCGATCCCCCCTGCCCTTCCTCATTGGCAGCAGATACACTTCAAAATGCTTCTCGTGCGTTTTCCTGTGCCATGCAGCATCTTTGGCCTGGTCATCCCTTCAGCCTGGCGTCATATTCTAAACATGCTGTGATCGAAATCCCTTCCCCGCGCTGGTGGTTGTGTGTGGGTGGGTGGGTGAACTGGTGTTTTACGCCGAGTCAGCAACTAAGGCTATACACACCAAGGCAGTCAGCCCTATAAACAATACCACATGCAGAGAAAGAACAGCATGTCCCAGACGAGATCTGAACCCAGGACAGCCAACCTTCACTGTAACGGTGACAGGCGCTAACCGTTGCGCCACCGGGCCGCCCCACCGCGCAGGTCAGAGAAACCCGGCACTTTGTGAACACATGAAAACATTCAAGCAGCAGAGTTGTTTTGATCACAATAGCAAAACAAACTCTTTGAAAAAAACAATTCAAAGCTGTCCTACTTTCGTTTTAAGCAGGTACTGCGTTTGTTCCCGGTAAACATGTTTGCTGCAAACGGTCTCGTTGTAAGGGTGAGTCCGCTGAATACGAGTAAACCTCGACCGGTGTGTGTGTGTGTGTGTTTTTTTTTGTTTGTTTTTTTTTTTTACTGCAACAAAATAGCACTGTAGTTTCTAGCGTATCGTAAACTTTATTACCAGCCGCGTGACCTGGGGACTAAGCTTGGGGTCAGGTGACAATGTGGGATAGCTATCAAAGTCTTTGATGCTACCAACAAAAGGACGATTAACAATGAGCAAGAAAGCTCACTCGTAATTCTATTAGTTCCCACTTTTATGAGCGACGCAGTGTACGGTATATGACAGGTAATCTCAGCATACGGTATACTGTATATGACAGATAATCCCACGGAAGCTATCAAAGCCCGTGCCATCTAATATTTCAGTCTCTATCGCCAGGATTGAAAGCTGTCAACGGCGCTACGCGAGACTTGAGATACACGATACCGCACTGTCCATGGCCACCTTATACCTTGAACACGTGATGTCAGATGCAATTCAAGCCGTAAGATTTAAAATGTACCGGTCAAACAAAGGCTGGGGTGTGGAGTCTGTGTGAAGGTAAGAAGCGGGTACACGAGGCGCCATACGTTACACAGACGACATGACATAATAACGAACAGAGCAATGGAGGTCGGCAGTGACAATGTTGGAAACGGCAGTGTGTACACAGGACTCACAAGCCACACACACACACACACGCGCACACATACCATGCTACAGATACAAACTGCAGCAGCTGAAGACCCATCCAACCAGACTCACTGCAGAAAACAAAAGCAGCCACAGCATCACCCACACAACCGTGCGACTGCAAAAGCCGCGCACACAGCACACGACGTCGTGATGCAGCGACCCACTGCTACAACAACCTGCTGCTGGCGTGTGTGCCTGCTGTGCGCGTGACGGCCACACAGCTACGTCACTGGGAGAGCTACTGACGTAAGTATCGCCTGCACGTACATGGAAGCAGGCGTGCGAACCCGTTACACATGAGAATGTACACACAGGCAGCACGTAAACCACGTACGATGCTCATCTAAGCCTCGCTATGGGAAGTAATTCCGATGTCTGACGGATGTTTGAACTTTTCAATGGAAGTGCTGATCAGCGAAACTGTTGATCACATGACCAGAAACTGACATCAAATGATATGTTAAACCCGAAGGCGCTATCATCTGTACATTAGAGTGTAGTCACAGCCTGAAGGCAAGATAAAAGTAATGGAAGATTCCACGTTCGTATTTCAGTAAACATATCGGTATGATTTCATGTTTATATTTCTGGAAACATATCGGTATGAACAAACTACGCCATGGGCCGATAGCTGCGAAACTGCGTCCACATGGGAAGGAGTTTGTTCCATGGGAAGCCCCTCGCTTGCCGCGTGTGTCAGCCGTGAGTAGCGGGGGTCTGGAAGCTTGCGAATTTCCCGTCAGATGTCCCTGTAAACAGGTGCTCGGCTCCTAAACAAACTAGTCGGCCTTCGAACAGACCGAGCTGATGTCGGCCGGCCAGTGCTTGCTCTGTCGTTGCTGTTTACATCGGCCACTTGGGTGCTGGGGCACGGGGACCTGCTCGTGCTGCCTGCCTGACTTCACGAAGGACGCTTCACCTCCACCCACCTGTGTGACCCCCTCCCCACCTGCTGTTTTCCCCGCACCACAGCACGGACACCGACAGTGACCCTTTTGTGAAGTCAGACCTTGAAAAAGGGGCCTGTCTTGAACCTCCAATCAAAAGTCAGACACAATCCTAGTTCTTCTACTCATGTATGAGTATACCCTGGTGACGAATTGTAAAAAAAAATAAAAATACAACAAACAAACCGGATCTCTGCTGCAATTTCCATCTTTATATTTTGCCTGTCACCTTCTGTAAAATAATTCTAACGTTTAACAACAATAAAGATTCAAAAACGGCAGAAATGATATTTGTGTACAGGTGGGCACAGATGACTGGCAAATAAGCATGGTATGTGGTAATGGAGCTGGGACACCCGCTACCCTGTGGCCCCTCTTTCTCCGGATTTTTGTTTATCCCCTGTTAAAAGTACATTGATACACACAGGTATCCTCTCTTCTTATATATATATATATACACACACATGGAGTGCGCTCGTGCGAATAGAGAGAAATTACTGTGGCAACACTTCTACTAACTATGCCGACAGTTCCATCATTCAGCGGTCATTTCCCTGTTCCCCTTGTGCCAGCAACATGTCAAATACTTCAGGTGCCGCCTGCAGCTCTGTCCTCACGCATGCGTTACATGGGGTACTAGGATTCTTATGAACTGCCACCATTGTCACGTGCACAATACAGCTCTATTAATCCACAAGGGGTAGTTCCTTATCACTGATGTCACTAAAGACACCACGGCAACAGGCGGAGGGGTGCGGCACAGCTACAAGGACTTCGGAAGCTTCCGAATGTACTGGTTGCGAGCACTTCTTGATACTGCGCCGATCTACATTGAGGAAACACCCACTGACATCCGCCTGACATGCCCGATGAACTCTACTCCTCTCTACCCTTCCTCTCAAGAACTTAACATTTGTGATGGACTGCCTCCTCTAGTCACGTGATCCAGTGCTGGCTCCAGAGATCAACTATTTCCGTTTCTCATTTGCGCACGAATTTCAGCTGATGTTTCTAATGTTGTTCAAACATTTGCTACTAGTTAATTACACTTTCTTTTAGCTGAGATACCTATGTTCCTAACTTCATTAAGTTCCCAAGTTTGATTTACACTGGGCAGATTTGGTAATGTGTTTGCACGTGCAACAAAAGAAACATAAAAGGGTTTACACACAGCACCTGGTCTAAATGGTATTTCAGCGAGAAAGGAGGTGGACAACAATCAACCCATCAACAACCACATGGCCACAGCCTTATACTGTTCTGTAGCCCTCCCACTAGCCCCAACTTGTTCTTTAGCCAACTGAAAACGTGTCTGTACACCATCGCAGATTAACCACATGTCCCCGAGGTCATGCTGTCAGTCTTGAGTTCATATACTATGAATAAACACACTTTTGGTAGCCTCAGCGTTCAGAATACTTCACATGCAAAGCAGCTCAGTTTTATGCTGATGTACACATTATCCATTAACCTTCTCACAACCATAGATTCCAGTTGTTTTTCTCCTGCTACCATACTAGAAAGACAAACTCTTGTTTCATTACTATCTTTAAATGTGATTTTTAAATATACTCTGATAAGAAAAGTTGCGACTTCATTTGGTCTTATAGTCTCAATGTCTAGTGGTTAAAGCTCTGGTATCCAAACCCAGGAGCGCACCCGTTTCATGCTCATGTGGCGCAGCAACATTCCCCTAGTCGACCCAGCTGTTAGGAATGGGTACCTCACTCCACAGAGGGCTGGGGAAGGTAAAGCAGGTGATGGGCACCGCCCTCACAGAAAGCTGGCCCCGAGAATACAACGGTCTCTAGCTCCTCACTCCTCAAACGACCAAATAAAGGGTGAGGGAATGATCTTTGTCGGTTTTTTTATTTTTAACTTTTCAAGGGCTAGAACAAAAGACATACAAAAGACAGGAAGTGTTGCTGTATGTTTCCAGGCAATGTAAGAAATATTAGATTTCAACAATTTGTAAAGATTGGAGGCAAACGGATGAAGGTAAAATTCTCACATGTATCCGCGATCTGCATTGCTCTCTAACATAACTCACCTGTGAGTGAATGCGTTTGGGGATCAGGCCCTCCTTACTCTTGGGGTCTGTTTCATGGCGGTCAGTCCTGTTCACCATTTTGCTGGCAAATTCTGCCTCACTGACACTTGGTAATCTCTCTTCTAAAGCTCTCAGCTGCACAGACAGGCACTCAGTACGTTTTTATCCTTGTCCTCACAAACTGGTAATAACTGAGAAATGTCTGACATACAATCCTCCAGTATCCACAGGAAACGCTCGTCTCCTTATGAGCTTATAAATCACTCCGCTGCCACTTTGCAGTGAAAATGCTACTCCATACATTCAGTTGTCGTCCGGTTCTACACTCGCACCTGGACTGCTTTCCAACATGGACGCAAAATATTCCCATTCATGTCCAAACTTCCTCCCCCTTCTCAGCTTATCTGTTAATTTCAAACGAAAGGCATGATATCAATGAGAGTCAGCAAAAGGTGCTAGGTGATAACATAAAATCAATTAGCTGTACATGAGAGTAAATGATAGTAGGAATAACGACAGTATCGACATAACAAAAAGAAAAGTTTAAATCTGTTATTTTCCTACCGCTAAAAGAAAAGGAGTTTATATGCCTTACTTGATGAATAGATAACATCAGTAAATTTTTTACTAAGGCACTTATCAATGAGTGCTCTAAGAGGTACTTGTTTACATCAGCCAAGGACGCTGAACGAATTCTTTCCTGTTGTTGACAGGTCTTGTTCGTGCTGATACATGTTTTGTGAACCGTGCAAAATCATTGTTCCCGTTCTATCTCCAATCCATTACTTCATATCAGTCAAATTACAGCCAAAGCTGTTATCTATTACATCTTAAATGATTTCGACGCCCGCACAGCTATGCAAGTGTAGAAAGGGAGAACACCCGTTGAGTGACTTGCCAGAGAAATGTTTTGGTCGCTGCGTGTTTTCACACATCTGGTGACAGTGATGCTCCCATTCCCATTACGCCCCCTGCTTTTTCCTAAATGTTTATAGGTCTACTTTCACCAAGAAATAAATTTGGTAAACATCCCCTAATGATTTCGTCAGACATGAATCAGCAGACATGCGAGGGGAGCGTCTCTCTCTCTCTCCCGCCGTTAATACTGTTTGCATAGTGCCGGCTGAGGTCAAAGTTCACACACAGGCCTACGGCTTTGTGTGTGTGTGTGTGTGCTTCCAGTTCGTGTCGCATACTTTAAATTGATAACTATCCCCCACCACCCATCCATCCAGTTAGAATGCTGATACAGGTAGCACGATTACTAGAAAACAAGCCTCTTTTTCGATAAAATACTGAGTTGACGTGATCTCCATGTTAGCTTGTATACAAACATTGACTGGGACCATCACTTCTCCCCACACTGTATCACAGGCTCAGTCACACAGTAGGGTGATCTGCCATCTAACGACTCCTAGTCAGTCTACTAACAGACTTTCTACAGTCTACTACTAGTTGTCTGCGTCCTTGCGCCCCCGCCCCTTCCAACCGCAATAACCATGGCAATTTATCAACATTGTGATAATAATGTAAACAGTGTTTTTTAATATTTCTATTCTCTAATTTTATGAATAAAAAAATACAAACCTGGTACGCGGGCAAACAATGTTTACAACACAATGTGCTCAAATGCGTATTATCAAAGACTGACCTACCCTCGTATACAACTCTCTCGGCCTATGGCAGGTGTTGTTGTCCCTTTTACTAGCGTGGGTGTAACATGAAACTGAACATCTAATAAGCAGGGTAGACGCTAATGAAAATCTTCACCTGAAGTCTATTTTAATTCTTAACCCATCAAATTTGACAAGACTGCTTTCTACTCATCGACACAGTGTGGAGTGTTAATATATTGACAGCGTGGCGGGTTAAAATATCTACCAATTCACCTAACTGGCAGGTAAGAGTACAACATACCTGTACACAACAAAGTTGAGTTTGACGGTCTGAGGTGTGGAGCTTGACAGTGACAGCCACAGAGAATCTCAACTACAAACAGTCTTATACCCCGCTCTCCTGCTAACAAACCCGCCTACATGGCGGTACGCCCAGTGATAATCAATAATACTAAAACTTGTCGCTATGGAAAGCTTTGCTTTTCAAACTATACAGCATGCTATGCTTGGATTGTGTCACAAAATCTCCCTCTAACGTTCACTGGACACACTCCAGATACATACCTGCTGGTCAGCACGCGATGATAAACAGTCACAACACCATCTTCACGAAGAAGGCCCCCACCGCAAAATTCCCAGGTAAACTCTTGTCGGAACACTTTAAGTCACAACACCTGTCCTGCCTCGCCGTGCGCGAACCGCGACCTACATCGCATGCGGAGTGATTTCAGTCACTCCCGCTTCGCCGCCGCTGTCACCGTGCACTCGCACTCTTTTTTTCTCGTCTTGCGCACGCTCTCTTGCGCGAACCTACCCTTTCCGCACGAGACGTCAGGCAGAGAGAGAGACACACACGCGCACGCGCTGTCAAGATGACGGGGCACGAAGTGTCATTGCCGGACAATCATCACCGTGTCACCTTCACCATCCCAGCAGCCTTCTCTCAGCCTGGTCAGCACGGCGCACAGCAGTGTACACAATCTCAGCACGTTGTGAAGCGCACAGCAGCCCTCCCTGTCACGTGAGAAGGCAATGGAAGGGTGCGGCTTGTGAGCCTCACTGACCGAGGGAGGGTAACCTGGGCGACTGGCAGGTTACGCGAACCCCGCACAGGTACAGCTGGGTCAGCGCTGTGTGCGCGTGTGTGTGTGAACTCTGCAGCTAGAGCGAGAGCCGATGTTGCTGATAACAGACAATCCCACGATCCCGCATGTGCCCAAAGGTTAAGTGTCATGTCGGGTATAGACACACCTGTATTCAAGTCTCTCAAGCATCAACGATGTACTGATGTAGAAACACCTGTAATCAACTCATCGAGTGTCTCAGGTGGCAACGATGCGGAGTCACATTTGCAGCAAAATAATAGCTAACTTGTTTTGTAGTCTTTCTTTTTCAGTCGCAGTCCAGAACCAGCACTTTCTTCCTCAGTCGGTATAGTCGGACTGGTTAATTGAAAGATATTTTGCTATCCTCCATCTTCTGATGACAAGTCGCGCTGCCGTTAAAAACTGCACAGCTGGATTCTAGAAGGACAGCTGCACATTAGCTGCGCGCCGTGTGTCAGCTGTGTAGTGGTGTGTCAGCGCCATGCCCGGCCGTTGCGAAGCTTGGAGGCCGCCGTCATGCAACGGAAAGCACGAGCCCCCTACACAGCCGGCTGCTGCATGCAAGGGGGGGCTGGGTGCGGGTGGGGCAGAAAGGGCGAGGTGAAGGGGCAGTGACCGCGGGGGGAAGGGGAAGGGGTCTGGCGGATGGAAGCAGTTATCTGCCGATAACGACGGCACGAAGCTTTCAACCGGTCAGAACAGCAGCACGCATGGACCAGCACACACACACACACAAACTTGCTCTCGTGAGAGGTAAGAGTACCTTCTAATGAGTTTCGCAAGCATACCCATGTACAGATGATACTCTCCTCGACGATAATAATAATAATAGTTTCAGTTGCCAGTATTATTAATCATAATTATAGAACTTAGACAGCGCTGTTCCCCAACCATCGTCAGGCCCACAGAAGGCTTTACAAACCTTGCTTAAAAATTCGTTAACTGAAATATAAGTTCTATGCACCAAATTCCTCCCCAACAAACACATAAACACCCCAGACTCTTATGTACAGTTGCTTTATGCGTTTTTATTATTTGTTAATCTGAAACGAGCAAAAGAAATTGAAAATTGTGGAAATAATGTGCGTTGAGCAACATATTAAACATATTAAAATCACTTAAAAATCGGGATCAGTGCTGAAGAAAACCGTGGAAGACAAACAGGTATCATAAATTAAAACAGATAATAATTACAAGGGAAATAATATCTACAAATATGATGCTAGTGCCTGCACCGATGGTAGCGGAGTTTAAAGCTGGGGTCAGCTAACTGAAGAACTTGAGGTTGCATTCCTTCACTACAGTCCCAGCTGTTAGTCCGCTGAACATCTTGCTGCGTAAACGGTGACAATTGTCTTCGAACGTTTGCCACGACAGTACCGCCTACAAAACGAGAAAAGGTAATCGAAGAGCGAAACGATGAGACTTTCCCACGCATAAATCTGCGATCTCATTGACAGGCAGTATTTGTCAAGAGCATCATGGACGTGGGCGCAACAGCCCACTACGGTGATGGCGACAGATTCAACAAAATGTAACACTCCCCTTCCTCAGGTCGACCCGATCAATGCTCACGGGCCAACACGATCGGAGTACTTAGCTTAACGGGGGCCCCACACCACCACCAATCATGGAAGCGACAACTGGCCAGCGGTCGCCGCCAAATGTCCATATCTTTAAGTGCACTCGCAGACCGCACAGCGCGCGACTGGAGGGTCAATGAGATGCAGTGTCAAAAGTCAGGAAGAAATGACTGGTTCTGGAATCCTGGTCTCCTAGCAAGTAATCAGTACCCACAGCGACTTATCTACCACGCAATCTAGAGTAACTGATGTCATGTATGCCTTTGATTACACATTGAACCACCCGATATTCATACAGCATCAGTTTTTATCCCTATTATTAATCACCGCTGCCGGTCCAGAAGCCATGGGCCAGTTGCACAACACATTTCTAATTTTAAACACTTTTAGGCCTTAACTCTATTTAGATAATTAGTTTAAAGTGCACACCACAATTTTAGAATTTTCAAAACTAAAACTGCTTGAAGTAAGATAAAGTTGTTTAAATCTGACTTTCCGTCCTGTCAGTACAATTTTTTGTATGTTTTTCTGCAATGCACCAAAATGGCTAAGAAGAGAGTTTGCTTCTTTAGAACAGTTTTAAGGTTTAGAAACGTGTTGTGCAACTGGCCCCATAGCAGACAACATTTCCCGTCACCAGTCGTTTGTTTCCGAAGGTAAAGACAGTGAAACAACTTGCGGTTTAAAAAAGTTTCAGCAATGTGAATTTTCTTCTTTCGCTCAGGTGACAGGTTCTTAAGATACTTATCTAGCATCTATATGTTTTCGAAGTCTTTGCAATGACACGAGGAAGTAATGTGAACCACATCATAATTAGCTGCGCGTGAGATGTGCGTGAAAGCAATCTAGACCTAACCAGTTCCGGTTTAGACACTGGCTGAAGCACAAGTGTACCACTTCTCAGCAGATTGTCGAAATTCACTTTGTTTTGAATATTTTGCTTAGAGAGGTGGACCCTATAGTTTCAAAATGTCACAAACTAAGGCATACAAGAACGTGAAGATAGAAACAAGCATTTAAAAATCAAAATAAAAGCGATGATATCTGTGCAAATAGTTCCACGTGTCTTCAGGTAATTAGAAAATTAAAACCGCGGAAATTAATAAAGCAATGGTAATACAGGAACTTTATAAAGTCTCGTTTATTACTCGTATATACTCGCATCTCCCTACTAGTTGTTTCAGAATATCCATCCACTTGAAGTATTTAATCATGTCTGTTATTGTTGCTTATTTATTCACGTTAGCTCCACCTTCTCCTCTCTCTCTCTTGATATTTTATTATCATGTTGCTCTGGAATCTATGAAATTACCTCGATTGCAGGCGCATATTTTTTAGGTCAACATTCACAGCGATAACATTAAAAGCAAATTGAAAATAAAACACGATTCCTTCTAAGCAAATTCGATGCCTTTCTTGAATTAATGGCAATATTTATGTGTGGAAAACGTTTCCTCCGAAACAATCTACAGTTTAGTTAGTTTAGTAAAACGTGCGGAATTAGTCCCGATTCGTTTTGATTAAGGTGTCCATACAATACAGCATAATAATGCAAACTATGCTAATGTTTAAAAATCGGTCAATAATAGAATAACAATCTGTAAGATATTTTGTAGATCAAAGAACGTTGAAAGAGAAAACCTGTGTTGATGCCAACGAATCATCACGCGAAACCGGAAGTAGCCCCGGTCGTCGGCTGTGATTTTGTTTCAAGTCACAGGATCTTCCTTTCTTCCTATTTGAAAACCTCATTAAAGTTGCCTTTGCAAACATTTCGAAGATTATTTTTTGTTAGTTTTTGTAACGTCGGCATGGTTCAAATACAGTATAAAGTGATGATCCTACTCAAAAACCAGTAAAATGAGAGGATTACATGCACAACCATGTTTCTAAAATTTAAAAGCTGATATACAGAAGCAAATTTAGACAGTTTTTTTTTAAATCGCTCCTATGCCATTTAGAAGCGTGGCGCAAGCGCATGCAAACAATGTGCTGACGAGACTGAAAGTCGAGCTTTAGCAATTTTATTTTAATTAAAACAATTTTAGTTTTAAAGAAAAAAATTCCATAATTCTGTCGTGCGCTACATTTTTATAAAAGCAGTTCTCTAAATAGACTGAAGGCCTAAAAGTGGTTAAAATTACAAATGTGTTGTGCCATTGGCCCCATGCTCATTCTGGGGAAGGTCATATGCATGCATACTTCTCTGACAAGAGGGGGGAGCTAGTGTCAACCAGCAGGGAAGGTGTCCGCTGTCATCATAGCGTACCAAACATATGCACTGAGGAAATAGTGGTGTCTATCAGCCTGCTTGTGTGTGTGTGTGTTTTAGTGTTACAATTGAAACACCTACAACGGTTGATAGACGTTTCCTTGGAGCTACCTTCGTTAGGTGATGTAATAGTGGAGCAGTCTAACCTGCTTTATCACCTTTGCTGATTGTTTAATCCAGCCTTTTGAAAGGCTTAGTACTACAGCTACATTGTGTAGGAAGGAAAACCCATTAGCCGAGGCTCAAGCGTCTGACAGCAGGAAGCGAATTAGGATGTCGGCTGTAAAACGAAAGCGGCTGGTCCTGAAATGGCCACGACTAGTACTACAACCATCACCGCCACCATCACAACACCACCACCACTCAGCTGTACACACAGAGCTCCGCCCACGACTGTTGTCAGCATCGCACTCCGTCATGTTTCCACCAGATCCCAGACGCACATCCGTCACAAAATCGTCTGCTGACGACCATCCACCAACGTGGTGCAGAAAACAACTTCTCATGTCGATGTCTAGACAGGGTACAATATAAGAATATCTGTCTTCGTAGCAGAAAAGAACTTCTCGTCTTTGTGCAGTCAGTGTCTAATATACGATTATCTGTCTTTGTAAACATCATTGCTCTAAACAGGTTACAGACAACATTTTTGTCTGTACACTTGTTTGTTGTAAACAGGCTAGAGACACTTTCAGGGCCACTTTTGTGGTGCGAATGGTAACCGAAGTATGCAGCTTTTTGTTAAGACAAGTATAGTAAAAGTCTCTTTCTGAAATGTTAGTTAAATCATCAGCCTCTGGGTATAACATTCCACACACCAATTAGTCTTTAACGAGCTAAAAACTCAGAAACGTCGTTATGACTACGTCGCGAAAATGTCGAATGGAAAAGTTGTAAATGTTTAAACAGCAAATAGCGGCTGAGTAACGACAGCTTCTGTAAGAGCCTCGTATGATGATGTAAACATTAGTTTACGACAACAAGACAAAACAAACAATTGTCCCGTTAGTGAATGGGTGCTCATTGACCAACACACTCGGACTTTCTTCTTGGGGTTGCAAAGTCCACAACGGCCAGTCCCGTTGGGATTACTTCTATAATTAAGGGGAGAGCAGTCTTAAGAGGAGGGAAATCAATGCGGAGTTTGCATTCCCGGCCTGTTTGTACTGACCGTTCTTCCAGATGGTACTAAAACATTTCCAAGTCAGTGCCAGGCAGGCTGGGACTGTGCAAATGTATTAACGCACTGTAGGGAAACTACGGCATGAACAACTATGGCAGGCTAATTTTTAAGTTGATAATTTTGTATGTCAGGCGAATGATGCTATAAATATCAAAATGGTCCTTAGAAAAAAAAAGATTTCCCTGCTCTATGGAAAGGTCAGAGACGACGCTTGCTTCGTGAATGTTATTCTGGAGCATATAAAAGCTTATTAAAAACATGTTATTCTTCATTTTACTTGTTAAAAGATGCTTCCGATGGGTCCAAATTAAACACAAAATTCGATACATGACTGAATAACTGTAATCGGGTTTTTCAGTAACATGAGCGGCGTGTGAGGGGTAGCGAGTGAGCGAGTAGAAAGAGACAGAGAAAAAGCGAGAAAAGGCGTGAGTGTGAGAGGGTGGAGGGCGTCAAGATAACCGTGTAAGTCTAAACAGGATGATCAAGCTGTTGTGGAAGCCCGAGCACAAAGACCGTCAGGCAGCTACAGTACTTGATCATACGCCTCATCACCTTCTGTTGGAACAAGTATTTTGCTACAATGTCACCATCAATATCAATTACTTAATTGAATTACTTCAATATCGATTACTTCACTCAAATAAAGTGGTACATTTAAAGTGGACCATAAAACCCTAATAGCAAACAACTCGCGGAAGTTGCTGTCCCCAGATAGCATTTGAACGTTTTATAATCGTTTACAAATGGTTCTCGCGAAATGTTCAAATAATATTCGCAGGAAATGTTTTTGAAACGCTTATCATGCCCATCAAAGTAATGTGTTATTAATGTTTGCTTTCCAACTTTTTGCCGACCTTTTACAGCCTTTTTTCAAACATTTCATAGTTGATCTGAATTTTAAACACTTATCCAACCATTTAACAAATTTTCTCACCCAGAGAGGTTAAACTTAATTTTGTTATGTGACATTTGAATATGCTGCTCACTGAGACGAGGTGGTTTTACGCCGAGCCAGCAACTAACACTGCATCACGGCAAGGTAGCCAGCCAGATGCCAAGTGCTGAGAAAAAAAAAAGACTGCGTGCCCCTAAAGTACTCTGAATGTTGCGCCATTTCTCCCTCAATGACCTCAGACTCAAGACCGAATAGTTTGTCGTTGGAGGTAACCGAGTCGTGCGACCATGTGTTACATACGGCAACGTGCATCCACGGTGGTCTAGGTCAGGAGGGTCCAGAGTCACTGCAACTGCTGACATCACGCGAATGGCCCTGTTCGCTGCCGCGCCTTCTCCACCGCCACATCCTGTCATTGTCACATACTGAGTTCCGAGAGGTCATCTGAAGCCCGAGCCGTTTACTGCACTGATGACAACTGAATGTTTTGATCCACTACATCACTCGAGACCAAAGCACGACACGCCTGCTATTAATACTGTAGGACAGTAGCATCTAGCATTTGGGTTCGGCAAAATAGCATGGCGATTAAGTGACTTTTAATTTAGAATGGCGCCATCTGTTTAAGGACTCACTTGATATTCTGACTGTAGTTGTTATCATCAACGTTTTACCGTATTTCTACGAAGGTTAACTAAGAAAACGCTGATCAAAATCTTGTTTTTAAAACAATACTTCTCCGAGTTTAAGCAAGGGAAACAACCCGACGTGGCGTCAATACGAAGTGCATGGTGTGTAACCGTGTTTCGAGATGACCGATTTTACAACAGTTTTCAAATCTCACACATAGTGATGTGACATATATAATACACTATTAAAATATTATTTGTGAGAACTGTAAATAACTGAATTTTTAAGTTTTAATCCATTGCTTATGGCGGAAATGCCTGCAATTCAACAATTCGACCATAGATATTGAATATTTATAACTATTAACCTATAATAAAGACAACCATATGTGATGCACCGTTTTAAAGAGCATTGTTTAAACATTCAGATGGTGTAACTCTTCAGAAATATAGCTTTTTTTTACTTGTACTATAATGAAATTAAAGATCGCAACTGCATTCGACTCAAAACGTGAAGAAGTCAGCAGTCGGAAATTAACAACAAATTATTTACACATTATATACAAACATATAGTACCAAAAAAAAAACCACATATTTTATTAGAACACACATTAGAGTTTGAATATTACTTACTATTTTCTTGTCATTTTCGGTTGTTGGAGTACAAATCCATGTAGAATTGAGAAACCGGCAAACAAAATGGCGGCCTTTCAGCTCAAAACCACGCGACGGCCGGAAGTTTTAGTACACGTTTACAGTACATCTATTTAATATTTTTCTTTAAATGTTATTGTTCCTACCAATTTAAAATGTTTGCACAATGTTTCAGTTTTTACATGTTTTTACATGTTTATTCGTAAATGTTCCTAACATGGTTCTAAAATGTTTCATCTAAAACTTTAACATTATTACAGCCATGTTAGCGCTTTTCAAACGTTTATAAAATGCTTCGATGCTATCTGGGTCCTGGACAATCTCGGGTGGCCCTGGTCCTAATCCTAAATTGAAGAGTAAGGAGGATGCAGTGATGGCCCACAAACCGTTTCGGTTATCCGTCGGGTAGAGGGAGGAAAGGAGTTACAGAGGGGAGATGGAAGGGACGCCAGTTCACGAGCTCCGTTGTTCAGCGCATGACAGGAGGCTCCTGCATATGCCCTGGAAGTGGCCGACTTGTTTGAGTGCACGTGCTGTCCACGCATTTTCAGTCAAACGAAAGCAGCGCACTCCGCCTGCTTCTGGTAAAAAAAAAATTCGCAGCGCGCATGCTGCATGCAGACCCTGCTTGTCCACCATGATCACGCTCTTACACGTGACTCCCAGGCATGACTTCCGTCTATAAACTGTGTGCAACTGTTCCAGTACGGTTCTCCTTCACCGTACATCGTGTTACAAACCATAAAGCGAGAGAGGCGCTGACAGCAAACGGGTTAATGTCAGCAGCCCTCGCCGAATCATGAACACAGAGAAGGCCTCATTATCTGATTACTGACAGCTTTATATTACACCATCTCATCAGGTCCTCGTGCGGACAGGTTACATAACAAGGTCGTCGGTACCGAGTCACGTGCCTCGTGCTAGTCGAGAGGCTGTTCGTGACACGAGGAACGTCAGACGCTGTCACAGTTGCAAACACAATCTCGCCAGCAGCTCGCGGCGTCAGTTTGTCGACGTCTTCAGCCAAGGGGCCCGCCCTCGTTTCCACACGTCGTCTGTTAGCCGTGCAGTTAATGCTGTTGTCTTCTCTTCGCTCAGCTTACGTCACTCGGAATAGTCTTCGCAAATCAAACGAAAAAGGTCAAGGGTCAAGTCAATGAACGTGCTGTTTACATTGGCGCTTTCTGCTCTCTCTCTCTTTATTCTTTAATATATAAATATATATAGAATGGGGCATATATGCCTTCAGTGTTTGTTTTTCTTGTACTATAGAAAATGTTGTCACGCAGACCGTTCATTTACAGTAAAAACATGCATCACAGCTACACATATAAAGTGCATACTTTTTTTTTTTTTGCTGCGCAATGAGCATTCTTCCGAATGGATACCTGCGCATTACAAATGGACATCATCATCATCATATTGTTTTTCATCCACTTCTTACAGATAAACTCGTTGTCCACCGTTTACACAAGTAGAAGTGTATAATATTTACCGCGAACATAAGTTTATAATTGTTTGTCATCTTAGTGTATAGGACGGGTGGGTTAATCGTTCGTTATGACGTGGCAGAACCTCATCATCGGTTCTCCACACAAGCAGCCCTTGATGCTGAAGCGTAGCCGTACCTGCACTCAAATCATTTCTCTGTCACTTCTCTGTTTCAGCACCAAGGTCCGCATCACTAGTCTTTGTAAAATTGGTGGAGGCGCAGATGTACTCGTCACAACGCGGGTCCTCTGCTGTGTTCAAAACCTTGAAACATAATAATGGTAGGCTGCCCCACGTCTAAGGAGTGAGCGCAAGTCAGCTACCATCCCTGCCAAAGCAACAAAAGATGATGAATTATAAAAGCCTGGAGTAGACCAGTGCGCCAAGCTTTTGCAATGGCACGATATAGACTTGACCAGTCAATGTTATAGGGCTTGGCGCAAGGTTCGAATCTAATGTGTCGCCTTCTAGACTTGCCAGTAGCTTCCCAACATACACTTCATGTGGTGGTAGAAGCCCGCTACAGAAACCTACAAGGAAATGTCAGTTTTATTTACCTGACCAGCGGGCATTCGCACGGTCATCGTTAATGGTTAATCACGAAGTTTATCGGGCATCACTAGCATCGATCCTGCCGTGTCTCCATGTCTGTTTACCTCTCACTTGTTTGTCTTCTAAAACTCGTCCGGCCTCAAGTACAAAGTTTATCTTCCCCTTATCTTAGTCTTTCGGTAAGCTACTTGTCTTCCGCTCGTCTCGGATGGTGGGGCGCTATTTGCCAATGAGCAGGTCTGTTTGTGAATGTGCTAGCATGAGCATACGGAAAGACCATAATTCAGATCACTACACTACAAAGGCTAAAATATTTTTGTTTTCAGAGCTCAGTTCTGATTTCCCTCCAAGTGAATCAACTGGCGCTGGCTATTTTTGTTTCTTATAATAGCTCTTAAATCCGCCTCCTGTGTTTGTTAAGGAGGAACGGGCTTCGATTTAATGTTTGGACGGATGCTGCAATTATTATGAAAGCAATAATCCATGGTGAGTTCAAAGCCAGGTAATGCCGAAGTACAGTCTTGTTATTCTCCCACACGGCCCAATCACGCCGTCTATCACATGTTTGGCTGCATCTCCGACCTCTGCATCCCGCGCTCCATCCCGTAATTGTCAAGTTTGTTCCGGAGTCTCTGTACACTCGGCAGTTCAGCCAGCAGAACGGCTCACAAAATTGCCTCCCGCCCGCTCGATCATTAAGCCTACGTACACCGGTACTTGTAACTGACACAATTAGATTCCCGTTGTTTGTTCGTGTGTGTGCGCGCGCGTGTGTGCGTGTGTGTATGCGTGCTTGGGTGTGTCTGTGTGCGCGCGCTCATAGGTACGATCTAAGTACATTTATACAGAAATAAACTAAAATTGGGTAACAGGTCTTTAACAGCGAAATGTCAGTTCTTTACATCCAACGAACGGCACTGGAAAACAAACTTAAAAATAAAATGTTTCAAAGACGTTAGAAATTTTGTCAGTTTTTATTTTTAGCGTAAACACGTAAACAAACTCCTTCACGATGACATTTTCTATGTTTGTTTTTTTTGTGTTCCTTTGTTTCTGTTGTACTCGTCCGCTCGATAAAGACATGGCTTGGAAGTGAGGTGGATATGGCTGGTGGATCTCAGCATAATTGTCCCACTGTGATGAATCTCAGACCTTAACCTTTGCTCATAGAGCTCAAGCCTGGAGCGTGCACGCCGGGTGTCTCTTTCGCCATCAGCACCCGCACCCAGTGACGATGGGTTATTACGCCTGCGCAACAACAAAAGGCAAAGAATTTTGCCGCCAGGCGGCGTTGTAACGAGCTTCTTTTCCCTTCTGCAGAGTCGACACCGCCACCCCTATTACTTTTTTTTAATCTGTACACTGTCTAACAGGCAGTCAATAACAAGTCCAGCTTTATATTGTATCTTGTTGAAAAACTGCGCCTTGGAGACTCCACCAAAATTGGATGTGGGGTTCGTTGCCGACAGAATCGAACTTGACCACCTGTTTCATTCGACTTTATCGAACTGTAATTAGGATGCTGTATATACGACAGCTCTCTCCCTTTCTTCCTTTCTTCTTCTCGATGACCGGAAAAATCCTGAACATTTGAGCCGGAATCATCGGGTCATTGTACGATCAGTATCGCTCTACCTGGACTGCATTTCTCTTTGTTGGTGGAACTCACAACGGCCGTGTTAGAATGCGACTCAAGCGGACATCGCAGGTACGAAACGGTGCTCGAAAGATTTCGGTAACTTTTATGGTGACCGGAGGCCGTACTAACGTGTATCAGGACCAGAATTGTGTAAGTGCGCTGCTCGTTTCTTCCTCTTCCTTGTCTTTCCTTCTACAACCTTAATAAGGGGTACCCATTAAACTGCTGAGTCAACCGAGGGAAGTACACTGCGCCACACTTGGTATCAAGCCTGCCTTTTGACCCGTTTCTGTCCTCACCAACCGCACTCCATCCACCCACCCTTGAGTTTTACTAAGCTCGCATTTCCAGCTCGTTCACTCGTCTGCACAAACTGCGGTGGAGCGTGACTTTCAGAGCCGAGCCGGAGAGAAGGAATGCAGTGAAGATGAAACATTCGACAATGTCATTCATGAAGCGTATTGTGATCATGGAACCCGAAACACCTCAGTCAGTAATAGCAGTTACACACTGGGCGGCCTGATGAACACAATGCACAGTGTTGAGAAAGATTATCCACAAGGCAGCGTGAAATGGCAAGCTTCCTCCCTCACCTCACCTTTCCTTGCCATACACCTATGCACGACATACTCACATCTTAAGCCGCCAAGAAAGGCTAGACTCATTTCCGATAGTCGCTTTGTGCCGTGTTTGAGACATTTTTGTTCTGTCAATCTTCGTCATGCACACGTACTATGTGATAATGCCATCTACAATAACTTCTCTCAACACATTGGATGAAAAGACTGCACTGTTAGCGTTGTTCTCTAAATGAAACATTTCAAAGAGAGTTCAGCGAACAGTACAGGGTTTACGGTGGGCGAGGTCGGCTAGGTTTGTTGGCATGACAACGAGACAGAGGGGTGTGTGTGTGTGTGAGAGAGAGAGAGAATGAGAGAAAGAACGTGTGTGTGTGTGTGTAAGAGAGAGAGATAGTGAGAGAAGGAATGTGTGTGTGTGAAAGAGAGAGAACAAACTATCACGCACACACGTACGTTCTCTCTCTCTCTCTCGTTCCCTCAGGCCATCTGCTTTGTGTAGACTATGATAGCCTAAACTAGATTCATTTGATAGTATAAAACATTAAAGTAATTTTTCTTGTAATTATGCAGTCTTACGCTTGCGACTTTGAACTTCTACTCTCTATCGCCTCTTTTTGCAAATACAAGCCTTTGTTCTGCACTCGTGTAGACATCCATTACCGGTTTCCTCTGGCAGAATTAGCAGGCTGAATACTTCACCGGCAATAAAAGTGCTAGGACCAAGATGCAACAAAAAACTGTATGAAGCAGCTTTTGTTGGTACAGAGGCATGTCTGTTCTTCGTCCTTTCAAATGTCTGTGTAAGGAGGTGATGAACTGCCTTTATCGGCTGTCAGCGCTAAGCTGGGGATGTACCGAATGTAGGCCCTAGTCCGTAGATTTCCAATGTTTCAGCATCCAAAATTTTAACATTTACTGCCTCGTCTGCAGCAAGGAGCCACTAATGGCCCTGGAGATGTGTGTATTAAAAATCTCTTCCTGACAGTTGGTGCTGATTCATTGCAAGGCGTTCATTTAGACTGCAACCCCATGTGATCAGCTTCCCAGCTCAAGTCGTATTTCGACGTCTCCGCTGATACCGCGAAAAGGGTGCGTGCGCGCGCGTGCGTGTGTGTGTTGTGGTGTGTTGGGTGGGGGGGGGGTGCGCGCCACAGACAGAAAGTTTATCTTCGTTTCGTAAGCTGACATTTTTCACACAAAATCTTTTCGTGTCTGTTTTGTGGCATTATTTTCGGCTGAGAAGGAACAATGCGCTGTTTCCTGCCATGTCCTTTGTAAAGCTGCTGACAGACTCTCTGGACCAGCTGGTGCCAGCCACGTCTTCAGTCAAGTGTTGTCTTTGTGACATTTCTCTGTCCCTTTGATGTTCGCATTACACGACCGCGTTCGGCCGAGGTTTTCATCTGGGGAGCTCTGCACTTCAAAGACAATGGCATCACACAAACACTAACAAAGAAAGAAGGTGAAACCACAAATAAGAGTTTATGTTAGGGACGTATGACCCTTTAAAAGATGCGTGATACGGAAACGATTTTATGTCACAAGAAACATATTGGAAGCTTTTTGGCTTTCATGTGAATCGTAGAAATAGAATATTGATTACGACACTGGGAGAAATACATAAACAGGGCAGGACCAAGGACAACCTAAACTTGTAATAAAACAATAATGTGGAACACTACTATGTGTGTGTTGAAAAAAATAATAGATTTCATTTGTGTAAATGTAAACAGAAGCAAAAGATCTTCACTGCCAACGCGCGTGCACACGTACACACGCACGAACTCGCACTCATCACACACGCGCGTGCGGCACAGCAAAATCAAGACTCAAGTACCCCTGGGTTATTGTCATGTCCTTGTCCTGCGGGAACAGAAGAAAGGTTGCATTAGGTGCTAATCCTCTTCCCTCCCATGGCTCCCGTGTGTCGATCGAACCTCTTCTCCGCTTCCTAGCAGCGCTCATCACTGCCTGCAATCAACTTAGTTAGAGGCTGGAAGGGAAGGGGAACAAGCAGGATCAAAGCAAGTCAGATGGAGCCTTGAAAGAGGGACGATGCAGCCAGCAAAGAACAAGGCAAACCTAAAACAAGGCCCTTAATTCTGGCTTTTTTTCCTGAAAGCAGCAAGAACTGTGACCACACAGCCAACTTCGCAACAATGAACCTAAACCAAATTAGTAGGCAGTCTTAAATCTGTGGTAATTTATTAAATAGAAGATAGAAGAATGCAGCTAAAAATAAAACATGGAGAGACCAGCCAGAGCTGGACCAGAAACCCTAAACATCTTTAGCTTTATGAGTTACATCGAAAATCCAAATCTGGAACAATGTCATGATTAACAGGGGAAAACTCGTATTATCTCAGACATCAAACTTCTAAAAGTTCACCACTTCCCGCTGTCACTAATGTTCCTGGCCAAGATTTATTCTTGTTTTCTCGTTCAGTCCCCCGTCGCCCACTTCTCCAGCATGCCAGATAGGTTTCCTCGGATCAAAATGTAAAACCGCGGTCGTAACGAGGGCCAAAACAATCCGCTGCCAGCGCATCGGCCTTGCCTGCGTGGGTTCCAAGCCTGCCGCGGAAATTAGCATGCAGATTACATCACCATGACGATAAGACCACGAAACAACTGCGACCACCAACGACACGCCAGAGGAGCCACCAACACTAGATCAGCGCCACCTCGTCTCCTTGCTAACCGAGACATTTATAGCCGCCACCGTCTGGAGGCAGACAGAGAGAGAACCACGAATTTATAATACATCTGTGCATCTGCAACTAGGCATCAGGGGTTTCCTTACTCATTTGTGAGAAGTGAGTGGGGTCTTCCTCGCTGCTCAGTCGGGACTATTTTGGCTGTAGGGTTTTCTGGCTCCTCATCCGTGACTAGTGGCTAGAACTTTCCTCACCTTTCATTTGTGACAGGACTGCAGATGAAACTAGTGACTATGATGTTCCTCGACCCTCATCATTGACTAGTGACCTGACTAGTGACCTGACTAGAGATTCTCTCGCCCCTCGTGGGGAGTCGGTGTCTAGGATGTTCCACATTCTTTAATCAAAGCTAGAGACTATAGGGATTCTCTCGCCCCACGTTTGCAACTAGTGATAAGGGCTTTCCACGTTCTTGAGTCACACCTAATGGCTAGGGATTTCCTCGCTTTTCACTCAATACTAGAGACGGGCTCTCTTCGCCCATCAACAGTGACTAGGGACGAGAGTTATTACTACTGTTAGTCGTTAGTAGGGACTAGAGCTATGACCACTCTCAGTCGTGACTAGTGACTACGAATGTCATCGCTCTTTAGTCGTGACTAGCGACTGTCGCTGCCCTTTAGTTGTGACTCTTGACCAGGGCTTTCCACGCCCTTCATCTGTGCCCAGTGCTCTCGTGCTGTGACCAAGACGGGTGTCCAGCAGCGACGACTGGATGGCGGAGCAGGGATGGGGAGGGAGTGTGGGGGGAAGGGTGTCTGGGGGGAGGAATGATCAGGGTCGGGAGAGAAAGCAGCGATGGCTGCAGGCACTAATGACCGGCCCGGACGTTCCAGACACCATCGTTTACAATGTCGCGTCAGAAGCGGCGGTCACAATGCGACTTCCGGCGGGTAACTGCAAGAAACTGGTGCAAAGCTCTCGTCAGACAAATATGCTAAGAACGCGTTATTTGTCAAGAACACGATCTTCACCGCAGAAATTCTCAAATCTTCTGTTTACGTTGCCGGGACTGGTCGTTGTTACCCAATCATTTCATCTTTTCCCTAAATAAAGCCAACAGGGATTGATTTTTTTTTCCTTTCCAGGACTCGCGCATGTGAAACTCCGAGCGCCGAGTGGCTCGGTCAGAGCAAGCGAATAGCTGACGTCTGCCTTTGGCCTGATGCACGCAAGAAATATCTGTCACCGCAACAAGGCGTTGCACGCAGGTCTAGATAGGAACTGTAAATGTCAGGCATTCTCCGACATACTATGGATCCATGATCCCCGGAAGTTTAACAAAGCGGTTGTCACGTGACCAGCATGTGATGCTTGCAGGAAGCTAGGTCTGGGTTTCTCCCTGGCGGCGAGAGCTGCTGTCACAACCCCCTCCCATACCCGCGTACCCACTCCTTCACCTCCTATCCCTCACCTCATGTACAGAAGAAGTCGTGCCTCTGACTCTGGTCGAGTTCTCCTTTGATTATCTTGAAGGAACATCGCTTGCGACGGTGACAGTGTTCGTGCCACCATCTCGTTGCTCATCTGAGGCGCATGAATACTACAAGCGTGACATGAATACTACAAGCGTGACATGAATACTGTATGAATACTACAAGCGTGCTGCACCACTTGCTGTGACCTGGACTCCCCGCACTCACTCGCTTTGTGCACTGCCAGGAATTGCGCGTTCATGCATGTTCCTCGAGCGTAAATGTCGAGATGACGCCACTTAAATATTTCATTCCCTCTGTGCGTGAATGCAAACAGACAGGCAAACAGCTAAAAGATAGACTAGCAGACATGCGGGCAGACAGACAGAAGCTGGTTGGCTGGCTGCTTGTGTTTTACCACGTGCCAGCAACTAAGCTTACTAAGGCGATATCACGGCGACAGACAAAAAGAACGAGCTGAATGAAAACACTTACGTCTGAACACAAGCCCAGAATGAAGAGAGAGAGAGAGAGAAAGGGAAGGGAAAAAAAAGAAGTGCTAGACGTAACAATACATTGCTCGCTGCTGGAAGCACAACCAGTCACAAGCTATAGCGAGGGACCTGTGACATGCTACCGACAGGCGCTGATATACGACATTGCTCGTCTTGGATGATAAGTCCCTCAAGAAAAGTGCCCTCGGCTAAAGGCGAGTGAGCACAAAACTCGTTATGACATGCCAGACAGAACGCGTGAGCATGTGCTCACCGTACGTACGCGGCCTCGGAAGGAGTTCTCTTTCAGCGCGCTCTCAACGAGAAAACCGCCCAACCAAAGAACTCCACAAAGCAAGAAGCATCAAGGGCCTGCATGCCGATCTCGTGACCAGGCCGCCATGCCGATCACGTGACCAGGCCGTCATGCCGAGCACGCGGCCGTTCATCACCAGACGACGGTCGGCAGCGGCTCTAGCAAGCGTCTGAAACTCAATTCCGGCGATTTGGCCTCCCTCTTCTTCTTCCGCCATTCATAGGCAATCGCGCTCTTGCCACGCGGACAGTAACGCGGTTCTCGCCTCCCCGGTGGCAAGTCGTCGCCATTTTGAGCAAGTGCCTCGAGGGAGAAGCCAGGACATCGTCATCATTGTCACCTTGTCTTGCATCTCGGCACCGTCGCAGACTCGTTTGGCGTAATTCAGTTTAATGAATCGAGTCGGGGCAGACTGCGCCAGATGGATAACGATTTAGACAAGCCGTTGAGGTCCCGCCGCTGAGGCGCCTGAACGAAAGAGGAGGTTTGCGAGTCTGCATTTCTCTCGGCCCATAAGGAAAAATTGCGAAAGGGTTTTGGAAATCCTAGTGACTGAGGCGAGAGTTTTGACTTGAGGAGGATGGGCCTTGCGGGACTCGTCGCATTGAAAAGGACGCATTCCAAAGTAGAAAACATGGGAACATAACTTTTGCTTTGCATCGCTGGTGTAGGAAGGGTTTAAAAAATTGCTTCTTCGGTAGCGATCATGAGCTTAGAAGATAATCGCGAACAAACCATTAACAATCTTTTAATATGCTGAGAGAAATAGCAACTCGATGTTGTCAATTCTCTTCCTATGTTTCTGCATTTGTGTACTAAGCAACATTCATAGATTTATTTGTATATTAAACAAACAACAAAACTATGTTTTCAAAGATCCGCCGTTCTTTTATTTCACCTATATTATCTTCATATATTTTTGCAAATAACCAAAGCAGCAGGGAGCCGGCTGGTAAGGCATTACAGTCAACTCGCTGAGTAATACACGACACGTTCTAGAAGCCACCACACACATAATCGTTCTTTCTCATGCGTTCTCATTAAAAGGTGATCTACATGAAACACTTTAAAGTCCTTACTTTACAAACTAGCATGGTTCTAACCTTAACCCTTAACCTTAATTGTGCGTTTATTTCTTCCTAACCCCTCTTTATTTTATTTTATTTCCTCCATTTCATGATCCATTCGATTTTATTATCAACACCACGCCTCCTTAACTTCAGATTATGTTAGAGGCAAATGAGTTGTGGGCGTTAGAATGGCTTTTCACCTGCCAGGCTCGCATCTCATGAAACAGGAGAAGATGTAATGTCAGTTAAAAAAAAATCGTTGAATCTTGGCGGTAGAATAAACCCGAGGACTGCGGCCCTCTTTGCACAATGTCTTCCCGAGTCAGCGCTCAATACACGTGGGTCGTTTGGCAACATTACGTCACAGCGCGAAGCCAAACTCGCCCCGCGTGCAGCACGTGCGTGCGTGGTTGGCTGCACGCCATCGAGCTGTATAGACACCCACAGTCGGTTTATTACCGGCTTCTCTCAGCCGTGCAAACATCCAGTGACTGTTTATTACCAACACTTGTTGGTCGACCTAGTAAACAAAAAAACTCCCACACCACTCCCGCTCATAAAAGATTTATAGCACCACCAATAAAGACACAAAGAGACTGAGGAACGCTGGGAACAAATATCTATTAGTATTACAAAGGTGAAAACAATGATTTCAGATTATTTAGATAATGCAAAGCAAGATGCTACTCATGACATGCTAGAGATGTGGTCGACTGATGTTCTACGCCCAGTCTGCTACGGCGGCAACATCATGGTGAGCCCTGCCAACAGCTACCAGACAAATGAAGTGCGCCTGAGCGACATCTGGGGCCAGTTGCACAACACATTTCTCATTTTAAACACTTTTATGCCTTAACTCTATTTAGATAATTAGTTTAAAGTGCACACCACAATTTTAGACTTTTAAAAACTAGAACTGCTTTAAGTAAGGTAAAGTTGTTTAAGTCTGACTTTCCGTCCTGTCAGTACAATTTGTTCTTGTGCAATGCATCAAAATGGCTAAGAAGAGATTTTGCTTCTTTAGAACAGTTTTAAGGTTTAGAAACGTGTTGTGCAACTGGCCTCTGAACTCGCAGTTCACGATCTTCCCTGACTTAGGGATAAGAGTCAATGAATAGGAGTCTTGTCGGCTCATTGTAGAGGATTAATATGGGATGTTCTTTGGAGACGACGTGTACAGGGAATTCTACTGAGGTGTAGGGGGAATGCTTTTCTGTTTCGTAAGTGTTTTAGCTACGCACTTCATTGTATGTTAAAATGTCAGCTTGTTCCTCGTAGTATCAGCATAAGTCACCTCCATGCTGGGATAGGGGGAAATGCGCTTTGTAACTTGTTGTTGTTGTTATTATTATTATTATTACTGTTGCTGTTGCACGACGTGTATAAGACATTGTATACATCACGTGCGTTCTCCTGTTACTGTATATATTATTGATGAGTTTGACGAGCAAGAGAGAAAGTTTGGAGAGTAGGCTTTTGGTAGTAGGGTAAGGCACACTATAAATAAACATTAGTAAAGGAAAGTTTGGTGAGTATGTATTTGGTAGCAGAGTAAGCAACACTATAAATAAACATTAGTAAAGAAAAGTTTGGTGAGTAGGTTTTTGGTAGTAGGGTAAGGCACACTATAAATAAAGATTAGTAAAAGCTCATTTCTTTCAAATCTCTCTTTACGTGTCATGGCGTACTTTCGGAGCTGGAGCTATTAAAAACAGAGCGTGTCAGACCAGAGATCTCTGGTCAGACTAACAATACACAGAATGGGACCATCAGGTTTCCGAAACCACTTGTGTTGCTTAAGTTAAAATCAATGTTAGTATGCATTGTGTTCGTTCTATTTTTCTGTGAATGCGCACCTGGATTCTTTAGTGACAGCGGAGGGTCACAATGAAACGTCAGCCCATAAGCACTGTAGCAGTGAAACTGTCATCTCCTCTAGAAAATGACACTTGAGAGACACTAAAAAGCCTTACTCTACTTACGAGTCAGTGCTAACGGCTTTACAACAGCCTAGCCATGTCCCTAACTGTACAGTTGTACATTAAAAAGCGTGAATAAAACCTATTCCTCAAACTTGACTGAAGTCTGCAGGCACCATGCGGCTACAACAAACACAACCTGCAAGTTTCAGTTAAAGACAATTGCAAAGCCTGCCAGAAAATATGAGGTTTGACTCGAGTAGGCGGAAGATTGTGTGTGTGTGTGTGTGTGTGTGTGTGTGTGTGTGTGTGTGTGTGTTATTTGTTGCCTGCATGTGGTACTTGCTTGTGTGTATTTGTGTATGTTCTAGTATTTGTGTATACGTAAAGCGCTTCGAGCCAACGTTTGGTGAGTAAAGGCGCCCTATAAACAGTAATAATATCTGGTTCTTTCAGTCCTTTCGCCAAAGATAAGTTTTTTATTGCTTGATGTCGAGGACTTATTTTTAAAACACCCACAAACCGGTCGGTCGCGCAGGGTAGAGATGAAATGTTGAACGAATGTAGACAAGAGTCGAGCTTTGACTGCGCTGCCTACAACACGCGTGCGTGAAGCGATCAAGACATCTGACTCGTCCACCATGTTTGTCAAGAGTTTCTCGTTCACTCGACCGATATCCCCGTCTTGCCTTGTCAACGAGGTGCCATGAATAAGTAGTAGCTGTATGAATAATTCCTGCAAAAAAAGTCTCAACGTTTCTCTCTCTGCCTGTGTCTGTGTTGTGGGTGCCTGCGGCTGGATGCGGGCGCGCACATGCGCTAGTAAATGATGGCTAATAGGTTTCTTTGTTGCTGCCTTAGTTGTAAAGTTAATGGCGAAAAGCTTGAATTTTAAAGTAACAGACACGCCAACGCACACGCCACATCCTGCCTAGCCTTATATGGTGCATAAAAGAAGCATGAGACGATGATGAATAGATTAATCAAAACGAGGCTTGTAGCGGACTTTTATGCACTCATTGTCTGTCTGTCTGTCTGTCTGTCTGTCTGTCTGTCTGTCTGTCTGTCTGTCTGTCTCAGGTTAATAGCAGCTGACCATTCAAAGAGAAACCTTCGATGCGGTCTGACGCCTGTGAAGAACGGAACTATAACAAGAGAGTATTGTCTGTCCTCTGCTACCGTTGGGTGGAAGGTACGAGGTTAAAGTATCGACCGACTCGAATAGGGTACTGATCAGTTGCTCACCTCTACGGGCGAAAAGGTTATAGTCGGTTGTTTGGTAAACAGAAAAGAAACATCATCCACCACTTAGCGAATGAACTTTATGAATGTAGCAAGAGTTCTGTTGTCGTTTGTAAGGCAATAAGGGCTTATAAGGCCACGTGTTGTAGGCTATTGTGTGGCTTAGTGTGGAAGAGAGAACAGTGACTCGTGCGGTTTAAAAACAAAACTAATAATCATGAGCATGAATGGTTATAAAAGACAATTGTTAAAGAACAATTGAGTATGCTCTAAGTGTATCCAAGCGAGGGATGTTACAAGACTCGCTGTTCATCTTCTGTCCACTTGTTGCAACCGAACCTGATGGCAGGTCATTATGTTGCAGGGGACGCCTATTCTTGTTTTTCTTCTGCTGTTCTTCAACTGTTATTCTACTCTTCCATTGTTCAACTGTAGCTCTGCTGTTCTTTTTGTCTTCACCATCTGTTCAAACAAAGATTCTCCAAGATTATCAACGAGTCTGCCCTGTAAACAAGCGCTCGACATTAGGACTCATCTACTCATTCCTAGTATTCAATATGAAATGAAATGTATCACCACCCCGTGCCATCGACAAAGACCCGTCTCTCGTGCTGCTGCAGCAGGTCGTAGCCAAGATAAATGGCAAGAAACACGATAATATTCTCTGGTTCAAATCCCTCACTGGAGGACACTGTCGTTCAGTTAACGTTGAGCCATATCAGCTTTATTGTCATCTACACTTAGTGGCATAGGAAGATGCTCAGCTTGTGGTGGTGGGGGACGCAAACTCCATGATATTCGAGTTACACTTGTTCTCAGGCAGCTGCAACAGACCTCTTCAATGGTCTCTTCATTTCATGTTTGTTTGTTTGTTTGTTTGTTTGTTTGTGTGTGTGTGTGTGTGTGTGTGTGTGTGTGCTGTCAAAGATTTTACCCTTGGATCAAACTTGGGTTTTTTTTTGTTTTTTTTGCAACCTAATGAAAAGCTCGTTTGTAATACAGGTCGTCGGATGATTTTGTACAAAACAATCGTCTACATGCTGCGTACAACTTCATTTGCTCTGGTTCTGTAAAAGACGTCTTTGTTTACTGCTCGTTTGTAACAGTTCTAAGGAAGGTTTCCATGGCAATGTTCATCCCTTTGTACTTTCATACTCTTTCAATGTGTTACAGTTCAATATTGGGCAGCCAGGAAGCATGAGAGCCGACTCTGAAACTAATATCTGACTAGTGATTGATGGCAAGATCTGATCAGTGACTGATGGCACGACAACATTTCTAGCTTGTGTCCACCGCCTCCCGCGACCCAAACATTTCCCTCCGGCGATCTTTCTGCGTTTCGCATGGCAGACCAGTGAGCCTCAGATGTCATCAGTGCATCGCCACTACGCGGTCCAAAGTGAGGCTAGCAGTCTGCGCGAGGTCTGGTTCTGCTGTTGTTTGTATAAGTAAATGGCGGCCTGGAACTGAGAGGACAGGCGATAAACATCTAGCCATCACACACTCCTCCCCTTTATCTCCGCGTACAGTCGCTGCTATTGGCGTCCCCTTGACCAGAGGATCTTCTGCCTGACCAGCGCCGTGTGGTTCCCCGCGCCATTAAACGTTCGATACACTTGCATCAATACGCTGGAGCGCTCGCTACGGCAGGCCACGCGCGCTAGAAATCGAAGAGCGAATTTGTGGAGGGAAGAGCAATTCCGTGTCTTGGGAGACAGCATAAGGAATATTTATTCCTCCTGTTTGTTTAAGACACGATCGGACGCGAGATAGCGATTTTGGCCAGTCACCATAAACATTAGCAGCAGTAAATCTTTGTCTAACATCTACATGCAGTTTAAGATTTGTGTCAGGGATACTGTTCATGTTGTTGACGTCGTTTATAACTCTTACTTCTCTCTCTCTCTCGAGCAAACGATGAGATGTTCTCATATCATTATATGTTAATAAGTGAGCACACAATCCCTGTACATCAGGAATTGTTTCCCTTGTCCTAATATTGAAAACTAAGACAATAAGCTGTCTCTCCTTATATATATATATATACACACATATACAGTCGTCTCTCGATATATCGCGGCTCATGTATTGCGGCTTCACTTATATATCTTATTTTGTATCGAGAACTTTTCGCTATATCGAGGGATTTTTACAGAATTTTATTTGTTAAAGTCATGTAGGTTTAAGAGTGTAAAAAGTGTATAAGAGCCAATAAAGTGTTTAGAAGTGTGGGAAAGGTTAATAAAAGAGTGGAAACGATTTATAAAGCCTTAAAAAATATATAAATAATAAAATAAATATAATGCTGCTACTTCGCGGATTTTCACGTATCGCAGGGATCTTTAGAACGTAACCCCTGGGATAGGTGAGGGATCACTGTATCTATATATAAAACTAAAAATTAATAGTGCATATAAAATTGTGCACTATGCTTCTTTGAGTTTAATGTGTCTTTCAATGCCCTGTTCTACGATAATTTTTTTGCTACTTTTTTAAAGTATAAGAATTCAGCCAAGAAATGAAAACTACTCTATTTAAGTGCACATGGCCTATAAAGTTATCAAGACATCCGAGTTTCAATTGTCGGTTAGATGAGGATGAAAGGTATTTAAATGAAGTAAAAGGAGGGAATCCTGCTCCAACTTTATTCAAAATAATCCCTTCAAATCTAACTTCTATTTTTTAGAAAAAAATCGGGCTGTCTTTTATAAATAGTGCTCCCAGGTTCCCTTGACATTTTTTCGATTACGTGATGAGCGTCACTGGTGCAGCAACAGCTTCAAACAGCTGCCGTGTGTCGAGTTCATGGGTTTTGCAAAATTTAGAATCACAAAGGCTACGCAATTATTTTTGTATCCTAGCGGCTGTCTTTGTAACTTTCAGTGCCCTGCGACCTATCTGTTCATAAACACCATGCAGTCAGAATAGGAAAGTTGGATGTGCAGGACATTAAATGATAATAAGACTGAAAACTTCTAGTACTGTTAGAAATATAAACTCATTCATTGGTGGCATGTTGTTCCCCTGCATTAGTGCTAGCTGCCCCGACTGTGGGTGAAAGTGTAATATTCGGGACAGGATTCGATTAAATCAGGCCTGACGAGAGGTGGGGGGTGGGCAAGGTGGTCTGGTGTACCCAGATTTTTTTCCTCCTTCTTTTCCTTTTCTTTTTCTTAGAAAGAACTGTTGACTAACATTCCTCAGTCCGAGGATAGTTTCTATGGAGCGGTGTACTACAAGTTTGACCCGTTAACGTCAGTTTTCCTCATTTACTAACCACTGACGTGTAAACAACTCTATGTTCAAGTAGTGATGTAGAGTCTAGTGCACTTGTCCTAATGTTTGCAGTCTATATTGCGTTACTGAATGACATATAGATATGGACAATCGAATTGTAAGCATATTATTATATACTGGGAAAATAATTTACGATTACAATTAAAGGGGCCAGGAGAGGTCGTCTGCTCCGGGGCCCGTACTGGCTCTCGGTGGCCTTGGGTTGAATATAATAATAAAATAGTAACAGAACATGATTACCATACAATATACAGATCACCTTTAAGTGAGAGACAGGAATGACACTTGCGGCAAGAGGGATGTGTGTGTGTGTGTGTGTGTGTGTGTGTGTGTGTGTGTGTGTGTGTGTGTGTGTGTGTGTGTGTGTGTGTCAACGACAGTACATTTTACGATGTTTACTTGCCAACGGTGGGTGGCACGTGGTCCATCTACTTTCAGGCACTAGCCCTTCTATTCATCAGCGAGAACAGCCTTTCTAGCCATGATCTGGTCTTGGTACCACCTAGAAATTTCACAGTCTAAGTTGTACAGGAGGCTCTCTGTAACTACAGGTTTCTTTCTCTTTGTCTGGGAACTAGATGACCGTCTGAAGATAAGGATAAGAAAATGCTTGTAGTTTATTTAGCACTTAACACCGATCATTGTTCCAGCGTACCACAGACTGCATCGCAGGTCACCGGAGTTTGTGCTAATATTATTTCGAGACTTCATCGATCGAGTTGGCGCGTGTTTTCGTGAAAGTCTTGTAGATCTCACGTCCTGTACCGGGGCTTCATCCATGATTTAGGGACTTGGTATTCAATTCACGGAAATACAAAAATAGAATAGCTTACAGATTTAATTGGAGATGATTCTAATAGGATTTGATTTTCTAATATACACTGCAAACCAAAGTTTGATGGCCTAATTATATTTGTGAGTGGTGTTTGATCAAAAATCTTTTTAATACTTATTTGGAATTTATTTCTCAACGTAAGCTAATTCTCAAGATACGCTTGCATTGAATAAGATCCCTTATCCATACCATTGGTTGCAATTGTATTTATTTGCCTTTTTCAAGATTCTACATCATTATGGACTTCAACAACAGTTATCTCTTTTAACATTAGAAAAATCTTATTTTTACAAATCTATGAACTATTAAAAAGAAAACTTTATTATAAGAGTGATATGCAATCTAATTTTGACAGCTCTGTAAGTATTATAAAAAAGCTTTGTTGTAAAGAGTTACAACAATTACATGCTGACAGATCTCTGAAATACTATAAAAGCTTTATTGTATACAGAAATCCACAACCTAATTTTTACATCTCTATGAAATACAGAAAGCTTTATTGTATCGAGCAACACGCAGTTTTAAATAGTTTTTAATGCATTAAACTGTATTTTTCTTCTTTCCAACTTTCTTCTCCCTTTCTTTACAGAGCTGGTCAGTGACTCGGCATCATGTTTGTCATAAAGAGGAACTGATCTCACGACAGGCTGACCGCTGGCGAGTGGCCAACGACTAACAAGATAAAAGTGGCCAGGGAGGGAGGAGCATTGGGAGGTGGCAGCAGCGCTAAGCGGTATTTATTTTTGGTGATATATCCACCAGTCTGATGGCCGCGGCCTAAATTAACACATTAAGAATGGTCGAGGAAGTCTCTCTTTCCCACTCAAGATTCGGGCTCAGAGAGCCCGCTAAAATCTGGTCCGCGCAATGGAGGGACTGATCTCCCCTTTTATCACTCGCCTGATGGTCTCGACTTATCCCCTCCTGCTAGTCTGCCACGCTCGCGGCGTTCGTCTCCCCGAAGACAAATCGCTCCAACAGGTCCCTAGGGACTAGCATCCTTATGGTCATCTTTATGGCTGCCTGGTCGATAAGGAAGCAGGACTGGCGTACAAAAGCGCTACTTTCTGCGAAGTTCTTGAATCTTCCTTTTCAAAAGTGGGAAACAACAGGAAACATCAGAAAAAGGAGAGGGAAGAGAGAAAAACAGAGAAAAGTGTGAAAGAACGGATACAAAGCATTGACGTCAAGAGAGATGTTTAATTGTTCTAGTTCTTACTCCCTCTTTTAGGCTGATTTAGAACCCGTTTCCTATAGAAACAGCAGGAGTAATGGAAATCATCTTGGCAAAGTTGGAAAGTATAAAGATGGCAATAGCAATAAAGGGTTTGATGAGACAAGATAACAAGATATGGGGTAGACGAGATGAGTTGAAGGAGTAATGGTGGAACATGCGGAGGGTCAAACTGCTCGCTTCTTTCAACACGAGAAGATGAAACGTCACAGAACAGTTTCCATGGCGATCAAAACATCAGCAAAGAAATATTTATTACCGAGAAGATGATAGAAACGTCGGGCTCATGAAGACTGGAGTTGTCTACCCTGGCACTAGCTCCGCTTTGCCAACTCCTCGCGCCGAATTCCTGTCGCCAAGGTATGAAGATAGAGTTATTAGTAATGAGTCCTTGTCTAGGACTGCGGCTTGTATCTACATGTTCTCTGTATCATTTTTACTATTACTTCTCCTTGCAATGGACGTCAACGAGGATGGATGTGTTATTTTTTTACCTGTGTTGTTATATTAAGAAAGGTGTTTCAGTCCCCTTGTGGATGGAGAACACATGGAGGACTGAACTGAACATGTTCTGGACACAACACGGGTGTGATGGTTGGTTCTGTTAGCAAAGGGAATCACATGACACCTCAGAGATCTTCTCAGCAATCTGTTTCTAGTAGCTGTCTTCCTCGTTTCTCTCTTTTTTTTCTCTCTCTCTCTTCTCTCTCCCTTCTTTCGCTGGCCTACATGCTAATTGTTCGAACGAGCGCACAGTTGGGAGAAGAGAAACTAGAGCCAGGGGAAACTACTCCATTCACTCGGGCACGACATCCCCATCGACTCGGGGAAACTACAAACCAGAAAGTATTTGCCAAACGTGGTGTCAGAAAAAGAAATGGCAGTCCGGTACTTCTGGGCTAGCACATCAATTTTACAGCTGCTTTAAAAATGACAGCGAGAAACATGGCTCTCATCCGTGCTTCCTGCGTGTTTGCTGTCACTGTCTCCTTAGTCAGTGACAGCTCTACGAATTTCAGCACAAGACAGACAGACAGACAGACAGACAGACACCGGTCACATCAGCAAAAACAAAAAAAACAAGGTTTGTTTTAGCCGAAGAGCACTCCCCTTCGTAAAAAGCTAGAATCATTCCCTCACTAGACATTACATGAGGCCATTCGTCTGAGTTCTTTTCTACTTAAAAATCTCGAAGGCTTTTTCAAATAATCATTGTCAAAAGAGGCACAGAACTTTTTTATATTTTAGCAACATAAAAAAGGTTAGGGATCTGGGCTTAAGAAAGGAGTTTCAATTATAGCGACGGGTGCGAATGATGAATGATAAAGTAGACAATTGGGTTAAGTGACAGCACCCGCTGAATATGCGTGCAGCTGCGACTAGTGACATAACTGGTGGATTATCCTGGGGCTGGTGACAAAACCAGTGCATTATGTTTGCAGCTGGCGAATGGGCTGGTAAATGAGAAGGTGGAAAGATGGGCATGAGGACAGCCCAGTATTTGTCTATATTATGTTGGCAGAGCCCGACGAACTACTTTTGTGGTACAAAACATGATGCCAATATGGCCACATAAACAAGCTCTCAGTCGTATGCTCAATGGGATTAGTATATAAGATGGTCAGATCCGAAGGCAATTAGTCTTATATAAGTTGGTGAGATCCGAGGGAAACTAGTCATATGAGTTAGTCAGATCCGAGGTAAAGTATTCTTATTTAAATTAATATGATCTGAAGGAAAGTCAGTTTGTTTGTATTAGACATGACTGATTCAAGAATAAAACGAGATATACTCGTGGATCATTTGCTAAGTATGATTCTATATGCTGTATACTTTTACGAGTTTTATATCAAGTCCTTCACCTAAGTACTCAACACAATATTAAAACATTTCCGAAACTCGTTCTGTAAACTGGTACTCTAGTATTTCTTTTGTGAACCGAAGACTGCTAATCATGCCTACAATTTATTTTAGCAAGTGGTATATTTCATTATTGAGTATTTTGATGTCTTGAATAATACAATGTCTTACACGTGTGTTTAATACTGCGCACATAAAGACAGTACACCGCACACTGTGTGAAGACTGTAAGACGACATGATCTCGCCACCCATCATGGTAAACTTCTCTTCCACAGAGTAACCTGTATTTGCTCCGACATCAGTCTTCAAGGCGTCCTGTGTCTGCGCTGGGCGACAATAAGATTTTCTCGGTCGTAGCTCGACAGTAATGGGCGGCCATCACAGCAAATTACCCACTCAACAAGCTGCAGTCAACTTGAAAAATGCGCGAACAGGGAGCGAGAATAACTGAGAGGTGTGGACAGATCGAAGGTGACTGTCTTCATCATTTCGAACCATTTTCACCCCTGACGCCATTGCTTAAGAAATCGGAAGAGGACGTAGAAGACGGTTGGGCAAACCGCTGTGCTAAAGCATGGGAATTTCATTTATTTCCATGAATAATTGTCACGTTATGTTAATCTTTTACTCTCTCGCCTTCTCTCACGAGATCTCCCTACTGTCACAATGTCTATCTCTCACGCCCTTGACAAGCACATCTCGTCTTTCTTTCAAACTAATTTTTTACGGTCTGTGTTGGGCACAGTTTGAATCGGAAGCTGTTCTACTTTTGATGCAGCTGCTGAGGTCGAGCACAGATTGCTGAGCACGATTTGTTGGTGATTTCTCAAACGTCTCGCTTATTCTCTTTAATTTTAGCTAGCTGTTTTATGTTAGCCACGAGCATGAGATATATCTGGTAGGGTGTGATCACGGACGTGTCTATAATACAACTCGTGGTGCGACCTAGCCATGACATTACATTAGCAAGAGAGATGTCACACTCTGGGGCCAGTTGCACAACACATTTCTAATTTTAAACACTTTTAAGCCTTAACTCTATTTAGATAATTAGTTTAAAGTAAACACCACAATTTTAGAATTTTTAAAACTAAAACTGCTTTAAGTAAGATAAAGTTGTTTAAGTCTGACTTTCCGTCCTGTCAGTACAATGTTTTGTATGTTCTTCTGCAATGCATAAAAATTGCTAAAAAAAGATTTTGCTTCTTTAGAACAGTTTTAAGGTTTAGAAACGTGTTGTGCAACTGGCCCCTGGTCGACAGAGTTAAATGCAATTTCTTTTCTGGCAAGGGTAGAGAATGATAAGAACTCGAAGTCGTGTGTAGTGAAAAGATCTTAATGTAGCTTGGGTTGCTTTAATGACCTCAGCCAATGATACAGCACCTTTGTACTTCTTATTCTTTTGCGTTATTTTACTTACACATTTCACTAAAAAAATCTTTCATCAAGCTTAAAAAGTTTTAAACTGAAGGATAAAAGGACACTCAGCATGACAGGCACAATGCGTGACTGTAGCGATGGAACATAAATATTTTTATCTTGGTTTCTTGCCAGCGTCACTAGACATTTATTTCTCATTAAGTGCACTGTCTAGTTTTATTATGTTTGAGCACATGAAGTTCAGATTTGACCCAGCTGTTGTGCAAACACACTAGTGACAAATGGCCAGCGATGATCTTGTAAGAGCTGACCCAAAGGGACCCTATCCAGCGATTGGCGACGTTTATATACATAAACGGACGTTGCTAGGAGACGAACATCAGAAATTTTGAAGCCATTGAGGTAGCAAGGTATCTGCTAAAGGATATATGAAACAAGCTAAACACAGCAACAAACAAACACACAAACCAGACAGAGAGAAAGCGGGAGAGGAAGAGACAAAACATAAGAGAGAAGGGAAAGACAACGACAAATAAAAAGACAAAAAGAATGAAGAAGAAGGAGGGGATTGGTGTTCTACGCCAAGCCAACGACAAAGTCTATATCACGGCAAAGCAGCCAGCCCTGTAAAAGGAGGAGGAGGAAATGAAGAAGAAAGTAGAAGAAGAAAAGAGGAAAGATATAGAAGAGACCAAAGGGGTTGTGTCTGGAAATTTATGACTTGCGACAACGTACATCAATACTGAAGAGTTTCTTCTGTAACCTTTGCCTCCCACTGGGATTCCATTAACTTCTATTGTGACTTTGCTCAGATCCTAAAACACCGCCTTTTCAAATTGAAGGAAGCTTTTATTTATAAAATTATTTCACAATATGTTTGATACAAAAGATATATTTTATTAGACAGTATTGCTTTTGTGAGCAATGAAATTCAATTTAAAGTGTTCATACTCTGTTTCGTTACAAAGGTGGGCATAAGGACATGCAGTAAGAGACAAAGCAATTTTCTTGAGGACAGTCCGTGTGCTTGTGACGCACGCCAGTCTCCACCATGAAGGCAAAAACAGAGTTTCGTCCCCCCAGCTGGTACTTCATTATCCAGAAATGTTCAGTTCATCAGTCCATGGAGAGAGGAAACATTCGATTGATTTTTGTTTTCACCAAAATAGGAAACTTTGAGAGAGATATTTTTAGATACTAAGAAAAATGCGTGAATGCTTTTGAAAGGAGAGAGAAACACCAAATGTGTGTGCGTTATACCATAAGCCCTCAATAAAAGGGGATTTTGTGTAGAGCCTGTGGCTTACTAGCCATGGCAAGGCAGCTGAGGTGTCTGTCTTATGAACGACTTGTCTCTTTGCAGAAGGCAGCTTTCACAAACACCAGCACGTCTGATGTCTTGCTGTCTTACCTGTTCTTTTTCGTGTATCACGTGGTCTGAATAAGACGGCACTATATCATCCCTCAATCATTTCCACCTTACAGCTACTAGGAACTAAGAAGTAGCACCCTAAAGGTGGGGGATCCAAACTTTAGCATCTGACGAGAAAGAAAGAAAGAAAGAAAAAAAGAAATAAAGAAAGAAAGAAAGAAAGAAAGAAAGAAAGAAAGGTATAGCCAAGGTATGGAAAGAAAACAATGTTCTGACGGACTTCTCCTGTCTTCAGCGTCCCCAACTATGTAGGGGTGTATCGGGTGGCTCGACTTGACGTCGACACTCCGACCGGCCCCTCGGTCGTGTCGATAAAGCCAACAAGCGATTAGAAGATTAGCTCCGAAACTCATTTGTACAAAATCCCCAGATTTTCGTCTTTTGTACTTTTCCCACGACTCTCTTCCCCCAGCTTCCGTCAATCGCCCACCAGCACAAAAAGCTCTTGTTTTAAGAATAACTGTTTTCTGGTAGTCTCGACCTTTGCGTTAGCACATCCCTGACAAGGAACAACAGCATCAGGATAGTCCCTGCTAAGCACTAGAATCTCAACTGATTACGGGTTGGATTGCAAAGGTCTTTGTCCCGCGGTGAAACAAGTTTACTGACAGTCCCATGAAGCATCTTATTTCTGGCCCCACTAATGGGGTTTTATCGACATCAGGTGTTCATAGCATGCAGCCTAACATGCCGGCCAGTTTGACCACAACCTTTTAATATCAGGTTTTAACAAGCGTCTAGTGACATTGCTCACATAAATCAGCGACTGTTGCATAAAGTCTGCAACTCAACAGATTTAACCGACTAAAATGCGAAGAGAATCCCCTTCTGCATACTGCCCCACAATATTACTAGAAGAATATTCATACATCAGTATCAAGGGGACAAAATCCACGAGGATGCTAGGAGTCAGGCACGCGCCTCTCGAATCTCTCGGGAGTGCTATTTCTGTATCTAGGTTTCTAGACAAATCTCTGGCGAGTAGAGAAGAGTGCTACAGTGTGCTTGCAGACCATGCGTCTCGCGCTGTTCTGGTCAGGTTCATCTGGAACAATGACTTCTGCTCGACAGAAAATCGCGGCAGCAGCCACAGAAAAAACTGCAGCAGCGCTGTTCCGACAAACATTCGGCGAGGAATCGATCCCGCTGCCCTAGCAAAAACGTGGAGGGTGTATTGTTGCCGCCAAATTGAAACAGATGCCATGAAACCCGAACGCGCAAGCGGGTGCTGATGGCGAAGCCGAAGTACTAGAAGACCTCGTGCTGGCGCTGGTCACTCTAAGGGTCAGTCCGAGAGTCAGCAGCCAGAGAAAGGGGAGGGGTGTGTGTCAGAAACAGTACGTATATACGCACACAAACTGTCGAGATGTCCTATAATGTGTTAGCTCACTCTCGTATCAGAAATTGTCGAGATATAATGTGTTAGCTCAGTCTCGTGTCGGAAACTCTCGAGATATCTTATAATGTGTAAGCTCACTGTCGTGTCAAAAGAGTGCCAAACCGTACAGTGAGTAAAAAGAAAAAGAGCAGTCAGTAGTCTAAGAAAGTTGAGAAAGTCAAAAACTGAGAGGCAGTCAGTTTATGCTTCAACATGCAGGTCACCCTTTTTGGTATTGAAGGCTATTACAGAACTGTCTGGAAATAGCGACGTCCTCGCCCATTTGTTCGCCTGATTTTTTAAACCGAGCTGGTGACCAGGTGACTGAATTTCCAATATGAAATGTTGTTATATACAATGGCGAAAAGGCCTCATTAGCACCACATTACAACTAAAGATTAGCCAGACTATAACCCTTATCGTAATAAGTTGCGCGAAAAATATGCGCAGAAAGCCACACGGTTCGATTTTTCCGGTTCAGACATTGCTAGCATGACTGAGGGACAAACGTGGTTGTCCTGTCGAAATTTGCAATGTGTTTCAACTATTTCGCTCAGACATGAATGACTTTCGTTTTCGAGGTTCTGCAAAGCGTGATCATGAGCATAGATATCATTATTTCACCGGGAAGTCTATTCAACGTGCTTGGTAAATAGACACGACGAGTATTCAGGGGTGATGTGCGATTGTGATTACAGCTTTTTGCGCCACTGACTAAATCAGTCTCATAAATATATACTTTCAAAAATCATTATATTCTTACATTAGCAATATCTTCTTACATAAAGTAGATTTGGGGGAGATAAATGAATTTCAAGTAGTGGAAGAGGAAACTTGCATTGTTCACATTCAGCGATGAATTGGCGTCTATCCCGGTTGCAGAACATGTGTACTTTTGCTTCGTATGAGTTATTTTCTCGCTTGTCTCTGGTCCTATGAGTTTTTCATGTTTTTATATGTGTATATTTAGTTTCTTTTTATATACAGTTGTACAGAATCCCTTCAACGTTGCTTGCCACGAAAATCTCGATGCCACAGATCGCATACAAAAACTAAAATTCCCCACACGCTTGAAGTGATGGTGTAAATTTTCTTCTCACTAAAATTAGCAAAACCATAGTAAAACAAGTTCTTAGAGTCTGTAAAATATAAGTTTATCATTAGAAAGTTCTTTGAGGAGACAGTATAGCAACAAAATCTTTATTTTTTCCTAATGCACAATTTTCTGTTTGTGGCTGTGAAGTGAAAATACATTAATAATAATAATCATCATTAATATTTAATACATCCATGCCTTCTTCTGATGTAGGAGTTTATGGCATTGACAAAGTGTCTACACACATGCTACAAACACAGGCATGCATGTACATCCACAAATAAAGTAATACACACAAACGAACTTTTACCGATCAAAGCTTCATTCGCTCATCTTTTGAAAATCCATGAAACGATGATGTTGAATATATGTAGTCTAAACTGTACACTCAGGTACATAGCAATATCGTTTATCATTTTATTTATTTATTTGTTTATTCTTAGTAAGACCCGATATGCACTACACATATCAACAGCCGACAGGATGTGGTCTCCAAGCTACTTGGGGTGAAGGTCACATGCAAGCATAATTCTCCGAAATCGTCCATACAGGGCTACAGCTGCACTTATTTATGGGACTTGAAACACCTTGAAACAAAACGATGCAGGACACGATCGTCTATACAGAACAAAACACGGTGAGGAAAGCGGAACAATTCTTAACCTGGGAACTCTCTGCTGAAAGTTGACAGAAACCCCGATGCTGCTGCCTTTCTACCTCACGCCATTATTAAACCTTTCCACACGCAAAGTCGCCATCTTCTGTCGATCATGTAGGTGTATTTACATTCTGAATGAAGATAAATTGACCAGACCCAACAACCCTAGTTGTCCTACAAAAGGAGTTTTCAGTCTTTACGAGCATTAAAAGCCCCCAAGGTTTAGCACCAAGAAACCTTCGAGATAAATCCTAAAATCTCATCTAAACCATTTAATTATGATCTGCAACACATATTTATATGAATTAGCTGAAGGGTCGAAGTTTGATTTGTGGGGATTTACGCCGTGCCACCAATCAAGGCTATATAATGGCGAGGCTGAAGTGTCGAGATAATTGTGTATATATTATCTCAGTAAAGAATAAAGGCATTTATCCAACATCTCAGTGGATGATAACTCATTTATGCTGACTTTTTTTCAAGTAGCTCAGGGTGAGTTGCAAGGACACATCTACCCACGTCACTTTCTCCTTGAAGAACCAGAGATCACGTGCACACAGACTGTTCTCGCTCACATCTCGTCCAAAGGCTGTCACAATGACGATCGTCATCAGCTCTAAGACGTTGTCTGTAGCCCGGACTTTCCGGTCAGACCCAGGAAGGTGCCGTGGTGTGCGACACGATGGACAAGGGAGTAGACTGAGGGCAATTATCTCTGACAGGACAGGTCCAGGGGCAGGGTCAGCAATGACAGGCCCGGCAGCAGGCGTCTGGAGGTGACTGGAAGCTGGGGTTAAGAATCTGCGGCACGCGATCCGCGCCAGACACGCGATTCCCTCGGACTCTGGATATCCATTTCCTGGGCACAGTGCCCGCCTGCCCTACTAATTCTTCTTCTCCCACTTTTTTTTTCGTGATGGTGGACGTGCGAAAAGATATCTAACATACAAAAGGGTTGACGAAGAAAAGAAAGATAATGAATAGGGATCAAGGCAAAAGAAAGTGAGTAAGGCAAGACCGTGGTAAAGCTGATTCTGATGGCGTAAAAAAAACTATTGTTATAACAGCTGCAGTGCTGTCGTTAACTTTCTAAAGTTTTCTTGATCTTATAAATTGAAAGGCAAAACCTTTTGAACTCCTGTGTGTCTGACGATACAGAGTTTATGTTCTGTCAAGACTCCGAGGCCTTGGCTACATTTTATGTCATGGATGTTGTGGATTCATGAAGACGTTTTATGATCACGCACTGCTTTCAAAACATCCTATTTTGGGAGCGAAGTTTATGAGTTTTATATGGTATGGGTGTAAGAAGATTTAGATTTTCTGTCAGAACTTATGCAAGACAGTGACGTGCCGGCAACTGCTAGCTCCTTTTCCTTCACTGATATTACCATATTGATTAGCAAACTTTATTACTGCTGCAGTTGCGTACTTGGTGTCGCTTTTATTAGCAATACCGCAGGCATAACCAAATCTTTCTAGCAATAAAGTTTACGTATATTTAAAAAGATCAAAAGCCATGTAACGTATTTGTCAATTTCTGAGGCACTCTGTTAAAGAAAGAAACTCCCCATAAAAATCAGTTTGTCGTACAAATTCTAGGCACGTTGTCTCCACAAGCCACTGGGGAAAAAATTGATGTCTTGGCTGATGACATTTAGCTGACATATCCAAACGGCAATTATAAACCCGTCATGCAACATGCGATTGCGGTGGTGTACAAAGAGAGACGACTAGCAAGTCCTCCACTAACACACGGCAGTTCTGTCAGTGCGAGCGAAGCAGCAAGAAACACTCGTTGAAGTAAGAGCGCGGTGCATCCCATGTCCTTATGTTTCATCACGACCCGGGCAATCGAAGGCAGCAGCGAGTTGCAGCTTAGAAACGACTGGGAATCAGAAGAAAGCGCACAGCCATCCCTGTTTCTGCTTAGGAAGTGTTCTCCACAAGCTCAAGATTACCCGGATGTCCGTTTGGCCATGCTGACGTCGGGAGAAGTGGAATGGCAGGGTTAGGGGTTGGGAGGAAAGACACAGAAAATCGATGAGTTAATAGACGGCCAACTCAGTGAAGGACAAACAATGCAGCATATATGTGTAGGGTGTCTCTCTCCTCCTTCACATAATCTTTTGTTGTTTGTATCTAATTTTAGTTCATGTGGTTACTTCGATTTAACAGCGAGGTGTGTCAGCTGTGAAAAATAATAATAAATTCTTCAGCATAAGCTGGATGTGGTTTTACATGGCAATGAAAAGAGTTGACACCAAACAGCAGCAGCAGCATCAGCAGCAAAAACTTATCTACTGTTGTAAACAATAGTGTGATCCTACAGTGGTAGGAGAACGAGATAGTGTCGTTTAGTAAAATGCTAGAGTAGCAGGAGTAAGATTGGCGAATAATGTTTAATTTAGTGTTGTAATGACAAGAGAAACTACAACATAATACAACATTATGCTGTGTTGTGACAATATAATAGTGACAAGAGCACGATTGTGTGTAGTAACTACAGCAGAATGTGTAATTTAATGTTTTAGGGACAAAAAGAAGATTGTGTATAGTAACTACAGAAAAAGAAACAATTGCTGCAGTAAATACCCTTCAAAAACTTTCTTAGCCACCATAAAAGCAGGAGACGTGATCAATCTTCTTCCTTTTATTTGTTCGTTTATTTCTTTCTTGTTACATGCATTTGCTATGTTGGTCTTTCTCCCTCACCTTCTTCGACTGATCATACTACTACAACCACCATCATCACCACCACCATTCCTGGTAGAATATCTCTTGCAGTCAACATGTCCGCGCCGGGTACAATAAGCGACGCTTACATTGTGTATATTGCTGTTTGCCTCCATGTATTTTCATATGTGCCTCCATTGATGCTATCGAGTTTTACTTTGCAACCCTTTTCCCTTTATGTCGCTGCCAGCAATGTCTAGAAGAGACTGAAGTCAATGCACAGTAATTACTCTGGAGAGTTGGTAATCTGAACCATTTCTCCGAGCTAATGAAACAGACGAATAAAATATCGCGTCTCTTCGCTAGTCCCTCGCTGCAGTTATCAGACTTTCTACGTGGCGCCTCGAGCAGAGAACGAGGGCGAGCGGGAGGCGACGTGGAGAGGTTTGGTCAAGGGAGGCAAACACTCAGGTTCTTTCTGGTGTTTTCTTTGTCTTTCCTCTATAAGAGTGCCTCATTATTCTGCCAGACTGCACCTCGGACTAAATGGCTGTGTAAAGCAATAAAAAGTGCTTCTTCATGGCAAAGATTTACTTCGCTCCGAAAATAGGATGTTTTGAAAGCTGTGCGTGGTCATAAACTTCTTGAGACAAAACACCGGGCGGGTTTTTTCTGCACTAAGATTTTAATGGTCGGACGCGGGGCACATTTTTTTCTTGGCTAGAATACAGAACAAAAAATAAAGTAAATTTTAATTTGACATCTTCTACATCTTGTTTAATGTCTGTTGTTCTGGACGTCACCTTTATCATAAAAATAACATTAAGCCCGCAGCTTCTATCTCCGAGGTCATTGCTTGTTTTCTGAATGACTGAAACCTTATTCTGTGTGGTGTTATATTTTAAGCTACGTGGCTTTATATTTTAAGCTATGCTCTTTATCACCTTAGAATAAATTTAAAGGTAAAGTTAAAGGCCTCCCTAGCCCAGTTGTCGCAAGGCTGCTGGGAGTGGTCCAACGTGTCTAGAACATGACATTTTGAAGCTGAAGCCCATTTCCGCTGTCTGATATCTTCCCCGATAAATCAGGTACCTCATTTGCTGGGTTGCCAGGAGTTCTCCAGTCGCATGCCTAGATGAGCTTCAAACCAGCAACTTCCTTTCAAAGGCACTGCCTCGTGACTAACAATGTAATGACTGTAAGTGTAAGAGTTGTTTTTTCTTTATCGTAAGTCCCTGACGCACGAGCAGCAGAGCACCTACCCTTACAAGAATCATAAATAATTATTAATTGTGATGAAAGTAAGTATAACAATTATACATTACAAGAAACATAAACAGTTATTGTAACGAAGGTAAGTATAACAATCATACTTTACAAGAATCATAAATAGTTATTAATTGTAATGAAAGTATGCATAACAATTATACGTTCCAAATAGTACAAATAGAACATGTAATTAGTGGTGCAACTATTTATTCGGGATTTAGTACTAATATGCAAGTTAGTTGTGCAACACTTGAAATGGGCCTTAGCGGAAAATCGAGGTATGAGTGTGAGCGAGACCAAAGTTTAAGGATGGCTCTTGAAGGAAACCTGTGTGTACTATACTAGTGTACGTTGACCACCTGTGACCACTATATGTATAATTTAGCCCAGTCGAGTTACTCCCCTCATTCAACGACGAAAAAATCCAAGGGGCAGGTCACTCGCACTTTCCTATCGCCATTTCCATTCACAAACGTGCCCATGATTTCAGGACGGTCTCTTTGCTCTGGTAGCCATCATAGGCAATTGTGTCCACAGAAGGGAGATGACTCCAGATAGCCTTGCCAGGATTTGTTGTACTCGGAAATAAATAGAACCTTCATTCAGAGCACTGTCTCACTCCTTTTTGTTCCCATGCACATGAACAAGGGGATTGTGGGTAGATGAAAGGAATGCAGAGAGAATTTCTTTCCTCCGATTGCCACGACCGTGTCAGCAGCCAAGAACAAGGAATGTCAACAAGTCACAGTGCAGCCTTTCCTCCTCGTCGTGCCATGACAATGATCCAGTCGTTTCCCACCTTGTAACAGTAGGAAAAAATGTTATCGGGAACACGCATGCGCGGGCTTCATCGACTCGGTGTCTGGCAAGCTCGCTTGAGCATGAAGTATTAGGTATGTTCCATGTCAATAAACCACAGCTGAACGTCAATACATCACAGTTGCACGTCGACACATGTATATTAACGTAAAGGGTAGCGGTAGATGGGTCTCCGGGGATCCGCAGAACAACCACAAAGAAACGCCGGGGGGCGTACTTCAGCTTTTCACGTAGAGAAGCGGGAATATCTCCAGTAGGCGTCAATACTGATTGAAAATTGACCCCGCCATTTGTTACGCTTTTTTCCGATACGACAGTGCAACTGTCACGATCCTTACTGTAAACACAAAGACTAAAGGAAAGTGAAGTATTTCTTTAGCACCTTTTACACAAGAACGGCCAAACACAAACAAACAAGCACTTTCGCAGATAGGAGCGTTTAACGTTTTGCTTTTAGGTCCATTTGCTTATGTAGATCGTTTTGGTCTGGTGCTTTATGACGTGTTGTGACACTGGTATAATATTCTACAGAAAATGATATCACGGAAGAAAAATGTCTATTATTTTCTTGCAAGAGTACTAAATCAATTCAACTGATGTCAATAGTCCAGAATGACAAATGCAAGAGTGTAGCATCTTTTCATAAATTACGATGTTTAGGAGCTACAGTTCCACATCTCATGCTGCAATCGACGAAGTCGTCAGTAGTCTTTGATAAAAGCAGGTCAATTAATACTTAAACTGGTCTTTTTCTAGAGATCGAATCATCCGTAGATTGCGAGGATAAAAATGACAGGGAACCAGACAGGATAGACAACACTGTATCGACTGTGTGACCTTCTCATTAACGACTTGCACAAAGAAACCGTTATGACAGTAGACAGATGAGGCTTGCAGTCGGTGGGAAGCAGAGAGTGGTAGAATGCCGCAGACAAGGAAGTAGTTCAGTACAATGACTAAAAAGAAGCGCGTGTCTAATAATAGACACAAACATCACAACAGGTCAACGTTGAAAACCCCAAATACAGACCCCCCCCCCATCCCTTTCAAGCCGGGAACACAAAAGGATATCCCTCGCCATGATGCCGAAATCGTATGCTGTTGTACTGTAGAGAATGATTCCAGATAAAACTGTGTACATAATTCAGATTTACACATGACATAATGATACAAGGTGCAGATTAACACATGTAACACATATGTAACAGTTATCTGGCAGCGGTTGCATATGGCTCACGTGCTTGTAAACCGTTGCTAAGGGACAAGCTGTTTTTTCTGCTCACAGCTTCCTGCTTTCATGTCATATCTTCTGACATTCTGAAACATCTCCAACTGGAAATATTTAATATGCTAAGGGAGGCAGCCAGGTTCCGATAGCAATCCCACTAATTGATCCGAAAGCTAAAAAATGCGAGAAGGCCTGAATGGAAAGGTGCCATGACAGGCAGCAGGCAGCCTCAGAGCTGACAACTCTTTTTAAATGTAAAACCAAACATCTGCCACATTCTCTCCATCATCCGCAGCTGACGTCACTTCTGCGTAATGATGACATCTGAGCAAGGGAAGCCACTTGGGAGGTCAAAAGTATGTTGAGAGATTGATCTGCCCTGATCGGGCAAGGCGGCTCGCGCAGCATGCATTATTCATCTGACCCTTGACACGCCCATCGGTGTGCTCTGGAGGCAGGGAGCGTCTCGAGAGCTGGGTAATGCCACCCAAAGACTTCGCCCAGTCCACGTGCCGCCGGCGGAGAGGTGGTATGAATCATGCGCAACAGCTCGATGCTGACCGGAAGCTGACCAGGCAGGCGTGCATGGTGTACAATGCGGAGCATGCTGGGGGGGGGGGATCGATCACTGACACATGCAGGCAACCTAAGCTACTCGTCCTGTGAAATCAAGACTAATTATTGCAATTAGGAGGGTGCTGGCGAAAAGAAAAGAGCTACTCAAAACAAGTAGTGTGTTGATTTGCCCTTCGTTAAAACGTCTGTACTTAAATATCTAATATTATAACTAATACCTCATGCTTGAAATACCTAATACTTAAATACCCAATTACTATCTTATTATCCGTGAAGCTGTGGGCGACTGAACCCAGATTACTAATTCGTAAGTAGCAGTGCTTCAATATCGATATTACCATCATCATTAAGAACAGCCATGAGGGAAAAGAAGATCAGGTTCCAGAAGGCTCGTTTAAGAATCTCGGACATAGGCGAGAAATTAGCCGACGATCTAAAAAATTCCGTACACAGAAGAGGGATTTCCAAGAGAGTGCCAGTGAATAGAAGATGTATTTCATCTGCGTTGAATAATCATGAAACATGCCGGCACACAACTGGTGTCTTGCAAGAGCCTGGTAAACTGGCTTTACTGAACTCTATCAGAATAAAAGCTCGTTAATCTGTTTTGACGATGGAAAATAGTAAATTTTATTATTATTGATTAAAAACATTTAAACAGGTGACTTGGTAATCGACCTCTTTCTTTTTTTGGTCTTTTTAGCGAGCAAAGGGAGAGCTTAAGAGCAGAGAGGCGAGGGAACGAATTCAGGGAAAGCAAGAGAAAAGAATGAAAGAGAGCATGAAGACGTTTCCCCGCACAGCCCCCTTGTCTGTGAAGGGAGCGATTTGTATGTGCTGATATTGTTGCGCTTGACCCTAGCAGAAGAGAATGGATGATCTAGGATGCCAGGCGATGTAAAAATAACGTGTACCACGCGAAGGCTTTAAAATAATCCCTTTTATTACATTATCACAGGCGGCGCCACTCCAGAAAATTAAAATTCCTTCTGCATTTCGTGACAATATCCATTAGATTCCTCGAATAAAATCAAGCCTTGCTGAAAAAAGCAGGTACCTATATTGAGGGGGCTTTCACACCTAATTATTGCTACATGTAGGTTCCTTAAAAATCGTTCACCCTCGGTTATACATACAAAACATTTATCTGAAGTCTTTCCCACCCAATTATACCTACATGACTGTTTGCTGACTTTGTCTGGAGCTTCGCGGCTTGCTTGCAAACACATTCGTCCCTCCAGTATCTATTTTTGGTCCTCTCTCCACTTTATGTTCCATTACCCGCGTTGGAATTGCTCCCTGAAGTGAGAGTCGATCAATGGGACGGCAACAGGTTATCACCGCCACTCAGTGTCACCCTCGTCTCCCCCTCGTGAGGCACGGCCTTGGCTGGCCAGGCAGGAATTAACGCTGTGCCATGTAGGTTGGCCTTTATTAACAAAGTCCCCTGCAGCGTCGTTCCTACCCGACACCATCGCGGAAAACCGGTGTCCACGTGCTGCAGACTGATGACAGGATAAAGCACACCACAACGCAGCTGAGCCGTGTGCAGATGTGCCAGCAAGGTGTGGGGAGCGAGCTGGGTGGCTGGGGGGGGGATGCATGCACGAGATTGTGCCATGTATTTACTAACCTGCTCAGGGGCACAGTGCTGTGGTTGCTGCACGGCAGAGCTGCGTGTATGAAAGTGTGTGCTCTGCTTCATCGCCACCACGTTTATTGATGAGTGCGTCACGAAAGATGCCGATTGCAGCACATTCAGAAGGCTTTTGTTGTACATGTGGGCCGGCTCTCTCGCTTCTGTCGGTGAGTGCATGCATGTGAACGTGCTTCAAAAATAAAAAGGGAACAGAAAAGCACTTTATTTCCAATCTGTTTTTCCTTATTCCATTCTTGTTCTGTCTTTCCTTAAAATTTCTCTTTGCGCATATGTGTATGTGTGTGTGTGTGTGTGTGCAGGTGCAGGTCTGTCTCTCCTGACTGTAACAGTCTTTTTCCCTCTCGCATGTTGCACACCACCTTTCTTTTCTTCACTAATCTTTCCTACTTTCTTCTCTAGAATAAGGCGGGAAGGGAGCAGTGGAGAGATGAAATGGAAAAAAAGGAAGAAAGAACAGATCTTTATGAAGCCGCAGAAGATAGTTCCTGTATGTGTTCTAAGATTCGCAGAAACTGTGCCAAAGAACTCGCAGATGTATGCTGCGAAACAATCTAATTTGTTTCAGACCTCACCTGTCAGACGCGTTTACCTGGCGGGTGACGAAGGAACAGTGCCTGCACATATTCATGTCAATCGTCAGAAGCAATGTAAAAATGCGAGGGATGAAGAGGTGGCAGGAAAGAGCGACAGCAAAGAAAAATAGCAGTAAGAACAAACGAATGATAGATGTGTTTCTAAAAATAACAGAAACACGAATGATAGAAGTGATACTGCCTTAAGTCGGCGTCTCATAAACACATCAGAAAAACTCTGTAGCCTACACATGAAAGGAGATGACATGAACCTGCTGACCCTAGGGGCAGAGTAATGTCACTGTGGAATGTGATGTCACTTGTTTCCGCGACAGGCGGTTCTCATGATTCCTCGGCCCCTGCAGCTTTCGTTTTCCAACAGATCACTAACATTCCAGGCTTCTCTTCGCCTCCTACTCTGTTTCGTAGAGTGCTACAGCCAACACTGACATCACTCGGTAATGAACTTGCTTGCTTTTTTTCTGTTTGTTCCAGTAGGATGAAGAACACGGACAGAGGATGGACAATGTGAGGAAGGGAAGGAGGAAAATGATTCTCGTGGACAGGGTGCACGGTCGCGCAAGGCCTTGTATTGAGTATTATTATTATTAGAATAGCTTGACTGCTACTTTTTTGGTCTTCAACTAACGCTAGTAATGATTTCAGAAGATCTGAAAGGACATAAAGAAAACTAAGAAACATTTACAGAGTAAATTTGGTGTAACGACAGAGCGATTAAGTCCCACACGACAGTAAGTCTCACACTCTTGGTGAGGAACCCTCGGGCTAAATCCACAAAGACGAGGTTGAGCAGACGTCAGTCTACACACTTTGCTTTTGCCGTTTTGTTTCGTGTGGCGAGGACAGCTGGGTCTAGCACAGCACTCGGCCGAGGCGTGTGGCGATGCTGCAGGTCACGAAAGACGGCGAGGAGATGGATGTCGTGCAGTGCTTGGTGTAATTAAGTCTCACGTAAGCGGCTCTGGCGCGTGCCTGGGCCGTTAAGTCAACATGTCACGCTGGACGGCCAAGATGGCTGCTAGGTGTCTCATGGATGGATGGATAGATGAGCTCATGCAGGTTCTTGTTAAACGCTGACCACATGCTTGGCATGCTTTGACAAAATCACCCATGTACCTAATTTCTGATGTCCATCCATGGACGGAGCTTTCGCGAAAATTTGATGTAGCTTACCTGCTGAAACGTGTTTAAAAAATCTGAATACTTTAGCCTTTTTATAAAAAAAATCTTGTTGCCTCTGTTCTTTTTCTTCTCCTATTGCATATGCATACGCGTATGTGTTTATGAGGACACATGTACTGTTAATCAAATCTTTACACAAATGTTTAGTAAAAATACTGTTGTTCATTGCTTTACAGAAATTCATAGAAAAGAATAACAGAAATTCCAAACACAAAAATAAAGCTACAACAAAATTAATTTGCTTCCAAATGCAATATGTACGTCTTTATTGTCTACTTCTATTCACTACAAAGATATAAATTTTCTTGTGTTGAGAGCTTTCTAACTGAGTTTGGTGTTTTAAGCCGAACCAGCAACTAAAGTTATATCACGGCAAGGCAATCAGCCCTATAAATAGATGTCAGATGCAAAGAAAGAACAGCGTGCCCGAGACGAGAGCTGAACCCAGGACAGCCAACCTTCACTGTATTGGTGACAGGCGTTAACCGCTGCGCGACCGGGCCGCCCCTTTTCACAAGTGGCTAAAGAACACACACACACACACACACACACACACACACACACACAAACACAAACACACACACACACACACACACACACACACACACACACACACTAATAACCGACACATGCAAGCCATTGTCAAGAAATAAATCGAAATGATACTCGAGTAAAATACTGTGGACGTGTAGCGTATGTCTGTATAAGTAGGAGTCATGATGCGCTAAATGAACCCTAAAAGGCTACAAGGATTTCTTTTCGAAGCTCACGGTCTCAGGACCAGGTCTAACTACCTACTCGTGATTTTTAGTGGATTTTGCAAATACAAGATATGTCTGTATAAGAAGGAGTCATGATGCGCTAAAGGAACCCTAAAACGCTACAAGGATGTTTTGCTAAGCCCATAGTCTCAGGACCTTAACCACCTTCTCGTGGTCTGTAGTGGATTTTGCAAATACAAAATTCTTTTTAAAACAACCAAAGAAACGACAAAATTATTAGCACAAGGAACGTGGAATACCCTTTAACAGTTTCTTTTCAAAGTTTCTTCTGTCTTTGATAACGGATCGGTGTGTAATTGTACGGTTTACGGCCATTGCTAGAAGACTCAAACTAAGACTTGAATCGAACAGCTTCGCCAAAGGGGTCAAAAAGCAAAACTCTGAAAGTTCTGAACAAGTGCAATCAAAGTAATTTTCTTCTTTTCCTGGATGCCGAAATAACAGATCTTAACCAAACCTGACTTGAATCATTGCACCCTGGGATGGAAGGTATCGACTGGCCACCTGCCGTGTCATGGTAAGCCCAAAATTACAACCGGTTTTGACAAGCGGCTCCGCGGTTTCCAGGATTCCGATTTCTGGCTGGGGGAGGGATGAAATCGAATGGGTTCCGCGACAGGGCCCTCGCTAAAGCTGCTTGAAGTTCTTTGCTGTGTCACCCAAACTTTTCTCCTGCTTGTACAAAAGGGAGTGGTGGTGAGGGGAGAAGGTTGAGTAGCGACTTTCTACTGCAGCTTAGAGGAAACAAAGAGGCTTATAAGGAGGGAGTGGATTATGGCATAGCTCAGTTGTCTCAGAAGTCAAGATGAGAGAGGGAAAGGGCGGAAGGAGGGTAAGAAATATTGAAGGAGTGACATCCTGATCTGATACAAGCATGGCGGTGAATCAATACGAGCAGTCAATACTCTGGATTGATGACACTTGGGCGTCTTGTATCCGTTTGGCCTTTACATTTACATGATTTGTAGAACCCGATAGCGGGTCGCCAGCGGGTCGACACCGTTGCCACCAAATTGCTTTTTTCTGTGTGATAACATTTAAGGTCTTTCTCTAACTTCTCTCTGAATGCAATAAAAGACGAATGGGACCGTGTGAGAGTGAGAAGTGAGATGATCCAGGAACACCGTGGCTGAGTCAGTCGTGAGTGAAGCGATCCTGGAATACCGTGGGTAAGTGGTGAGCTATGTGATCTTAGAAGGCTCTCTGTAAGTAGTTAGGTGATCCTATAAGGCCCTGGGTAAGGGGTGTTAGGTTATCCTAGAAGGCCCTGGGTAGGTGGTGAGTTAGGTGATCCTAGAAGGCCCTGGGTATGTAGTGAGGTTGTCCTGGAAGACCCTAGGCAGGATGGAGAAGTTATGTACAACTTTAGAAAGTGGAACAGATTTGTCCCTCAAGGCAGGAAAGCCCTCGAAGTTTACAGTAAATAGTTCACTCTTCCTCCTCGTTTCATAAAACTTTGCTTGCTTCAGCAATATTTTCCACCCATATAGTTGTGCTTTGTTATTTTGTTCTGGCACACTGTGAACAGTGGATTGTCATAACACACCTTGAGATCGGCCTGCTGGAGTGTGCACGCACCGCATATTTGTGTGAGAATGGTGGTTATCTTACACCTTCATGAGGTCATTTTCCTGTCCCGGATACTTCACTTATTAAAGACCAACCTGAACGGTTTTCGAAGTTTTCATATATCGGTAGATACAGGGGATATAAACCTAACCTGTAAATTTTAGCCTCCAAAACCCATCCGTTAATTAATTATCCGCTACGATTCTCACTTACAATAAACAGGCGTCGGTAACAGTGTATACGTCACACTAGTGCATCATTCACAACACTGGCAGCAGTCAACACCAAACATAGAGAGAGAGAGAGTGAGCGACAGTTCGGGTTATTCGGACGCTGAAAGTCTGCATTTCTCGTGATTCTGAATAACTGCTACTTTAGCACGAGAAAAGCAGAATAACCCCAACTGTCGCTCTCTCTCTCTCTCTGTTTGGTGTTGACGGCTGTCAATGTTGTGAATGGTGCACTAGTGTGACGTAGTACACTGTTAGCGGCGCTTGTTGATCGAAGGTGCGAATCGCGTACTTTGCTAGCGGATAATTAATTAACGGATGGGTTTTGGAGGCTTCAATTTACAGGTTAGGTTTATATCGCCTATATGACTATATCTACCCATACCTGCAACAAACGTAAACCATTCAGGTTGCTCTTTAACTAAAGAGAAACTTCGCATAAAACTCCATCTTCATTACACGACACGAACGTGTCGCATACTAATAATAATAACGTGAATATAAATAGGATTTTATGTCAATATCTCAAACGCTTTACAAAGAAAAAATATCAACAAACAGGCATCATAATAATAATGGTCTAAAGACGAAGAATTCATTATGCTCTTGTGTTAAGGTGCAGTCACTACAGCTCAGTTCTACTACCCAAGAATCCATTTAAGCCTTCGCTTTTCTTTGATCGTCTTTTGAATTGCATGGCTTTTATGATATTTATATATATATATACTACTTAGCGCATATTTTTGAACAGAAAACGAAACGTGTGGTTGTTTCCGCATACCTTGCAGTTGTAAATTTTTTTTCACTGGTTCTAAAATAGTTGCACTGGTCCATCATGAACTGTCAGAGAAGTCCTACGAAATTCACAATTCCTAGAAACACAGCTTATTTCATGATGGCCTTTTCAACCAAACTCAGATCAGCGGCTGGCAGAACACTACTGTGCGCAAGACCCTTTTTTAAAACTCCTTTTAGAACCTCAAAAGAGAAACACAGTTAAAAGTCGACTAAAGAAGGTTTCAAGCATTTCATTGTGAATTACAGCTTCCACCCCTTTATGAGTAGTCGTAAAACGAGACTACCATCATGTACAGCTTCGGTGGACCTAAGATTTGTCGTCTGAATTCAGCTCCATGAATTGTTATCGCCTGAAAGCGTCGTCGTTGACATGCTCCGGGGAATATGGCTCAGGCAGAGTAATCTCCCCAGATGAATGTTACAGAGGGCGCTGCCTCTCATTCTGGAGGACAGCACCGAAGGTTTATTATTATTTTTTTATATTTTTAAAGAGATAAAGAAGGCTTTCATTTCAGAGATTGTCATAAATTTTGGAATCATTTTTTTCTTGTTGAGAAGGATAGAAATTGAATATTTGACTCCTGATAAAGCTGAGGATAATAACGTTAACCTTGGGAGCGGCATGCGTGTAGAGCATGAAATATTTCCAGCAATAACTCATCGCTTGATTGTCCGGGTCCCACCGTAAATCACTGGTAGAAGGCTGCTTGGAAATTTAACATTTAAAAATTGTGTGTAATAATCTATTGACCTGGCAGACTAAAATTTTATCTCAAAGAGAAATATTTACAAAGTATGCACTGCGCAGTGTATAATAAATATTTCAATGATAAGAAAGTTGTGTATAATTAATTATGTGTTTTGATTGCCAAAAAATAATAATGAATAAGCATCACTTGCAAATAAAATACCATATTTTTATTTTTAGTTTTGTTAATGTTTACTTCAAGTATAAACGTGATAAAAAAAACTGTATGGATGTACAAATGTATGCTGCAAATGGTAGGAAAGTTTAATTATCTTTTTTCTTCTCTAAAAATAATAAAAGTATAGCACCACTTACAGTACTAGTCTTCAGAAACTAATCGTCACATTTGGAAGAACCTCTGCAAAAACTGGAAAATTGACTCTTTTAGCTTGAAGCCGGACTTTGCTTCTTGTGTCATGGACATGTGACAGGACAGAGCAAAAACAGAAAAATGGATTTGAAAGGTTAATTGAATGTGCTTTGCTAGAAGCGAAAGGGTGAATTATACGCAGCAGCTTGTAATGTTTCATTTAAAGATACTGTGTTCACTAAACGAGCTAAAGATTAAGTAGGAAAGTCAGTTGTGCGTGCGTGTGCGTGTGCGAGAGGTATCTGGATCAATAGACAAAACCTTCCGAGTAGAGAAATCGATTTACTATTTTCAGTTGAAAAAGTCCAGAATTATTTAATGGTTTTGATGCTCCTAATATATTTTTGTTAACCTATGAAATATTGTAGCCGCGTTAGATTCTGAGCTATTTTGTGAGCGAAGGTTCAGTGTTCCACTAACTTTTAAATTGTTTGTAAACCTCCGAGTATGATTTCATTTCAGAAATACATTTACATTGATTTAATACAGTCTGTATATATCATTTATTTAATGATTATTCAACTCGAAAATGTGATTGTGTTGAAGCAGTTAAGCTCCTTTTTTTGTGTGCTTGCAAGCCATGAATATTTAGTAGTCTCACGAGATTACAGGCTTAGCTTGGAGAATAGAAGAGGCGATAGAAGCTGTGTTCTTGATGTACTTGACTCTTGCTGTGTGAGTTCTGATGTCGTTGACAGTTGCTGTGAGCTTCTGAACGTCCTGTCCCGCCTTCTTCAAATCCGCTGTGTGCAGCTGTCCTGCTTTGCCTCCCTGACCCAAACAGGTGGTTGCGATACCTACCCAGAGAGGAAAGCGAGCTAATGCCTCGCCAGCCTCAGGCATTTCTTATGCCGCCTGACATCCGTCGTAAAGTAACTCCCATTAGAACCCGCTGCCGCACGCCTACAGCAACGACACCATTCCACGATTTTTGGACAGCTGTTTGAAGCACTGCCCGCAAAGAAGACGACATTTACCTTCAAATGTGCTTCGGGATCACTAGCTATGAGTACTGGTGATTCACATTGTCCAACAACCATCTCGGTGGGATTTACTTCCGGCCTGGGGGGGTTTGTGTGCAGCTGTATTCCAAATTACCACATGGCGAGCCGCCTTGTGTGTTCTTTCTTAGCTATGTTGTAAGAACATTAATTTTAATAGTGTATTTTAAGAACATGAATGTTTATCGTATTAGAGAAGGTTCAGGTCTAGCCCTGACACCCATCATGGAACGGAATTCCTTGCAACTAAACCACGGTGTTCATGCCTAGCCACTCACTCTATTGGTTGTCAAGAGTAGCTGTATATCTATGCTCCAGGATATTCAGGCAAAGTCCTCCTTCCACAGGCAGGTAGCCTGCGTTTACAAAACAGTCGACTATTATTATCTGATTTTTGTGTTGCTCAGGTGGCAGAGACCCCTGCGTGGGTCAGAAGTATATTTGTTTACCTTTAAATTTTTTTACTAGTAATTAATGCACCTTAGCTGAAGTGTTCATTTACTGTTTCAACACATGTTCTTTGCTTAGTGTTCATAGGCAGCCATGAACTGTGTATTAAAAGTTGTTATGTCACAAGGAAAGAAAAGGCAAGACTGCACAAGTATAGACATCCTTGAGTCAATTATTTGTTTGTTGTTGTTGTTGTTGTTTAAAGAACGCGCATAGTATTTAGAGTGATATTGTGCCCTTTTCGCTACCTTGACAACTGGTCAAAAACAAAGTGTATCTCTGAACAGTTCTGAATAAATAAAATACAAAATAAGACTAAACTTTTATGACCAAATCCCGCCATAGAATAACACCTGATCGCAATTCTCTTCTTCAGCGTCCATCAGGTTACAAGGGCGAGGACATCAGACTTAAATACTAAAATGACTTAAAAGCTATGGTTAACTACTTGTCGAGGCCATTTTCATATCAAAGTTGTTAAAACTGTTGTAAAGACTAGACAGATTGTGTGAAGATTTACAAATGTTAAAAATAAAAAGTAACTCTTTGCAAAATTGTTTCCAAATTATCGTCTTGCCAAGTTTCATTCTCATTCTGTTGGATGGTATAGCTTCCAGGTTCCTGGCTCATAACTTGCTAATGGCATTATTCGGGTTCCCCGCCCTGCTGAGCACCCGCACGCTTCAACCCCTCGTGTACCTTTTATGCTGGCTGGGCCCTGGCTGCTTTGATCTTGTGACGTGCCAGGGGACTCCGCTCTCACACTTCAGGAAAGTGTTCTTTCTAGGGGATCATCGATCAGCAATACTCTGAGATCGACTTGGATTTAAGCGGGTCGACTGGCTTGCACTCACTGACCAATCTTAGGTTTCAATTAACCTCGCAGGGTGAGCAAGTGTGCTCAATCCAGCAGCAAAAATCACAGTCAAGTGTGCCTGTAGCAAAATAAATAAATAAATAAATGTAGCCACGTTTGGTTATAGCAAACTCTAGTTGACATTGCTGCCTGAAGAGAAGTTTGTTGCCATGTTTGGCTGTAGCCATCTGTTCTTCAAATGAAATAAACAGATTGTTCTAACGAACGCCAATATGCAGATTTTGAAACACCGGGACTCCATAATCCTCGAGGAAGGAAACCTGAAACTTTTCATTTAATACTTTTTTAAACTGTCAAGCATGAAGATAGTATCGGGGCAAGGATTTATTTGGCCATGGGCAGGCGTTTACGATTAACTCTGTCCAGACAGATCTAGCTTGAACCGAATCGGCAGTCTGATGCATTTAAAAACCATCAACCGCCCACGGCAAGGATGCAGTTTCATGCTCTTTAAAACTATCAACAGGTCGTGGAATGGAACTCTGCGATAAGAGATATCTACCGTCAGCGAAGTCTAAAGTTAATGAGAAGATCGACGTCTCCAAGCACTTCCCGAGAAAGTTCACCCCAGGAATGGTAAGTCTGGCTGATCATATTATCGGAGATAATTCTTGTTGCTTGCAAGGGAAAGCAACGTAAGAGAAGAGACAATAAATTACAACAGACCTTCAACTTTGATTCACCAAGTACATCAATATGTCATTCAATGTCTAGAAGGACAATTAAATAGTAATGAAACATGAAATAACAGAGAGAGAGAGAGGGGGGGAATAGTAATAACAAATGGTACGAATATCGGTATTGGACAGGAACCTTTCCATATCCTGTCTCAAACTCCGTGGCTTGAGTTTAAAACCCTCAGGTCTAGAAGGTTTCAGGTTTCAAAAACCTATCGATCCTAAACATATAGCTAGTGTAAGGGACGGAACTCATTTACGTGCGCAAAGAGAACTGCGTGGTACTATTGCCCCTCAGGCGGGAATAGAAGAGTGGGAAGGAGGCCAAAGAGGTTTCTAGAATATTGGATTAAAAAGTCGCGTAGGTTAACGAGAGAAGTACAGTAGAAAGGAGAGGAAAAGGGGGTAAACCGTCTTCACGTGCATCCATGCTGGAGGCTGTACGTGGTGGCCTGGTTTACGTTGCGAAGCACGTGCGCACCTGGCTGGGCGAATGAGTGTTTGTATCTCAGATGAAATATTTAGAATTTTTTTCACAGCAAGGTTTGCACTTTCGCGCTATACTCGACACGTGCTTCTAACGCAGAATCTTGGTGATGGATGATCACAGGGGATCACAGGGTACAAACATCATATAGAGACAACGGCTGGTGCAAGCACACGATTATTCTGTGTGCGTGCGTGCGTGCGTGCGTGCGTGCGTGCGTGCGTGCGCGCAAGTGTAATGTGGCAACTGCGGCACTGATCTGAGGATCACTGGGAACCCTGGGGGAACAAAGACATCACTTAAAAAACAGAATTAGGTTCCTGATAATATAAAAGAGAGCAGAATTAAGTCCATAGTCTCCAGAACCGAAGATTGCTGTTGTTCTCAGCACAATCATCTGTTTAACGGCAAGTGAACGATGCATGACACGCGGCGAGGAAAACTAACGTAAAAATCACGTTCTGCTTACTAAATTGACATAAAGGCATCAATATAGATGCGAATAATGTTGCACACATTCCATCCCATGGGCTAATTGTCCAGTTAAGTGAAGACTACTCATCTACCGTCATGAAGGAAATATATTTCATTTACGACTTTCCGACTGAAATAGTCACTTGTGAAATAGCGTTACTGCGATCAGTCAATGCAAATATTGAGAAGATACACTCTTCGAAGAAAGTCATTTGTCGAGAAAGCTGTTAGCTCAAGACACCGAAAAGATCATCAGTCACTGCTAGCAGGGGGCAACAACTCTCATGCTGCCAAAAATCCCCGAAAGGGCAGGTTCCATATGCTGAAGCCATATATTTTCCCCGTGACGAATGACTCGTCAGGACTGAGGAAAACCACGCGCGATATAGCCATCTTACTTCTCAAAACGAGGAGTGCTCGAAAGTCACGTGACCATCGACCGGGCCCTCGGCATTAGCGAGTGCAAGCTAGATAAGTTCTCATCAAATGTTCGCCACTTTCTGCAGATCTTATTTCTTGCGCAGAAAATACAATTGTTTAAAACATTTTCTTTTGTCTTGACACTGTGCAAATATCTTGCAAATCCGCTGATGGAACAGTCTGTGTAGATTATTTGTTTCAAAATGAGTTATGTAAACACACTGCGCGTGTTAAGACAGAGTGGCAGAAAATAAGAAATTATTTTTGCGATTTAGTTTCACCATATGTTATATCAGAAATATGCTAACCGAAATGGAAACATTGTGTTACATAACCTGAACACGTGCTCTGACCTCACGTGATCACCGCTGCAGTGGAGAGCTGAGGAACCTCAAGACTGCGCTTCTGATGTCGATGGCTTGTGCCGGGTTTGCTGGCGAGAAGACTGAGTGCAGAGTTGTCCTAGCAGTCACCCCGTCCTGTGTCTTTCCTTTTCCCCTGGTTCCACTTTTATTCATCCTCAATTTCTTCACTGATCTGTGAACGTCACAGCTCAATTTTTCAAGACAGCGGACTGTCTGGCTGTCATCACTCACTGCCCTGCTCCCAAAATAGCATCTCGCCATTTCCTTTCTTTTGTTAAAATAGGGAAAGATTGCATGGTGTAAATAATAGATGGTAATGAAACTTTCATGTTTAAAAAAACTCCTTGTCTTCTCATCTTTTTATATTTTCTTTCACTTTACGTCTCTAACTCCTATCTACATTTCAGTTGTAAGAAAAACATTCCAGCTCGTCACAAAAAGCCTTTGATGCAGAAAATGTCAAATCTCTAGCCAGAGTCTTTGCTTATCGACAAATTATAATTTAAGCGAGACAACTTAGTTCTCGGTTACCTGCAATAGTTGTTCATAACCTCTGCACGTTAAGAGGTTAAAGCGGGATTTAGTAAGAAGTGGGTGGCATACAGTGCACAAGCAGCCGCTTGAGTGGTGGCTCCCTTAGGTGCACCATATGGTGACCAGAGATTTACATCAACATCCCACAAATGGGAGACCTGTGGGTGGCTTGTGCAAAACGCAACAGGCAAACAGACCACGACAAGGAGAAACAAGCAAAACAACACCTAAAGAACAATGCACAATGGGGTGGACTGTTTTTTGTAAAGAATAAGTCCACATGCCGCTTGGATGTGTTCGTGGATACCTCACCCTTCCCCAGCAGTCAGTAGACAACCAAGTCTCACACTTTGATCATGAAGGCAATGGCTCAAAAAGAGTCCTATGTTTCCCGCGAAGAAAAAAAAGCGAGCTATCCTGCTTAAAGCCTCCCCTTTCCCAATGAACTGTCTTGGACATTGTGTGCTATCTCAGACGTTGGCCACACTCCCCTTCCTCGCACTCGACCCCATCATGCAATCCTGCGTAGATAGCAAGCACAGGGAGCAGCTCTGCTGAGAAGTCAGTCACACAAAGTACACCTCTGTTCTTCTACAAAGTCACCGGTTTCGTGGCCAACATTTGCTGACGGATCGAAAGCAGCCATTTCATCGACAGTGTGGTGTAGAAAAAAGGAAAGTCTGGCAGCGACGTCTGTCAGGCGGTACCCAAGATAAGGAAATCGCTGTAGCTTTGAACCAGATTAGCTCTGTGGCGTCATAGCCAGAGATATCCGCGCAGTCCCTTGTAACTTTTGGTCAAAGGCCAGGAGATGCTTGGATCCAGCAAACCGTTTCACCTGAGCGTCTTTAGCCTCTTTATTTTAGGGTGTGGGGGGTATACACCAAGGATAGAAAGTCGGGCATCAGGTGGCTCGTATGTGTTTGAGGGAAAATTAAGATCTCGGAGGAAAAACGAGAAAAGAGGGGAAAGGAAAATGAAGATGGGAGGAAAAGTAATTTCAGGCAATGAAGACCCAAGAGACCTAAGTACCCACACACCTACGCACGGGGAAGCACGCTTACAGACAAGTGCTGTTCAAAAGCTAAATTCTAAAGTATAATATTCTTCTCACTGTTAGCTGCGGTTCCTTAATTTTCTCAAGTCTAGAAAATGACAAGCTGGCAGTAGACGCCATCAATGTTATCAACCGAAGGAGTGTTCGCTAACGTTCAAAAACCTATAAACTTCTGAAGCATGAGATTCTTTTATGAGAACATAGAAATTAGATTAAGTGAAGAACAACTTATGGCTAGAGTGGTTCCGTATCGTGTCGTACGTATCTAGCTTGGAATTGGACAAAAGACTTGTGAGGTTCAAGAATATTGTCAGATGTCAGGGTTTCTCCAATGTTTTACAAATATTGTCCTGCGTCCTTCTTTCTGGAGAGAGTTTGGGGGCTTCCAACAACAGCCCTGTGCTACAGACAACATTAGATCAGTAAAATCTTACTTTATGGAGCGACCAGTTTGCACGATCAAGCCAGCGCCATCCCCATAGAACTAGTCTGAGCAAACAGAAGATAAACGCCTTTCTGCGTCACTGCTGACCGGACAGGGCAAAATGGTCAGACAAAGAAAGTTGTCCAAGATAACAGTGACCAAACGTCCTGCGGAAATCTTTCCTCGTTTTCTTGGAAATGTGTGTTCAGCTGCTCTCTGAACTCTCTCTCTTTTGTGTGTGTGTGTGTGTGTGTGTGTGTGTGTGTGTGTGTGTGTGTGTGTGTGTGTGTGTGTGTGTGCACGCGCGTGCCCATGCGCTGTAATTTTACCTGACCGTTTTAGTTAAAGCTACAGCAGGATTCACGAGTGTATGATCCCAGAAAGAAGGTACCTTTAAGTTAACCGACCATCCAAAGAAATGAGGCTTTCATAATCATGAGGTATTGCAAAGGTGGGAAGGATTTCATGCAAAAAAATTTAAACTTCTGATTAAACTTCTGAGCAATATGTTATTATCTTTAGTAATAGTAGCACTGGGTTGAAATTAAACTGAATAACACAAGCGTGCTTGCCACCTGTTGTATTAGGTCTGTTTTAACATCTGTATCATTACTGCTTTCACTGGTAGTGTGAAAACTGGTCAGCCATTTACGTGTCTGGGAACGATCTACTTCCTATGGAAATGTTCCCAGAACCACACTATCCATCGAGGTCAGAAGCTCAGAATGTGGCAGCAAGGTGGATGGCCAAACACTGAAACAGAGTCTCCATGACAACTGTGTTTATTCTGTGGACGCAGAGACAGGCGTGGGCAGTAAATTCTAGGATATCGTTACCAGCTCGTAACCATGTTAACCATCTTACAACAATGGGAGCTGCTTTCCTCCCGCCATCTAACACAGTTAACGGCGACTTGAATTTAAACAGTTTTGTTATTGGTGTGAAGCAGATTACGGTAATGTTACCGATCAAATTTATTTATGATTAAATTTACAAACACAAGGAATTCAACTGTATATTACATCTTTTCTTACTTAATCTACTGTAAGCTACACGAAATATGATTCTGAATCATGTTATCTAAAGAGGTTTGAAGAAAACGCTCTCCCACACTGTCGCATGATGTCTAAACACGGGAAGTGAAGAGGTCTCCACAGAACTGTGTATACATTTCATCCTCCCATAAAGTCTGTTACAAACACCATTATGGCGCGTCTCTCTTTGACACTTTATTGCACACGTGGTGTGAGTAGTTGCTGACCCACCCTAGTGTTCATCTCCCGTACCCTTGCCTCCAGATGGGGCCAGCTGCATGGACGCGGTATGGCATTATAATGAGTTATGCCAGCTTATGCAGGGTAATTTTCTTGGCGTGTGTGTTTATTCAACAAACATTTTTAAATTGCTTCAATGATCCCTTTAGTTCTTCGTTTTTTAATTTGTTGTGGCTTTTTTTGTTTATTTTGGGTTTTTTCTTTAAATAGAAAGACTTACACAGAGATATACGTGGCGGGGGGGGGGGCATGCATACACACACACACACACACACACACACAGAGAGAGAGAGAGAAGCATACATACACAGAAGCATAGAAAGCCGAGGAATCACGAGTGATGTAAACTTCGTGTGCGGGACACACCTGACACCTTGACGCCCTAGCTGCCTTGAACGTCTCTGCGTGCGCAGGTGAAGTGGCGCACACCCCAAATAGTTTATGTACGACAAGTTGTTTAACACTCTCGACCCGCCGCTAAATGAAGCCCTTAGTTGTGCAGGGCCACTGCACAATAAATGTTTGCTATCTTTCTCTCTCTTTCTAAATCACTAGCACGTTGGGTCTGCTTCTTGCTTAAGTCTAAAAAATTTCGTCGGTTCGTCACGAACTGAGCGATAATGAGAGAAACACTCCAGACTTTTAAAGCCGCACTGGCAACCTACAGTTTCTCGGGAGTTTTGCCGAGTAAGAATTTGCGACCAGCTCGCAAAGTATTTGAGTACTAGCGGACCAAGGTCTTTGAATGCTGGCTGCTTTAAATCCTTTTGTGTACTAACTACAGAAGACTGGCTTCATCAAGCTACTGATTATATCAAACCAATATCCTCTCATCTGTCCGAGTTGGACCCCATTACTCTTTTCACACACGGTGAAATTTATATGACTCTAATGTCTGGGCCAGGGACCGCCATTAGGACCGTCCGAGGTTGATTCCCCTCTGGTGTACAGATGTGATCCGATGTCTGCCCCTGCTCTGCGTTGTATTATTTGGCAAAACACGTGGGACATGATGTTTGTTACCATGTCTACGAATGTTTTGAGAGGATCTACTAGGACATAAAAAGATATCCATAAGTGAGGAATATCCCCAAATGGTCACTAACATGAGTCACGCAGAAACCATTTGAATAGCCGCGAGGTCCAACCGAGATACTGTACTCTGCACTCAAACTATTTACGACTTCTGTTTCTCGAGGTCGGACCTCCCTTTCTTTGAAGGCGCAGAACACATTTTGACATGGTGCGTACACTTACACAGCCTCAGTACAATATCTTGAGATTAAAATATGTGCACAAACTTTCTTCAATTACCAGCAACTTCACCTTTACGATTATGAAATAAAACTATACTATCATCCTATATACGAGAACATGTTCAGACTGTAAGTTAGCGGTCTCCTTTTATAACACGATCTGTTAGCCATTACAAACAAAACTGGAGAGGTAAGAGGTTTTATAATAGACTTGCTTCGTGCTACAAACAGAGGCAAGAGGTTTTATTGCCAGTTAAGCGGCAACAGTGTGGCTCTTGCGCGAGCTTATGGCGGAGGGAGACGGCAGCAGATCTTGCGTGAATCGACAGATGTGCACCTCGTCTCCGACCTCCCCATCCAGTGCACTGGAGTTCAAGATGCCTGACGACAATGTAAATAAACTTAGGACCACACTGAAGATAAACGCTACCCAGAACTGTTTCCGGTTTTGAACGGGATGTTTCTTCCGTTCTCTGTCTCAGGAGAGAGTGTAACAGACACATTAAGTAACAAATCTGGGAAGAAGTTATATACTTATTTCTGGGAGGATATATTTTTTCTATTTTAATGCTTTTGTCACTTTATGGTCTACCTAGTAGTCTGCATGAGTCCACAAATATATATATATATATATATTTGCGTGGCTGTGTTTTTATAAGTAAGCAAACCGGTGCGCGGTAAAGCCACTAAAACAATTTCCACTAACGACTTAACATCTTCTTACTGTATAGTGGCTTACCGTATGGCTTTCACAACTTAATCTGTTTGGTCATTATACTGTGAGGGCAAACATATTTCCCAAATGGCACTGACAGAATATGCAGGTCCAAGAGAATATTCAGACACAACACTAAACCATATATGTCGACGCAGAATACAGTAAGACATGTTTCATATGTTTGACAGAATATAGGAAGACATGTTAGAAGACAATAGTGACATGATCGATAATAACTTGACCTGTCATTCAGTCACTAAGCCAAATATGCACGACAAATACAAAAAGAAAAAAGAAAAGAAAACCAGTCTTGAGTCACCTGCAGTGGTTTCTTACAGTTATAGCTGCATGCTCTCAGAGCAGGCTTTTGGGGCTGTATTGCCTGTAGTGTATAGCCTGTATTCAAGCATCGTTCGAAGGGTTGTAAGAGCTCTAATCATCGAGACCCGAACACTGCTCTCTAGAATGTTCTAGTGCTCCCTTCTTCAGGAACAGACCGGCACAAGAACCAGGCCTGATGAGCTTCACTCGACTCCAGCCGCCTCCTAGCGAGCCTTAACAGTGGTGAAACACCAAACATCACCTTCACCATTTTCGGTTTTTAAATATCTTTCTTCTCCCTCGCCCTGCGTTTTTGTCGACCCGTTCTCACCACAGTTTGGGGTGAAAGTGAAGTGTAGGTGTAGGTGTAAGGGTCCTCTCATAGTGAGTGTGCACCGTACCCTCCCCTCCCCGCCTGGTTCACGCGTCACTTGACACAAGGCCACGGAACACAAATTGTTTGTCACGTGCAGATTTTGATCAGTATTACGGCGGCGTATGCTTCACATGATGTTATGCACGTGCAGTACCGAAATCAAAACAACGTTCGTAATTTCGAGAAGCTCAGAGCTAGCCTCAATGCATTAGGATTGTGAAATATAGCAGAACGCGTCTGTTTCTCTGAATTTTCCATCCATTCATCTCTCCACTCTGTGTGTGTGTGTGTGTGTGTGTGTGTGTGTGTGTGTGTGTGCGTGCGTGCGTGCGTGCGTGCGTGCGTGCGTGTTAGTGAGGAAGAGAAATTTAAATTTCCAATTACTCATAGCCGTGTGTAGTAAACAGGTGCTGGTTTGAAGGTGTGGTACAAGAGCGATTGAGTGCCCTTTTTGCTGTGTTTAACTGTCCTGCGTACAGCAACGAATGCACCCGTCGTGGACGAGACAGGTACACTGGGTTAAAGGCGCCAGTAGAGAAGAGTTTATGGCGACCTCACATCTTGTGGTCCACAGAGGCCTTCAACTTAACTGGCCTAACATGCCCGACGTAAATTCCATCGAAGATGTCTCAAACCTCCCTCAGTGACATCAGCACAACCAATTATATGAGCTGTCAGCCAAGTTTTCACGTTATCTTCACACCAACATGTAATTTAGCCAAAAGCTTGAGCAAAAACTTGACAGTGCCAGAATACACGGCAACAGTAAAAAGCCTTACGGTCTACAAACTTCTTGGCCTGTGAGACTTTTTTATATTAACTTGTTCGCTGGTAGATAGGAATGACAATGGTAAAGCGAAAAAAAAAACATTGTAAGTGTTCCCCGTCTGTCTGAAGTCTGTGAAATTTGACACAGCATTCTGTCAGCAGCGGGCGCCACCCTGCATCTACTGCCTCCCAAGTGAAATCCTGCTCCTCGCTTCCTAATAGGTGGTGTATGTGCGACATTGCCCCTAATTATGGTTTTAAAATGTCTCTATTTCAAAATGTGTCAAGCTCTCACCGGTTGCTCTTATGTGTCTGTGTCACGTGGTACATTTTTGCTACAAGATAAACAAAAATACTACTTAAATGTGTACACCCTCCTATTCCTTGCCATCTGCTGCCTTCACCTCCATAAAAAGTTTAAAAAAAAACGAAAAAGCTCTACGAATGACCACACTGCAGTGAGTGAACACATTCACGTGACTGCCTGAAGTACACGGAGTACCCGACCACGCCCTCCATCAACATGCGTGGCGTTCATAACATTACAGTGCTGTACACTGGAATGACCTCCCTTCACAGCATGTTTATGTGAAAAGATGTCTGGCAGCGCAATGACTATATAGCGGGCTTAGCAGCGCCGATGGCGGGTGGAGAAACCGCATGGGGAAGCGTACGAGGACCACGCGCCCTCCCGCAAGACTCGCGCCGATAATAGTAGTGCCTGACATTCCTCGCGCCTGCAGTCCCACAGAGCGTGCGCCCAGGCTGCGATCCATAAAACATTAACACGTCCTGCAGACGACGGTTCGTAAAAATCACAACTCAAACGGTCGTGCTGTATCGTAAACCTTTCTTCCTTTCCGTTCAATTCTTTTTCGGAATCGGCTCTCACGTGCGAACTCTCTACCCACGGAGCTGGTCAGCTAGAATAAGGGTCTCTTCGGCTAGACCTGCCTTCTTCTGTTACTTAGCTAGCCGACAAATAAAACGCCGCTCGAAACTCATTTTTCTGATGTAATTAGTGTTTTCAGAAATTGCAGATAAGTCATCCACTCAACGAAAGTTGCCATGAAGCTGATGTTTTAGTGGAAGATTTCCTAAGGACAAACGAGAAAATGCTACCTCATGGTAAGCCAGACATAGCAACTTGGGCAGTTACTTAAATTTCAGTGGACACTCAGGGTTAAGGAATAACAGATACCGCGGGCACTGTTTGATTCGAGCCCTACTGCCTGGCCATCAGGCAGCGCTGTGAAGCCTCAGAAAAGACTTTCGGCTTCACAAAGGTTCCAGCAAAGCAAGCTGAGCGGACAAAGCTATAAACTCATGCAGATATTGGGAACTGATTTTCTACTAGAGTTTTGAGCTCATAGCTCAATTATTATTGATGTAAGAAGTCCCTCCGGTTCATCGCTCCTTCTAGGAACGCACAAACCGCCTCTCTGGCGAAGAATTCATCTCCTTTTCAGGAAATATGAACATCGCCTCCTCTAGGAATCGCCTCCGAAGTCAAGATTGACAGCTTCGCCAATAGTCGTCAGGCCAGAAAGGTGCGAAAACCCACTTCATATCAGGCAGTAATTAAAAGTATTGTTTCACATTCACAGTTTGCTCTGGTAACAATGATTAAAAATGGCAAAATATAATTTATGAGACTACTAAAAGCACTAAAACTGTTGACTGCGAGGTACCACCTCATTCTTCTACGAACACGTGACAAGTGGGGACAGCCTCGATGAATATATCCCATTTGTCTCACTCGGCCAACTGTCTGAGCCCCTCCTGTCATGCAGGAGTTGTAGAACTTTGAAAGCCAGAACTGATCGCATTTCCCAACAGTATTACCTTCCCGCCAGCCTGTCATGTTTATTAATCGATAACCATATCTGATGGCTCCTATCTGTTTCTGCTGAACTTTTCGGTGAAACCCCGCGAAAAGTCACATTATTCCAAAGGTGTGAGACTAGTCAGTGGACTAGCTGAGAGATAGACCTTGATAAAAGGGATATTTTTTTAATGTGAAAAAAGTCATAACGCCTCAATTTAAAAGAAAAATTGGTCGACTGTGTTCTTGCAACGACGAAAAACGTAAAGAGTAACACTCCTAATTCAGGCTTTAATTTGGGGATAATCTGCTCTGTCTTAATGAGCCTATTTCCTTTGACTGACCTGTCACAGCGCGTGAACCTAGTCAATGAATAAACAAATGAAAGACGAGCCTGGCAATTTTAGGAATGTGGCCTCCATGACATTCTCTAATGTGCCGCCCATCTCCAAAACAAAACAAAACAAAAACAAAAAAACAAAAACAAAAAACAAAAACAATTTATAATGGACCACACAAAAAACTGGTTGCTTGCATTCTTCCAGGGATGAAAAGGAAAACCATAAGACACCTAAAATTCAGTCTTTAATTTTGGGGGTTATCTGCCCTGTCGCAAGGAACCTATTACCTTCAAACAAAACAAAAAGCTATAATCACAAAGATGTTTAGGCACAAATGGGAAGGGATCAGGCAAAGTAGAAGCTCTATTTTTAGTCTTTGCCGTTGAACTACAGCAAGAGAGCACACAGCGGTTCCAGATGGTCCGTACTAGCAATCAGGGACAACCGGCGCTGCAGGCACCTGTACACAATTCACTCAAGTCTCTGCAACGGAATTAAACGCTTCCTAAACTAATTCCCAATTTTCACCTCTTTGCTGTAATATTTATAGAACTTGGAGCGCAACTTGCTTTTCTTGGAACAAAACCGTGATTGCCCCAGTCTAATTGCTGATATAAGTTTGCAGGAACAGACCAGACAATTAAGACACGCCCGGTAAACGCATGAATCGTGAGAAATCGACTGAAACAGAAATACAACGCGACACTAGCCCTTAAAGCAGTCGGTAATCTGAATTATCTATAGTCAGCTTAAGGAGCAGGTAGAAACAAAAGAGAGGAAAAGTCACTGACATTTTAACATTAATTGTCGCAAAGAGTTCTTGCAGAACTTTGAAGTGCAGTAGAAGTAATTAAAGCCTGCTATTTTTGTCTTGCTCACACACACACACACACACACACACACACACACACACACACACACACACACACACACACACACACATAAACAAACACGGACATACAAAAGGCTCTAATGAACTACTTTTTCCCTTCACCCGAGTCATTTCTTATGTCTGCAAAAGAAAGCAGAAGCCTGATGGCATTTTCAGAGCCGTGTGACGCGCAGCTTAATTACATGTTAAGAGAGCAGACTAACATTTTCTTTGCACCGGCTCAGTCACCAACGCTGAGGGGTGTTTTCTCTTCCATCGGCTCCGCCGGCTAGTCTCCGTCTACGTTTCTCCTCTTATCATCGGCGATGCAGACACAGACGGCCTGGGAAGAGATAAGTGTGTAACCCCACGCCCCTTTAGGTACAGACCTACTGTCACAAAATGCCAGGCAAAGATGCAGGTATAGCCAGAGTTGTCTACAGAAATGGCCATCATCCTAGACAACAATCACAACCCAGGGCTCAAAAACAGCGAAGATCAATTGCTACTGAAATAAACAACTATATTTGGCTCTGAACGCCACGTGCGTCTTTGCGCCGTTGACTGCCTGCAAAAGTACGCAAGCAAAACCCTGAAGTAACACTTTCTTGTTACTAACGAATTATTTCATGAATTTCAGGACTTTACACATAAAGTGTTGTGATATGAACTGGTAGTATATATGCATATTAAACCGAATATAATTAGAATATTTGTCTGCTGTAGAGAACAGCATTATACTTCACTGTGCTGTTGCTGTATTCTATTACATATTACCAATGCAGACATTCTTCAAAGTAACCTGAGACTGACAAACTCAACCAAGTAGATAAAAAGGGAAAGACAGTCCAACGGATTGCTCAAGGCGGGGAGGTCTTCTCCGAAGTAAACCTCCTGGTAATTTAATAGCTTCTTCGGAGCAGTCGGACTTCGCCGCTTTTACCAGAGAAGAGTTTCAGTCATCTTCACACACTCCCACAATTGCTTACTCGTTCATACTGAAACAAACCAACACGCACGCACGATCAACACAATATGTACAGTGTGTAGGTGATATATATATATATATATTAGGGATATATATATATATAATCGATAATGGACGCATTCATATGAAAGGCGTAAGCAGATGGACTGAGAGAGTGGGGAAGAGAAAATATCTGTCTTGCACAGCTATTCTTGTCACGGAGGGAAAAACAAAATATTGCGAGGCGTTTGGCTTGGACAGGGTCGAGAGCTAATTGAATATTTTGTCAAAACCACTTCTGCTGTGCCTGTCTGCGGTGTGTACTGAGGTCCTGGGCCAGTGTGTGTCTGACGGTTTTTTTTTAACAAACTCGACAGTAAAATTGCTTGTGTTCTTAAATTAAAGACCGCACCATGTGCTCGTATGGCTTACACACTAAACACGTGAAAGAAAAGCGTTGTTAATTCCAAAAGGTTACCCATCACTTCGCCATGTATTGTGAAAACTGAAGTAGTTTGGGGAGAGCTTGTGACGATTATATTGAGCAATATTACAGCTGCTGTACTGACGATTTGTGTGCGAATGAATGAGAGAGATGAAGAAAGAAATCATGTGTATACGTGACAGACCGACAGGCAGACAGACAGACAGACAGACAGACAGACAGACAGACAGACAGACAGACAGACAGACAGACAGACAGAGTGAAACTATAGAAAAAGCTAGCTGTCAGCAATGGACCAACAGCGAGCATTTGTTTAACCGGGTAAGTGCATATTTCAGATTAGCTGTAGTCACAACAAATGAAAATGGCTGCAACTGTGATACACTGGGCTGTGACTAGCAATAAGTTCCATCAGCATTTGCATTGCATCAGGGATTTTGGAATGAAGGCAAGCTCGTTCGTTTTCATAAATTATACTACAAATCCAAGACGAACAGTAAAACCCGAAGCTGCTGAGAGTAACTCAAAGGACATATCTTTGCTCCTGCAAAAGCGATGCACGCAGAGCCTTTCTCCACCGATGTCCTGTTTCTCGAGACACTGAAGTGCAAGACAACGTGAGAACCAGACGAGAAAAACAAAAGACAAACCACTTACCTGAGTCTCCACCTCTTGTATCTCGTCGATGGTATCCGGGAGATCCTCCTTCGCACCCATGCTCATTTTCACAGCGGGAGCCAGCTCCGGTTCTTCACAATATAATCCACAATATTTTTATTCTTTTTCTTGTCCTCTTTCAGGAAATCGTCTTAGACTTAGATTTTCGGTTTCTAAAGAGCACAAAGGTCCGATTTTAGACCTTGAGGTTATGAGTATCGCCAGCGTGACTCAGAGCTACAAGAGTCGCAAGACATGGTCCGACTTACACAGCCGTTGCAATCCCAGTCTCCTTGCAGGACGGTTATTCCACTTTGTCATCCGGAAGCACCGGAAGCACCGGCCCTCTGACTTGACGGATAAAGAGAGGTAGCACCGTCATCATGGGGACTATATGTGCAATCCATGTTTGATTTGAAAACAACTCGACACTCGATGACCGAAGACCAGCCAAGCGCAGCTCCGGCTCCTTGCGGAGATGTAACAGCAGAGATGAGATTTAGCCTTGGTGTCTGCTGCTGCTGCTGCTGCTGCTGCTGCTGCTGCTGCTGCTGCTGCTGCTGAATCGTGTTCAGTAACTGCGCTATCCTTATGTGATATCGTGGTTCCGGTAAACTCCACGTGCCCAGCCTTCAGGTGATAGAAACCGGAAGAAGCTCAGTCACAGCTTCTCCTAATTTGCCTTTTCCGACCACTGGGCCACGTCTTATCTACACAACGTTATCTGGAAGGGAGGAAAAAGATCATATGAAGGGTTTTGATTTCTGGAGGTGGTACACTGCATAAACTTGACTCAAACCTGCAGGCAGCACGTGGCTACAACGTGGTGCTTAACCGTAACTTGCAAGTTTAATTAAAGACAGCTGTGAGGCCTGCTATACAACATGTTTTGAGTCAGCAAGCCAGGAGCCTGATTTTTGGTGAGGGCCTATCGATGTCAGTGTGTATATCGCTTGTGTGTGTGTGGGTGTGTGTGTGTGTGAGAGAGAGAGAGAGAGAGAGAGAGAAAAGGAGAGATTCTTTTTACATGATCTCTAACATGATCTTCCCAGTTCATACCTCCGTGGATTTGCGAAATATCTCCACCTTTTGTAATATCTACTCTTTTCAGAGAACGTCGAGAGACAAAAGAATTACCTATCTGTATGTAACATCAGCATTTTAAACTATCAGTCTTACAGCACCTGCTTAACACGACCATACGTCTCACGACTGAAAGCTCTAACCGAAGAAGAAAACCACCGCTTTTAAAACATAAAACACTGGCGTCTCTGAGGTCTATCATTCGTGTTCCTGACAGCCAAGAAAATATAACAAGAAGTTTAAAAAAAAAAAACTATGAAAACAAAAAAGCGAGTTTTTCTGAGTAAATTAGTTGTTTTCTTTTTATAGCCTTATTTCGTCCACGTCCTAGGAGTAATAAATTCCAGCTTTCAAGGGTCACTGTTTGACGACGCCCGCCTTCCTGCTAACTTTTCTTGTTAATGTGTGACTGGCGCCGTCAACGTGACAAGAAGAGAAAGAAATAGCTGGAAACTCCACATCTGCCTTTCATTATCAAGGGCGTTAATAGATGCTGCTACAAGCAACATCAGATATAAATCTTCCGCAGATTTTACCGGCTTTAAGATATCTAGAGATAATTATTTCATAGAGAGAGAACAGCGCTATTTTTTTTACGCCGAGGGGGTTATTTCGTTTAGGGCTAAAGGGCTATGATAATTCCTCGCATAGACTAACGATTCGCTTTAAAAAAATACATCTGCTATGTCTTTAATGCTGAGTATTTATAAAACCTTTGTTAGTTTTGAACGTATTCTTCGTTATGGTCTACACATTACACCCCAGAGCTATACTGTTTACAACGAATACAGTTCATGTGTTTAAACGGGTAAATAACAGTTATGCTGCTTGAGTTTACTTTCGCTGTCGTTACTTTCAGTTAGTTAAAGGATCCGGAAATAAAATTGCATTTTTTCACAAAAGGGCTTTTTTATTCGCAGAAAATAATAATAACAAACGTGGGATTTATATAGCGCACAATGAAGCTCACGAAGGAGTATGCTCTCAGCGCTTAAGACATGTAGGAGACAGAAGGAAAAACAATTAGGCAGAGAAGTAATAAAAGAAGTAATAAACAGAATACACAAAGAGGAAGCAGGGAATAAACAATTAGGATGGAGAGTGTCATAAATCTGCAGAGATAGGTGAATAGCCGGACTAGTCGATTAACCATAATCACAACTATTGATAGCTGTGTGGATCAGTAAAAGCAGTAATACTCGTGGAACAGATGTGCTTTTAGTGCATGCTTAAAGGGCTCGATGGTGGGTAGATTGCGGATATGGAAGGAAAGAAAGTTTCACTGTTTTGCAGCACAATAACCGGTGATCATATTTTGTTGTTCTGTTGACAGGGAAAGAGAGGGTATGGTCATTAGATGAAGAAAGCGGAGTAGTCTGGATGGGCTTTTAAGGAAGAGAAGTTCAGAGAAATAATCAGGGCAGGAGCCTGCAAAGAAATTAAAACATAGCACTGTCTGTGCCGAATGTGAGAACGGATGGGTAGCCAGTGCATAAAACGAAGGAGAGGACCAAACATGCAGAAAAGTAAGATTTAAACTGATTAATCGTTGTCTCCAAAATGTTTGTCATTTGAACCTGTTTAGCTAAAACATGTTTTGACACTAAATTAACCACAATGTTCACTGTTTTTGTGTAGCTAAGATCTCGAAAAGATTAGTGGAATAATTTTGTATACACTTTTTTTACTTATGTAAGAGACATAAATTATTGTTTACATTCGAGTATGAAGGTACTTCACCAATCTTAAATGATACCCCACTAACAGGGAAATTCGGATTGCTTGTATGTCTATATGTGTCAAGGAATTTCTCTTATTTTTCTTTTTATCTCCTTCCATTTATCCTGCTTAGAAATACAATACAATCTATACACATACTTAAAAACAAATACTTGCTTAGTTCTATACTAAAGGAACGAGGTGGGGATGTCATTTGCTGAACATTATGTATAGATCCCAGCAGTCATTACAACAGTTTACATGCTTACCTCCAAAACACATGTTGTATATCTGCGTCGTGTGATATATACATATTATATATATAAACAATGCTGTTATTTACATATACTATACTGTTGTATGGTCGAAAATCAGAGCACTGGCTGTAGTTCACTCTTCCTCTCGCCACACCACTGACAACAATTGTTTCAGGACAGATCCCTGATCTCCCAAAATGTCGGTCGATAAACGACAATCATCTGACCTGTCTTCTGATACTTTCTTCACATCACTGCTTCCCAGACGCAATAAAGCTTTACTCTCAAAGGTTTTACCAGTAGGTTCCTGATTTTTTTTTTTTTTTTTTTTGCGCTGAAGTTAGTACAGACCTGTCACAGCTCTGCCGAGCAACAAATTCTTGGTTATCACCGAAATTATCACTTAAATGAACAGCCATGAAAGGTTATGCTAGACTGATTTAAAAAAAAGAAAAAAAAAACCGCCGCCAGTCTCGACGCACTGACCCTCAACAACACAATTTCTTTGACATTTTGTAACCCACTTAATGTCGTCTGCGTTACTCCAGGGTAGTTAACTCTCACCATTTTCTCCAGGGGCGCTGTAGTCACGCTGAGAAAAATTCAGGACATGGAGCAAGTTTCTGGGGAGTCACACGCTGCCCGCCAAAAGTAGACACAAACAAATGCGCGTGCTGTGATTTCTGCACCACACAGCACCAGTCGTCTGCTTCTCCTTCAAGGCAGGTAACCCGCCGCAGGTTGGCGAATGCCGGACAAGCGCTGTGTGGGCTGGTGACCGCGCTGTGCGGCGTGTGTGTGTGTGTGTGTGTTTCACGCAGCCTGCTTTCAAGTGCTGCTCGCCACAAACACCAAACGAGTAACAGCTGTCACGGAATGCAACGGCGCAGTTATCAGCAAACGTGAGGCCATTTCTCAAGGGCATAGGACACAGCAACAACGATTTTAACCTAAACAGGTCAACGAGACCCAGGTGAGCATCAATAAAGCACTCACACGTGCGTGAACACACACACACACACACACACACACACACAGACGCGTGCAGTTTATGTTTCAAAACAAAGACAGAAATGATAACAGTTTAGAATACTTAGCTATTAATTGTTTATGTTGTCACCAAAGTGTTCAGAGCATCTTTGACCAAAAGTATTGTTGCAGGAAATTGTTTTAAGTGGACACTCGACCTCCATGATCAACATGTAGGAGTGGTCAGAATGGAAAACTGAGCGATAGAATGCAAGGTTTAAGGTCAGTTATTAATGTACTTTCACTGTTTTGTAAATATTCCCAACGATAACAAAGGGCGGCTGGCAGGCAAAAGGCTGCAGTTCCAGCCCAGACATATGTTTGTTTGCCTGTAGTTGGTGATAATAAAACTGGTGCTCACAATGTCTCGGCGATTTCTTGCTGTTACATGTCGTACGCATAATCTTTTTGACCTGCCATGAAACCATATTCGTTGTTTCTGCACAAATATGTAGTGAATAAGAGTTTGAACAAGTTTTGTTGCTGTGTAATCCCTGACGATTAACCACTGGACCCGCGTTTGACTGTTCTTTTAATGATGTAATTCACTGTGACTGAAAACTTACAGCATCAGTCTCAAATGTCTGACACATTAAATAATACTTTAAGCATGAACAATTGATTTTCATATGTGTCCAGTCTCATCCTTCGTTAGGAGTTAGGACTGATGACATAGCAGAACTGGCTATGAGTTATGGAGAAGAATGGTGAAGAAACTGGAAATAATTTTTTTTGTAAATACTAAAACGTGAAGAGATGAGATCGCATGGTGTGTGTGTGTGTGTGAGAGAGAGAGATAAAGTACACTGGCAGTTAATGACATTTCTATGAAGACAATAGACATTAATGCATTATGTGTCTAGCGTAAAATATTTGAATAAAGATGCGCGTTGAATCGTCCACAGAAAAAAAACCAGTCCCATCAAAAGAGTGGTTAATCCTGTCGCAATTATTACGGATTGTAATAATGGCAGCAAGTGAACTGGAAGATTTGTATCGCTAAAGCCAACAGCAGAATGTGATTAGTTTTCGTAACAAAGTCGTGTAACAGTAGGGTTAAATACAGTTCTAATGTTAAGAAAAAGCCAAATTCCATTGGAAACTCAAGAATAAAATGTTTTATATCAAGGAAGTGGTCAAAGTCTTAAGAAACAGCAGGCAATTTACTGTATAAATGCATAATGCCTGATGCTGTGGGCTAGTGTATTTGTAGATGAACTCGGAAGTATAATGTTCCACGCGAAGATGATGTGGGCAAGTTGGAAATTTAATTCAAATTATGAAACCATTCACTAATTCATATGCCTCGACTCTCCTTATCTGCCTCTTTTGAACCAGGGTACTCATGCATTCTCAAGCCTGCGAATTCCATGAGATAAAAGAGAAAAAAGAAGTTACTTTTTCTCAAGCTGCTATGCCAGCAACTTCCGCCAGGGTGTAAGGAAAACAGATTTAACGAATTGTGACGAGCGCAACCGATTCCTGCGTTGTCTTTGACATGGTACGGATTTTGGTTTGAACACGCCCACACAGAAAAAATAAAACTCTACACCCCCTACCATTCCCTTAAAAAAAAGTCTCCGCGAGAACACACACACACACACACACACACACACACACACACACACACACACACACACACACACACACACAGATTATAAAACAATATTACTGACATCAAGGCTGTACAAGAATAGGGAAACTAAAAGTCTTAGGATCATCGAGGAGTCAAATTAAAGAGCGAGGATAGGAACTGGAGAACTCTTGTAACAGACGCGATTATCGACACTCAAGATTTCTTGTGAAAGCGTGTAAATCTGCTACGAAAGAAAATGTTAAAATATTGTGTTGTTACGAGATCTTGCCTTTCAAAGAATCTATTAGGAAGAACTTTAACAAATACAGGCTTAGATATTTACACAGGCGCTGCTTGCGCCACATCAGGCTCTCAACTAAATACACACACACTCTCTTACCCCTCCCCCTCATCTTACTCACGCTTACAAAAAGAAACATGAAGACACTCGCATTCCTAGCGGGAAAGAGTTAATGAGTGGATGAATAAAGGGTTGGTCAGTAAGTCAGCAAAAGAGAGCGAGAGAAAGGCAAATAGAAGGGAAACAACGGGAGGAATAGCGCCATGAGCCGTGAGTCATCACGAAGCTTTGGGCAATCATCCCTGAATTGCATGAGGTTCCGACGGGAGCCAGCTTTCTTCCTCACTTTTTCCCCCTCTCCTTAATGACACCCAGTGATGATTACACAATAAAAGACGGGAGGTTTTTGCCTGCCGCCGATTTTCGTCTCCAAACTCTAAGGGTGCGAAACAGCGTCAGTGCCAATCACTGGTCGATCAGCCCGCGGCCAGAGCGCCTGGCCAGTTACAAAGGGCTAGAAGTCGAACTGCAGACATCGGCATCCAAGGCTGAGATCCTGTCTCTGATCAAGTCCTCAAGTTTTGCAACCTTTTTTAGGGTTATAAGAGAAAAAGGTATTTACAAAAAAGGAAGCTGGGACCTGTATTGGCACAATGCTCCAAAAAGGGTTTCTTCTCGCCAAGTTGTTATTTTCATGGCTTCCCTTATAATCAGTCACATCGTAAGACCGGTACTGTTTCCTTGTGTCCGTATTTTGTCGAGAGGTTTCTGTGCCTTCGCTTGCCAGAGGTCAAATGCCACTCTCTAGAAGCCATAATGAGACCATGCCTCCTTAAAGCAGTACATGTGTCCATTAAAAGCCAGAAATTTAAGAACAAAAATGCAATGGTTCTAAACCATTTTAGAATTGGCCTGCCCAGCAGACATGGAGAAGAAATAATAGACAGGGGCACACTCAGGAGAAAGTAGGCACACGTACACAAACATGCACGCGCGCAAGCGAACACTACAACGCTGTCAGCTGATCTACAGGAAGAGTCGCTCTCAGCGCTACAGTGAGGATTGTGTATCATGGGTTCAAATCTTGTCTCGGGACAGCAAGCTTATCTTTGGGTGTATCATCTTTTCACAAGGCTGGTCGTCAGCCGATTTCCTTCGTTTTCAGTTTCTTCAGTTTCCTCTCTCTCTTTATTGCTCCTTCATCAAGAGTGAGAAATCACCAGTAGCTGAAGACAGTTTCTGCCAAATAAGTCATCCACAACACATCAGTGACAGTCGATGCATCCTAACATCTGTCCACGACAGGGGTAGATGAAACAGACTGTCACGCAAACTAATATAAACTGATGCAGACTGTCAACCACACTAATATAAGCTGATGCACACCGATGTCGTCCCGCTCCTAGTAACGTCTACTGTACATGATGGCAAACAGATTTAATAACGGTAGCTGTACGAATTTCAGTAATGGCACCTGCGCTTTCATGATGCCTTGAAAACTTAAAGCAGAAGTGGAACTACAATACACCTGCCTGCCTTCTGAACGCCTGTTTCCTGCCACGCCACCGTGCCTCCGGGAGAACCATGTGGCAGTTGAGGTACAACCTTTGACCCTAGCTCACTGCAGCTACAGCCACGTCAGTACAATTCCTTCAGGCGCTTCCAATTCGTAGCCTGTCTCCAGTTGTCTTCTGTCTCACCCCCAAAAGTTTTGCAGCACCTGTTACGAGATTTTGCCAAGCACTTTGTCTTTTGCGTGGTAAAATCGCTGCAGCCATCTCAACAATCCTTCTTCATCGATTATTTTGTCTTTGTCCCTCCGAGCTCTGTCAGCAGTCACGGGTACGAATAGAAGGGGGGGGGTTGTCTCCTTTCTTTCCTTCACGTAACATAATGGAACAACAATAAATAAAATTCTAAAATGGTCCACACAAAAAGGCGATCTAGGTTTAATGTTTTCTATTGCCAAGACAAAACTAAGGATGTACCGTGACTGACAGAAATGCTCATCCTAGATTAACTTTATGTTCCCCTCATTACGTACTTTCACATGAAACTTGAATGAATTTTCCTCTCATTTAATTATTTAATATTATTTTCCTTTAACACTTTTCTTCTTATCTAATAATTTGTTATTGTTTTTCTTCAAAATTTGTGCAAATCGTGCTTTGTTATTGCTACAGTTCTATTTGAATGTCCACTGCTCTCTTTCCAAATATGTTAAACGCAAACAAAGTATTTTGGTAAGAATATTCTTTTAAATGTAAGCCATTTTTTAATATAAAAACGAAGTGGCTGTTTATATATATATATATATTCCGATTAACAGTAATAACAGCAACAGTCTGTAATAAAAATTGCTCTGAGTGTCCCTTAAAGATTTTTTTCTTTTAGTTATGCTTTATTCCTTTGGATTCAGCGCACTGTACATCAGACTTAGTCGGTAGACTGGTCAGGTGTAAAGTATACTCGTTAGTAACCCTGTTAGTACAGTTGGTCATAAACACTGGGAATGAAAAGAAGGTTACAGAACTGCATATTCTAAGCTGCTATTAAAACGATGAAAAGCATATATATATATATATACACACATACAGAGAAAACAAATTTACTTCAGCCAAAAAGAGTGAAGTAAACAGCCTGTAAAGAGAATTTTCCACATCACTTATAAGAAATGTCCTTGAAATAATGCGACTTGTAGCCTCAACGACTCATTCTAACAGAAGGTGTTTCTTTTTGACCCCAGGTTATATATATATATATATACTCTCATTCCCCGACGTGTTTGGGAAGCGGTGTCCAAATCCTTGTCGGCAGAGAGGTCAAACTCCCAAACGCTTTTGTTACACTTGATTTAAAAGGGCTGTCACTCTAACAAGAAGTTACCGCTAGGGAATCTGGAGGAGCTGGCACCAGTTCCACTCTGCTTGAGAATAAATCGGTGGGCTGATGAGCTAATCTCTCTGTTACTGTGTTCCCACTGAGTATGCAGAGCGAATGAATCGTGCATTATTGCTGTCTGCTGCAGACACTCGTGTAATTTGCCTGTCCACCATCCACTCCAGTCACTCGTTTTTGTCTGGCCGAGACCTTCACGCTCTCACTCTCCTTCATCCCTTCGTTCCCCCCCTCTCTCTCTCTCTCTGACGTAGGTAAAAGTAAACAAAAGAATACTTAGCTTGTTTTTTAAGTCCTTTTGTGGAAACCTAGTCTTTGTGTATATGAGTTTGCTAGGAGAAATTCGTCATAGACCTGTCTTGCACAAGTACTGGGGTTTTTCTTTTTCTTGTCGTGGTCATTTCTTTAGCTAAACCTTCACTGCACATTTGTCGAATCGTTAAAGACAAGCACCACTCTTAAACACAGCGCGCCTTACAACCGCTTAGCAGTCCCTATAAAGGGACCGGTTAAGCATATATTTCTCATATACAGCACTCTATGTTCTTATTTTGTGCAGATACATTCTGAAAATAGATTCCGAATCAGTGACTAATTATTTTAAGCTGCATGAACATTTCTATCTTTTTGACACAGAAATACCTGTAGCACCATTTCACAAGTTGATCTCTATGGGTGCTTGTATGTACGGAAATAGTAGGGTTGTCGGTGCGGCCCTGCTCTAGTGTTGGTATAACCCATCGTTTTAAAGTCAGATCCGCTTCGAACAGAAATTGCAGTAAAATTATTTTCACACGACCCCGAGTTAGGTCATGGTAGGTAACCTTTTTTCTTCCAAAAAATCTCATCCCTAATGTTAGGACTGGAACTGCTTCTCCAGCGTCAAAACTGGGTTTTTAAAAAAAAAAAAAAAACTGCTAACGCATCGCCACAGACTGAGCACACAAGTTTGCCTGTCACTTCCAAAAAGAAGACAAAATCCTTTGTCCATTTTTTTGTGTGTGTGTGGAAAGATCGACAATTTGCAAGAGCTTTTCTTTTCCTTGTGGTCGTCATTTGTCACTTGATCTCATTGAATCTCGTCTCATCACCGTAGTTTCCCAACAGTGTGTTAACATTTGCGCAACTACACTCCCAGCCTGCCAGGCACCGACTGTCCTCTGAGTCACCACAATACAGGCAGACAAGCAACGGGAAGCCGACGAGAAGTATACGTGTCTGTCCCGTCTTGTACTCGAATATGTCCTGTCTATCCTGCACTGGACTTTCCTTGCCTGTCCCTTAATTCTTCTTATTTAATATAAATTTATGTTGCTATGATAAAAGCTGCTATTGACTTTGTAGTCCCGCTTACGCTTGCCTTGGCAGGGCCAGAACAAATGATTTCACGGGCCGGGACAATCCCCACCCTTGAGTTAGGTAAATAGGGGTGCAATCTAGCTGCTAAGACAAATGTGTCCCTCGCTGTTAATCATGAGAGAGATGGTGATTCTGAGCAGAGGTGGCGGTCTTCCAACGGCGTATCCACCATCTTCATCCGTTTGCTTTAAACTTTGTAATCGTGTCGATGACTCAGAAATTGGATGACAGGGTAAGAGACCACAACACTTTTACGACTCTGCAGAAATATTTTCATGTTCGAGGCTTTGAAGATGCAGATAAATATAAAGTTTAAAATAAAAAGAAATTTCGAAGTGCTTTTCCCTGGGGCTTTAATTGTACTTTCCCTTGGGGAAAAGGACGATAAATAAAATGTGTGAAATATTCCAGAAGTCCTGACCATTGTGATTACATGTTCCAGCCGTTTATTTTTCTGTTACACAAAAGACGTCACCACAAACCATCTGAAACACGACGTAAAAATTATCGGCGGACTTCAGCTCAACATTTGCTGATGAATTCTTTTCACTGTGGGGTGGCAAGAGGCTGCAGAGTAAACAGGCTTTGTTGGGTTCGCGTATTGAAAAGTGCGTGTCATCTTCCAACTGAATTTTCTTTCCAAATCCTCTGCTAGCTTCTTCTACTAGAAAAGAAATCGTTGATGAAATAGCCTTCAATCTCCGCCATGCTGAACTAGGAGGGAGAAAATCAATGTCTGAATATATTTGACAGCACTCACTCATCATCTAGCTCCTACAACGCAGAATAGGTCTAAAAGTTGGTTGGGGTTTTTTTTTTGTTTGGGGGTTTTTTTTTTTTTTGCTTCTTTTTTGAATTTCTATCCAAAATGGTTTGATTAAAAATTCATTTCCCTGAAATTAATTTTGAAGCTATTCGGGTGAGGAACATCAGAAATGAATTATATCTATAAGAGGATGTGGTTATATAGTAGTTTGAACGCCAGTGTACCAACCAGGCGGTGCCGGTTCGATGTTCGTGTGGCGCAGCGACCTTTTCCCCAGTCGACCCTCCAAAGAAGAGTGGGGAAAGGTAACGGCAACCAGAGAGAGGAGCCGGGCTCACAAAAGTAGGGTTTCTCGCACTTCACGCCAACCAAGTGTAAAGGTTAAGGGACGACCTTTACCTATATTTACTAAGCTTTTGGTGCAAAAGTTTGGATTATGATTATTTAGGATAATCATGCATGTCCACACAAACGCGCGTTCTCTCTCTACCCCCCCCCCAACTACACACAGAAACAAACACACGCAGGCACGCATATCTATAGCACTCCCGAAAAAAATTAATCTGTGACATTCAGCTAATGAGTACAGCTGTCTCCACTAGAAATGTTTGCGGAGATAACACAGTAAAGAAAGCCGTCGGAAATTGTCATTACTGAATATACAGGGCGACAGATGTTCATTGTTAAACTCTTTATTGGACTAAACTGCATATATATGCATACTCCTGTAATGACATGTATAAAATAGTACCCTCATCACGATGTGCGACATACAAAATAAGAAATTAACATTATCGGTAGAGGAAAAATAGACATCATAGGGGTCTTTGTTGACAGACAAAAATGAGAAAGAGTATTCACAACGGAGTTAGCCTGGACCTTTGACCATCAAAACAATTAAGAATCAAAGCATACAAGAATGCCAGTTTGTTACACCCCAGCAACTGACAACATCTAACACCATACTATTTTTTTTATCAAAATCCATTTTTTTAAAATTGTCATTACAGATAGCTCTTCTTTTATGAAAACTATTTTTCAGTTAATGATTTTAAATACCTGTATATTCCATTTTGACCCGATTTAGTTAAAAGCGTTGCTGCAACATTATGAGTTTTCGTGGCCAGACTCAGGTTTTGTAAGACACCAAGAAGGCTTAATTAAGATTATGCTCTGTCAAAAACGCTGCCACCGACGCTTGTCGCGTAAAAAAATACATCGACAAGCTTCATTATCAATGATACAATCATTTTTCATCTTAATTTACAACAGGCTTGTCCACTAAGATCTAGAAAGACATCGTGATAAAAACAATGGGTATATTCCAAAATGCAATTATACAAAGCTTACGGAAGGGCATTCGTGAGTGGAAAATATAAACAAGCATTCTTAAAACGAGGAATGACGGTATTGTTAAAATACCCCCATTAAAATGAACCATGGTAGACTTCACATATATGACAGTTTTGAAAACTCACCCAAATAAAACTTAACACAAAGAGATTTACATCAAAAAAAGACCTTTCAAATAAAATGGGTGAAAGAATCCGTTTGAGCCATGTATATACAAAATATGTAGAAAGGCAGTGAAAAAAATCCTTGCAACCATAGCAATAACCAGAAATTGGACAGGACACGTCCGTTATACCACTAGTATATTCTTTGCATCCAAGGGTTTACATTTAAGGGTTGAATTGTGTGTGTTTGCGTGTCTTTTTCTACACATGAAAGTGCCTCGAGGGCCACGCGCACTCTCGAATAAATGCTCATGCGTTCGACCCCAGACTGGCGAGTCACACGTGGTGCCCACAGTACGACTAGGTGAAGAGAGAGTAAGCTTGGCCCATGGCGTAAGGGCGAACCGCTCACAACAATAAGCTGACAAGTTATATTTCAAGCGTTCAAGGCATGATGGGAAGTTTTGTTCTTGGTGTTTTGTGTTGATAGATAATGTATTTTGGTCAATTAACTGCTACTGAAAGAGAAAAAGTGTGTGTAGGGGAGAAGGGTGTGCGCGCGCAGATAGGTACCGGTGTTTGTGTGTGTGTGTGTGTGTTTAAAATAAAGATGGATAGGAAGAGAAAGACCCTGTGTCAGTATGCGTGTCCTCGTGCGTATTTTCTTGTATTACGTCTGTGCGGTAATAGCAAAGATACTGATGGAAAAAAATTACCCCTCAGAAACTTGAATATACGTTTGCAGTTCATTTACATGTGCTAACGCGATAAACATTATCGTTCTGTATATACAGGGCTTTGTGTAAACATAGCACGCGCACGTGTTTGTCTCCGGTGACTTTAACTATTCTTTACACGGCTCGTGCATTCAGTCACGTATGTCACATCACTTCTCGTGTACAGCGTAAAGATGGTCCAAATCGTCGGCTGTTCGGGTCATGACCCTAATAATAATAATAATAGTGAAGATTTGTATAGCGCATATTCACACTCATAGAGAGCATGCTCTTAGCGCTTAAAACGAGGAAGAGACGTGGACTAAGTAGACACAGAACAAAGGGGACGAAAGAAAACGACAGTACTGACGAAACAGAAAACATTAAAAGGCATCAAGTAACAGGAACAGAGAAATATAGTGATTCTGCGAGAAAGATGGGTAAAGTAGCAAGAGGGAAGGGGGCGGGGTTAAGAAGGACGAGCATTGTGCGGACTGTGTTAGGAGAAATGCTCAAGGAAGAGGTGCGTTTTCAGTGCAGATTTGAAAGATTCAGTTGTAGGAAGGTGGCGGATATGGAAAGGAAGAGAGTTCCATTGTTTTGCAGCACAGTAGCCAAAAGTCCTGTGACCATATGTTGTTGTTCTGGTGACAGGAACAGTTAGGATACGGTCGTCAGACGAAGAGCGTAGGTAGTGTAATCACCCTACACAATGGTGCCCTGCTTGACGACTTCCCGGCACACGCAGATGGAGAAGATTAGCGCAAGGACCTGACAACCAGAGATTGTAGCATGGATCAAATAAAACACACACACACACACACACACTTAACAAATTATTATTGGCTGAATCACACGTGACCATCGCCATCACAGATTAAACATACAGCAGTTGAGTAAAACAATACATGGTAATGATAAAAATTCTAAAATAAAAGTGTGTACATATACCTGTTTGAAAAAACATTTAGATATATAGGCCTCGTTTTTGGTACTAATTTAGCCTGCAGCCATATTCACAAAGCAAAGGTAAGGTTTCCCAGGAGCAAAATGAGGAAATCCTGGTAAAACTTCTCGTCTCCGTAGCTCGGCTGTCTAGGCCCTGTGGGTATTTCTTTGTTAGGTTAACCTAGGGAATCTTTTCACTCCTTTATGGTCCCAGGGGTAAGGCAACGTTCACAAATTCTGGACACTGCTTTCTAACTACTGTGATCTGACGTAAAGGTCTTTGATTTACCCGGACCAACGACTTACCCTCCCTCCATGAATACGGCCTCTGGACTGTTTGTATAGTATTCAGAAAAAAGACATGAGCATTTTTTCTTAGTGGTTTTCCTTTGGTATTTCAACTTGGTGTGTGATTTATGACGTTGATGTTATCGTCAAGTCTTCCTGTTAGCACTCCGATCATAATGGTAGTGTGTGATAGCGTGCTTTCTGGATAAGGGTATTGTTACCACTGCATGACACTTGCAGCATAGCAACATACTGCCTTTTCTCACACAAAAAGAAAAAGAATTCATACTAACAGAAAACTCTTCATTTAACAGTAAACAGACCGCACATTTAACTCTCCCTCATTCAACTTTGGAATGTTTAACCACTTCTTACTATAAAGGAAGGGGAAAAACACTGCGTACCATTACAATGATGGCAGCGATGGCAACGCCCCCGACGATAAGTGCGTGCGTCTCAATGAAGTTCCAGAACTTGTCATAACATCCCTGCAACACACGTCACGTTCATAACTGTCGTAACAGCTTGAAACACAAGTCACGTTCATAATTGTCAGAATAGCTACCTACATAACTGCCGATAAACTGGTGTCTTATGACAGAAAAACACAAGAAGCTGGTAGGTCTCCATGGAGAGGCAAACACAAGAGAAGGTGGTAGGTCACTATGGAGAGATAAACACAAAAAGAGGCATCTGGTGGATTCTCTACATAACCCTCTATGTGTCTTGGGGATCAATCCCCCGAGCGTCATGAAAGCATGAAAGAAGACAAACATCTCGAAGTTGCTGCATATTTACGCTGAGCGCTGTGCCGTGATGTCAGAATACTAGCATAGAACTGACACAGTTGCGGGTTTATTTTCCTTGAAGCCAGCTCCAGAGATCAGCGCGCAAGGATTTTCCGACATTACGATGACTTGTTGGCCACGGCCATCTTCTCCCAATTTGCATCCATAACTTCCGCTTTTCATGACTTGGGGAATGACGCAAACACAAGATCAGAAGAAACAGCCCCGGGGGGAAGCAGGCCTGGGCTGGTCAATAGTAAGAGTCTGCCTTAAGGAGACGGCCAGAAAACGAGAGGGCGGTATTGAACTTCAGGACCACGCCCACCGGGAAACGAAAATAATCACTCTACCCCCAGTTAAAGCTAAAATAGTTTTAAAAAACCCAAGAAAGAAATCAACAACAACAACAACAACAACAAACAAAGCTGATGTTTCCATTGACAGATCTCGACATGACTTACAATTTGAAGACACGGTGGCATCGTGTCTACAAAGAGGAACATGCGCAAGAAAGATTCAACATTCCCTCCTCCCCTCATCCCCCCACACACGCACACCTCTTTCTTTTCCTCTCCTTAAGGTGTCACTGCCAAGACATTCAAGAATCAAGGCAAGAAGACTTACTGTCTTGTACAGATCGTCATTCTCGTCCATAATATCTGTGATGGGAGGACCGTCTTTAGGTGGCCCGAATCTCAAACTCACCGCTCCTGTGCACTGACCTTTGTTGGATGTTGGGCTACAGCAGGAGTTTGGTACGTACTGACCTGTTTTCGTAAAGCAGCAATGTAAGCACGCGTGCGGATACACACATACGCTTTCAATATGTTAATTGAAACTGTTTCAAATAACGTCATTTCATCGCACAATGTGTAAGAACAGACAATTCCAGACAAACGCTCTCACTACACACCATTGACTTTAAAAGTCTTCGCTCGCTCACTCACAGTGTTGAAAAACAAGGAATCAATTAACCAATGTAATGTTTAATGAGATACGTCACACACATCCACGCCCTAACACACACGTTCATACCTGGACGCATACAAAGTACACACTTGTTAATGATACCTGTACTATTTTTCCGGTACCATTCGGTCTTTACTTTATAGATTGCCCAAGAAGTCTCTGAATTCTTGTCACCCTTGACACCACAGCACTCCAGCTGAACACGACAAAATGGCGAGTGACGATCTTCATAATTAAATGAAAGAACATGTTACGGGCACTAGAGGTCAATTTCTGATGAACAATATGAAATGAAAGAAGTGGCCACAGTTCCAGTCAGCCAGCCTCTGCTACAAATATTAGAAAAACGGCAAATGCATATATTTTATTTCAATTTTGTTTTGCTCTTTTCGTAAATTTTGATTTCAACAACATCAGTACAAAACTCAAGTCCTCAGATATGACGCCCACAGCATGCAGCAATTACATTTAGTACGATATCAATACAGCAAGATGGCCGGCAAGAACCGCTGCTGTTGACATTATTCCCCCATCATGATGGACGAGCGACACACGCACCCACACATTACCCACTGCGCTTTTATAAGTTAAAACATCGGATGTTCGCTTACAGCGTGAAAAGAACAAGGTCACTAGCAAAGATCGACTGCAAATCAGCACCGTGGGTCTTCTCACCTTGGTTTGAATGACATCCCAGTCATTGGTGATCTGCGTATCGGTGCCGTACTTGTTGATCAGGCTACTCTCGGCCTCTTGCTCTAAGTGTCCCCGCACCTGCATCAGTAATGAGGTGAGACTAGGGTTAGTGCGAGACTCCATCAGGCGGAGAAGGATAATTCTCCCATTAGTACTGTTTTGTGCTTCCTCTGTGTGTGTGTGTGTGTGTGTGTGTGTGTGTGTGTGTGTGCGCGCGCGCGCGCGCGGTCAGGCAAGAAACAGATTTTTCTGTTTTTGAAAAGCACAAAGGCTCTTGTAAAATGGGAAGAACCGCTAAATAAATCTATTATTATTAATTAATTCGTAACATGAAACATCGATGATCTATTCATGTAAGAAAAAGAAAAAACAGGGATGATGCAAAGCTAACCAGTAGTAAATTAATGTGGCCACATTCCTTGGGTTTTGTGTTCATGTCTCCTATACTAAATGCCTTCATGAAAACAAGTATGTTACCTTGTCTCTGAAAACGAATCCAGCAATGGAAGCGGCAATAAAGAAGACAACCAAGATCAGTATGGCAGCAAAGTACTGAAACAAAGAAAACAATATCACTATGATATTAAAATATTGTAGCAGAAAAGACAAACGATATTAGCATGAAAGCAAACTATTCAAACAATGCACAGGTTTTCAGTTAAAAATAATTTTGTAGCCTGATCTGCATAGTTCCTAACTGCAAAAAAGTGTTAAGTACACATGTTATAAGGCATCGATAAATAATGAACGCCACAAAAAATTCTTTTAAAAAAGCAACGAGAGAATTATCTCTCGTATAAACTTCCTCTCTGAGTTCAGCTGGGGTGACAATTTCTGCAGATATTCCAGGATGAGTCGTGGAGAATTTGTGAGGACAGCTTTCTGATATCAGCCATCCCTCTTCCTGATTCGTGCAGGTGCAAGTTGTAATACTGTAACCCTTTTAATGTTATTGTAGGCTGCATCTCAAGCCCACACCAGAACAAGTTATGCACTTCGGGGAAACACCAAAGAGATGGTTTCCTACCAGGCCACTCTCCAACAAGTTTGTCAGTAAATTCCGGCTAGCACACGATCGTTTGCTCCTTTATTACTGACCAAAAGAGCTCTGTCCAAAACCTTGTAACAATAGCCCCCTAGAAATTCCGACAGAACTGCTGGTGTAACCAGCTGAAAGTCTCTAAGTGACTTTCGGTGCCATGACCTCTACTCGTGAACTTTAGTGTACCGTCTTTTCGACAAAATGATCTTAATGTCGGCACACCGTGTCTGCAGCAGTAAGCCTTACTTTGGACTACTCACACGAGACAATAATGATTATAACAAACCAGTAATTTATCCGCTCATCAGAAAACTAACGATAACACTAGTCAACAAATGTTTACAAAATTTATGTGACTGAAATAAATTAGTCATTTCTTATTAATTTTTATGTACTCAACACGAATATGACAATCAAAATGAAAAATTGGCTCTAGTTTTTGTAATCTGCAATAATTATTGTGTACATCACGAAATGCATGCTAATAGTAATTGACCGATGGTCAATACCTGTAAAAAAAAATCAAGTCATAGACTACGTCTTAGATTTCTTTGCCAGTCTCTTGTACAGCCGTTCGGGAACAACACTGGTGCGTGTCCAGCAGGAGTCAGCCAACATGGTAGTGGACAATTTTCCCTGGTATGTTTTTCCATTGTTGCGATATCTTGATGAAAACGTTCGCCATGTTCATCACTAACCATACCACAGTTGTCAGGAAACAAAATCCAGATGTGAATGACGGAAGTGGATCTTTAAAGACATATTGCAGCCAAGTTTCTGATACTGCATCTTTTCTACTAGTTCCTTGTAGTTTTCTGCTTTAATATTCCCGAGAAATTTTGTAGACACTAAGAGAAAAGCATTTCATGCGCGTTTCGTCTCACCCTGCAACAAGTTGTTGAACAGGTCATCTTTGAAGAGATCTCGAATCTGAGGACCCACAAAACTCCCTCTTAAATCTTTGTCTTGCTGAGTCGAGAGAATTTTTTATGCAGGTATCGGAAAGCTGGCGAAGTGCAGTCCATGGCTTTCAGGAAGTTCTTCATCAAACCTAGTTTGATGTGAAGGGGTGGTAGCAGGATTTTGTGAGCCTCGACCAGAGTTGGGTGGTGGACATTCTTCTCTCCAACTGCTACATTTTGTCTGCGAGTCCATACCTTCCGCAGGTAGTGCAATTCCCTTGCTCGGATATCCCACACATAAGAAATACATGTATTTTGTATATCCCTGCTGCAGTCCCGTTAAAAAGGCAACTATATTCAAATCACCACAGAAGTGTCAGCTGTACTTGTTATACTCAATAGAATTCAGTAGCTGCTTTAAGTTATCGTAGGTCTCTTTCATGTGGACAGCATAAGCTACTGGAGTAGATGGAAGACGGTTTCCATTGTGCAAAACCACAGCCTTAAGACTCAGTTTTGAAGAGTCTACAAATAGCAAATAACGGTATTAACGCACTTGCGAGGCACTACTGTTCTGTAAAGTAAATGGATACAATAATAACAGGTTTATGTAACAGTAGCTTAAACAGTATCCCACGAAGTCTGAAATATTTTAAATGCTCAATCTTTCTGACCGAGCTGTATATAGTACACTGCCGACGTCAGCTTACTTCAGCAGCCGCCTGGCAGTAGTACTGCACTGCATCAGAAAATGCTGCAATAAACACTGGGTGACGTGTGCCTGATGATATTATACAATATGATGCAATATTACATCATTCTAGGCTTATTTAGGATGTTGTTACGGTCCTACTGGATAAATTTACACAGTGAAAAGTAGAAAATGAATTATATCAAATATCTTCAAAAAGAGAGCCAATAAAAAAATTTCATGGTCATATTCGTGTTCAGCACACCAAGATACTACAGATTAGGACCTTTTAAAGTCAGTAATATTTTCAGTGTTGAGCAATGTAATATCACTGGTCACTTCAACTCTTTAGAAAACAAACAATATCAAGCAATTAAAGACAATATAGGGTAAACATAATACAGGATAACATCACAATACAGGTTAATAGAAACGTATTTAGAGATTAAGCCAGCTCACGTGATCGCAATCGTAAAAGTAGTTCCGACTGCGATTACTCCTGTTAATCTCGTTATTATTAGCGGTTGTGTCATAAGGGTTAGCTTAGCTAACTGACTGCGGCAGGAATGAATTAACATCTCAAACGCTCAGGTATGCAATTTGAGGATGAATCTGTTACTGAAAGAGCACTGCAAATTCAAGAGGATGGTAAGTAGAGGGTGTTGAGGATTAAGGTATGATGTATTTGACACTCATAGCAAGTCTTCGTTGACCAGTTACCTGTACCAGGTCTGACCTTTCACCCACACACTTTTTCATCAGTACACGTCTTTATATCGCGATCATCACGAAAGTGACGCCAATCATACAGCAATATATATTTCATCCTAACTACAGCATAGCACGTGCAAGCCCACCTCTATTCTTCCACAGAAACGGCATTGTTGTGAAGTACAAAAGATCACCGGTTATGTAGTGAGGCCATGAAAATTCTGTTCTCGATATCACCACAAAGTACTCGTGATGGACAGGTACGGGAACACCAGGCACACTTTGCCTACAAATCTGTTTGTCCCTTGAAAGTTGCTAACACGTAGCCGTAGAGGTGAGCCAGATCACAAACAGGCCTCGCAGACTATGCCGATGACTTAGTGAATGGCAGAAAGACTGGTGCAAACGACAAAGTAAACGACAAAGAAGGTGTGTCCATTGTAACTTAATTTACCACTCTTGTCAGGCGCATGTACAGTAAAATCTAAACTACGGTGGAATGATCTGACTTTGCCACCTAAGAAACAATTCCCTGTGCTCACTGAAAAGGTCGCTTCCTCCTCTACAGGAAATAATGAAAACAGCTACCAATATTTTTGCAAATCTTGGAGACAATAAAGACGCGCACATTTTTTTTGAGACACACCTGAGTGAAACTATTTTGCTGGGTAGGGGGAGTGAACTCTCCGTTGTGCACTATGTTTAGAACACGACTTCCCTCCCCTCTCACCGTTCTCTTCAGCTGCCGGGTTCAGGCGGATTTTTAGGATATCCAATGGGCCAATTGCACAACACGTTTCTAAACCTTAAAACTGTTCTAAAGAGGCAAAATCTCTTCTAAGCCATTTTGATTCTTCGCAGAAAAACATACAAAAAATTGTACTGACAGGACGGAAAGTCAGACTTAAACAACTTTATCTTACATAAAGCAGTTTTAGTTTTAAAAATTCTAAAATTGTGGTGTGTACTTTAAAATAATTATCTAAATAGAGTTAAGGCCTAAAAGTGTTTAAAATTAGAAATGTGTTGTGCAACTGGCCCCAGACCTCGTACCAGCTACTTTTTGTCCTCCAATCAAGCGCAAAACTACCAGAAGCCTTCTTAATTAGTGCGTTCTCTCTAAAGTCTATGCTTGCTCCATCTTTTCTATGACCTCGGCATACTTTGTTTTGGGTAGAAGGGTGGGACTACTTTTGGGGGTTGTTGCACGTTTCTAAAATTTGAAACTGATTTAAAGAAGTTAGAAACGCTTTTCAAAAATCGCTCCTACCCCATTTAGATGCGTTACACAAGCGCAAACGAAAAATTGAGCTGATGGGAAGGAAAGTCTGGCTAAAACAGTTTTATCTTGGTTAACTTTTGTGTTGAGAATTGTGTTTCTATAAAACTGATTCTCTAAATAAATTTAAAGCCTAAAATTGTTTAAAATTAAAAATGTCTTCTGCATGTGGCCCCTGATCGCAGTTACCCAGGCGCCAAGGGAAGAGAAAGGCATGGTACGCGGGATTGATTTCAGGGTAAACCTGTCCCGCGTGAAAAGATTCCTCCCATGAATGGACTAATCATAAACGTGTGGGGCAGAATGCCTCCTTTCGCTGCCTTCTGTCATTCCCACTCTTTTCAGTTTCCCAGATGGGCCAAGACCTGAGATCGATCTACTTTAGCCTGTGGTCGGCCAGGATTACCTCGATTTCCAAGTGAAAGAGAAGCAAGCCGTCATCAGGCCGACTACGGGCTAGCGAAAGCGGGATCGTGAGTTTCTGAGGGGGACGTGCAGGGCGGCGCCGTGAAACGACAAAAAGACCCAATTTGCGGAGAGGCGACCCCCAACATTTTTTTTCCTTTTTAACGAAATTAAGCGAATATGACGCTAATATATTAAACTCAATGGCAAATCTTATTTTCCCGATTTCTTCTCCCTTACTGCCCAACGAAGTATGATAAATACAATAGACAAGGGAATATTCGACCTAGAACGATGCACAATTAAACACGAAACAACCCTCGATGAAAGCTACTATTTTTACAAGATAAATAGCATTTTGAAGTGTTACCAGTGCATCATCTGTTAAGCGGAAAAGTTCGCCTGTGCCACATCCAACCAATGCAATCACCCGCTGCCTGTTATTTATCTTTCGAAATCTGCCTCCCACAAGCGGTCTGCTTATGGTTATGCAACTCATCACGGTGCAATAAATAAGCATCAATCACTTTTGCACCCAGCAATGTATTACTTGGATTTTTTTGTGGACCATATCTAAGATAAATGATGAACTTCCACAAGGTTTCTGCCTTGCATGAGTGCTAGCTGCTCTGCTCCGTGACACTCAGCACGTTTAGTCTGACACTTTGTCAAGTGCCTGCTTCCGAAGCTACCAGGATTATGGGCCTTTTTAATAGAAAATATATATAATGTCGAATGTCGCTATTTTTGGCAAATGATCCCATAGTTTTCACTGTGAAAGACGAACAAAATCTGGAAAAGCGGATAGCTGTGTGGTCAGAAACCTGAGGCAGGAACTCTACACGATTCCATACCCAGGTGGCGCTGACTTCTCTCCCTCCTTCCACTTGTTGACCCTGCTATTGTAGGCGCTCCGGTGGCGCAACGGTTAGCGCCTGTCACCAATACAGTGAAGGTTGGCTGTCCTGGGTTCAGTTCTCGTCTCGGGCACGCTGTTCTTTCTCTGCATGTGGCATTTGTTTACAGGACTGGCTGCCTTGCCGTGATATAGCCTTAGTTGCTGGCTCGGCGTAAAATACCAATAAAAAAAATGACCCTGCTATTGAACAGACAATACAGCGAGAAAATACAGCAAGGTCCCTCTACCCTGAAAAAACTGTACTTCCTTATCCTCCATAAATCACTTTAGATTCATTGTATGGCCATTTAAGTTCCCTTTCTCTAGTTAATTCCTACGTTTGCGGTTACATGTAAAATACGAACTCTGACAACATCAAATAGAAAGATGAACTGTCACTGTAAAGTACTGAACAAACTCTTACTCGCTCACTCTCTCTCCCCACCTCCCTCCTGTTCTTAACGTAAAATTAAAATATTGAACTGGAATGTTAGTCGACCTACACTTTCTGACCACAAAGTTACATAGAACTTGAAAGCTCTTTGATGTATGCCAGAATTATATATCATAACAAGCAGTAAAACATATCTTCTGAATTGTAAGTGCACTTTGCTCAAGCTAAAATGTAAGCCATCATAGAAGAGTGTTGTAGCTCTGATAAAGAAACATTTTAGCGATTTTGTTGAATAAATAACAATGCCCACGATAAAATAATGACACTCAATATGAACAAAAAGATAATCAACTTGAAGATGTGATGTTCAGGTACTAGAATGACTCAATATTACATCTCAACAGTGACAGCATCGATGTGCTGGAAAAAGTCTTCGCAGACATAATTATGGTAAGTGAAAGAAGAGCTTAAAGTTTTTATCTGGAGATTTAAATGCATAAACTGGCACATCAACTACTCGTGTAACTACAACATACGAAATAATATCACACATTCCAGTAGTTAATACTTTTGTTAGGAAACACATTGATCTGTGCTCGCTCGTTGGATGTTCCAGTCTTTTTGACGCTGGTAGAAGCGCCATACGCACCCAGCCTGCTAGATTACTTCGTGCTTCGAATTAACTGTGTAACGAAGATGTATTTGTGTCATCAAAATGGCACATAGAGCAGATTGTGACTGTGTGTAAGAAATGAGTAGATGGAGTCAACGCATGAATAGTCAGTCATTCCTGACTTCTATCAGTTATGCACCGATACTGGTCGTCGGGGGATAAACACGGCAGCTGACAAGGCCTGCGCCACTCACGCCTGTGATGGTGTGCAGGTTCTGCACGGGACGACCAGTCGACTCCTTCACTCTTGTAAGCAAGTTCTTCCTCTGACCAACTCGGCGTCCACTTGCCTTGGAACCTTGGAAAGAGAGTGTCGTTCTGGGTCACATGGCCTAACCAGGCGAGTTCACGCGGCCTCTGTTGCAATTAGGGGTTCCTGGTGTCCTACGAGTGTGGCGACCATGCTTTGCACAAAGTCACTAGTTTTATGTTCCCTGGATTCTCCTCTCCTTATCAGCAAGCAAAGTCCACGTTTCATATCCGTAAAGCAGCATTGGCCCTACACTGGGCTTGTATAAGCGGATGTTATTGCTGCTTGGCTACTACCGGCGTTGTTGTCGCAATTTTTAATGAGAATATCTGCCCTGGAGCTCCCATCTTTGGAGAGGACGGCATCCAAATGCTTAAACGTGTTCTCCTACTCCAGCTGCGCTCACTTCTCAGCTTTGCTATTGCCGTTGGTGTTAACCATGACTTTGCTCTTGTCAGAGCTGGTATCCATTCCACATAGGATCGCACTGCCTGTCAGTGTGTTGGTAAGGTCTTCCAGTTCGCTGATGGTTCCCATTATCAAATCAATGAAAAGCATGAATTGCATACGGGTCTCCCACCGAATTATATTCTCCAAAAAGACGTCGAACAGTACAGATGACAGAGGGGGAAAGAAAGCATCCACTTGGTCACCTAGTAGTACTGCGCTAAATGGGCTCTAGTACAGCGTTTCGGTGACTCGAACGAAACCCTCTTCATATTACATGACATAGCCTCTCGTCCCAGACTTGTTATTGGTAGCTTTTCTATCAAGATGCGATTATGTTCACTCTTGGGTCATTCTTTGGGTTCCCAAATTCTTTGGCACAGAGCAGTAAGGGCTTTAGTTGTTTTTTGCCTATCCTGCTTGAGCAGCTCAGCTGTGTCATTGGCCATGCCAGGTGATTTCCCATCTCCTGATTGCGTACCGCTCTCTCGACGTCTTCCCAGAGGACTGCTAGGTCTGCAAGTTCGTGGAATCTAGTCTGGTTGCTTTGAAAGTTGCTAACTGTCGTCAGCTGGAAGTTATACAGATCGCTGCAATATTCACTCCATCGGTTTCGTACACCAGTGCTTTCTGTGAGGTGGTCATTGCTATCTTTCATGACTGAAGTCTTGTGTTGACCTGTTTTGGGGAGGGTCTTCAATAGTTGGTAAGCCTTTCTGCTGTCGACTCAGGAAGCTACAATGAACAGTACTCACCATTCCAAGCATGATGCGGTTTTCCTGCCACGCTCCACAGCAACCAAGGAAGGAGATGACCACCATCAATGCTCCTGCCACGATGATCAAGATGGAACCTGCTCTGAAGAGGTCACTGCCGACCACAGCTGATAAACCAGTAACGAAGTCTGTGACGTGAGCATAAATACCAAGTCCTAGAACCACACCACCAACCAGCTGAAGAACAGAGCATGGGCAAAAGTGAAAACAGACAAACATTGGTTACATGCTTATAACAGCATGATACACACACACAAAAAAAAACGTTTCTATAAACTTTCACCAATAAAACTGAGGTAAAAGAATGAAAATCGCTGATGACACCTTTCTTCGTGTATATCTTAGGTGGTCTCAAGTGTAGAATAGTTGAGGCCACCTGAGATATACGCAAACCTTTTCTTTCACACATTCAAAAGACTATTTTACATACACTGTGTCTGCCTTCATGTACATATGAGTATGTGGATCATAATTGTCTGTGTGTATATATATATATACACAGTGGTTTCTAATAATGTACACATAATTGAATGTGGATGTAATCATACACACATGCCTAGTATGAATAATGCACACATATGTACTATAGGAGGATCATGTATAAATTTGTAGAGCATGTGGATGAAATGGTGAACGCATATTTTTGCGAGTTGCAGGATGGGAACTTTAGCTGCTTCCCCCAACCTCCCACCCATCTCCACAAACTTTGTAATGATTAAGCCTCATGCTAATGACAAGTGGTGGACTGAGGATATGACTCCAGGGTTCACCACTTCACAAAAGTAATACACACCTTGTACAGACAGAGAAAGAAGTTGTTTACCCCACTGCACGTTAAAAAATAAAACAGGATATGTTTACATCCTACTTTGCAATAACTTGTGGTTGGTCAAAACACAGGTCTGATTAAACACACATTACAATACGCAACACCCATCACCTCTTGCGATCTAGGTGATCAGTATATAGAGTTAATGTACTGTCCTTGCTTTCATGGTCTCCCGTGGGTAAAACATTCCTGCTTAATGGGTGGTGACTGATGATAAATCAGAGAATGCAGAGATCCATGGGACTACAAGTACTCACCAAGACAAGAACATTAAAGATGACCAGAGTTATCTTCATGCATCTAGGGCAGCCCTCCATTGTCATGGTGTGCTAGTAATTGAGCCGCTGGGACTCTGTTAAGACACAAGTCCAGATTAAAAACAAAATCAGTTCATGTTATTAAATGTTCGGTGAACTTCCAATTATAAAGTACGACTACTGCTCCAAATTGTTGCGGCCCTATGCTCCTCGAAGAGTAACAAGGAATGATGATGATGACTGCTCCAAATATTGTCTTACATGGACTGTCAGAGAGACTTTCTGCTCGCTTGACAGAGACAAAAGAAGAAAGAACAAAATGAAACAAAAAAAAAAAAACATAGAAGGAACTAGAATGGAAAAACAGTCATTAAATTTAAATTAAATCTGAACAAATCATGACTCCTCACCGATGAAGGAATAAGCTGTACACATACTCCAAACCACGTATTCATTATTTTGCCAATTTTTATATCATTTAATCCTCTTTGGTTGTGTAGACTTTTAAACTGAAACATGGTTACTGATAAAAAGTGCGACTGAAAAACAGTGAGTTATCCATCTATGACATAGGTAAAATGTTTTTAAATACAGATACAGAAAAAAGCAGATACAGAAAAAATATTAAATGTCATGGTTTGCTCAAGAGTACAATGGATACACCATGCAGAGAAACCAAGTAAATACTTCTGTAATTTAGAAAGTAGAAATTTCATGGCAAAGAACGTGTTTTTTGGAGAAAACAAAATGGAGAGATCATCAATGAAGATAATGAAATGGTAAATGAAGCAAACACTTTTTATGAAAGGTTATACCGCCAGCAGGATATAATAGGAGTTAAATACTTTGGTTGAAAATGCGGTAAAATTGAATAAAGAAGAATTTAATTTACTAGAAGGACCTATCACCTATAGGGAAGCACATATAGCACTACAGTTCAATTAACCTACCTATTCCTTAACCTACCTGACCTTAAGGACACATTTTTAAAAGAAATTGAACAGTTATTTTTTAATTTTCTATGGACTGGAAAGCAAGCCAAAATTGGTAAGAAAGGTGTATATCAACCTTACACAAAAGGTGGTCTGGAAACGGTTAATATTCATCACTTTTTGTCTGCACTAAAAATTAGTTGGCTAAAGAGACTATTCTACAACCAGGAAGTATTCAAGGAATCCACACTATATTTGTATCCTGAGCTAGATAAATTACATTCTCTAGGCAGTGAATTTGTAAATTCACTAATCAATAGAATACATAACCCTTTTTGGTATGTTTTGAAACATTTTAAACAATTATATGTAAAATCCACACCTGCAACTACTGATGAATATAATATAGAATGTCTCTTCTATAACATAAATATTGTTTTGGGGAACCACACAATCGACTTAAGTGACTGGCTGCGAGAAGATATCAATATAAAGTTAGACATTTACTTAAGGATAATGGTGATTATTTCACATACCAGGAGTTTCAGCTACAATTTCCTAACCTGACCACTAACTTTCTACAATTTGCAGTTCTAAAGGAAATTAAACAGTTTCGAAATAAATTACAGATTAAAAACATGAAAGGAACTGAAGAAAGGAAACAAAAGGTATGGGAGGTAATTTTTAAAGGGAATAAATCTGTACAACTAATGGTTGGAAATTCTGACTCTTTGCCTTGTGGAATTGTGAAATGGGACTCTAAGACAACAAAAGACAATCAACTAAAATGTTTCAATAAAGAATTCTTCATAGAATTTTACCAACTAACAGGTTCCTTTTCATAAGAAAGACTGTCAACTCCCCCAAATGTGCTATGTGTCTTATCGAGGAAGAAACAATAAGTCATCTGTTATGGCAATGTCAATTTGTTAGCATCTTCTGGTGAGATTTACATTCTGCTATGATCAATAAGTGTGCATCACTAAGAAATTTTAACTTTTCTGAAAAACTTATTTTATTTGGTGTGCAAGACAACATTTGTACTGACAAAGTGTTTGACTTCTTGTTAGCAAAACATGATGTTTATACAAGCAAATGGAAAAATAATATACCGTCTATGCATGTTTTTTTGAGGATTGTGTAGATACAACATAGAAAAATTTCATAGTATATTAAGTAATTAGTTAGACCTGTGTGAATTAATGTGGAAGCCGTACAATCAACTATTAATATAAACACAAATAGTGGAAGCTGGGATATCCTCACTTGTTCTATCTTCTTTTCACTCTCATTATCTATGTCTTTTCTTGCTATCTCGACGTCTACTCTTGCTTTCTTTTCTGTACTGAATGAATGTGTTTTACGATTGAAAATTGTCTTTGAATGACACATATGTGGTAAATGTCATGTATATGTTGATTACTATGCTTATTGAATAAACAGTTTAAAAAATATAGAAGAGTCAAACATAAAATCGTCCTACACAACAAATGTGACATAAATAATAGTTATTTTTCATCTTCACCTTTATAAACTTAAATGTTATGCCAATGTATCATGGATTATTTTAAAAATGTATCTGGAATCATAAAAATTTACATAACAGGTTTTCCCCGAACAAAATTTCTTACAAACTGGAACTGCAAGGCTAAGCAAACTGGTATACATTAATTCATATGCATAAATGCATTATTAAATGGCCCAGGTACTTCCATAAGACAAGATAAAGAACAACACTCGGTGTCATCACCAAACAAACAATAACTATATAAAAAGGAAAAAGAATCTTTCTGTTCATCATATATCCACAAAAGCATTAGCTCTCTCTCTCTCTCTCTCACACACACACACACACATTCATGTGCTGATTACTGCATCAGTGGTGTAGGAACCAGGGGGCCGGGGAGCCACCCCTTCAAAGAAAGATACTGAAGAGGCAAGAATGTGAAAATTCATTGTCTGCATGAAGTCTCTCCCCCTTCACTAAAGCCGAGCATCTTACTACACCACTGTTTGTCCATTAGAAGGGAGAAAGAAAGCAAGAAAAAAAAAACTTACAATTGTTATAAAGTTGTTTGCTAGTTATTACTGTAGCATTTTTTAAATCATTTCTATACAATTTTCAAAAGGTTCACTAAGTTCTTATGAGTATTAAAGGCCGACACACTTCACTCAGGTCAATGATACTGAGCACCTGCATAAAAGCTATACAGACCTTGCTTTTGTCTATGTCCTGTGACAAACACATACACCTTCTCTCTGATATGAACTTTGGTGTTTCATACCGGTGAATACCTTTTCTATTTTAATAAATGACTCATGAATAGGATGCGCACACGAATGCAGATAGCCATACTGCTCTCCCCCTTTCCAGAGTCTCCACTTTTATGCATATGTTTGCACTGATGCTATACTGTTTTCCTATTTTGAGTGGTAATATGGGGGGGGGGAGAGCTATATCACAGCAAGGCAGCCAGCTCTGTAAACAGATGCCACATACAGAGAAAGAACAACGTGTCCGAGACGAGAGCTGAACCCAGGAAAGCCAACCTTCACCGTATTGCCTGAGTGGTAATACGGATGAGCACAGATTTGTAATACTTGCATAAGAGACTGTAAATGCCTGAGTAAATGAATTGGACGTAGTTTATATTTTGTATGGTCTGTTTTAATAATCTATGTAATGTTTTCATGTTGATGTTGGCAGACAAAACATTTTCCTGAAAAGGACTAATAAAAAATATTTTGAATTTGGTTTACTTCTAAATCAATTATACTATCTGGAAATAAATGACTTTGTCGTCTTCTTGCCATTTCTACCATGATGTAAACAGGGACTTTAAATTAAAAAGAGATCGAGGCACTTAATTTGGCGATGTCACCAAATCTCGTGAAAATGTTTTGCGTAATCTACACACACACACACACAGCACGCATGGACACACTATACGTATACAACGCGGGACAAAAAAAAAAATAAATAAATAAAATGCATACTCACTTTACTTACCTTTAAGAAAAAGATAAATAGCACAAACCACCAACAAAAACTCTATCTGATATAGTACTTCACTGAGTGAAAACTGTCTCACATGCGATCACGAAAGCTGCACGAAGTGCAATCCTATAAGCTTAGCACGTATACAGAACAAAAGCGCGGTTATAATACGATTCTGTTCTTGACCTCAACCATTTCTAAACACGGCATACGAATGCAGTAAGAATTACCAACTGGTTTTTCCACAAAGTGAAAGCATTAAGCAAGTAGCACCGAAATTTGCTGTTGTTTACGTGGTTGTGGTAAAAGTAGACCGGATTTTAAGCTATATATAGATCGATGTATCTTGTATCTTTTAAGACGTAATAAATCGCTAATAAAAATTAATTTAGACTTAAATAATTACTCAGTCAAATTCATCTGAAGCATTACTTTCAAAGAATTAGGAATGAAATAAATGTTTCGTCGTCTGCAAAAGTTCGGCCTTGACCTCATGCAAGCAATGCTTATGCACGACCCGGAACTCGTCTGTCATGGTCACTTATATATATTTTCGCTCTGAATAGACTTTTTTTTTAATGGACAACGGCTACGTGCCATCGGAGATGTGAAGTCATATTGGGACCTCGACGTGCAAAAAATCATCAGTCTCCTAGTGAGCCTAGTTATATAATTCTTTATCTTTGTCGCTGTGTCTTTTGTAAGGAGGTGGGTGGGGTGCTGATGGCTCATCGTGGCCTATATTTTCCTAATAATGAAGTTGCGCGAAATGACCATGCAGTTTGTGTACATCGTGTACTCGCAGTTTTAGCTTAGTGTTTTGTTGCGTTCTAATTATTTCTAAGTTAAAATAAACAAATTTTTGTGCCGACAGTCATTGGCAAACGAGGCGAAGGGGAACACCAAAACGGGAAGGGCGCAACACAGTGATCGTTGTCGACTGAAAAGTGATGTGAACCTCTCGAGAGATGCTGCTACCTACATTAACAGATTAATTCAGGGGAAGAAAAGTTGTAAAAATCTACCGGTAATTGATTTAACCGATCGTTCACAGAACATTACATGAATTATATACATACATGTTATGTAGTCATGCACTTGCATGCTACATATGTTCAAAGGTTTATAAAGATATATAAATGATATAGGCTATATGAATTAGTTAATCATTTAAGCTAAGTGGAAAAAAGAGACATGAGAAAAAAGCATAAAGGAAAACGACGATATGTTAATTGTTATGGGAATGAATGTAAAATAAATATATAAATATACAAAAAGTCAACCGTGGTTATAATACTATACTTGTCTGTCACAGATGATACGTTTGAATGCGTGTGGGTATGTGTAAGAGAGGAAGAGAATGTGCATCTGCTAACTGTCATAGGTGTGAGAGGGTTAAGCATGAGTGTAACTGCATGAGTGTATGAGGTGTGATCGTAATCTTTTCAGTTTATTATGTATCCTTTTCTCCAGTTAATTGTGGGAGCTCCCAGCAACAAAGGAAAATTTCTATCTCTGTTGTGACCAGACATAGACAATAAAGATGTATTGTATTGTATTTATGCGTGCTTTCTTTTCTGTGCTTTTGTTATGGTCTACAAGTATGCATGCTCTTACGTGTTTTTGAGAAAGTGTGTGTTGTTTTTGCGGTCTCGTCTTTTTTTACGTGTGTGCATGAATGTCGATTTATGTGCAAGCGTGTGTCGCCTACAAAAAAACAGAAAATAAAGATGGGATACTTAAGCAATGCCTGTCAGTGCGTTTGTATGTGGGTGCGCGTGATCACGTAGTTATGTGATCACCTATTGTTTGTAACGGATCAATGTAAACAAAATACTGCGCAATTTTAGTCCGGTAACAGCAACAGCCATTTCATGGGAAGTAACTCAAGGAAAGGAATAAGCTATTTAAGACTGTACGAGTTACTTCTCTTAAATAAGACCTTGCAAATGTAGTCCAAGGATGTAGACAAAAGATGTTTACTCCACTCTTTTCCTTTCTTGTCCAGTCCCTCCATTTTCTCTTTCATCGTGGAGGTTCAAGCAAAAAAACAAATTCGGGTTTTGGCCACCATAGCGTGCAATATGGAATTTTACGGTGCATACCCACCGACTCGTAGGTTTCAGCTACGACGCGCGTCAAAGAGGTGCTACTGTCGACAGCCCAGGAGGTTCTAGGGCGACATAGAAACAAGAAACAGCCATGGGTCACGAACGACATACTAGACCTCTGTGACCAAAGGAGGGCCTTGAAGAGAGAAAAGAAAAGCAAACCAGAAGCAGCAACCAAATACAAAGAAGTGAATTGTGCCATTAAGAAAGGGATGAAGGCAGCTAGGGAGAGCTGGATCGAGAAGCAGTGCCAGGACATAGAGGTTGGAATGGCACGAGGTGACAGCAAAAAAGGCCTACCAACTTCTAAAGACCCTCACTAAGACAGACCAGCAAAAGATCTCAGTCATCGAAGACAGCAATGGTCACCTTCTCACAGAAGGCAATGCTGTACTCAACCGATGGACAGAATACTGCAAGGACCTGTACAATTACCAGCTGAAGACCGACGCCAACATTCTCCAAAACAACCAGACTAGAGACAGTGAACCTGCAGACATACCAGTCCTACGGGAAGAGGTCGAAAGAGCTGTACATAGTCTGAAGGGAGGAAAGTCACCAGGCGTTGATAATGTACCAGCTGAGCTGCTCAAGCAGGGTGGGGAAGCAACTACAAAAGCCCTAACTGTTCTGTGCCAAAGAGTCTGGGAGCGCAAGGAATGGCCCAGAGAATGGACGCAGTCACTAATCATTCCCCTCCCAAAGAAAGGAAACAGCAAACAGTGTCAGAACTACAGAACAATAAGCCTTATCAGTCACCCAAGCAAAGTCATGCTGAAGGTCATACAGAACCGCATCAGAACCACAGCAGAAGAGCTGCTAGCAGAAGAACAGGCTGGCTTCAGACCACGTAGAAGCACAGTTGAGCAGATCTTCAACTGTCGTCTTCTTAAAGAAAAGCATCTGCAGCATCAGCGGGACCTTTACCACAACTTCATTGACTTTAAGAAGGCATTTGACAGAGTCTGGCACGAGGGGCTATGGCATGTGATGCGGAAATTCAACATTGAAGAAGGGCTTGTCCAAGTCGTTGAAGCGTTGTATAACAGCTCAACGAGTACAGTTTTGCTTAACAACCAAATAGGAGCTTACTTTCGTACCACAGTAGGGGTACGTCAAGGATGTCCCCTATCACCCGTATTGTTTAATATATTCTTGGAGAACATCATGCTTGAAGCTCTTCATGACCACCATACCTCCATTTCAATCGGTGGAAGACCAATCTGCAACCTACGCTTTGCAGATGATATAGATCTGTTAGCAGGTACAAACAAGGAACTGCAAGACCTCACCAACAGACTGACAGACAGCTCAAACGCATATGGAATGGAGACCAGCACAGAAAAGAGCAAAGTTATGATCAATGGCAACGGCAAAGCAGAGATCTATATGAACGGGATACAGCTCGAAGAGGTAAGCAGCTTCAAGTACTTGGGAGCCACTCTCTCCAAGAACGGCAGCTCCACGCAAGATATCCGCATCAGGATCGCAACAGCAACAGCAGCAATGGCTAGGCTAGATAGGATCTGGCATAGCCACAAGATAAGGTTCACTGCCAAGTACAGGCTATACAAATCCCTGGTAGTGCCGATCCTGCTCTACGGATGCGACACGTGGACTCTACTCGCCGAAGCAGAAAGGAGAATCCAGGCATTCGAGCACAAGTGTCTGAGGAGGCTGCTCCGGATCTCATACAAAGAACACAAAACCAACGACTTTGTAAGAAACAAGATTGCCACACTGGTAGGACACCAGGAACCTCTACTATCAACAGTCAAGCGACGTAAGCTGGTCTTCTTTGGCCATGTAACCCGGCACGACACCTTGTCGAAGACTATCCTTCAAGGCACCTTGGAGGGTGGCCGACGCCGCGGTGGTCAGAGAAAGAACTGGCTTACGAACGTCAAAGACTGGACTGGTCGTCCTGTACAGGACCTGCTGACTATTGCCCAAAATAGGCAAGAGTGGCGGGCCCTATCCGCTGCCGCGTCTATCCATGTGCTCCCCCCAACGCCAGGTGCCAGGCAAGGGACGACTGACTGACTGAAAGAGGCTCCGTATGTTCATGAAAAAAACATAAAGCTTGTCTTGAAAAAAAAACTGTGTATATTAATTTCTAATGTTCCTGCGTGTGTGGGATGCAACAGTGCGTAAAAGTGAAAATATATTTAATCGGAAAAAAAGAAATTATGTCTGATCAAAGAAGAGCGCTTCAAGAAGTCGAACAAAAGGTCACTCGATCGTTTAGCAATACACCTTCAAGGCTCACAATTTGATTAGCTTGGTCATGATTAAGTACAAACCCAATTTTTTCCGTTACGAATGTCTAGCAAATTGCTGTTGTTTCTTGGAAGTAACATTCCATGCGAGCAGGACGAGCCATGGTGACTCGATCCGTTCTTCCCATGCCAGAGCCCCTGCATGCTTCCTTTATCGCAGATTTCTCGGGTCTCTATATGACAACGCGAGCTCAAAAGACAATTTGCGCTGCGACTAGCTGCCATAGTGTTTTGAAGATTACGAGTTTAGTCTTAAATCTTTAAGGCGGTGGAATGTGAATGTGTTTGCATTTGAGTGTAAAAATTGCACATGCATTCTTGTATCATGCAAATGAATCTTATCCAAATTCCCCTTCACTGGCCTTGTTTTTGTAAACACAGGCACACAACGTGGATTTAAAAATGCAAATGCGAGATTTCAAAGGACATCTTCAAGGTTTTGAGCCTCTGCTTCTCTTTGCGCACGCATGTGTAAATACAGGTGTGATCGAGCAATTGTACGTGTGACTTGCAGAAAAGGGTTTAATTGATGCTCAAGGCCGGATCGTTCAAAATACTGCGCACGCGCTCCTGGACCTGAGTGCGTATGCTTACGTGCAGCTATTTTAGTCTGTGGTCACCCGCATGCTGCAAGATTCATGGCGGAAGGAAAGTTCGCCATTCGTCCAATAGCTGGGCCAAACACCTCCGGCCTTGAGGCGTGTGCGCGCAGTCTGTGAGAAGATCAAACCTCCACAAGCGTCCGCCATATGTGTTATCAGTCCTGCTTGAGCTGGGGACTTGTTTATTAGATGGTCGGACCTGTAAACGAGCTTTGCTGGTTCTCTACATTTTTTTTTTTTTTTTGGCATTGAAATACCGTAAAGAAATATAGTGGCAACATTTAACACCATAACATATACTTCCCCGCGCGTCTTTTAAACAGCTGCAGATTCCATACAGCCGAACATTTGAAAATATGAAAGACGTAGATTAATAAAACGTAAGCCTGTTCCTCATATTTCGAATTATTTACATAGCTCGATCCACCTGCTGTGAGCTACTGCATGTTATAGCGCGTAGTGTTCTGTGGATGTGTGTGTGTGGGAAAATCGTGCATGCGGCTTTCACGTCAAAGTCGTCTGTAGCTTGTGCAGGCTGTTTTTTTTTAACCCAGAGGCAGTAGCACGTGTGCGAATCAGTATTCCATCCATTATATAAGCATGTTTAAAAAAAACTGTTACACCACGAACTTTACTAGACGTCCGTAGTTACACCTTTGCGTGAGTCGCGCTCTTACCCGAGTCTTAGATGTACGGATTAGTTAATATAAAGGACGTTATTTACTCGACCGAAGGGAACCTAGGTCTCGCAAACTTTTATCAAAATGTACTTGTGCACTTTGTTTTCAAATTGTGTATTCACGTTGTTCTTAGTGTCTGCACTCAAGGTGGTACCCGACATTCGCATGCCCCTACCGAGAGGCAAAGTGCAGATCGAGTTCCGCCTGGATAGGGAAACCGGTCACCGACATCTTGTTTTCCAGTTTCTCGTTCTCCGCCCTAATTAGGTATGTAAGGCTGACCGATTCCAGAAACACTTTTAGCGGGATGAGAAAAAGAGACTCACAAAAGCCTTGACAGCATTTCGAACCAAAAAATGATTCAGTGAGCATTCTTATCTCCATGAAGGCGTGGGTGCTTGCAAAATAACACCATCAGGCATTTCGCTGATTGCGTAACTTATTTACGGCCGACTCCCCGTTCAAAATACTGTTGTTTGCGAGCTACCTCAGCTTGTTTTTCAACCATGTGACGACAGCAAAGTTTCCGGCCTATTCTGGTCAAGGCCTTTTTGGTTACGCTTAATATAATCCGAAAAGAGGGAATTGTATATCAGTGAAAAACAAGCTCGATCAGCTATCGACAGCAGCATAAGTAGCGAAGTTTATAGCGCACTAGGTGAGATGTAACAGTTGGTCAGCATGTTCCAAGCAGAATAAATTCAATAATCATGAAAGTGATGTATTCTTCTGACATTAAATAAAACCACAATTCTCTCAATTATTCAAGGATTCAGCAACTATATAGTCTTGCATCAAATTCAGACTGTTGATAAATACTCCAATAAAATCATTTTTAAAATAAAATTAAAGTTTTATTCCACTGAAAATCTTACAGTTTGTCTCACAATAAACAGCTAACCGTTAAAATATGTTTGTGATGCACAACCCAGCAACACTCCACCAGATTCATGCTGCAAATTGTCATACATAAAAGCATCACACACCATCTTTTGTGTTCAGTTCCACAGACGACTCACCCTTTTTTCTCTCTCTCTCTCTCAAACACACAAATGATTAACTTATGAAGAAATCAAAAGATTTATTTAGCAGGCTCTTTTCTGTATGCCCTAGCATTTAACAGGACGCATTCTACAATCACACAAACTCTGCCATCCAAACACACTGTGCTCTGTGCTCAAACTCTGCAAACCATTCCACAACACCTTATGATACTGCCATGTTTTTTAACTTGACATTCTCAACAATGAAGAGTGCACATGCTTTGTATTCAAGATTGTGCTGAGTTCTTTAGGTGCTTTCTGGGGTAACCTTGGCATCAGTCTGTATAAAGTTCCAAGTATCCAGTCCCCATGTTTTCTAACTTTGCTTTTAAAAAAAAATTGATTCAAATTTGCATTTTCCATTTCCTTACACCTTCAAAGTTTCTTTGTTGTTTGAAAGAACAAAAATGAAAATAGTAAGAGCTGTTGGCTTACATAAGTATCATCAGCATGTTAAAGTTAGTACATCATGCCACGAATGACCAGTACAACAGATGTCAAGATAAGCTGTATCTTTTAAAGTCATTGGCAGTAATCTGACTATTGTAGTAAGAAAACAGTCTCAACTCGAATTCACACAAGACTTTTCCAAGGTGTTGAGCAACTGATTAGACTGCAGTTCCTGTGAATCAGACTACCAGTGCTGAAGTGAACTGGACTGAACTGAGTCATTCATATGTCTGATCCTGAAAGCACACCTCTTGCACAGCAACACAGATTGAGAAATTGATGATATGATGCCTCAGCATGGACTGGTCCATCTTCTCTGTCACCTCCACCTCCCCAGGCAGCTAGCTTGCCCGTGCTGACCTCGCATAGGGAGGTGAATATGGTGCTGCATCATTCCCGTTACCAGAGTAATGGTATGAAGTGGAGAAGAACCACTCTGTCCTGAATAAGGATGATAAGCTCTCTTTCTCTCTGTAACACATCAGAAAAGTAGAGGTACTTTATTAGTATGGCAGTAAAATGAAACGTTGGATCCAAATTTGCTGAAAATTTATCCTGAATAAACTACAAAATATTTCATGATTTTCAGTGCCCTGTACTGCACTTGCAAACAAAAACAACTGCGAATGCATGCACACAGACGTACATAACACCACTAAAAGGAAAGAACTATACAGCAATAATCATGCTTACTTTTTTGTTATTTTCCCATGGTGAAATGAATGTATGGGGGATTCAGTCAGGTAACATGAGGTATGGAAGAGATGTTTCATGCTGCTGACTTTTGCAGTAAAAGGCAATCGTCTCATCCGCCTCACTTGTTCCATGCTTGGGGTACTGTAACAAAAAGTGTAATTTGTAAACAACATAATAATCTTTTTTTCTTTTGCCTTTCAGAAGACAAAAGGAATTTTTATGCTATTCTTTGATAACAAAATACGTCGAAGATAACTCTTGGCAGCGGCAAAGTTACATTGTCTCCCTTGAGCAACTGTTTGATAGTTTACACAAGATTTGTTGCCATATACAGTACTAGTTGGCAGCCACTATTACACACACAATATAGCTATACAGTAGCTTAGATTCTCCAAAATTCTTTTTCATGACAGGGTAATTCTGAAGCGTCATCTTAAATGCAGTCATAAATGTCATAATTACCTCTATGAGTACACAGCTGTACCCAAAGGCACTTTCAACTCCGGACGGCTGCATGTTGTCAGGCTGAAACTTGCAGACCCCAGAAATGGTGTCATGTATTAGCAAGGTCAGCTTCACAACAGAGTCCACATTTAGCATGCGGATGTTGTTTTCCACACAAAAGGCCCGAATGAGAGTATTTTGAATAACCACTGCTGGCTCTGGAGGGTCCGTTACTGGCATAAGACACAGCATTACCTCTTCAGGAATGCTGCACAAAAGACAAGATATTTCATTAGATAAACAGGAAAAAAACACATTATGATAGAAGAAAAATAGTGCTATGTCTGTAATCATGTTAACTTCACTGACAAACTCCCAAAAGATTAAATACAAAACTAAAAAGTGACACACTGTTAGGGATCACTGTGTTATAATACTATGCAACTGTTAGCTCATGTCCATGATCAGATTGGTAGAGCTGGCAAATTGGTTTTCTGTGAACTCAGTCTTCGTCTAATTATCTCAGATTCTTCACTGCTAAACAATAAGGAAGTGTGTTTGATATACATTTAAGTACTGTTAAACTCACCTGCCCAGTACTTTGACACAGCTGTCCAGACCACAGGTCAAGCGGCCGTCCTCCACAGCCTGTCTCACCAGTTCTGCTAGAGCCTTGCTGAGATTCTGCACCTGCCTGGGGAAAGACAAAAGCAAGGCACTTGCTAATTATTGATGCATGGTCGCAGAAACATTTATCTACCAAGGGCTTATAATTATGAAATCTTACGGCAACTGACTTAAATGTGGTCAAAATAAAACTTTTTATTATGTGCATGAGGTATTATAAACATTATGAAAACCTTCCCTAGGAATTGTTTTCCTGAATGCTGTGGCAGATCTGAAAGGAATGGGGCTCTGTCGACAAACACGTCAAGCGCCTATCCTATTAGCACCTATCTCCCCGTTGACCTTGGACGTTACGAGCGAGCACTGCGTTGCACCACGGAGGTGTAATACAAGTTGGTGGTTGCACGGAGCGTGACCCGGATGTGTTTCAACAGCTTACTACCCTCCCCGCGCGCTCCCAGCTGGTTAACCCATCCTCCTGCTGCGCACGGCTTCTCTTTATCATATATACGGAGAACATGTTTACATATCGCTTGCGTATTGATTTTTTTCATTGCATCGATCTGGCGTGGAGGAAGTGTTTAAATAATAAGATAAAAAATCGCATTTGAAAGATAGGTTTCGTGGGGGTGGAAACTATCCAAGTTAACTGCATGCCGGTTTCGTTAAAACAGTTGAAAACTGTCGCATAACGGAAGGCGTGGGATGGGCAAGTCGCGAAATGTGATGCGAAAGCAATCCCTCCCCGATTCTTACGTGTGAAAACTTTTTTTCTTACACTGCCTTCCCAATTAAAGTTTATTATACTACCTTCCTAATTACAGATTCGTTTGTTCTACTACATTATCAACGACACAATTTCTAACGACTGCGGACAGTCTCAAACATTCCAAAAATACTAACGTGCATACAGCGTGCCAGTTCGGCGAAATGCACTTAATCGTAATTCACTAGAACTGTTTTTCTTTTCCGCCTTCTGTATTTCCCGAAATGACACCCAGAGGCCGGAACAAACGCCAACAAGGAAGACAGCGATAGTCGCCCACCAATCGCTAGCGACTGCGGGCGGCTACAAGGGTTTTCCCGCTTTCGCTGACAGACCAAAATCTCTTTCCTTGAAAATCACCACGAATCAAGTGTTTCCTGTGTCCGCATTGTGGCGATTTCACAATCTAGCAAAAACTTCCAACTCCAAATATGCTCATATGTGTGTGTGTGTGTGTGTGTGTGTGTGTGTGTGTGTGTGTGTGTGTGTTCGTGTGTGTGCGCGCGCTCGTGGTTCTTGACAAAGAACTCCTTAGATAAGAAAGCTAGCCAAAACTGTGTTCTTGTATAAAGTCTTGTTGATATTGCATTTACTTCTGTATCTTCAAGCTCCAAAAGATTCACGCCCATTCCTGCCCGCTTATCTCTTTCTTGTATGTAAAAAAAAGAAAGGTGCACCCTATACCACCTGCCCTCCTTGGCCACCCAGCAGTGACTGGGTGCAGGCCGCAACTTGCCCCGCTCGCGTTGGGGTTGAGCGCGTTCTGGGTGCAGCCAGTACTACTAGTGCTGCCTGTACCTGGCAGCCGCCACTAGGATTTTCCTCCATCTCAGCATAAGTAGATGGAGGAGCGGCCGACCTCCCGAAGGCCAGTAAGTACACTCCACCGAACTTGCCAACCCCACGCTCTCGAGTTGTCGCTCGTTATTATGGAAGACGGCGACCTCGCAGTGTACTGGCCACGTAATACATGGAACAACGCTCCGAGATCCGATGGCATGCACGCGCCGTCTCGTGACTCCCACCCCCTGAAGCAGACCCACATACTTTAACTCGGTGTGCTATCGAGAACGGCGAACCGCCACCCTTCACTTTCTCGGTCACCCGCTTTCGAACTTTTGGTTGCAAAGTCCACCATCATCATGCAGGTCGCACTTTTATCAGCCTCAGCAGCGATCGTGTACCGATAGAAACTTCGCACCATATCACTTGGCCGTCCAGCATACGATCGAGACAAAGCCATAAAATCGGAAATGCAGTCTAATTAAGTCTCACGCGCGTAGTCTACAAAATGCATGCACGTGCTTGTGCGACAGAGCCTTGCATAAGAAATAATGCGCACAAAGTGTGTGTGAAAAGGTGAGGGGGGGGGAGGGGTAGAGAAGATGAGTGCCTCTCGTGAACACGTATTTGGTTCAGAACTAGTTACTGTAATTTTTTTTAACAAAAAGAATATGAACTACTTTTTCTTATTCAATATACATGCATGCATACTGATATTTCTTCAATCAATCCGTATCTTTAAAAAAAATGTCCCGATGCGCAATGTCACGGGTATTTAAATATCTTAAAATATATGCAAAACGCTAAAATACATAAATTCTTAGTATTGCATTTGCTGAAGAAGAAGGTGCACATGAAAGAAGAGTTGTCCTCAATGCATGCATTCTACCTGCTTTAATTAAATGTGCCAACTTGACTACGAAGACGCAATGTACAGTTGTGAAGAAATAAAGTGCACAAACGAAAAAAAAAATCACAGAATTGTACTTACTGTTCTTTTTCTTCGGGCTGTTCGAGCTCAGGGAGGGTCATTTTCACTTTTGACACGTCAACAGTAAACTCCAAATAGAAGGGAACAACTGCGTTTGAGCGTCAGCTACAACCTCACGTCCACACAGCTGGAAGGTCTTCCAACAACTGACTCAACCCTCGCTCAGGCTCGCGGTGGGGAATTCCACGCAGCGCTGCTGAGTCACGCATGTAACCAGCTCTCTGATTGGTTCGTCCGAAAAATCAGGCTATACTCTCTGACCCTCGAGTTTTAAAGCAGCCTGACTTAACAGGTGGACTCTTCTTGACGATAATCGCGTTTGTTTTCATTAATTTGTTGTGCATGAAACGGGAACTGAAGGCTGAGTTGATAGCTTCAAGCTCTGCGGTTCAATCTGATCACTGCTTCGAGTATTTACAGTAGGTTCTAGTTGGGTCAAGAATCACCCGTCCTAAAGTACACGCGGTCCCCCCCACCCCCGTAATGTCGTATGTACTCCGTTTACCAAAAATACCTCCGCCTGAATTTTCAGAACGCAGTTTCGGACAAACATTTCGCTACGTATCGCTGTTTATTAAGAAGCTGTATTCATGTGATGCATGAATAAAAGGTTGAGGGTGGGGGACTTGTTTTTCTTTTGCGTACTATTCGCTGTTCATAGGTTAAACAAACGCCGTGCATTGTTGTGTTAGTTTGATCGTCAATATTACTATATTATCTCTTCTGGGCATGCATGTTTGGAGAGTCACATGCTACGCTGACAAATGCATTCAGAAGGTAAAAATTAATGTGATCAGAGAGGGGCCAATCTGCGGGAGAAAAGAACTATAGTAGAGTCCATGAGTCGAGAAGCAATGAGAGAGATGATATGGTCGAGAAACCGAGTCTTACCCAGAAAAAAATGCTAAGGTGCGACGGCCAGGAAATATTCTTATAAGCATCGAAATGACCGTTATCACGATTTGCAGGTTAGGGTCTAGAGTTTGGTTCACCCCGTCCTAGCACACTCTCCAAGCCTGATGGTAGCGGGGGGTATAGCGGGGAGTTAATATGTAATCAGCATTGTGAGACGTCTGCGTCTGCGGGATGTTTTTTCTAGAAATCAACATTTATTAAAACTGGTTAGAAATCAGCAAGAAATCAAAAAGACGTGTCACTTCCTACTACCAGCCTAGAAATATATACCTGACTGGAAATCATCATCATGAAAATACGCTTTTTTTTTAAATCGCATAATGTGCTTTACTGGAAATCAACAGCAGGGAAAAAAAACTGAACAGCAAGTTTTAAAGAAAAGTTTCCTTTTTAAGATCTGCACTAAGCAATGAAAGCGAAATAATAATTAAAAAAGGATAAACCCGAAATGAGAGCTAGACATAACAGCTTCTATATCTGTATCGGACACAGTATGCCAGGGCCTTCAGGCACTTTGCTTGGCTGGCCGGTCGCCAGGTAGACACAGCGAACACGACGCTATACCTGGCTGGTCGCTACGCAACAACAGTCTACAAACTCTACATGTTTCTGGCCCCAGCACTGGAGGCGCTGTCTCCAAGCCGGCGCCAGTTGGGGAGGAAACTACAGCAGACTCCGCAAAGCCCAACGCACAACGTTTACTAGGTTGCTATGTAAACATCGTCTCCATAATAACAAGTTTTAATTTGCTAGCACCCACACGACTACTACAGTGCCACCACCCCTGTTGCTATTGTTGCAAAAATAAACAACAGACTTAGGAGTAGGGAAGACAGAGGTAAGACCCACACCACCCCAACAATAAAACTGCAAGAATAACTGTATTAGTTTGTTGAATAGACTGTCACGTGAGATCTTAGAAGGGAGACATCAGGTTGACTTACTGATGCAGCACAATAGGGCAATCATCTCGTTGTCAGTGTAATACACCGTGCCAGTCGCTGAAAGCGTGTAACTTATTCCACGATAACCTGCTTGTCATGAGTATATGACCTGATTTACTGGTACATGGGACACAAAAGTAACCTACGATTTATACCTACAGTGATTTACTGACATATTTTATATATATATATATTTAAGTGTGTATGTGTGTGTGTGCGCGCGTATCTGTGAACATGTGTGTGTCTGCGTGCGTATGTGTGTATGTGTGTGCATATGTGTGTGTGCATGTGTGTGTGTGCGTGTGTGTGTGTGTGTGTGTGTGTGTGTGTGTGTGTGTGTGTGTGTGTGTGTGTGTGTGTGGTCGCATTATATGGTTGATCAACATATACAACGGCGTACCAAAGAAATTATTTGTTGACGTGAAAACTGCAGACGATCGATAGGTGGGGCGAGTGAGCAGTCATTCAGATAAAGAAAACCCGGTATTTTGTGAGACTAATTAAAAAAGAAAACTCGAAAAAGCACCGGCTTCCCAAGAAAGATTTCACTCAGTTTGCACAGTATCGCTACTGCAGCTTGAATTTCCGAAAATGATGAAACTGTGAACTTTGTCCTCCCAATACAGATATACGGCCAGGCTTCCGGCCTTCGTAATCAGACTACATCTGAATCACCCCAAAAGATAGTAAATAGTATTCAGTATCTCTGGTCACACTCAAATCACGCGGCTGTTGTAGTTGGTATTGAGAGAGAGAGAGATGGGGACAGGGAATTTGAATAGAGAGTTGCCCTCTTCTTCTATTCTAGACTGGCCTTATCTATTGGTTAGTGTGACAATATATAAATATATGTTACTTCTGTATGTTTATTATTTTAAATGCAGTATGTCCTAAATGTTAGGAAAATGTATATTTATTATTCTTTATTTTATATCCTTCTGAAATGTTATATGCATTTAATGCTAGCAAAGCATTCATATCATTTAATGATAGCACAACATTAATATCATTTAGTGTTAGCAAAGCGTTAATATCATTTAGTGTTAGCACAACATTAATATCATTTAGTGTTAGCAAAGCGTTAATATCATTTAGTGTTAGCACAACATTAATATCATTTAGTGTTAGCAAAGCATTAATACCATTTAGTGTTAGCACAACATTAATATCATTTAGTAATAGCAAAGCATTAATATCAATTAGTGTTAGCAAAGCATTAATATCAATTTATTGTGGATTTGTTTGTCTTTTTTGCTCTCATCTTCTCTTATACAAATCTAGAATTGGAACGTGTATCCATGGTTACAGCTAATGGCAGTACAGTCGCTATTGAGCTGAGAGATATATTTATGCTTAATGTGAGTTTATATTGTTTAAGACCTTTCTGAGTTTTTTTTGTTTCTTGTTTTACTACTCAAACAGCACGCAGGGCGGAGATTTTGGGGGTAGAGGGTATGTCAGATACCAGCGTGTATTGTCTGACCATTTAACTGTGGCTCAGTGCAGCGAGACGCACATCAACACTTGACCGCGACCACGTCATCCCGGCATTCACCTCTAACGACCCGCTGACGTCTCTTAGCGACCACCGTTGCTAACGACAGCGTGGCATTTCTTGCACCCGCTGCAGCGCGGATTGACAACGTGTTTGCTGGTCGACATAACATAACGCTCCACCCGTAGTACTGACGTTATTATCGCCAGCGTGGCTCATCTTAAGGGGTGGCTTGAATCGGGTGCTAGTCTCACGCGAGTTAGACCGTGACTCTCCATTGATAAATTTAGACAGGTGCGTCAACTCCGACGTGAGTAATGGTGGAAGGGGTGGTGGTGGTGGAGGTGGGACCGCCTCGGGAGGGTCCTCGCCTGCTGCCGGAGTTCTGACGCATCCCACGAGAGGATTTGAGTCACGAGGGCTGACCGGCCCTAGTCTCGCTATAGGCCCCGCCTCTCGCGCAAACTCCTGTGTGTATATAAAGCTGGTCGCTAAAATTGTCTCGACAGTTCGCCTCACGAGCTGGCCACAGGCACATCGCGATCAACCTCTGTGTTATATCAATTCCGATGACAAGCTCTTTTCAGCTCGACATCACGCTCAAAATACTCTCTTTTTTTCAGCTCGAGTTTGTTTGTATAGGTATGGGCATGGGGGCGGGTGAGGTGGGTGGTGTATGTCGTTTTAATGACGGACATTCTTACAAAAATGTTATAGTTACCTGAACTTTTACTGGGTGGGGTTACTGGTGCAATCTGGGGACAAACGTACGTAGGTAAGATGGCGGGATAGTTTTGTTAGGATTGTTTTGTTCAGTATAATTATCAGATAGGTTGCCAAAACATGCGCGTGCTTATTTAAGCTTGTAAATCGAAAGAATGTCACTGCAATCCTTATGGGATTAGTCGTGGGAACTGCATTGCTAGAGTACATTTCATTGTGTGCAGTAGCTGCAGTCATGGCTAGATTCAGCTAGTTGTGTGTATTCCAGTCCAGTCTTTACTAGACACTCCTTCTCCAATGCCATAGTTACACTGGTTGTGATTATTGCCGGTAAATTATCATTGCAATTTTTAAATATGTTTAGTGGTGTTTATTAAATTGTGTAAATATCAGCCTAGCAGTCTCCGGATGCTGTCTGAACCTGCCCAATAAAGTCCTGTAAAAAAATATGAATCACTCTCCAGCACAATGTCTAGTCCCCTGCCACAGGTCTGTCCTCTTCTCCTCCTCCTCCTCCGGACCGTTTTCAAAGTGAACACTCGAAGTGGAACCATGTAGGCTTGAAGCAAGTGGGCATGGAGACAATTAAACCAAAGAGGATTCTCTTTGGTTATACTTCGCGACCCCCAGCTGGCTGCAGCAAGACGGAGCCACACTTGCGACAGGTGTTCAGGTTTCAGGCACTTTAGGTACATGTGTACCCGAGAGTGTTCCATATCTCGTGTACTATAGAAGTATCGGCCGAACCGAGGGGCTTAGTGCCGAGAAGGAACGGAACAATGTTCACCATATATACTGACCCATTAAAGAGGACTTTGTGTGACTATGGTAAGATAAAAAGTAAAGTAATATTGTCATCATATTTAACTTGAGGATAATCAAATATTAAAGAAGAGAAATATGTTTTGAAAGGCATATCTTATTTACACTAAAGCAGATAAAAGGCAAGAAATTTCTTGAACCCCGGCTCGTCTGCCCCTCCTTGCGCCCCCCCCCCCACACCTACATATTTTTCGGAAAGCCACTGACTACACCTCACTACTGACACTTCGGGAAGTCGACGCCGTCACTTGTACGATCCTCTCAGCCAGAGAATTTCAGGCATTGCAGGCATTTACACCCAGGAACGTTTTCTGAGGGGTTTTGCCACTTTATCGGGAACGCTCGCAATTTGTCTTCACGAGCACCCATCAGTTCAGGCTGCAGAGTAGGAAAACTTCCGATTACTAAGAGCAATGATATGCGTCGTATTGTCAGTGAAATGTGTTGAACTATCTTTGCTCATAGTTTCCGGCGGGGTAGAGGTGGGGGGTCCGGTTCCTGGTCTCGAGGTGCTCTCCAGTAGCTCGCACGCTGAGTTGTCTGTGTGCACGTGTGTTGTCGATTTGTAGTTATGACGTTCGCAACAGCAACGAACCATTAGAGCACAAATCTAAACTACCACAATTTAAAACGGTAACTGCTGAAGGAGACGCCCTAGTGGACAAAACACTATTTTCTGCGCGCGCGTATGTTTGTATGTGTGCATGTGCGAGATAGAGGCTTTTTTTATTGTGTACGTAGGTGCATAGGCGGCTGTGTACAGGAGGATGTGCATGTGTGCGTGCGTGTGCAAACTAGTTTTCTGCACAAAAAGAGAAACATGACATATAAATCATTTTTTAATTTTTCTGTCAATTGTGTGTCCACAACATATTGCACATTACACTACGTACAAAAAAAATTACTGTCTTTGTTTTGTTATCGCTGCAATGCACAAGGACCATAGGCACAACGATCATGATGATGAGGAGGAGGAGGAGGAGGATATGGATGAAGAAGAACGCGATAATTATATTCTGGGAAAAGCGGCCTTGAGAAGTGAAGAAACTACATCACTGAGTAACACTGAGAAAACGAGCAGCCGATAAGGACACCACGTGCACGTGCGAGGAAGTGGCGTTCACCGCCCCACACTTCGTGACAACGGCCCACGCGACGACCAGTGATCACACGCCCTCGTGTCCGCCTTGGCTGGCGCGGGTCATCACATGGCCCGATAAGGGAAGTATACATGCGATTCGAACCTCCTATGGTATGCGGCTGGGCTGGGATCGCGCGGTACTCAAGACATTTTGCAGTCTGCTGTCTACTGTTGCAGGCAGTCGTACGTATACGGCGAAAAGGGCGGGTCACCGCCTCACCGGAAGAAAAAAAAAATCACTTGGTATGCAGGGTGAGACGGACCAGGTATGGGAACAGGTTGACTGTTAATTACCCCCTGCATTACTTTACGATTCCTAATTTGGAAAAAACAGGCTGTGTGGTACAAAACATTTCCCCCTCTCTATGCGTGTGTGCGTGTGTCTTCATAAGTAAAGCGTTTCAACAACTTTGATCTGATATGAAGTATGAAGTACTCTGGAGATAAGGGAAAAATAGCGACCAGATGAATTCTAAGAAATATTTTGATATGCTTACTAAACTAACAACCATTGACAGCCGCAAGAAGTTGCACAGCAAGCTAGTGGTAGCCTATGGATACGACCTTGAACAGTATGTGTACAGAAGTCGGGAGGGTTTGGAGGTAACTGCACGGGAGTGTACGTGTGTGAGTGAGCGTGCCAAGTTGTTCCTGAGTGTAGATGGTGAGGGGGGCGTGTACATATAGGAGGGTGGCGTAAGTGTGTGCGTCCGTGCGTGCACACGTGTGTCTGTGCCTAAGGACCGACAAACTGTGAAAGTACGAGGTGTGTTCATCAATGTGGGAAGGTAGAAGGCGTGTATAGGTGTATGCAGGTGTATATTGGCTAGTGCGTGGGTTAAGGTTCGTGCAGGTATGTATGTAGTTCAGTACGTATTTGCTTCCTTGGTGTGTGTGTGTGTGTGTGTGTGTGTGTGTGTGTGTGTGTGTGTGTGTGTGTGTGTGTGTGTAAGCGCTCGGGCATGTATACTATTTTTAATTTATGTGCTTGCATGCAGCAAAGACTGTTCGCTTGTATATTATGTGTACTACTATTGCGTGGTTTTGACTGTGTGTAGATTCAAATAGATGGCAATAATACCGAACACAAACCAAGGTCACATCAGTTCCAGCCATGCAAAGCATGTGTAAACAAGTTATATCAGTTCTAGCTATACAAAGTGTGTTTATGGGTTACAAAACTTGTGTATACATATGTAGCCTTAGGTTATATCGGGTTCAGCAAAAGTATAAACGTCTCCATCTCAATATTAGCGGCAGCATCGAATCATTCCACACAAATATTTTGTATATCAGTCCTTCAGGTGTAGCTTACCGGACACATTCATTGCGGTGTTGTGAACGTTAAGTCGTGTTTTCACCACAAATGTAACCAATGGGACAACCTGTTATATATTATCTCTTCCTGCTTGTGTCCGTCTTTTACACGTAAGGGACGGCTGAGACGAGTCCCGGTATCACTTGTGCGTAATTTTGATTGGTATCAACAAGTAAAAAAAAAAAAAAGAATAACATAAATGGGGGAAAACATGCGGCTAGCAGAAAGAAAAGAGAAGTGCATGCACAGTGTGGACGTGTATAAACAGGTAGAACATCCCGGGTGTAATGTAGACATAAGGAGCTTCTAATCTACCACACATTCCACACCGTGGATTTTGTAGTACGAAAGGGGTAGAGGTATAACTGGTCGGGTGTGCTGGTAGAATAGGCGCATCCCGGAACACCTGAAACTCCTTCCGCCTGCAACTTGAAGAGACAAAAAAGCAAAGTGAACTCATTTGCTACGACCTTTGATGACATCATTGTAAACACTGACAGGTATCAATCTTGTTATGTAGACGGAAATTTTGGAGACTTCCCGTTTCGGGAAAAACACCAGAGGAAGCTGCACAAACTAACAATCATCATATTGGAAATATTGAGGGCCTCGAGCTTACAGCGTGACTGGTTTGAACGTGACCAGCTAATGACTTAGTTATCACTATACAAGCACTCAGGCGCTCATGTGATACAAAATGAATCATTATCAGGGAGGCTGACCTTTTGTTTGCTGTTGTAATGTTTTCAGTTGGTGTTAAACGTTTACTGAAATCTTGCCCCCGAAACACGACACTGTAATCAACTACACATTCACTTTAGGACTGACTTTACTGCACCAGTATAATACCTGGGCACTGTGTGTATAGACACTTGTTCTGCCGATTAAATTATAAAAAATAAACTTTCAAACGAGCGTGTATAAGTTATTTATAAAAAGTATTTTTGCATTTAATCTTCTTGTAAGTATTGTAAAGAAAAGTCAAAAGAATGGATAGTGACTGCACTTGCTTTTGACCAGCTATTTGTGTGTGTGTGTGTGTGTGTGTGTGTGTGTGTGTGAGAGAGAGAGAGAGAGAGAGAGAGTGTGTGTGTGTATTTGTTTTAGAATGCAAGCACCCCTGTACAGTTTAACATTATAAAGCACGAAACAAAAGACATAGGACAACAGAAGGAGACAATAAAAACAGCCATGTTTACATCCATGTTCACGGTCCTGTTTACAGCCAGGGTACTGCGGAATCGCTTGGTGTTCAGAGGCATCCTGACGATCCTGGGGTTGTTGGCGGCCTGCATTGTGGACGATCCTTGCATGCTGTTTTCGGGAAAGCCAACTGACAGATAATGTCTATTCATTTACACCACAAGGACATTCTTCCTGCTAAAAATAGCGAACTACTGCTCACGACCGAGCCAAAGTCCACAGTGTTTTGCCGGAAGGCTAGTCTTTCACGAGGAAACAACCCTCCTTGCACACGTCTATTCTGGGAAGTCGTCGTCAGTGACTAAGTGTCGGGACATCGCGTTTTGATGCAAGTAAATGCGGAATTCTTTACACGAAGGTCTCAGGCATAAACTTGCACACCACAACAAACTGTAACACTAACTTCGGCAAAAGCATTTGGCGAACTTTCGGAAAATGTTCACTTCCAGCATTCAAATGTTCCAGCAAATCAGCGATGGAGGTATACTGTGTATGAAATGCAAAATGTAACACGGAAACACGCGCAGACTCGAAGGTCCTATCTCAAAGCTTTTTCTTTGATGCTATTATAAAACCTTGAACATGGTGCGAACAAAAAAAGGTCCACAAAATATCTCGCAATCTTTAAATTCACGGTGACGACTGCAGGTCAGAGGATAACATGGGGACCTTGTACACACGCACATAAATGGCTGCACAAAAAGACAAATATCCAGACACACACGCCTGTACTCACCCACGCGCATCATGGATGTACCCACGCGCTCGCCCACACAGTGCTTTGTCCTGTTTCCTCATTTCTTAATTTCTAGATACGCACCTGTAAATAAAGGACTAAAAAAATTATAACGGAACTTACGTTTCCAATCGAGTATTTTATCTACGCACGCACGCGCACACACACACACACGGCCAGGGCACAGCCCTGTTGACGTTTTGTAGCTTGCCTCTCGAGGGACATAACTGTGACTTTGTCAGCAGGCTGACTGCAGTTGCTTCCCTTCTGTTCTTGTCCCGATCATTACGAACCGTGCTTTCATCGACATAAAAATTAATGATTTCTTGTCGAATACTGTGATGAAATTGTCTGGTAAGAAATAAAAGTTACAAGCCAGTTTTAGTTGTCATTGACAGAGAATAGTCTGAAAAGTCATAGAAACAATTTCAAGTACTAGTGGGGTGACACCATATTTTTCCTAATGGCTGGGTTCAAGATACTATTAAATAAAGGGAATCTCAATTTTATCAAATCTCAGGAAATACACCCTTTTCATTCTCCAGATACACCATATGTTTTCACTATATCCGAGTCTCTAATTAACGACAGGTTTTCACTGCTAGATAATGCTGGACTTTGATTTGAGTCAAAAACAAAAGGGATCGGCAACTTTTCATTATAATGTATTGACAATAGTTATGTAGACGGAAAAGGTTCACAATATCCAATATTCAGTCAACTGTTCATTCCAACAGTCACTTTCCTATATTTTTAGTTTAAGGGTTTTTTGTATTTTGAATATTTAGTTTACTTTTTATTGATTTTCAAATTCACGCACACTTGACATACATAATTTGTAAATAATTGTTCTACTTAATGCAGATTGCACGGTGTGAATACTATTATCTATTGTATTATGAACTTTCGGAACACTAAAAGACATATTTAAACAAATATAAAATTTGATTTGATTTGATATACATCTATGCCAGCATGCAAAATATTAACGATACAGCTTTCAGGGATGCTGGAATGTAAAATGCTGCACTTTCTGCAAACAAAGCCTATAACTCTCTCACAATTAATTATTTTCTATGCGTTTTCAACTTGCAGTGGATGGAATCATTAATTTCGCTGGATGAAAAAAACTTTTATATTCAATGTTGAAGCCTCTGCAAACCGAAAGTATAATATCACCTGCTAACAATTGGATATCACTGCATCGAAAGCATATGAAAGGTAGAGCTGTAAAAAATGTCAAGAGATTGGACCACAAGACCGTTACGAAGACGCTTTTTTTTTTTTTAGCGTTCCTAATGTACTGAAAGTTACACCGAAACCAATATTTCTCATGAACTGCTTTGTTCGTTGTGGGTCCCTTTTGCATCACCTCCCCAACTACAACACACAGCTCGTCATGCTCTGTTACGTCAGATCACGGAGGGGACAATTATTGTTGTGTAAGGTAGATCACACGTGTGCATGAAGGGGACAATATTTGTTATGCCAGATCACACGTGCACAGAGGGAATCGACAGTCTTTCTTGTGTTGGGTCCTGGAGCCTGGAGCCTGGAGGCTGGATGTCTGTGACACGTGGAGACTTGATTGTATGAAGCATTCTCATACAAAACAATCTGTCAGATCAGAGACACCAGATACGAGGCCAGTACTCCCCTTCACACACTAGTCCTGGTTGTTGTTTACCAACAAGGGCAAGAGGCAGGGGCCAATACTCAGAACTTTTCTGTTTGTCTACAAACAGAGCATATCATTTGATAAGTTCTTCAGAAATCAAGATAAAAGTGTCTCCCTAAAAGTTAAAAGTCCACGACGTATTTAACTTTTGTTACAATACAGATTTTGGGTGGTTACTGCATGATCTACTGTGTAAAACAACATCCCCACAAATAATAACAACAACAAAACAATGCGTCACAAATTAATTAATTTTGCATAAATCAAGCAGTTATAAAGCCATTGGATATGAATTACCCTTATGAATTAGAAGATAAAGCGTTGATGAAAGTCAAGCTGGTATGCCACTAATAATCTGGATTAATCAAAAGATTTCTTTGATTTCTCATGTAAATTGAAAAAAACCCAACTCTGTATCACTGCAACATCACAAACACATCGTAGAAAATTCTTTATTAGCTGTGCAAAGCTAAAATATTTTGCACGAAACAGGCCTCCACTCAGCATTAAGACCACATCTACCAGTCATTCTCGTGTAGACCAAGCGCTGTAAACACTGTCTGCATCTCGCAAACAATATCGTCATCTGCCTCGTCGATAGTTTTTTTTATAGCGATAGAAAAAACATTGCTGATAAATAACTGTTGTAGTTGTTGTTTTGTTATTTGCTTGTTTTGGGGTTGGGTGAGGTTCTTTGCTTGCCATGTGCTCAAGGTATGCACAGATTTCTTCTGAAATACTCAACATTATTAAGGCCGAATGTTCCACCCCGCCAAGTCTTTTTTAATTTCATTGATTCTCTTCACAGAGACAGTTTTGTTGCTAAACTGAAGCGAGATTCCAAAGCTTTACTTGCAGCCTCTGTACTCTTGTCACATCCGCTCAGGGCTTCACCGACCTGATGTAGAGATGCATTCACACTGTCCAGGTACGAAGACAGAGCCACCGACTGCTGTTCGTGCATCAGACGTGCTTTACCAGCAAATCCAGCAGCGAAACTTTTCCAGTGACTTAAACTGAGATATCTCGTCTTAGGGATTTCTTTAATGTACACGTCATCGCTACGATCATATAAAACCGTTTGACAACAGTCGATCGGCGGCTGGGATAACATATTTTCTGAAAACGTTGCTTTCACGTTTTCCGCTGCCAGGAGTATGTGCGCCTCGCATCCCCCATTCAACACTTGCTCGATGTAGTCTCTCTGGCTTTTCAGGCTGGCTACTCGGCCATGATGAATCCTGGCCACTTCCTCCAGACCAGCGACCGCGTCTTCCACAGTTTTTAAAGCCTGTTCCTCGACCTCATCTAGAGCCTTGTGCAACTCTTCAATCCTTTGACGAATTAATTTCTTTACGTTATTTGCGGAAATCGTTTTACGCTGAAGGTCAGCAGCCAGAACTCCCATCATGCTTTCGTGAGCAGGAATCAACTCATTGGAAATGACACGGATTACTTTGGACACAGCCTCCTGAGCTTTCTGGCTCACGTCCCTGAGGTCCACTGAAGTGTGACCCTCAGCGTGCGATGTCATTCGACAATCCCGACACACAGGTGTCTGGCACTTGAGGCAGAAAAACCTCAGCTCTTCATCCGGGTGGCGAGGGCAGAAGGCTTTTCGGGTGACCCTAAACCTGCCGGTCGTCACACTGACCAACGTGTGGGTACGCAACAGTTGATTATGAACCTCTAGGCAATTACAGCAGAGAAACTTGTCGCACTCCACACATTTGGAGGTAATTGCTGCTTCCAGCAGATCTCTAGCTTTAGCTCCTTTCGTACATAAGTCACAGGCTGAAAACTGTGTCTGGATTTCCACGTCACCTTTTGACATGTAAATATTGTCCTGGAACAAAACACTGCAATTTTAATGCATCGATTGTTTACGGTAGTTTACAATATAGTTAATAATGGTGGCTAACATGTATGATGGTATATGCACGTCACTTAACAGTAGAAATTAGTATTATTATTATTCCTTCAATGTCTCGTCGCCACACAGAAAAATCGACTGTATCTCAGTATCTGGTTGTCAAATAATAAATTATGTTGTCCAAAATTGTCCACTAATTGTATAGTAATCAGCATCCTTTTGCTTGCCTCTACATGTAGTCCTACCAGAGTATGTGAAAATACACAAAACAGTACTAGTACAGTTCTAAGATACTTATTAATATAACTACTACCAGATCACTACCATCATAAAGCCATTTCTCTCCCTCTCTCTCTCTTAGCAATGTGACAACCATTTATAAAAAAAAAGTTATATATTCTCGTATTAACTACGACATCTAAACATTTCGCTGTCAAGTTCGTCGGCAGTGACTGTTTCACTGGGGCCATTATAAGTACAGTTTCAGAGAATAAACTAGTGTCATTGGCAAGAGAAGGAGGAGGAGAGAGAGTGTTTGAGCGTATGTGAGATCAGACATCACTTTTAATTAGGATCAGAAGCGAATATCAAGACTATATCCAGTACTTTCAGTAATCCAATAATTTATTTCCTGGCATTCCATGATTGTGCTGTTAGGGGTTTGTAAACACACAATCAAATGGAAAATAATTTAAAGGCATTTGTATGCATTTAATATAGTTATATATATATATAAAGCAATAGTTATCAAGATTAAGAGAACGTACCAGGAACGCGCAAACCCCGGCCTGCGGCACCTTTGTAAGCGCTCGACACAAGGGACAAGGAAAGCAGGTGTCGGTGGTTGCTGGTGACTGTACTTGAGAAGCCTGGCTCACGATGGAGGTCAGACAACCTTCACAAAACGTGTGAAAACATGGGAGCAGCTTTGGACGCTTAAACGGGTGTAGACATACAGAACATTCCAAGGCCATCTTTTCACTTTAATAGTCAGGTCCTCTGTCTGGAAATGCTTACTTCGGATTCACGCCTCTCCAATGAAGTTAAACACGTAGCACGCAATAGTGCTCGTCTTATCCGTGAATTCCCGATAGGGCTCGAATTTCCTACTTTCGGTTTTCTAGCGACTATCTGACATTGAATAGGATAACATTTTTCCTGTTAAATTTTTGTACTTTCATCAGTATCAACTTTATTATACTCTTTCGTTTTGCACACCCTGAATATTTTAAGTTTTCCCCTCACTCTTTCAAAAACAAACTCCTTTCGTTCCCCAGCAGTCAACAAGGAAGGAGAAGCGCGTCAGCTATGCGAGTCTTAACGTTTCAGAAGCTACTTCCCTTGAAATATTCGACGACTTTGTATCTTTATTAATCCTCTCGCGGCGTTACATGACTTACGAAAATGTGTAGTGCGTTTCGGTATTCAATCCCCAGCAAATCTGGCACGATCATTCACTTTAAGTTCGGGACTGCTGGAGGCTATGTTTGGTAGGTGTCACACCGAATCATGTTTACTTTGATCACGATCGAATTTGTATTACACGTCCGTGCTTTGATGTTTATATTATGCTGTTCTACAGCTGGCTTCACTTGAAACAATGCTGAGCAGAAGACACTGCACCAGACATCTTAAGGCAGAACAGAGATGGATAATGTGTGTAATCTGAGAGAGTATCCTATACGAGTGAGCGAGAGAGAAAGAGAGGTGAGTCGGAGAAAGCAGGAAATCAGAGGGACGAAAAATGCGAGCGAAAGAGAACATAATTGAGATTGAGAGAGAGCGAAACGTCGCTGGCAACACACTTATTAGTGTACCCGCTTTACTCGAAACTGTGCTGAACATGAGCTGTAACCCACAGATCATAGAAGTCTGTGTGTCAGCCCGTCACTAAAGATCATCCAGGGTGCATGTGCCTCACTGTTTCGCTACACTGACAACGCACACGAATACGCTTGATTCAAATAAAGTGACAGAGTGAAAGTCGACATTAAAATCAATCAAATCACAGCTGGCACAGTTGGCGGCAGGTTATAAATCAGCCATGGCGAAGCCGGGTACCCTGTTTAGTAATCAGTTTAATTATACAGTAATCCCTCGCTACTTCGCGGTTCGTTTATCGCGGCTCGCTGTTTCGCGGGTTTTCAAAAAAAATATTAATGTGAAATATTTATCGCGGTATTTTCGCTGTTTCGCGGTACTCCGTCTAAAGTATTTGTGCACATGCATAGTACGTATTGTACAGTAATGTATCCCAGTCGCTGATAGGCTCAGTAACCGTCGCATCTTATTTTCTTTCGCTGTGCGCAGCTACCCCCCTCTCAGCTTTTCCATTTCACGTTAGCATCCGACTGTCGCGTGTGAGTAGTTTTCATCTGCGGTGCTGTGTACATTTGTGAAGTTTTCGTTAGAGACTGAATGTATTCAAGCCCTGCGATGCCAGCCAAACGTTCATAACTCGCACGAAGAGATCTGTTACGCCTATGCCTTTAGAGGAAGTAGTAGGTTACATCCGATGCCGAAGATACTGCACCACCTGATGAAGTGGTGCCTTTAGAAGAGCAGTAATGCCCTTCTTGGAATTCATCTCATCTTCATCAGTACTGTTCAACTAATTAATCATTATCATTTTAGCTGTATGGTGTATTTTCAATGGTGACTACCCATATCAGATTTTTTAAATTACGTATCTAGGTTTAAGACTTCAAAACATTTGTTATGGGAAAAGTTATTAAAAGGGAATGGGAAAGGTTTATGTATAAAGTGTGGGGAGGGTTTATAAAGATTTAAAATAATGTATAACTACTAAAAACAGTATAGCGTCCCATCGCGGGTGGGCCTGGAACTGTATATCCATTTTTCCTGTTGTCTTTGTTAACCAAATTTTACCTGACACATTCTTCCCAGCAATTTACTCTAGATGTCACATTAAATTATTTTCTTTACGAAATATTATGTTTTAATTTAATTTTCATAATCCCCTCCCGTATTCTTCCTTGCTATGATGAATGTTTTCTCTTCTCTCTTATCCACGATCTGTATGATTTTTAAGGGGTTTCTTACATGCAGTACTTGTCTGGCATTATAGACGATTAATCCCTGCGGTGAGAATGATCGATGTCTTTTGCGATATCATCTACAGTCGAGTTTACCAACACGCAACGGGGTGGGTGGGGAAGAAATGAAAATAACGTTGTGCGCCAGCTGAAAAAGTTTGGCCTTAAGAGAAACATTCTGGTTCATTTTTACTGGGCGGTGATCGATTGCGTACCCATATTCTCAATCACCGTCTCGTATGGCATCACCACCCAGAAGCAGGGTGTCCGACTCTACCGGGTGGCGCGTGCAGAGCTAACGACTGTGACCTATACCACCTGTAGGCACAATCTACGCCCATCGTAGCTGGCGTAGGGTGAGCAAGCATTGTGGCTGACGCATCCCATCCGGCCTGTAGCCTATTCTGTTGCCTGCCTTCTGGGGTTAGTTATCTACATGTTCAGGCCACAACTTCCCGGCTGAAAAACAATTTCTTTGCCAAAACAGTAGCCTATACTGAACTCCGCTGTCACGAGTTAGGACTAAAAGTTGAATGTGTCTCAGCATAGTCAGTGGGGTATGTCGGATGTGTGGTTCAAGTGGACGACTGTTCAAGCTCGTGTTTTGGTATCTATGGTAAATCTGGTATGTGTGGGTAGTGTATAGTGTATGTGACAAAAAGCGAGAAGAGTGTGCGAGTGTGCGCACGAGTATTTGGATGAAGTCATTTTTTGGGGTGTACATTTAATAACAGCGCATGTATAGTGGCGTTTCCCAATGTGGGTGTGTGTGATTAGTATTTGTCCAGTAAATGGTGGTCATCATTCAGACATGTTCCTATAGTGCTATGTCACTTGACAGATAAAGGTTTGCATGGTGTAGCTTTTTCGTCCATCCTAGTTAGCCAATAAACTTTTTTTTTTTTCAGCATTCCTAATGTTCTGAAAGTCACACCGAAACTGATACTTCTCATGAACTGGCTTTGTTCGTTGTGGGTCCCTTCTGCACCACCTCCCCAACCACAACACAGTTCGTCGCACTGTTCTGCGTGTCAGAGCACACGTGTGCACGGAGAGGACCAGTGCCGGATTAAGCACTGTTCAGGCCCATAGGCAGTCAAACTTTTGGGGGCCCCCGAAGCCCCAACCCATATTGCAATCTTCACCGTCAATTGTCTTCTTAGTTTCTTTCAGTTTAGTTTATATTTTCCATTTCACTGTCAGTCAGTTTAGTTTATATTTTCCATTTCACTGTCAGCCGTGGAGCCGCTAGTAACGTAAATAATGGTATGTTGTAATACAACCTTATTAGATTATGAATTTAATAAACTTGTCATTGTGAAAACGCATAAGTATAGACTACCAATTTACTTAGAATGAAAAGAAACACGAATTAAAATAGCAACTAAATTAGGCTCGTAAGCAGTCAAATCTTTGGGGTCCGTAATAAAACATTAAACACTCTTCTTCCTTAATTTTGTAGTAGTGAAGTCACTTAAAATACCTTGAAAGTCATTTGTATAACAGCTCAACGAGTACAATACTGCTGAACAACCAAATAGGAGCTTACTTTCGCACCACAGTAGGGGTACGTCAAGGATGTCCCCTATCACCCGTGCTGTTCAATATATTGTTGGAGAATATCATGCTCGAAGCTCTTCATGACCATCATACTTCTATTTCAATCGGTGGAAGACCAATCTGCAACCTACGCTTCACAGATGACATAGATTTATTAGCAGGTACTAACAAGAAACTGCATGACTTCACCTACAGACTGACAGACACTGCCTTATTCTCAGCTGTGTGCGACATGAGCAGGGCACACGTCTTGAGGACTCAGGGTAAATTATTTGCCACGGCACGGAACCGCATTAGAGGGAAAATTTTCTTTAAATATGACTTGTTATAGATCATCATTTATTGGCAAGGTTGCCATTCTGCTTTTGTTTGTAATTGAAATTTACCAAATGTATAGTTAGACCTGACCATTCATTTCCTAATTTGTTTCTTAATAATAATTTGATTTGTACTGTACAACGTGTTGTCAATGTGTTTGCATGCGTGAGCGGAGACAGTGGTCTGTGTGTGGCGCGTGGACGTGCGAAACAGCGAGCGAGAGGGTGTGGCTGGGTGAAGTCGGGAGTGAGGCGAGCCAGTACATCCCCTTTCCCCTCGGGCGGTTAGTCCCGACCATTCTCCCCGCAGTTTCGTCACAAGGTGAATGCTTATAACTTTGACCAGTTTAATGAACTGACTATACCTTTCAACTTGTACTTGCACACTAATAAATAATGTTATCATACAAAATTCATTCATACCACTCAAACATTAGCATTGAAAAGGGAAACTAACCCCATCAAAGTTAGGCGTTGCTATGCTGAGCCAACTGCTGTTACTAAATGTATGGTTTTATAAACAGTTAAAAAGATACAAAACAGGACAAAGTCAGTTCTCATGAGCTCTGCTTTTGGAAGTCCCCTTGGAGAGGAGAACCTGAAATCTGAAATTGAAAAAATAAATCTATTATCGAAAAAAGTAAATCCATTGTCAAACTCAGCAAATTGCAGATGCAAGGCCTCAGAAAAACTTTGCTCAGAAAAGAAGATAAATCTAATATAGATATTTTTGACTGTGTCACATATTTATAATATGGCATAACTTCTGTACAAATATTTTTGTATATAATGACAAGACTAATAAAATGTCTTTACCTAAGAGATGTACCTTGCCTGAGGAATGCATGTGACATTGTGTGTCTTTCTAACACTTCAAAACTATTCCACAGTAAAATTATGAAGCCAAGAAATACATGCTTCTCTTATTTCCAATGACGACAAGAAACACATTATGCAATCTCAAATCAATGTAAATGGTAAAAGAGCTAGCATAAATAACTCATCCCAAATCCCACTATGCAGTGTTTTGTGGCCAATACCTAACTACTATTAACTATATAGTACTACTGTGCAATATAAAATATATAATTATGCTACAAACCTCAGAAGAACTGATCAACAAATCTGTGCCTTGCAGCTTCACCCGCTGCAACTCGCATTCTTTCTGCTGGAAGATCCTGCACAGGTACATTGTCATGGAGTATATTATACCTGTAGTCACTATCCTCATCCCCATCATCTTGATCCTCTGGATCTTCCAGCTTGAGCATTCTTGCTTTGTTACTTAACATCAGACAGACTGCTATAATATGGCATGCCTTCTCAGGCTCAACCCGGAGACCTCGCAGGCAACGCCATCTTCTTTTGGCAGCACCTGAAAGACAACACAAACACAGACTGTAGGGGTCTGTAACCAACATACACTGACTACTGAAACAGAAAGTTAAAACCAAATAAACCACAGCCAGTCTGGCATTTCACTACTAATAATTTGATATTGATGTACATTTCACATACCAATGGCTCTTTCTACTGTGCACCTTGTTGAAGTATGAGCTGCATTATACCGCCTCTCCTGACTAGTGGTGGGATTCAGAAAGGGTGTCATAAGCCACTCTCTGCTCATGTAACCACTGTCACCAAGCATGATGCCATCTAGTGGTTTTGGATTTGCTTCAAAAGCAGCAAAAACACTTGACTGTCTTAGAATTTTTGCATCATGGACACTCCCAGGCCATTTTGCCACGATGTCAATAAATATAAGATCAGCATTGCTGATGACCTGTTGAATATATATATATATATAAATCAATTTATTACTTAACTATTCTTTTTTCTTCATCTGCTTCAGAATATTGATTTGTCAAACAGTTAATATGCATCATACTTGACAAGTAATAGTATGAGAAGGAAAAACTGGCTTCAACAGAGTAGGGAAGAGCAAACAGTGCACATATTTCTGTCAATAATCCTAAGAATGATCAGTTTTGAAGTGATACTCCACAGCAAAGTTTTCATTTCTTTGAACTATATAAAAAATCGCATGGAAAAAGGGAGCGGGGCATGAATCTTTGACACACATTATGATGTAACCATTATACTTCAATGCAACAAAGAACTAAAACATATATATTTCCATATAAAATTTTACCTGAACATTTACTGAATGAAAGTTTTTCCGACACCGGAATTCATGTTCATTTGACTTTGGCGCTGTAATCCGTATGTGGGTTCCATCAACGCATCCCACAACGTTTGGAAATCCTCCGAGGTTAAAAAATATCACCTTTTGTCTGTTGGCTTCTTGTTGATTGGGAAATGTAATCCACTTGTGTGTCCGATCTAGCAGCGCTCTGGTAACTCTGTCAATAATCCGGCCAGCCGTTCTTGTGGAGACGCCTGCTAGATCGCCACACACATTTTGAAAGGCCCCCGTCGCGTAAAAACGAAGGGCAAGACACACTTGCAATGTCGGTGTGACATTGTGCCCCCGATTCGCAATTAGTAAATCCGCTTCTATATCATCGACGATCTCCAAGATGTCGTGACGGCGAAATCTTAATCGCTGGTAGATAGTTAAATCGTCCCATGAATCGATGGGATTGGTTCTATCCCGAAATACTCTGTTGCTGCGAAGATTTTCCTCCTCTTCACACAGCATCAAGAACACAGCAGCCATCTTTAGCGAACCTCGTGCGAGTTAGAGGCGGGAAAAGCCGTCTCCAGCTTGGAGGGCGATGATTGGCTGGCGGAAGTGGCCTACAGTTGCGACGAGACCCACCACAGACTTTTATGAGACTCACCCACAGACTTTTATGAGACCCACCCACAGACTTTTATGAGACTCACCCACAGACTTTTATGAGACCCACCCACAGACTTCTATGATTCTGTGGACCCACCCTTTATCTTTATCGCACTTAGAGATTCGGCCGGTCTTTTCCTGTAGGTGGCTTCGAGACACGACGAGACTTCGGCCCACGCTCTGCTGGGAAAGGCGGCAAAAGCACCCTGAGTACGAGAGAATTACCATTTTGCTGCAAGATGTTTATTTTTTTCTCCCCGCAACTCATGTCACTCAGCTCCCCTTGCTGTATCTTCCTTCTCCCCCTCCCCATAGAGTTAGGTGCTAGGTTTTTAGTAGGCTGTGTACAGGTGTACGTGTTAGGAGAGAAATAATAGTGTAGTTATATGTGTTCATAATGTAAATAAAATCAATGTCTTTGAACTTATTTGCCTGTGTGAGCGTCTTAGTCCGCACGAATGCGTGATATGTACGTGTGTCCTCGTCGTGTGAATGAGATGAACGTGTATCACTAGAGCGGAAGAAATTGTGTCGTCCGTAAGTGTGACACAGCAGAGCAGACATAAGAAGATCCGTGGTGTTAAACAATGCACCAAACAAAACACACTTTTGTTTGGGAAAAAGCAGGGTGTTTTAAGGATTCCAATGACGGCTAAGTGCGGATGTGTAGTAGATAGAAAAAAGAACACAGCGCGAGGTAGATTACATAACGCACCCGACAAGCGAGAGCCAGAAAATTCTCCTTGGGAACTTCCGTCCTCTTCCCTGGAACACTACAAAGTGGAACGAATCGACTGATTTGGCGCTGGGGACGCAGTGGGCGGATCAGTCCAGCTACAAATAAATGGTGCCGGGAGTCCGTGACTCGATCCGATTCGTTTTCTAGTGTGTTCAGTCCGGCTACATTATCTATGGTAAATCTATGTGTGGGTAGTGTAAATAGTGTATGTGATAGAAAGAGAGTGTGTGTGCGCACGCGCATGTACGTGCATACGTGTATATGGATGGAATCATTTTTTGGGTGTACATTTAATAACAGTGCTGGAAGTGGCGTCAAAGGGGGTGTGTGTGTGTGATGAGTAAATGACGGCCATCATCAATTGACGTTCCTAGCGCTATGTCACCTGGGAGATAAATTAATTCTTCTTCTTCTGTTTCATTAGGTGTACAGTACTATCATAATTTAACTCCCACAAATCATTCCATTAATTTTATTCTAATTATACAGTCTCTACTTCTGCATTAGATAAAATCTTTACGTTTACTTTTCTTACATTATTACATAGACAAAATAGATGTAAAATGGGATAAAGAAGAAAAAATATAAATTCCAAATTCTAGTAACATTTTATTCATTCTATTTTTGTCACTAAGCACATAAACCATAAAGTCATAAATGGAAAATTTAATATCTGTGAAGAAACTGGAGATGACACGAAACTGGCAGTCATACATGTATAGGAATTATATCTTTTAATAAACTTACATCTGGGCTTTCTTGATTCCTGTCCAAAGGCTAATTTCTGCTTTTTTTAAAAAAAGAAAAAGAAGATATATATTTAAAATAGTATGTCACATAATATAAAGATAATTCCGTCAATTTCCTAGACACCCATACGTAACAAAGACCTACCTACACACTTCCTAAAACTACTTTCTTTATTAACAGATCTAGAAGAGTACTGAGTTTGCTTTGTTTTCAGCTGGTTTACAAAGCTCTGATTATTTCATGTTTGTGAGCATATGCCTTGAACCAGGCCACTCACATTCTTGTGTGGGAGACCTAGCAACAAAGCATTAATGGAAGGTGCAGCACAGTTGCGAGTCTAGTTTGTAGGGAGGCGAACAGGAGTGTTTCCTTTGCTAAGGCAGCCAGTCCTTTTCCCAGCTAGTGGTGAAACAGGCTTCTGTGTGTGCTTGTTAGTGTGAGTTTATCTAGGACAGGATTGTTCATCAGCACATACACGTACAGCACCTGAAGAAAAGGATTACATAAGAATTAGTAAGTTTTATATCTTAAACGAAATAACAGTTAATATGTTCATTCTGAATTTGAGCAGAACAAATGACAGTAAGTTTTAGCACGTGTTCATTCTCATAAAAATAACATTGAATGCTATGTGATGAAATTCCTAATTAACTTTATCTACATTGAGAGGTTTACTTGCAAATAGTCATGAATTAATTGAAAACGTTTTTACCACAGTGGAGTGTGAGCATTTTTTCTTTCCCTCTGTGACAAAAGGTCATCTTTAACAGGCATTTTAGATACTGATTCTAGTGGATATATATATAACTATATAAGATGCATTTAGTGTTGTGTGGCATCCTGAAAGGCAGCTGTTTGCTGTTTAAACAACATCCTACACAACCAGTCAATAGTATTAGTAGCTGTTTGCATTATCTATTGTTTGTTTACTCTCTGACCATGAAAAGTCACAGAATTAAGAAGCTGCCTGTTGTTTTCAGCAAGAATTTTTATCCTACATTAATGGGGTACAGTCAAGGAGAATAATTTTTCTTAACATACGTCGCAGCTTACTTTGCTTTGATTCCTAATGATAATTCTTGATTGTGATGGAAGTCTAACATTCGGAAAAGTTCCCATTAGTTTAACTCTCCATATAGTGTTCATCAGAGTCTGTGAAAAGTTCAGAGCGGCTGAAAGTCCCGTTCGAATTATACACCGGAAACCCTTTGCAAGGCCCCCAATAAGCCAAGCCTCTCGCGCTGCTTGAATCAGCAGCCTGACCTGAAAGGTCACAGAGCCCCTATTTGGAGATTGAAACCCAATCCACACAGCCGGGTAGCCACTAGCGAGTACCCACAACAAGGTGTGAATGCAATGGATGGTAGGTAGTAAGTAGTGAATTAGCAGTCACACGGGATTAGCGATCGGTGTCCTGTAACTTTTGTCCGAGAGGAGAAGGCAGGGAGAGACAGCTCGCGCCTGGGCACAAGGTAAGTGGCTCAGCGGCATTTGCAGTTTTCGGGCGGCGTACATTCGACATTCCCGATTCCTAACATTCAACCCCTGTTGTGGGACTGGTTCTGCAGATGCGTTGTGCATGCCTTAGTGTACAAGAGCCACTCCATGCGCACGCCTTAGAAATCATGTGTTCATGGTTGCAGTAATATTTTAGTATGGCTATAGCCTAGTTGCTGCGGATCCAACGTAACGTAGACTAGAATACCACAAAGGTGTTGCAGTTGGAATTAAAGGTACGTGAGTCGTTAGACTGATCTTGATTGTGCGTGGGAGTGGAACGAGTGGAAGCCAGCCTAAAATAATTATGTTTTCACCCATTGCGTGACATTTTTGAAAACGCTTGTCTACAGATTCAAAACATCGTTAGCACATATACCATACGTACATTGATCGACTTGCAATACATTTAGCGATTCACTAGTATAAGGTGTTGTGGGACCAGGGAGTAGTCCCGTGCGTGTAATTGTATGCCAGGTTATGAAGCATGCAAAGGTGTGGAGAGAGGAAATAAACCTACGCATTAGCTCACTAGAAGCTTTCAGTCAGCATGAACTACTTCATGCACATAAACAGTTATCAGTGGATGTACTTGATCCCTAGCCATCAAGAATTGGCTCACTTATGACGGAAGAAAACCATCAACAGTTAAATATGTCTTCATATATATTCCAGTTTGGTAGAGTGCATGTGTCTTGGTAGTGATGATTTTTGGCTCATTTGCAGATGGTGATCATGGAAAAGCTACTGCTTTTCATGCTGGAGTTGTGGACTGTGACTGTAGTGTGGGGAGCTGTGGACCCATACAGGACACATTGTTGTCTTTGCAACAGTTTGATGCCTACAGATGCTCCACCAAACTCCAAACCTCAAATCATGCCCTCTCCTTTTAAAATTCAAGTCAGTTCTGACACCTATGGATTGGATCAGGAACTAATTGGTAAATGATAAATTAATATTGGTAATAGCAAGGGAACATACAGGCATTAAGGCTTTTTAGTGCATTTTTGTAAATCATTGATGAGGATTGTCACCCGTGCGAAAGCGTCGACTGAGCACATCACCCCTTTACTACGGAGCCTTTACTGGCTCCTAGTGAGCAAGCATATTGATCTCAAAGTGCTTTCAATTGCTCAGTCCTGCATGTTCAAAACTGCTCCTGACTATATGCAAGAGGTAGTTCCTCCTTACCAGCTGTCATGTCGCTTGCGCTCTGGCTCCCAGTCACGCTTCTGTCTCCCTTCAGTGAAGACACAAACAAAAAGGGCACTGGAGCCAGGGCCTTCAGAAATGCTGTGCCTAAGCTGTGGAATGCTCTGCCATCATCACTGTCAACCATCACCTCAGCAACCACATTCAGGAAAAGACTGAAGAGTCATTTGTTTACTTAAGAAGAACTTCAACAACCAAGCACAACTGCTGTCTTTATTTTTTATTTTATTTTTTTTTACTTTCCTCTTGTTTTATTTTTGTCTTATCTTCCGTTTTTGCTGCGTTATGAGCATTCTTCTGAATGGATATCTGCGCATTATAAATGGACATCATCATCATCATCATCATCATCATCATCATCATCATCATCATCATCATCATCAAAACATTTGAAGTCAAGTTTAGAGAATCTGTTGCACAAAGATGCAAGAACAGCAACAGAAAATTTATGCATGTGAGTTACTACCATGTAGTTAAGAAACAGTCTGCAGATATGCTATAAAACTATGTTGACTTGTTGTACATGCAGAACATTTAACACCATTCCATGTAGTCTTTTTACATTTTCAGTTGAACTTGTAGCAGAGGGTGATGCAACATTCCGGGATTTTATGTTGGTGGCCTGGCCAACTGATGACAGACCACGCACGTCCTTGGGTACATTCACATTGCTTGGAAAGGAGTACAATGCTAAACAAAACTGCTACAATAATGAGAGGCAGACGGTAAGAAAATTGCTTTGTACATGTTGTATGTGTGTGTTTTGTATATGAAAGGGGTGGGTAAACCTCTGTCCCATGGGCCGTATACACGTGAACCTGCCTACCAAGGCAATCACAGGTTTTAGTAAATCTATAAGCTTTTTTATAGCAACATAAATGTATACTATAAAATGAATAATAATGTAAGTTTTGAGGGACAAGCAAGGAACATCCATTACAGGATAGACAGGACACATACCAGTTTATGATCAGACAGACAAATATGCTTCTCGCCAGCTGCCTGCAGCCTATATGGATGATTTTTGAGAATTATGCATGCATGTGACCTTCATCCCAAGCCAAGGGTAGACATGGCTGTGTACCTTAATGTACGGTTCAGGCCTACATGCATCCATCCTTTTATGGATTTCCAACGGATGAACAAACGAAAAAGCTTTGGCTGGTAAAGCCAGTTTGGGTATACGAGAGCATGGGTTTGGGGGTTAAGATGATGCCTTCAATCATTGCAGCTTATTTGTATGTTTTCAGTATGCCATACAAACAGCTGACCGCACCCCTAAGAAGTATTTGCGGTTTACATGGGAAACAAACAGATTTGAAGGGCACATTGAGTTTAGGTGAGGAAGTATTTCATATTAAATTTTGTCAGGTTTTTAGAAGTTTTCTGATATATGAGATTGATTAGAAAATTCATTTTCTTCATCTTTTTGGACACTAAAAGGCTTAGTATTAAATGGTTAAAAATAAGTTGACAAGTTTGTCACATTGTTTTAATTTTCCAAATTATTTTCACCGCTTTGACCTATTTCAGAGCAACCTTTATTGTGGATGATGAAACTTACTGGGTGGCAGAGAGTTCCCCTCTTGTGATGGATCCTCGTCCTAATGCCCCACCTCTTCCTAGAACTCCAGGACCCAAGGTTGCAGATTGTATTTTGAAAACTTCATTTCCATAGACACTGTATGCAAAGCAACATTAACAAGTAGATGATAATGATGGTAAAGATGTTCGGGGATGTGGTGCATGATTGAGAGAGAGAGAGAAAAGTGATAGAGAAATCCAACACTTGAAAATGCACTACAGAAAATTAGTACATGGAAATGATTTGGTTTCCCAAGCTTAATTAAATCAATGTTTTAATCCATTTTTCTTTTTCCCCGCATGATATAAACACATTTAGTTATTTGCTAGAATGGTTAAAGAATCTATAATACAGTTGAACAGTACTTTTATTTGCAGCATATACAATTTTATAAAAGGTCGATTAAAAACTAAGATTTATAGCCACCTCAATATTTTTTATCTGCAGGTAACTTCCTATATCAATGTTGATGAATGCGGGGTACAGAAGGGATGCTACAGAGAGCCCGCTGGTTGTTTGGAGCCTTACTGTGAGTACATTGTCACCTGGCAAGGTACGACTGACAAAGTGCGTTTTGAGCTCAGCGGCCTCACTGACAGTGCCCAGGATCGATACATCGCTGTTGCATTATCCAATGACACTTATATGGTCAGTATAAGATTTCTGTGTGGCTTCAATAAGAGATAAGTGTTATTGATTACTTTTTTATTACATCAAGATTTTAAAAAAGCTTTTTTGTTTTACTGCTTTTGAAAACAGGTTTAAATAGAAAGTTTGAATAGAAAGGACTTTTTTTAAGAAGGAGGAAAGTTCTGTTTTTTTCCCCTAGAAACGTTTCAGGAGTATTGAGTTCACCAGAGTCAAAGTCTTTGAATCATAACACAGCACCTTTAGGGTATGGCAAAGTTGTTTGCTCTGTGAAATATTTTTTGCATGCTTGCTTATCTGATTTGTTTTTAAATTTACTTTTTTATTGTTTTGTTTAAGACTAAACAAAAACATGCAATAATCCTTTCACCCCATTGTTATGTAGACCACCTATTTTTTCAAACATAGAAAAATTTAGCTGGTTTGATATCCTTAGTCACATGACACTTTTAGGTTTTCAGATTTTGTAACTGGTTCCAATATTAAATGATTGTTTCATTGAACTGCAGGGAGAAGACATTGTCTTTGCTTGTACCCATGACTCCTCAGATGACTCCACCCGTGTCTACATCTCATACAATGATCACAACCGCAACATAGACCTTGACAAAGATAATGTAGGTTTATATGGTTTGACAGGTTTTGGTTCGTTTTCAGTTTCCAAACTTTGAATGAGGTTACCTGTCTTAAGGGAGGTAATCATGAACGTCGGTGCAAAGTCTTTATTTCATTTTTGTTCACAAGAGTCCTAGAGATTATGCTGCTAGAAAAATGACCCAGGAATATTGCTTATTTTATATTCTTTACAAAATCTTAAATGTAATTTACTAAGGTTTTTATTTTGTAAGTCTTCAGTTAGATATGCTGGGTGTCTGACCTTAACAATTATACAGATGAAATGTTAAACATTTATGCGTGTGTGTATGTGTGTGTGTAATATATATATATATATAAACATTCCTTTAGCAATTTATTGTTTGCAGACTTTTACTTGTGATTGTTAACTGGCATATAAGGTATGATGGAATATGAAAACAAATTACTTTCAGATAGAACCTGTTTCTAATCTTTTTATCTATAGTTACTTTTTTTGTACTAGGCAAACAGAAAGCAAGTGATAACCGATGAGGAGGGATCAAACCACAATGGACGAGTTCGCTGCAGATTTACAGTTGACCGCGAGATAGATTATTATTATCCTCAATTATCACACATCGGTGGTCAACATTATCACCTGCTTCTAGCTCGAGGTTTTGCCAGCAGAGGTAAGTCTTGCAGATTGCAAGCTAATGATAAGTTAAAGATAGCAAGTTCAGGATAAGTTAAAGATAGCGAGACTGATAAAAGAAGTCATGAATATGGCTGAGGTATAAAAACAAATTGATACCGGCAGAAGGAAAAGGTATCTAACAAAATTTAGCTGAAAACCAAGCTCAGGTGACCACATCTTTCACCTTCTTAACATGAGTAGCTGGGCACACTGTGAACACAATGAACTCTTTGTTTTGAGGCCATTATCATTATTGTGTGTGTTTATTCATTTTGTCAAGCGCTTTAAGCTAGCTTTTGATTGTGGGGAAAAGTGCTGTATAAATTAATGTTGTTATTATTTACATTTCAACAAAATCAACATCAGCTAATGCAGATGGAAAAGTTTATGTTTTACTATGGATGGAAGCATGTGATAGAGATTTTATTTTAATTTGTAAGTTTGTCATAGTTTTTATATTTGTATGAAGAAAGATTCATCTTTTTGGAGTAAGGCCACTTTTCCTTACTGTTTGACAACAGCTTAATAAATGCCCAAAGTTTGGATTGTTGAATTTTGTTGAACGTTTGCTAGTCAAGTTAAGTGTTTTTAAAAGTTTTCTTCCTAAAAGTGAAATATCAATCACAGAAACCACAAATCAATAAAATAAAATATAGATGGCAGAAAATTAGAAGATTTAAACATGTTTTAACTTGACTTAATTGATTTATTACCTGATTTAGGTGTTTTGAGACGTCATGGATTGGGTGTGAATGAACTACCTGTTTCCAGCCCTGGCATGATTAACTTCTTTGGTGTTGATGATGTAAATGGCCGTGCACGTTATCCCCTCGTGAAGGCTCATGGTAAATGAAAAAGTTTCTGATGCACTTTGTCAGAGTTTAAATGACCATATTACACACAAACGTTTTCAAGGACACTTTCAAACTACTCTCTGTCTGGAATTTTGTGGCCTTCATTGTGTAAAGACATGATTATTGTTTGTTTTTGTTATCTGTGAAAATATCATATCTACATTAAAATTTTTAAAAAGACGAGAAATTTATCAGTGTTGAGGTCCTTGAAAAAGTAATTTCTTTTGGAGCTTGTCATTTAGTTGTGAAAAGCATGTGCCATGAAAGTGTATCTATTTGCAGGGTGCCTGATGATTCTAGCATGGGTTTTCTTTGCTTCAATTGGTCTGTTAATGACCAAGTATTACAAACCTATGTGGCCCAACAAGCGAATGTTTGATCACCGGTACTGGTTTGTTGTAAGTTTGCACTCTCCTTATTCTTGTCAGTTTGCTGCAATCCACATCTCTTTATGCAGACAACTAGCAGATTCTGTTCTGAATGCTTTTTAAGAGGAAACAGTTTTGCAGTAATTAAAGAACTCTATTTGCTCACTTTGTCACATTGTGCACGTAAAAAATTTTGTAATCTAATGATTGTAAAATTGTTACAATTGTAAAACCTGTGCTGAAGAAAGATGTTCCACTGTAAATAATGATAATTAATAATGATAATACTACTAATAATATCAAAACAACATAGGGTCATACCTATGCACTGACTAAATGACAATCAAACTAATGTAAACTTTAAAGAAAACAGATTTCAGATTAAAATATTGCAAACAGAGATGAAGAACATAACTTGTATTTCTTGTGTTGTAGGCCCACACTAACTGCATGTCTTCCATGTTTATTATTACCATCATCGGCATTATCCTCATCTTTGTGGAGGCTGGTGGATGGAGTGTGGTATGTATCTACGAGACATTTCGCTGATTAATTAATTAATTCATTCATTATTTAATTGCTAGAAGCAATTTTATCAGTTGAAGAAAACAGCATATTTTCAACTGTTGTATAGACGTTGTATTTGAAATATTTCAACTTTGCTTGTGACAATTACAAAGATTGCACTTAAAGTGGATTTTAATGTTTTAAGTATATATATATATAATAGATTCTGGTGTGCTTAGTTTTTCACCCTAGATGCAATGAATGCTGTACAATTTGCTAACCATAAAACCCCTACATGATGGGGCCTTTACCAGTCTAGATTATAGCTAAAGTTCACTCACGTTTGCATTCCGAATTTTGCACTGATTACTATTTCTTTTCATGTTTCTGTTTTTTATTTCAAACAGGCCCCTGACTTGCCTCAGCGTGCCCATCCTATATTGGGCATTATAATCCTTGTCTGTATCATTATCAATGTGAGTTTTAAGGAGCTTTAACTGTTAATACTTCATTATTTTATGCTCACTTGCCAAGTAGATTTTTGTAACTATATGAGTTTGAGTAAACTGTAGAGAGTTAATGATATTGCTGTTGTTTCCTTAACGTAATGTTAGACCTGGGTGTAAACTGTTTATATGAGTGTTATCCTTAACATAAAGATAATTAGAGCAAAGAGAGAAGACAGTGACTAGTTTCATGCTTTTTCGCTTTTTCTTCTAGGGACCTGTAGCCCAAAGTTTTAGTACTACAATAAAGTGCAAAGGCTGATTGGGATCTCCCTTGGTTATGTTGCCAGTTTTAATGACCAAACATTTCAAATTTCTGTTTAGTAATGTTGCATAAACTGAAACTGACAGCTTGAAAACTATACATTTTTCTTTCCAGCCTATCATTGCATTGATTCGACCATCAGAAGAGCACAAGTGCCGTCCTGTTTTCAACTGGTTCCACTGGGCTTTTGGTACAATTGCAAATGTACTTGCAAGTGAGTGAAATTATGTTACATCGTCATCTGTACATATTTGTAAGCAAGATATTTTAGACCATGGCAATTTATCATTTAACGTTTGGGCCAGAGCCCTTTGGGAATCAACTGTGGCCTGCACATGCAAATCAGTGCTGTTAGAGGAGGTTACTGTTTGTGAAAAGATGCAGAAGAATTAAAATAAAAATAAAAATGGATAACACAGGTAGCTCAGGTGAAAAATTTGCAAATCAAGAAAAAGAGCTGAAGCTACTTGTTAGAACAAATTTTATGCAAGTCCTCACTGGGATTCATTTTTGGGAGAGTAAATAAATCTAAAGTTGAATTATATTATTTTAGAGTTTTGCCTTGTTCAGAGGTTGAAGAACTAGCACATTAATGAGACATACTTCTCTCTCTGCAAACTTATGAGGTTGTTTTGGTAATGTGCAATAAGTTTACAATTTACTACTTGCTGGGCGATATTCTCAAGATTAAATGCTTAAGAATGCTAAATGGAGAGTCTAAGTGTAATGATGTTATTTTTCATCAAAAATGTTTGAAATTGTACTGTCTGTGTGAGCAGTTCCCCAGATCTTCATAGGAATGGACTTTGGAAAAGCCAATGTGCCATGGTGGGCAACTTGGATTCTGGTGATCTGGGTTATTGTACACATCATTATTGAACTGAGTCTTGAAGTCCACCAATGCTGCACTTACAAGAAGAACAAAGGTATAAACTTTATTTAGAAAAAATAGAAAAGAATTTATGTGACCATTATGATCAAAATAGAATTAGTAATTCTAAAATGGAATCTTAAAGTATTAAGTTACCTGTGGTAGTGTAATGAAGACCAAACTTATTAGGACAGGTTTGAACAGTACCTGTTCATAACTCAAGACAATAAACAAATTTTTAGTTAGAAGGGATTGACTTATTTGGATAAACAATTACCATATAAAATATCTGTATTTTATAAAATTATATCAAAATGCTAATCAATAGTAAAATAAAACATGCCTGTATTGTAACTGTGTTTCCAACAGAGCGAAGGAGGAAGTATGAGCAACAGAAGAGAGAAAATCCCAAGATGCACATTGATGAGCCTGAGCCAGCTGTAAGTATCCCAGTCTTCTAGACATTGCTAGACCTTAAGCCTTGTGATTATTATTCATTTGTACAGGTTAGACTCATTATTTGACTAACATTAGTTGTTACTTGACTTTGATTAGACCTAAAGTCTTTTGATTGATTTAATCTATTTGCAACTGACTTTGGTTATATGTGAGTGGTTATGAACAAATGCATGAAGTGCTTATGTATATTTTCAGTAACATTTAGTCCTTTCACTTTAGTACAGTTCTTCTTTTTGCTGTTTTCAGTGGGAGAGTTTCTATTGTCTTCCTGCATATAGTTTTAGATTGTAAACACAATAAAACGACATGGTTATATTTATTATTAAAGGAAACCATACTACTGTGTTTGACAGGGGCGCCGCTTCAAGCGCTTTATGCTGTTCCTACATCTTACTGTCACTACAATCGTCACACTCATCATGATCATCGTAATTGCTGTGGCCTGATGATGCTGTGTTTAGCAGCTGATCAATGAAGGAGTGCCTTCTCACAGAATAGGAGACTCCATTGTTTGTCCAGGCATTAGCAATACTTCTGGGCTATGTGCTTGTCTTTGTTCAACCTGACTTAAATGTTACCTGTGTATGCTGGTATATAAATATTATGTTATTGATTCATGCCTTAGGAAATCAAACAGATCATGAAAACAAAATTTTTTTTTAAGTTATTAATAAGCCAGTTGATAAGAAAATTATCAGCTTTTTTTTTAACCATTGATGCTGTCATTAGATATGACTTTTTGACATTAATTTTCATTGTCTGACAGACTGCTTAGAGAAGTAAATATTTTTTTAATATCATACTGTTTCAAAGAATTATAGTTTTCAGAAACATGTTACTTTGAAAGAAAAATGCAGAGCAGTAAAGTGAAAAATATTTGCATACTTCATTTTCAAATTCTTCTCTTTGCACACCTGTCTGTAGAAAACATGATGGCAAAAGTGTCAGGTTTTCACTTTTATAAGCCAAGTCATGATCATATATCTTAATACTGTAGCGTTCTTACTCTTGAGAAAATGTTTTTAACTGGTTTATGAATTTCTGGGATAGGTTTACTTTATGATTGTAACACAAACTTTTTTTTTGCACTAAAAAGACTTGACATCTTACTAATATTAAATTTACTTGAATTTGTAAGACGTGCACCAGGTATCTGATAAGGGAAAGGTTTAGAGCTGCAGACTGTACAGTTTGCGTAACACAGAACGGACGGAAACAATGTGAATGATTCCATTTTATACCTCAGGGCTTTCTTTAGTCAAATTACATCAGTCACTGTTGCAGAGCGCAGCAGCTACTCTTAGACATGACAGTGTGCCCAAATGTTCTATCTGTTTAAACAGTTACTGCCTTTAGAGAAAATAATTGCAGATCAGATTTTTAACATCATTTTTCTGCAGGCCAGCCTCTCATGCTAAAGAAAAAAGTGTTTCAGATTTGACAGGTTATTCAACAGTCTAATAAGTAAATTGATTTTTCATTGGTTTAAAAATCAGAAATTTAGTTTTGCTACAAATAAATATAAGTTTTATGTTTCTATAAAGAAATGTGGATTTGTGCAGTTATTCATCAGTTTTGTATAAAACATTGGTAAAAGTATTTGAAAAGGACAGATTATCTCTGTAGTGCTAATAGTTATAGTGTACCAAAGAAATATGTGTGCTCTCAATCCAAAGACTTTTTAAAACTGACCTGCACAATTAACAGGATAAATGAAAATGTGTACATTTATCCTACTTTTGTTTAATTATAATAAATTTACTTTTAATCGCGCATTTCCCTGCCTGTAGCAAGCTCAATGCGTTTTGAAGTAAACAATTAGCTGAACAATCTTTCTGTTACACACACACACAGCATACCCACATACACAAAATGGGAGCCTACCAAAAACAAACACAAACATGCACACTAGGAGTTAAGGCTAAATGTGATAATAGAGTTCATTCCTTCGAAATAATGGCATCACCGTCTGAAGAGCTTGGTTCACAAGATTTGGATCTGTTTCATGAAGTCTTGTAGACGTGTAAAGATTTTTGGACGTCCCAGTCCAATAATAATCTTTTAAGAATTACTCAGTTAAGAAATCCTCTTAAGAATTACTCAGTTAAGAAATCCTCTTAAGAATTACTCAGTTAAGAAATTCTCTAACAACATTTTCTTTAAAGAGAATGTCAACACTTTCGAACCGTGTCTGGTGATAAGAACCAGATAATAAATTTTTATGGTTTCAAATCAGTAAATGAGTTAAATACTGTATATCACTTTTATTCACAAGAAAATTCTCTATTGCATCATCTCCACATATTTTAAAATAAACACATAAATTTTTGTTTCTATGTTAACAAAGACACATGATACAATGTAACTTGAGGTGCAAGGATTCTGTAGACCAGTTGTTTATGCTGCTGAGGTGTGGTGGGTAAAAGATGATAAAAAGGATTTTTTTAAAAATACTGTTACGAATTCTGAAGGTGTTTGTGAACAAGCCAAATATGAGCCTTAGTACAATAGAGCATTACAGTGGTCTTCAGAGTGTTTGTAGGATCTGCTTAGCACTTGGGGAATTTCTGAGACAGTAAATGGACAAGATATGGTATGACTGATATTTGATTTTTGATGCCATACATCACATTTCAGAAATTGAATTTCAGTTATAGCAGCATCTGAGGTGGATGTTCTCCGTGACTGCATTTACTTTGTAAATATCCTGTTAATTAGTGTTCATTTGCATGTTTCCCCATCTAGTTGTGCTGACATTTGATCTGCAATATATTGACAGGAGAGGGTAAATAATGCATATTCATTATATGCTAAAACATGGGTTATAATAGAATTATTCAAAAGGTCCTTTAATTGCTTAATCATGGATTTATTGATTTAAGTAATTTAAATCTGTCATGCCTTGAGAAAAATTTGAATTGTTGTCAGGACTCTCAAAAGAAGTGTTCTAGCTGTATGTTTATATGTGGGTGAGGTATGATACATATTAGGTGTTTTGCATTTTTGCTTCATTTTTGTGAGGATTTCAGCGACCCATATTTTCTTGATGTAAAAATTTTGTCGAATTATGCATTGCTGTAGATTGTCTGCTTTAAGGTGAAGGTTAAATTAATTTCATATGGCATGAAACTTTCATGCCAAGAGTTGATTTTTTTGTTGTTGTTTTGCAAGAAGAATGGTAGTCCTTGTCAAGGTGATTGTAAACTGACAGATATTCTTTAAGTCCCGACACCATCTAGATAGTATATACATCAGCATAAAAGTTTCAGAAAGTTTATTTAAATAAGCAAAATAAATAGTAAAGTTTGTTCATTTATTTTTTTTAAGTAAGCAAAAATTGTCTTAATGCTTTGAGTGCGATGTAAACTTTGCTTTAATTTTTTTTTAAACTGGTGATGCAAGTAGGATATGGTCTACTGCAAAGATGTTAATCCAGCCATTTGATAAGACAAAATATGTACATTTAAATGGTTATTATGTCTGTGTAATCTCCACCTATACCTTTATACTCATTAGAATGTGATTTATATTTATTTGTTAAGCGGCATGAATGTGCTTGCAGGTGCTACTGCCATTTTTTTCTCAAAGTTGTTTTTAATGGCAAATTTCTATACATGTAACATGTTTTGTTTATATACAGTTTACAGCAAATAAACTTAAAAGGCCATATATTTTAAAAAGTTAAAAGATCTTTATTTTTAAGATGGAAGAGAAAAAATTGGAAAGATAACATTGATGTGTAGGTAATATGACTCAAGAGTTTAAATTTTAAGTTTTAAAACTGCTTTTGGGTTAGCTGGCTTTTTTAAATTCCTCCCCTTGAGTATAAATGTGTATATTTGCTTTCTGTGATCCCCTGTTCAAGCCTTAGTGGTGAATGTCATGTATATCATGGACATACAGAGTAGCAGAATGCACACATATAGATATATCTTTGTGTTCTACATTTTAAATTTAAGCAAGTATGACACAAATCTATTTAAAGCAGATTATTGCTTGCATAAAGCTGTTTTGCAGGTTAGAATGCTTTGACAAGTGAAATATTTAATTTTATTAAAGAGCCTCTTTTGAACTAACGATTTGTGTAGACTTTACTTTTTTCAGTGTTTATCCTTTTATCTGTACTGTTGTTAATATGCCCCTGCAGCTGCGTGTGTGCATCTTTTTAGCAGGCATTCACTTCTGAGTTTGGCTCGAGCACTTCTTCCTGTACGAAATTCATTTGCAATGCAAGAACATGTTACTTTTGAAAGAATAGAAAAAAAGGGGTTCTACAAAATCTAACGAACGTGAAAATATTTTGGAAAAATGACACGGGATTGTGATCATGCAAAGGAGGAACAGCAGTCTTGCATTCAATGTTAATCGTTACACCAGCTGAGAGAAAAAAAAACTTGTTATGCACCAACAAAGAAGGTTTTGATAGCAGACAGGCGTTGACGTGTTCAAATAGTGGGAGGGCGGTTTGACTGCGTTACTTACTAAAAACATTGTTCGGCCCGACACCTGGTTTATGCAAGGCAGGATGACAAATACCAGTCGTCTGAAATAGTCTCGCTGGATGCACGAAAGAGAGCATTTAATAAGCATGTCTGTCTATTTCGAACAAAAACAACAAAGCCACTCAATAAGGTGGGGGAGAGTCGGCATCCGCACAGCAACTGAAGGACGAGCACTTGCTTAACTCCCTTATTTTCAAGTCCATTATGAAGGTGAGCTAAGTTAGTTGTGGGACACAACCTTTTCAAAAAAGATGTCATTATTTCTAAGCTGCCGTTTTATAAAACGGTACAGCTTTACGTGTATTTAAGCGCAGAAGCAAACACATTATTTCTTTTGTCAATGAAGGCACAAGTGGCCGGATTGATTGTGAGTAGAGAAGATGCTTTCTCACCTCAAGAGTTGAAAATCGACTCGTTCATTGATCGATGCTGGTGGTCGCCCTCGTCGTCGCGCGATGACTGTACTTCCGACAACACACGCCAAGTCCAAACTGTCCCCCGCACTTGTCTAGCTTTGTTGCCGTGATGGATGCAAACTGTTGATTGGAATGCCTGTAGTGTAACCTGTTTGATTCTTTAACTTTAATGGCTGGCTTTTTGTGTTGAACTTAAAACTGAAAGAATAGCTAGCGTTATATGTTTGTAAATACAATGGCGACATTCTCAAAGAAATCAGCGGTGTGTTTCCCAGAAATAACGTTTGGCTTCTTGATCATTCTGGTGGCCTCGTCAGTTGTTGTTTCAGCGACATCCCAGAAGAAGATTATAGCTTTCTTTCAAGGTGAGTCTAGTTGTACTTGAAGTTTAGTGTGGTTATTTGGTTTCTTTTTCGCTTGTCCGCAGTTTCATGTTTTTGTGTGCGTTTGGTGGATGCAAGCGCATATGTCAGGCGTAGAAATCACAAAGTTAGTGCATGTGTTCGTAAAAACTTGTTTACAGGAATATAATATTTTATTGGCTAATGTGTGCGATCCAGCTGAGAATTTTTATACATTTTACAAGCATTTCGGTATTTTGATATGTACCTGGAGTGTTGATTGTGTACTGCATCAAGATTTTTGTTGTTGATATCTTGACTTATTACCTTCTTGGCTGTTTGTGCGTATGCATGTTGAGTAGGACTAAAAGAAAGGTATAAAAGAGCTGCTGTGTCACAGGTGCTATTAGTGAAACCACTAGCTCAAAAAGGTTGACTTTCTAGTTTTAATTTAATAAACCGCTTAGAATCAGTTAATAATAATAAATATTTCTGATGTAAGATACCACCTCATGACAGAAAAATTCACAAGAAAAACAATCTTCCTTCTAAATATGTGCAAATGCACATGCACACACATACAAATAAATTCATTTCACCAAACACCATACACCTTTATCCAACTGATCAGCCAATCCAAAGCATATCTCAGTCAAATGTAAACAGCACACAAAATACAAAAGCATATCACTGTGTGTGCTGGTGTACAGACTAGACTTTTAAATAGCTGCGTAATTTTAAAAATTATATTATAGTTCTTGTAAATCTTTTAATCTGCGTAAAATTCATAGAGCGATAAGTGGATCATCATTGTAACCATTGTAAGGTTTTGAGGTGATCCTTTCTTTGACTGGCTCACATTTGAAACTGAAATGAAGTGATGCTATAGTAAGTGGGTATTGGCTTTTACTTTATACTAATAGTCCCATCATATCTGTGAGTTTTATATTACAAACATAGCTGGTGGTATTTTAAGTACTATGTGTATTGTGTAGTATTTTTCTCAAAAGATCTATTGTAAAACAGTGAATGTGTATTTTTTTTTCTGAGTAAGATAGATGTATTTTGGGTTGGCTAATCTCTCAGCATGGCTAATGTATTTTAATGTCAGGTTTGTTAAGTTAGCATGCATGCGATACATTTTCTATCTTTTAGATGGTCAGAAAGGTATAAGGGTTTTATGGTCTTTTTATTTGTAAATATGATACGCTCTCATCAGATAATACAATAATAATATTGCACATGTATATACACCTTTCTGCAGCAGCAGCCATGCTTGAAGTGCTTTGCATGCATACACACAAGTGGATGAACACACCCCAGACTCAAATGCACCTTCGTGAACATTCATGCGCACGTGCACTCAAACACAGAGTCAGATTGTGGAAGAAATGAGAGAACTTTAGAAAACCATCCAAACATGTGTCACATCCAGAGAGAGGCATGTGAACTGTGGAGCCAGAGGACCATTCTCACATTCGTCACGTGGTGACAGGAGGCACTTCAGCTACTGTACCACCAACTGCCCTATGGTCTATCCCCAGTGTACTGAAAGACAGTGAATTGTTTCTAGAAAGCAGTACAACTGGCAAAGATGGAATATGTGAAACCACAAAATCCATAACTAAGTGCTTCCATACAGTTAAAAATTGAAGTAGCACACTTTTTTATTTTAAGAAAATGTATTTTGTATCTTGATCTAGTGTCTATCACTTTGCACAATATAATTGGGATCATTGATATGATGATGGACATTAAGTGATGAAGCAGTAGTTTTTATTTTATTAAGTTAACCTAAAAACAATGTTTTTAGCATTATATTTACCTTTTTGGGCAATATTTTAGAAATTTAAAGATTTGTGCATGAGCTTGTTTGAAAGGATACATGCACTCTCACCCTCTTTCTCTTACATACACAGAATGTAGTACATTCTCAGGTGCTACATTTCTTTCTCACTCCAATCTCTCTATTAATAACTTGATAACATTCATTTAGTCTTTCTACCCCACCCACCCTTGTCCAAGGGCATATGCCCAGGTACAATGAAGTTCAAGTTTCTGTCACTCAGTCTCTTACATGTGCATGCATGTGTGCACACACAGAGGGAGTGGCTTGCGAAAGAATTGTTGAAACAAAACACGTTGTGCATTCTCAAATAATTTTATGAAGAAAAGGTCGCCAAGATATGACATTAAATTCTTATTAATAATTTCGGCATTGTTGAACAAATAAACATTACAGAAGCCAGATTCTGTGCCATAAAGGGTTCATTTCTAGTGCAGAAAACAAAGTGAAACATGATATTGTTTCCAGATTATAAAATGCATTGTAAAGTTCCTCTGCAGAAGATACCGCCAGACAGTTGGTGTTCCACTGTCTTGTAGCATGATAAGCATTATGGCGTTTGCTGGTCCTAAGAGTGTTGCAAACTGTGTCGAGAGGACAGATACAATGCCTGTTTTGACAGAGCTGCCATCGACCGGCATCAGAGGTTCCTACCAAAGCAGTGAAGGGAGTTATTATGTTTCTTGAAAAGAAAGCACCGTCACAGCTCATACGCAAACGTTTTATCCGGTGTTGGAGAACAGCTATGGATTTTGCACGCTGGGGAAGCATTCACTAATTCAGTTAGTCATGAAAACGTTCTGTGTAATTGTAATGGCATAATGGCAAAAGTAAGTTTTTAGTTAACAAAAACATTTTGTATAGAGAATACAGGTCTGTCAGAACATGGGTTGCATGTGTTTTCTAAATATCACACTTAAACAAAGTGAACAGAAGCCATAGGTTTGTTGCTGTTTTTTTCCATTTTAATCAAACCTAGCACCATTTCTGTTTTTATTATTTTTTATTTTCCTGTTGTTTTATTTTTTTCTTCTCTTCTGTTTTTGCTGCGCAATGAGCATTCTTTTGAATGGATACCTGCACAATATAAATCGACATCATCATCATCATCATTAAACTCCCCCCCCCCCACAACCCCAGATGTGTCTTGCACGAACTCTAGACCATTCCAAGAAGTGCATTCTCAGGTTCCTTTAATGTAGTGTGGAATTACCAAGCTCACAAAGCGTGGAAGGTGCACACCTGGGCTGTTCTATGCGCAGATGCCCTATTTCTCTTTCGTTTGGGAAGCGTTCCCTTTCGAAAGGAGCCCACGATTTTTCAGTGTGAAAGTGTCTGTGTGTGGTTGAGACAATGCCAGACCAGAAGAGATAGTCGTCTGTCGACATAGCCACTGCCGTCCAGCAGCTCCTGAAGGAGAAAGTGATTTAATGCCAGAGCTGAGTACAGGCAGAAGGAGGGGTTTGCCGGGCTCGAGCCGGCAACGAGAGCCAGGAAATCATTTCCACTTTCCATCGATTTGCAGTCTTTCTTGACCACCATTCGCATTCCAGAGTAGGGGCTGAGGCAGTTCTCACATTGTGTATTGACATTTCTTCTGAGATCAGTTCACTGTGTCATTGTTTGGGCACTTTTCAGTATTGTACCACGGGAGAAGGGTTTATGACGACAGATGAGAATGTGGTGATTGAAAGAAAAGTACTGACTGTTTTAAAGTCATCAAAATGCCAACTGCAGAACTTGACCTTTCTGTCCGTATTTAAAATTCCCCCTCCTTAGCTTTGTTCCTCCTTGTCAGTTAAAGGTATAGGGTTCATCGTTATACTTTGCGTTGTTTTAAATATGTTTCTTATTTCTACTTATTTGGGAAGATTCGGTTTTATCTTTTGAATGGTGTCCGCTGAAATGATACCGCTTTCCACAGATTTTGATCAACTAGATGCTACCCCCTACATGTGTGCCGAAAGGGCCGCAAGCCTGCCTCACTAGAAGTCCTTTCAGTAGCTGCAGTGTGCAGCTCCGCATTGCATGCAAATCGGTTATTTTGGGATGTGCTACATCTGATTATAGCTCTCTTATTGATTTTGTTTTTTTAAATTAGCCTTTGTTAATTAAGCTCTGTACCATTGGCAGGTTTGATAAGCATGCATCAGGGTTTTAGGATTCAGCCTGTAAAAATTGTCTGGCAGAGACCTGCTGACGGTAGCCGCTGGTTTTCTTCTAGCACAACAGAAATAAAATAGAAACACACTAAACAGTGGCTTTCTCCACCGTGGAGTTGTGGGGAGGGAGAGCGACTGGATTTGGAGTTGACAGTTTCTATTCTGAATAGCCCAGATGAAGATGATTTTATTTCAGCCTTGTAAATATTGGTGCAGAAAATCCTTTAAGCGGAGAGAGCAGCAGAAAGCAGCATAGCAACAGTCTGCCTCTTGTCCACTAAAGCTTTCATCTTATTGGTCGGTTCTGGGAACTCTGTCAACTCTCCCACTGAACATTTCCAAATGCATCTTTCAGCCCGTACGACCGGCAGGTCGTTTGCACAGGTGCCGCTATTCTATACTTGTGCAATATCTTCCCGCAGGTTCATTATTACCAATGCGCGGTTAGAGTGGTCAGACGTGCGGTGGGAGGAGGAGGGCAGTGAGAGTTGCTGTACATTTATATTCATTCTGTCACAGCAGAGTTGCGTAAGCTGAAAGGTGGGGGTTGTCTTCCACAGTGTGGTCAGCTCAGAGTGCCTCGACTGGGCTAGCAGAACTGGCCGTCAAGGTTGGCATAGTGTATGGTCAGGCACCGATATTCTAACCAGAACCCCTCCTCTAATGTACTGTTAAACGCTGACGTTTATTCTTGGAAAGACGTAGACAGATTACTGCGGGATTTGATTAATTTTCAACCTCTTTAGGAAAGGTGGACACAGTACTGAAAGTGATAGAAAGGCAACTCCACTTCATGCATGTCTAATAGCTAGGGTCGCTTCTTCTACCGCTATCCAAAGAGGATGGGAAAACTAGAATTGCTCCACATTTTCGCGTCCTAACAGGCACAGACTTGCGCACTAAAATGCACTGCCGATAACACTGGCTGCACAAGAGGGAACAGCGTGAGGATGGGGCATCACAGGATTGGGGATTTTTGTAATCGATTTTTTTCCCATAAAAAGAAATAAGGACTGTGTGCCTTTCTTTTCTCAAACATACGCGTAACCCCCAACCCCTCCCACCGAACACAATTAAAACACAAAACGAAATTCACATTCATTCTAATTTGTTTTTATCTTCAAAGAAACCAGGATTTTTTTTCTTAGTTAAAAGCCTCTAATATGCGAACGCATATATTAAATCGATTCTAATCTTGACATAAAATGAGTGCGTGTATCGTAAACCTGTTTGAACAGCCTTGGGTAATTTAAGCATGTATAGTATTGTGGGCTTAGCAACTCATCGTGTCTTACGACTAATGACACGCAGTATCTACTGATGTGTACTGCTCACTACACTGCTTGTCAAATCCAGGGTTGTGGCAGGTAAACTGTTTGAAGGTAAGGTGGGTGGATCACAAAAGACGTAGTAGTCTGGAGCCAGGCGAACCTGTTAGTAGATTCCATCCTTCAAGTCAGCGCAGATGGCGACGAGTTCTTTGCAGCCAGACATTGCAGACGCGACCTTGCACTTCGAAAGTACAAAGCAACGCTGTAAAAGATAACAGGACACATACTCCTAGCTCCATGCTGGCCGCAGCTGTCTCCGGAGGCCGAGAAGAGGGAGTCGTGAGACACAAGAGTGGAGAGTGGTCTGGATTAGCGCGTGCAAGAATAAGGCATACAACACTATCCTCCTCCTCCTCTTGACTTCTGACACAGACAATGTCCTTCTGCAAATAAAATAGACGGCAGCAATTTGATTTGAATAAATCAACAGTTACCTGTGTTCGACTTTCTTTCCGGCATCTCTCTGCATTGTCAGTCTTTCTTATTTGTCTGTCGGTCAGTCTGTTTTATTTGAAAGGGATGGGAGGAGGGGTTGAAGCCTTTACATAGTTTGTTTTATGGAGGGGACAGTGACAAGAACATGTACGGCAGGCAGCTTCGTTCCGATCCCAGAATTTTCCTCACGTGGGCGGAGAAAAGACAAGGGCATTTTGCACTGCAGCAGAAGCGGGCCTATTGATTGGTAGGTCCGGTGTCGGGGGCCCGTGCACTGCTCACAGTGCGTTCACTTCTGAGAGCGGGTACGACGGGCGCAACCGCATGTGATAACGCTGGCGTCATCTGCACGAGAGCTGAGAGCATGCAAATTTTCTGCTAAAAAATACCAGCAACGTGTTTTTAAAGCGGTTAATCGAAGGCTCACCCTGCGACATAACTGCGAAGCGAAAACCAAAACATGTAGACCCCTTTGGGGGCGTGTTAGAGACTCCTGGAGAACCTGCTCGAGTAACGGAATGAGCGACAAGGACAAAGCCGGCTCAAATTCACTTACAGAATGAAGAAGTGATGGATTTGGCAGCCCATTTGTTCAGATGAATGTTGGAAGCTTGTTTGGCGCTCGGTTGTATTGAGCAATGAATTGTGATCGTCTGCTCCGTTACCCCCTCCCACATTTTTCTGTCTCGGCTCAGTTGTCACGTGAATTAATCCTTCAGTTTAATCATAGGGTAATGTAGCTGTCCCTCGACTGCATGTGCTTGTGTGTGTTCGAGCATTCACGCGCGTGTGTGTGTGTGCGCGCGCGCGCGCGTGCGTGCGCTTTGTTTTGCTAAAGACGGGCATAGATTCCCGTCCAATCCGGCAGCCATTAGGTTCTCAGTAGTTGGCTTTACCTGGAAGTGCTGGCTGCAAGTTGTTTGTCTTCCACTCGAGCGTGCGCTACATTTTAACAAGCACACTACCCCTAGCAGGAAGTCAAGAACAGACCATGACCATGTCTTGTGACTGTTGAAAGCGTAAGGTTGAACCCTAGACCAGAGGTCAGGTCTGGTCTGTTGCTCATCTATTGATCTGTTTGAGACGACTTGTCCTGTGCGCGAGTATTGGCGTGGAAATCCTTGACACCACACCCTGAACTCAATCTTCTTCACCTTTTGGGGGTAAACTACAAGTGCACGTCAGCATGAAACTTGCTTATTCAAAGTAGCAGGAAGGCATCAGGTCTTGTGTAACAAAATCGAAATGCCTGCTGACTGGGACTTCCGTATGATCTGGCCCACGAAGAATGCCCCTTGGCGCGTTAACAAAACGTGTCTGGTCCCGGTACCTGTCCAGCATTTAAATTGCAATTGACTGCAGGAAGAATCTAGAATGAAAATGATTTGATACGGGTAGGGGAGGTAAAAACTTGTTAACATCCTGAGCAAACTGAATTCTTTGTAATTATGGAGAAAACTCTGGAATCTCATTTACCTTACAAGAGCTATGAACAGAACAGTTTCCAAAAGCAAGTCGTACACTCCTGACGAAAATTCCTCGTCTGTTCATCCAAATGCATCTGGTTTACCTTAAGTGAGAAGTAGATTTTGTGGAACCACACGCCCGCTTTTAGGGTTAATGTACGAGTTTGTCCTAAAGCAGCCGCTAGCCTACAGTATCATTTCCTGGACAAACTGCTGCAGGCACGCTCCTTGTTGGGCGTAAAATGTTTACTTTATTCCAAATATCATTCCCTTTGCATAGCTGCTGTGAAATTAACTCAGGCAATTAATTTCTTATTTTTTCTGTTGTCTCTGTTGCAGGAACGTGCAGCTCTGTGGTGCCCAACCCCTGCAAGCAGACGTGCCATGATATCACAGGAGGTGGCTTCATTTGTGACTGTGACGAGGGCTGGAGACTGGACAAGCGAAACGGCCGTGAATGCATTGGTTAGTGTGGCTTTCCATGTGTTGGTTAGTATGGTTTATCATGTGATGGCTAGCCAAGGTTTATTAGATTCAGATCGTTGGTCTTGTGAGATCCACATGCATTTGCTTCACAAATTTTGTTTCCGTCCTCCAAGGCCAGTGTTTCTATGCTACAAAATTCAATGGGTTTTCAGGCTCTTTTAAATTTTATTAAAAGACATTATTGGTGGGTTTATCGACCTCTTGCAGTAAAAGTAGACATCAGTGTACACGGGTTACTATTATCACGATCTAGATCCTTGATGTCAGGAGGCTGCGTTTATTATAAGTGCCATAACATCTTCGGGAGCTGGATCTTTGATGTCTTTGATCTTTGATTTTAAATATGTCGTTATTTTATGTAAGTAAAACTGGCTGACATTTGATAACGGGCAGCGACGCAGTGGTAGTTCCCACATGTCTGGTCTGTGTGTTTATGAACCTGGCCTCTGATGTCCGGTTTACCACAGAGGCGGCGTGCGGTAGCTCAGTGGTATGACAAATGTCGGGCACGTTTGTTTCCAGAACCTTCCATTTCACACTATGCCCCCACAAAAGACCGATTTACGTAGCACAAGCGACTGTATTTTGCAAGGGTTTTTTATTTTTAAAAAGAGAACGTACCAAATGCATGCGTTCTAGCTCAGTAACAAAGTTAGCGCAGGAGAGGGTTTGGGTGTACCAGGGCTAGTTGGGGCCAGCACGCAAGGTACTTTATAAATCAGTAGTGTAGTTACAGGATCACGTGCTGCCATGATGGGAGATGGCGGCGCTCGATACAAGAGCGCTCAACTTTCCTTTTCCAAATGTGAGCTGAATTTGGTTAAAAAATGATATTTCCAGAACGTGAGTGAATAGAACGCTCCCGTCTGGAGATAAAAGTACCACGTTGAGAGAGGTTACAACCTTGACGTCACGAGTTTCAACGGTGACGCCTCATTTTAACATTGTTCCATCTCAAGTGCATTGTCTAGATGCTAGTTGGTTGCTCGGCAGCAATCACTTCCATTGGCTATTATACTGATACGTAAGCATAAGTGATGTCCTTGGTTTTTTTTTTTTTTTAAATCTGAAAGTAGTTCACTGATATTTTGGAAAATGCTATCTTGCACCGAACTCGGTCCAGTGTCAATGTGGTAAGTCTTCATCTTCCGCGCAATGAGCCAGCCATGCAACGTTCTTGAGGTCTAATTTTTATGTGCGCAAGAAGAATTCGTTAGCATGCAGCGTCATTTGCAAGGCACATCTCAATTCGGGCTGTCTTTATTTGACACACACACACACACAACCCTCAACATCTAGCCTGACCTCTACACCCCCTTACCTCCCTCACCCTCAAGTTTTGCAATCTCTTGAAGCAGGACAAGGAACAGGTCCGCACATGACGGATCCGGTGCCAACAATGCATACGTGTCATTCAGCTTGCTGCGTCTGGAGGGCAGGCAAGCTGCCTCCCTTCTCTCCCCTCCCCCAAACTACTGTTTCCTAATCCAGGGCAACGTGTACTTATTCCCTGTTGTTTAGAACACATCTTACGGGTTTTTGTGTGGGTGTGTGTGTTTGGGGGGTATGGGTGAAATCCAGAAGGGCAGAGCTGTGCGTCATCACTGTCGGTGACGCTGCGGTCTCTGCCTATAAAAGGTGTTTCAGTGGAGGTGACTAGACGCCACTATATTGATGCGCCGAGCGGCGCCAGAGAAAAGTAGGAGCGGCGGTAGTGAGGTGTGGCAGTGCCAGCAACAGCAGACAACAGCTAAGCATTATTACGTTGATGAGAACTGTGTCACTGTGGAGGGCTAGAGCTAAGAATTATTAGTACCGGCACACACACCTTCCTGCTGGCGGAAATCGGGCGATCGGACACAAATTGCTCGTTTTCAATGCAAAGTATTTCATGGACTATCAGGAACAGAAATATAACTTTTAAATCACAGTAAAGAACAACTTTTCGTCACGTGTTCAGAGTATGTCTTTGTTTTGTGTGACTGGGAGAATAATGAGAATAGTGTATTTATTTTAGTATAAATGGTACCCGGCACGAAAAGTGGTAGCTTGGTTAGCCACCATTGTCATTGCACGCTTGGACCAACTTTTGAGAAAGGGTGGGTCTCATAAATTCGACACTGCCATGTCATATACCACCGGATTCAGCAGAAAATGCTCTTTCACGCTGACCAAGGTAACCACATGGTATTTTGCATGTGGGTCGAGCTACGCCATTTCAAAGTTGACGAATATTTTGCGTCGTCTGTTACTGTACTTTAGAACCTTTACGTTTCATTAAAAGATACATCGGCATTTTCTCCAATCTTCACTGACTTTATTCAATATGTATACAGCAATATCCATGGGAAAGCTTGTGAACGCAAGCACTAATACCAACCTAACCATCAAAACGCGTTACACGGCACATGGAAAATGGCCACCGCGCAGCCGCCGATTTTCGTGCCGGTTACCGTTTATCCTCATATAATGGACATCGTTTTTCCAGTCACACAAAACAAATGTATTCTTAACAAATGACGAAACGTTGCTCTTTATTGTGATTTAAAAGTGATATTTCTTTCTGATAGTCCATACAAAATCTCTGAATTAAAAACGAGTGATTTTTGTGCGATCGCCCACTTTGATTTTGTAATATTTGAAGCTGCATATCTTCAAAAGAGACCTTGTAAGTTTGTAGAAAAAATTAGGACAACAGTATATAATGGTTACTTTGAAAAATTTTTTAAGGTGTATCCAATAAATTGTTATTTGAAATAGAATACTAGAAATATGGTGTCCATGAAAAATGACCAAGCGCAAAACAGTGTTTTTTTTATCAAAAATTTGATGTATTTTTTCCAGTATGTCTTTTTACAAATGAGTTATTCAGTCACTTGGGTAGATAGCCAGTGTTGGTAACGTCTCATACAAAGTACTTGGGGACTTATAAGATTTCAAGATGCTAAATATGAGAGCTTCAAACATGGTCCAAAAATAAGATAGTAAACCTGTGACGCAAACCGCGAATTTCAAAACTAATAAAGATAGAGACTCAGTTTTTATTTTGTTGTTCTTATATTTTCTTGCACTTTCACGAGAATATAAAAATTGCACACTTAATAAAAAGTTAATTTTGTGTGCCGGTACCTAATGTTATTACGTTGATGAAAACTGTCACTGCGGAGGGCAGTAGCTAGTGGAGTAGCTGGTCATGGAACCTGATCATGACAATAGCCAGGTTATTTACTTGGAAACTGCAAATTGTGAAGAGAGTGAGTGAGTAAGAGGGAGAGAGATGTTTCCAGCTTAAGATCGACGTGCATCATGAGGGTACTTTAAATGCCTGTGGTTACTTTCAAGGGCCTCCTGAACATATCCTCCTGAATATTGGCTGTGCTGATTAAATTTGACGAAAATCCGGTAACAGTTGGGCTAACATGTGTCCACTAATGGCTCCTCAGGGTCTATCAGATAAAAGAGTGATATTTCTAGACAATTCTGGACAGAGGCACCGTCCTTATATTTGGTACATATTATAACCAAAACCTAGGTTTTACTCAGATGTGTTAACGACGATCGTATAAAATGATACAGTATTATCACATGATATTCAACAGTGAATGTAAAAGGGCCTCGAAGCTTGCCACATGAAACACCGTTATGTCACTGGAGACTAAGGACAGGACACACGATTGGCACAAAACTATTTTTCGAAATTTGTTGGTTGTTCTTTCGACAAATGACCGAGGTCTTCTTTCTTACCTTCTATGTGACAGCTGGCGCAGGTGCTCAAAACAAGAGGAGGGGTGATGGGGATAAGTAAGTAGTGCAAAGAAAACAGTTAATGTCATTTTCTTGTGTGTTTTATTCGTTCGTCTAGCACTGATGCTCCTTGAGAGTATTAGATCTGGTTGTTGTGAGCAAAATCATCAGGGCAAAAAAGAAATAAAACCGCAAGGAATTAAAGAACTGTTCTGAAACAAAACGTGAAAAGTAGTAATTGATAGTATAGATTGTTCTTCAGGTTTAGCTTAGCTCATCGAAATGCATTTTTTAAAATTATTTTGTTAATAGGTTAGCTTTAAACACGAGAAGAAATGTGTCGCAAAAGCTAACGATTCAGATTTTGTTACTAGACTGTAATCATTGCGAAATCCGTCTGCATCCGCCAGTAATTGAGCACGGAAATGTCAAAGATTCTACACGAGATTGCAGCTTAAAGATTTATACATCTGGTGATACTTTGTTTCCTTTTTCGTTACTATTTGTTAGGCGGAAAACATCGTTATTTTATTTTCTAATGTATCTGAAGGGAACTAAAAAGGCGGCTGACAAACGGAGAAAAGCCAAAGTATCGATGACAGTCTCCTAGGTCGAGTAGGACAAGTAACAGGCGCCGCTCGGTTCCGGTTTTGTTGTCTTGGGTTTGCGATTGGAAGCGGCGACAACGACGTGAGAGATGAAGCCACAAACGACTAGCATTGTCGCTGTAAGCGGTGACAGAAGCCATCGCCGAGTACGCATGCGCAACATGAGCATGGATTCCCCACACCACCACCACCACCACCACTACCACCACCACCAACCCAAGTGCTCAGACCCGGCGCCTGGTTAGGCTGGGTGTCTGGCCCCGGATAAGAACAGAATGACACTTCCGTGTACCACAGAAGAGCCAATTGGGCGCACTTGGCCAGGGCTGGCGGCCCCGCCTTCGGTTGAAAATACGGTGTCAGACTGTCTGGTGGACGGGATGTGCATTGAATAGCGGGGGATGTAGAACCCTCAAAACGATTTCCCTGTCTTCTTCCTTTCAATAGGAAGAGTAGTAAGCGTGACAAGACGTCGCTAAACATTTTTTTGGGGAGGGAGGGGAGGTGTTGGTGTGATCTGGCTGTGGTGAGCAATTTAGCACTTACTACGTGCATTATTGCACATGTATCTGTCAACTTTCTTCTGGAATACTAATTTCGAGGTGCACAACAGCCTAAAAAAATTTTAAATTATTTTTTGCTGGAACTTGTTTAAAAAATACTGGATCGAGCATGAGTATGAACAGGATATGAAGAGATGACGCTTACATATAGGTGCGTTTATACGAAAGAGAGAAAGAGAGAAGTTATTACCGTATCGACTATCAATGCTTCGAGACAAGCTGAGCAAGCACGAGCCATTTGCTGACTTTGACAAAGCGATCGGGTCCAGCTGGCCAGTCTGAAGTCGGTGAAAAAACGATAATTGTAATGCTCTGCTTAACAGCTATTGACCAACACATGGAAACAGGCACTCGCATTCAGAGAGGCGGGGGTGGGGGGAGGTGAGAGAGAAGTAATGGGGGTGGCTGTCGGTGGGTGAAAAATCGTTTTCTAACCTTTAGCATTGTTGTCGGTAGTATTTCTTTTACACCCTTTCCTGTAAATCTTTAGCTGCAACGTGGTATTGACCACACATAAATATATGACATCGTGCTTCTAGCAGGAAATCATTTTTTTTCCCCATCGCATTACTGTGCCGAGTATAACAGTCCCAGACTTGTTAGCTCTTGTCGTTAATATTGTGCCGAGTGTAACAGTCCCAGACTTGTTAGCTCTGGTCGTTAACGTTGTGCCGAGTGTAATAGTCACAGACTTGTTAGCTCTGGTCGTTAACGTTGTGCCGAGTGTAATAGTCACAGACTTGTTAGCTCTGGTCGTTAACGTTGTGCCGAGTGTAATAGTCACAGACTTGTTAGCTCTGGTCGTTAACGTTGTGCCGAGTGTAATAGTCACAGACTTGTTAGCTCTGGTCGTTAACGTTGTGCCGAGTGTAATAGTCACAAACTTGTTAGCTCTGGTCGTTAACGTTGTGCCGAGTGTAATAGTCACAGACTTGTTAGCTCTGGTCGTTAACGTTGTGCCGAGTGTAATAGTCACAGACTTGTTAGCTCTGGTCGTTAACATTGTGCCGAGTGTAACAGTCCCAGACTTGTTAGCTCTGGTCGTTAACATTGTGCCGAGTGTAACAGTCACAGACTTGTTAGCTCTGGTAACATTGTGCCGAGTGTAACAGTTACAGACTTGTTAGCTCTGGTAACATTGTACCGAGTGTAACAGTCCCAGACTTGTAAGCTCTGGTCGTTAACATTGTGCCGAGTGTAACAGTCACAGACTTGTTAGCTCTGGTAACATTGTGCCGAGTGTAACAGTCACAGACTTGTTAGCTCTGGTAACATTGTACCGAGTGTAACAGTCACAGACTTGTAAGCTCTGGTAACATTGTGCCGAGTGTAACAGTCACAGACTTGTTAGCTCTGGTAACATTGTGCCGAGTGTAACAGTTACAGACTTGTTAGCTCTGGTAACATTGTGCCGAGTGTAACAGTTACAGACTTGTTAGCTCTGGTAACATTGTGCCGAGTGTAACAGTCACAGACTTGTTAGCTCTGGTCGTTAACATTGTGCCGAGTGTAACAGTTACAGACTTAGCTCTGGTCGGTAAGACGAGGAAAGCAAAGCGTGGGATACACCAGACAGTGTGAGACTAAAACACTAGACCTTCCAGAAATGGTCGTCACATTTTTTCGTTTTCTTGATTATCCGACTCTAATCGTTCACTCTGCTGCTTGCAGCCTTGTCACCATTTCCATATTTGAGCACGTTGAAAATGAATGGTTACTATTCCTTGACAGAAGAAGGGAGGAGAGAGGTGCTTAAAACAATGTCGGCACCATGAGACATTTTCTGTAAAGTATTTTCGAGCAATTAAAAATAATCATATTACTAAGAATAATTTTAATATACTGGTAGATTAACTGCGTTTTGAAATATCGCGCAGTGTCAAAATACGTGGAGTACATGTAAATTAAAGAAAAAAAAGTACTTCCTTCACTTTCCACAAAAAAAGATGTTCAGCGCATTTCAGCTTTAAGAATAAAATGTGTAATCCAATTTCTCAAGGAGCAGCACTCAGTCTGATCAATAAGCATATATGATCTTATCTAGAGTGCGCTGTCGAATCTTGAAGAAGAAATGGAGCGGGAGAAGGAGCGAGAGAGTGAACTGTTTCAGATTATTGCACTGATCTGTCTTGTCTCTACGTCTGGGTGGAAAGCAGGTGGTGTTTGGTCAATTTTTGGTTCGCCGCTTCCGCCCTACTTTTGGGTGCTTATTTATTTATTTTTTATTATTTCCCCCCTCCATTACTGTTATATTTCCGTTTACCATTCATGTTGTATTCTCTCGTGTTCGCACATCTTGGCGTAATCACGGCCATTTCTGTGGCTGTTCTTTACATATCAGTTCATCCGCTGATGTCGGACAACACATTATTATTCAAGTAGAAGTTACTAGTCTTATGCAAACATGTTATTTTCTTATTTGTTAGATTTCTTATTTCAGATCTTTTATGTTTTGTGCTGTTTCGAGTGTTTTTTTCTGACATTATATCTTTTAGAAAACTAAACATTTGCTCCAGCAGACACTCTCCGAGATTGCATGGCATAACTCAGAGGAAGACAACTTGGTCTGAGACGAGCTGGAGCTGGAAAGTCAAACACTGGAAATGGGTGGCCATCAAAGAGCCCCCGGGCTCAGCTTGTTCCTAAAGTTTTGACTGTCAGGCTGCTTCCAGAAATCGCATGAGAGTGAATCACGAAGATGCGAACAGCGAGTTGGAGGCTGCTTAAGCTATTGATTCTGCAGTCATGTTCCCCCCTCCGCCTTTTTTTTACGCCGTAAACAGCAGCAGGGAGTAGCTGATAGTGCTATGGCACCAACTGTAACGATGAGCATAAGCAAACAAGCCTTGTATTACTAGTTTCAACAGTCTTTATTCGAGTCCCCTCTGACTAAGGCAACAACGAATGGACAAAGGTCTTTCTCCTTCCAAGCCCCATCATCTTGAAACAGATTACCCGTCAGCTTTCGTCGCTGATTCTCTTACCACCTTTAAACGACAAACCGAGTGCAGCATTTTTTTTCTTTACAATCGGCTTGTTCGTTTTAAAATAATAATTCCCAAAATATGAGTACATAATTATGTTAGTTTTAAAGATATAAATAAGCCTTCAAACATCGCCATTCTCACCTGCCGCTAGGAAAGCAGGAAGACATTATTCTCCTATACTGAAGGTTCTCTTACACGCCCTGAGTATTTGTAACAGCGAGTGTGCATGTCTTCAAGTCAAATGGAGAAACATCGCTCAGGTTGTCGTGTTTAAGGAGCGTTTTTTTTTTAAATGGTCCAAACTGAATTCATTCGACAGACTGGTAAGTCAATCTTCTCCAGATCAAAACTTAATGGGCAACAATCACCGTCATTGCAGTCTACCTTGTATTATTACTGATTGTCGGTTACTAAGTGGGCGCATTTGAGTTAATTTTCCCATGTGTATTGTTGTTAATAAAATATAAACACATTTCTAAAGTGTTTGTCTAAGAGAAACTCCTGTAATTTTAGTTGTTTGATGGTTTCAAGCATTGCATTTTTATTTTATAGTTACAACTGACTGCTGATGAGGACTTTTTTCATTTAAAAAATAAAATGATAGTTTGCAATATGTTTATCGATGTAAAAACATATTTCTTCCTCGTTTAGCTGCATGCAAAATTTTCTGTTTACTTACTGATACTCGCACGTGTTCCTGTTTCAGCTCCGTATACGTTTATCACCCTCAATTCTTTATATCTTTTTTAGCTGTTTCGAGCACGCACATCAATGGTGCCCTCACACTGTCATTTGTTTTTAGCATTATGCTGGATAAAGATACGACTGATGATGATGTGTTTGTGACTGTCACACGATGTTACTTGGAGACCAGACGGTGTAGAAACAGTCGATGTTGTATATCTGGTGCTTGATCTACCAGCAGTCGTAGTTAGTTTTAACATCTCGTGCTTATGTACGAGGTGTGATAGAAAAGTAATGAGACTAGTAACACTGCAAGCGATCTGGTAAGGCTGCGCTGTTGCTACATCGCTTGCAGGTGTATCATAGCTCAGTGTGAGTTACAACTCCTTCCGTTAACTACGTGATTGTTGTGACTGCTATTAGTGACGTTGTGTTGTGGTTGTGCGTCACGCAAACTGGACCAGCGCCATTTGGAGCAACGTTGTGCCATTAAATTTTGTGTTAAGCTTGGAGAATCGGCAAGTGGGACGTTTGAAAAGTTAAAACAGGCCTATGGGGAACATTCTTTACCCCGAGCTCAAGTTTTTCGCTGGTACAAATCATTTTTTAAAGGCAGAGAACTTGATGAAGATGAACACCGTTCAGGGAGGCCTTCAACTTCGAAAACCGACGAAAACATCGAAAGTGTGAACACTCTTGTGAGATCAGACCGTCGTTTGACATTAAGAATGTTGAGTGAACAATTAAATTTGAACAGATTTACCGTTCATCAAAATTTGACTGAACATTTGCACATGCGAAAGGTCTCAGAAAAAGGGTCATTTGCGTGAGACCAGACATTGCACACAAATGGATGCTCCACCTTGACAACGCCCCATGTCACACTGCCCTCTCCGTCACGGAATTTTTTACCTCTAAAGGCATTCCTGTGGTTCCCCAACCTCCCTATGCACCTGACCTCAGCCCCTGTGACTTTTTCCTTTTTTCTAAACTGAAAAATGTCCTCAAAGGATGTCATTTCGGGACTTTAGAAAACATCCAAATGAGTGTAACGGACATGCTGAAGACCATACCGGTTGAAGACTTCCAGCGCTGCTACCAAAAGTGGGAACAACGTCTCCATCGGTGTGTAGCTGCCTAAGGGAACTATTTTGAAGGGGGTAACACTGATGTTTGAAAAAAAATTAAAACTTTGGTAAATAAAAAATCAGTCTCATTACTTTTCTATCACACCTCGTATAGTAAGCGCTGCTGTGGGAATAAGATTTCTTCGGTTTACTGAAAGTCCAAGACTTGCTTGTACTGTATAAGTGACTGGATAACAATCGATTTTGAAATGTTTTGGCAAATTTCTGAGTACGGTGTGGGGACGAAGTTCGCACGGCACGTTTGAACAAAGCAGAGACCTGTATATACACATCTCTGAACAAAGCTAATCCACTGGCGTTTGCTGCCATTATATTTAGGATTTCATTAATGAGTACAAACTGACTCCATCTGAGTGTCGAAGAGAACATTTAGCAACAGCACATTGTGTCCTGGTCAGTTTTTCTTTTACCGAGGATTGCATCTTTTCTCTTTGACTTCAGCTCGTGCAGACGGGGCTATTTTTAGAAATAGTTCCGTTTCGTCACTTCCTCTTTTCTCGACAAGTTCAGGTGTGCTTAAGAGAAAAATATTAATATAAAATCTTTCATGCCTCTTTGTCATAAAATACCACCGGATTATGTTTTTGTGTTACTTTATGCTCTGTTTCCAGCGTTTTTTTTTGCTGAGCAATCGGGTTAGCCTTTAAGTCTAAACTTAAGACGTATCTTTTCAAAACAGCGACTTTATTGTGACCTTGTCCTGACCATGAGTATGCCTAACGTGTGTCTGTATTTAATTCATGTATGAGCGGGTATTTCTGTTGTTGGTGATTCAGTTTACTTCTGTATATCATTTATGTAAAGCGCTTTGCGCAAATCGTTGGAAAAGCGCTATATAAGTGTTGGTTATTAATGTGTCAAGAATATTATTCCTGAAGAGTTGGACGGTCCGATGGCGCAACGGTTGTCGCCTGTCACCAATACAGTGAAGGTTGGCTGTCATGGGTTCAGCTCTCGTTTCGGGCGCGCTGTTCTTTCTCTGCACGTGACATCTCTTTACAGGACTGACTGCCTTGCCTTAATTGCTGGCTTGACGTAAAACACCAATTCCCCCCCCCCCCCAACTCGCGAAGAGCGAAAAAGCACAGAAAAATACTGATATTCTCCCGTCTGAGATCCAGGAAGGTTAACATTATTTTTATTTTGTCTCTTTCAGTTGACCCCGAGTATAAAGCTCCGGTTCCAGTGTCCCAGCCAGTGAAGCTGACTAACCATGGCTACGTCATCAAGAATAACGATGACGGTGCGGACGGCACTGCAAACCTCTCTGAACAGAAGGGGGAGAAAATTCCCCCCAGCGGTAGCAAAGGGGCGGACAACTTGCGGCTGAGTGGCAGACAACCTCCGACCCCGGTAGAACTTGGCGACGATAACGACATGGACTTCTCCATCCATTCTATCGACGTGAAAGCCGGCCTACAGCCGCCGCAGGTAGTGCTTGCCTCCGAGGCCGTCAGTTTGAAATGTGCGACGCCAATCACCCTTGTTCATCCTTTCCTTCCTCCGTCACATTCTTTCTTTGTAACTTTTTTAGCGCCTTCTTGTGCCAGCGTGTTGCAGACGCACTCAAATGCGGATCTGCGGTAAGTAATTATGGGGTTAGCCAGAGCACAAAAACAGTTTCTGGAAAATAACACGATGTGAATTGGTTCCTTTAACATTTATTTTTCTCTCTCTCTCCTGCTGCTGATAGCTCAGTATATGGTTTTGTTCGTCTATTCCGCAGTCAATAATATAAGGAGAAGTCCTGTTAAATTGTTAATATTTGCGTTGCCTGCAACTATGTTTTTCGTTTGCTTATTATCAATTATTGACTAAGATTACTGTTGCTGCCGGATGGTGGGGGGACGTGGCCGGCTGTGGCCGACAGCGGGGTGGGGGAAGGGTTGAGGTGGTCGTAATTTAATCAGCGAAGATGCAGAACAGTGGGCGTAAACTAACGTGCACGTAGAGAACAAAAATAATGCAAAGCTTATAAAATAAAAGCTGTTCACTAAGGGTGTAACATGCAGAGAGCTTGGTGGGAGTACTTACAAGTAATTTGTGAAATCAGCATTTTGTTGTTGTTGCTACTCTTATTCTTAATCATCAATCTTTAATCTTCCTCAGTCGTATTTTTTGTCTTTCTTCTCCTCCTCCTCCTCCTCCTCCTCCTCATCATCATCATCATCATCATCATCATCATCATCACAACACCAACAACGTTGTAGTATTAAGCAGTAAACCATCTTCTAAATTCTCGTAAGCAAAGGATTCTGCCATGTGACTGATCCCCGTGTTCCTGTCACTTACATTGCTGCCTCCTATGGTTCTTATGTCAGCTGTACGGGAGTTCATGTGAAGGATCTTGTGCTGTGTCTTCTCTCCAGGGCCTGTATCGGGTGGCCGAGGGGGGCGGAGATGAGCCCGACGACGAAGGCGAGGTGTCCAGTAACGCAGTAGAAGATGACGGCCCCGCGCTCTTGAATCTGGACACTTCCCTCCAACAGCAGCAGCGCCCTCTGCAGTGCATCGGCATCCACTGCCAGAACAACGGCACGTGCGTGGTGGAGGACGCCTACGCGCGCTGCGACTGTCTTTTCGGTACCGCGGGCAGCTACTGTGAACGCTGTGAGTAGTTCATTAACACTGCTCCACTATATCACCTGTCTTTACTCCAGTCATCATCATCATCATCATCATCATCATCGCCAATGATGATCTCATCTTCATTCTTAATATCATCATCGTTTTCATCATTTTCTCATCCTTTTATGTCAAAGCGCATTGAGCTTGCAGCCAGCAGGAAAGTGTGCTATACAAGTGCTTCTATATTATTATTATATTTCATTTCTCCATCACCCCATCCATCGGTCTGTTTCTTTTTCTCTCATCCTACTCCCTCCCTCTTTTTGTTCCCCTCTTTGTGTGTGTGTGTGTGTCTCTCTCTCTCACACACACACACACGTATAACTATCGAAAAGATACATGAAAATACAAAACTTAATTTCTGTGCGATAAGTAGCCTCACAGTGTGCAGTAATCGACTGCAGTGCACCAAACAAGGCAGCATGCGTGCACACTAACTGCTAAATCTCGCGAGACCGAGGCCAGCAACTCGAGAATGAATGGCGCTTGCTGCTCATTAATCACGTACGGTTCATTAGCGTGACGACAGCTTAAACACATTCTCCCGACCGGCCCCCCCCCCTCCTCCCACCCGGCATGGCAGTTTGGCGCAACTGCCGCATGCTGGCCGTCCGTACACACAATTCTGGCCCTACAGGACAGCAAAACCCAATGCAACGGCGCCACAGACGAGTAAAAGAGATGCCAGGCTTCTCACATCCGTGATAATATTGCGGCGCCGTTTCTGAGCAGCTCAGACCGCTGTTAAACACGCGCTCATTGTGGAATCTAAAGTCAGCAGGGAGCTGAAGGCGAAAATAAAACAAAAATGTCAGGGTGTTCTTTTGATTGATTACTCGGGAGGATGACAGTTTTCGTGAAAGCCCTGGCAGGCTGTTAATGTGTGAGGATCGAGAGCACGCAACTTTCATCAGGCTAGACTCCCGTTCTGGCCTGGTGTTTGTGGTCGCGTTTGAAGCAACTGTTTTCGACTGCGCTGTTGCCGTAACTGTATTTTCTCCCAGGTTCATTTGCATCATTGAGCAGCACTTGCAGCCTGAACTCGTTAATATCAAGTGTCTTTTTTTTTTAACTTTGCGATGAAAACGTCAGGCGGGAGGCATTCCGCCTTCGTGTCTGCATTCTTTAAAGCTGATAAACCTCAAAGCACGATCTGAGATCGACATCTCCACTTCGGGTTTCTAATGGGGCATTCATTAAAGCTAATGAATTTCGAAGCGCGATCTCAGATCGACCTTCTCCAGTTTAGTTTTCTAATGGGGCAATCCTTTATGGTTCACCCTGCCATCTGGCTACTGATACTTCACGGAGCATGCGAGCTACACAGGCCCGAAAGATCGTAAAGCTATTTAAAAAGCAGGCATTTTTACAAACCTGATTTATGTGGGTTTTTTAAACAATCTTTTACTTTATTATAATTTTATGATGATTTTTCCTTCACCTGTATATGTATCTGGTTTTGCCTTGTGTTAATTTTACACAAGTTTGCATTGCAAATGCATCTGTCCTATTTTGAATTAATAGAAGAAGTGAGAGGATTTTTACATAATTCTGTTGCATGTTTTCTTTTCCCCTTTGCTCCAGCCAGTCAGTGCGGAGAAGAATAGTCATTGTAGATGACAAGTTAGCAATTCCTGCTCTGCGAGTTCAGCATTTGCATACTCCCTCCTTTCTAGGTCTGGGGATATCCGCGAACCAGGGATAAACTAGGTTTGGCCCCGCAAAGATTATCAGATGAAGAACCAGCGAAAAGCAGCTTTTCAGAAATGAAATGGTTTATAAAGGTATTGCAAACATTGGCTCGCGGTACATTCGGAGACAAGAAGACGCTGAAATGAAGTATTGAACATCCAGCGATCTCTCATCGCCCGGGTGCCATATGACCCTTGCCCTTAGCGGAGAGCGCTATCAAGTGCTTCGTCTTTCGTGTCTCCCCTATGACCACTCTGACCACGTTGGATTAACTTGCTAGACGCTATGAGAGTCGCGAACTTTGATGACTGAGGCGTTGGTGTATCACGTCCCCCGAAATACTGAACAGGAAAGAAAAGACTAGGAGACCGATTTTATCTTTGTTTATGAGCGGAGCGGTGACCGTTTGTAGTAATGTTTTACGTCATTGCTGTAATTTTACTGGCAATGTATCCGTTTAAATGACTTACTATGCCTTGCTAGCTGCTGTGTAAAGTCTTGTTTGCTTTTATACACCATCTCTCACACACACAACCCTTTATGCCTCTAAATTCATCCTGATTTTTTTTAATCACTCATTCTTTCTCCTTCTTTCATTTAAAGCTACTGAGAACAAAGTTTTATACATTGGTGTCGTTGTAGGATACTTTTCTTGCGACAAGACACTTTTGAGATTGAAAACAGCCTAGAGCCATCGAGTTTGTCAGATTGTTTTTCTTATTGAATGCAAAATTATCGCAGTTCTCTCACGTTGGTTCCAGCAATTGACGTCCGATTTCCCAAGTTCCGAGGAACAGGATACCTAGGGCTGCCGGTGCTTCGAGACGGCTACAAAGAGTTTGCTGTGGCAGTGGAGTTCCGCCCGGAGGCCAGGAACGGCTTGCTGCTGTTCAGCGCCGAGTTCCAGGACGCGCGCAAAGATTTCTTCTCCATCGCTCTCGTCAACGGCTTTATCGAGTTTCGGTAAGTGTGAGGTGAGACCACTGGCTAATCCCACAAGCTCCTGGGGGTTAGTGGCACTTGTCGCGGCAGCTGTCAGTCTTCCTAACCACATTTGTCTTGGTCTTTCAAGCAGCATTCATGGGCAACCACGACGGTTGGCGCGTGGCCTGCGATGTGGCAGAGTGAAGGTTTCATTTGTCGCGATGCTCCCGCCCGCACACAAGTCACGGAGGTGTCGCACACCTACCAACCTCTCCCCTCGCCCGTTTCCCTAGGGAAGAAGCGTGTCATCTGCGACGGTCTCTGCTTCTTCAGCCAATGCCATGGAAGCAGACGGTCGTTTTCAAGTGTCGTCCCACTTGTGATTTTTTCTGTCATACTTCCATTTTTCACGCAAACAGGGAGTGTCAGTTCTTGGAGAGGGCCAATCGATGTTGGAGCCAAATGACAGTGCGAAACCAAGGGAACTGGGCCTTTCTCATTGACGCTGAAATGGTTGAATTGGACGAAATGGGTGAAGTGGATTTTCTCCAGCCGCTCTCATGAGGGACTGTGTTTGAGACTGCGTGCGCTGCCAGAATGCAAATCTACTGAGATAATTGGCAAGAGTGATGGATAATGGTAGCGGCGTCTCGTTTAGTCTTCCTAGGAACATGAGGCAGCGAGTAAAACCCTTTTGTTTTCCCCTGATCTGGACATGGGAGAAGGCGGACCCGAGTCCTGTCATGCGTCAGCAAGAGGAGAGAGAAGCAAGAAATGAAGCCCAGACACTGGCCAAGCAAATGACAACATATATTATATGCAACATAGATATTTCGATAGACAAGATAATTTGAAACCTTCTATGGTTGGCCAGGAAAGACCATCTGCGCATAGATGCGCCCAGGTCATTAAAGTCCCCAAACTGTAACGAGATCTTGGTGCTCGGCGAGACCACAAGATTGAAAACTAGGCAGCATCGCCTGAGTCCCTCAGTGTTGATGGCACGCCCTGGTCGACCGTCTTCGGTCGGTGGCCAGCGTACAGGGACTTGCCTCTGATCGCGCCCAAGTCGACACGGCCCAGCGTCGGGCATAGAATGTCACGTGACCATAAAGTATTAATGGTCTCCTGGGAAATCGAGCACGAGTGGCTTGTAGATGATGCTGGACCAATGTGCGCGCGCGTGTGTGTGTGTGTGTGTAAGGGGGTTGGGGGAGGAATTGTGGCAAGGCGGAATGGAGGAGGAAGCGAGTTTGACGGTTGATACTGTTAGCTGCGCACGGGTGCATTGCTACCTAAACCAAGCGCGAGTTAATGAGCCTAGGATCCCGTGACCTGACCTTCGCGGTTTGAACTCTGCAGTGCTACGATCTCATCTTTTTTTCGAAACGACCTTTCCAAACACACAAAGCGCGCTCAGACCTTGACAGATACCCATGAGCAGGAGAAACGTGTATTCGTTGTAAGACGACAAAAATCAGTGGAAACTACAGATATTATAAATGGACTATCAAATAACAGATAAATGTAGGTGAACGATTGCGATTTTTAAATTCAGCTATATTAAGTAAACAAGAAGCAAACCTAGTAGGTGACCCCAAATTAAAGATGATCCGTGATCATTAGTGAAGCCAATTGCATATAAATCGAAACTTGTAATTAAAACATATGGCTGTTTATCGCTTTCGTCACGAGGCTTGTTAGTTTAATGACAGTGACACCGGTGTTCCTTTGGCTAACAATATTGAGGATCCACGTCTCCGCAGTTTTGTTTTTCTGGTTAGATTTGTTGTGATAATGTCATTGTATTGACATACGCTTGTTGATTTCTTGTGATTTTAGTGTCGTTGTATTGATCTGCACTTGTTGATGCCGTCCTTGACATTGTGCGGGGCTGTTTATTTGCCTATGGCCTTTTGTTTTTTTTCGTCTACTAATTTCAACTTTCTTCGGCCAGTCTTCTTTTACTAACACTATGACAGGTTCTTTCTCCGTACAAGTTCTCATTGCGATGAACCTTTTATCATCGCCAAACATTTTAATATAATTTCTCTCTGGTGAAGTGTAATCATGTGGATACCAACAATCTCCCGACGATTTTTATCTAAGTTCTTGATTATTGATTGACCTGTTCTGTTTTTGACAAATAACTGTACGATCTGTAAACTGTGGCACATCGGCATACTGGTTTAAGAAAAGGATCTCATCTTTAGAACAACAACTCTAACATTCCATTAAGTTTTTTCTCGTGTGTGTCACTGTTTGCAAAGTGCCACGATCTTGTTCGTAGGGCCGGGATATGGCGCTGTATAAATTTTATTATAATAATTAAATAGTCATTGGAACGTGGCGGAAATGATCTGTTGCAGCCGGAGTGGGTACATAACAAGTTTGGAAAAGTTATCTCGAAAGAAAGTTGAGATCGTGACACAGGCCTAGTGTGAGGAGAGGAGAAAGCGCAGACATCGCGGGGAAAATATTTATGCAGCGTCAGCATGTCTCTGCACGAAAGTTTATTTGATTTTGCACTCACTCAGTTTCGGCGCCATTTTGACTGCGCGACACTTGCTAGCAAAATCTATTGGACCAGTGTTGCGAGAGGGCGAACGGACTATTATTCTCCCCCATCATCCCTCCCGCCCGCCAAAAAAAAATTTGAGAGTTATGGGGTAGGTATGGGGGGTGAAGGTTTCCATTAGTGTACGACGGCTGCTGGTCGGGCGCACGAGATGGGTGGTAATTGCCTGTGCGTCGAGAGATCTCTATGGCGAATCCCTGGTGCTTGGGTAGATAGCGCCAAATGAAAAGGAAAGAAACGAATGGACATGCTGCGAGGGGGTAATGGTGGTGTGGAGAGGGGAGAGAGGAAGGGGGAAGAGTAAGATAGTGTGTGTGTGTGTGTTGGAGGTGGGTAGGGGAGGGGAACTCACCAATGTAGCAGTAATTTCTCAAAGTTTGAGCACCATGTGGTGACGACGCGAAGCATTTGCATGCAAGGCGCGTGTGACAGACGCCGCCGCACTATGGGCCCGGGGGAAAGGGATAGCTATCTTTTACAGCTGCACATCAGGGACAGAAAAAAAACTGTTCGCCTTTTAAGCTTGAAAGGGTCATCCTTGTGTTTTAATTTTAAAAAGAAAATGCCTTTTACCTGATCAATCATTTTTTAAAGGCATATTCGATAGTCTATTCATACATTCATGTGAACAAGTGTGGGTTGGTTTGTTTGTGTGTGTGTGTTTCGCGCGCGCGAAGGCAGGGAGTGGGGAGGGCCGGATTCCTGGCTAAACGTCACGTCACGCGGTTCTTTCAGCACTGAATGTGGAATCACGCCTTTACTTCCCTCATTAGTTGCATGGGGCTGCGGCGGAAATGGCTCATTCTTGAAAATCCAACAAGTCCTCTCTCTCTATACGCACCTGAAATTGAAACGGTTACAAATAGCCGATCCATGCTGTATTGACCACCTGATTGCAGTCGGCGGGGAGCGAGAGAAGACGGGGACGAAAAAATAATTGACTTTTCCTGCAGCGTTCGGGTGCTTCTCGTCTCGAAGGCCGCTTACAGATGTGGTCGGAAACGTTGGGATAGCCGGTGTCCCTGACAACTGGACTAGCAGTAACTTCAGTCGCAACGCCCCCCCCCCCTCCCACACACACACAGCACCAACCTAGTCTCTGAGGCTTCTTTTTGCCTCTCCGCTAGCAGTCGCTGGGTGGTCCGACTGGTCGAAGCTGGCAAAGCCAAAGTCTGTCCGCAGATATGGCCAGAGGCTGCGAAACAGAAAGGGCCAGACGGGGATCTGTGATCGGGCTGAAAATGAGACAAAAAGGGCGGCGGACAATAGTCTTGCACGGTAACCAACTCAGTTTTCCACGTTTGTTGGCACGTGGCTAAATGAGCGAAGAGACCTTTGACTTACGCTCATCGTAATCTAGGGGCGCTCGCTGTGTGGGTGGGAGGGGGAGGGAGTTAGGGAAACAAGTTGCAATGGCAACTGGCAAAAAATCGCCGCGGCTGCAGATCTTTTCGAGTGACAGGCAAGCACTGTCCTGTTGAACGATAATAGGGCTATTTTTATAATAATATCAAAGGCCATTCATCATGGTCATCAAATCAGGAAGAGCCGCCATTGCTTTAATGGCAAGCGGTTGCTGCCACTAACATGTATGACTGCTTGGGAACCTGCCCAGGTAGGTGTATTATAAGGTGAGGAAGGACTTTCATTTCAGCAGGCCACTTCACAGCCACGTTCAATGTTGATCGGTCATCCTCCTCAGCAGAGTGTGGCACTAACCGTCAGCTGCCCCAAGGTTACCCGAGAGTAGGCGTAACTGACCAACTGCCGATGAGACCATGTAGTTTACCAACTACCCATGAGGTGGTGTCGTTTACCAGCTGCAAGGACGGGCGTTTGCAAGATGGCAGTGCTTCAGGCCTGCTTAACGTTGTTAGTGCCTCCTCGAGCAGCGTTTGATTAGCTTGCTGCCATCGAACAGTTTTATGATGTATTATCGCGCCAGAGCGCCCATGCTCATAAAACGTGGTGCCTAGTTACCAGGTTGATAAGTCCGCGGCAGACAGCTTCAAGCACAAATTTCATGCTCAGCAGGCCATAACAGCCAGTACGTGATGCGTGTGTTTGTATGTGTATGTGCGCGCGCGTGCGTCAGTGATTGGGATACATGAAGTAGCGGAGAGGGGGTGGATAATGCACATTGACAGCGCTTTCGTTTCACTGGCCTCCTGATGACGTCATTGGTCTTTGCCGATTGTTGCTGTGACAGATGAGAAATTGGCGAAACACCCTGCCGCAAAGGGACTAGTCATGTCGGATGACAAAGAAAGGCAACCTTGGCATTTAGGGCACAAGAAGGAAGGGCCACCAATGGGGGAAATGTCACAAAAGCAAAAGCTGGAGGAAGAGGTGGAATGCGACGGAAAAAAGGTTAGGTGGTCAGGTGGCTGAGGCGGAAGTGGCGGAATGTGTGCGCAGATCTCGCTGTGCGCATGGCCGACAGATCGGTGTCACTCGAGTGTGTTAAGCTTGGGCAGTGCGCAGCTACTGCTAGCGGGTCTAATGGCTTGGAAACCTGCAGTACACTTTGCACACTAACCAGTGGCGTTTGTTCAGCTGCCCAAGGTCCCGCTGAAGCAAAACAATTCGAAACTCTTGAAGATGTCTACCTAGCAAACTTGGCTACAGACAGAAAACAGCGCGGTTTAGACTCTGCAGTCTAGTCTGGTTCTAGATGCCTAAACATTTGTGTGTGTGTGTGTGTGTGCGCTGAAGATAGAAAAAAAGGGCACGCAGTTTACCATGGGCAAACAATAACTGTTTTTTTTTAAACTTTTTTCTTGCAGAGAATATCAATTTTGCAATAATAGGAGACTGTATTTATTTTTTGCCTTTCCCCGACATAGTGGCATTTCTAGAATAGAGTCCGCCACTTGCACACATAAGCTTCACAGCGGCGCGGAACGAGACATTTCCAGTATGAGTGCAGTGTTTGCTGGAGGACCTCGCTGTACTCCTCACACCCCTCTCCCTCGCACACACATTATTTCACACACACACACACACACATCTCTCACTGTCACTCGCATGCACACACACACACACACGCGATGGTGTTGTGACATTTTTGCCGTCTTGCTCAATGCTGTCTGGGACTGTATTGACTCTTCCCCCTGTATTGGCTGGCGGGTGAGTCAGCATGAAAACGGTAACATTAAAGGGCCCTCCCTGCCTCGGGCGCAAGAAAGATGCGCTCATCAAAGAAGACTGAGGGCGACTGTAATCGGTAGACAAGTGCAGGCCTGCAGGAAGGGCCATGGGTCAGCCGTGCACGCCTATTGTCGACACTTTAACGCACAGCCTGCGTGTGATTGATGTCAGGTATAAAAGAACAGGAGATGGCCATAGAGCATTGGGGGTGGGGAGGGGAATCGAACAATGACGTATGTTCGCCCACATGCTCGGGGGCACAGGCTGGGATGTTGACTGTACCGCAAGCTTGCCACTAAACCTGGGGCTGTGTTACAGTTGGTTTAGTCCGCGCATCAGCGCATGCATGGTGACTGTCCAGCGTGCAGAAATCTGACGTAGCAGTCATAGCTTTTTCCGAGCCCTTGTATTCTTGCGTGCATGTCTTCTTATGTGATGAATGAGGGAACTAACAAGCTTTCTTTAAGAAGAATGTGCGCGTGAAGATGATTACAAGCGTTACGAATGACCCTTCTAATGAGGGTTATAAGAGGAACATTAATGAATGGTTAGCCTTTACTAAGTGTCCACATGCTGGCTAACACCATGTGGGAATGAATACGCTGCAAAGAGTGCACACTGACAGAGGGAGAGCCAAAGATTGTTGACCTCCAGACTGACAGACACAGAGGGAGAGCCAAAGAGTATTGGCATACACATAAATACACAGAGAGATGATCAAAGAGTGCTGACATTCAGACTGACGGACACAAAAAAGTAAGAGTATTGGCGTAGACAATTGCGACAAGGAGGGCGAAACAGCGTTGGCATGCACCAGCAAACCCTAACATTGGTATGACAGGGAGGGCTGTCGTGTTAAAATTCACGTGCGAAAGAGGCAAAAACTGGTGCATTGGTTATTTTTTGATGGGGGAGATGGTATTATCATTACCGTAAATTTCGGTCTACTGAGCGCACCTGTATATAAACCGCACCCACTAAATCTTTTAAAATCTCAACTTTTTTGTTTTCACAAATAAGCCGCAAATATATGCAACACGAAAGCTGCATCGTAAGCATTTCGTCTCGTTGGCGGCATGATGAGGGTATTTACTTCAGCAGCTGATCTGACTGCTTCAACTGTATGCGGTTTTGATTTAAAAATGTGAACAGTTAACACTTTAACATGGAGCTCATCGAAAAATTAATAGGAATCTGAAAAATCCGGACATGCCGCAAACAAGCCGCATCGCCGTATTAAGCTGCAGGGTTTAAAACTGAGGAAAAAAGTCGCGGCTAATAGTCCGAAATTTACGGTATTGCTTTTGTGATGATTACGAGGATATAAAGTTAAAGAATGCTGCCTTTCATTCGCCTTTATGCGATGTATAACAACGCATACGCACACACATACACAGACGCTAAGTTGGGTGGAGATGTTGGTAGAGGGTATAAACGTGGGTCACGCACAGCACGTGGTGGGCACGCACGAGTGAGCACCACAGTTGCAGTGATTGCATCTTGAGAATGGGGTGCGGCCATGTGCAGCCTCTCCTCGCCCTGCTATTTCTCCAGCACGCCAGGCAGAAAATTATGGAGGATGTGGCGCTAATAGAGAAGCCACCATGAAGTGTCCCAATCGACCCTCGGGCTTTTCCCTTCCTTGTCGATCTCGTCTCCCACCCAATTCACAAAGAGATTGGTTGCGGGAGTCTTAAGACTGGTGTGCCTATCGCCTTCTGTGGTTAGTAGCCGTTTGTATTTCAGTGGCTAGCTAAAGCCAATAGCAATGCACTGTTAAAAACACAACGGCACCCTTCTCCCTGCACCTCGGCAGGGGACTGGGGGATCTTCACCTCGAGTTGGTGAGCTCCTGGGTCTGTATACCACATTAGTATGGTTAGTGAATGGGTTTATTTTGAAGTAGGAGGGGTTTTGGTTAGGGTAAGGCGACAAAAGATAAAGATGTATAAGTAGGTATATTCATCAAATGAAAGATTTACAATTTTACATGCTGATGGGGATCTGGAGAGGACTAATCACTGGTTACTGACCTATGTAACATCCTGAGTCGTTGAAGACGATGTCAGTTCTAGAGCATTTTGGTTGGCTAAGAGTTAGAATACCCCTATTCTTCTTGAGGAAAAATACTTCCGCATCCAGGAGGGAGACGGGCCAGCGGAGATGGAGACAACATATCAGTTGGCAATTTCTTAAAGCATGGTTAACCTTATTGATCGCGCCAAGCAAGTGGCGGCCTTTGCCTCCTCCGGCGGAGGGGTGTAGGGGCTTGGAGTCGTTGTGAGTCATAGGCAGTTGACGTGCCCAACCCATCCACCACCACCCCCCCCCACATAGTTTTTGTCTGGAAGCTTCACACTCGCACCTCCGTGAGCGTGGCTCAGGCTTGATTGAGTAGGGACTGCGGCCTGAGCAGCAACAAATAATGGGAGAGGCGAAGAGACCAGCGGCGTGGCGCCGAGTGCTGGAGTCTGTCATTGTGCAAGGTGATAGCACTACCTCACTTCCACCTTCTCTAATTTGCAGCTGGTGTGCACCAAAGGAAGACAGAGCCTGCCCATTCTCCCAGCCAGTAGGTAGCCATTTAAACCGAAAGTAGGGGATCGTGAGCAAGCTGACAAGGAGAGAAAACCTCTTATAGTGTTTTCTTGCAGACAATAAACAACTGTATGATAGACACTTGTAGCACTTTCTAGCAGACAATAGACAACTGTAGGCAGGGTCATGTCACAAGTCATTTTTTTATTCACATTCACAGCCTTTTTTTGGAATTATTTCCTACCATTTTGATTAAAGCAATTTCCAATGATAAAATATCAGTGATTTTACTTCATAGTCACAATTACATGTGTTTACTATATTTACACTGATCTGCAGTAGTATCAGTGCTTCTAGTACTTCTGATTATTCATAGTTTTGTACTCATGCCATGAGAGTTTGAATTTCTTAATCTATGTAAAATGTGCACCATCTGATTTTTTAAAATTTTATTGTTTTATTTATTTATTTATTTTTTCTGCAGATTTGATTGTGGCACAGGTGCTGCAGTTTTGCAGAGCCCAGAAGAGGTTGTGATGGGACAGTGGAATCGCCTGGTGGTTGCTCGCAATAACAACCAGGGTTCCTTACAGCTTAACAGTGCAAATGTTGTGGAGGCCACTGCCCCAGTATGTGATTTGGGCATTAATGTAGCATCATTTTGTCAACTGTCTTTTATTTTGCTAAAATTGTTCAATGTATCATTTTTACCTGTTTCACATTTGTTCTAAAGGAAAGTGTTTTTGTCCAAGTTTTTTTTGTTTAATGCAAAGTGATCTGCTATAATGATTTTGGCCTCTGATTGAATGGATAACAGTTTATGATTTAGCCAGTCTGTTTATATCTGTCTGCTCGGCTTATGGTTTATCCAGTCTGTTTCTATCCATCTACTCAGTTTAATGATCAGGAGCTGTTGCTCCTGAGGCTGAGTGTCATGTACATTAGTTGCTGGCACCAGGTGTTGCTTCCTGCAGTTGCCAAGAGCCTTTTGGCATTTCTAGCACAGGCCAGATCATCCTGCTGTTAGAATAAACTCACCTTCCACATCTGTTTGGCTGTAGGCAAGAACATTTAGAAAGATGTTACACTGCATTACTTGTATAAATTCTGTATTAAAGCAATACATTGGGCTAGAGATACTGGGAGATAGAAGCTTGAAATTGCAGTAGGTCTTCTTATCCACAAACTTTGTGGTGACTTATTTGTGATTTGGTGAGTGTGCCAGAATAAAGCCAGATGTTGCTACAGACATCAAGTACCTCATAATGGGCAGGTTTTGTAAGAAATTCACCAGTCCAGCTCACATTCAGCGCATTTCCTTCTGTCATAGTTGTGCAACAAAACATATCATTGCCTGTCACAGGTGTTTGTTCTGGTAATATAACTACATACAGACAGCCCCGCTTACAGCGCTAGCTGCTTCGCTGTGATATAGCCTTAGTTGCTGGCTCAGCATAAAACACCAACACCCCTCTCACTGCCCCACCTTGCCCCTTCCCTGCATACAGACAAGTCTCTAGGGAGGCCTTTCCTAAGCCGAGTTGCATGACAAATATAGGGATAGAGTGTTCTTAGCTAGGAACATAGCATGGATCTTTTGCCAATGTTATAGTTGTTGATCTGTCATAGACCATAAATAGCATTGTTTATCCAGCTGTTTGCTGCTGAAACCTGATGGTGATGCGTGGGAGGAGCGTAAGCAGTATTCTTTGCTTTCTACTGCTTGAGCCTCTCCTTCCTTGTTAAGTAGGGCTGTGACCTTTGCACACCACTTTTCCTTTTTAGCAAAAACAACTTTATAAGATGTCATTGTCAAAATATTGCTGATTGGACATCACTTTTCATTTGATTTTGCAAAATACCACAGAACAGAATATTGTAAACTTGACACTTCATTATTGCCAGTTTTGTTGTCAGTGTGAATAATAAGTTCAGTGCAAATGTGAAACTAGAACCAATTCAAAATCAGATAAATAAGTCAGTACGAAGTGAAACTAGAACCTATTCACCATCAGATAAATAAGTCAGTCAATCAATCAATCAATCCTCTTCGTGTTATTTGCACATAAGGCCTCAACCAGAGTCTGCCACTGATGTCGATCGGCTGAAACCCGCTCCAGGCGACCCCATGTCCAGCCCTTTCCTTTCATCTCCCTTTCCAAAATAAGTCAGTACTACATGAATTAGAACTTTGCTTGAAAATACAAAATATTTTGAGCTACGATTTTTAAAGAATTTTATGTGAAAATAATATGAATTTTGTAAAAATATTACAGGGTGCCTATACACGCATCACCCTGCGACAGAACCTTTATGTTGGAGGATACTTCAATATGGATACAATAGAAACCCGTGTTAACACCAGCAAGAGATTTGTGGGTTGTGTTCAGGAGCTGATTATCAATGGTTACCGTTATGACTTTCGCAGAGGTGGTTTGGTGGGTGATGCAGAGTTTGGAGTAAACGTTGGTGAGTTATTGTATAAAGAGATTTCTGGAATTTCTTTGTATTGTTTACAAATGCAAATAATCTTTTTTTGGTGCATTTTTTATTAATTGCAACTGCTATGTACAATTGATCAGATGTGATGTACTGTAACGGGAAATAGATTTTTTTAAATATGTATTTTTTTCCCCCAAATGGTTGATGGGAATCCTCTTTTTGGCACTGTTACCAATTCAAAACAGGATGCATTTTCATGTCAGATTTGATAAAGTATGTGCCTACTCTGAAGCAAGGAATGTATTTGTAATTTTGTAAAACCTCTTCTTCATGTTCCCCATATATTTTCCACATATTCAAAGAGAAAAGTCGTTAGAATGTTGACCCTAATTTGAACTGTTATATTGTACCATACAGCATGACAATGTTTATAACAAGTAATTTAATGCTGGTGTAAAGCTTTGATAATTTAATGTCGCAAGCTTTGATAATTTAATGTCGCAGGAGAGTGCAGCGAGGGTCTGTGTGACAATGTGGTGTGCCAGAATGGAGGTACCTGCCATGCCAAAACAGCTGACACCTCCATCTGTCTTTGCCCTCTTGGATTCCATGGCAGCATTTGTGAAAAAGGTATGTTCAAATTTGTTTGCAAAGAGTTTAGATACTTTGTCTGGTCTGTGTTTTATCAAGCAGTCCAAATTTACCATGTAATTTCTTTTTATTTAATAAATAATTTAGATAATTTTCCCAGTGTAGCACATTTAGTGTTGAATGAGATTTTTCAAAATAGAATTGACATATTATCTGAACTCTTTGAGTCCAGGCTAGACAAATATGCCCAGCCTCTTCTGCAACTATTGAGCTACCTGTATCGGTCATTTTCAATCATTTTTACTACAAAACTATGTAAACAAGAAGGGACAAAATCCAAGCATTTGGTTAGGTGAATCACATTTGAATAGAGTTACATGAGAGCAGGAAGACATTAATTTGAAGATCTGAATTTTACCGGATGTACCTTTAAAAAACAACGGCAACACGAGTGTAAGACTGTTATCAATTTTTCACCATTTTCAAGCCTATTTCTAACACTAAAATTGTTGTTCATCATCTTCTACATTTATTTCTAGACGTGCGACTATTAAAATCATCTAAAATCATCAATCATTTGTAAGCCTGCATCAAGTTTTCTTTTCAGAAGTACAGTTTGATATTCCTTATTTCCCTTGATTTTACAAGAAAGTGCTATTTCATGATGGAATGAAGGGAAGGTTTCTGTTTCCTAACGTTGAACTTAAATTATAATAAGCTTCCTGTCATGTTGAGTTTATTTTTATGACAAATACTTCAAATTCATGTGTACCTGGGTATCAGAATCAAAGACAAAGCAGACAGTTTGGCACTTAGTAGGCTTAAGATTTTTTTTTTTTGGTGTCATAGAAACACCAGTTCGAATCCCACGTTTCAATGGCCATTCGCACTTGGAATATGCTGGCTTGGGCCGAACAGTGCTGGCTTTCACAGAGCTGGAGGCCGTGATCAAACCGGAAGCTGCAGATGGCTTGGTCCTATACAATGGTTACACTCTAGACAGGAAAGGTGACTTCTTGGCCCTTGCTTTGAGAAATGGATTTGTGGAGTTCAGCTTTGATCTGGGCACGGGACCAGCCAGAATCAGGTTTGTGCAGGGAGTATTTGTTCACATTCATTTCCTTGACTTTTTTGAATCCCCCAAAAATGTAGATAAAACAATTGTTTTTGAAATAAATTTGGAAAATTTTTTTGTCTCACCAAGCAGTGTTTGTTGTCATTACCTCATCTAGTATAACATTGATCACTTGTGTATATGTGTGATATCACAAGTCTCCTTTCCAAAACGTATTTGCAAAAAGGGCTTTCACTTTCTTCCTTTCAGGAGTGCTATGCCATTGGTTTTGAACCAGTGGCACGTGATTCGGGCATCACGCACTGGCCTACAGGGGGTGCTGCAAGTGAATGAACAGCCTGAAGTTACTGGACAGTCGCAGGGTGCCTATACACAGCTGACTTTGCTAGAGAACCTTTTCATAGGAGGACATCACAACTTTGATCACACATCCAAGCATGCAAATCTCTCCACCTCATTTGCTGGCTGCATTCAAAAGGTCAGTTGTTACTGTGGTGAATTACTTTTGACATGTTATTCAGAGGGCTTTTGGCATTCACAGTTAACACACACTCCTGAAACTTAAAGCTTGTTATGATAAAGAGACAATTATTGAAGGGGAAATTGTATGCGTCATTGGCTTTTAATATAGCCAGACATCAAGCATGTTAATTTTGGATTTTTCTCAAGATTGTGGTCAATGGTCGGCCTCTCCGTATTCTGGAAGAAAAAGTGGATGGAAGAAACATTGAGCCCTGTGAGCACCCTTGTGCTGGTGAACCATGCATGAATGGAGGCGAGTGCGTAGCCCAAGAGGAGGTGTATAAGTGCAACTGTCCTCTGGGATTCACTAACACCAATTGTGAAGACAGTAAGTGTCCAACCAGCAGTTTACAGTCTAACCTAACACTCTAAAGGCCTCACTATTGCTCACATGTTCATTTCAGTTTTGCCATTTACAATCTACAAGTCTGTCTTTGAAAGCATGCAGAAATTCTTTTACTTTTCCCCATACCATGGTTCTGCCAAACAAACCCAGTTCCACATTGACATAAGCACATCCAAACATTTGTGACCTAGTTAACTTTGCCCTGTACATCAAGGTTAACAACATTTGTTAAAGTTTTTTTTTAGCTGTCTTTGGTTCTCCATCTGTAACACCTTGAGCCAGTTTCATATGCATTTTATGGGTGAATTTATTGTGATTGGGTATCTGTTTAGTTCACTATATCCGAGATCATTTGGTGTATGAATATCAACAGGAAGAAGTGTCTTTGTGTGAAAAGATGTACTTTTTTCACAGTACTGTACAGCTTTTTCCAATCCACAGATTTTAGATCCATACTGTATAATTGGATGTATCAGAGTGTCAAACATATCAGCGGAGCAGTTATTAGAAGCATGTAGCCTTTGCATTATGTAATAAAGTATTTTTCTCTTTACTTGTGATATCCCTGCATGCCATTACAAAGGTTAGTCCAAAGGTTAGTCTAATAAAATGACATGCACCCAAGTATTTAGTCTGGACCTCCTCAGTGTAGTTAGTACTTTCTGTGGCTGATGGACATAAAGCCTGATGTGAAGTGAAAGTTAGTTGCTGTTGACTGTTAGCAAAGGGCAGGCTCATGCATATGTTGAATGCTTAGTATACTGTATTGCAGAGCTGGAGAGGATGCCTACAAAACCTATGTTCAGTGGCTCAAGCTTTCTAATCTACACCCAAGCTGACATTGCTAAGAGGTGAACAGCTTCAGTTTTTTTTAAGTAACTTTTAGTGCACACTCTTTTTTCCCTCTAATACAATTCATTTTGCAAGTTGTTAATTTTAATATTAATACCTGCATCCTTCATCTGTTCCTCATGTGCACAGCATTCATATTCAACTGTCTATAGAGCAGAACTACACATCATGTGCACACCACATTTTATATAGTCATACTGTGGAAATGGGACAGCAAAATTTTCACTCTTGAGAGAAAAAACAACAATTGGTTTTAGCTACAAATTATGGCAAAGTGGGGAAGTCTTATCATCCCCTTGATTTCCAGCGGCAAGATGCTTCACTAGTTTAGCCCCCTTGAGAACCACTTTTATTAATGCTGGTGACTTCTAATGCTGATGAAAGAAACAGGTTTATATTTTACTGACCAGTGTGGACTGAAGCAAACAGAGGCCTGAAGGAGTTAATATGCTGCTGTTGACAGGATCACAGGAAACAGAATGGACGTGCAGTTGTATGTCAGACCTAAGGGTCGTAACGGGCTGTTGCTATGGAGCGGGCAGGATGTGATGACAACCAACAGTGACTTTGTCGCATTGGGTTTTGTGGATGGTAGTCTTCAGCTACACTACAATCTGGGGAGTGGCAAAGCTTTGATTGCCTACAATGATTCTCGCCTGTTTGACGGTCAATGGCATTTCATTCGTGTTCAGAGGTACTGGAAGTTTGTCCCTCAAAATTATCAAATTGTCAAAAACACTGATGACTGTCATTGTTAAAGAGAAAAATCTAGATAATAGCATTATAGCACCATGTTTAATAGCAACACTTTAAAGACTAAAAGCTAACTGTCAAGTTAGAATGTTACAGGAGAAAGTTAAATAAGTGACACTGTTCAGTATTCACTTATTTCTTACTTAACACCAGATAACACTGCAAGGAATTTTCCTTTCTAGTAAGTGAAATGCATGAGATATCTGAAAATAGATGTTATAAGACTGAATGTTTCGGAGTGAAAAATGGAGCCAGGTTATCCACTGATTTTTTTTTTTTAAACTTCACTTACCATTCCTTTGCTTGCAATCTCTGGTGTATTGCTGGTGTTAGCATTCATCAGAGTGTTCTATAACACCACTGTTGCAGAAATGAAGCCAAGTTTATAATGTTGTCTTAGCTATGATGTTGGCTTTAGGATAGTTTTTATGAAGTGTGTTGTCAAGGCAAAGATTACATATGACACAGTAATAGTCACCTTAATAGTGTGTGCTTGTATGTCAATGCCAGGGACAACCGAGATGCCTACATGGAGGTAGACTCACGGGAGATTGTGGAGGGGAGCTCCCCAGGAAGCTACACCATGCTGAACACAAACAGAATCTTATACTTGGGTTAGTGGAAAATACTTTGTGTCATCTGTCAATTTTAATTGTATAATCATTTACTGATAAATACTTGTAGACAACTCTAGGCATCTTAGGCTTCTGTCATTGGTTTTGCTTAGGCCAAATTTACCTAGCATTCCTGCCCAGTGTTGGTAGATATTGACTGTTCCAATAATTGAGTACTACTAGAATGTCCTTGGTCTTCCTTTATGACTTCTACCAGCAGATTGTGGAACTTTACTTCATCATCTTTGTGTGTGGAAGCTGGAATGAAGACTTGGACAGAGGTGACATTGTGATGCCTGGCAGAAATGGGTATAGAGATGATGAGGGCATGGACACTTGTATGTACAGGCCATCCTATCATCTGGCATTCTCCCCACTGTATCAGAGCCTGTCATTTTCATCCATTGTTTTTCCCACTCTGGCCATTCGTCCTTTGCCAGACCCACAATGTCTAACTGGTATCTTTCTAGTTTTCTAGTGAGCATTCTTCACCTTGCTGCACTGACAATGTTTTATGTACCAGTGGAAATACCTCTCTCTTAACTTGAGATGATTTGGCTCCATAAGCCATTTTTCGCTGTCACCATACCAGAGTTTGTCAGTAGGGCACACGATTGTTTTTCTACATTTGGTGGCCCCTACCTCCTTTCTGAGTTAGACTACAGCCGAGATGCTTCACCCGATGGGTTGCCTTGGTCACAAACATTTGGGCCTTTTGCCCTGGCCAGTGCTTTTATCAATGAAAACCTTCACCCAGTTATGCCATGTTAGCATCTGTATTTGCTGTAGTTTTTACTCCCTCAGCCTTTATCTTTCCAAAGATTACCTACAAGGAAGTATGGCCATTAACCCATGGGAATGGGGCGGTGCACATGTTGCAAAGGGAACAAACATTTCATTGGTCTCAAAATCTTGACATTTTAAGTAAATTTTGCTCTTCCTTATCATAACTTTACTTAAGAGTGGCTAGACCACTGTAGCAGTTAGCTGCTTATCCAAAACTCGTGTGTTGAACGCAAAATTACATTTGCGCTTTAATTTCACTCCCAACAGGTGGTATGCCAAATGTGGCTGAAGGGACTGACAACTTGTTCACTACAAACTATGTGGGCTGTGTGAAGGATCTTTTATTGGCCACGGACTTCAATGTTCAATTGATTGAGCATGCACAGAGTGGACGCAATGTGCTACAGTGTCGTAAACATTTGTGAGCTTTGGCAGACAGCTTTGGCTGCACTGTTCGTGATGCCACCTGCAAGGAGTGGATCTGCCTGCAAAACTTTCTTCCCCACATATTTCAGGGGCCAGGGGCCCATGCCTGCTGTCATGCATAATCAGACTGATGGACATGCAGTCTACAGCACATGTGCACACACTTTCAAAATGCATGCTCTTGCACACACACAAACACACACACACACACACACATAAGCACACATATATATTCACATATGGTGTGAGCTTATTCTTAGATGTCCTAGTGATATGGTGCTGTTGGTAACCCATGATGCTGAAGCTGTTAGGCATATCAATCAAGCAGATTCAGGAGGGCACCCATTACTGTCCAAAAGAAGAATGAATCCTACTGAACAGTCAGAATTTATGCAACTGTGCTATTGTTCCTGGACATCTGGACAGCTTCTCATGATAGCTGCAAAGACGATCAGATGATATAGCTTTGAGGGGAAATGCTTTAAAATCTTACATGCATGTAACTGCTTCATTTGCTTCTTATTTGAAATGCCATCATTTATCAGCAACATTGAATTAACAGCAATACTTCATGCAGTCAGTATGGCTGTTGTTATTGCATGAAGGAAGAGGCATAAGACCTGGTAGAGCTTATTTTCAGTTAAGCCATAAAAGTCTTGCCTTTTTAATTTGTGGTATCCAGCTGCCTACAATCCACATAATGGTAGTCAGAAGCCCATCCATACCAGATGATCAAAACAGTCCCTCAGTCTCCTCTGTTGACCACCTTTTATTTTGTAGTCACCAGTGTAAATGTGTGGTCACCATGGAAGAATCAATGATATATTTTATTTTAGGGATACTGTCATAAACACAATAAAGAAATATGATCTTTATGCTTATTTCAGCAAGTAATATGTTTGTTGAAATATGCCTCAAAATTGTCCATTATTGTTTGATAATTATTTTTCATGTAAATGTTCTTGACAATACATTTAAGATTTTTCTCGACTTTTATGTCTCTATTTTTCAAAGAAAGTGATATGCAAAAAATGCAAAGCGCATTAAAAGGTATACAAAAGAATATGTTTAATATGTTTGTGATGTACATTGTGGTACATTGAAACAATTCAGTGGTAGCAACAACAAAAATAGGTAATAAAATTTTGATGAGTTATTTACTAGAAAGGAGGAGGAGAAAAGAGGGTAGTCATTGTTTCTTTGGCTTACAACAGTGAGGAGAGTGTCCACTCTTCCCCAGGCAATCAGTAGTGACTAGCTCATCACTTTATACTCATCATACCATGTATTATGAATCCATCACAATTCTGTAGTGTACCTGGTGCCAGTTTTTTGGTATCTATGCAGGTTGTGGATTAAAAGCAAGATTCTTGCGGTTCACTTTTGTTGTAGGTAACCTTGATGTAAGATGCAAATTCATGTAGGTGCGAATTCTGGAGACTGGGAAACTTGGGAAGATTAGAGTTGCCTTACATGTACCTCACCAGGAACAATCAAGGGCTTGGAAAGTTAAGTGCTGTGCTTACTTTCCTTACAGATATTGTGAAAGCACACATTTACTTTGCTTGGAATTGACACCATGCTTCATAATGTGTCATTGCAGTTTTATTCATGCAGAACAATATTGGTTGGTAAGAATTTTGGTTCACTGTATTTGGCATAAAAGCTATCGTTTGTAAGTTCTGAAGGTGGTGATCCCAAGATCAAATCAAATCTGATGTATGAGTTTTGCTTTTTTCTTTGATAACTTTTAAAAAAGCTGTGAATAAAATAAATTGTGTAATCATGGATAACATATTATTTTAAAAGAAACTGTAACACCAAAAGTACAGATGAACAGGTGACGGGGTCTGCCTCTATGCATAACATTGTCAGTTCTACATGTACAACCATTTTGCTTGTACTTAGTATCCTCAGTCAGTTTGTAAAATATTTTTCAATTCTATGAAGACTCTTTAGATTTTTATCTTTGATTGTGGCTTATAAAATGTTTGTGACATGATTTTTGTGTTGGTGATATGTGAAGCATCAATTGTGAAAGTCAGGGTTTTTTAATTTTTGTCTGGTGATCATATTGTTCCCTTGTTTGTTGTTGAACTCTGTCATAATACAGCTTTGGTGCTTGGCTTGTTATGATAAATTTATTTGTCTGCTTTCAAAGGAGTACTGCAAAGAGTGCAGTTCCCCCCTCCCCATTTTTTGCATTTACCTCCCTCTATTGGAGCTCTTCTCATTTATCTTTTGTGTTGGTCCACAAAAGTTGTGATCACAGAGCAGAATTTGCTATTCCTGGTATCTGTTGTGAGTTTTTCTTTAAACTGTTGTTGCTATTTGGTTAACCAGGACTTTATCTCCCCTGTATTGACGCGACTATTACATTCCATTCCTTAATACTTGTTAACAGGCAAAGGGTGTTGCAAATGAGCATGACATTGCATGTAGAGATTATATTTGTCATTGTCTTTCAAAGCTGTTTTGTCATTTGACTGCTAATATCATATCTGAACATGTCAGTAAACAGTTTATACCATTTTCAAACATTTGAGTGTTGTAATTGTTTTCTGTATGTCTGAGATGTATATGATTGTGATCACCAGAACTTTATTTTATGGACTGTGTTGTTTTTTTTTAATTTCAGTCCCATGTAATGTTGTAAAAGGTAATAAGCAAAGGTGCACATTTTATAATGTGCATATGATATTGATCATATCTTATTTGCTTTCTTGAAACTGTCCAAGTAGAATTCCCCTGGTCACATAGAGATTTGTTATCATATTAAATGAAAACAAGTGTTTGTGTTTAAAAAATGAATCTACTGGTATAAGTGGCCTGAACAATTATTTTATTCTGACAAAAAAGTGTGTACAGAGTTTTAAGTAAAACTATGGTAGTAATCAATGTCCAGAAATGTTGAAATGCTGTTTCTGCACTAGTTAATAATTTATCAGTGCTTAATGAAGTGCTTGTCTCTAGAACTGCTTATTGTGATTTCACTGTGGTGACATGAGATCATGCATAGAACTATGCTGGTTCACTTAAACAGACTTTTATTAAAACTCATATAAATGTCTTTTCAGTTTGTAATCACATTTAAAGCTAGCTGATGAGGTGTTTAAAAGAAAAAAGTCTATTTTGAAAGAAAAAAAGTTGTTAAAAAGCTTACATATATCTTAAGGGCAAAAGTGTTAAGCATTTTGTTGCATTTTTAATAAAAATGCATCTCATAATATGATTTGTCAGAAGTTTTTTTTTATATGACATGGAGATCACCTTTCTCTTCAGTGAAGTGTTTGTTCCAGATTTAAGTCTGGACAAAATACATTATTACTCAGCCATGACCATTTTTCATTCAACTTAAAACAAAATTTTGTTGATATGTGGGTAAGATCTGACTTTCAGCAAGACATAGAGATTTCTCTTATCCATTTTTTAATTTGCGATGTAAGACATCTGCTGTTTTTATATAGCTTGAATGAGAAGGGAGGGCTGTTTTGAACATCATTTGGGCATTGTAATGTGTGAACAGTCCACCGAATGCCATTGGATCTGTTTATCTTCAGTCTTCTATCAGATTCTTCACTTTCAGCAGTTTTTTTTTTTTTGGAGCAGTGTTCTTCAAATTTTGCTCTAACAGTATTTGCTAGGTTAACCTGTCTTCTTTGGTTAGCAGTCAGAATCTGCACACATTTGATCATGAAATTCTGCAAGCTTTTATTTGTAATAAATCATAATCATAATCTGGAAGCTTCTAATTCTGGCATGTTTGAAGCAGAAGAAAGGAGTGAGCTATGAAGAAACAAGTCATAATAGTTTTGCTCATAGGTTTCTCTTATATTGCTGTCCAGCTAATCTAGCATGTGTGCAATGCAGCTTGATGTCTTCATAATCATCTTGTTTTCTTGAGCTGGATACAGAACTCTGATAGTTTGTCATTACACTTTGCCATGTTTAGAAACACTGAGTTGTGATCAGCATTTGGAGATGTTATGACATGGATTGCTTTCTTTTTGTTTTACCCGTAAGCAACAGTTTCACTCAAGAGGCATTGCTTTGTTTTTATTTATAATTTTGCTTTGACTGATATTGAACCAGATGCCAGCAATGAGTATGTAGGATATTTGTATATAATGTTGTCTCATTCATTAAACATGAGCTGTTTTGTCACACATTGCCATGATGTTGCATTGATTCTTAGTGTCTTTATCCTTTGCAAAGATGGTCATGTCTGACTGTCCTAAGATTATGGCTAGACACAGTCATCAACTTATGTAGTAGTGCCTTTACATGCCAACTGATTTCTCCAAATATTTCTGAATATTCTAATGTGTACACTCGTTTGATTAAGCAACAACTTAACTCTCGCTCCTTTTACTCAGTCTAACAAGCCATGTGGAGTGTGGGGAGGAGGAACTGGCAAAGTGGGTGTGATATCAATGAGTGGTTGGGTATGAGGTATGCAACGGAGTTTTGTTTCAGAAACGCCCCCCTCGTTTCAGCAGCTAAAACAGCATGAGGACTTCTATGTCCCATTGTATTATCAAACAGCTTGGTACTTTACAGGTTGATCAAAGTTCCAATGTCCCAAACATTTGCCCCGAACCACTGTGATCTTCACCTTCACACACGTTGCCAAACTTGGTCAAATGCTCGAGGACATTCTCCCTGTTAAAAACGACCTTTAGCCGGAGCTGCTCGGTTGTTCTCCCGGAGGACACATTAATCGCCTGCACTATTAGGGTGTCGATATTTAGTACTAAGTCGCCTCCACACAAAACTATTTCAGACTGCTAGTGTGGGTGACCGGACACTTAATCCCCAGATACTTCATCCCCGACACTTCATCCCCTTGACATTTAATCCCCAGACACTTAATCCTCAAAAATGCCCCCAATGTTATAAATGTTGAAGTTAAGTATTATTTTAATTGTCAAACTTATTTTGATGTTCACATGAAAATAATTATTTGAATTAAATATTTAATTTACTTCATAATTAAATTTTTCATTCACTTCATAATTTCTTGAGTTGAAATTTCATTTTTGAGGATTAAGTGTCTAGGGGATTAAGTGTCGGGGATGAAGTGTCTGGGGATTAAGTGTCTGGAATTCCTAGTGTGTTTTCAAGGATGATATCTTTTGCCAACACATGAGGAAGACAAATTCACCAAAGACTTTCGCACTGCGTCATGGGAGAGCTCGACAAGGAGAAGCGACATCATAGGCACATAACTGTAAAATAACTGTAGGTAGGAAGAGATAAATATGACTGGCAAGGATTTTTAGTGTAACGCTGTAAAACATGCTTAAAAGATACTCTGAAATTCAAGCAAAACCATTCTCTCACAAATTTTGTGAGTCTCTAGTCACTTACTTTTAATACACAAGAAAAATATGTTTACACATACCGACATGAAATACTTAGAGATACACTGAGCGACTATATCAAAATATTACAAAATATTCATTCATCCATTCATTCATTCATCTCTCTGTCCATCTGTTTGGTCGCTTGATCAGTTTGTTCATTCTTCTACATAAAAATTATCTAAAACATCGTCTGGGGTGGAATTAATGATGCGCGATTACCTATGTCTTGTATCGTTATCTTGAACTACGTAACGGCAATGGTTAGGGTTGGGAATGAGGCTTATAGGACTTTGCTTGGTCTAAGTAAGAGTGTGGCCTCTATTCAGTAATGTTTTGCAAGCTGTCAGTGATAATTACTGTCAAAGGAAGAAAAGCGTGTGTAACCTAAAATTACTGTTAATGATCGCTAAGACACTCCAGCCGCTTAAAACAGCGACCGCAGCAGGGAGTGATAACTTGTTTGAGGAGTTCACGGGGGACGGGTGAGGGTCAAGGTAGCCGTGCCTGCGGAAGAGATTGGTCCAGAAGTGTATGAGGTCTTCTTTCAAACGTGCTTTGAGGATGAGAGAGGTGCCAATATCCACGTATTCTTGACCCTGCAAGTCGTATGGTGTCCATCTTGTACCGTTCAGCGGTGTTGGTGTGGGGTTTCTGCCAAACAACGCATGAGTGTATGTGCCAGATGCCACGGTGTTGATAGCCACGACAAAGACTACTTTTGTATGACATTTACAACAGTTTCCTTGATTTTAAATAACATTACCCTATCATCATTGTCATCGTAAAGAAGATGACGAGGAGGCAGGTGACGATTATGATGATGATGATAACCTAATCCTGCCTCTGTTGTTGCAGGGCGTTTCAACAATATTTGAAATACGTCTTATGTATGAAGATATTCTCAAGTACAATTTATACAGAAAGTAAGAGCGACCTACCCAGATTTGGCGATGTTTGTCCACAAGCTCATGACATTGCTGGAAACAGCCACGTCGGAAGACGTCCAGTTGAACCTAAAGCCGCACTGTTCTTGTTCCATGCGAAGGGGTGTCCCGAACATAAAAGGTAAATCTGATCCATGTGGGATGCCTGGTGCCGGCATGAACAAATTATGAATAAAAACAATTATTCTAAAAGCCATTACACTAACATCAAATACGAATAAATACCTTGTGTGCTCAACACCATTATACTAACATTAATACGTTTGTGCTGTACACCATCATGTGCTGAGACAAATTATTTTGTAACATCTAAGGCTCTACACCAGTACACTGACTAGATATGAACTAATATCTTGTGCTGTATTTCTTTTACACTAACACAATTGGTTTTTCTATCCCATTACACTGATACAATATAGGAATCAATAGCTTGTGCCAATAAAGGCATAAAAGTTGCACATTATGTGTAGATGAGTTGGGGATAAGACCCAATGAGGAGGGGGGAATCTCACAGAAGGAACGAGAGATGGGACAGAAAACGTCACTGAGAGATACAAAAAGCAATGAGAGAGTGGAAAGAAAAGTCACAGAGAAAAAGAGGGCGTTTTTCTGAGGAATGTTACAAGGTTGTCTACATTTCATATTTTCTTCTCGACTTTCAGGCTCGTTCTCTCGCACCTGGAACACATGCACACTGGTACAAAATGTATGACTTTTTTTTAACATTTTCTGCGACGAAAGGCTTACATCAATCATGAAGTTATTGAAATTAAAATGATCCGTTTTGTTCAGTGTTCAGTACCTGCCCAGGAGGGAACACTGTAGTGGGTCGCCCGGTAGCTGAACTGGTATAGATACACTCCCCCGTTTCCAGAAAGTTTGGCTACTTCCTGGCTTTCGATTATGGTTGGTGCAACGATGTAGAAGTCTGTTAGCGCCTGGAATGGAGTTACAGTATTTACCAGTTGCTTATGGCCCTGCATTTAGTACTCGAATACTATCGGATCATTTACCCTCTTGTGGTTATAAGCAGTTTTATTCATGGAAAGAAAGTTTTGATGACAGCTCTCGCTCCATTTGCATGTGCAACTGTCGTAATTGTCAATGAATTGCCCATAAACATGAACTTAACGTCCCTTTTCATGCTGACATTTATGATCGGTTGTGTGTATTAAAAGTTCTGAAATGCTTCCACTTGTACAGTTGGATATCAGCCATGAACACGACAGTAGCAACGATCTCATACTCGTTTCAAAAGACGTCTGCGTCGCTCCAGGCACTGGTGGAGGTCAATGGCAGAATGTTTTAAACACTCATAATACGAGTTTCGAGGCCATTATGGTTCCTACCTCGATTTCCGCTTCTCTCAGTTGCTCTGCCGACGTGGCCTGGCTGATGTAATGGTTGATGATGGCTGAAGCAGCTGTAACTGGATCACGCGGAAAACTCCTCCGAGCCAGCTGCTTCACAAACTCCTCAATCCTCCGGCGTGAAAAATCCACAAGCGAGGAGTCTGGGACAGATTAGAAAATGATATCCACTCTCTCAAATCAATCATTTTTTCTACACTACGCTAGAATGACACCCAGTGGGATATTGACATTTTAAAGACATTAAAATTTTATATATTTTTTTTGTTTGCATCATTTACATGCATTTATGCACAGCTTTTACAACACAGGGCCTCATGAGTCCCAGAATCTCTTTCGGTAACTTTGTATGATTTTCAAAGCCTGGTGTTTTGCTATACGCGGTTAGTAAACAAGCCTGTGTGGAAATTCTAATAAGAGCAGGACTCAGCAAAAAGGTATTCGAAAAACCTACGCCAATGCAAAGAAAAAAAAGTTAAAAAGATGGGATAATGGAATCATGAAGAAGAGTGAAGTGCTCACATAAAACTGTCAAAACGTCGACTTAAAATGATGTCAAGCTCGGCAATAGCTGGAAGTGATTAATGACAGGACACAAAACCTTCGTGCCAAACCAGAATAGTACATTCTGTGCTGATTTATTGTATTTTGGTAATAGCTTTTAAACGTGCTGCAATAAATCTACCGAAAACGATTTGAAAGAGAATAAGGTTTACCTAGCATAAAACTGGAATACTCATCCCTTGTAAATCCCCTGACGGAAATGAAGTCGTTAGCCACGCCATTTCTCAGCAGCTGGACAGGGCGCTCTGGCAGAGCACCAAATATGTTCTCAACCACTGGTCTGAATATAATTTGATCGTCTCTTCTGCCCTGTAGATATGTAAATGCTTTTCGTGTTGATCGAGCAATGCGCAAAAATGACTAGGAAAAGATTAGAAAGGAAATTTCAAGCTTCACAATAAAAAAAAACCCGAACGAACAAATGAATGAATGCTCGAACGAACTAAGAAATCGAGGACAAGAAAATAAACGAAAAATCAATATATATATATATATATAAGAGAGAGAGGGAGAGAGAGAGAAATTTGAGATTTGATCATTTATTGACACCACCGTTGGGTTCCTGTCAAGGGGTAAGTCATCAATATTTAAAAAATACATTGGGTCATTAAACATTTAAGATAGTGAAAGTATGTAGTCTGTATCTCAATATATGAATACAGTAGTCTAAATACCATTGTAATGAGCTTATATAGTAAGTTCTAAAGCCTTCTCTGTGTGTCTGAGAGAGAGTATAAAATCAGAGTAGTAGAACACTAAACAGTAATCAACAGACTTTTATTCACTTCGAAGGAAGCCATCTCTCTTAAACGTACTAATCGGTCTCAGTTGGATGCTCACCAAATCGGTCTCATGTTGCACGCGCACTTCTCTGTTTGAAAAATGGCAGACAATAGTAGGGCATGTCGATGGACCAAGGGCCTTAAATGAGGGGGGGGGGGAAACCATCTGTCACGTGGGAACAGGTTACTTGCGATGCGCATGCGCCAGACTGAGGTATCCGCTCGTCTTTTCCGGTTTTTCTTACGGTAGTGCGTCACAGAGCTACAGTCGTAATTATTTCTTAGATGCCAGTCACTAAATTTGCGATTCCAGTAGTTCCTGCATGCAGAGGTCGACACAAAGGTTTGTCATGTTTTCGGGTAGAAAACTAGACGATCATGACAGAAAAAAGCTATGAACCGTTGTGCGAAGTGTGATTTTAGCTCCATCCAAGGACGTTAAATCCGATGAATGAGCATCTCTAGTCGGAGAGACTATATAGAGAAAATGAGGGTAGGTTTGGGATGCGCTCCATTAGTTTTAATGTATTCCTTTTCAGTCATAAGCTCCATTAGAAAAGCCCTGCTTACAAAATAATTTGTAAAATATCGAAGCGCCTAGTATCTTCATGAGATGACGAGCGGCAAAACAAATAGACGAGATATAAACGTAAGCAACTTAATTCGTTTAAATGTGTTTCTCTTCCAGAAATTGCCACTCCATACTTCTGCACAGTCACAATTTTCAAGAAGACCGTACGAAAGTAAAAATGCAGAATGGTGTCACAAAATAAAGATAGAAGGTGACACATTTTTAACCCTCCGCTCTCTCTCTCTTTGCCTGTCCTCGCTGTGACCAAAAAGAAAGAAAGATATGAGTGTGCTTCAACAATGAACTGGAGTTGCGCAACGCCGCTGTTCACTAACAGCTACATCACAGGCTTCATTTGAGAAGACGAATTACAGGAGGACATTAAAAGACCGATCCAGCAATAAAGTATACAAAATAATATAAATGCTAGGGATATTTTAAAATATCCTTGTTGCACCCTTTCTTTTCGGTATGTAACTGGTGGCTTCCAAATTGAATGCACGTTGAAAAATAGACGAAATTTGAATACATTTCTAACAGCCTTAAATTTCCAGTGGAATATTGAATTCTTTACAAAGCACGCTCTAGCCTGGAGGTTAGCTTACTGACAAAATCATCTCTGTAACACGATAATATATTTAAATATCATGAGACAACATTCCCAATGATTGAAGAGATTAACTTGAAACTTTTCTGATTCATCTAAAATAAACAGATGTATAAAAACATAATTAAAAAGTGAATATCTTAGATATAAAAAAAATTCGTGCTTCCTAATAGCACAGCAGAGAAAGTTGCTTGTGAACAGCTCAAAACTTTCAGACAGCAGATGAGACCTGTACGCGTGCGTGGAGTCGGCTCTTTGTTCTATAATCTCTTTATCAACATAACTAAGAAACCACGTGAAAATTAAATGTCATGGATAACAAGGGAGAACAATTTTTAAAAAATCATTTCAAGTGTTCATTTGTGCAAAGCAGAAGAATGCCGAGGGATCTTAAGAAGATCAAATACTTAAATATTTTTTAAAGAAAATAATTGATTTGTACATCCAGATTAAATGCTGTAAAAAATGAGCCAATTGAAACACGCTGTACTATAGTATAGTGAACTGTGGTTTCGCAAATAAATGGAAATTGTTGAAGAATAATAAGAATCAACCAGAACATTCTACGTTTTTCTTAAAGGTCTAACGAGGGGCAACTTTTTAAAGTTAGGGGTTAAACCTGAGTACAGGATACTATTTTCTTAAATTCTGTGTGAATACTCCTCTTCTGAAGACGTTTACATCGTCAGACTTCAGCCAGGGAAACATCTGAGACGATGTATTTATTGGGTGTTTCCGTGTATAAAAGTGACTTCAAGATAAGGACCTCTTTCTGTGTCTATTTATCGTTTGAGCGGAAGGCTGTACTCATCCAGATTTTGTTGTGGGGCCAGTTGTACAACACATTTCTAATTTTAAATACTTTTAGGCCTTAACTCTTATTAGATAATCAGTTTAAAGTGCACACCACAATTTTAGAATTTTTAAAACTACAACTGCTTTAAGTAAGATAAAGTTGTGCAAGTCTGACTTTCCGTCCTGTCAGTACAATTTTTTGTATGTTCTTGTGCAATGCATCAAAATGGCAGAGAAGAGATTTTGCTTCTTTAGAACAGTTTTAAGGTTTAGAAACATGTTGTGCAACTGGCACCTGAATTTTATCCACTTTTTAATAAAAGTCTTTGTACACCACTAAACCTTAACGAACTCATAAAACAGAGAATTTGGACAAAACTGTATTGGCTACGTCTATGTGTAATGCACACCAGCATAGTTTATATATAGCGGCTACAACAGGGGAAGCGGATGGCCGAGTGGTTAGAGCGCTGGCTTCCGAACCGAGAGCGCGCTGGATCAATTCCCGATAAGCGCAGCAAACTTCCCCCAGTCGACCCAGCTGACGGGAATGGGTACCTGACTCCATAGAGGGTTGGGGAAGGTAAGGCAGGGAGGGAGAGGAGATTGACACCACCCTCATGTAAAAGCTGGCCCCGAGAAAAGTGGGGTCTCTAACACCTCACTCCCCTACGACCTGAAAAGGTTATGGGATGACCTTTACCTTTACCTTACAACAGTAATGTACATCCTGCATACAATAATGATGTAGTGGCAATAGCAGAAACTATGACAAGGACTGGTAATAAGAAACTGTCAGGCTCTCAGAAACCAGAATCCATAGAAACTATACTACGTGAAAAATCTTTTATGAAGGACAGCGAATTGTTGAAACTAATGTTACATTATCTGCTGTCAGTATTTTCTTTTGGGAGACAAACCAAAACTGGAGCAACGTTTTCAAAACTCTCCGACCGTTTGCGTTCTAGAGATAAAACGGAAGTTCTTTGAAGCTGTTGTGCTGTGTTTCTATGGAAGGTGCCAGCTTACAAGCCAACTTCCGCTTTTAAAACTTATTTTCTTTGTAATCTTGGCACAATATCAGCAAACAGCTGCACGTGGGTCAGCGCAGCAACACCGGGTATCAATTAGCCGACAGTTTCTCAACGCGCGTTAAAAAAACTCAAATAGCCGTTTAATTCCGTTCGTTTACATTATGTCTTTCCATTTCTAAACATTTTCTTCTGTTTTCGTCAAGCTGCAGTCGAGGCTAAGCGATGAGATCGCTATCAGAGGAAGCTACTCTGCTGACTTGGCATAAAATAACAATTAACTAACTAACTAACTATTAAGAAAATACGCAGCCCGGGGCAAGGTGATGAGGTGGACGGGATTGTTTGAAGTCAAAATAAACGCCTCGTGCAAGCGTTTGAGGTCTGAACTCGTGAAGACAAACACTTGCGTCGGGGTGATAAGACAACGGTCTATCTAAGGAGTAACCAGTTCCGTTCTAAAACCCTTTTTATATTTTTGATATTGGTTTTAGTGCTTGCAGGTGCCGAAAAGACATTAGTGAGCGCGCTGGGTATTTTGTCCAAGATCCCAAATGGAAGGTTGACTTTGAAGGAAGTATTTGAAGAAGAAAAAGATGAAAATTCACCCCAGCCATATCTCTTTTTTCTCTCATTTAAAAACACACACACACACACACACACACACACACACACACACACACACACACACACACACACAACACGCACTCGTTTTTACACAAAATCACACACTCACTTGAGAAGGGAAGGAGAGAAGAAGAAAGTCTGAAGAAGAGTAAAAGCCGGCTCACTGAATACTCCTTTAGCAGGAGGGCGCTGGCGTTGAGAAGGTTGTCCACTGGCACGCTCTGTAGACAGGTGAGTAAGGCCGGACTCCTGTCACTTGTACAGTCCACTTTCTGGGCCAGACGCCGGGCCCACTGTGATGGAGGGACAGGGTCCAGGGCCTGGCCCACAGCCCAAGGGCTTAGTGAAACTCCGCTCTGGATGATGGTAGTGTTAAACAGGCCTTCCCACAAAAATGATGCTTAGTATTGATACACATGAGGGTGAAATGTACATGACGATAATACTCACATACAAATAACAGAGAGAAAGAGTGAGTGAGTGAGTGAGTGAGTGTGAGTGAGAGAGAGAGAGAGTGTGTGTGTGTGTGTATGAGAGAGAAAGAAAGTGTGTCTATACAGTAACAAAAGGTGTGAGGTGTGGCAAAAAATGAACGAGAGAGAGAGGAGAGGGGCGCTCCGATAGCAGTCTTTCGTGATTATTTTTGACCTTTAAATGATCTCATGATTTTGACTGTTTCATCTTGTTCAGCTTACTACGAGGTTATAAAATTTGATATAAAATTTTATGTATAAAAAAACTCTTTTGTGAGTGAACTCAGCTAACCTGTGGTAAACGTCAGGTCCCCGCCAAGCATGGAGCCCATCATGACATCAACGCTAGAGAAATTGTTCGCAAAGCGAAAAAATACCCCACCTCTAGTCTCGATTACTTCCGGACAGACTTTTTATTTTTCAAGCGAAAGTTGGATGGGGTGAGTATAAAGGTATCCTCCGTTACGACAATGGCTAATAAACCTGCCGAAGCCCTAGACGATATGCGCCGGAGACTAACATTCATGGAGAATTGCGTCGAGCAAACATTAGACAGATTGGAATTGTAGAGTGCGAAAGACAATTACAAAATCTGTGCGAGTGCAGTGCTTGAACTTGTGAACAAATCTAATGTCATACCTGGCACTACTGTGGCACTGATCGACGTGCCATAGGCCAGGTAAACCTAGGATGGTGAACGCTTCACAGACTGCATATAAAGATAAGCCTGGACCTATGATCGTTAAAATGTTCTACTGGGCAGATAAGATGGGCATTCTCACCAAAGGAAAGGACCAGCCGAGGAAAATGGGAATTTTCATAACAAGTGATTTAACATAACGACTGCGAAATGTCATGAAGAGCTACAGTGCAAAAGGTGTTCAAGCAATATACAAGAGTGACAAGCTTTTCATCGGTGGCTCCATCGCACCGAAAAAAAGGAATGGCACCGATCAGATTACTTTATTAATAAGACAATAGATCCAATGACCTGCAGTGTCGAATGATTTGTGTCAAATGAAGACACTGCAGCAACCTTAACGTCGTACATCAGTTGTCCTAACAACGCACCCTTGTGAACGAAGAACGCTTAACTACCTGCCGGTAAAGAAAACGGAGAAAGCTTAATTACCTGATGCTAAAGGTGAAAGTCTGAGAAGAGACACACTGGCACCACCAGCGCTACTCCCAAAAATAGTGACTTGATTTGGGTTACCATGGAAACTGTCAATGTTGTCTCTGACCCACTGAAGCGCCATTATCTGGTCCAAAAGACCAAAGTTTCCGGGGCAAGCATCATCTTCCGTTGACAGAAAACCTAATATAATATAATAATATGTATGAGATGTCCGAAGCAATGCAGATCGGCCTTAAAAGTAAGCAGATGGAGTAAAACATGAATTAAGCACTTTGTTTGAGACCGACTCCAGTAGGATCATGTTGTATGACTTTCACTGACCACTTTAAATAACAATTCAAAGAACTACTGTAGCTACTACTTCCCATTATATAACGAGTAAATGATATAAACTTGAATTTTTTAAAAATCTTTCTAACACGTTTGACTGGTCTTGTCCCAAAGCAACACAAGCAACAAAAGTAAAGCAGAAGAGAGAAGGAAGAGAGGTTACCGTGCAGCAAGTAATGCAATGGGCAGATTGTGTCATACATACCCAGGGCGTCCATTCTGTAGTTGAGCGTGACGACCACAACGCCACGTGACGCCAGAGGTGTGCCGCTGTAGTATGCCCCAGACCCCACGCGATACCCCCCTCCATGGATCCACACCATGACCGGAAGCTGGGGGCTCTTCCCTTCCCTCTAGCACAAGAGTCAGAAATAACAAAATCCGACCCCCTCTCACGCAAAGTCTTTCTTTTTCTCTCTTTTCCTTTCTCCCACCCCATCCTCTCTCTCTCTCTCTCTCTCACACACACACACACACACACACACACACACAAATAATATCTACATCATCCTACAGATAAGTCAGAAAAAAACTTAAAGCCTCATTATTTTATCTGAGAAAGGGATGCCGACGGCCAGGAATCTTTTCAGCGAGGTTCTAATTGGCAAGCAAAGTGTCATCAACTCCAGGTCCTCTGAACTCTTTGGCCACTGCAAGCGCGATGTGAGTTAACAGCAACTGAAGTAAAGCGAGACAAATGAAACTTGCTAGGGTCGACGCCGAACGTTTCCACAAGAGTGATCTGGCTTGACTGTTGCGGATGACGTCACGCGGCGGTTGCCAGTCAAACAAGGCTGAGCTGATGGAAGAGGTCACGGGAGGCACTGAACTACACTCACTGCATAATTTTCCCCAAATGCCATTCATGGAAGGGCGCTATTTTTAGCTGCTATTTCCTGTGCGTCTTGAGGAGGCTGCGGTCACTGGCAGAGTTCTTACACATGTAAACTGTGTATAATTACAACAACAAGCTGGCCTTGTCGCCTCGTTCATCCTAATGTGACAAGGAGAGAGGCCAGAAGGTGATAAATGTCAATAGCTATAGTACAAAAAAATTTTGTCGTTACCTGGTCACAGGAAAAAATGAATGGAATTCACTCATTCAAACTGTGCTGCTTATAAACGTAGAATCAAAGAGATTTTTGTCTAAGGCATCATATACATAAAGATAGTACATAGACTGAAGATGGTGCATATTTGTCATGTGTGTTTTACTTTTCCTTTAATTTTAATTTTTAAGGTGCGCCGTCTAATATTGCAATGTATACGCTCTGAATGAAAAGGATTTACAGAAGGTATTATGGGCACTAAACATGACCCAGACCATTTTACCATTGTATCCTCTCCGTTGATCTAACCACTCAGCCACGCACGCAAGTCTACAGACACAGACACAGACACACGGACGAGCAGACACATTCTCCGACAAATTGAGAAAGTGTGGAACATCAGGACACAACAAGGACGACCCCCTCCTCCCCAGTTACCGTTGGGGAGTAAACGTTGAGATTGAGGCAGTCCTCCTCCGCCTTGAGGTGCCAGCACGGGGGTGGAGCCGGCAACTGGGGACAAGCAGCCCCAAACGATGTGACGTCACGCACGCCCGCCCACGCCTGGACTTGGCGCGGCCTCTGGAAGCGATGCGACCCTGCAGGAAAGAAAAACCTCAGTCCCAGACGAGAGTTTGGACCGGCATTGAATTTCCTGATTTCTTTTGCATTTAAACCTCTCGTCTGCCTTTCTGATTCCGGTGCTTCTGAAAGGAAAGACCACGTGACAGGCAAGCTGGAAGCAGCAAGCTCCTCAATGGTCCTCTGTAGACACAGACGTCTGGAGCAGACCATGGGGATATCATATTTTCACATGAATGCAGTTTTTTGTGTTTTATATCTGTATACTGCTATTTTACCAGCAAGCGTGAGTTAGGAATTAGCAGAAAAATGTTACGTTACGTGAATTAATTAACGGTGTTTATTAATTTTTTTTAGGAAAAATTACTTTTGTGAATCTTAAGTCCCTGTTGGTAAATGGTTCGGACACTGATTTAAATAAAAGCTCAAATAAAATAAAAGACGTTTTTGTGATTACACGAGCAATGCCAAATTATTTTGATTAGGGTATGTTACGTAAGCAAGTGCTGTAAATGGTTCGAACACTGATTCAAATAAAAGCTTAATTGACACTTTATTCCTAATAAAAAAAATGCCTGTCACTTAACTAGCGTAAGGTAAGATAAACAGAGAAAAAAAATGCATAAACGTCATTAACATACATTTACTTCTACGGACTATCAGGCATTGCAAGATTATGGCGGGGGGGAAAAACAGTTGAGTTCGACAAATGTTTTCGGGACCTCTGATCCTAATTTGCACCAAAAACACATGTGTTCCACGAGCATTGCCCCTGACACCAATCAACGTAAGTGTCAATAGTTGTGATTATAGTCAATTGATTAGTCCACCTGCTCATCTTCCTCACTCTTTATCATTATTATTGTTCCTTGATTCCTCTTTGTGTCTTCTATGTTTGTCTTGTACTACTTGTCTGCATAGTTGTTTCTCCTTCCATCCTTCGTGTTCTGTTTATGTCTCTTACTTGTCTCCTTCGATAGCATGATAATGCGCATTATAAATCACAAGTTTTTATTATTATTATTATTATTATTATTATTATTATTCAAAACCATGTTTTATAAGGCGAAAACTGCTACGGGCACATCATATTTTGGAACATTTGTATTTTTGCGCAAGTCACTGTGTTTACAGAAGGAAGCCATTGACGTTTATCGTGAGGTCATGGGTCAAGTCTATTGAGTAGCTTTTCTCGTAGACCTGTTCGAACATCACAAGTTAATATTGACATCAAAGAGCAATTAACCTTTCGTTTTGAAATCAATTATCACTCAAAAAATATTCCATGCATGTGAATCAGATTGATTTATGCAAACATGAAAATTCATTATTCCTGACTGGAAAATGTTTTTTCGCAGCTTTTCATCATCGTGCTATTTGGAGTCAGTGGGTGTCAGTATCTCAGGGTCGTTTCCTGTCATGCGATAATTTTCACGATAAATACGTTTCAAAAAGTTTGATTAGGAATAATAAAACACTTTGATCTTCGTGTACAGAGGGGAACACACTTTCTTGCTATCGTTATTAACACACTTTATTACCTCTATGATTCATGATCAGGCTCCACGTACTCAGGATGTTCCCTGTACTCACTGACGATTTTGCTGGAATCTGACAGCTGTGTTTGTCTATATTTCCCTTTTTTCCATGTTTCTCATGGTCCGTGAGTTTATAAAAGTCATAGTGAGCAATAATTACAGACCTTATAGGTAGTATTAGAACAGGGAACGTTGCCGCAACGGTCAGTAAATTTAACGAAGATCTGTCTAAACACATATTGTATGTTCTTTGTGTGAAATATCAACCCCGTGTCCGAGTGTGTATGGGGTATGGTTTGTAAAACAGTGATAAAAATATTTTCTAAGTCTGTAAAGGTTTACAAGGAAGATAAGGATGTTGTATTTTTTTGTGAGGAAAGCTGATAGACCGTCAATAATCCAATCGAATATACAGGGACATGCTCACCAGTAAAATCCCTGTTCAGAATTTAAATTTCGCGTTACGAACAAAGGTTGACAACGAACAGCGAATGACTCCAAGTTTTATTCATCAGGAGCAAGATGGTTAATTCGGAATTGTGAGGTGGTGTGAGGTGAGGTGATGTTGGGAGACAAAAGAAGCGACAACTCACCAACTGGCGGCTGGGCGTAAGGGATGCCAAGGAACATGTCCACTGAACTCGAGTCTTCAGTGCTGACCCGCCGGCCACGCAAGATGCCCAGCCTCGTTGTCACCTCTACGTCCTCCGCCAGGCAGTCAAAGGCCATCCCCAGACACATCAGCACGACAAGCAGCATGGCGGGCCAACTCCACAGTTATTTCACCTTCGTGTTGGCAGCGATCGGTACACCGATGACTAGTTCTCTCCCCCGTCAACGCCTACAGGTCTGAGTAGTCCCCCTTCCCTTTCGTGGCGCTGTGTGTGTGTGTGTGTTGCGGCAGAAGCTGGTCAAACATTCACGCGGGCCACGGCAAGGTGTTCTGGCATCGCTTCCTCAAGAGAAAAGTTTTTAGTTTCAAATATTGACATTACCTCCACGGGAGAGACCGGGATCGGGCGGAGAAGCGGCTGCATCGTTGCTCCTTAGACAAGAAGCGCAAAACTACAGCACGGAGCTCATGTAGAATCCAGCAATTGCATGCAGCTTGATGGTAAATCCCCGTCTCTAAGGAAGCAGAAAGATTTCAATCGAAAATAGCGCCAACTTTCCAACAGCGCGCACACTTCGGTGAAACCGGCTTGTGCCAATAATTGTCTTTGCGGGCCTGCATCGCCACTACCCTCCGGTTCTCACCCCACTCCTCCACCACCCCTCACCCTCTCCTTTCTTGATATCTCGATTTTATTTTTGTCCAGTCCCCCTCCCGTGTCCCACACCTCCAAGCCATCGCGAGCTTTGTTATGTGCACGTGCATATTTGCGTGTTTATGAGCGTAAACGGGATTGTTCGAATGTGCGCATGTATTGTTTATTATGGTAATACGAACTATTTCGTCAAGCGTATTCATAGTTAGCACTTATCGACACTTATGGTAGAAATCAAAGAATATTTTTAAACCAGGCTCTGAAGGTCAATCTTTCATACCTTCTGCTACCTTTCTTTTGCTGCTGTTGCTGCTGCTTCTACCACAAATTTTTGATGTAACTTCAATGGCCGATGCAACATTTCCCAGCATTTGCCTAATTTCCAGAAGACTGGATGCATGTTTCTCGACTTTTACCCTGATCTTCTAAGCAAGAGGCAATAATGAGATTGGGACTAGAAAGCTGATTATGGAGGAACTGCTCGTGTGTCTTACCTGTTTCATGCAAGGGAACACACTTGAAACTGTTCAAGCTTGCATTCAGTCGGTGCATTCATGTGCAAGAGCCGTTTGCTGAGAGAAGTCGTCTGGATGTGTGCCATGCATCTTACAGGTGTGATCGACATCTAATGTTTTGCTGTCTGGGTTCAGTGCTTGCATGTTAAAGATCTGATTTACATGTAGAAAGAAAAGTAACAAGAGCGTGCTTTTTTTCGTTCTCGTGAGATTCTCTAATGATGCAAACATTTCATATGTTTACATAATAATATGTTAGAATGATGAGTGGTGTTTGCTGTAACAGTATAACAGTATGAGGTGATGATGTAATGAAAGAAAAAAATAAGAAAGAAAAAGGACTGGAATTTAAACAACAAAGAACTGGAACAAAAAAGTAAATAGATGAAAAAAATCGCTACTCTTTAGTTTCAAGTGGCAGACATTGTTAAATGAACATTTAACATTAAGGCATCCATGGTCTCTTATCAAAGATGGGGTATATTCGCAGTTTTGTCTTCAAGTAGTTGAAGTTGATGAGAATATTTCTTCTTGTTTGTGAAACAGTTTTTCAAGAGTGTAATCATAAGTGTCGTGGACATTTTCCATTACCGAAACAAATATTAACATAATAGTGACATAAAAATTAGGCAATCGTAAGGATTAGACATCAAGCTGCTGAAATTCGGAGAAAGGTAGCAATACCTTTGGCAATAAACATAAAAGCTTGTATCTCTGAATGATAGCCGCAAAGGTGCCTGCAATATTGTGGTAAGACATTTCCAATGAATGCCAGCGTGTTATGGAAGGCGGGACGTAGAAGAACATCTTTCAACCTTTTACTCGCTCATTGTACCCAAGGCAAATATTTCTTGCAGCACGACAACTAACCTTTCAACGTCTGCTTGTAATCTTTGTTGGTAAGTGTTGGTGTGTGCACACTCAGCATCTTAATGGATTCTTAAGGCTTGATAAACAGCATAATAAAAAAAGAAGAAATAAAAACGCTTCTTTAAAGAACTTCGGTGATCGCGAAGAAAAAAGCATGGATGATGAAGAAGATTAAAAAAAAATGAACGAATTACAATGAAAACAATTAAGGCGAGGAAGATTATGAAAGAAACCCACTGATTTGATGTTTTTGCACTGATGTTTGCTTTCACATCTTGTAGAAAGATCGAAGTAATTCCGAACCGAGGGAGGCGTGCTTGTGACAGGAGCTAATACTGGCTTGAGCTCCCTGGAATCTGCTGGCGTCAATGGCAGATAGTGTTGCTGCTTCTGAAGTCTAGAGGTCAGCATGTCAATAAAAGGTGTTCTGCCATTAGATGGGGGGGGGGGGTGAGACCTATCTCGTGGCTTTACATGCGCTCGCACTCGCCATGCTGCTTCATCGCTCGCCCACGTCACTATCGATCATCAAGCGCCTCGTTATCAACATCAACCGGAAGCTTTCTCTCCGACTTCCGGGTGTCTTGTGCTTTTAGGGCTGCTTCCGGAGCAGCCCCAAATTTCAGACCAGCGGCGGTTTGAGGTTTGCATTATACCTTATCTTTGCTTGCCGCTCATATTAAGGCAAACTATCACAATATTAACAGCCAGATACACAGTACAACACCCTCATATCAGCAGGCGAAACTGTAAATTCTGCAGCACCAATAAGCAAAAGTACAATTCGTGATATACCAACAACGGTGTCGTATATTGTATGTTTTATCGAGAGATATTTATTGTACAGTAATTGTAAAATAGCAGGGTTTTGTGTCACATCAACAGTCACTGGCAACAGTTAGAGAAAAGTAAAAGACAGTAAAAAAATATGGGGAAGACAATCGGAAAACTACAAAATAAATACATAAGAAATCATGTTATTTTCGATTAAAGAACAACGGAATGTAACAGCAGGCCCGTGAACAATCTTGTGGCGCAATTGCTTCCACTCGCAATTCACTCCAGCGACGAGCTTCTAGAGCAGCATCAGTGACAACAGGTAGATCAGTGTGATTGTGACAGGTTATTGGAGCAGCATCAGTGACAACAGGTAGATAAGTGTGATTGTGACAGGTTATTGGAGCAGCATCAGTGACAACATGCAGAGCAGTGTGATTGTGGCAGGTTATTGGAGCAGCATCAGTGACTACAGGTAGGTCAGTGTGATTGTGGCAGGTTATTGGAGCAGCATCAGTGACAACAGGTAGGTCAGTGTGATTGTGACAGGTTATTGGAGCAGCATCAGTGACAACAGGTAGATCAGTGTGATTGTGACAGGTTATTGGAGCAGCATCAGTGACAACAGGTAGGTCAGTGTGATTGTGACAGGTTATTGGAGCAGCATCAGTGACAACAGGTAGATCAGTGTGATTGTGACAGGTTATTAGAGCAGCATCAGTGACAACAGGTAGATAAGTGTGATTGTGACAAGTTATTGGAGCAGCATCAGGGACAACAGGTAGAGCAGTGTGATTGTGACAGGTTATTGGAGCAGCATCAGTGACAACAGATAGCCACAGGCAGATCAGAGTGATTGTAATAGATTATTAGAGCAGCATCGATGACAAACAGGCCCACAACGAAGAATTTGAATGAACATAAGGAAGGGGAAAGTGGTGAGATAACGACAAAGAGAGCGCATGCGCGGTATATATCTACGTGGTAAGTGAAATACTGGGCGCACTGTAGGTTGCATCAGGACACGTCTCCTGCAATCTAAGTCAGAATGCATTTCATCTTCAACAAAACAGCTGGTGTGCTTCAGGTTTCATTACTTTCAGCTCAGCTGGAGAAGAAGCAATTAAAGCTGTTGTTCAACGAAGTAGAATGGGTGCTTCAAGTAAACACTGTTGCCGACTTTTTGTTGAGAGTGCTATCTTTTCAGGCAATAGATATTTCTTTACTAGTGTTTTAAAAGGTTCACGCCTGCTTCTGAAATAGCTCTTCGGGGCAGGAACTGATAATCTTGAGTTTCCATCACTTAAAACAAGTTAAGGCGGCTAGAAAGCAGACGATAGCTCGAATAAGAAATACGCAGCTTTTTTTTACAACCTATAGGGGGAAGTCTGTTAATGATGACCACCTGTTCTATGTATGTTGAGAAAGGGGGAGATATCACGATTTATGCCACACATTTCCTTTCTTCATGTTTCTCTGGATTTCTTTGTTTACAGAAAAACTGCTGCAGAGTAGCACATCAGTTTGGACAAAAAGGCTCGAAACGTTGAATACACAACATTATTTAACAGATAACTTGGAAAGAAGGTCAGACACGGCTCGAAAATTAAAAATCTAATGTTTTCGTGATATTACTATCGTTTTGAGAGTCTGCAAGGAAATGTTCATACGCTACGTAATCAGTTACTACGGAAAAGCTAGTAACTTTATTCCTGATGTAAGTAAACTCGAAATTCTTTGTGAAATGGTTACCTGAAGGAAGGATCTACAATTTAGTATTTGGAAATAAGTACAAACAACTTATTTTTTATAATTTTTTTTTGTAAAACGGCATGCTTACCTAAAATTACTTAAAACACTGTAACTACTAAACTACTTTTTAAAAATTAAGCCAGCACTGAAATGTTTAGATACATATATAAGACAACAAAATTCTAGGGTTGTATCATACATCAATATGAGGTTAAAGGTTCTGAGGTGAACAAACCGTAAACACAACAAGACACTGAGATAACGAGCAAAGAAATGTTTAAAGTTTACTCATTCTGTTTCATCTAAACCTATGATTTAACCATCTTTTAATGTTTTCCTAATATAAATTTAACATACCTAATAACATCATCCACTTATTTTATTTTTAGAAAAAGAAGCTGAGTCGATCGTTAGAAACATTTTGATTTGAAGGCAATCGATGTCCATTCGGTATTTGTTGAAGCAAACGTCACACTACTCGGAAGAACACACACACACACACACACACACACACACACACACACACACACACACACACACACACACACACACACACTGAAGCTCCTGATGTCGAGAAATCTCCCCAGGCCCAGGTGCGTTGTCGCGCAGTCCAAACTGTCTCCCTCATAGTTCTCTTTAGAGGGATTTGCCAGTCAGGTCGCTGAAACTTCAGAACCAACTAAAAGTTCAGTACAAATCCCTGGGGACAGAAGCACGTAAATCTAGTTGTAGGAAAACTCCCATGCATGGACACAAGAACTCATCAGATGCACGCATAAACGTTACAGGTATCTCAACGAGATTAGAGTTTTTCAAAAATATTTTAAACTAGATTAATTTTTTTTGTGGAAGTGCTCCAGTCAGAGCAATGGCTGATATGTTGTGTACTATGCACTGGACCAGTGCCAGCTTTAACCACGGACGTGTATAGGTGGACTACGGTCTGTCTGCCGAGACCAACGCTTAGCCTCTTGCAAAGTCCTCTGATGTTAGTCTCGGCGAGCTTAAACAATGAATATGACTAAACCGGAAGCTTTGAAGTCAAAAGCCTCGTTCTAGTAGTTAAGCTGAAACGTGACTAAACCTGAAGCTTTGTAGTCAAAAGCCTCGTTCTATAACTTAATTGAAAAAACTCGTCTTCAAGCAGTCCAGTAATACAAGTCCGTGCTTTAACGCTCTCTACCACGTGCAGCAGTCCCAGAAAACAACAAACTGGGAAAAACTCCGACTTTACGGGCGTTAAAAGAAATGTAAAAGAAAAGGAGAAGTGGTAGTGATAAGCTGAAAGACAACAGTAATGGGAAAACTTACCAGGGTTTACAAAGAGGACACTAACAATAAAGACTTTACCTACCAGGGGTGATAGGCAGCAAGACGTTAACAATAATGGGAAAACCCAACTGTACATCTTGGCTCTTCATCAAAGACTCTTCACAATTTGTAATAAATAAAAGAAATAGCAGCAGGGGAGACAATGGATTCACAGTGAATATGGCAATTCTACTGGCTCTCACCTGGCAAGCGGCTTGTGTCAGGTCAATGCACTGTGACCGGTTTTATGATGGGTCAGTGCGCTGCAAGCAGCTTCATGAGCCAACCTTATCACTTGGTCTCATCTTTACCTGTCGATGTATGGATATTTTCGGAGAACTGTGCATGCATATGACCCGAATCTCAGCGTAAAATTTAAGTGAATATCTATCTTCCGTTCGCGAGATACGTACATGAACATCACCAGTAAGTGAATCTCTTATATATAAGCTGCATATAACCATTATTTTGATTTTATCCCTTTTAACAGTCAAAATAAAAACACAGCATATAGATTGCCAACATTTTTCAAGCGACTGTCACTCGAAGACATGGTTACAAAAAGAGACAAAACGCTCATCCGCGTGAAAGAAGAATCCTGTAGGTGTTGTGGTCTCCTTGTCTCTAAAAATGGGAAAATATTGATCCTTACCTGTTGATTGTCTTGTGATAATGAAATATATATATATATACGCACATATCCCATTCAGAAGGGAGTTCACTGCGCTTACACAAAACCCAATTCATTACACCCCCACATCATCGTCTCTTCAATCAGTCCCCCATAAAGTCAAATGCTCACAGCCATTGAGAAAGGAAATGAGGCAGTTTTTTGTCGAAAATGTTGCGTGTTTACAGCTCTGCACACAAGACATTCGACATTCCACCCACTACAGTGTTGGCGGAAAACAGAAAGTCAGCGCTCTTCCAGCTTCCGTTGCAGTGTTCGGTGTTTTCCTCACTTCTTCCAAGCCCCCACTTGTACACCTCCTCCTCCTCCCCCTCACTATCATCATCATCTTTTGTCCACAGATTTCTATTCTTCATATCTTTGCACAACTAGTTCATTTGTCTGTAGAATCATTCTCGTTCACTCCCCTACTCACTCAAAACAGAAAACAGAGACGTTTTTTTTAAATTATATTCAGGCAATGTCTGCAGGAACAACGATTCATGTTAACATGATCAGGACTAGCATTAGTGCTTTAACATTAAACTTTTACATTCAGGATGGACAGCCAAAACTTTATGCGAGAAATGTCAAATGTCACGACTGGGTTCTATGCCCCAAGATACTCTAAGCTCCAAACCGCTCATACAGAGATTTGAGGAGGTCCATGCGCTTTTGGTTCAGACGGGCGTTGAGGGATGGAGTCTCCTGGAATTTCAAGAAGAACTGCGTTGCCTCGTTATAGGCGCCCCAGGTAACGCTGCTTACTTCCTGGGGTGTGGGATCTCTGGAAACAGAGGACACGTCATCACCATCTTTCTTTTCGTCGTCGTAACTCTTCGGTGTTATTAATCTTTACCCAGGTATCCGTTGTAGACTTTAAGTGGCATCGCGAATAAAGTACTAGTGATAAACGGCATTTGTAATTAGTTACTGTTTCTGGCATAATAGCATATATTTCATGAGGTTTGTGGCTAGTTCTATTTAGTTCTTGTACATAATTATATATTAAACAGTGAGTGACTAGCAATGGTAATCTCCTACCGACCCATATTTCGCGAGGTTTGTCCACATGGTTAGAACGTCCGTGGAAACACGCCGGTCTGTTTCAGTCCAGTTTTTGTTGTTTCCAAACGGCTCTCCAAAAACAAATGGAATTTCAGCGGTGTGGGGCACTCCTGCAGAAGACAGAGAGAAAACCATCAATTAAGTATTTAAACTGATTGGACTATTTAATTAATAGACATTAAAAATTAAGTTAACAGAAACTTCACCACTGCTATGCAACTTGTCCAGGCTTAGATTCTTTGCAGTCATGTCCAGACTAGGCTGTCTGCAGTATTTCGGAGTAATCATACTCCTAAGAAGTAGTACAGACATACCGGTCCACTGAGGGAAGTTGGAGTTGGGTGACAGGTAGCTGAACTGGTAAACATATTGGCGCGCGGCACTCGAATAACTGACGGCAAGCCATGATTCGTGCATCATGGGATAGTTAAAACCCAGGTCTGTGTCGAGCTGGAACACGAATGAAACACTTCTGTTAAAGCTGGCCCGAAAATTGCATTGCTAGACACTCTTTCTTTAAATGATATCATAGTATTCCATTAACTTAATACTTCATTCAAATATTTAACATGTACAAGATGGGTTACCAGGGTACTTCATTATCATCATGGTTCGTAACTGTCTGGAGACAAATATCTTACGAATGGTCATGTGGCTATCTTAACCCTTTACCTTTTACTTTTACCTTTAACCCTTTACCTTTTACTTTTACCTTTAACCATTTCCCTTAACCATTTAACTTTACCTGCTGCTACCTTTACTCCAGGTATCCTCTCTATTACAAGGAACTCTCCGCAGAGATATGACAAGTTAAATGTATTCATAAGAAATGTCCTTCATGTGCAGATTATCTTAGTGCCTAAGCAAAAGCTTTCAGCCGCAAATAAGAAACATTCAGACGAAAACTGTTTATGATTTATACATAAAAGGAATGACTGGGCGTCAAGTACGTGTCTTCACTGTCCAATGCCAGGTGCTGTGTGGAGCTCAGTAGGATGCTCAGCGCTCAGTACAAACTCACCTGAGCGACGGCCAAGGCGAGCTGCTGGCTGGTGGGTTGCAAGATGCTTTCCACGTACTCTTTGAACAGAGCCCGACCCGCTTCCTGAGGTCCTCGGGGGAAGTTTGTGAATGCTCGACTCATTGTCTCTCTTTCAGCGGTGTTCAGGTTGTACTCATTAGGGTTGAACCACGCTGGAAGCGACGATACAGAAAGTAACTGAGGCTGACACTATGACACGGTGAAAATTAGAAAGCTCCTGGCTTACAGTAATAACAGCATCATGATTTTCTTCGTCATCGTCGAGTTATAATCATAATTATTAATAATAATATTATTATTATCAATAAGGGTCATCACGATCTTCATCATGTCAGCTCCTCTCTCAATGCGTGTTCTGATTTCTCATTCACTCATTCAGTCGAACACAAACATACAATGGCAGGACATGAGTGAATAGACTAGACAGTACAGACCAGGACATGAGTGACTAGACTAAACAGTAAAGGGCAGGACATGAGTTAGCTGTAGTATACAGTACAAAGCAGGACATGAGTAAAGGGCAGGACGTACACTCCATGGCGATAGAAGATTCATCTCTGGTGCAGCCGCGGATGGAGAGAACATCAGCCCCCGCACCCTCCCGAATAAGCTGTTCAGGAGGCTTGGGCAGAACTCCGAACCCTGTCTCCACGACAGGGATGAACTCACTCCCATAGCTTGTCTGTTTTCAAGAAATATTCTTGACAATCACATCATGGGAATAATTATGAGTGTAAAGTAACACCTCTGGCTAGAATAGTGTCCTGCCATTTATTTTCCCTAGAAAAGTAACCATATACTATAATAACTGAGCGAAATGAGGTCGTTTTAATGGTTAGTTAATTAATCCTTAACCCAAGGCTGACACCTGTAATGACACACAGTCTTAGAGGCCTGTTTCCTAGACCATCATAAGTAAAGGCTTCTGACGGTAGTCAGGTTTAAAGAGAAAAAAATCAGGTTTTGTCCTCACTCGAATAGAAGCGGTGGCTGTGATGAGGATGTCCAGGGGCTGAACTTTGAGGCAGGAGACGAGAGCGGAAGTACCGTTGTCCGTCGGACACCCAAGTTTGGCAGCTACGGCTTGAGCTTTCGACAAAGGGATGGGTGTTGTGGTGGGCAAGCTGATGGCCCAGAGGGCCATAGTAGAGCCACTCTCCATGATGGCTTTCTTAACAAGGCCTGTACATATAATTGGACAAATGCATTGTTGTAAAGTTCAGCAAACCAATCTTGTGTCTTTGATTTTAATGTATTATTATTCGTATTATTTTAAAACTTTTAAATGAAATAATATGCTATTTAAATGATGCCATTTTGTGCTCTTTTGAAGAGATTTGTGTTATCAAAAGAAGAAAGAGGCTTGATGCCCACCTTTGGCGAGTGGAGAGATTCTCAACTGAGAACTAAGGACGGCTCCAGCACTTTCTCCGAATATTGTGATGTCATCAGGTTTGCCCTGGAAACTTGCGATGTTTTCTTTAATCCATTTCAAAGCCTGAATTAAGTCCAGAAGACCAAAGTTTCCGGGGCTGGAATCATCTCCAGTTGACAGGAATCCTGGTTTAAAAAAACAAAAATTGAAAGTAATTTTTTTTTTTTTGGTTCAACTTGTACCTTTGGTAGGTCGTTGAACATCTAATAGGAGGTGGCATCTGAGACGTGTATGGTTAGTTGTTTATGCGTAGAAAGGTGACTTTCTTGTCCAAGGCCGAGACAAAATGTCTGTTCAAAGAGGTGCGTACCTAAGGTAAACCAGCCCAAAGGTCGACAACTCACCGAGAATGTCCAGGCGATAGTTGACAGACACGACAATAACTCCTTTCATGGCCAGCTCAGTGCCGTTAGTTCCGTAACCGCTGCCTTCCCAGAAGCCCCCACCGTGAATCCACATCATGACAGGCATTGGCTGACAGTCTGCAGACTGTTGAGTAAGGATCAAGTCAAAAAAATGAGTCTGTGGGTACTATGTTTGATCGATTATTTTCAAAAATGGTATAACTTCTGTTAGTACGCTTGTTTATATTACTACGACATGTTGGTTTAAACTATTATTATTTTATATGTCATGAAGTACAATTACTGAATTGTGATCCTGGTTTCTTTTTCTTACGAAGTTCTCAGATTCGGGTGGCATTGACCTGGTTTGGAAACAATGATTTCTAGCTTCCATTCTGAGTTCAAAATATTGGCCAGCTGACAAAGATAAGACAACAATCACAGCGACCTTGCCAACGCCAAGTTCCGTACGTACGACTGGCGTGTACACTAAGAGCACTAAGACGGATCTCTAGTGTCTGAATCTGAGAAGTTTCACACTGTTAGTTCTCGTCAAGTCCGTTTTGTCGGTTTTAAAATCCATGTATTCTTACACAGTGTCTGTGTATGTTCAGCGTCAGGCAGTCTTCACTCGTTGGAATTGTGGGCGGCTGGTGTTTTTGTGGACAGGCTGGACCGAAGTCTTTGGCCTCCCGTGTCCCCTCCCATGGTTCCGCGGGTTGAGTTTTAGCAAAACGCAGGGACCCTGTTGAATATCGTGAAAATATTCCCGTTTCTTTATTTATTATTTTTCATCATTCGAAGGATGTTTGATCAGGGTTTAGTTCTTGCTGTATGATAATGAGCATGAGAAGAAAAGCGTGTGTGTATGAACACTGTATGAGAAAAAGGATAGTCCAAGAGGATGAAAACGAGGGAGACGATCAATGACAAGAAGGAAAACAAGTAATAAGAACGCATGAGCAGACGTCAACAATATAATGCAGATATATACACATACACACTCACATATACCTTCGAATTCATTTAGCACTGATGACAGGAAATAAATACTATAATAAAGAAATATTTATAAATTTGTTTAGACCTAATAACTACGTTTTTGAATCAAAATGTCTTCAAGATAGCAATATGAAATGACAAAACAACGCGTTGATGACCATATCAAGGGAAGGATGTTTTCATGTCAAACTTGCAGACATAAATATACATGTTTGTGAGACAGAAATGTACACCATGCTGGTGAGACGTGAATGTGCAGGTTGTTGGTGAGAACCAAATAAATGTTAATCATGTTCATAAAATGTCACAGATTAGCGCCATATCTGATTCTTTTACGCTTACCGACTGGCGGCTTGGCAAAGGGCACCCCGAAAAACGTGTCCAGATACGTTGACGGTCCAGTGCTGACCCTTGACCCCCGTAGTCGGCCAAGTTTCGTAGTGACTACCACGTCCTCTGCCAGAGCTCCAAGGATGCCCGCTATCAACACCACCACCGCTGAGTGCATTCTGTTCGACTGACGTGGAGCAACTGACAAAGATAACCGTAGTCTTATCCTTAAGAACGCTGTAACCCTCCATCCTCATGCCTGATTTTTTAAATGTTATTTTTGGATGAGAATAGCTGCTCTTTTCTTTCTCTGTCCCTGACATTAAGAGATTTCTCGCAATGCTGCTCAATGACTATTTTTGGTAGTGCAAGCATTTTAGTGCCAATTCATAAAGTGAAAAAATGGCGGTAATACATAAGGGCTGTGTTCTCAGTGTACATAAAGACTGTTCTCGATGTACATAAGGGCTGTGTTCTCATGGTACATAAGTGTTGTGTTCTCATGGTACATAAGTGTTGTGTTCTCATGGTACATAAGGGTTGTGTTCTCATGGTACATAAGGGCTGTGCTCTCATGGTACATAAGGGCTGTGTTCTCATGGTACATAAGGGTTGTGTTCTCATGGTACATAAGGGCTGTGCTCTCATGGTACATAAGTGCTGTGCTCTCATGGTACATAAGGGCTGTGTTCTCGTGGTACATAAGGGCTGTGCTCTCATGGTACATAAGGGCTGTGCTCTCATGGTACATAAGTGCTGTGCTCTCATGGTACATAAGGGCTGTGTTCTCATGGTACATAAGGGCTGTGCTCTCATGGTACATAAGGGCTGTGCTCTCATGGTACATAAGGGCTGTGTTCTCATGGTACATAAGGGCTGTGCTCTCATGGTACATAAGGGCTGTGCTCTCATGGTACATAAGGGCTGTGTTCTCATGGTACATAAGGGCTGTGCTCTCATGGTACATAAGGGCTGTGTTCTCATGGTACATAAGGGCTGTGTTCTCATGGTACATAAGGGCTGTGCTCTCATGGTACATACGGGTTGTGTTCTCATGGTACATAAGGGCTGTGCTCTCAGTGTTCCGATTGAAATGTTTTAGTGGGTCTAGGTCATCCTAGCGAGCGCGTGAGCAAGTGTGAATGACGTGAGCCTTGATGAATGACGCAAGTCTTGATGAATGACGCAAGCTTTGATGTAAAAAATGTTCGAGCAAGAGAGCGCATGCGTAACGTTTCAGTGAGCGTTGAGAGAGAGAGAGAAGAAGCAAGTAGGTTAGAGTATTATAGGCGTGTGTCACCGTTAAGTTTTAAAGTTGAAGCGGGCGTGTTGTGTCGCCGCTTATGTTTAGGTTTTATGGTACTGTAGGCGTGTGTCGCCGCTAGTAGGTTTAAGAAATTAGGGCAGGAGTGTGTTGTGGTTTGGTTTGCATCAATCTGAAAAGTAAAGAATTGTTTATCGTTTTGGACTGCAAAAGTTCCGTGTTTCTTGAGAGGTTGACACCGCCAGATTTTCTGGACCCGAACGAGCCAGTAACAGTCAATCAACCAAGACCAGTTACTTAACACTCAGTGTACAAAAAGGCTTTGCTCTCATTGTACATAAGGGCTGTGTTCTCAGTGTACAGAAGACCTGTGACCAAATAAAGTTGCACTTCAAGCTCAGAAATTAAAAATCCATTCTGGAACTTACAGATGCAGCTGGCTGCAGACCACGCTGACACAAAAGTTTTTTAGTCGCGCCAAACATTCTCTTAAATGATATATAGCATTTAACCACTTTTTGAAACGAGTTGCCGTTTAGTCAGAGTTTTAAAAAGCATAAGTTTAATTAAAAAGTTAATCAGATCATGCTCCGTTGGCTGTCAGTCCGAGCTCGCATGGATCACACTGTGCTACCGTTGTTTTCAAGACCTTGCCTCACAGTACCTGTCTGAGTTACTGGCACTTTACCATACGAGTAGGCCTTTTCGGTCTGTTTGTTTCCTTCTTCTCTGTGCCACGAATCAATGAGAGAAATTCTGCAGACGCTCCTTCACCTTATCAGGCCCCACTGTTTGGAATTCTCTGCCCCCCTGTTTTCTTTGAAATGTGTCTACGTTTGAATTCTTCAAATCTGTCATCAAAAAACAAATCTTGAATATTGCAAAATCAAATGTACTCCTCAGTTCTTTATCTCCATCCATAAATTTAGTTCACATCTTTCATCGTCTCATCTCTTTGCTGACGCTTATGTTTCTTACCTGGTGACTGTCGGTTCGTTTGTAGTTTTTCGTGTGCAGCGCACTGAGCTCGCGTCCACACAGGGAAATGCATTTTACAAATTTTATTATTATTATTATTATTATTATTATTACGCAACAACACCCTCCTGAATGTTAGGAACATGGGTTACCACCCCTGAATGTTTGGTGTAACGAGGTTGTCACTCTTGAGTGTTTTTTGTATTAGTCGGGACTGTCACCCCTGAATTTGATGTTTACATAGAGGGCGCTGATTAAGAATGTGAAGAGAAGCAGAAGTGAGAGTGTGGTGTATGGAAGAACTTGAAAGAGGTCAGAATTGTTTCTTTTAAGTTGTGGTCTGTGGAGTTTGTGTGTGTGTGTGTGTGTGTGTGTGTGTGTGTGTGTGTGTGTGTGTGTGTGTGTGTGTGTGTGTGTGTGTGTGTGTGATTAGTTCATGGAAGTGTTTTTACATATAACTTTGAGAACCATGTGGCAAAGTCATGTGACTGTGTGACGGAATCCGTGCGTTGCAAAAGCGATGTGACGATAAGCGAGGGTTACCGGACACTTAAAGACCAACCTGAATGGTTTACAAAGTTTCCATATATCGGTAGATACAGGTGATATAAACCTAACCTGTAAATTTGAGCCTCCAAAACTTATCCATTAATTAATTATCCGCTACGATTCTCACTATCCGTTAATTAATTATCCGCTAGCAAAGTACGCGATTCGCACCTGCGATCAACAAGCGCGCTAGCAGTGTACTACGTCACACTAGTGCACCATTTACAACATTGGCAGCCGTCAGATCAATCAGAGAGAGAGAATGAGCGACAGCTCGGGTTATTCGGACGCTGAAAGTCTGTATTTCTCGTGATTCTCAAAACTGCTACTTTAGCACGAGAAATGCAGACTAACGACCGATTAATACCAACTGTCGCTCACTCTCTCTCTCTCTGTTTGGTGTTGACGGCTGCCAATGTTGTGAATGGTGCACTAGTGTGACGTAGTACACTGTTAACGGCGCTCGTTGATATCTACAAAAAAACGCAAACCATTCAGGTTGGTCTTTAAAGTCTCTGCTCACTGTCACTTCCGATGGACCGCAATGGCGGAGTGTCGGCATGTTCACTTGTAAAGAGATAACACTTTCACCAACTATTTGTGGAAAACATTAGTGGTATTGCACAGATTTCGTGATGAAGACAAAATAGTTTTTTTTATTATTTCATTGATCGAGAGGATACAGCTTTCACGCAGTGTCGATACATGCGATGCAGTGAGTCGAGATCCTATTCTTGAAGAATATCAATGATATTAGGATTTTCGTCTGATTTGGCGGAACACTGTCATGGATTTGTCATAACTGACAAATTTTAAATTTTCTTTTTGGATTTTGGAAACACTTCGGAGCTTGAAGAATACTGTCTTTTTTCAAATGAAACAGTTTTTGTAACATCGTTTTTGTAACTGTATCCAACGGTTGCATTTCTGAAAAAGTCGGCAGTTTCAAATACATCCAAACAAGTAAGAGAAATGTTGCTCTTGCGTTAGTTTAAAAACTTTGGTGTTATAATTCTGCTCCTTTCCTATAATTTCTTTTGAAATGCAAAATCTGTAATCTCCCTAAAAAATGAGTTACTAAAACATCCTCAGTGTTTATTGCGTCCTTTGAAAGTTTATTTGTGGTGGGGACATAAATACCTGAGCACCGCCAGTTGACAGGAACAAAAACGAGGATAGATACCTTCTGATTCTGCGTTTTTTGGAGAAACACAAGTCATGGTAGATAAGAAGTAACTCCATAATTAATAATCGGTAGAAAGTGATTAACTCTTTCTAACTGTCGAATCCTAAAACTTGCAAAAACTCGGTGGGTCGCTCTGTTAACCATCTGCGGCTTTTATGTTGACATCTTCTGGTTGGCAAAGAAACAGAGAATAAACATATCTGTCTTCATATTAAGTAGTTTCGATAAAACAGACTTTCAAGGGAGCAATGCTAGCTCCTGTGTTCAAGATTGTGCGTTTGCATGTTCGTGGACCTGTACTGTGTAGTTTGCTAATCAAACAACAACACTTTCTTAATCTTTGAATTTCTTCATTGGTATCTCTAATGAAGCGACAGATTTACATTAGGTAGATGACAGACGATAGATGAGTCAGACGACACGGGTAGCTCCCAAACCACAAGAAACTGAGACTAAGCTCCAAACCGCTCATACAGAGATTTGAGGAGGTCCATGCGCTTTTGGTTCAGACGGGCGTTGAGGGATGGAGTCTCCTGGAATTTCAAGTAGAACTGTGTTGCCTCGTTATAGGCGCCCCAGGTAATGTTGCTTCCTGCCTGGGGTGTGGGATCTCTGGAAATAGAGGACACGTCATCAACATCGTACTTGTCTTCTTCCTTCCTTGAGGTCAGTAATCTTAACGACACATTCATGTCACCAAAGACATTTAGTTATCTGTTAGTCCTCAAGGGGCATGGCCAGTGGCCGGTTACATATTTATTCTTACAGAAAAAACACGTATTTAGCAACGTATATGGCTATTTATAAGTACGTTTGGCATACAGCCCTTATTTATGGATTGACTAGCTATGGTTATTGTTATACGTATGCTTGGCACACAGACTTAGTTATCGAGTGACTAGCTCGGGTTTTTTCTGCCACACTAACCCATATTTAGCGAGGTTTGTCCACATAGTCATGATGTCAGTGGAAACACGCCGGTCGGTATCTGTCCACTTGTTCTGACCATCAAAGGGCTGTCCAAAGACAAATGGAATTTCCGCAGTGTGTGGTACCCCTGCAAAGGATATAAAAAAGACTGTGACTTCTGACAATCTTATTAAGATCTTATTTGTTTTGCAGCTGTCTGGCTCAAATTCCTCGCGACTAGGCTATTTGCAGCACTTCTACACGAATATACTTAATCACTACTAACAAGTCCACATATTCACTAGTCCTTCTTTCACACCCTTTTCCCCCTTTCCGCTTATTGCTACTTCCCTACTCGTCTTCCTTTGCAAAATCACGATACTCTCAGTCCTTGTTGCTTGGTTCCTTTTACGTTTTCTGTATTCATCTTTAATTCGTCATCAGTAATGTTGCTTATCCTTCCGTCGTTATGTTGTTTGTTTGTTCTTCTGTCCCTCGTATGTTGTCCATGACTTGATCTTGTTCTTAAGCTCCTTAAGAGTGTGAGTATGCGCTATACAAATCTTTAGTTTATTATTATTATTACAACCGAGAACTCTCGATTCTCGGGAATGCTTTGTGTACGGATTTTTTTGTCTTTTAATGTTTATTTTCTGAAATCTGTTGGACTGTGTGTCATGTGCATTTGTGTCTGTCTTACTGTGTGTTAGCCTTCCTCTTGTAAAGCGGGTTGAGACTTCTGCTAAGTAGAGAAACGTGATATAGAAATTTGCTTTATTGTTATTATATACTTAAAGGGAGAGTGTAAACATACCCGACAAATTTAAGGATGGTGTCAGGTAGCTGAACTGGTAGACGTACTGGCGAGCTGCTGACTGGTTACTGACAACAAGTTGCGTCTCCCAGATCATAGGGTAGTTGAAAGTAAGATCTGTCCCAAGCTGCAATACACGCAAGCCACAAAACAGTAAACAGCTTAAGTCACATATGAACGACATTGCTATCAGGTGAAGATGGTTCATGGGTTGTCCTTAAACAGACAGCTAGGCAAAGCCGTGAGTTTGCGGACCTGAATAGGAACAATGTCAAGGTAAGCTACAAGAAGTATTCATCTGAGCGACGGTCGCGTGTGATGTAAGTTGTTGGGGTGCTCGTGGTGTTTAACTCTTACTCACCTGAGTGGCAGCCGATGCAAGCTGCTGGCTGGTGGGGTTCTCGATGCTCTGTACGTATTCCTTGAACAGGGCTCGCCCTGCCTCCTGGGGTCCGCGGGGAAAGGGCGTTGCTGCAACACTCATTACCTCAATTTCGGCGTCTTGCAAGTTGTACTGAGGATTAGCCAGCACTGAAAATGAAGATATTTTCCGGCAGGAATTACAGATTACAGGCAAAAAAACACCGACCAATTCAACAGTCAACTTTACGACACAGTTTACCTCGTCAGATGAGATTTTCATCATACTTAAGAAGTTATAATCCACGCTCACTGTTTCTCTTCGGGTTTTCATCACCACGGGACCTAATTTCACCTTTTCTCTCACTCATTTACTCGCACGCGAAAATTTACGTCATAGACTGTGACGTACACTTGAATTCCATCGGCATCTCATCTCTGTTGGTGCCGCGAATGGACACGACGTCGGCTCCCGCCCCTTCCCGAATGAGCTGCTCCGGAGGCTTGGGGAGAACCCCGAATTGTGTCTCCACGACAGGTCGAAACCAGCTGCCAGAGCTCTGTTAATACGAAATGGTTACTAATATAGGATTACATAATTGTAAAGACTTTAAAGAAATGCAAAATTGGACCAGGGAGCTGTGAGACTAAAACCATGCGATTGTTTACAAATGTACGGAAATACTTGTTGGAACAGTATCTTGGGGTTTATTCCTTCTTTATCACGGGAAGCCAGGCCCATCCATAAATAATAAAGCTGAAAGTTTCCCATTGGTGCATATCTATGAATAACTAACTGACACGATGTTTTGCGGATATCATTAGTCACGATACATCGGTCCTTAAAAATATGTAATGAACCAGGGGCAGGCTTCCCTTTTCAGTCATCAGTTCACGCCTCTGATACTTATTAAGTTTACAAAAGGGTGGCAAATAAGGATTTGTCCTCACTCGAATCGCAGTAGAGGCTGTTATCAGGGTGTCTATTGGCTGATGTTTGAGGCAGGAAACGAGGGCGGCTGTACCGTTGTCTGTCGGACACCCGACCTTTGTAGCAAGGGCTTGAGCGTCCGACAAAGGGGTAGGTGCAGTGGTGGGCAAGGTGGTGGCCCAGGAAGACATGGCTACGCCACTCTCCATGATAGCTTTCTTTAGCAGACCTGTGTGTATTGTCGGCCATGTGCATTATAGTGAAACAGCAAACTATTAACGGATTTTTCCATTGTAACAAGGTGAACTTAAAATAGATTAACCATCTGATTCATTATAGGATGTCGAATTTTACGCTTCTTACACATTTGTTTTATCATAAGGTGAAAGGGGACTTCATACCAACCTGTGGCGAGCGGAGAAATTCTCAACTGAGAACTAAGAACACCTCCAGCACTTTCTCCAAATACTGTGATGTCGTCAGGCTTGCCGTGGAAACTTGGGATGTTTTCTTTAATCCATTTCAAAGCCTGAATTAAGTCCAGAAGACCGTAGTTTCCGGGGCTGGAATCATCTCCAGTCGACAGGAATCCTGGTTTAAAAAAAATCACTTTACAGGAATAGTGGGATGCTAACTTATTTCTACTGACTGGGTAAAGCTCAGCGTAGAACACAACTCTCACAAATCTGGGTGCATACTGAACACTCGTGTACAGACAAAAGGTAGACAACTTACCCAGAATGTCTAGTCTGTAGTTAACTGTGACGACAACGACTCCCTTCATGGCCAGTTCAGTGCCATTAACCATCATGCCACTGCCTTGAGTGAAGCCCCCGCCATGAACCCACATCATGACTGGCACTGCCTGGCAGTCTGCAGACTGTTTAGTACTAAATGTCAGTCAAACTCAAAAATACAAATCTTCAGGATAAGTATTCTTGGTGGGTTTGTTTGATGGGAGGGAATCTTAGCAAAATGGTTCTCAGTAAACAAATTTCTCGCCGTGTCCCTTAATTATTTCGCTTGATTTTATTTAAGTTGAAAGAAGGACAGGACTTTGTTCGCGACTTTCTCTTTAACTCAAAATCTTCTGACATTGACTGGGTCAGGAACCACTGATGTTTCCCGAAGTTTTTGAGTTCAAAATCTGTGGGAGTCGGCTGACAGTGATAAGACAATAATCAAAAGGACTTAACCCAAACTCTGACTCCCTTGAAATGTGAAACAGGCGACATACCTGGACTTTGATCTTGGAGTACTAAGAAAAAGACTAGCATCTGAATCCGAGAAGATTTACATTATTAGTTATCTTTGTTCTCGGCTATCGGTTTAGTCGACTTAAAATGACATGTGTTCTTACACAGTGAGTGAAAATGTTTAGCATTAGGCAATCTTCACTCGTTTTAAACAGGGGCAGTGGCTGTGACTGTGGACACGCTGGCCCGAAATTCTTGGCGTCCATGATACCTTCCCAAGGTTCTGCAGGCTGAGTGGCAGCAAAACGAAGTGACCCTGTTCAACATCGTGTAAAGATTTCTCCTGAATTAGTTCAAAAGTCTCTGATAAATAAATATGCTATGGTGTCTAAGCTGGCAGGACTGAGATGAAGACAGCCTGGTGTGTTAAGACTAAAAAGGACAAGCACAAGAATAATAACAATGACAATGACAATGACAATGACCAACTTTATTTATCCCAGTGGGCAATTTGAATATGGGAATGTGCTCTAGTTCAACAGTAAATGAAAAAAACCAACATATATATAGGTTCTTACAGGGAAATCAAGTATACACATACAACATCACACACACACACACACACACACACACACACACACACACACACACACACACACACACACCACTGACAGCTTATCTAAGATTAAGCAGCTGGACTGCAGATGGCACAAATGATTTTAGGTGTCTGTTACTTTTATATATAGGCATGGCATAACGTTTACCTGAGCTTAATAATAAAAATTCTTTTGTTAATACATGATCAGGTAATGATAAAATGCATGAGGCTTTCCGTATTATTTGCTGGTCACAAAAAGAAGCTAAATCCCTCTGTCTGATACCAATTATCTTAGAACAGATGTTCACAACACTGTTCAGATTATTCCTATCATGGACAGAGATACGATAGGAATGAACGGCTGATATAGTGAAAAGAAAAAGGAATATGCCGACTGGAGGAGAGTAAGCAGAAGTGTAAATGATAGCTCTGGCACATCGATAGATGAATTATACTGCATATGGTTCTCAAAATCACACATAAACAAATAACAGTTACTAAACATGGTTCTTGAATTTTACCATACACTAACACTAATGAAAACCCCCATCGGTGTTCATCGAGATTTTTGTTATTTTTTTTGTAAAAAAAAAAAAAAAAAAAAAAAAAAAAGAGCAAAAAACAGGCCAGGATTAGCCCCATTCTTGATTTTTGGCACATCTTACCGACTGGCGGCTTAGCAAAGGGCACCCCGAAAAACGTGTCCAGGTAAGTGGACGGTCCAGTGCTGACCCTTGACCCCCGCAGTCGGCCCAGTTTCGTGGTGACTACCACGTCCTCTGCCAAGACTCCAAGGACGCCGGCTATCAACACCACCACCGCTGAGTGCATTCTGTACGACTGACGAGGAGCAACTGACCGTTGCCTTATATCTAAAAACGCTAAAAATAACCTCAACCTTATGCTTGATTTTTAAAAGTTATTTTTGGACAAGACTAGACGGGATTTGTCTTCCTCTGCCCGTGACTTTGCGAGATTTCATGCAATATTGCCTGATGACTGTTTAGGACTTAGAACCGATTTATAAAGGCAAAATATAAGTCGTGTCATGAGCACTCTGTTCTTAGTTAGTATTCAACAATCACAATCAACGAGCAGGTGTTTTCAGTGTCCATTCAACAATCATGATTTATTAGCACTCCGTTTTAAGTGTACATGTAACAATCGCAACAGATGTGAGAATAGACTTAACAAGGCACTGAGCCTGAACCCAATGCATTAATGTTTCCCTCAATAAACAGTGTCTGCTAAATCATATCATAACCAAATAAAGTTCGATTATTTTTAATTATTTATTTATTAATACATTAATCATTGTAGTACTGCAAGCGTAGAAATGAAATATTCACACTGGAGCTTACCACAGACCACGTTGACACAATATTTCTTTTTATGCCAATACCTTGTTAAGTATAACTGATAACGCATTTTGTTCTGCTTTCAACTATCACAAAATTTAATAATGTAAGTACAGGAAGGTATATTATCTCACAGGTACTTTTGAAATACTGCTTTCATACCTAGCACTTCTTTCTTCATCAATAAAAATGTGTCGATAAAATTAATAAAATTTTGCATAGCCACAGAGATGCAAAAACAGTCAATCTTTTTTTTTAAATTTTATTCAGTAAACACAATTTACAAATTATGGCATTACATAATCAGAAACACCTTTCATTCTTAAAACACATTCGTTCAGTACACAGCGAGACACGAGTAGACATGGAGATAGAAAAAGATCAGAAGTGGAGAAAGAAAGAGCGAAAAAAACAAACAAACAAAACTGTTCACATGTACCATTACATGCCTGATTGAAATCTCAGCATTTGAATAGTCAAAATTACAATACATCAGGGACTACCAGCACTTGAATTAACATCTTGTTAATGCACGCATGACTGAACCTGACACAACATTTCTAGTCGCCAACAATGGCGGAGTCTCGGGATGTTTGTTTGTAAAGAGACAACACTTTCCCCAATTTTCATTAATTCACTGATCGAGAGGATACAACTTTTGCACAGTGTCAATACAACACATCCAGTGAGTCGGGATCTTGATCTTGAAGCAAGCAGCAATGTTGACAATATTGTGTTGTTCGTCTGCACTTGTATTCGTACCAGTCATAAGCAACTAATTGTAAAATTTTCTTTTGAGGTTTTGGAAGCATTTTATTGCATGCAGAATACCTTTTTTTAAAATTTTGTTGATAGTGTCCTTGGATATCTGCTAAATACTGTTAATCTGTGTTTTTATTTGCGTTCGCCTGCCACTGCTGGGGACTGTTTTCTTCATTCTGTGCTTCACTGTTGCTTTCTTCGTCCTTCAGTTGTCTCAAATACCACATCTGGCGCCATCTTGACTCCGGTTGTTTGTTTGCTGGATTAGATGTCTACTTACCTGCATGTGTTCAACGCTTTCTGACTACGGTCCATGCTTCTCGCACCACTTTCCCCGCTACTTTAGGTTGTGGATCTTCGTGAGACAACAAGCGCGGGTTTGATTCTCTGACCTCGTGCCTACAATTCTGCCGCCTGCTTCGTTTTCTTTCCTGCCATTGTCTTGAAAACTGGACAACCATGTGTTTTATTTTGTACAATGCCTTGAGCCCACTTTAATGGAGGACAAAGGCGCTCTATAAATCACTTTCTTATTCTCGTCTTATCTTAAATTGAACAGTTTTTGTGACATTGCTTTTGCAGCTGCCTTTATCTAATTTGGACTAAATGACTGAATCTTTTCTTTACTGAAAAAGTTGGAAGTTTCAAATACATCTAAATAAGTCATTTAATGGTTGTTATTACTTTTGGTTAAAAACATTTGTAACAAATACTTTACATTGGTCTTATAGTTCTGCTTCCTTCCTATATTCTTCAATGAATTTTCTTTCAACTGCAAAAGTTTTAATTTTCCGTAAGAGGAGATATCAAAACATCCTCAGGGCTTAGTGTGCTGTTAGAAAGTTTAGTTGTGGTGTGGACATAAATCACCGTGCATTGCTGAGTGATAGAAACAATAGCGAAGCTAGACAGCCTTTTAATTATATGGTTTCTATGGAAACAGTTTGTGGTAACTAAGAAGTGACTCCATACCGGATAATCAGTAGATTAACTCTTTATAACTGTCGAATCCTGACAACGTTCTAACTGATGAATTCTTACACCTAAAATAAATGGTGTCACCCGTTGCAGTACTTATGTGAGGATCTTACGATTGGCTAGAAGTAAGAATAATAAACATATCTAGCTTCTGTTAGTAGGTTTGACAGAGTGGCCTTTCTAGTGTGGAAAACTGGCTCCAAGTTTAAACAAATATGTTTTTCTGTGTGCAGATTGTGCCTTTGATGCTCGTGTGCCTTAGATGTGTTGTGTAGTTTGCTTATTAAGTCACACTGGTACCTCCTGTGTGTCGAAATTTCTTTTTATTACCTTTATCTCACTCACGAACACATAAACACACATTAACAACTACAAACAAACAAATAAGCACGAACGCACGAAGACTTTTTTTTACACAGAAACGCTCAGAAAAAGTTCTTCTACTAGAGAAATAATTGTTATTGAATAAAAGGTCATGACATAGATACTGATTACTAAACCCTGAAATGAATATCCATGTTGGGATGATTCACTAATGACAGACAGTAGATGAGTCAGATGACACGGGTAGCTCCCAAACCACAAGAAACTGAGACTAAGCCCCAAACCGCTAATACAGAGATTTGAGGAGGTCCATGCGCTTTTGGTTCAGACGGGCGTTGAGGGATGGAGTCTCCTGGAATTTCAAGTAGAACTGTGTTGCCTCGTTATAGGCGCCCCAGGTAATGTGGCTTCCTGCCTGGGGTGTGGGATCTCTGGAAATAGAGGACACGTCATCAACATCGTAGTTGTCTTCTTCCTTCCTTGAGATCAGTAATCTTAACGACAAATTCATTTCACCAAAGACACCCAAGTATCTGGTCTACACTTCAAGTGGCATGACCAGTAGCTGGTTACATATATTTCTTGCAGACAAACCCATATTTAGCAAGGTATGTGGCTATTTATAGGTATGTCTGGCACACAGACTTTTTTATCGAGTGAGCAGCAAGGAATCTTTCCTCCACACTAACCCATATTTAGCGAGGTTTGTCCACATAGTCATGATATCAGTGGAAACACGCCGGTCAGTGTCTGTCCACTTGTTCTGACCATCAAACGGCTCTCCGAAGACAAATGGAATTTCCGCAGTGTGTGGCACCCCTGCCGACGACATAACAAACTTTAACCTCTGTATCGAACTGCTTTAAGGTATAAATTATTTCTAACCATCACACCAATCGCATACCACCATTCTTGGCATCTGTTTGGCAACTGCTTCTTCCTCAATTTCTTCTCGACTACAAAACATCACGACTAAGCTATTTGCAGCAATTTTAAATGAGTAGACACCGAGGGAGAGACCTGCTAAGTAGGGAAACGCGATGTAGAAATTTGCTTTATTGTTATTATATACTTAAAGGGAGAGTGTAAACATACTCGACAAATTAGAGGATGGTGACAGGTAGCTGAACTGGTAGACATACTGGCGAGCTGCTGACTGGTTACTGACAACAAGCTGCGTCTCCCGGATCATAGGGTAGTTGAAAGTAAGATCTGTGTCCAGCTGGAACACACACAAACTTCGCAACAGTAAGCAGCCTTTAGTTCCAACTAAACAACATTTCGGTTAGGTTAACATAATTTAAGATGATGATTTATTTCTGACCAGATGGAAAGTCCAGCAGAGACATAAATTTGCAGACCTAAGCTAAATAATGTTCAAGATAAGCTTCTACACGTTACCTACTGAGCGACGCCGATACGTGGTGTACATTGGTGAGGTGTCCAGTGATAAATATTTATTCTCACCTGATCGACGGCCGATGCAAGCTGCTGGGTGGTGGGGTTCTCGATGCTCTGTACGTATTCCTTGAACAGGGCTCGCCCTGCCTCCTGGGGTCCGCGAGGAAAGGCTGTAGATGCACGACTCATTACCTCAGTTTCGGCGTCTTGCAAGTTGTACTCAGGATTAGCTGGAAGATATTTTTAGACAGGAATCACAGATTACAGGCACAAAAACTACGACTTATAAGAAGTCAATTTTACTCGTCGGATGTTTTCATCCTCGTTAAGAAGTAGTAGTCGCACTCGAGATAGTAGTCCACGTTTACAGCTTCTTTCTGCTTTTCATCACCACGTATCCTGATTTCTCCTTTTCATTCACTCATTTACTCGCACGCGAAGTCTTACACCGCAGACGTAACATGACTACGTGATTGTGCCGTACATTTCAATTCCATCGGCATCTCATCTCTGTTAGTGCCGCGAATGGACACGACGTCGGCTCCCGCCCCCTCCCGAATGAGCTGCTCCGGAGGCTTGGGGAGAACCCCGAATTGTGTCTCCACGACAGGTCGAAACCAGGTGCCAAAGCTCTGGTTATACGAAACAGTGACTACTATGAGACTATGTAACTGTACAGACTTTAAAGAATTGCAAAATTGTACCAGCAAATCGTAATGAGGATAAGACCATTAGATTATTTACAAATGTACATGTTAAAACAGTATCATGGGATTTATTTTTATTTTCCCCAGAAGAATAATCTGCTTTACAAATAACCGAATTCAAAGTTTTCCATTCGTGTATATGTATTAAATAGTCACTGATACAATGGCCATACAGACACAATAATGACATACGGGTTGGCTGCACTTTTCACTCAGCAGTCTATGCTTCTGGTAATAATTTAGTTTACATAGGAGGGAGAGAAGGTTTTGCTCTTACTCGAATGGTAGCAACGGCGGTCATCAGGGTGTCCAGGAGCTGATCTTTGAGGCAGGAGACGAGGGCGGCTGTACCGTTGTCCGTCGGACACCCGACCTTGGCAGCAACTGCTTGAGCGTTTGACAAAAGGGTGGGTGTGGTGGTGGGCAAGCTGGTAGCCATGGAGGTAATTCCTTGGCCACTCTCCATGACAGCTTTCTTTAGCAGACCTGTGTGTATTGTTGGCCGAACACATTATAAAGCAATTTAATAAAGAATCTTCTTTTAATTTTCGAGAAAAGTGTTCATCATTCTAACAATCTACACTTAAAATAACGAACTGATTAATTAGGTTATGTCATGAAAAGATAAAAGGGGTCCATCCCACCTTTGGCGAGCGGAGAGATTCTCAACTGAGAGGTAAGGGCGCTTCCAGCACTTTCTCCAAATACTGTGATGTCGTCAGGTTTGCCGTGGAAACTTGCGATGTTTTCTTTAATCCACTTCAAAGCCTGAATCAAGTCCAGAAGACCGTAGTTTCCGGGGGCGGAATCATCTCCAGTCGACAGGAATCCTGATTTAAAAACACTTTACAGGACTAGTGGGATGCAAATTTTTTTCTACTGATTGGATAAAGCTCGGCGCAAAAAAACCACTTCCCCACTTCCCCAAATCTGGGTGAATACTCGTCTATTGTTCTCGAGATACAAGCCAGCAAACATTACTATGAACAGAAAGAGGCCAAAACCGTGGCCTCACAATAAGTCGAATTAACATATGTACCAGGGTGCCCCATTTTACATTCCAGTAGTCATTTAAAATCATTAGTTTCATACGATGTACACCGTCAGAGTGTGGTCCTAATGTTTACTGTTGTCTGCGTCATCAGAAGAATTGTCCGGTCAAGGAGATCCGAACACTCGTGCACAGGCTAAAGGTAGACAACTTACCCAGAATGTCTAGTCTGCAGTTGACTGTGACGACAACGACTCCCTTCATGGCCAGTTCAGTGCCGTTATACTCCATGCCACTGCCTTCCATGAAGCCCCCGCCGTGAAGCCACATCATGACTGGCACCGCCTGGCAGTCTGCAGACTGTTTAGTACTAAATGTCAGTCGAGGACAACAATAAACACGTTCAGGATTAGTATGTTTGGTGGGTTCATGTGACTGGAGTGAATGTTAGCAAAATTGTTTGTCAGAAATCCAGTACTCCCCCTGTCACTTCATTATAATTTAATGTCTTTTAAAAAGGACTGAACTATGTTCCCGATTTCTTTTGTCCTCAAGTTATTTTTTTAACTGACTAGATTTGGATGCATTTGTTTTTGTCGCTAATATTTTAATTCAAAATCTGTGGGAGCCAACTGGAAGTGCTAATAATCAAAAGGACTTTGCCATACGTGGAACACATTCGACATGCCTGGACTTTGAGGTTGGAGAACTAATAAAAACACTTGAACACCTGAAGTCAAAAAGATTTACACTCTTAGTTCTCTTTGTTTTCGGCTGTCAGTGTAGTCGGCTTAAAAACATATCTTCTTACACAGTAAGTGAAAATGTTCAGCGTCAGGCAGTCCTCACTCGTTGTAAACCGGGGTTGTTGCTGTTGTTGTGGACACGCTGGCCCGAAATTCTTGGCGTCCCTCGTGCCTTTCCATGGTTCCGCGGGCTGAGTTGCAGCAAAACGCAGTGATCCTGTTGAACATTGTGAAAAGATTTCTGTTGTTTTAGTTTCATTTGAATGATCTCTGATAAACATTTAGTGTCTACTAAACAAGCAGGATTGAGATGAATCAGCTTGCTGTGTTAATGCTTAAAAGAATAAGGGAGACACGCATAAGGATAACAACACGACAGAAATGAATGGTTGTTATAGAGAGAGAAAAGAAGAAGGGAGGTGTGGCGACGAGAAGAGAGTATGCAGAAGAGTAAAAATAACTCTGACACATTAACCCCATATGACTCTCAGAATTTGTCTTGCATTGATCACTAATTTTACCACACACTTGTACTAATTAATACTCCCATTGATGTTCATAGTGTTTGTCAAGGTTTTCATAAAAGGTCAAAGGTTAGCGCCACATCTGATTCGTTTACCGTCTCACCGACTGGAGGCTTGGCATAGGGCACCCCGAGAAACGTGTCCAGGTACGTCGACGGTCCAGTCCTGACCCTTGACCCCCCGCAGTCGGCCCAGTTTCGTGGTGACCACCACGTCCTCTGCCAGGGCTCCAAGCACAGTCACTGTCAACAGTGCCACCGCTGACTGCATTTCTGTTCGACTGACCTTCAGCAGCTGATAAAGATAAGCAATATCTTGCCCTTTAAAATGGTTTGAAAAACTGCATGCTCATGCTCAAGCTCAAGAGATGTTCCACTTGCACCGACGTGTAAAAACGTGCCTATTTCTAGTATGCAAGATCTTATGTCCTCTCTCCGTGCACAACTAAAAAAAATGTGCTATCAGTTGATAAAGTGAAAGGTTGTACTCAAATGTTGACGGCATTCATAGCAGCAGTCGAGATAGTGTTGCTATGTAAAAAGTAGATCCAAGGGAGGAAAAGTTCGTCTGCTTTCCTAAATTACTTTTCTTTTTATTCACATTGTTGTGTCACATCACTGCAAGGGCAAGACTTGCAAGATACCTCTAGATATCAATCTTTTGACCTCCATTTCTTCCTCTCAGAAACATTAGATATCAATCTTTTGACCTACCTCTCTTCTTCTCAGAAACATTCATATTCAAAAAAGAAGAGCGAAATAGCATTATTTTATTAATAATGATATCATTATTCTTCTCTTTTTATCATCACCATCATCATCGTCCTCGTCGTCGTGTTGTCATTTCACTGGAGTGTTTATAATCCCATGATATTTACTACTACCCGATTTGCCTTTAAGAAACTTCCACCTGTTTTTCGTAAAAAAAGATTTCAAAAGATTGATCCATCTATGTTAATGGAAGATTAAAATGTGTGAGTGATATATGTGCACATCACGTTTACATGATTTGTTTTCTCTCTCCGGGTGCAGTGACCGAATAGCTGATCATTTAAGTTATTGACCTTCGAAAGGGAAAACTTGGGTGCGTTGAGCCATATTAAGTGACACTTGCACTGATCACATGACCAGGGGCTTCCCTAGGATTGGTCGGTCAGTGGAAGGAAAACCAAGGTGCAGATGTCAAAAGGGGATCCCCGAAAACTTACGTAAAAAAAAAAGAGGGAAATGCGCGGAGCTTCTTCTTTTCTTTATTTTCCATTCGGGAGTGGGAGGAAAGGGACGGGGGGGGGGAAACTAAGCTTCCCATCCTTCTGGAGGACAGCTTTATGCTCTGTAGGCAGGTCAGGTGATGGTCATGTTAGCTTGACTTAGGAACTCTTCCCTCTTAGTACTTGACTTATAAAAAGATTTGTGAGCCTACAGCCGTGTTGTCTTTTAACGACTGAGAAATCGCTGTCTTCTTTCTTCTTCTGTCTCTTCCTTCTTTCCTCCCCTTGTTACTCTCGTCTGTCCATCCTCCCTATCTTTCTCATGTGATCAAGCTGCAGCTCCCAATATATCCGGACAGTGTGGCCTGGTTATCTACCTTTCTGTCTATCTCACTCTGTATGAAGAACTCGCGCTCACATGCAGACAACACTATACAATATCAAATCACAATTCCTGGATGAACATTGAATAATACAAGCTATCATCATTATAATCATTGTCGTAATCATTTTTTTCCCGTTCTTTTTTGTGATTTTTTAAAAAGTTTTATTTCATATCACAGTATATTACAGCAGTACAATAGCAATAACAAAGCTCTCACTTAGATAAGAAACAGAAAAAGCGAAAAAAAAGCACATAGACAACAAAAAGAAACAGAGCAGATAACACACACACACACACACACACACACACACACACACACACACACATGCGCATTGATGTAGCATCCTTTTGCATCATCTTCCCTCATTTCTTCTACCTTTGCTTGCATACAATGCACAAATAAAATTACATTACATTGTCGTAATCATTTTATTCGCTTTGGTCTGTGATAAAAAAAAACTTTTTCCAGTTTGTAGCGAATAGACTTCAGTAGTGTCCATATTGGTTATACAGGGATTTCAGAAGATCCATTCGTCTTTGATACAAGTGAGAGTTCAGGGATGGCCTGCTATCGATAGTCAAGTACTGTTGAGTCACAGAGTTGTACGGGAACCATTTCACACTGGTGGACAGCGGAGGTGTCGGATCCCTGTAATGAAAACACATCCTGCCTTACCGTGCATTGACATTCTAAAGCGATTTAATAATTAGGAACATATCATTTTTACCCTTCGTAAAGGATCGGCGTGTGGTTACCATACATACCCAAACTTGGCAAAGTTGCTCAACATGTCCATGAGATTGTCGGACACTCGCTTGTCCGTGTCAGTCCAGTTCCTGAGGCCGTTAAAAGGTTCCCCACCGACAAATGGTGCCTCGGCACCGTGAGGCACACCTGTGACAGGACCTTCAGTGTTTTATGGGGACAACTCATGGCTATGGAAAGTCCATTTGAACGGTTTCTATGATTTGTGTGTTTTCGTTACATGAACCGTTCTTGGCTTTGTATTTTGAGAAATAAGATAAATGCTTCTTACTATTGTGAGACAACTAATAAAATAAAGAACCAAACTGCCATGCCAAGAATAGTCATGAAATTATCCTAGTTTTATTGTGTCTTCATAAAGTGTGCATCTTTGACGAAGTTTGAAGTCGAGAGTGGTAAGTCTACAGTTTGAGAGAATATCTTTGTGTGTCTTTGAATTGATGATCTGTGCACGGAGCTGCATCACAGTGACGGGTAGACAGCTCACCTAGCCAGGAAGCGAAGCGTGAGTTAGGTGACTGGTAGGCAAACTGGTAGACGTACTGGGGTGCGGAACCCTTTCTGTTGGCAGTCACCTGAGACTCGTACAGCATGGGATAATTAAAGCGAAGATCTGTTTTCATCTGAAACACAGGTGAAGTATTCTTGGAATTTTATTGGACAAGTATATATACATTTGCCAAAGGGTTACACTGCGTTTTTAAATAATGAGACGTCTTCATCTCAAATTATAAATGCACCCGGAGCCTTCTCTTAAGATAACATGCTAACCCACATCCAGCACAACTTGATATGGCAAGACTGTAATATTATTATCAGATCACGAACGAATTAAGCAATTACATGTAACATACCCTCATTCACAAATGATGTTAAAATGACAGAACAGAAAATTAAGAAGGCCTTATAACCTCTTAGTCATTTTCCTCACCTGGACTACATCCAAATAGAGCTCTTCTTTGGTCGTGGGTTTTAATTGGGTGACATACTCGTTGAGAAGTATCGCGCTGACATTATCGATGCCCTGCCTGAAGTAAGTGGAAGCAAATGTTCTAATCTCTACCTCGGCGTCAGACAAGCTGTAGCTGAGGAGTGGTTGGACTGGAGATAATAAAAATTGAAATGGTTCACATAAAATCAAAAGCGTGCAGCAACAACAACAACAATAATAATAATAATAATCAGGAGACTTGATGAGTGCCGTGCTCCGGCTAAAGCGCTTTACAAAGACATTGAGAGTAACAACAAGGAAGTCTACAATGCAGTCTGATTACTAAATTTATGTGCCCGCCATAACCCCAATTTTATGTTACTTTCGATTTATTAAAAATATATAATTCACAGATCACTATTGTTTAACAAAAGTGACTCATTTTCCATTCTGTTTAGAGAAGAAAAGTAATAAAGGAGAAAAAACGTTCTCCTGAGTGTTGCGTAAGGCAATAAATGGTTGTATGTGTATATAAACGTGAATAAATGTGCTTATTCTATAGATTTATTCGATTCCATTCGATTTTTATAACAATTAGGTGAAGATGATGATAGAACATCAATTCATACATGCAGCGTCGATAGAATCCTCATCTCGGCTGCTGCCGCGAATGGAGGGAATGTCACTGCCTGCTCCCTCCAGTATCAGGTCCTCTGGGTTTTTCGGGATGACGCCGAATCCTGTCTCTACCACCGGTATAAAGGAACTTGCAGGCCCTTCCTGTTTAAAAAATAAAACACTATTACTGCCAGATAAATGTCGGTATGGCCATTAGTTGAATTTATAGTACACATGGCACATTTTTCAGTATATTATTACAAGATATACAGGTGCAGCTCTTTGTTTATTTGTTTACAGTTTCCCTTATAGTCAAGGTAGCTGTAACAATATACACGTCGTCATATCTAACCCCGAATTATTGTTCAGGAAAAATTGTTTAGGTATCAATAGTCTGGCGTATTATAGTCCTCCTGTTGTTTCTTCGTCGTAGCCGCGAGTACGATACGAGAAAGAAACAAAATTAGTATTAATTAACTAATTAATTAAAATCATAATAACACATATTACTTAAAATCAGGACAAAAATGTCTTCCTCACCAGGAAGGCGGCGCTGGCGTTGAGGAGAATATCCACAGGCTTGTTCTTGATGCAGGCCACGAGGGCAGCCGTGCTGCTGTCCACAGGACAACCGACTTTGCTGGCAACACGTTTGGCAGACGTTAAAGGGCTCGGGATGTCTGTTGGTAATTTTCTGGCCCACTTGCACGTAGCGAAGCCACTTTCCATGATGACCTTATTAAAGAGCCCTGAAATGCACAGAAAGATTACTTCGATAATTACTATTATTTCTTTAATCACCATTATTACTATAATTAATATTATAGCTTATCGTGTACATTGTGCTGGTCCGTATCGTGCAAGTACCCGTTAATTATTGCAGAACGTTTGCCCTCAGACTTACCCTTGATTGCTAAAGACCAGGGATGACTTCGACAGTTTTTTTTTTTAACTGAAACACTAAAGTACTCATAGATTTAACAGCGAGCGGTTATTTTATGTCTTAGCCTGTGTATGTGAGGTGAAAATCTTGCTGACCTCTGGCTAATGGTGAGATCCTTAGGTGAGAGATACTCAGACTTCCAGCACTCCCTCCGAATAAGGTGATTTCCCCGGGGTTCCCACGAAAACTGGCAATGTTGGCTTTGATCCATTTTAGAGCTTGTATCATGTCGAGAAGACCGTAGTTTCCTGGGCTGGAATCATCCAAAGTCGACAAGAATCCTGGGAAAGATGGTTACAAGTCACACTTTTCAAGCATGAGTACCATGATGTACCGTCTTACATTGCAACGAATTACTAAAAAAGACAGAGAGAGTAAATATTTAGGTGTGTTTTGACTGTTTTCTTCTTACATACACTTTCCTTGCAGACTCGACTAGAACGGATATAAAATGAAAACCTACACGCTTTCGTCACCCAGCTTAAGAGCTATCAATCTCTAACCTAGAATGTCCAGTCTGTAGTTGATGGTGACAACCACGACGCCCCGCTTAGCGAGTTCCGTGCCGTTCAAGATGGCGCTGCTGCCTGTTCGAAAGCCACCGCCGTGAACGTATATCATGACAGGCAGTCCACGACCAAAGGATGAGTGTTTCGACCGCCGAGGGGGTCCATGGCCAGAACGAGTCCGCGCTTCCGTCTCCTGGTAGAGTTGAGTAAAAAGATACCGGTGGACACAAGTTATAAGACTTGTTGATTTTTTTTACACAATTTTAATGTCGGATTGTACCATGCAAAAAAAAAGAACTATCAAGTCTTTATGGCAGGCTAGTAAAAAGTGAATACACGAGACAAAGATCTTACTCCGGGGGTGAAGATGTTGAGAGTAAGGCAATCTTCGCTGGTTGGCGTGGGCTCGAAGTCAGCTAACTGTGGACACGCAGGACCATAGCGCGTGGCGTCAAGCACTCCTTGCCATGGCTCCGCTGGTTGGGTCCGCACGAGACGTAAAGCCCCTGACACAACATGAAACTTTGTGTAACTCGCACTTACCGTTATAGAACCTTAAAAGGCTCAAAGATAGAGGCAGTTAAGAATATCTATCTATCTATCTATCTATCTATCTATCTATCTATCTATCTATCTATCTATCTATCTATCTATCTATCTATCTATCTATCTATCTATCTATCTATCTATCTATCTATCTATCTATCTATCTATCTATCTATCTATCTATCTATCTATCTATCTATCTATCTATCTATCTATCTATCTATCTATCTATCTATCTATCTATCTATCTATCTAGTTTTCCTATTTACTAGTCAGAAAGCAAGCGCCTTAACACGCGTAAACAAGCTCACCAACAGGGGGCTTGGCGTAGGGGACACCCAGAAACGTCTCCAGGTATGTTGATGGTCCGGTACTGACCCTCGTCCCTCTCAGCTGACCCAGTCTAGTGGTCACCACCACGTTCTCCGCAAGGGCTGAGAAGGTGAGGGCCACCAGCACAATCAGTACTCGAAGCATGGCTGACATTAATGAACTGGAGAGAAACAGCCAGACTGTTTAAATACTTTTCTCCAGCCTACTTGATTAAGCCAACACCCGCTTTTTTTTCTTTTTTTTTTTTTTTAACTTCACGGGAGGGCACTCACGGCTGCTATTCATTTACCTCGCGCTTTCTTTTGGGGCAGGGGTTGAATAAGTGAGCTTTCGTCCTGTTTAATGACCTGGGCTCGTGTTCACGGAAATTCATCGAAGGGTAAAAAAGTCCTATCTAGGTTATTGCGCATGCGCTGTTCAGGTGAAGGAAGCACGAAATATTGAACAAAAAACAACAACCAAACAAGAAACTGCAGAAAGTCCAATTTATTAATTCTGACCAAATGATGCCCTGTCGTGCAAATATTAGACAGCGAAAAATTGATTTGCTTTTAAACAAAACGACCCACGGGTGGAAAAAAACGGAAGGCATGATCGATCTAACTCAACGTCGGCAGAAAAAAAGGAATCATGTCGAGTTTCGTTTTATGATATCTCATATCTGTACTACTTTATTTTCCCAGTTTATTTATAAGATCTCAAAAAAATGTTTGTTCCTACATACATGCAGTGAATACGAACGGATTTCAGCCGCTACCTGTGAAAAGCAACTTGGGTAAGCTAACAAGCAGGGTAAACATTTTTAATGAATACAAGCCACTTATTGCCATTATCTACTTAAAAAGATTACCCGGAGAGGAGAGGTGTTTTTATTTCAATTTATTTTTATTTTTATTTATATTACACATTGCACAACACACGTTTCACAATTCTGTCCTTTAGTGATTAAATAGCAATCATCATATAGCTGTGTATTACTTGCCATTCTTGCTGCTTCCACAAAAGCCTACTTTTGGATAAAAAAGAGAAAATACTGATGGGTAAAATAAGTTGTAGTATACATTTTCAAGAAATGATCTTCAGACGCAGGCTATTGTTAATAACTGTGAACTTGGATAAAATGTCGTTCAGATGCATGAGGAAGCTTTTGAGAGAAAATGACTGGAAATGTAATCCGGTCACAAAGTGGGACGGTGGTACGAACTCTTACCCTTCTCCACCCGGCGGCGACTTCTTATCTTTCCAAAGCAAAACATAGAGGAACCCGCAAGGAGCTCTCTGTCGTCTATTAAAAAAAATCAGTCGTATGGTAATACGAAGTAATAAATTTTATATGACAAAGTATCATTTTCAGCTATTAAGCTTTTACCAAGCACTACAACTGACCTGTGTGATGATCTTTATGGTATGATACTCTTTCAAAGGTAAAACACTGCTCCATTCTCTTACCCAAACCTGATTTTTAACAGATTTATTAATTATTATTTCACGACGGCATGCACGATACGGAGAGGAGAATCTAGGGAGTCGAGGAAGAACTGGATTACGATCGTGAAGGAGTGAACTGGTAGTCCTGTACAGGACCTGCAGACTAAGTATAAGCATTAGTCACGGACTTTGCTAGCTACCGAGTCTGGCCATGTGCTCCCCGCAACGACTGCTACCAGCCAATGGACTAATGAATTAATTATATTCATTAAACTGTTATCCATATATCTAGCTGAGCCTTTGTAATGATTAATTTGTCTTAAAAATGTAACCCATGACCATGCTTACTTTTAATTACTAATAAGGTTAATACATGTATGAAACCAGTACAACCTTTGTTGATTTGAATTTAAACTGGAAACTGGTTGAATCCTTGAAAAAGAATATCCATGGAGCTCTATTTGCAGATCTGTACATTTAATACTTCATGGTCTATATTTAACCTGAAGAGGATCTGTACAAATTTCTCTTGCATTATTACCTCATGGTCCATACTTTCATTTGATGAGAATCCGTACATATTTCTTCAGTCGTGACCACGAATCGCCTACGTGGATGAAATTCATGGTTGTTAGTATTCTTGAATGAATTGTTCTCATGTTACTGACCAGTGTTATCCTGCTCTTGTCTGTTTGCGAGATATTTAAAAATTATATTTATACAGCATAAAGAATTGATTTGTATTGATTTATTTTATAGCAATGTAATCTTCAAAAAGTCAGTTTTTCTAAATCAAATAATTGGACTGCTAAAAAAATCCGTTTCCTACTAAATCATAAAGAAATCAACTATATGTAGTTACGCTAAGGAAAACATTATATGAAGATTTCATATGCATTCTACACACAGAACAAATTTATTCATTTTTTAAAGGTTGCTGCAGTATCACGTAAAGTATATTTTGGGAAATTCAGTTTTAAGTCCGAAGAGTATTTTAAAGGACTTCAAAAGATTTATTTTCTAATATGGGTGAAAGAAAACAAGACAAGTAGCTACGTGTTTTTTCAGTTGTTGGGAAATGAGGTGTTAAGGACTGTACTTTTAATCTCTTGTCTCTTACTAATCTCTGATGCTGTCAATTGTCTTCAAAATAAGCTAAATGTCTTAAGAAATGCATCTAATAAGCCAAGTTAAGTAGTCAGATAAATTTAGTGGTGTTGTATTTCGTAATGGGGGCTTCTTGTCTCCTCACGAGAAATGTCTGTATGACGACCAGGTCTTATCTGTTGTTAATATGTACAAATTTTTTGGTATCTCTCTACTTGTCTGTCTTTCTCGCACACTTTAAACCCAATGGCTAATAAAGCAAAACAAGCTATTAGTTGGAATACTTATGTTGCTTTGGTTCGTCGGTTCACACTTCCCAGATGTATTTCTTAAAACTGTTTGATTGGCAAATTCATCCCACGATGACTCACCCTACTGAAGTATGCGGCATTAAAGCCCAACCCGATTGCTGAGCAAAAATCGCTGGAAATAGAGCACAAAGTATCACAAAACATATTCCGGTGGTATTTTATTACAAAAAAGCATGAAAGATTTTATATTAATATATTTCTCTTACGCACACCTAGATTTGTCGAGAAAACAGGAAGTGACGAGACGGAAGTATTTCTAAAAATAGCTGAGTCTGCACTAGCTGGAGTCGAAACTGATTAGGACACATTGAGCTGTTGCTGAATGTGCTCTTCAACACTCAGATGGAGTTAGTTTAATGCACTCATAAAGGAAATCCTAAAAATAATGGCAGCAAACGCCAGTGGATTCACTTTGTTCAGAGATGTGTATATACAGGTCTCTGCTTTATTCAAACGTGTCGTGCGAACTTCGTCCCCACACCGCACTCAAGATTTTGATCAAAACATTTCAAAATCGATTGTTATTCAGTCACTTGTACAGTACAAGCAAGTCTTGGACTTTCAGTAAAACAAAGAAATCTTATTCCTACAGCAGTGCTTACTATACAAAAGCACGAGATGTTAAAACCAACTACGACTGCTGGTAGTTCAAGCACCAGATATGCAACATCGACAGCTTCTATACCGTCTGGTCTACAAGTAACATCGTGTGACAGTCACAAACACATCATCGTCAGTCGTATCTTTACCCAGCATAATGCTCAAAACAACTGCCAATGCGAGGGCACCAATGATGTGTGTGATCAAAAAAGTTAAATTAAGAAAAAAAAAATTTGAGAGCAATAAACGTATACGGAGCTTAAACAGGAACACGTGCGAGTATCAGTAAGTAAATAGAAAATGTTGCATGCAGCTAAATGAGGAAGAAATAAGTTTTTACATCGATAAACATTTTTCAAACTATCATTATAGTTTTTATAGTAAAAAAATTCTTATCAGCAGTCAGTTGTAACTATAAAATGCAATGGTTGAAACCGTCAAATAAAAAAATTACAGGAGTTTCTCTTAGACAAACACTTTTGAAACGTGTTTACATTTTATTAGCAATAATACACATGACATGGGAAAATTAACTCAAATGCGCCCACTTAGTAACAGAGAATCAGTAATAATACAACGTAGACTGCAATGACCGTGATTGTTGCCCATTAAATTTGTCTGTTATCAGTCTGTTGCATGAATTTAGTTTGGACCATTTAATTATTTTTTAACTTCATTCGATGGTTCTAAATAAAGTTCCAATCTGTAGGAGTGTATTCTAAATTGAGCTGTTTCATTTTGGGGGCAAAAAAATCGCTTCTTAAGCACAACCTGAGTGATGTTTCTTCATTTGACTTGAAGACATGCACACTCGCTGTTACAAATACTTCGGGGGCGTAGGAGAACTCTTCAGTATAGGAGAGTAATTTTTTCCCGCCTTCCTAGTAGCAGGTGAGAATGCCGATGTTTGAAGGCTGATATCTTTAAAAGTAAGCAGAATTATATACTCAAATTTTGGGAATTATTATTTTAAAAAGAACTTAACCCGAGCGTAAAGAAAAAAAAGATAGTATGAATCCCATTGAAACAGTTCATCTATTCGTTCTAAAACGATTTCTGCAAGTCTTTTTACCTCCGCCCCCTCCCAGGAAGACTTGTTTGCGCGAGAATCGAGATACCCCTTATATATCAATATATTTGTAAAACCTATTGAATATTGGCTATGCATTTTTTGCGTATCTGTAAAATAGATTACCTAACAAAGTCTACAGTATGTTCTTCCGTATCCATAACAAAAACAAAATGATGTAGGCCTCTCCTGTGTAATTTTTGTTATTTTAGTTATTGTTATGGACACGTTTGGCATTTTTAGTTTCTGGTTTAAAAAGATGCTTCATGATTGTTGTCTACAAGACTGGCCATCAGAAATTATGTCCAAAAATGCTTTGAACTCTATCTTTTAAATCTTCGTTCTCAGTTAGTGTACATTTATATAGCTTACTAAATATTTGTTTAAGCGCCCTGACTAGATTGAAAAGTAGGAATCTGACCCCATCAAAACCACATGCTTAACACGTATGGTGAACCCTTTTGCTATAGATCGTAACTGTTCATTCTCTCACGATACTAAATATTCAAAACTGCATCTTCTTATTTATTTTCAGAGTGCACGCTAGTATTCCAAATTATACCCACTAAGTTTCTTATATTGCCATCTAAGCTATTCTTTTCTTCTGGACAATCGCTAATATCTGTCCAACCTTATTTAATTGTAAGACACTTCAAATTCCAATGGATGTTCCTCGAATGGACGTATAAATGTCTACTGGGTTGTGAGATGAAATTGTTAATGTAAGTGTTAATAGAATGTATATGTATTTACTTGCTGTGATTTCTTCGTTCGTTCGTTCGTTCGTTCGTTTGTTCGTTCGTTCGTTCGTTCGTTCGTTCGTTCGTTCGTTCGTTCGTTCGTTCGTTCGTTCGCTTTCTCTCTCTCTCTTAAAGCAGTTTTACTGCAACTGAAAGTCAGCCAAATGTCTGGAAGTCCTTCCTCTGACAAACAGACGAAAATTCAACAAATGCATCTTCATTTATAAAATACTGGGGGGTAAACCGTCTGCCAGACTCTCTTTGCAATTTGCCTCCAATAACACTCGAACTTTCTTTCAAACTTAATATTCCCGTTCCTAGAATAGACCTTTTTCAAATCAAGTCTGGAATACTCAGGGAGCGTGCTGTGGAATGGCCGCCCTCTACATCTTAAGCAATACAACTCCCTGAATCGCTTTCGACGCCAATTACTAAAGTACATATACTAGAATGTAGGAAATTTGATGAGGCCTCCAAAAAGATTCCTAAACTATAAAACATTAGAGATACTTCCCAACTCCCGTACCCTTGTAAATATATGTTCTAACCACTACTTTTGTACATACGACTGTTCACCTTCCACCCTGTTGATATCATGTCTTATGTTTATTACTACTTCTTCTTTTAGTACTTAGTTAATTACTTAGCTTATTCTTCTCCCTTCTCCCATAAAGGGCGAGGGCTAAATGAAATGAAGCATGTCTTGCTCACTTTACCTCTCGTTACTAAAGATTTGTCCTTGTCATTGTATCTTCTCTCGTACCCCTTATGAGATCACGAAGACAAGATCTCATTTACACTGTGTATTTGTTGTGCCTATTTAGGGCTTGTCTATGATGATTATTCACACTTAGACATTGAAGTGTCTGTAGAGGAGGGAGAGAGTTGCTGTGTGAGACACTGTGTTCAATTTGTGAAAATGTAAACAGCTTTTATAGAGCGCTGTTAGCCTGACTTTGTAGAATTTTAATTTTTTTATAACTAGACTATGCATATTGGCGGAATTTTTCTCCATACGCCTGCATTCATCCCACCTCATACACAGCTAGCCTCTAGCCTCTAGCTTGTGTAGCAGCTTTCTGGAGTAGTTACATGTTGTTGCAGCTCTAACGATCAAAACTTGGATCACTTCCCTTGTATGTCGATGACCATCTGCTTAGAGGTCTAAATTTCATAATGTGTTTAAAAACAAAAACTTCATAAACAAACAAATCCTCTTAAAAAATTTAATAGCAACAACAATAATAATCATATCGTCGACGTCGTCGTCGTCGTCGTCGTCGTCGTCTTCATCGTCGCTTTTGGTCACCACACTACTGACCAGTTCGTTGTGAAAAAGTTTTCAGTAATGTCCGAATTGATCGTAAAGAGATTTCAGAAGGTCCATCCGTCTTTGATACAGGTGAGAGTTCAGCGACGGCGGGTCGTCGATAGTCAGGTATGGCTGAGTCTCCGACTTGTACGGGGACCATTTCACGCCGCTGTACACCGGAGGTGTTGGATCCCTGTAATGAAAACGCACCCTGCCTCACTGTACTGCACGGTACATTCTATAAAGGCATACACATCTATCTCACAATACATTAGAGATATACATGGATCATCTTAAAATGCAAACGTCTGCAAGATGGTTGAATAATGGAGCAGATCATGTTCAGCCTTCAGATACGATCGGCTTGTTCATAGATCACATACCCAAACTTGGCGAAGTTGGTCCACATGTCCATCACAGTGGCAGACACTCGCTTGTCCACGTCACTCCAGTTTTTACGGCCGTTAAAGGGGTCTCCAAATACAAAAGTTAACTCGGCCGTATGTGGGACACCTGCAAAAAATCTTAGTCTTATTGACATTCTATGGACACAAGTGATATTAGTGCATTCTGTGTGTACTGTTTAGTTTCGTGATATTTAACAGCTACCTGAGAATTTTGATTACCTGTATTTCAGCATAAAAAAAAATTTTTTAACTTCGTTGAGAAAATAATCACCAGTGTCACAGTACATGAGTGCAGAAAGTCGTACCTATCCAAGAAGGAAAACCAGAGTTAGGTGACTGGTAGGCGAACTGGTAGACGAACTGCGGTGCGGAGCCCGTTTTGCTGGCAGTCACCTGAGACTCGTTCAGCATTGGATAATTGAAGCGGAGGTCTGTTTTCATCTGAAACACAGAGGAGCTGCTCTTTGCACTTTGGTGAGACAACTATATATTGATGAAGAATTCTTTTTTCATTATAATTATAAAATGTTTATGCAAACTTAGCATGGCAGAAGAAAAGCTGTTTTCAGCTTCGTTTATACATTCTTGCACTTCCCTCACCTGGGATACAGCCATGTAAAGCTGTTCTTTGGTCGTGTGGTTCACTTGGGTCACATACTCGTTGAAAAGTATGGCGGTGACATTATCCAAGCCCTGTCTAAAGTAGGTTGAGGCGTACGTCCTTACATCAATCTGGGCGTCAGACAAGGTGTAGCTAGTGAAAGGCTGAACTGCAAGAATCAAATCAAATCACTAGATGAAAGATATCAATGCTTCTTGTCAACGAAGCTACAAAGGCGGGCTGGTGGACGGACGGACGGACGGACGGACGGACGGACGGACGGACGGACGGACGGATCGATAAATGTAAAAGCAAATAAATTAACTTGTCTTATATACAGAAAATGCTATAAATAATTTGAAAACCATTCACTATTTATTTATACATGCAGCTTCGAATGAATCCTCGTTCCTGTTGCTGCCGCGAATTGAGAGAATATTGCTGCCTGCTCCCTCTCGTATCAGTTCCTGTGGGTTTTTCGGGATGACGCCGAATCCTGTCTCTACAGTCGGTATGAAGGAGCTGGCGGGTCCATCCTGTTGAAAACCACAATTACTGCTTTAGAAGAGGCGAAAGTCGAGCATCCAGCTGTTAAAGCAAAAACAATTATAGTCCAGGAACTTTCAGACGACTGGGGAGAGAGGTATTAGAGACTGCACCTTTTTTGTGAGGGTTCACTGTGGGGGTCAGGCACCCTATTCAAAAGCTGAGTCAGCTGAGGGAGGTACGCGGCGCTGCACGTGTGTCAAACCGTATGTGAACCTCGATCCGCAACTCGCTAATTTCCCCGCCTTAATCCTCCTAATTGCCCTCTAGGATAAATAAAGTCTTATCTTATCCCTGTTAATTTTCACAATACATACGTAACCAACTTTTTAGAGACCTTTTTGTAGATTCTACATGCAAAGTAATTTGTCAAAGTTTTCTCTTTTGCATAATAGATCACGCGTTTAGTGTTTATAGTAAAGGCAGCTCTTGCACCATAGACATCTTACAGTCATTTTACATTTTCGGAAATATTTTTGTATTCATACGTCTTGCTCGATTTGCATAATCTCACGGTCTTTGTTTTGTGTGCGTGATTAGGAGGTGGTTCCGGATTATTGATCTCTGCCTTACTGACCGAAATCCACGACAAAAAAAAAAACCTCTCACCAAGTAGCCGGCGCTGGCGTTGAGGAGAATATCCACAGGCTTGTTCTTGATGCAGGCCACAAGGGCAGCCGTGCCACTGTCCACAGGACAACCGGCTTTGCTGGCAACCAGTTTAGCAGACGTTAGAGGGCTCGGGATGTCTGTTGGTAACTTTATGGCCCATTGGCAGGAAGCGAAGCCACTTTCCATGATGACCTTATTAAAGAGCCCTGTTTTACATGCATCATTTTATTACATAATTCCTATAATCAATCATCAGTGCTTTTTGTTTTACTTGCTATTTAATCTGTGCTTTCATATTTTTTGAATATCATAAATTTAAACATTCTGAGAATGCAAGGAAAATAATAATCTGATTGGACTTTTGAAAAGCACCAATTTAAGGGAAACTATTCAGAATGTTGCTCAAAATGAAATGTGAATTTTTTTAATATATTTTAGTCGAGAAAAATAGTATTGTCAATGAGGTTCATTTTCATGTATTCGTTTTCTTATTTTCCTTGTACTTATTTGTCATTATATACGTGTCATTATAGTACAAGCAGCCCTAAACTGTTGGACGGCGTGTAACAGCAACTTTCTACTTTTGTGTCGAAAAACTGACATTAATATATATATATATACTAACCAGAGCCGTTAGTGAATGTATTAATTTATATTCAAGAAGTAGAAAAAATGCTGACCCTTGGCTAACGGCGAGATCCTTAAGTGAGATATGCTCAGACTACCAGCGCTTTCTCCGAAAATTGTGATTTCATCTGGGTTCCCACGGAAACTGGCAATGTTGGCTTTGATCCATTTCAGAGCTTGGATCATGTCGAGAAGACCGTAGTTTCCTGGGCTGGAATCATCCATAGTCGACAAGAATCCTGAGAAAAAAAATTTCATATCACTCCAAAGATATTCATATCCGTCAGGTATAATCACCATAACTCTCTCACTATGCAGAAATCTCTGGGAAAAAAGAATAAGTACTTAGCTATTCACTGGGCTGTTCAGTTCATCGATTCACACCACAATGAGCTTTTATAAGCACTAAAAAATGGCTACACGTGTCGTGCCATCAAAAAAAAAAAAAGAGTTGTCAAGCCCTGACCTAGAATGTCCAGTCTGTAGTTGATGGTGACAACAACGACGCCCCGTTTAGCGAGTTCCGTGCCGTTGAAGTCGGCGCCACTGCCCACCCTGAAGGCACCTCCATGGACAAACATCATGACAGGGAGGAGACCTTCAGAGCCGGCTTGGTGCTTTGAACGCCGCGGGGGTGCACGTGGGTGGCCATGGGCAGAGCGCGTCCGTGATATTACGTTTTGAGTCTAGACACATAAGAGATCGAGACGATTCACTTGATATCCTTTCGAAACAATTCTAAAATTAGATGATAAATCCTAAATGCCACAATTTTAAAAATAGTCAAAGATATCACATGGCTATCATTGTCACATACCACCCATAATTAAGTTTCACTCAAGCGAAACAACAGATCGAAAGCTCATAAAAATGTTGGCAAAAATAAACTTGGGTGGGCAAAGCCAGGTAGCCAGTAACATAGATTATATTAGCGTAAGAGATATTTCATTATTTATAACCAACAAACAGAAGTAGTCTTAACATGCTGATAAAGATTAGTAGATTTCATAGGAAAATGGTTTTACCCCGAAGGTAAAGATGTTGAGACTAAGGCAATCTTCGCTGGTTGGCGTGGACATAAAGGGGGGTGTTAACTGTGGACACGCAGGACCATGGCGCGTGGCGTCAAGCACTCCTTGCCATGGCGCCACTGGTTGTGTCGGCATGAGACGTAAAGCCCCTGACACAACATGAAACTTTTTGTAGCACGCACTTCCCGCTAAAGTAAGGTTTGGTTCTGTGCACATTTCTACATTAGTTTTTGGAATATACTGGAATATAGAAGTTTACAAGTATGTACACGCATTTGGGCCTCTTTACTAAAAGTTGCCTTTATTAAAAGCTACAGGCTCCAAAGAAAGTACGAGTTTGGCATTCTACATGGCCTGCACTGAATATGGAGAACCATTAGCAGTGCATTGATCCTCAGACACCCTGAGAGGTAATCTTTGTTCTTCAACACTGTCATCTGTCTGGCTATATGATTATTTACTTTTGAGTTTATCCTGGACAGGTCAGAGATCTGAGCGAAATGGTGATCGATACTGGCTGTCAACAATAATCGAGACAGTTTTCGACAGATGGAAGAAGTGCTTTAATGATCATAAGGTTAAAACAGTCTCCTAGCCCAAGATAACGTGTTTTCTTATCTTTTGTTAATTTCCAGCATGTTGCCCATATGGGTATCGCCATGTGCTCAAAGCAGACTATGCCATCTCGGTCATCTTCTTCATAGAGTTAATTCTACTAAACTTATTAAAAAATAATCTAATAACAGACTATGACGCATTTCAATCCATGGGATAAATGCACACACATTCACACGCGCATCAAAAACATCTCACCAACAGGAGGCTTGGCGTAGGGGACACCAAAAAACGTGTCCAGGTATGTTGATGGTCCGGTACTGACCCTCGTCCCTCTCAGCTGACCCAGTCTAGTGGTCACCACCACGTCCTCTGCCAGGACGGCGAGGAGAAATACTGGTAGCACAGTCAGTACTCGATACATGGCTGACATTCATGAACTCGAACAGCAGGCAGTCTGTTTAAATACTTGTCTTAAGGCTCCACACGAGTGGTATTTACTGATCCCCCCTCGAGAGGAGAAGCGCCAAATATAGCCGATCTGTTTAATTAAGCCGACAGCTGATTCTATCAGTTCACCTGCCCTGCTCTTTCTGACTGGAGTGACTAGATGTCAATAAGTGAGTTTTAGTTCTGAATATCAACACAAGGTTGTGCCTGTGAATGTAGGGCAAAGTGCTGAGCTGATTGTTTCCACTATCTCTAAAAAAAACTATGCTCTTTTCATTCTTGTATTCATATATTTGGGTAATGATTTAAATGGCTGGACTGATTATGTGCCAGGTTCTCTTGGAACAAAGAGTAACATCGTTGGGCAGGAAGAGGGCAGCGAAGGGTTTTTATACGAGGAGCAGACGTGAAGGACGGTTCTGTGAATCCGGATCACACAAGAAAAGGTAATTGAGTGCCGGCTAAATATATCACTGGAAATTCGGACAGAATTTCAAATGCAGATTGGGTACAGATACCCAATGATTCATATAAGAGAAAATAATGGGGAATGTAAGCCGGGCACAAAGCAGGACGGTGGTCCAAACTATCACCTTGTCCCGCCCGGCGACTGTTTGCCGACAGACAACATTTCGTCAACGAGATTTCCGAGGGCGTTGTTTTTCTTCCTCTGTACATCGTCATGGCTACACGACACGTGCTCTTCGTCTGTTGAGTAGCAGGACTTCTGAACACACCTCTCTTGACATCAGGACATGCAGGCATAGATATTATCTTATCCGACTGGTCCTAGCCTTGACAGAAAGCACTCGCTAAAGAGTAAAAAAAAAAACTCTCTCATGAGATTTTCTTTATAATTATAAGTTATTTGTGCTGCGGATGGCAATGAGACTGGGTTTTTCTTAGGATTTTTTGACTATTTGAAGAATATGTTCTTGCTCCTTAACGACTGTTTGTCAAAGGCTAGAATGAAGTTCACTAAGAGATGGACACGGTCGATTGGTATACTTGTTTCTTGTTATTGAGGTTCACAAACAGATATCGTTTAATTCTTGTTTCTTTGACTTTTTTCTCTAGACATTTCATAGAGCATTAAATGAAAATAAATGTCTATTGCCCACAGATGCTCAACGTTTCTACAGCATGGCATGTTGAAGGCACACCTAGCCTTCTCTTTCACTTTCTCTAACTTTCCTGATGAACAAAACCCAAACTGGTGGGTAGAGACGAGAGTGCTGTTAGCCGCCGGGGGTATTCAGCTGCTTTTCCGTCCGTTAAGCGATTTAACTGCTACTAACCAAAATGCTTATGGCTGTCAGTCGTACTAACCATAAGTCATAAGGCGTGGCTAAAAAGGTTTCCTTAGAATATAAATGTCTTCTTGTATTTTTCTTTAACTTTAATCTTTCACACACACACACACACACACACACACACACACACACACACACACACAAAATCAAGGTTGATAGCACAGCAAAGAGAGAGAAAGATGATAATCATACTTAAGGAAGATAATACAGTGAACACAAAAGCAATATAATGTGCATTTTCATTTTTTTTATTTGTCTATTTATTATTATTATTACAGTAGATTTATATAGCGCAATTTTCAACCCCAGAGTCGACTCAATGCGCTTTCCAAAAACAGATTGACACAGAAACCATGTTCAAACAAAGACCAAACTTATTAACAAACAATTATACAGAGACATTGCAACAAACAAAACTACAAGGTAGAAAAAGAAAATACCGGACACAAGCATGAACATAACATCTAGAGGATAACATTGAGAGTCATGGTGTGGCGGAGTCAACAGCTGTGAGCAAACCATTCGACGAATGTCAGCAGACACAGTCACAGTGAGTGAACTCAATACGCCCAGAGCACGCATTTAGGGTGAGCATTGTTGCCTCCTTCAAGAAATACGATGAATTGAAAAGACATCAATCGTGTGGTAAAGTGCATGGCCTCACATGTCGGCGACCCCACGTGGGCAGTATTTGCGCGCTTGCTGCACAAAATCGTTTTATTTGTTTGTTGTTTTTTTAAGATCACATGCTCCATCTCTCTGGAGGTTGAGAAGGGCTAGTTTTGTCCTTGACTCGGCTAAACTAAATCTGAGGACGGTTCACAGCGCGGGCATTAGGCTGCCGATGGACAGGTGTAATATCAGTTTTCCGATGGCTTTGACATCTTATGACCGCAGCGGAACTGTTTATCTTAGGATCTTAGTTGTTCAGCTTTTAACGACTGTTTGTCTCTTTGTTAATCTTTCTTCTGTTTAATTCTTATTGCGAAATAATTATAATTCCTTGCTTTAATATTTTGCTGCGGATCCAGTGTCGTATTTCTAAGGTGTAGAGGTGGAGTTAGCACTAATCATTTAATCACTGTCAATGAACATTTCCATCGCTGTTAGTCAAAAAATCATCTACCATGATGTCGTAAGAAAACTTCTCTACACAGATGTCACTGTGGAGAGAGTGGCAGTTGTCGCTAAGGACCAGCAGTTCGCTGTCCCCTCCTAGATTTACTCAAGTATCACAGGAGAGCCTCCCCTCCGGAGACACAAGCCGCCTGCGCTGGATCAAAGCTGGAGCCATCTTGACAACCACATAAACCAGAGCGACACACGGAGTTCTGCAGACGACACTGGGTGCTTAGTCTACAAGAAGCTCCATAGAAACCAGCTCTGTGTCATCTTCAGAATCTTCGGAAGAAACCGTTATGGCCTCATACAGAAAAGACGGCAGTCGACGGGAAAAGTTGCAGAAGAAAACAAAAAGTCAAATAGTCCTGCGAAGCAAAGATGCAACGGAAAAAGCACCGGCCTACATAATGGACACAAAAACACAACAAACTAAGAAAAATACAAAAATTGCGGAGAGCCGCCTCCCTCAAGCCTGCTAAGTGAGGGGACGCCACTCCAACTTGTCCTTTGTTTAGACGAACCGCCTATTGTCCATATTGTTCAAAAAGGCGCTCTAGTAACTCCATTCGGTTTGTGTTAAGGTGGGAGCTCAGTGACGGCTTAGCTTCAAACTTCAAGTACGCCTGCACCTTCGGTGTGTAGGGTAACCACATGACACCCTCAGTATCCAGAGATGTCGGGTCAAGGGCACTGTTCAGAGGCGTAGGGTCGCTGTGTGACAGACGGTAAGCACGCTTTACATGAGCATTAACATAAGACACACCACCTCTGGAATTGAAAAATTCATTTAAAGATGAAACAAAATATTGCAGTACCTATAGTGAATGTTACACACTTACCCGTATTTGGCGAAGTTTGTCCAGATCTTCATCATGTCGCTGGACACCTGCTTGTCCGTGTCAGTCCAGCTTTTCGTGGCATCAAAAGGTGAACCGGACAAAAACGGAAGTTCGGCTGTGTGCGGTACACCTGCATTCCACATTTGGGGATAGCATTGCACAAAACATTCATAGGCACTCTTGAAGTGCTTTATATTCAGAAAAGAAACAGTTTTGCTTTAGATTAACTGCTTACATTTGTAAGATTTCTTTCAATAATTCTTTTATTATTGCGCTGTTATACATTTTCTGTTGCTATGAGAACCTGAATTTAAATTGACCAATGCCTGGTAGCACTGAAAAAATTAAACAATTTTCCTGCCAACGATTTGCATCGAAAAAGTGATTAAAATGAATGAATGAACCTATCAGTCAATCAGTCTATTAATGACAAGGAAATCTTGTTTTCAAGTGATAGTTATTACGCATCTGAGTTTTAAGGTTTCCGGTCTATTCCACAGCTGTGATACAAACTTTCTCACCTGCCCACTCGGGGAAACCTAAGCTAGGGGACAGGTAACTGAACTGGTACACATACTGACGAGCAGCACCGGGAATGTTTGAGCTCAACAAGCTTTCCTTCAGCATGGGATAGTTGAAGAGCAAGTCGGAAACGATCTGGAATAAGCAGGCAAACAATTAGAGCACTTTTATAATAAAAAAAGTATAAATTAAAACTTGCCTTTGAGACACTTCAAACACCCCTTTATGCCTTACCTGACCCACACCCTGGGCAATCTGCAGGCCCGTCGTATAGTTTGCCTCTAGGATATACTCCTGAAGTAGTACAGTTGTTGCCTGCTGAGCACCACGAGGGAAGTATGGCGAAGCTTGTTGCATGACGGTAGTCTCGGCATCAGTCAGGTTCATTGAAGGGCTTGGCATCACTGAGAACATCAGAACACGACCACTCTTTGAAAGGCTTTGCTGCAGACTACACAAACACTTTTCACGAGTCACATTTGTCCACGCTACACCTAAAACACCTTCAACGAAACGAAAGTCAAACACGCTTTATCCTTAAAGACTGAGTGTGAGTTGATTTATTTTGAAACTGAGTATACCCTCATCTCTGTTAGTCCCTCGAATAGCAAGAATCCCACTGCCTGCCCCCTGCCGAATGAGTTGTTCAGGAGCTTTGGGGAGAACACCAAAACCTGTCTCCACCACTGGCAGGAAGACGCTGAGGTAGGAAGTCTTTAGACAAAAGGCAAAATCTGTTCATTCTTCCATGACTGTGAAATATAAAATCTTTGAAATAGTTTAAAACTGCGTGGCTTTTCATGTTGTCTCATAATAAGTACTGACTAATATTCAACACATAATCATGCAGGAACAGTATCTACATAGTCATGTAGAGCTGTGCCCACATAAACAGATAGTAACAGCTTATAAAATCAAGTACAAACATTGGTTCATGTAACTGCGTGGATGTCTATTCAGTACTGAACACAGCTCGATATAAGTACACAAACGGCGTTCTTTGAATTCTGGTAATGGCGTTGCTTAAGTACACACCCAAGGGTAACTCTACAAATTCTTGCTCACCCGAAGGGAAGCGCTAACATTGAGAAGATGATCCAGAGGCTGTGTCTTGAGGCACGTGACGAGAGCCGCCGAGCCCTGGTTGACGGGGCACCCGAGTTTAATGGCGACCGCTTCAGCAGACGTCAGTGGGCTCGGGGTGTCTGTCGGTAAACTGACGGCCCACTTGCACACTGAAACCCCGCTCTCCATGATCACCTTCTGGAAGAGACCTGTTCAGACATTCGCAGATTATCCAAGTAGCCATTCGAAGGTACTGTCAGCACTGTAACTAACAGAAATGTAAGATAAACATATAAAAGTCTCAACTAAAAACTGTGACGACAGCGCGTTAATCTCAGGGAGGTGCTGGTTACGCTTCTAAGTTGGAATGTTCAATGTTTGAATGCGTAGTGTTTTTCAATGTTGAGGTCCTTAATGATGTCCTGAATGGGTTTCTAAGCAGTCACTCCTACGGTGATCACCTTGAGCAGGAGGAGAGCTTCGTAAGTGAGAACAGATGGCGCCGCCGGCACTCTCCCCAAATATTGTGACGTCATTGGGGTTCCCGCCAAAACTAGCGATGTTGTCCTTGATCCATTTTAAGGCCTGAATGGCGTCGAGAAGCCCATAGTTTCCTGGACTGGCGTCGTCTTGGGTTGACAAGAAACCTGAAAAAAGCAGTTCAACCTTCACTTGCATCATTCATACAAATTCCGAGGCAAGATAGTGTCTTCCTGCCACGTACTGCATTCTCAGCGATATGTTAATACACAAGCTTTGGTTTCTTGCTCTACCAACAATTACAAAGAGTTCAAGATCAAATCATATAGTTTTAAGAACTGACCAAGAATGTCGAGTCTGTAGTTGATGGTAACAAATACAACGCCCTTTTGGGCCAGTCTGGTCCCATTGAAACTGGCGCCGCCTCCTTCCCAGAAACCTCCTCCATGAATAAATACCATCACCGGAAGAAGATCTTGGTTGCAGGGTCTCGACTTGGTGTGAGAAGATAATTCAGCATTTTATACATACACGTTCTGTTACTAACCGAAACAACAGAAACGAGTGTATATTACGTAATAATGACAGCGGAAAACCTTTCTTCACTTTATTGATACCCCTAAAGCTGTAAAAACTTTGTGGAGAAAAAACAGCCAGGAATGAAAATTATGGGAAATCACATTATAGATAAACATGGTACGGGAGAAAATCTACACACACTACGAAGGTAGCGTCTGTGTTTACAAACTGCATCACGCGACTAAACAAAGTGATGGCATTTCATGAACGACCTAAAGTTTTGATTAGCTAATTCATGGGTAAATAATTGGTTTTACCTTCTTTTGTGTATGGTGACCTATTTGTTTAATAGACACCTAAGGTGTATAAATGTTATTTAAGGAAAGTGAGTGAGCAGTATTGAGGTATGCCAGAAAAAGGTTAGGAATGATTCCTGTATAAATAATAAATATGACTCCGTTATAAGAATATCGGTTATCGGAATGTTTAGTGGGGGGTTGGAACGAAGCTCGACTAGTCAATAAACTGCTATCCTTTTGCTACGAAACACAAGATTTGTTGGACATACAGGAATATTTTTTTAATTGAAATAAGATTTAATTATTTTTTATTAAGATCTTACACCGGGTGCTACAATGTTAAGGGTCAGGCAGTCCTCGCTAGTCGGTCCACGCGGGTAGCTGGTCAGCTGTGGACACGCCGGCCCATACCGGGTGGCATCCAGCATTCCTCTCCATGGTGCAACTGGCTGGGTCGCGGCCAACCGCAGAGCTCCTGTTCCAGAAAAAAATTAAGAAGTCAAATTTTTGAGGTTTTCCATGTGTCATTTTCTCTGGCTCACATAAGGCAGCCCAAGTAAGAGCTCTTTAGGAGTGACCATCGGGGTATGAAGAAGCCACTTCAGTTACATACATCCAAGGTCCACTCACGATGACAGCTTTTGAAGCTTGCCCTGGTTTAATGTATCACATGCAACATCAAATCCTAATATCAGTAAGATGAAAATGTTTCCTTGGTTCATAAAGAATATTACCAGTGCTCGTGGTGCTTTAACACTTCCTCCATACCCCCCCCCCCGTGTCTGTAGGCTAATAGATACAGATTGTCAAGATTGTCAAGACAATCAGGCAAGTTCAAGGGAGGCATAAGTTGATCAGCGACGACATTTAACTTAAACACTAGTCACAAAGCTGCCATGACCAATTTCATTTACCAATTTTACTGACATGAACAGTTTATCACAAAGCGAGCAACGTCATCCTCTTTATGATTACACACACTCTAGCTGCTCACCAACAGGAGGCTTGGCGAAGGGGACACCCAGAAACGTGTCCAGGTATGTTGATGGTCCAGTACTGACCCTCGACCCTCTCAGCTGACCCAGTCTAGTGGTCACCACCACGTTCTCCGCTGTCGTGCCTAGACTCACAGCCACCAGAACCACAAACTTTGCCAGCATGGCTGTCGTGGTCAGTATAGACGCTTCTTGAAATACCTGTTCGTCGGGTCGGTCTCAGATGATTTTAGGTACAAGCAAAAACCTCGACAGCGCTCCCGACTCTAAAGTGTCTCTCTGTTCCCTAACGGCCTTCGTCAATGGCGTATGGCGCAATGGCTTCTTTGTTGTGAAATGACAGGTTTTCGTTCTGAATAACGAACTTATGGCAGTCAGTAGAGGGTAAGATGTGTAAATAGGTTTTGTAAGCTTTCACACTGCTTTTTTGAGTGACGGGTGTGCATTCTGCAACCTGTAATAAGAAACGACGAGACTTTGGGCTGTGTAAACAAAGTTTTCAGGCAAGCCATGAATCAGTTTGTTCTGAGTCACTTATTAGAATGAATTTTGAGAACTCTTAGTTACGTATGTATTACGAAATATATCTGTCTGTATGTAATAGAGAACACGAAAAGTAACAGGTCTGTACTACTGTAAATTATTTTTTGGTTTATTCGACATTTCACACGTATTTTTCAACTTTTTCATACATTTTATCTATTCCTACACAGCTTTCTGTAATGATATAAGTGGTTCACCGTATCTAGGGAATCATGTCGATCCTACCCTCTCTTTCCACCGCTTGATGCATTCCCTGAAAAACTAAGTACACGTCACTGATGAATTGACACAGTGAGCGTCTTGCTAGCGACTTTGTGTGACCACAAGGCTACGGGGGCGTTTGCATACATATGTACGAGCATGTTGTCTTGTCTTCTGCACTAAATCTCTTTTCTTTCCCCTCTCTCTATATCTCTACCTGTCTTTCTGTCTCTCTCTCTCTCTCTCACCCACACACACACAAGTGAAAAACTATAAAAAGCTGAACACAAATGTAAAATAATATGAATTTGCAGTTTATTTCAAAAGTCCGTAGACAAACCACCTATTCTCCATACTGTTCAAATAGGCGCTCTAATAACTCCATTCGGTTTCTGTTGAGGTGGGAGCTCAGTGACGGGTTAGCTTCGAACGTCAAGTACGCCTGTACCGTCGGTGTATAGGGCAACCACATGACACCATCAGAATCCAGAGGTGTGGGGTCGCTGAGTGACAGAGAAGTTAAAGCATGGCTACTAACACAAGAAATAACATACACGGAATTAGAAAAGTGACGCTTAAAGTCGGTAAGTATGACCGTTTTTTCAGTACATTCTGCACACATAGCACACCTACCCGAACTTGGCAAAGTTTGTCCACATGACCATCATATCACTGGACACCTTTTTGTCCGTGTCGGTCCAGTTTGTTGTCGAGTCAAAAGGTGAGCCGAAGACAAAGAGTAGTTCTGCTGTGTGCGGTACACCTGTATATCAGGCACAAACATATAATTTTACACCCAACTTACAGGCACTACGTACTTTTGTGCCCAAATCTATCTATTACAAAAAAAATAGTTTCGAATAACTGAGTACTTATTTTAGAGATTTCTTCATTAACACATATTCTGTTCATGTGTTGATAACATTATCTATACACACCTCGTCATGCTGGTCTCTTGGACAACTTCCCAGGCATAGAGGCTTTCTTAATTATTTTAAATAAATTAGTAATTAAAACGAAGGGAAGAAGGAATTTACCATGCTCGTGAAAATGAGCATGTCTTTCATTGCAAAGACTGTTTTTAAAATCCACATTGGTGACACAGTCACTCACCTGCCCACTGAGGAAAGCGAGAATTGGGGGACAGGTAGCTGAACTGGTACACATACTGACGAGCAGCGCCGGGAATACTTGCACTCAGCAAACTTTCCTTCAGCATGGGGTAGTTAAAGCGCAAGTCGGTAATAATCTGAAATGTACAAACACTCAGTAGAGCTCAGTAGAGCAGATGAGTGTAGCAGTTTGTTCATGAGACACTAAGAAGACAATATTATGCCTCACCTGGCCTACATCCTGGATAATTTGCAGGCTTGTAGTGTGGTTTGCCCCCAGTATGTACTCCTGGAGTAGTACAGTTGTTGCCTGCTGCACACCACGAGGGAAGTATGGCGAAGCCTGTTGCATGACCATAGTCTCGGCACCACTCAGGTTCATTGAAGGATTTGGCATCACTGAGGACATCAGTACATGGTCAATCTTTCAAATACTTTTCTACTTCTGCTACAAACCGTACAAATGCCGTTAAAGAGTCGAATATTTTACATACACACACACACACACACACACACACACACACACACACACACACACACACACAGAGTCAAATGAATGAGCAGTTTTGTAAACTAAATAATAGCAGAATAATTTCAGAATCTTTTGAAATTTCTGTTGCTATTCTTACTCGCGAAACTAATTATATCTTCGTCTCTGTTGCTTCCTCGAATAGCAGGAATCTCACTCCCTGCCCCCTCCCGAATAAGTTGTTCGGGAGCCTTGGGGAGGACACCAAAACCTGTCTCCACCACCGGCAGGAAGACGCTGGCGTATTCCGTCTGTAGACACAGACAGTATATACATTATGACCTGCGTACACAGGATACCTAGCAATAATTAAAATGTGTATACACAGCCGTATAAAAACAGTGTACAGCTGCTATGTCAGACTAGTGTACTCATATTTTATTCTTTTAGGACTAAGGTAGAAAGACCGTTTTTTCCTCGTACCCAGCTTTTTGTGAAGTCGGTAGACATTTTCTCTACCCCACTGCCTCTTCTTCCCCGAGTATTTAAACAACGATCCCATTCATCATCCTATGTTAGAGATTTCTGTTAACTTATCAAGTTTGTGGCTAATCAAAATCAAAAATGGTGTAAAGTCTCTCTTTGCAGATTTTCTTTGAATCACAGAATTAGCCAAACTAAGGCTATACACTCTTGCTCACCCGAAGAGAAGCGCTAACATTGAGAAGACGATCCAGAGGCTGACTCTTGACGCACGAGACGAGAGCCGCCGAGCCCTGGTTGACGGGGCACCCGAGTTTAGTGGCGAGGGCTTTAGCAGAAGTCAGCGGGCTCGGGGTGTCTGTCGGTAAAATGACGGCCCACTTACACGCTGAAAACCCGCTCTCCATGATCACCTTCTGGAAGAGACCTGTTTCAAAGTTCGCAAGTACGTTAACTCTGATCGAAAATAAACACCACTGTTGTCACTAACAAAACTGTGTCAAGTGAAAGTCCTTAGACGTATTTATAGTTAGAGGCAAACCCACATTAAAACAAAAATTCAGCTGAAAGTTGCTGGCAAGTCAACATGAAATGTATTTGCTACACGTTTAGTAGGAAATGTGTAATGAATTTTTAACATTTTATTTTAAAGAACCACTTATGCATTAACCTCATTTCGTACTTCTGACGTCAATAAAGTGCACAGCCAATGGAAGATCTGAGAGCATAATTATTCTAATAAGACGTCGCCTATTCAGTGGGCAGACATGAGACCGAGGTCTTGCCTCTATTCAAAACCGAGTCCAGAACAATGATGTCCTGTATTATTTTAAAGAAACGAAATTTTCTTTCTCATGCTATGAGAATTGGTATCTTTTAGTGAACTAAACTCACTCATATGAAAATATTGTGCCTTCAGGTTAGTCTTTTACTATGAAGACAAAATTTGTTTTTTTGTTTTGTTTTGTTTTTGACTGGCTGGTCTGAGGTAGCTCACCTCGAGCGAGTGGAGAGATTCTCAAATGAGACGAGATGATACTGCCGGCGCTCTCCCCAAATATTGTGACGTCATTGGGGTTCCCGCCGAATCTAGCGATGTTGGCCTTGATCCACTTCAAAGCCTGAATGGCGTCGAGAAGCCCATAGTTTCCTGGACTGGTGTCGTCTTGGGTTGACAAAAAACCTAACAAAAGCAGTTCAAGCTTCGTTCGTATCATTCATAAAAAGCCGAGTCAAGATACTGTCGTCCTAAAATGCAAAAATAGCTTTGGTTTTTTGTTCTTAGAACAAGTAAAAAGAGTCCAAGATAAAATTATGCTGATAGTTTTAATAACTGACCAAGAATGTCGAGTCTGTAGTTGATGGTCACAAACACGACGCCTCTTCGAGCAAGTTCGGTCCCATCGAAACTGGCGCCGCCTCCTTCCCAAAAGCCTCCGCCATGAATAAATACCATCACCGGAAGCAGATTATGGTTGCACGGTCTCGACTGGGTGTGAAAAGATATTTGAAACCAATCAAAGTACACAAACAATTACTATAACTTAAAGCAGGTAACAAATAAATAAACTTTTTGAATCGTAACCACGTTAACATAATCACGAAACTGATGATTTATTATCACCAATGTCTAGAGGAAGAAAATTTGACAATGCATAGTTCTGAAATTATACAGCTTGTCATTGTTGCTTTTGCTGATACTGTCTACAAAAAGTTGAAAATAAGGAATTATTGGAATAATACACTTTTTAATAATAATAGAAAAAATGTGAGAGGAAATCCTTTTATGTTCAGCTATTGTGAAGATTTTACCCCGGGCGCTATAATGTTGAGGGTCAGGCAGTCCTCGCTAGTCGGTCCAGGTGGAGTGTAGGACAGCTGTGGACATGCCGGCCCATAACGGGTGGCATCGAGTGTTCCTTTCCATGGTACCACTGGCTGGGTCGCAGCCAACCGCAGAGCTCCTGTTTTCGGAAAAATCCTGCCTGAGATGGTGTATCATTTTTCTTCGCGAACAAAAAATGTATTAACAGACAAAACGATACTCTAAAGTCTAAAATGTTTAGCATTAGTCACAGTCAATAGTCATGTTTTTTGTCATCAGCGACATCAGGATCAAATGTGGAAGGTTTTCTAGCACGATATCCATCAGCAGTTACACTCACCAACAGGAGGCTTGGCGTAAGGGACACCCAGAAACGTGTCCAGGTATGTTGATGGTCCAGTGCTGACCCTCGTTCCTCTCAGCCGACCCAGTCTAGTGGTCACCACCACGTTGTCCGCCGCCGTACCTAGACTCACGGCCACCAGAACCACGAACGCTGGAAGCATGACTGTTGTGAACTGGGTCTGTTGTGGTAGGTGGGTCTATAAATACCCGTGAAGGTTCACAGACACCTCTAATGACTCCTCCCCACCCTCAAGCAGTCCCTGACTGGTATATGGCGCAATGGCTTGGTGGTTCTTTAGTGTGTGTGTGTGTGTGTGTGTGTGTGAGAGAGAGAGAGAGAGAGCGAGAGGGAGAGCTGTCGTTCTGTATACTGCTTTGTAGGTCATCGGAAGTAAAAGAAGGCGGTCAATGTTAACCGTTTGCTTTGCGTGAAATGTATACGTTGCTGTCTTGGTGAACCGCAAAAAGAAAGAAATGACACGCAGTGTAAACAAAATCAGGCAGAGACGAGCATGAGCCAGTTTATTTATAGTCATTTGTTGACACGAACCAGATTTCTGAAATGTATGTCTGTATGATGCAAGTATATGTCTGTATGATATATATATATATATATTATGATGTATATATGATTTATGTATATCTGTTTGAGTATATTGTCTTATCTCTGTATGTATTTATGACGTATCTATCATGTCTGCGTCTTTGTTTACATAGATGTCTATATATATATTATGATGCATTTATGTAATGTGATTGTGTATGTGTGATATGTGTCGTATTATGTATTTACGATGTACGTCTGTACGATGTGCATGATATATTGCGTGTCTACACGTATGTCTCTATTATGATGTTTGTTTGCATGATGTATTTATGAATGATGTATTTGTGTTTGTAGGTATGAGGTCCCGTATGACGCATTTCTCTGTGTATGATGCATGGATGGATGCCTGGATGCATGGACGTCGGGGCGGACGCGGAGGTGTGACTAGTAACTAGCAGGTCTACACAGTTAGAGAGGAAGGTAGGATTTCAAACAGGGTTCATGCAGTCATCTGGGGGGAGTCACTCACTTTGTCATTTCGCCGGTCATAATGTAGACCGGTGTTCCCAAAACTAAACTCTTTTCCACAGATGAAGGTGCCAGTGACGTAGAATGAACCCAACAACGTTTTGCGCGCTTCAAGAAAGATCGTTGTGTGTTCGGGACTTTAATCCACACACGCAGTACTTAAAGGCCAAAGAATAGCTGGCATTTTTACAGCTGTTGATAGACATCGCCAAAGTGTGTCTACTGAGTAGAGTTCAGCGTCATGACGACACATCGCTTGTTAGGCAGAAGTTTTGTACCTGTCATTAATGCCAGGTGCTAAATCCCATCTGTGCAGCGACACAGATGTTTTAACCATTACGATTCTGACAGTGACACACTTCAGTACGTGGACCACGTGGTGTGTACTCGGTACACAACGGCAAACCGTGTGTACGTGAAGATCGCCAACACTCCAGGCCTCACTTACCAAATATGAAGCTGCTGTTGCCGTTAAGCGAGCGACATGGTGGTTTATTCGAGGTGCAATCAATAACTGGTAATATAAATTTTTATGTAAAAGAGTCAAGGTCTTCGTTTATCTTTACTAACAGCATTTCAACTCTTCTGCAGGGTGTCTTTTAGTTCCCTCCCTTAAAGTGTCCTTCAAATTCTTAAAGATATTAAATACATACTAACCGTCATTTGAGATACAGCCACTTTATTGTAAGTGCTCTGTATTAGTCTAAAGTTGTGGAATGTCATCATATATGTAATAAAGTTTGTGGTTTTATAAGTTTGGAAATGGTCAGACCCTTCAAAACATGCAAATATACGAAACACGAGGGTTGGTCATTGTGAAGACGGAGTATTGCGACCGTTGGCCACCACACCTTATGTGTATAAGTCTTTGAAGATCGCACTCCAGAATTCCACCTGTTCCTGTCTCAGGTGACTTCCTGTAAGGAGATGTGTGGAAATGTTCAGGTAGCTCTGGGTGTCCACTGTGTACGGAGCCCATGTGGTGCCGTTAACTTCCTCGGGCGTGGGATTGCTGAAAGATAACGCACAAATAAATATGCGCGAACAAGTACACGCACATGCACGCATGTACATGCACACGCAGATACACTTTTACATTTATAATTACTTAAAAACATACGTGTACACACACCGTTAGACACCACAATTTCTAAAATTAATATTCATAGCAGCAACTGTATCGGAATGAATGTGTGCGTGTCATATGATAACTAGGTTATAGGGCTATAGTGTTGGTGTCGCACTTCTGCTTTATGCACGAGTCGTGCGTACGCGCTGTCAGACGGACTAGCATAAGGTAGAATAGATAGCTTGGGAAACGAATTAGCTGGTAAGGCAGTGTTACGGCAACAGCCGCCTTGTTGGTGCCAGCCAGAGTAGTGGACAAAAGGACCAGGTATGCTTCACTGCCGTGTATCTAGTTGGGATCAGCTAGGTCGGGGGAATGGATGGCCGCTTACGTCAGCACTAGCGCAGGACAGAAGCGGGTAACGGCGGTTATCGCCGCAGGGGGGGTTCTTTCAAGAGGAGAGATCACAGGCCACGGTGCGGCCGTTAATTGTAGGGCTACAGGTACCTAGTGTGGGACGACGGAGCGTGTTGTTATTGTCACTTTCTGGACACCAGTAGTGAATAGAAAGTCAGACATGATGACGCCGTAGTCAGATCGCGCCACTAGTAGGGGGGAGTGAGAAGGATGCAGAGTGGGCAGGGACGAGTCAACTGACCACTGGTTTGGTAGGTGTTAGGTAGCGATTGGTTGTAATACGCAAATTCTTACTTGGGGAAGTCAGTGACCACCTGTCCGTCAATACCAGCTAGGTAGTGATTGGTCATAGGCAGGTACGGATGGCAGAGAGTGTGTGTATTTTGCAATTAGCCAATCGCAAGATGACGAATGCCAGCGACGTGAATTTAACATCGTGTCGGGGTCTTTGCACTGGAATCTCGAGGGAGAAGGTTGTAGCAGAGATCTGTTCAAGGCTGTTCAGATTCTCCGCTGAGAGTTAGTCTGGAATCGTGACTACTTCAGCACAACCGACTCCAGAGGTGCGTTAAGACCCACTCTTGGTACAGAGTGCACAACGTTTACATCACCAGTGGCTGTCGGTCGTAGACAGCAGAGGTAGAGCTGGTAGAGAAGCGTTGGTCCTCAGGCGCGGTTAAGCTCTGATCGCAGTCCAGCCTTGAGGAAGAGTCACGTGGTGGCACGCGGCAGTGCCAGAGTCTCTGTGTTCGTGGAAAAGGCAGCAACGACTGGCGGAGTGACATCTACGGATTTTCAGACGTCAAGACATCGGAGGGGCCCTCCACACCGCGAGAGACATTCTTGTGTAGAGAGATAAGTGACGAGTGTAGTGTGTTGTGTGGTAGTTAAGCTAATTAGTGACTCACGTTATCTGGATTAGGAGTAGATATACCGGGAAGCCTAGAGAGCGAGCCAACGTTAAAATTTGCAGCATTTGTATCTTTTATGTTCATTGATCAAACTCTCGATATTAATAATTGTTTTAATATACTAAATTGCCTTCTGTTGTTCTTGGGGACGTACGCTGGGGGCTCGAGTCAGTGAATCTTTATTTGCAATTTAGTATAAGTGTGTGCGTACACGTACATGTCGGCGTGAGTTGGTCGAGGTGTCGAGAGTGTGATTAGCCCGAGGCGACGGCAATCGCAACCTCTGACCATCTTCGCGTGCTCTTTCCCCGGAGTTCACGACAGTGCGAATGACGTCAAATTAACGGTCTGAATGCGGATGTATGACGTCAACAGATTTGACGTCAGAGAGCGGTTAAAAAAGCAGAAGACATGTCTATGTGGCGCCAAGAGCCAAAGACGACCGTTCGAAAATCACTTGGAGTAACAAAAGAATAACATTCTGAATCTGCTGTCTGATGGAGGAGAGCCTTTAAAGAAGAACAAGAACAAGACGTTTTAGCCATTTAGTGAAAACCTGCTGTGAGACGAGCACAGAGCTTCATAGTTGTGTGACAATGCTCTTTCCGAAAAAACAGATCGTTGAGTGGAAGCCCGCTGTAAAGGGGTGAGTGAGATTTATATCTGTGTGACTTTGCTCTTCGTTGAATTTGTGTTCAAGAACCAGTGAAACAGTACGTGGACAGCGTCTGACTGAAGTTGACAAACTTTTTTGTGGAGCTGATAAAGACGAGAAAACACTGGAGATATTTCCTGTAAGCCAAAAGTTAGATTCCAAAAGTTTAATGTGTAGGGAATTATTTTCGGGAGTGTGATCAGCATCCTTGGTGGCCTTCCCTGTGGTAGGTTGGTAAAAGACTGTAGCTATCCATCCATTAATTGTTATAATAATAGTTTGGGTTTTTCAAATATTTTTATTATTTAAAAACCCACTGGCAGATTGTCTGTTGTATAATAATAGAAATGTCGCAAGCCTGTTTGGTGAGGTTTCTCTCTCTCTCTCACACACACACACACAGACACACACACACACAAATGCATATGTTCACGGAACTGATTACTGTAACTAAAGCGTGACGTACCCGAATTTCGCCAGGTTTGTCCACATAGTCATGATGCGGTCAGACATCGCTGTGTCAGCCGGTGTCCAGGTGAACCGCGGCATGTTGTAAAATCGTGGCTGATGGGAGGCCGCCTGGCCAAACACGAAGGGAAGTTCCGTCTCATGAGGTACTCCTGACATACACACAGGTTACACCATAAACACATTTTCACATACAGACATTTCTTTTCTGTCTCACTCCTTCTTTCTCTTTCTCTCTCCTGAATGCCTTGCCATGATATAGCTTTAGTTGCTGGCTCGGCGCAAAACATCAGTTCCCCCCCTCTCTCTCTCATTATACCCTGACATAATTGTAGACATAGGCTCTCTCTCTCTCTCTTTTATATATATACCCTGACATAATTGTAGACATAGGCTCTCTCTCTCTCTTTCATGATACCCTGACATAATTGTAGACATAGGCTTTGTGTCACACATGGCGACCTATACACAATGGTAAACTCTCACTCACGTACATTCACACATAAGTACATACATGCATGCATACACGAACACACATACGATCTCTCACACATACAAACATTAACATATACACACATTTCATAACTCCCTCTCCATTTTTTTAGTCAGTCCTCCTGCTAACCTATCTTTTTTCTGCTTCGTGTCTGTCTGTCTGTCTGTCTGTCTGTCTGTCTGTCTGTCTGTCTGTCTGAGTATGAGCGAATTAGTTTCCAAGATCCACGTTACCTGTCCAAGATGTATTGCGAGGTGTGTAATCAAAGAGGTACAGGTACTGATTGGCAGCGGAGGAAAATCCCGCCGTAATCTTTGTCTCTAGCACTACAGGTGCCACGTAATAAAAGTCAGTCATTAACTGCAACAGCGGAAGTCATTCGCACATTCATATGCCAAAGGTCATTTTTTCATCATTACTAATAACATTAAGGTATTGCCGCCGGGTGCTTAGAAGATTTTTAGCCTAGAATTAAATGATGTGCCTACATGTATTATCTTAATACGCAATTTCTCATTAGACGATGGGTAAGAGTTCATAAACGTTTGCTGCTATGCGGGGGAGAAGCTGAGGGTGTGTCTATTTTATATTAGCTCTGAAGAAAAGTTCTGTCCGCCGCTCTCTCAGACTGCCAGCCTCTGTCAGTCTCCCCGCATACCCCCTAATAAAATGATGTTAAGAACGCAAGAAATCCCCTGGTCACAAGTTGAATATATGTATGTATAAATATACAAAGCAGCATCTCCCCACACCTCTCAAGCAAAATGATATTAAGAATACAAGAAATCCCCTGGTCACAAGTTTCAGCCACTTAATTGTTGTTATAAAAACAAATTTAAAAAGTAAACGACCTCGCTGTAGGAATAGCGAATCTGCTCCGGGCTGGTCCGGCCAGGCCCAGTGATGTACAGCTGTACAGCAGCCCCGGTGACGTTGTCCAAAACATCGGGGGGAATACTCCTCGAGAGGACACTACGGATCGTCTGCTCCGCTTTTACTGGTTCGTAGCTAGACAGGCTGGTGAACACTAACACACAGTGAGACAGGCTGGTGTACACTAACACACAGTGAGACAGGCTGGTGTACACTAACACACAGTGAGACAGGCTGGTGTACACTAACACACAGTGAGACAGGCTGGTGTACACTAACACACAGTGAGACAGGCTGGTGTACACTAACACACAGTGAGACAGGCTGATGTACACTAACATACAGTGAGACAGGCTGGTGTACACTAACACACAGTGAGACAGGCTGGTGTACACTAACACACAGTGAGACAGGCTGGTGTACACTAACACACAGTGAGACAGGCTGGTGTACACTAACACACAGTGAGACAGGCTGATGTACACTAACATACAGTGAGACAGGCTGGTGTACACTAACACACAGTGAGACAGGCTGGTGTACACTAACACACAGTGAGACAGCTTTTTGAACAAAGAGATCAGTGAACACTGACACAGAGACCGTAATGGGATGAGGGATGACAGTGTTGTGACGACCGGTCTGGAACCAATTACAGTCTGTTTAATTAGGAATCAGAGATCGCTAAACATCACGACACACACTTTAGGAAGCGCACGCACGCACACACACACACACACACACACACACACACACACACACACACACACACTAACCTAAGGTATAGTAGAGGTATTCATCTGCATTCACTCCTCGAATCGAGGTCACGTGATGGCCTTCCCCTCGTCGCAGTAGCTCATACGGGTGGGCCGGCAGCACCCCGTACGTGTCTCCCACCACTGGCAGAAACGACTCCGTGATCTCCAGCTGCACAGACAGCGTGCACCATCTAGCACAATAATCATGACGTAATGTACTATGCATGATTTAATTTGTTAGCATAAATCATAATGCACTAAATCAAATACATTGTAATTATTCGTGACGTCATGCGCGAAAATGACAAATGCACTTTAGCATTGAATCCTGATGAGTGTGATGTGATACACTTAAATTTAACATAATGTACTAATTGATGACATAGTGCACTGTAGTGTGCAGTAACGTACATTGAGAATGGCGCTGGCGTTGATGAGAGTGGCCGCAGGCTGCCGCCGAAGACACGTGACCAGAGCAGCGGTGCTGACGTTGTTGCACCCGACCTTGGCGCCCAGGGCCCTAGCCATGGCTAGAGGTTGTGACGTGTTGGCTGGGTATCCTCCTGCCCAAGCGCCCAGCGATACCCCGCTCTCCATGATAGCTTTGTGGAACAAGCCTGGCACACAGTTCAGACAATAGCAACGTTGTGCCACTCAAGACAGGAGTACATCACTCCACCGTCACAGTAAATCAACCTAAAATAAAGCATCCTAATTAAACCATCCTAGGAAATCGACCAAACAAGGTATCCTGATGAACCATCCTAGCAAGTCACCCAAGTAAGACATCCTAGTAAATCATCTTAATAAACTACCCTAGTAATCATTCTAGTAAATCATCCTAATAAAGCATCCGACAACGCATCGTAATAGCAATGTGATCCAAGATCGCTTTTCAGACACAGGTTGTTGTTAACAGCCATATTCTAACAGTCAACAGAAATTGTTAAACTTTCACAACTCTGATGAAAGGTAAACATTAAACTGACGGCAGTGTGTGGGTACTCAAAGTAAGGCAATGAGTGGAACTGGGTGGCAGGGGCTAAGGGATATAACTCCTTATAATATTGTTCTAAACGAGCGAATCATTTGCAAGGGGTTTTGTACCTTGAACTTTTCTGAGGGGGCCGACAGTTAGTTGCTGTAGGTGAATAACAGGCGAAAGTCCCAGCTACAAAGCAGGCACGCTGATGTCAAGCACACACACACACACACACACACACACACACACACACACACACACACACACACACACACACACAGAATATATATTAAGGCAGGCAGACAGACAGACAGAGCTTATACGTAAAGATCATACCTCTAGAAAGACACCTTATCTCCGATAAAGTCACCCCCTTACCTCTGGCTAGAGGTGACAGGCGAAGAAAAGAAACGCTGGCCGCTCCAGCACTCTGACCAAAAACTGTTATATCCTCTGGGTTGCCTCGGAAACTAGCAATATTTGTTTGAATCCATCGCAAGGCTAAGATCTGATCAAGAAGTCCGAAGTTACCGGGACAGTTTTTATCCAGGGTGGACATGAATCCTGCAGGAAATGAGAGTGTTTTCTGTAATCTCACGGGATAAAAGCAACCAGCCTCAAGATTACGTGTCACAAAACCATATTTTCAAACTGCTGCAATATATATTGGAATACTATCAGAAATTCGGACATGATGATCTGTTTTATATTTTGAAGTTTCTGAAACCAGATCTGTATCAGAGGTGGTAGGTCATAGAAAACCTCCTGACAAAGTTTGGTTCCTTAAGTTTAGACATTTTGTTGTTGTTGTAGTTAATAGAACTCTTGCCGACATAATTATCTCCCCGTGCTCTTCGTTTCCGTCTATTTTACCCCTCTTAATTAGTTAGCTGATTTTTGTTTACCTTTCAATCAAAGCCACCCCCAACGAATCTAGATAATGATCATCGCCGTACTCAACACATCCACATGATTATCGACATACTTAACACATCTAGAAGATGATAATTTCCGTACCCAGCACATCCAGACGATAGTTGATGGTTACCACGATAACCGCCCTCTGTGCAAGCTCCGTGCCATTGTAATAGGCTCCTGACCCTTGCATTAACCCTCCTCCGTGGATCCACACCATCACGGGCAGTGGACGGCGCGAGGTGGCTGCCTGATGTTCACATGATTAGCGAACGTTAATACAGTGACACTGGACAGTGTTAGTACAGTGACACTGGACAGGCTGGTGTTGTGCAGACATGTCAGTCAGCAAATGTAACTAAAGCGACACTGGGTAGCTGCAGGACACAGAACGACACCTTTGGAACAGACAGTAAGATGATCATCTGACATACCTTAGGAACGTAGACATTGAGGTTCAGGCAGTTCTCTGACACAGGCAGTGAGGGTGTGGTGAAGGGCTGATGACACACGGTACCCAACTGTGTCGCATCCTGAACCCCTGACCAAGGCTGCACCCGCTGTGGACGTCTGAAGCGCAAGCGACCTGGAATATAAAGACTGTTTATAAACAAATTTTATAAATAATAATAATAATAACGCGTGATTTATATCTCCGTTCGTAAAAAGCGTGCTTGTGGCGCTTGAGACAAGAAGGAAACATGGACAACATACGAAGGACTGAAGGATAAAGAACAATACTGGTCACTGATAAAAGATGACTAATAAAAGACAAATATAGAAAACGAAAAGAGGAATCTAGTAACAACGAGAACTAAGGGTATCGTGATTCTGCAGAGGAAGAGGAGTGGTTTGAAGACTGATTCATTGTGTGGACTGTTGTTGGGAGTAATACTCAAGGAAGAGATGTGTTTTTAGTGCACGTTTAAAGGAGTCAATGGTGGTGAGGCGGCGGACATGGAAGGGGAGAGAGTTCCATTGTTTTTTATGCATGGAAACTAAAAGTCTTATGACTGCATGTTGTTGTTCTAGTAACAGGAATAGTGAGGATACGGTCATCAGACGAAGAGCGGAGTTGTATGTATGGCTGGAGTGTAGGGGAAAATAAGTTCAGAAAAATAGTCAGGGCAGGAGAGACAGACTACATATTAACAAAAAGACTGTTTATACTTATACACAGGATGTAGAGAGACAAAATCCGAATATTAACAGTATATATGTATATATACATAATGAAGAGATATTAACAATGTAGAAAGACTTTGATTAGAGACCGCATAGAAACAAATTGTACTATCAATAATATATGGCTGTTTATATAAAGGTTTATCAATACAAATTATCTCGATATATTAACAATGCAGAAAGACTGCTATATGCACACAGTATAAAAGCATATTGTCTGCATAAATTAACAATGCAGAAAGACATTAATGTTGAAATTATAGGTATAACGGCAGGTATTTCTAACCTACTGGCGGGCGAGCATAGGGGATACCGAGGAAGACGTCCACATACTCCGACTGTCCGGTGCTGACCCGACTGCCCCTCACTGCACCCAGCCTTGTTCTGACCACCACGTCCTCGGCTAACGAACCCAAGGCCGCACCAGTGAACAGCAACACCGACAACCACATTGCTACGTAGGAGAAGGAGCAATCGATGTTTTACGCCGAGCCAGCAACTAAGGCGAGAGAGAGAAAGAGAAAGCGCAGAATGTTTGAAGTGTCCGATCATCGTTAGAATATATTTATTGATGAATCTTTCCCCGCTTGCTGATTGAAGACAGGACAAGCACAAGTGAGAGAAAAAAAGTGCGCGTGTGTGTTTTATTTCAAAAGTGACAGACAAGACGGACGAATAGACATAGGTAGAAGGTCTAAATAAGACAGAACAGACTAAAGACAAACATGTGTATCTAGATCTGTGGTGTTCTTCCGCCTGCCCTATCTGCTATAGCAAACAAAATATAGCTACAGTGTTAGTCTAGTATCTGGTAGCAGCTCAAAATAGAGGACGCATCCTAAAGAACACACACACACACACACCACACACACACACACACCACAAACACACACACATCTCTGCCCCGCACTATTCATGTTCATGATATATAGACAGCACGTTTGTTGGGCTAACATAACAGCTGACAGATTTATTGACAAACAACATTAATGTCACCAAAGAATGGGTGATATAACTTGCCTACAGCTATAAACAGAAATTAACGTAAATTGTCTGTGAATGTTCGACTAAGCACGTCTATAGAACTTTGAAATGTTTACTCGCCTCGTGGTACAACAACAGTAAAACTCAATGGGCTTCCCCTGGGCACGACTGCCGTCTACACGGCGGTATTTTATTTTGTAGCCAAGCAAGATGTGACCAAGCCCCTCCTATCATCCAGTCACTGCAGGATGTGAGTTGTCGTCACACGATGCAGACAGCAATGGAGTGAACAATACTGCAGTCGACAGCCTCTTGATGTGGACGACGTGGCACATCCTGATGAGTAACAAGTGTCCATGTTTTTAATGCCATTGACATGTCTTTCGTTGTCAGCCCCAGGATGACACCAATAAAGTGTATTTTTTTGCAAGCAGGAAGTTGTACTGACACAAATTTTCACAGAATGAAGCCAGGAATAAGAACCCCAAGGGTAGCTAGATCAGGTCTTAATATACATGTGTATAATATGTGGCAGTGTAACAGTTCCCGGCATAGCATCCACTTACCTAGCACACCTGTTTACACCTGCTTTTTTGCAGTATTACGGCAGTGAAATAAATCTAACTACACCTGCTTACTTTGATCTCTTTATTACGACAGTAAATACTTCTGTTTATACATTTTTGTAAGAACACAGCAGTAAAATACCTCGGTTTGCTATGGTTTGCCTTCTGGTTTGAGGAAAGATAACTTTATAAAGCAATGAAAAAGATAAGTATAATATATGTGTACTTTTGGCAGGACAGCTTGCCCGGTTCACAGCTGGCTGTCAACATGGATCCCCTCCAAAAAAAAAAGAAACAGTTTCGAGCCAGGTGTTTTAATTTTCCTCCATAAATCTGTCATGGGTGCTTAAAGTTCTTAAGTTCATTCTGAAGTTCCTACCCGCCCAAACCCCACGCCGCTGCCTCACATTGTAAACATTATTCACCCAAGGTGTGTTTCAGTTTGGCAGCCAGCTGTGATGTTTATTGCCCGTTGTTTTGTTGTGTAAACAAAGACAACTAATCGGTAGCGTATTTACACGAAAAGACAACGGACGCCCGCGCACCTGAAGGTGGGTTTACTCAGCGGACACGTCACGCGCATCTCGGGAACTTGGCATCCTCCTCACGGCGCCTCCCGCGTTATATAACCAGCTCTGTGTTTCTCCGCCATCAGCGAACATTCTAAGAGGGAAAAGGTCACGGATGGGGGTAGATGAGGTAGATGTGGCAGGTGTAAGGGGGGTCGAAGAATCTGCGGCGCGGCAAGGGTTTGTCTCAAGGTGAAAGCCGATGCTCTTGATCGTCTAACATCGTACTTTTCCCCACAGACACCGCAACAACTGCTGCGTGAAATACTTGGCACACCTGCGCAACTTGTTACCACTGTGCTTCGTGCTCCGGTACTTGTGGGGGATTTTTTTTATTTCCTTTTATCGCTGCAAGGATTAATCCAACAGGTCCTGGCCCCGAATCAAAAGGAGGCCTTGTGCTTCGACACTAGTTTGGCTGACAACATTAATTATGAGCCGACAAAAATGTCGATAATGTTTTACACCTGAGTGTGTTGCTGTCTGTGGTGAAGGAGGTATGTATATAATATTTTTGCTGGTTTTCTTTACTTGGTTGGTTCTTTTTATGGCGGAATGGGTGACCTGGGTGTTTGATTTTTTTTTTTTTTTTTTTGCATTGTGATTTGTGTTATTATTTAAGTTACTTTTTCTAGGGTAGACATCACTGCTGTTCTTAACGACTGTGGCGTATTTAAAAATATAATGCATTAATTTATTTATTTTTATATATTTTTCGGAAGGCTATAGTTTATTTGGCAAGACATCTCACTCTCACACACAGTCCCGAAAGAAAGAAAGCGCGCACGCGAACAAACAAACAAACAAACGAGAGAGAGAGAGAGAAGGGAAGAAATAAGGAAGGCGGATTGTGCCACTCGATACCCGGTGTACGAAATGTCCTCAACATACGGCAGCCGATATATTTGCTACAGGGTTTCCAGCATGAATCTTCATTCACAATGCCAAGCTTTTCCTGTGTAGGTGCGTGCGTGCTTATAAGAGGTGAATGAGAACATGAGAGAGACAGAAAGATCCTATGTGGGCGCGCGTACGTGTATATATAGATGTGTGTGTGTGTGTGCTCTCTCTCTCTCTCTCTCTCTCTCGGGAGTATGTGCATGTGGTGTGTGTCGTTTGTGTATGTGTTTGTATGTGGGTGTATGTGTGTGAGAGCTCTCTCACGGTTGTGTGTGTTCTCTCTCACTCTCGGTCTCGGATGTGTGTATGTGTGTGATGTGTATATGTGTGTATGTGTGTGCGGCTTGTATGTGTGTAGATATGTGTGCGTGCGCTCTCTCTTGGGTGTGTGTTCTTTCTCTTTCCCTCTCAGGAGTGCGTACGTGTGAGTTTGTACGTGTGTGCGCTCTCTAGCTCTCTCTTGAGTGTGTTCTTTCTCTTTCTCTCTCAGGAGTGCGTACGTGTGAGTTTGTACGTGTGTGCGCGCTCTCTCTCTCTCTCTCTTGAGTGTGTTCTTTCTCTTTCTCTCTGGGGGAAAGCAAGGACGGGGTGCTGCTCCTGACGTCACCCTCACTGTTTGCTGCCGCTGACGTCCCTCTCGCTGTATGTATTGTCTGTGACCTCATCCTCGTTGCTCCGTACACGTCATCGAGCGGTTCTCCACGTCCTAGACATTGTGCTAACCTCTAGTGCCAATCGGACAGCTGACCGGAGAGCCCCGAGAGCTGTAGAAAATGCGCTTCTTTAGGAGAACCTGAAAACGATTCACAGATGCAGATTCCCTTCAATCCTAGAAGAGAAAATGTTGCGGGAAAGTGGCCAGTGTTCACAGGTGGGTCGTGGGGTAAGCTGCTGACAGTTGTACATACCTTGTTGCATGGACTAAATGTTCTATTTTACAGAACGTGGAGAGGAGGAAGTTATGACACTGGTGGGGTTGTGGGAAGGGGAGGGGTCGGGGAATTCGTGTTTTACGCCAAGTTAGCTGGTCGAACTGTATCACGCAAGCAGGTGCCACATCCAAGGAAAGAATAGCGTGGATGAGACGAGATCTCAATCCCAGACCACCCGGATGCAAAAGAGGACACTGCTAAACAATAGAAAAGTCCGACAGCGAATGCGGACATACAAACAAGACTATAAATCAGAAGTCTAAGCAGAAGAACTAAAGAATAACGAGACAGAGTTGGTCAACTGATATATTTCGATGAGTCCTTCCATGGCTGAAGGAAGGAACCCATGATATCCACATCCAGAAAGTGTTCCCAAAGTGAGATGTGAACCCAGAATTATACGATAGTCACTTTCCTGATGACGAGCGCTTTACAACTGTGTTAGTGTGCTGGTCCTACAGCGACTACATTTTCCCCACGAGGATCTGCCACTGGAAAGTTCGACGCATCCGTGATCAAAATCAACCCGGTTGCCGACACCCAAATCTCGACCCAAGCCGAGTGTTTTCTCTGTTCAGTCCTTCTGCCAAAACAAAAACCTACATGTAAACCCTACCCCTAACTCTAAACCTAACCCAAATACCAGTGTTATGCACACACGCTTGTCCAGGTAGCAAGTTAAACACACACACACACACACACACACACACACACACACACAAGCTCTCAATAATAAGAACAAACTAACAATCTAAACGGGAATGATAAAGAAGAATAAACAATTGAACCTGCAGCCATAGTATTCAAAGACAGAACTCGTGAGAAAAATAAGGTAGCGGTACATGAGCAAGCAGCATGCATGCACGGTGTGTTTACGTCAACAACGTTAGCAAGTTAATGTCGAAGCAATCAAAATGGTAAAACATCCTGCTTTTATTATTGAGCATATGCACGAAGGTGGAAATACCGTCAAAGTGTAAGGCGCGTGCTTGAGGGCAAGAAAACGTCGCTGCAGTTCCATAGAGTGAATGCAGTGGCTTTCTGGCAGACCAGCAAACGACCTTGGGTCTTGTGGGTGGGGTCCTCCAGCCCACCCCGAATGAGTAGTTCGCCATGATTGATCAATACTTGATCTGCGCCAACAATCACGTTTCGTGGTAAGCGGCCACGTCACTACATAGGGTGCAACGATTGCTCTTAGAGACCGATACGCGCAGTAATGTCTAACGAACGATACGAGCTTTCCCATTTATGCACTAGAGAACTTCGGTAAGACTGCACAAACATCTCTTTTTTTGTGGAATGAAGATCAACAATGAGATCTTAACTTTAATAATGTGTTACTGATCGCTAAGTTTTCAGACGATGACTAACCTATACTCGCTTTTCTCAGTCACACTCGCGCACGCGCACACATTCACTCACCCGCTCTTATACATACACGCATATCCACACGCTCAACCATTCATTCAAACACACACACACACACACACACACACACACACACACATTCATTTATTCACGCGCAAAGAAAAAAGAGAGTGCAAAAACGCGACAGAAAATGCAGTGATACAGTGATAATTATATTTTTGTACGTATACTTGCACCGGTACCTGTCCCATCGTGTGCCCAGGCTTAGCGTCTTTTAAAAGCAGCAAATGTAAAAAATTGTAAGTCAGAGCAGGCACGTCCTGCTGAAACAATGGTGTTGTTAACAGTCGTACCCGCTTGACGGCCAGCCTTCCACAGGTTTCTGGGGCGTCAGACTCAGCGGACATAAACACGAATTATCCTTACGTCACGAAGACGGTAAGCAATGGTTGCTTGTCTGGACATGTCTAAGGCGGAGGGTTTGGTGTCTTTAGAAGTACAGGGCGATACTTGCCCGTACCATTATCAGAAGAATCAAATGCCAATGTCATTCGACGAGAGAATGTCTTCTGACTTGCTTGTTCTCGGCAGGTGTTTTGTGATTCGAGGTCTGGAATTTTAAGGTTTGGATATTTTGTTGGCAGTTGTTGTTAATAACTTTTTTCCTCCAGAACCCAGGTGGTAGAAGTAATGTTAATGAGAGAAACGTATCAAGCTTTTGATAAAACACGACTTCCTGTATTCTTGCAACAACACCGGGTGGGGAGGGGTTATAGAGACAGGGTATTGCACGAACTCGTGACGTGTGCGATCAGGTTACACGTTGTGCCTGTGCTGTATGTGTCCCTTCAGTGTGCTGCCTGTCATATCAACATGTGCACACTGTTCGCAGATCACTAACTGTAATATATTTTTTTATCCTAACGTGGAACAGATACTGTTCACAGACAGATCACTAACTGTAATATATTTGCTTATCCTAGCGTGAAACATTTACTGATCAGAGCGGTGGAAAAAAAGAACAGTGATCACAAAAAAATGCATTTGAAGTAAGGAGATCCCAAATAACTAGGAATTTTCTGGTCAAATCCGTCACTAAGTGCGGCCTCAAATGAAAGTCGTAAGCGAGTCTCAAAAAAATAGCATTAAATAAATTTTCTGAAGGAACATCTGCCTGGTTTTAAATCACTGAAACATCGTTATACCATGATATGTTTGTGTTGTTTAATTATCTCAAATTTATTTGGGCTTCGATGCTGAGAGAAAAGAGAGCATGGAAACAGAGAGAGAGAGGGGGAGGAGAAGGGAGGAAGATTAAGAGAGAGTTCTGCGTCAATAGTTTCGAAACAAACAGCTTGTTTGTTTTCCCGACGTGTGAAATCAATGTGCGAAGTCAGTCGTGACCCACTGAACCATACCTATAATCCGATAGCAACCATGACAACGTGTTTGCTGATAAAGTTCTTTCCTGTAGTCACAATTCTGTGGCGCCGAAAACTCGTGGTGGGCGCGTGTCAATACACTTCAGCACCCGCTTGTGTTTGTGCCCAGACAAACGGAGACTGTACTTAGTACATTATGCATGACCAGAACAGCTCCTTGCCTCACTGAGGTCACTGTTCAGAGATGGACTGACACACACGCACACAGAGAAACACACAGTAGCGAGTGAATGAAAAAAATAGATAAATAAAGCCCCTCTTCCCTATAACAAAAGCAGGCTCAAAGCGTTTGAAAAAAATAAATATACAGTAATAATAACTAATATGGGCACGAGGTCGTTAATTGAGAAACCGAGGAAGTTTGAGTGATCCCGAATTGAGTAATCGAGAAAATCCATAGTGTGAGAAGCAGAATAAACACACTTCTCATCGGGAGTGCGGCAGGTAGCTGAAAACTTAGAAAAGAAAATGGGAAGGGTAGAGCGTCCATAGATTAAAAAAAGTGGTAATTGCAGGTTAAAAAAAGCACACAAGTAAATAAACGAAACTAAACCTGGGACAAGTAGTCAGGCTGCGGATGGCCGAGTGGTTAGAGCGCTGGCGTCCGAACCGAGAACGCGCTGGATCAATTCTCGATAAAGGGTTGGGGAAGGTAAGGCAGCGAGGGAGATTAGATTGGCACCATCCTCATGTAAAAGCTGGCCCCGAGTTAAGTGGGGTCTCTAATACCTCACTCCCCAACGACCTGAAAAGGTGATGGGATCGCTTTTACTTTTAGTCAGGCTGCAGAGGCCATTAGTGGAAGGTGCGGCCTACGAGCGTAAAACAACCAAAAACAAAGCTAAACGGTGCAAGAAAAGCCTAGAACAATCAAAAGTTTCAGGGGACGAGACAAAATGGGGGAAAAAAACAAATCAAAAGAAAAGTAAGAGCACTGCTTTAAGCCAGTTAACCCAAGGGACGTCAGTCACGCATAAGCTCTGAATATAACCAGGAGACCTAACGTACAAAATAGTCATACGGACAACAAAGAACAGAGCAGACAACACGCGGAAGAAGAATTTCAAAGCTATACATAGAAGGAAGTGATGATGACCTGAGGGTGCTGCTTGCTATTCTCTGGCTAGTCTGTCATAGCACGGCCCTCGATAGCCCGCCTAATGGTCCTATTGTCCGCTTTATTCTAAAGCTTCCGTCCATGGGATGTAAAAACAATTAGTGGCCTGTAAATAATGCGAGCAATCAATCACTGTCAAACCATTCGTTTTTTTAATGTTCGCCTGCTTGCTGGTTTATGCAGCTTTATGTCGCGTATTGTACAGCTTGTTTGTTCTGCAACAGGGTGGGATGAGGTTCACTTGCTCAGTCTCACCACAATGATTAAGACAACACCGTCGTGGGTTGAGTCCGGTTTACTATTGTGTCAGAGGATAGGTCTGACTAGGCGAAAGCTCTAACAACTTGGTGGGGCGATGCGACCACCTCTCTTCTCTCCGTTCGACTCACTTCTCTCCTCCCTCTCTCACCCTCTTATCCCCCTCATACCCGACTTTTCTAGAAGCCCTGTCCTTGTTACTAGGCGACCCCCTTCCGCTCTCCTTCGGCCGGGTCGCCATTCGGCCAGTGGTTTTCCCCAACCCCCTCCCACTCTCTTTCGGTCACAAGGTATGTCACCTACCTTTCTATCCCTGTGTGTGTGTGTGTGTGTAATGCGTGTGTGTACCTGTGTCTGTGCGTGCCATAACCCATACTACTACAGTTTGTGGAACCAGACAGAATCAAGTTCCCTAGTCGACCATTGAAGCAAATTTCTGTGGATATGATGTTGACAAACCACAAATGGAGACAGCGGTTTGATGTATTGTCGGTGTCTGAAATAGCTGTTGGTGTACTGTCAGTTCATGAAACAACTGATAATCATTTTGTCGGTGCCATGGAAGCTAAATATCAGTCTTTTAACGATCAGCGGCCACTTCTCTTGTCCTTAACCCTCCTCTTGGGTGAGACACTGTGGTGACTCCCCGTACTCCGGTACTGCCTGGCTTCAGTTGTTGCTTCAGTTGTTTCAGTTTGCAGACACTTCCTGGTCTGTCGCTTGGCAAGACATCGCTGGCAGCTGATTTCCCGACCGACGCCATTGCCTACGTTACAACCTTGTGAAGCGTAGCCAACAACTCACGCCGTGCTTTCATGTGTGCGTGCGTGTGTGATATTTTGTTCAATTAGGCCTGTAAGGTTGACGTCATCACCTGCGAGTGACTTCCCTTAGTTGGGGTAAACAAAGCCGCCCACGAAGCCGCCAGCTTCGTGAGATTCGAAAACTATAAGACTATATTACTGAGCTAGTGTTTTAAAAAATCTGAATGCGCCATATGCTAAATATGGAAATAAAGTAGTAAATCATTCGCATTTTTTTTTCCCTTGTTAAAAGTCATGTGTGCTAGTTCTGTTACTTATCCAAGTGCAAAACTATGTCAGTTATGTTTACAACAGGTGACAGATGAGTGGCCTATACCGAAATCACTGAATCAATTCTTTAACAATGCCTTTGCACCATTGGTCCTCATTAAGCTCATATTCATATTAGTCTAACTCTGTTGTATATAAAGATGATAATATTTTATACTATGATATAAATATCTTACTTAAAAGATGTATATTATCCATCCTGTTTTGTGGAAAAATGTGTTAAAAATCGGATGAACTGAATTTTAGATGTAAGGTAAGGTCTATAACTTTGTGTGTTCTTGTTTTGTATTTTTAGCAAACATTGATAATCAATATAAATTTAATATAGCATTATTAATAGTTCATCACAGTTTAGATTGTCATATATAAGCATACAAATCAAGAGATTTATATATATATAGAGAGAGAGAGAGACACTAAGATAGAACCCTGAGTTTTAACCTACTGTAATTAAAACTGACCGATGGATTTCAGAAGTTTTAAGTGGTGGATGAACATTCAATTAGAATATTCTAATCTTAAAATTAATTGTAAAAAATGTTATGATATAAGACAGGAGTACAAATTTTCTCTAAAAATACTGATGATTTTAATAGTCCTCCTAAAGCTTAACTTAAAGGAAGAACAATTCATAAGCCTTATCAAAACCAAAAACAAAATGGTTACTTTATCCTAACTTCAGGATTCAAACAGATGGGAACTAAGTTCCAGGCTTCTTTCCAAACATCTTTTAACATTTCCTAGACAGCCTTTTACAATAGAACATAAAAACAGTACATTGATGATATATGATTTGAACAAGAGATCTATAGCATCAGAGATGCTGCTCTTTCTGTCAAACAATACAAGTGACAATTGAAAAAAAACTGACAAACATCTATGTGTAAATGAATATATTGATGAAGATCTATGTGTTTCTATCAACCAGTGTGTGTGTGTGTGTGTTGTTGCGATGAGTGTTGTGTGTAGTTTGTTTTGCGATGAGTGATGTGTGTGTGTGTGTGTGTGTGTGTGCATACGCAAAAGTAAGAGACAAATAAGCAGCATAAAAGTGCAGCTAAGTAAAAAACAAGCTAAAATATCTTTTCAGATGTAACCATAATTTAAATTTAGCTTGATAGTTTGCAGATAAGCATTGAACCCGTGCACCGCAAACTGTCCAAGTTTATGACCTTTTTTGACTTAGCAAAACTCTCCTTGAATCTTGTGTTAGTTATCTCTTTGCCTTGATTTATTTTCAAAAGTCACCAAAGTGTTTTATTTAACAATAGTGATTTAACATTCTTAAAATAATTGACTATCACACAATTCCTACCCAAACAGACAAAAAGAAACTAAGCTTATGACTTTAAGGATAAATGTAGGTTTTTGTAACTTTAGAGAAGCAGTGTGAATGAAAGGACCACCTATCAAAATTAATTAAACTGATATGTTAGTATTTTATATTACCAGTTTTTACTAGATCTTGCAGTCAGAAAAATGACTAAATTTGGGGTACTGCATGATGCAGTCTGTATTTAGTTCTTTTTTCTATTTTGTTTTTCTATTTCCTTTCTATGAAATATTTTATGCTTGTTTTGAACAAACTGTACAAAATGAACAGCCTTTCCATGAAATAAAATATTCATAGAATAAGTATTTTTTCGACTGTTATTGCTATTAAATAACAGGCACATACAACTGGTGTGGCCAATATTTTGACTAACCTACATAAAAGTCTTGAAGGCAATGAGACGGTATTCTTTGAGTTGGCGCCACTTACTATCAGTAACTATGTAAGCGAATTACAACTGTGACAGTACGGTATTCTTTGAGTTGGCGCCACTTACTATCAGTAACTATGTAAGCGAATTACAACTGTGACAGTATAGGGACTTTTAGTAAGTTGTGTTGATTTATTAGCCAGCTAAAAAAAAAACAACAAAAAAAAAACAAATGTATGTAGATTATTCTACATAATATGACCATGTATTTTTCACAGAAAAAATCGTGTGAAAACAGCTTTTAAATGCTTAAAAATGCGATGCTGTCTCACTGTCTCTTGATCGTGTTTGTTTACCCCAAGTAAGGGCAAGTAACTCTCGCTCACATCAAACCTTACAGGCCTAATAGACAATACTTCTGAAGACCAAGTGGCCATTGCCGTTGTACAGGTACCGCTACATTTATGAACAAAGTTTTGTAATGTTTTATATCTTTATATAATAGGTTTCCACGCCTGTTGTCGCGAAAGTGCTAAACATAACACGACCGCGCTTTAGCTTTGATGGACCAACCAGAGCACAGAAAATAGCAGCATCAGGCTACGAACATCTCGTTCTCTGTAGCCTTGTGATTCTTCCGCGCTTTGTCTACTTGTTTCCTTACAGAGCCATAAGCGTTTAATTCCTGGTGCACGTGCACTGAGGCACTTTCTTCCAGTTCTTTTACAGCACCTGGCCGTGTGATTAGATGTGAAAACAATAGTTTCTGAGAGACTGAAGTCATTCGTAGACTCTGTTCACACGAGTGTTAGGCGGCACGCGACACCACCGCAGACCCGAGCAGCTTTAAAGGTTAAGCCGAACGCAAGATTATTTCTTTATGATCGGGTTAAGCTCGTTTTAAAATAATAATTCCCAAAATGAGTACATAATTATCCTTAATTTTAAAGATATAAGCCTTCAAACATCGGCATTCTCACCTGCAACTAGGAAGGCGGGAAAAATTACTCTCCTATACTGAAGAGTTCTCTCACGTGATCGAAGTATTTGTAACAACGAATTTGCATGTCTTCGAGTGAAATGATGAAACATCACTCAGGGTGTCGTGTTCAAGAAGCGATTTTGTTCGCCCAAAAAATGAAACAGCTGAATTTAGAATACAGCCCTACAGATTGGAACTTTATTTAGAAGCTTCGAATGAAGTTAAAAAATAATTAAATTGTCCAAACTGAACTCATTCAACAGACTGGTAAGTCAGTCAGATCAAAATTTAATGGGCAATAATGGTTACAACTGACTGCTGATAAGGATTTTTTTTACAATTAAAAATATAATGATAGTTTGAAACATGTTTATTGATGTAAAAACTTATTTCTTCCTCATTTAGCTTCATGCAAATTTTTTTATTTACTTACTGATACTTGATCGCACGTGTTCCTGTTTAAGCTCCTTTTAATATTTTTATCACCCTCAATTTTTTTTTTCCTTTTTTTGAGCTGTTTCGATCACGCACATCAATGGTGCCCTCACACTGTCAGTTGTTTTGAGCATTATGCTGGATAAAGATACGACTGATGATGATGTGTTTGTGACTGTGTCACGATGTTACTTGTAGACCAGATCCGGTATAGAAACCGTCGATGTTGCATATCTGGTGCTTGATCTACCAGCAGTCGTAGTTGGTTTTAACATCTCGTGCTTTTGTATAGTAAGCACTGCTGTAGGAATAAGATTTCTTCGGTTTACTGAAATTCCAAGACATGCTTATTCTGTATAAGTGATTGGATAACAATCGATTTTGAAACGCTTTGAGCAAATTCATTAGTGCGGTGTGGGGACCAAGTTCGCGTGGCATGTTTGAACAAAGTGAATCCACTGACGTTTGCTGCCATTATCTTTAGGATTTCCTTCATGAGTACAAACTAACTCCATCTGAGTGTCGAAGAGAACATTCAGCAACAGCACAATGTGTCCTGGTCAGTTTTCTTTTACCGAGGATTGCATCTTTTCTCTTCGAATTCAGCTTGTACCAACGGTGCTATTTTTAGAAATACGTTCGTTTCGTCACTTCCTGTTTTCTCTACAAATCCAGGTGTGCTTTAGAGAAAAATATTAATATAAAATCTTTCATGCCTCTCTGTCATAAAAGACCACCATTCCAATGACGATGTGTGTCAAGATGTAGTTTGACCACGGACGTGTATAGGCGGATTGATGTCTGTCTGCCGAGACTCAGTCTTAGCTTCTTGCGAAGTCCTCCGCTGTTAGTCTCGGCGAGCTTAAGCAATGAACGTGAATAAACCGGAAGCAAAGTCGTCAAAAGCCTCGTTCTAGTACTTAACTGAAAACAAAAATCGTCTGCAAGCAGTCCAGTACTACCAGTTCGTGGTTTGACCGTCTGCAACAAATGCAAATGATTTCGACACATTTCTATCGCGTGATTTCTCACACCAAACATTCTCCTCGCCGACGCGATGGGGTTTCGACGCGGCTGAATCGAACAGCCATGCCAGAAGGTTGGAACAGGATGTTGCCACATTTGAACGTTGCCTTGGTCTGACAGTTGAAATTCAGCTTAATCCTGTTTGTAGTGAAACGGTTGTCAGTCCAGCTTAACACTAAGCTGAACCCGTGATGGCTGAGTGGTCTGACGTAACTACAGCTTTACAGTGAGGTGGCTATCAGTTGTCGATCTTTGGTGTACACGAGCAGGCATATTGTCTCGATAATGCTGTCTCCCCTGACTCTACAGACCTACACAGCGTTACACATCCCAGTACACTCTAAGAGAGACTCTGTCTGTCTGTCTGTCTGTCTGTCTGTCTGTCTGTCTGTCTGTCTGTCTGTCTGTCTGTCTTTGTGTACTATACTGGGTTGGTCTTAACTGTAATTCCTGTAATTCTGGGGACTCCCCGTGCTAATTATTGGAAACCCATAGTGGTAAACAAGCCCATAATGATTCTTTCCGTTCGTAGGTAAAGTGCAGGTAACTGGGAAACGTCGTATTGCATATATATTTTTATATTCAAGTGTTGTGTACTCTATATATGTTCATATTGCACCTCGCCTCTCTGTCTACCATAGTTTTGCATGACACTGTTTTGTTTCTCGTGCAACGAATTAAATAGGTTTTTAATAGGAAGCTTGCGTGCCTGACTAGCTCAGCCTGAAATATTAAGGAACCACACAATTAGCTCACGCAAAGCAGTAAACATCAAGGCCACTAGTTCCCTCGGTGAGCTTTCGTAATGTCTCCCCACCCCACCCCACCCTGAACTACCGACTTACAGACAACGCACTCTGTGCACTCATCACCGGGGTGGGTCGTGACAAGACTTTGACAGTTGGCCAAAGGAACGTCATCCGTTATGTCGATTGTATGCTAAAAGAACAGGATTCCTTTATACACAGCAGTACTTCAGGTGATACCAGTACTCAAGCTGACAGTAACTCCCTTCAGATCCTTCCAACCTAGTACTTTCTCGCTGGTACTGGTATGTGTAGCCTATAGTGACACTCTGCAGCTGACGGTATTGTATAGTTGCTGATATTGTTTAGTAGTAATAGCCTCTAGTCGAAGTCTCTAGCCGATACTAGACAGACAAATAAACACGTGGACGTGACAGATGCTAATATGCTCAGAGACAGGCACATTTTGTTTACAATTTTGTCAGTCGAAAACTTGTAGCTTCCTGGTAAAGGTGTAATATTAAGGAAAGATCATTGCTCTGTGACTAAATGTAGATATGTCAAGAGTAATGAGGGGCTTTTATGAAGGGAGGAAATAAAGCACCGCTTATGTCCGACTCCCTGTGGTTTATTGCTGAGAACTGCGCGTTGCCTGAGTGCGTTAATTACTCCACCGTGTCCCTTGTTGCAATACTGATTTTTATGGTTAACATAATGAAGTCATATATCTTATACCAACGAATCGTAAAACCTGTCTGTCAATACAGAGCTGTAAATTTTTCTTTGTTCTGTTTTCTTTGAGTGGTCTAAAAAAATACATTGTTTGTCCTACGGCCTCACAATAAGTCTGTTTCTTCGAATTATTAAGCAGGTAAATGATTTGTAGCGCTTACGGGAAAAACGGGAAGGTGAATGAATGTGCGACCGCTGGAAAAACTAATAGCAGTTCGCCTTTTGACATCAGTGGCGTGAAACTCTTTTCCTGAAGGACTTTGCACATTGATCTACATTCCAAAGACCCGAGTGATTGATGTCGGATTTCAGGGATTTCTGATGGTGTGAGGGCGAGAGAAGAAAGCGTGAGCTGTAATCATGGGTAGTGGGGCTTCTAAAGAAGTCCCCTCACAGTCAGGACCTGTTTCTGTTGGAAGTGTGAGGCATGTCCACGCTGAGAAATCAACAGCTTCGTATCCTGAAACCTCCAGGGCTGCTTCCGCCGCTCTTCACCAGGGGGTGAATGGCCATACGGTGAGTCCTGCTCACAGCTTTTTCCACCTCTTCGTCTTTTTTACATATTCCCTTATTCTTCATCTTCCATCTTCCCACCCTCTCGCTTTCTCTGTATATGTGGTCTGCGAGAGAGAGAGAGAGAGAGAGAGAGAATATGTGTGTGTGTGTGTGTGTGCGTGTGAAAGAGGGACAGACTGTGTATTCACACATGCGCATGCGAATGATTTCACATTACGTTTAATGGTTAATATTATACAGTGGTACCTTGAGATACGAGTTTAATTCGTACCGTCACCGAGCTCGTAACTCAATCAGCTCGTATCTCAAACGAATTATTCCCATTTAAAATAACTGAAACAGAATTATTCCGTTCCAGCCCCGAGAAAAATCCCCAAAGTATCGTAAATTTGGGGAAAAACTACATGTTTTTAATACAGAAACACACACACATATATACAGTACTAATAAAGAAAAATATCTTAAATAGAAATATAATTGTTATTTAGTACTTTCTTCTTCAGGTCGCCGTAAATCTTGCGTGCTTTTCCGCATATTACACTCTCCGTATTTCCTGCCATCTCTTTCTCTTTCACCCATAACAGCAGAAGCTTCTCCATTTCTTCATGAATAATTGGTCTATATTGGGTCAGAATTTTATTTCCTTTCGCTGGATTTAATAATAATAATAATAATAATAATAATAATAATAATAATAATAATAGTGAAGATTTTTATAGCGCATATTCACACTCATATAGAGCATGCTCTTAGCGCTTAAAACGAGGAAGAGACGTGGACTAAGTAGATACAGAACAAAGGGGACGAAAGAAAACGACAGTACTGACAAAACAGAAAACAAAAGGCATCAAGTAACAGGAACAGAGAAATATAGTGATTCAGCGAGAAAGATGGGTAAAGTAGCAAGAGGGAAGGGTGGAGGGTAAGAAGGACGAGCATTGTGTGGACTGTGTTAGGAGTAATGCTCAAGGAAGAGGTGCGTTTTCAGTGCAGATTTGAAAGATTCAGTTGTAGGAAGGTGGCGGATATGGAAAGGAAGAGAGTTCCATTGTTTTGCAGCACAGTAGCCAAAAGTCCTGTGACCATATGTTGTTGTTCTGGTGACAGGAACAGTTAGGATACGGTCGTCAGACGAAGAGCGCAGTTGTCTGGACGGAGAGTAAGGGATGAGAAGTTCAGAGAAATAGTCAGGACAGGAGCCAGCAAAGAAATTAAAACACAGCACAGACAGTTTGTACTGAATGCGAGAATGGATGGGTAGCCAGTGTAGAAAACGAAGGAGAGGAGTGACATGGTCCCGTTTCCTTGCTCTAAGCACCAGACGCGCAGCAGAGTTCTGTACTCTCTGGAGTCTCTGAATGAGGTAGTCAGGGCAGCCTGCCAGCAAGGAGTTGCAGTAGTCAAGTCGAGAAAGAACAAACGCACAGACAAGAGTGTTGGTAGCGCGTGTAGAGAGAAAGTGACGGATGGCACTGATCTTACGAATCTCATAATAGGCAGACCGACAGACAGATGCTACATGTCTATTGAGTGTCATGTCATCAGTGACAATAAATCCCAGATTCCTAACGGATGATGTGAAGGTGATGTTGCTGTCGCCCACCTTGATGTGATTGGGCAGACTGACTAGTGAGGGTTGATGTCTTCTTCTATGGCACAAAAGGGCTTCCGTTTTATCATCATTTAGATTAAGCTTGTTTTTTAGCATCCAGCCCTTGACATCGCTGATACAAGCTTCTAGAGAGCTAATAGCAGAGTGAGACTCAGCCGGCGGAGTGGAACAGTAAAGCTGCGTGTCATCAGCATAGGACTGATGAGAAACCTGGTGAGACCGGATGCCTGATGAAAGGGGCTTAGTATACAGGATAAACAGAACTGGGCCAAGTACTGAGCCTTGGGGAACACCACAGAAAAGTGAAGCAGGGCGAGATATCTGACCATCAACTAACACAGTCTGGGTCCTATCAGTGAGATATGAGTTGAACCATGAGAGCGCAGGTCCAGAAATCCCGTAGAGGGTGTGGAGTCTGTGAAGAAGCAGAGAGTGGTCTTTTACACATTCGATGGCATCCTTTTGTTTAAAGATGGCGCAAATTGTGATCAACGTACTGCGGTCGTACATCTTGGCAAAATCCGTCACTCGTACACCAAGTTCATGTCTATTATTTCTTGTTTTATTTCTATCGCCATCATTATCTCGTTCTTCTCACCACTGTCCTTTTCATACACTTTCTTCGGTCCCATCGTACTGATCGTACACACAAAAAAGTTAGTTAAAACTGCGAACATGATGCAAAAACGAGCACAACGCACGAGATACGACTTAACTCTGTGGATAACACCCGAGAAAGAACGAGACGACGCCGTGACGATCCCGTGATACTGCGATCCGAGCGCCCGACGCGACAACTTCCAGAATTACGGTTCGGATTCCCGAATGGCCACCGGCTCGTATCTCGGAATTCAGCTCGGATCTCAAACAGCAAATTGGCCTCAGTCGCAGCTCGTATCTCGAGAAACTCGTATGCCGAATAGCTCGTATCTCAAGGTACCACTGTAATAATCATTAATGGTTAGTATTATTATTAGTGTTTAGTATTATTAGTAATGCTTCGTATTATAATCAATGGTTAGTATTATTATTATAATCACTGGGTAGTATTATTAATGGTTATTATTATTACTATTATTATTATCACTGGGTATTATTATTAATGGTTATTATTTTTATCAATGGTAAGTATTACTATTTTTAATGGTCAGTATTCTTCTTCCTACCAATAATTTATACGTTCTTGTGTTTTCTTTTCCTTGGCGCTATGAAGCGAAAGTAAGTCGTTCCCATGACAAAGTTGGTATTTCAACGGGAAAAGTGTTTTGTGTTCGTAGTTAAAATGCAATTCCGAGATCCCACGGAAACTACTTCATGTTTCTTTACTCAAGGCATCTGCCCGACTGCTCCTGCTTTGTAACTACGACTCCAGGTGTAAAATATCATCTGCAGGGGTCTAGATTCCGCTTTATAACTTCGGACACAAGACACTTACCCACGAGTTCCCCATTTTGCTACAGGACAACGACTTACTCTCGCTTCCTAACTACGACCCCTGAAGATTTCACTTAATGATTTTACCATGGTGATAAATGATAAAACCACGCACAGACACGACTAAAATTCCACAAAGAATTCTTTTCAATTTTTTTATCAATAATGATTCAACAAGCATGAAGTTACCTCGCCCCTAGTGTGAGGGAGACACGACGCAGGCACCGTGGCGAGACAGATGTGTTGCTATAATGTTACATGTTGTAGCGTGCAGTCACATATTTATAAAGACACAGTGGTGCGAGCTGTGGGTGTTTGTCACTAGCACATGGCAACTGATTAGTGGCCACAATGCGGAGGCCAACGTCAACCTACACCGGCGATCAAGAAATAAAAGACTAGACTCAGGACGACCCTAGACGACACAGCGCGGGGTGGCAAACCACCCAGGTAATGAAGAGGGCAAACCACTCGGTGCTATGAAACGTCAGTGGCATGGAAGCGTCAAAGAGTCGCATGGAGGCTTGATGTCTACACTAGTGGCATGAAAGTTTCAGGATCGCTCTAAGACTGGATCGTCCATCCGTGTGGCGGACAGGGGAGGAATTTAAAGACGACCCTTAAAAGATCCGTGGAGCTGAAAAGTGTGACCCCAAGAAGAAGGTGGAGGTGATCAAGAAAAAAAGACGTTAGTGTAGGAAGGCAGGTGCGGCGATTGTTGCCAAGGCCATTGTTTTCTCCATCACCGCTAGTGCTGATAATCGAGGTCGTTCAAGTTGTTTGTCCGTGGCGAGAACACTACCTGAACTTTTTCAGGCTGTTGATGGTAAAAGTACTTTTTGTTCTTGTGTGCTGCTCTGTGAAGACTTGGTCACGCGTAAACAGCCCTGTCATTGTTAGAAAGAATGGTGGGTACTGAGCGCAAGACAAAAAGAAAATGTTCAATATTCTCGTTGTTTTGAAAAACAGATGAACGGCGGGACGCCACCTCAGTACAGCAACCGACAGGCGCCCCCTCCCCCGTCACCACCCCGGTGGCGGAAGGAGGACATTTTCCGGGATGAGTCCTTTGTACATGTTGATCAACACGTGCTAAAGGTTAATCACTTCTCTTTCTCCCTCCCTTTCTCTCCTTCTCTCTCTCTCTCTCGTTTATTTGTAAATAACTAATGAAATTCGACAAAAATAAGAGAAAATCAGTTTTATGATAGCAAACTACTTCAGATCGTTAATTTGTACAGATACCTTGCGATAATTATGTCCACTTACACGTGCTCTTTAAGACCTTGCCTCGAAAGCTCGGTTTGGCGTAAATATCTTCTAATTTTTAAAATGTTTGATTCACAAGTGCAAGCCATATTACTCTGAAATTTGGGGACTGATGGCAGACAATAATATTGTCGAAAAGGTCCATTTACTTGCGATGAAAAAAAGTAATATAACAAATAGAACCCCTAATACATTGGCCTATAGTTAATGTTGACGCTATGGCTTGTACATTAATTCATATGTTAGATGTATTGCATACTGGATAAAGACACTTCAGATGTCACGTGAACATTCCCCCCCCCCCAAAAAAAGGCCTACGAAATGCTACTCAATTTACACTATGATAACAAGGTTACATGGGTTTACCACATAATGACTACACTGTACAAAAATGATTACGGTTTTGTTTGGGAATTATTTTTATCAAGAACGGCATAACAAGATGAATTCTAGTCTAAGGTTCTTTCCCTTTAATTCATACAAATCTTCCATAATACAGAGTAGTTTTCTTGTAGATATCAAACATATGAGTTTGAGAGATGCTCTGATAAGATTTAGATTGACTCATGTTTGTACTGACATAAGCTCCGCTTTTGTTATGCCGAAAATAAGGATATAAAATGTCCTTTTTGTCAGGATGAAGAAACTGAAATACACTTTCTGTCTGCCCAATGTATTCTGATTTTCGAAGAAGCTACATTCTCGCAAAATATTATAAAAGACCCTCTCTATTCAGATTCCAAACTTTTAACCCTCTAGCTGCATTTGTCTTCAAAGAATTTGACCGGAGAGATAAATCTCTATCTTCAGTAAATTACCCTATTACTTGGTATATCTTCTGTAATTTTAAAAAAATCACAATGCGACTTTTAATAAAATATATATGCTGTCGTGTAGATGGCAATCCAATTGCTTACTATACAACTTATGTGTACATACCTACATACCTTTGATGGTTTTGGTATCCCCCCCCCTTGCTTACTGTACAATTTGATGGTTTTGTGTTCCCCCTTGAAACGGGCCGATGGCCAAGACAATAAAGGAACTCAATTCTTTCTCTTTCTCTCTCACTCTCTCTGCTTCCCTTCTCTTTCTCTCTCACTCTTTCTCTTTCTCTCGTGATCATCATAGTATCTGTATGTATGCGTGCGTGCGCCTGCACGTGTTTATTGGGAATATCGTTGTACTTCTGGATATCCTTACATTCCTAAGAAATGAGAGGCATCCGTGTCCATGTACTTTGAAAGGCTGCTGGTGGTATCACCGTGTTCGTGAGTCTCACGTGCATCACCGTACTTTTACCGGCTCACACGTGTCGCTGTGTTCATTCAGACGCCTATGAAGCTTCTAATGGGGACGTTCCGAGAGCTGGTCGCGTACTTGACGTCCAACCCGGACTGGGATGACCTGGAGAAGGTGCGGGCCATCTTTCGGTGGGTGACATCCGTGGACGTCTTCAGCTTAGAGGAGAACGGTGAGGCCCCCAAGCAGTCACCCATGGACTACTTCGTCAAGATCCGCAACAACGTGGGCAACCACGCGCATCTCTTCAGCGGCCTGTGTCAGTGAGTACAGCCTGTGTCAGCTAACTAGTCTGTCATTGAGTACAGCCTGTGTCAGTGAATACGTCTGTGTTATTGAATACAGACTGTGTCAGGGAATAAGTATGTCAGTGAGTACAGCTTGTGTCAGTGAATAAATCTGTCAGTAAGTACAGCTTGTGTCAGTGAATAAATCTGTCAGTAAGTACAGCTTGTGTCAGTGAATAAGTTTGTCAGTGAGTAAACCCGTGTCAGTGAATAAGCCTGTGTCAGTGAGTATACAACCTGTCAGTGATTGCAGTCTGCCTGAATATAGTCTATAAGCTGGTGTCAGTGAATACGCCCTGTCACCAGGTGTGGTCTGTGTGAGTTTGCGAGTACACTCTATGTCACTGTGATCAAGTGTTTGTGTATCAGTACACATTGTGTCACTGGGGTCTGTGTGAGTACGGGCAGTGTCCCTGGGTGTGGTCTGGGATGTTGTGTGAGTAGGCCTATGTCACTTTGTGTGGTATGTGTGTTAGTGTGTGAGAAAGGTCTGCTATAGGTGTCGTCTATGTGTTAGTGTGTCACAGGGTGTGGTATGTGTTTAGTGAGTGCAGCTTTGTCACTGCGTGCATAGTCTGTGTTAATGTTTGAGTACAGTCTGTTAGTACGTGAATATGGTCTGTGATTCTGGTTGTGGTCTGTCTGTTGGTGTCACTGGCTGGGGTGTGCTAGTGTGAGTACTTTCTGTGTCAATGGGTGAAGCCTGTGTGTCAGTACATTGTGTGTGTGAGTACCCTCTGTGTCATTTTGGCAATGGGAATGGTGTTTGTGTTTGTGTGAGAGAGAGAGTATGTCATATGTCACTTGGCGTATTCTGTGTTTAGTGTGAGTCTGTATGAGTTCGGCTTGTCTAGTTATTGATGTTGCCATAGTAACGACGCGAGCGTCGCCATAATTGTTTCCTATTACTTCCAAACGATGTGGCCAGCGTGACAAGTTCCGTTCGGTGTAGTTTTCTGGAATCAAACACAGTCCTGATCAATGTGACTCATCGTGTTTATGAATTTCAACTCTCTGACCGAGTGTTGTAGCGACTGTCATGCTCTGGTTGAGTGTTAAAGTGGCTGACACTCTGTGACCGAGTGTTGTACGGGGTGACACACTCTGACCGTGTCGTAGGTAGTTGTTACGGGGTAGACGGAGCTGTTTCTTCCATACATCAGTCTCCTTGCTAAACTTGTGACTGTTAAAAAAAACTAAAGAAGTTTGCCTTATTTAACTAAGTACAAAAAAAGAAACATAAAGATAGCTTCATGGGGGTGCGGGGTGGAAGGCAACACTCATTAATTCACGAGCTTTCTCTTCTAAGTTATTTTCTGTAGGTTTGTACTGCGTGAGAATATGTTGACTCAAATTATTGTTTAATGGATGGCATCTTTGAAAAAGGATGGCAGGGATTCATTGTGAAGTCATAAGCGGCATGAACAAAAGTGCCGCCTACGAGATCGGCCAGAAAACAGACCGCAAGGCCATGGGTGCTCAGTGGAACGCCGTGTACGTACAGAACTCCTGGCAGTTCATCGACGCCTTCTGGGCCTCCGCCTGTCTGGTTGGCAAGAAAACCGGCGAGTGGACGCTGGTCGACTCGGACAGTACCGTCGACGATGAGGAGGAGGGAGAGGTCTGAACTCAGTTTTCTTACGACATCCAACTTATGACATCCCACTTTCACCAAACGGCATTTTTCCCAGTCTGATTCAGCTTTTTTTACTTTCTCACTTACACAAAACTTTGAAACATCGTTTGATGCAGCTGTTTTTCAACCGGTGTTAGATCAACACAACCTTTTTTTTTTTTTTTTTTGGTAAACAGTAGCAGTTTGGTGCAGCTGTAAAAATCCAAATAAAACCTGTGTCACGTTGGTGAAGCTGTCCAGGTTTCTTTTTAATGAAGCTTTTCTCCGTTGTCACATTATGAAGTTTGTGTTTTTAAGATATTTCTTTGGGATTTACTCTTGTGATGGACGACATTGGGAATATTTTTAATGGGGTTGGTGTTGTATAATTAGTATTTAAAGCAAAGGTATTTTTATTCTCATTAAATGTCTCCAAAAGCAGAACCGCGTTTTAGACAACACTTAAATGTGACTGTTCCTTCACTCATCCACCTACATCCATCTCTTTTCCTTCATTGTTCTGCGAGCGTGCTTGGATCTTTGGGCATGGTGTGTGTGAACGTGATCAGGTTTGTGCGTGCCCAAATGTTAACTCGCCTTACCTAATATGTATTTATAACAACATAACTGTCTCCATACCTTATATCTATTTGTAGAGACACGGATTATGTTACACCTTTGACGCCCCCTTTCCGTCTTTTTGACGCCCTCTATCCGGCTCCACAAACAATAACCATCTATGCATTTTGTGCTGTCTTGTCCTGTCACGTAAATTGGCACGTTCTGTTGTAATGTTTACACCCCTCCTCTCTTTCTCACTCACGCACGCACACACACACACACACACACACACACAGGTGACAGAAGGCACTACACAACACAGAGTCAACGAATTCTACTTCCTTCCGAGCCCCGAGGAGCTGATCTGGACGCACTACCCGGACAAGCGCGAGTGGCAGCTGCTGGCCAGTCCGGTGACGCTGCAGCAGTTCCAGGACCACTTCTACGTGCGGGAGCGTTTCCATCTCCTCCGCATGTCCCTGACCCCGCACTCCAAGCTACCGTGCGTGCTCAAGGCCCAAGATGGCGAGGTGGACATCGAGTTCTTCCTCCCCCCGGATAACAGTGGCAAGCTGCGTTTCAAGTACATGCTGTACCGCTCGCGCATGCGCTCTGACACTACGCAGGACGTCTTCCTGGACAGGTTCGTGCTCTTCGAGCACCGCGAGGACCTGCTGCGCTTCTCGCTACGCTTTCCGGTCAAGGGTACTTTCAAGATGGACATCTACGGGCTGGACGTGAGTGAATCGGATATCTTCGATTTGTGCTGCTCTTACGTCATCGAGTGTCCGCACGCCAAAGCCAACTGCATGCCCTTGCCCGACTGTCCACCCCTGGGCTGGGGTCCTGTCAATAAGACGAAGGAGGCGGGGCTAACGCCCGTCACTCACAAGCAAGCGCAAGTGGTCAGCAAGGACGGCTATGTGGAGATCCGGCTGGACAAGGAGCGCGCGCTGGCCCTGCATCAGCAGCTAAAGCACTCGGTGCTGGACGATGCCACGCTCAGCAAGTACTGCCTCACGCGCCAAGAGGATGGCGAGGTCATCATCAGCCTGCGACTGCCGCAGAAAGGTGGGCGTACCTCATTTATTTGGTTGGGTGGGAGGCATAACACTAAGTAGGTGTGTCCCCCTCATCAGATGGCCGTCTTTCTATCATTTGCTGGGATTTAGGCAGCCTTGTTGACAGTTTTAGCTGAAAGAACAAGTTTAGCGACATCTTTTGATAAATACACACTACCATAATGTAATATATCTTGACTTTCAAGTCAGAAAGAAATATACTTTTTTTCTTTAGTGATTTTTTTTAGCGTTTGTTGGCCATGCCCTGAAAATTGTTGCAACGGCTGCCTTTCTTAATATGATATTAACAAGAGAACAAGATCTCTTTTTATTTGAGTGCTCCATATAAGTGGAAAAAAGAAATTTTTGTCCACGCTCTTAAATTAGCATTTACTTTTTTCGATTCAATCTACAAACTGGTTACGAAATCGCTAAGCAATATTCTCATGATTATGAACTCGCAGGAAGACACGAAATGAAGACGAAATACAGAATAAATGTTTCTGCTCATACATAGCCACATACATGCATGCATATATGTATATGTATGTATTATCTCTTTATATCATGTATGTATTACTGCTAGTACGAGCACTATCTGGAATTGCCCTTGGGGATAAAGAAAGTGATATTGTATTGTACAAGTCAAATATTCATATCTGGATGCACGAAACTGCATCGCTTCTGTTAAAATAAATAACTTTTTATTTGGTTTTCCTACGAGATAGGGCCGCTGGTCTCATACTTTCAGTTTTTCGTATTGAGTATCTCGTGTTCAGTGCTCCTAACCTGATCTGAATAACAACTTACCGAACTGTCTGCAGGTGAGTACGCTCTGAAGATGTTTGCTCAGGAGCCAGGTGCAGTGGGCGACGCTGAGAACGTCTTGAACTACCTGATCCAGTGCCAGGGGCTGACTGACGGCAGCAAACCTTTCCCCAACACCACGCACGGCACACTCGGCAAGGGCCCTGACGCCGACAGGTTCAAGGTGACGCCCCTGTCACACCCTGGCGGAACGCTGGAAACTAAAGACGGCAAGGTGTGTCACAGGGTAACGGAAGGGAAGGTCACATAGCAACTCTCCTATCCTAAAGACAACAAGTGTAGTGAACATGTCGATGGACTGTGTTCACAGTTCGTGCCAGCACCCTGGTTCCTAGAGACAACAGAAACAAAGGAAAAACTCTTGCAGGCGGCAATTTCATATTAGAATGTCCATCTGGCCAAATCTTCATCAATCCATCTCTCTCTGTGTCACATTTCTCCGTGTATCATACCATCTGTCATACATTTACGAATGCTCGAGTGAGGTCAATCAAAGCGTTTCATCCTGTGTATTTTATCGTCTACCTTTTTTTGCATAAGGATCCTCTTCTGACATGTCTCTGGTCTACCTTTTTCATAAGGATCCTCTTCTGACATGTCTCTGGTCTACCTTTTTTTGCATAAGGATCCTCTTCTGACATGTCTCTGGTCTACCTTTTTTGCACTAGAATCCTCTTCTGGTATGTCTCTGGTCTACCTTTTTTGCATAAGGATCCTCTTCTGGCATGTCTTGTCCTTAACTTGTCGTCGCTCTTTCTCAGGTGTCAGTGAGTTTTGCCGCTAGCCCCAACGCAGAGCTGATTTGCGAAGTGCACACTGTCGACGGCAAGGCATCGCGCCAGGTGAAGGCCAGCAGACGTCAGGACAATGGAGAGTGGGTCTTCGACCTTGACCTGCCCACCAGCGGAGAGTACTCGTTGAACATCTTTGCCAAGGAGAAGGGCAACGACGCTGAAATCTTCAGTGTGCACAGCTACCTCGTCCAGTCAGACGGCCGCACAGAGAACGTGCAGACAGGTGAGACAAGTGGATGTCGGAAGCTATAAGAGGACGTATTTTGTGACTGTTTTTCAGGTTGTCTGACAATCTTAAGTCACAAGATCGCAGCTGCAAGAATAAATAAGAATGCACGTATTGTTTGTAAAGATGCTGTACTGTAATTCCACATGCTGTGTTGTTTGCGAGGATGTTAATATTTACGTGACGGTTAAGTATTGCAAGAAAAGTACTACAAGAGCGCTCCAAATATGAGAAAACTGCTTTTAACATCGGGTACACGGGTACGAACAGGTTACAATGCTTTAATTCTAATAACGGTTGGCAGAATGAAGGAATCAGAACATGAAGTCATTACCTACTGTTTCACAAGCAAAGTTGATGCTAATAGACTAACACGGATATTACAAATATTTTTTTAAAATTTACATCTGTATCCGTTTGACAAAATAAAACAAAAATCTTTTTTTCACAGAGTAGCTCTCGCGGTATGTGTGCATCTGCTAGATACGAAGGAATAATCTGTACTATAATACCTGTCAACCCAACTGGAATTTTCTTGGTTTACCAGTGAGAACTTCTATCTTTTCAACGTTTTGCACCTTGTTTTGTTTGTTTGTTTGTTTTTTGCTTTGGCGACTTAGCTTTAAAGACGAATAGTTTCTTAACTTTGCAGGTTGCATCCTTCCTTTTATCAGAAGATTCCACTGCTTTCATGAGGGAATTTCGCTTTCGCTGGCTTAGATGACCGTTCTTGCTATGATCTTTAAGTTTTTTTTCAAGACCAATTTGAGTACTTCACATTGTTTCATATTAGTACAGATATTGGTAACATAAATCTCTCTCCCTCACACACACACACACACACACACACACACACACACACACACACACACACACACAGAGTTTTTGTTTCTAGTCTAGGTTTCTTGCCCTCCAAAGTCGATTACTTACTCCAGTTTAAGTTATTCAATTCGTAAAATCTATTACTCACTCGAGCGCTCAGGTTTTTTTGTGCGTTTGTCCAGATCAGCGGATAATGGATATGTGCAATAACCAATAAAAATGGTAATGATGATGACCAACACGTCTTGATAAAAAGCTATACATCAAGAATAACATTATATGAATCTCTATAAATTGCTATAAATATGCCTAGTCATTTATGCAAAATGATTATTTTAAAGACATTTAATTTGTTTTCTGGCGTAGTTTTATTGTATTTATCATATTATTATTCTATATTATTATTATTGTATTATCATATTTGTTGTTTGTAAGATTAGTTCTATTAAATAATTCAATAAATGAAACGTTAAAACACATTACTTATATAGTTCATTTACTTGAGTACAGATCAGGCGCGATTCTGTATTGCATGACGTCTCGTTCAATCTTGATTGTCTCGAAAGACCCAGCAGATGGAGGAGATGACTCGGACGACATCAATGAAGTGCAGGTGGAGACAGTGGAGACGAGCGACAAGGAAATCTTCATTCCCCTGCCACCCGGCTGTGAGCACGCCATGGTGGAGTTTCATCGACGGAACGGACAGAACGCCCCCTGCAACGACCAGGTGGAGTTAATCAAAATGGACGACGTGACGATGTTCAAAGTCAGAATGGAGGATTATGGGGAGTATATGTTGAATGTCTACACGGAGCAGTCCCCGGGCAGGGTGCGCAATGTCGCCAAGTACCAGGTCGGTAAACATTTTCCACGTTAATGGTTGTTACGCTTCGTTTGTGATGATTCGTTTCGCTCCTTTTATTTATTTCTGAATTGATTATTGTACAGATGTACCAGTGGCGTAGGAACCGGGGGGCAAGGGGGGGCTGCCCAATCCCCCCCAAAGCCGAGCATCTTCCTACGCCACTGTGTACCTCTGAGTTTCTTTATGAAGCCAGTTTTTGGTCTATTGCAAGTTCTAGTTTTCTTAAAAGCGCAAGAAGACGAAAAATCTTTTCCTTTTCTCGGTAGAATCAGCACTGTCGGGCTTGGAATATCTTTGTTGAATGTTCCGCGTTTTGCATGTTTGACAATTTTCACACCTTCACATCTAGGTTAACCGACGGCGTCCAGGTGAGCTGTACAGCAACAACATCAACACAATCATGGACAACTTGGAGATAAGCGACAACAACAGTGACACGTCGACCCCCACACCTGACACCTCAGGCGGAGATGACGGTAACAGCCTCGTTCGGGAAAGAATGGAATGTGAAAAGCAAGGATAGAAAGAGTGGTAGGGGGAAAAAAAAGAAAGTTTAGAAAAGACGGAGAGAAGGAAAAAATAGATAACAAAATGAATCGCTAAATAAAAATATGTTCTTTCAGACAGAATCATCGGACACACATAGTGGCTAAATCAAAAGTGCAGACACGCTCACTTACAGACATGTAAGACACCTGACCCGCCAAGCACCCACACGGACAACAGCAAAACATAAAGATAGACAAACAAGCAGACAGACGCGCAGGCACATTTTTCTGCACTCTTTTCTTGTGTCTTCTGAATAGCTTTGTTTCTTCTGTGCTTCTTTCCGTGGTTCTGTCTGTGCTGGCCAAGATGATGGAGACAATGAGCAATACTCAACAGACAGTGAGCAATACTCAACAGACAGTGAGCAATACTCTGCAGACCGTGAAGCTTGCACACCAGACAATGAGTCTTGCTCCACCGATACTGGTCTGTGCCTGGTAGATGTTGAAACTGTCGCGTCAAGCGAAAACGAGACGCCTTTGCCAACTGAAGAAAATTGTTCGTCTGACAACGAGGCTGGACCTCAGGTTGAAAGCGTTGTTATAGAAATGCACCCAGTAAAACGGAAACGTCCTCCTGTTTTTGCGAATGGACGTACATACAAAGGTATTCTACTGGAACTTTTGTGTGGATCACTCCAAGCTTCACGCTGCACGATTTTGCAGTTTGATCTCCCTTCTCTGTGTGAAAATAGAAAGAAGCACGCTCCATCACAGAAATATTTAGCCGGGTGGAAGCTTAAAAACAAAATAAATAAATTTGAATTTCTGTAAACCTTTGTCGGTCAGTTGCATGGTACCCCTTTGTCAGTCTATATGGCATAGCATTCCTTTTTCAGTCTGTACTAGACAGTGTTTCTTTGTCAACCATTAGCATGCTGTTTGTTTGTTTGTTTGTTGGTGTGTACCATGCTGTGTGTTTCGTTACGGCAACCACTGCCTGTAGATCACCTTCGTCTGCCATTTCTTGACAAACAGTATTGTCAGACGACAAAGATTAGTCTCACCTTCTCTCCTGTTAGAATTGTGAGGATGCCTGTAAGGGTAAACTCGAGGACAGCCAACTCTAACAGAAAATGAATCCCTGATACCCGGGTCTCACATTGTCTAGTATGCATTTCTCTAATCAGTGCCTAGAAAGACACCTCACAGACCCTGGAATGAAAAGCAATGCATGCTCTTTTCGCTGGGCTTTCAACCCGCTTTGCCGATGGTGTTTTTTTTTTTTTTTTGCATGTAATCGAAACAATTGTCTGAGCCTGAAAAACAGGCATGGGTTTTTTCCCCTGGTCGACTTGGTGATTCATAGGACATATTACCATACTTTGTAATACAGGAGTGAGTTGTAATATTGAAATAAGATCGTTAATATGTCTTCTGATGAAAGTAGGACCGTAAAATAAATGTTGTAATCAGATGTTTAAAATAAGGCTTCAGAAGGCTGAGGAAAACAAAAAGCACCTAAGCCTTGACCAAATAAAGCCGGCCTCGAGTTGAGTGCCTTCTCGAACTTCTCACCCCACGTTTTTCTTTTCCACCGATCAGTATATCTGCATTTGCGCTTTATAAACTAAAGCTCTTTTCCTACTTTTGATAAACGTTTAGCGCGACTTGAGCTCGAACACACAATGGAAACCACGCCGGCCATACACTGACCTAAACATAAAACATGTTGCGAAATTTCCTGTCACCGATTTGTAGGTCTATCACGTGATCACATTTGGCTAATAATAATAAACGCGAAATTCTACTCACGTCCGTGGCTCTCTCTCTCTCTTTGTTCCTTGCCAGTCATGCCCGCGCTCCATGCTAAGTGTTGGCACAGGTGTAGATGTGGTTTGTGGGTTGCAGAACAGCGTCGCGTGCTGGCACGCAAGCAGGTACAGCAGGCCATGGACCTGAAGGACCAGAAGCAACTGGAAGCAGCTATCGCTCGTTACAAAGACACGGGTGCTGATGATTTGGATCCGGTTTTGGTCAAGGCTGGGAAAATGCTCCAGGTGCTAAAAGCTAAGGCTGGTGAGTTTCTTCGTGATGAATTTCAAGAAATATGATGTGTGCACTTCTATCAGGTTTTTCTCCAGACTCTTTTTATCTGATTTCTTTATTGTGCCTTTTCTACAGCACTGATAAACAGATAAACTCATACGTAAATATTCCTCGCCAAATCATTAAAAAGCTGACAAGCATAAAATGAAGCTATGTAAAACACGTAGCAGTTTTCAACATGTTCTGTGTGTGAGAGAGAGAGAGAGAGAGACGTGGTTTGACCTGAGGCCTAAACAAAACGCTTTAATTTGATGCCAGCTGTGAAAGGTAATTCTAGTACTGTCTTCTTCACAGATTAAGATAGATTTACACGTTGATACTTTTCATTTAGCTAGCTTTAAGGTGCTTCGATTAAATGTTTTACCTTTGCATCACCAGAGCTGATGGATGCAACACAAAAGCGAGACTTCGGTGCCTTAGGAAATGCCTTGAAGAATGCCAAGGCCGTCAACTTTGAACATCAACTGGATCTGCAGATTGCCGTGGCGTCCAGACTCCATGAACACCTGGCTCGACTAGAGAAGCTGAGGCATTCGGTGCTAGACATGGACCAGAAGACGGTCGCTGAGCTCAAAACGTACGGGTCACCGCCAGAAGGTGTGCATCAGTCCATGATGGCTACGTTTTTGCTGCTTGGATCGCCCATGAAAGACGTCAAGGTATGACAAATATAAGCATAAAGACACTGTGTATGGAGCTTATGAGGGCCGCAAAAAAGCATAACTAATGATACATGATACATGGATGAGTCATGCATAATGAGATATGGGCATGACCCGTTAGCCACGCCAGATGTGTAAGCTCTAGTTATCATCGCACACGTTAAACTATGGAAACAAAAATATAATAAATCCAAACAGCTCTATGCACATTTCTCTAAATTTTTTCTGGCACATGTACATAAAAAATAGGTAGATAGGTAAATAGATGGGAACGTTCTTCAGTTGCATGATAAGTGCGATAGATGTCGATTGGAGCAGACGACATGATGAACAGAACCACTAATAATGATTCATTTCGAGCCGTTGGACAATAATACAAAACCTGTTTATTCATTAGAACGTACATCGGATATAAAAACTTTCTTTCCATAAAGTATAAATAAAGTGTCTTGCAGCATATGCATTGTGTATTAATCAATCTTTTTCCGTTGACATCAAAAGTATTAATATTCTCACTTGACAGGTGTGGAGGACCTGCCAAGCTCTGATGTCAAAAACGGGGAGAGAGTCAATGATGCGCAAAATTTCTAAGTTCGATCCTCGAGCGGTGCCCCTTAGCTTAGCGTCGGCTTCCAGGAAGATCCTGGCGCCCTTCACTAAAGAACAAATACGAGACGCCAGTGCTGGTGCTGCCACCTTCTTCATCTGGGTGAGTTCTGTTAATTATTCTCATCAGAGCTTTGTTTCCATCACCTGTGGTATTATATATATAGAGTTGATGAATATATATAGAGTTATTTTTCAGACTTCCCTAAGCTTTGCGAGTGGATCACCCATCACCAGATACTTTTTCTCTTTCCATCTCATACTGGTGCTCATTCCCTCCCCCTCTCTCTCTCTCTGTCTCACACACACACACACACACACACACACAAGCACGCGCGCGCGCGCGCGTACGTTTATACCCATGTATTGATGACATAGGTCATAATAATTGTAAGGGTTATCTTTGTGTCAAGCATGTGCATGATAAATATTGTCATGTGTTAAGTTACACTAAAATGAATGTTAACTGGCTTAGACCTGCAGGTGATGAAGTCAGAATGACAAAATGAACACTTCCAGGCTTCATCTTCCACTCTTGGCCTGGCATCCTTTTCAAATAAATGCTGAGAACGGAAAGATCTTTTTTAAAACTTTATGGAGAATTTAAAACCTGTGACTGACCTATCTTGACCAGTGCTATGACCGTACGTAGCTGCATCTCTTTCGCTCCCTTCCTAGTAAGAGATATGAATTTTTCATTTCTTACTGAATTTCTGCTGCTTCTCGATCAGCATGTGTCAGTGGACGCCAGTGTTATAGTAATTAAGGATTTTTTTCATTCATCTACTACAACGTGAAATGCTTGCTATCAAAATAATAATAACAGTTATTATTTATATAGCGCATAGTCACGTTCACGAAGGACCAAGCTCTCAGCGCTTACATAAACAGAATACGAAGGACGGAAGGAGAAACAACTATGCAGACAAGTAATAAAAAAGCAAACATAGAAGATACAAAGAATCAGGGAACAAACAGTAAGGATGGAGAGTGTCATAAATCTGAAGAGGAAGACGAGCAGGTTGACCAGTCAATTTACTATAATCACAACTATTGACAACTGTGTTGACTGGTGTAAGGACTAATGCTCGTAGAATATATGTGTTTTAGTGCATGTTTAAAGGATTAGATGGTTTGTAGATGGTGGATATGGAATGGATGATGATGATGATGATGATGATGATGATGATGATGATGATGATGATGATGATGATGATGATGATGATGATGATGATGATGATGATGATGATGATGATGATGATGATGTCCATTTGTAATGCGCAGGTATCCATTCAGAAGAATGCTCATTGCGCAGCAAAAACAAAATAAATAAAAAATAAGAAGAAAAAAATAAAGGAAATAAATAGATAAAACGCCAGGAAAGTAACAGAAGTGTTGCTTGGTTGTTTAAGTTTAAGTCCATCTTAAATAAACAGATGGGTCTTCAGTCTTTTTCGAAACGTGACAGACTGACAGGAATAGAGAGCGTACGGTTATCAGACAAAGAGCGGAACTGTATGGTTCGAATGTAGGGGAAGAGATGTTCAGAGAAATAAGGCAGAAGCCCGTAACAAAAAAATTACAACACAGTCTCGTTCTTGTTTCAAGCGCTAAGCGCACGAGCATGATTAACGCTATATAAAATCACGCTATTATTTTTTTCATGGTTACTTTTATGAGAGTGGTTTCAGTCCTGTGATAAAGTCGATATGCTGACTGAAACTGAGGGATGAGATGGTATTCCTTTAAGTAACCCCAGAGCTGTGTCAAAACCACTTTCTCGATTATCTTAGAGAGCAAAGGCAAATTTGAAACTGGGTGGTAGTTGCTGAACACATTGACGTCAAGCGTGGACTTCTTCAGAAGTGGCCTCACCAGGGCAGGTGTAAACAAAGATAGAAAAACACGTGTTGACAAACTGACATTAACAGTATTTGTAATGGCAGGAATTAAAACATCTAACCATTCTAGAGTGAAGCTTGTGGGCATTGGGTCAAACGGACAAATTGTTGGCTTGGCTCTGAGAATAATCGCCGTTACATCAGCCTCGGAGACTGGTCAAAACTCAGTAAGAGAGCATCCCTGGAAAACATCACAACAGATATTGTCAGGTGCTGACATTGAGTTTAGGGATGATCGAATTTCTAAGATCATTACGACAGCTGTGAAGCAGGGTTGGCAGTGGGCTGTCGTGATGAGTCCAGTCATTGGATTGCAGACGTCAAACATATTTCTTGGAAGAGGTGCAGATAATTATCTGGGACTGAAGATAGGCTATTTTGTCTCTGAGTTTACAATGTCCAAAGTATTATAGATCGCTCTGTGGATGGTGAGTCCAGTCTTCAGCCAAACACCTTCAGTTAGCCGACGAATTCAATACACTACAGGTCACAAAGTTCGACACGGATCTGCGAATATCAAGGTGCAAACTTGGACTGGCGTATCGAGATGTCGGACCATAATCATCAATAACACAGTCTAGTTAATTGTCAAATATTGGCGAGCTCAGTGCTCTCCGCAGTTATGATTTGAAAGCTTGTTTATCAATATTGCGGAGAGCGAATGAGTCTAAAAACTGGCCCCGATGATGGACCTCTGCAGTAAAGTTTGATCACTATACAACAGTGGTCAGTCGAGAGATCTTGACTATGGCACCCTTGTCTGGATCAGCCAAAGACCTTGCGTAATAATTTAACGTCCTTGGTTCAAGTGACTTGGTAGCCCGCACATCGTCTCCATCGTTGACTAGGTAAAGGTGCATGGAGATCAAGTATGAATTTGTTTGTATGTGCTCTGTGGACTACTATAGCCTTTGTTGGCCTTCCTCACTACCTGCTCGACAAGCTTCAAACAACGTTGCTTGGCATCATACTACACCGCTTTTCCAACTGCTTGTCTGTTAGGGTTTGCCTCGACTACATCAAAATTAAGTGACCACCACGAGCTACCTGAATCCAAGGTCAGGAAGCGGGATACCTGACATCAATGTCCTGTTCATGTTGACCTGTATGTAGCAGTGCAGCAGACGACGCTAAGTTGGGCGGTGCCCCTCGTCTTTCTCTGGCCCAGTGTCTGGAAGATAACCTTTTGAACAGTAACCACCTTGGAAACTTTATGGCTGGCCTTCAGACCCAAATCGTTCACCAGTTGTTGTTGTTCTCCTCCTTTTCTTGCCATCTCTAGCTCTCTCTTCTCTACACCCCCCTTCACCATCTCTTTGTTCTTGTCGTTTACCAACTGCTTGTCTGTTTGCTTCTCATGATGCTCTTTTGACAGTCAGCTCCGAGTGTTTGAACACAAGGCTGAATACACTAAAGTGTTTTATTATTGTTACTATTTTCTACAGGCTCAAGGAATGATTGAAGAAGTCGAAAGCTATGGAGGAGCTGAGCAGAAGGATCAGATGAGACTTCAAAAGTGAGAAAAGAAACTGTCTGTTGGATCCAAACTTTTGTCAACATCTTTTGTTATGACAGAAAACGGCTTCCACTGGCTGGAGCTTGTTCTGTGAATAATTCTGTTTCATGAGAATAACTTGATAATGGCATGTGAGCAACAATGTGAAGACAAATGACTTTGCATATAACAGTAAAGATACTGTCTAAAAAACACTATCGTAAGAAAATTCGTATTTTGAACTACTCGATTACCTTTTACTAATGTATTAAATAAATTTTGTTCTGTTGTTGTTCTACTGTTTGCACCTTATGTAAGAATACATTGTGTATACATAAGTTTTGAGCAAGAATACAATTTAAAATTAAAATTTAAGTGCATCACTCCAATTCCCTGTGCTTTATATCACTTTATTTAAACAATCAAAGACATACACTGATGAATGTCATTTAATGTTTCTCTTGACTGTAAGGCACATTTGGTTTTCATTATTGAGTTTTTAATGCAGTTTTGTAGAACTCAATTTTGTGTTATTTCATCAAAAGCATGCACAAATCTTTAACATGTTTTTCTGCTTAAAAATCGCTTCAGAAATGGTTTCAGGGTTTATGAATCATGGAAAGCCCTATGATGCAAAAGTTATTTAAGTCCTGCCTAAAAAATCTGCACTATGTGCTTTAATAAATGACTCAACATCTCTCCTATGAATACAAAAGTTTACAAACTTTTCCTGCAAGATTCATGTGCTTAAGGCAAGACATCACAGTGTTAGTAATCCTCTAATGTGTACATTAAAATGTATATAAAATTTCATAAGAGAAAAGATTAAACATATCCCTTAATAACTCATCAACATTACAATGACTGAAGTTTAAGCATATTTAAGAGTATTTATAAAAATGTATAAAATAAAAAATTACTGCCAATGCTTAAGTTTCAGATTAAAGGACCATATTTTTTCCTTACTCTATTCACAGTGTAATAATGTGATAAATGTGTGATACTAAATGTTTACCACTGGATTTGTTAGATTTATATCATCTGTATATAAGCAATTTGTAATTTTCGGTCATTCCAAACTGGTCATTCTTCATACATGTCACCTTAGGATTTTGGAAATGAAAAAAACTGAATGCTTTGAATTTTATTTTATTTTTTGGGAGGTGGACGTCCTTCTACATACATGACACAATTTACATCATATTCACATAGATCACACAAAAAGACTCAATCTTTCGACTCTCAGGCAACAAAAAAAATCAACTGAATATGATTAAGATTGCCATACAGCTCAACTGCCAATCCAGCTTTGGTTTGTCATCTGTCATTTTCCATTAGAAGTTGAATAAATTAATGTAAAAGCTAGAACAGCCAAAATCACAGCAACCAAAATGTAAATAAAATGTAAAAATAACTGTTTATAGTACTAAATTCAGTTGTTGTAGACTTAGTTTTTAAATGATTTTAGATGATGATGACAATAGGAAAAGAACAATAACAATTTTTTCCAATATTTGAACCTCATAAGAATTTCTTCATTCTTCAAATATGATGTAAAGGTGTTGAAACAGCCAATATGAAATGAAATAATCTTATTTTGCATAAAAGACTTATATAAAAAAATTCTAAATTCTTCAGCAAGGATTGACACTGCTCTGCATCATCTTTAAAATTATGTTAAATGGTATAAAGGTATAAATAGATATGCAATAACACATCAATAATTTAAATGTAACATATTAATAACCTCGATCTTCTTTGTTGTGATTTCTGATTTTTTATGGATTATCAGTTACTAGGTTCAGTGAATCACTGACAGCAGTTTAGCAACAGGCACACACTTGCTAGAGTGAGAAACACTGGAGATATGGCACACAAACACAACAATAATTATTGTACTTTGGCATCATTAGGCAATGGATTCTGCATACCAGAATGGATGGCTTAGTGAGACTTGAGACCAGTTAAACCCAAAGAAAAGGTTTGCATGGCAAAAGTATCATCACTGCCTGCTGATATAATGGCTACAATGGTCTGCTTTTTACTAAAATAAATTCCAAGTAGAGCTGTAGTCTCACTGAGATATATATATATACACACACACATTCATCAGATTTTGGAAAGTCTTTGTAGTTATTATCTGTATGCACATTTCTTCAAAAGATTTCAATCAGCAGAACAAGACAGGAAAAATGAAAAAAAACAGCTTTAACACAGCTGTAACAAGAATTGTCACAGAAAAAAATTGGGCAGGAAGTAGAACAGTCTAAAAGATAATAAGCAAGTGTGAATAATGTGTTGTTGTATGTTGGGAGGAAAGGAGTAATAATAATAGTCAGATTTTTAGTGCATTTTCTCCATGAGGACACGAGCTCAATGTGTTGCACAGAAAAGACAACATACAAACTAACAGTCAACCATACAGAAACATAACCATCAGCAAATACATAACACCATGCTTGGATGAAGGATTGAGGAGTGGGCAAAGCTCTACTACTGATCATGCAAAATACTTCTTAAAGAGAAAAGTCTTGATGACGGACTTGAAGGCTTGAAAAGCAGGTACAGTATAAAAAAAAAAATTCCAGACAGTGGAGCCAGAGAATAAATAGGAGTGTCTGCTGAATTTCTCCTTCTGATGCAAGACACAGTGAGGAGACTAACACAGGCAGACCAAAGAGATCGACTCAGGTGGTAAGGCATCAGTAGCTCAGACAGGTAAGCTGGGGTGAGGCCATGAAGACAACAGTAGCACAGTGTCAGAATCTTGTAACTGATGCAAGCTCAGACTGGCAGCTCGTGAAGAAGGGGTCAACTTTTCCCCTCAGAAGAACACAAGCTGCATTATTCTGAACCCTTTGAATTTTGTCAAGTAGGCAGTTAGGAAAGCCAACGAAAATAAAGTTGCAGTAATCCAACCAGGACAACACAAAAGCAGATATGAGCTTTTGGGTGGCAGAAACTGACAGGAAGAGTTCGATGTGACTGATCCTGTGAAGCTCAAGATAGATGGACTTGCAAACTTTATTTATGTGATGTTCAAAAGAAAATGATGAGTCAAGGGTAACATGAAGATTTAATTTCTGACGATCTGTAAAACGGAGATGTCAGCTCCAATTTAAAGCCAATAGAGGATGTCATACATTGAGCTAAGTATGATTATGTCTAACCAAACTCCCTCCAAAAATAAGTCTACTTTTGTATTTTCATGCCACACGAGTATTTTAAGACAAATACGACTAGCCTTGTGCCCTTCAGCATGATGAGCTTTTCACAATAAATATAAAGGAATGGCAGCAACATTTTTGGATGTAAAAATGTTGCCTGCTTTTTTTGTTTTTGAAAACAGCTTTACAGATTTTTAAAAAATCTGTAGGCTGCTTAACTGCAAAATATTATAAGGCTTATTTACAGGGAATATATAAAAAAGCACATTCCTACAAGAACCATACATAAATTCTCTCGTCCATCCTTTTGACCTTCTTTAAAAAAGAAGTCACAGAGTATGCAAGTAAAGCTTCACTGGTTTTAATGAGCTGAAGCTTAATGAAGGTATGATCAATGCTGCGATTAAACAATCACCACCTCCCCTTTATCTGACTGTTGTGCACCAAAACAAGCATGTTACAGGCCATCCTGCAGTTTTCAGTTTATACAATGGCACTTTTAAAAAACTTTGTTCATATTTTGCTCTCTTAGACAAAAAGTCCAGATGCCCTAATAATTTTTAACAACGGCTGGACAGAAATGGGAGACAAAGAATGGGACAGAAAAATAGTAAAAGAGAAAAGCAGCTGTCAAATCTAAAATGGTGGATATCCATCAACATGCATTTAAAAAAAATCAGTAAATTGTTTCTTCCTTAAAAAGCAGACTACATTTTTGTTAGGACAGGATAATTTAAAACACTTCTCCTATGTCTGACAAGTCATGCCTGTTACAGTCTGGAGACAAAAGATTTCTATCACTTTAAAGCAGAACAATATCAAAAGGTGAATGCAGCATAGAAAATCAGGATTCTGTCAGGATTCTAATAATGCAATGCTTTTTACAAAACTGATATCCACAAACTCCTCTGAGAGATTAAGAGGAGTACATAAGCTGATTGAGCAGAACCAAGTGAGGAATAGCTTAATGATTTTGCTACTCTTTCAGCAGCCACACTGTCGTGACTGCAAAGAGTAAAATGCATAAAGACATATGCACACGTGCCCGCACGCACACATACACACACATAAACACACAAAAAGCTCTCAATGGGGACATAAATACCAGATACTATTTCCAGCTCTCAGATGATTAACGTGCTTATCTACTCTTTAATTTCCAGGGTATCCGTTGCAAAATAGCTCGTGGAACATTGCCTGGTAAGCGCTGATGGCAGTGTATCATCTCCTCTATGCGACTTTTAACCTGAAAATAAAACCAGAAAGAAACAGGAAACAATCACGTACTATGTTTTCTGTAATTCTTAAAAACTGTTCGCCTTCTAGTGTACTTATGACAGTTAAAATCAGCAAATTAGCAAATCAAAAACAGTAATAAACAGTAAATAGTTTAAGGTGAACATACAAGTTGTCTAATATATGCTATTTACATGACTACATACCAATTCCATGAATTCCTCGGGGGTAGCTCCATTAGGTGGATAGATTGGCTCCCCAAAATGAGTTCTGAAATAAAAGACAGGTAGGGGTTCCCCCTCTTCAAATATCTCATATCTATGCAAAATCCATTTTACCCTTTAGCTACCAGAACCTTAGTATCAAATGATACATGTGTGTCAGCCTTCACAAAATTTGATTTGATTTCACTGAAAGAAGTTCTTCGTTCTTCTTTTTAGCTCATATTTTTCAGTATAAAATGTTTTTATGCAAGTAGTTTACGTTAAGTTTACGTGAATGCTCTCGTTATATCTTATCAAATGTTCTGTTTGTTTTTATTTGAGTCTATTTGCATGTTAATCTGTTTGACTTCTCTTCGTTTTCTGTACAGCTCAAGGAGCTTACTTTAAAGAGGGGAAACATGCTATACAAAAATTATTACTACTATTATTATTATTACTATTATTACTACTACACAAATATTTAGCTATTGTATACATTTTGGGATATTTCCTGGATTAATCAAGCATAAAAGTGAGACCAGTTTTCAATACTCATTCGATACAGGTGTATTGACACAACTGAACAATAGCTATGAAGACGTTTGCACTTGCAGGTGAAAACTGTATAGGAAGAGTTAACGTTTGAAAAAACATTCACACTCTAGAAGCAACTTTTTTGTGGGGGAGGGGAAATTTTGTGTATTACATTTTGCATAATTCAAAATTGTATTTTGCCTGTTACTGAACAACTATTTTCCTAATAGATGAAACTAAATGATTTCTTACATTAATTTCACTGGAAAGAGTCCATAGATGGGTACTAGCGGCAGTCTTGTCTTCTCATAGATCTTGCGAAGCCACACTACAACAGCAAAAATGTGAAGGTCAGTAATTTTGAGTCAGTCACAGCATGTTGTACCTTTTACACAGCATGTTATACCAATGCAGCTTTTATAGGTTCTCCCTGAACTATATCCCTAAAAAGAAGTGTAACAGCAACTAATTTTACTGAAATTATGAACAGAGATTGACAAGATAAAATGATGAAAAGAGATAGACAAGATAAAATGATGAGCAGAGATGGACAAGAAAAAATGAGAAACAGAGATATATCAATGATTGAAAGACCTAGCTCTGAAACTATTAATACACTTTTTGGCCTACCTCTTCCCCAGCGTGGTGTTCGAAAAGCTTCCCTACAATTTTCAGTAAACATTGGAATGACTGGCTGTGAACATAAAACAAATCGAAAGCTTTATGACTGAACATGCAATTTTACCTGCTGCCTATGGCTTAAATTAACAAATGTATTCCCTATTTCTTTTTTGACATCACATCCAGGCTGACGTGTTAGGTCTGTTTTCTCTATTAATCTAGAGATTCTGAGATTTAAGAATAGACAGATACTCTACTCACAACATTGGCCTGCAATGCCACCTTTGCAAAACCACATCGTCTTCCCCATATTACAGGGTAATTTTCATCAGCAAAAAGTGCCTCGCGTACACCACCTGCAAAAGACAAGTTTTATAGTACATGTGGTTCGCACAGAATGACTGCTCACTTTCTTTAAGCTCTGATAACAAATTCATGCAGCAACATATATATAATGAAACAACTATAAATGTTTTGACCTGAAGTAATAAATATAAGCATCAACATAGCAACTGAACCTCAAACAATTACTCTCATGTTTTGTGACTGGCACTATACACTTGCATAGGCATCAAATTATGACTCCTCTCACTGTCAGGTGACTGGAACCATGATGGAATTTTGTGGTTCGTTTTTGGTTCTATAGCTCTCAAAAAAATTTAGTTTTGAATTCCAATTTCTTCATTTACAAATCAAGTACAGATGAATTCTGTGGTTCTGTTCTTTTCCATTTCAATGTAGTGTTAAAGATGCCTTCAGACAATGATATTAAGTACAGAACTCCGCTGCGCATCTGGTGCTTAAAGCCACGAAAAGGGACCATGTCACTCCTCTCCTTCGTTTTCTACACTGGCTACCCATCCATTCTCGCATTCAGTACAAACTGTCTGTGCTGTGTTTTAATTTCTTTGCTGGCTCCTGTCCTGACTATTTCTCTGAACTTCTCATCCCTTACTCTCCGGCCAGACAACTACGCTCTTCGTCTGACGACCGTATCCTAACTGTTCCTGTCACCAGAACAACAACATATGGTCACAGGACTTTTGGCTACTGTGCTGCAAAACAATGGAACTCTCCTTTCCTTTCCATATCCGCCACCTTCCTACAATTGAATCTTTCAAATCTGCACTGAAAACGCACCTCTTCCTTGAGCATTACTCCTAACACAGTCCACAATGCTCGTCCTTCTTACCCCCCCTCCCCTTCCCTCTTGCTACTTAACCCGTCTTTCTCGGCAGAATCACTATATTTCTCTGTTTCTGTTACTTGATGCCTTTTGTTTTCTGTTTCGTCGTCAGTACTGTTGTTTTCTTTCGTCCCCTTTGTTCTGTATCTGCTTAGTCCACGTCTCTTCCCAGTTTTAAGCGCTAAGAGCATGCTATGAGTGTGAATATGCGCTATAAAAATCTTCACTATTTATTTATTTATATGCCATGCAACACCATAACTCTAAGCCATACACCTCATAGTTGTAAACTAAGCGCTTGCAAGTGTCTCTGAATCCCCTGTTTAGATGTGGGAGTTTCTGTTTAGATGTAGGAGCTTCTGGCTTGTGGTTTAGGCTGCACATTACACAGCCTACATTCTAGACTGCCTACTCATCTCACCTGCTCTTTCTCCAGGTCTCATAACAAATAACATGACCTATGTAGTGCTGGCAGACATAACTTGTAAGTCTCAGACAAAATCAATTTGTACTATTTTATAAACCAAAAATGTTTTAAAGTTACCACGTGTTGTCTAGTCAGAATCAGGTTATGGTGTTATCACCATAAAGTGTAAATTTACATGATTTATCCTTCAGCATATTTGAATGAATGTTTCATGAATACCTATTTTCTAAATGTGTGAAATAATAAAAATCAAAATATTTATTCAAGTAGCGCTGAGGGATATATGTTGCATGCTCTGATAAAATCATAAGTAATGTACTACATATAAGTTTAAGTACCTGGAGCTATGGCTAAAATATTGCCCTTATTCAGCACCTCTATGCAGCTCTGAACTGTGCCAGGTGTGATATTCAGCACCTCAAACAGCAGTCGCCAGCCTGCAAAAAGCCAATAAATATTAAACAAAAGTTCATAAAAAACAAGTGTTCCTTCTTTCACTTCCACACATCTTAATCATATAAAATCACAAAAATAATTCCTTGAGTTGTCATCAACAGCATATTCATGACCTTTTTAACTACTGCTACATCATCATAATTCTCTTTAGGACAGCTAAAACTTCTTTTCCCTCCCTCTCCAGAAGGAGTGGCTGTTGAAAGAAGTCACTTAAGTCCATAACTAAAATACTTTTGTTTGCCCATCCAGCAGGTAACTGATTATCAGCGAAAACAACAGACAATAGGGATTACCTTCCACATACACTGCGGACTTTTGCAGACCATTGATAGTTCATTGCCTTCATGACTACTGATTTTTATCTTGCCAAAAAGTATACTAGTAATGGTAAGAGAACCATGAAATTTTATGCCGTGACACTTTCACAGACAGCTCATATTTTGATGAAGAAACAACTGACAAGTAAGCAGCAATGGCATTGTCCCAAACAAAATTAAAATCCATTAACAATTTTCAGGTCATAATGTTTACCCAGTTCCAACAATCATCTATCAGACACAAGTGTAGAAGATCACAGAGTTGCCCTCTGATGTCACTACATTCAGGTTCTTTATGTGGACAAACTATTTACTCTTAGGTAAAAGAGGTGAACAGAATCACCAACAGGTGTTTACGAAAACAAAAAAACAAAAAAACACTGGTCTAGTTGAGATCAGCAGTCAGTTAACATTTGCTTGCATAATAGTGACCATGCATCATAGCCAGTCACACAGCTGATTCTTTGGAAAATGTTGTTCAACATTTATGGGAAATGAATCGGTTCAACAGCTCACCTGGAATTTTGAAGAGAAACCTGTCACCCACAGCATGAATCATACGTCCTTTGACCAGGATGCACTTGGCAATGACATAGTACATGTCCACTGGCAATACACCATGATAATAAATAATCATGGCTGGCCCAGTGTTGGGAATGTGATCCAGTCCTTGCACTTCAAAGCCTATTACAGTCAGAGTGTACTGCATTTCAGTCAGTCATTTTTATCATGACACGCCATGAATGTCTGTGGATGAGGCTGTGGTATTATGGAAAAAGTTTTTGTTTTATTTGTTAGCATCGAAGACCACTGAGTATCTGATGCAGAAAAAAGATTCATGTAAGCAGTAAGATTTATTTTTATTTTAATGGGACAATATTTCCAAACAAAGAGCAATAATTGATGCAGGCCAAATAATGACAGTAAGCAGGCATAAAGCTGGAGAAAATGAGACTTTCAACTAAAGTTTGTTCTCACCATGCCAGATATAGCCTTGACCATCCCAGAGTACTGCCAGTGTGCTGCGGGCTCCATCCCAGAAGTCATTTTGGTAGGCCTCACGAAGCTTATGCCTATGGCGGTAGATGTGTAAAAAGAGAGCAGATCCATACAAAAAAACGAGGATAACCAGAGGAAGTAAAAAGGAGATGATAATGGGATAGATGACCCAAAGTACCCAGGAGAGGTAATCAATGTCCAGTGACTCCAGATAGTTCCACACCCAGTAAAATGTGTTCACAGCTGTCTCAACCACCATTTTTTAATTTCACATTCTGCTGGCTGCAAAAAAAAAAGAATTGTTATATTTATAACTACTGCCATGAGATGAAATTGCCAACTAGAGGCTACAGTTATAAAGCAGGCAAAAAGCTTGTAGCTCAAAGAAAATCTACGGTAACTATCTTGTCTGTAGTTAAAAAGCAGTCCAGATCCTGCTGATGTTGCTTTACCTCTGTAGGCTTAGTTATAAAGCAATGACAAAGATGCCAATTGGTAAGTAACAAAGCAATATCTGCAAGGTCTAGACACTGCTTCGTGACTTAAACAAGATGCTTACCCTTTATTTCTCCATTTTGCCCCAAGGGCAACAACTCACCCTTGATGATAACTATGGGAGTCACATATTGTTTTGATCTTTGGTCATTCTGTTGAAACAAAACATCTTGAAAAAAAATTTCTGTTTTATTGTTTTGAATGTTTTAATGTAATCTTATATCAAACTATGAAAACGATAACAACTTTATAAGGACCAGTGGTCTTGACTAAAATCTCAGGAAAATTATTAAAACTTATTAAGCAGCTGCTCTTCCGCTCTCAAAATTCCAAACTAGAGATATGCAATGTCAACCCATATCTAAATTTTCAATCAGTAATCAGTAATCAGATAATGCAAGTAACAGCACCAATAACAAAAATAAAATTAACAAAGAAATTAGCTGTCTGAATCTGTGTATGACAAATCATAAGTACATACAAAAAGTCTATATGGATTATGAAAATTGTTTACCCTACATCAAAGACTCAAAACACTCTTTTGTGTGGCAATAACTGAATCATCACTGGTTTGTCATATTATGTTTGTGAAGATGACACTAGAAAAAAATTCTACATGAACCGCAATTTTTTTCACTTATACACAGCAATTTGTATATAGAATTAACAATATATTTGCAAAAGGCAAGTAATTCATACATTGAAACTTTTAACCACACCTGTGTGCTTTTGTGACTACATAAAATGTCATTAGTCTATCTTGAAGAAATAAAACTATTTAAATAAATAAACAGGGAAAAAATCTATAAAGGAATATTAACTGCACAGTATGATCAGTGTTCTCTACGCATAGACGATATCACTAGCAATCAACTATAACAGCATATCTTAATAAAATGTATAAATTTGTCTGAAATATACATAGGCCTAGTTTACAAACATATAACATTCGTTACAATCTTCCCCAAATAAACGATTATTTTAAGCATTACCTTTTCGGGAATATTTCGTTATCCATGCTATAGCTTCATGATGGTGGGTATTCTATCCTGAAGAAAATTCATCTAGTACCTCTGAAACTGAAACAGGACATCGCCGGCTGATTAGTGAAAACAACACTACACAGTGAAGCGTTTGCTCACTACACCACAAACAAAAGCAATTTTCAGTAAGCCCATTGATTTCATACTAATGATTACGTGGGCAAATGACCATGTGGGCAAAATGTTACACCCTGTCCATTACATCTCGACATCTGATTAGGTAGTAAGGTCTAGAATATCGTATTAAACGGCTGTAACAGCAAAAGTCCCTTGTAGCCTACATCTAACGCACAGGGTCGCCAGGATGAAAAGAGGGAAAAGTCAGCAATTTCCAGAAGGAAAATCTATAACTTAAATAAACACCTTGCTGAGATCAGCTGCTGGTGGAAGTGTTTAGAGCTCCTTTTTTTCTGTACCCTCTTGGTTCCTGTTAAATGCTACAATGGATAGTGAGGAAGGCGTTTCAGCTGCTGTTATTTTCTGTGTGCGAAGTAGTTGTTTCCCTTATTCAGCTGTGAAGTTAAGTTACGTACCCTGAACAGCAACGACTGTTGACAAGTTAACCGAAGCTTTGCTTTCAACTTTTGATTCCAACTTTACAGTCCATTGAAAAGTACTGTCGGTACGCATGACGGAGATAAGGTGGCATGATAAGAGCGGTCTTGTCAGACACAAAGTTACACAAGTGTTAAAAGAATATATATACTTAGTTACGTTACGAACATCCTACAACTACAAGGATCTTCTTACATGCAGCAGTATAAATATATTTAACACTCCACACGTGCTATTAGAGAGTAATGAAACCCTCGTAGAACAAGAAGAAACGTAAAAACGGACTTGAACAAATATAAACTTATTAATTAAATCAGAATAGTTCTTTACAACCATCTAAATGTGGTACTATGGCACACTGTACTGTATTTAACTTTAAAGATGATGGCAAACCGTCCATATTCTAGATGTATGTAAACAATAAACAAAATTATACCAGAAAGAAAAAAAAGGAACAAAAGACCACCAGAAAAATAATTTTAAAAACCTAAACGTCTAGCTACGTTAAGTAAAATATAATTCCAAGCTCTAAAAGTTTTGAGACAATAGAGTAAATAATAGTCCAGATATGGTTATTTTACTTGGCTTTGTAGCTAAGACTAAAATAGTAGAAGTAGAAAAGAGCAATGCTTCGCTCCTCAAAACTTCACTTCAGTGACATTTGATTGAATGTTGTTTGTGTGTTGGTTTGGACAGAATGGATGGAGGAGATGAAGATTTTATCCCTGAAGGGTTTTCAAAGTCAGCAACAGATGATGCTAAAGATAAAAAGAATCAAGGTGATCAACGAAAGGCGGAACTTGAAATGAAAATCCGACACAGAGTGGCTTGTGAAGCTAAAGCATTTGACATTGTCAATCGTCTAATTGAGGAAACTGTGTCAGAGGAATATTTACAGAACTGTGTAAGTTTTTATTTGTCCACCTGACATGAAGGTGTTCCAAGAAAGGAATATCTTGGAACCTTTAGTGGTGGGATTGTAATAGGAATATTTCAGTTTTTGAGTATTATGACATTTACATTTGTTTTGACTGTGAGTCATATGTTGACTTTTTTTTTTTTTGCTAGTTTTTGAACAATAGAATTGTAAACAAGAGCACAGAGCTGTCTACGCTGAGGACTAAAGTGAAGATTTTTTTTCAAAATCACTAAATCCCCTAGCACTTCAACTAAGTCAACATTGTCTTAAATATCTTTAGTTTTATACATGTCACATCTTTTTTGAGATGGTTATATATTAAAAAAGTTATTTTATATAACTTAGCTGAAGAAATTAAGGAGGCTTAATGAAAATTCTTGTCTCATAAAAATTCTACATTATTGATGAAGTTGATATTTTATTAACATGTTAAAAGAAGGCTCGAATTGTTCCACACTTTTGCAATCACTCTGTTTCTTTCAAAGTGCCAGTTCATAGATGGAAGCCATTATGCAGACATTGTGGAGGAGAGAGCCATCACTCGTATTTGTGGTTACCCTCTTTGCAACAAAGGGCTTGAACAAGTGAGGGACATTTCTTTTGTTTTTCAAACATACTAAAAGGAGAAAATATATCCATGTGCATCTGGGTGCATGCATGCATGCACACACACATTATGCCTGCATCAACAGAACATTTTTTTATTTGTTTTTGTTTAAATACAACACTTTGCAGTAAACGCAGTTTGTTAACATATTATATCTCTGTTTTTTTCTGTTTGTCAGATACCAAAGCAGAAATATCGGATTTCAACGAAGTCCAACACAGTCTATGATATCAGTGAAAGAAAGGCAAGCTATTGTGTATTGCAACATAGTTTATTTGTAACACTTGAAGTGCATTACAACTAATGTGGAACGTTTGCAGTGCATTACAGCTTATGTGGAACCTTTAAAAGTCCCTAAGATGTGAGGTGATTATTGTACTCTAGTAATAGTGAATGAGTATACACAGAACAGTATCTATCTGACATACCGAGAAAAATTTTATTGCCCTTTAAGATGTTTCTAGAAGTTCTAGGACGATGGTTAATGTGGTTTGTCCCTCTCCCCTTTTAAACCTGATTAGGTTATTCAGTACTTCTTACCTGATATAAAACTGATTTTTCAGAATTTCTGCAGCAACCAATGTTACAAGGCATCAAAGCATGTTGCTAAGCAAGTGCCAAGCAGCCCTGTTTGGAGTCGAGAAAATGACCCGAAACGAAAAATTCATTTCCTGGACACAACAAACAACCTGTTAGTTTTACGATTACTACTCATGAAATGTGGCTGTTCCCATTATAACAAAATTTAATTTTATCATTGGCCATTAAAGTGTGAAAAGAATTTCGTTTGTAAACCAGTTCCAAGTCTAACAACCCCATCCCAACATCAAAAAGTCACGGAGCTTTTGGTGCACTTTGACATCAAAAACATGTGGCCACCAGTTATTGTCACACATTCAGTGCATCTTTCTTGAATAGATTGAACAAGATGGATCCTTCATTCCCAGACCATCTGAGAGCCACTGTCATGCAGGTCATGCTTCCTAACACAGACATCAGTGAATAGTTCTCCTGCGTGCCACCACACTCATTGTGAACTGGGCACCTCAAGATGTCTGCACCACTGCACACGGGCCTGCTGGACTTCTTTTGTCAGTTGTACACAGGCGGCAGCAGTGTCCTTATAATTAGGAATTATGTTGATAATACTGGTGCAGGTGGTTGCAGATGGTCTGCTGGCTGATTTTGACATGTGTTGCCATTCTCAAGTCTGTCCTGCAGAGCCTATTCACAATCCACTGGTATCAAACATCTTAATGGCGTGATTGTTCTACCCTCGTTCAAGTATTCCATGCTGCTACAGAACTGCTGAACAGTGTTGCTTATATAACTCACAATTTGTGCAGTGGAAGGTTTAGCTCACTAATTTAGTTGCAGTTTCCAGTTTATTTTCCATGATTTTTCTGCATTTTTACAGCATAGGACACTATCAAACAAATGCAGTATGAGCAAAACAAGTACATTCATAGGTCATTCAAGTACAGTGTACCATCACCCTTCACTATTTCCAGTTCATTCCACTTGTGCTTTACAGTAATCTTTACAGTACCCCCAAACTGCAGCTGGCCCTTAACTAATCAGGAGTAGTATATTATTATAGTAAAAAATTGTGTGCAGTTAAAATTTGTATGCCATGATGTCTACTTTAATTAAAAATTTTATATTTTTGAGACCTTTTTTTTTTTAAAGATTCTTAAAGCACTTTCAATATATTTTAGGAGAGCTGTTTAGTGGTAGTAAAATTTTATCTCACATTTAACGCACCTCTCTCTCCTTTGCCATGAAAGCATTAAAAGTCTTGACAACAGTGCTCAAGAAAGGCAATTTATTTGACTTATGATGCTACTGAGACTAGAGTCTAAATTGAAGTGCATTTCAAGACAATATCATGCATGATTCCTAATCATCAATGTGTGCTTTTGGCCACTTTTTTTCCTCACTTCTATCATAAAATTTTGTTTTTCAGAGGTGCAGTGGGAGAGGAAGTGATTGGCACGCACATGCTTACTGTGAGAGAAGAGCTGAGAGCTCTAGAGAGACTTGATATTAATGACACAAGCAGTGCAAATGAAGATGCAAGTAGTGTTGCCAGTAAAGCAGCAGAAAATAGTCCTCAGAAATTTTCTACACAAAAGCAACAAGAGGAATCAAAAACAGAATATCTTATGCACTTGTTGAGCAGCAAAAAAAAATTGTTTTCCAAAATGGCAGATATTCAGTTTGCTAATGACATGTCTGATCAAACAGTTATTTCAGATGACCATACTCAAACAATCAGCACTGTGCATAAGGAGGATGAGTCACAAATTTCAAATCCAGGCTCAGAACAGCATGAAGGAAGTGCATCACAGAAAACAGATGAGAAAACTGTTGATATTAAAGACCAAGATTCTAAACCATTCTGTACTGTCAGAAGCAAAGAAGTTTTGAAATCCGATAAACCAGCCACATCAATACTTGATGGTGTCTGTGACATCATCTGCCACTGGATCACAGAAGAGACCTTGCTTTTGCTGGGTTTCTCTGCTAGAGAAGATCCAGCTTCAGACATCATGTTAGGTCATGCTCATGGTGACCCAGACATACAGCAAAACTACAGAAACTTATGCCAGCGACTGGCTGGTCAGGAGAAGGACTTTGAGGAATTTCTGGGAGAGGAGGGTGTATCAAAGAAGGATGTAGCAGATTCTTTGAAGCCCATTCCCAGCTTTGACAAGCTTAAGAAAAAGTCTCAAGAATACCAGCTGAAAGTTAGAGAGTTTTATGAGAGTTCCCAGGTGCTAAAGATTCAAAGGGTAAAGACAAATGTTTAACAACATGCTTTCCTAACCAAAAATCTTAGTATGGTTAAAATTTTTAATCTGCATTACTTTCTTCTATCTACTTATGTAGTCAACCATTTTCATTGCCACCATTATCTTGAAGTAAGTTCAGTGTTCAGACTTGTTTCAGATGCTTTAACTCCTGTTCCTGTCTTTCTACAAGACTCATTTATTTAAAAACCCTTCAATATAATCAAATACAGCAAAGTGGAAGTTACTATATTGAAGGGGATTTTTATTTATTATTAAGTTACTTCACATTGTTGTTTTGTATTTTCAGAAATCAGATGAAGTTGACAATTCTGAAAGCAAGGAGGCAGGGATGAAGCTTCCTGCTGTTGATTCTTACGATCAGATGCTTATCCGGAGACGAATTGTGCTTGAAAGACTTGACAGGGTGTACGAGCTCATTTAAATTTTGCTCATTTTTGGCATTTTATTCTCAGTACATGTTCTTCTTTCTCTTCACTTTTTCCATTACTCTTCCTCTAGCTTTTAATGCCTTTTTTTCAAGACAGTTTTTGTCCACTTTTTTCCTTTGTTAATAATACACACCTATGCCAAACTCGGTTTTACTTATGTTTCAGAATGCCTACTCTTCTACCTCCTCTTGGTTTGGCAATTCAAGATGTTTCTAGTCTCCTACGTGAAATGATCTTCACTTTTAGGTAAATGGGTTACATTCCTTATCTTTACCATTTGCATTTGTCTTTTTGTTACAACAGCCAATATTTCACACTATTCCTGCAACTTCTGGGTTCATCCTCTTAATCTAAGCCTGTACTAAAAAAAAAAAAAATAAGAGGAGGAAGTGGAAATAATGTTGCATAATGATTAAAAAGAGAATGCTTTTCTTGTCCTAAAATTCGTCACCTGGGCTGATTTTAAATGATTCGAAGCACTTAATGTTTATATGTACATACATAATTAATACAGCTTAGAACAGTCTTCAGCTGTCCGATAAAAGAAGCGTACTAAAGATTGTTTTTTGTTTGACCAGTTTCACGAATGAAAACATCATTTTTCAACCTGCCGAATGGAATCTTGTAGGCATGGTGTTGCTGAAGATGTAAGTATTTTTGGGAAACTATTTACAATTTGCTTATATCATAATAAAAAAAAGCAAAAGCCAACATTATTGTCAGCATAAGCTATTTACTATTTTTATTTATATATATATATATATTTCAGCTGTTTCAGTATTCTTACTTTTCTCTTTTAATGTTTCACACTTTTTCCAGTTCTTATAGTGGATTAAAGCTTTTTTTTTAACCATTATAGCTATAGAAGAAGTGAAGATTTGGTATGTTTTTCTTTCCCATCCAGGCTTGCAAGAAAGTTTAGTGTGGTTACATCATCATTTGAGAAATCAGCCCACAAGATGACATTTGACTTAGTTCTGACCAAACTTGGCCATTCATTAGAATCATTGGACAAGCTTGTGACTGAAATGTTGTTTTTCTGTCACAGACACTTTCAGCAAAACATCTCTTGAATTGACACGAGGTATGCTTACACTTCAGAAGTGTTAAGGGAATCCCATAGGCTGTCTGGAAAAATACACTATTCAGTATTCATTATTTTTTATTTGTAGGGGAGGAGAGCTACAAACAAAGCTGTTCATGTGACCTGCTTAACTCCCTGATAATAAAGAACTAAAATGAGCAGTCCTACTGCTACACATATATTCCATGGTTTGACTATTAATGAGCAGGTTTGATTTCTGGTCGAAGTTAATTGCTCAGTGTCGAGGGGGGAATTGGTGTTTTAACACTATATCACAGCAAGGCAGCCAGCCCTATAAACAGATGCCACATGCAGAGAACAGTGTGCCTAAGATGAAAGCTGAACCCAGGACAGCCAACCTCACTGTATTGGTGACAGGTGCTAACCGTTGCGCCACCAGACCGCCAGCTCAGTATTGAAATGAGATGCGGCAAACATTAACTTTGATAACATGTAAGGACTTTGTTAATTTCATCAAATGATGAAAATGCTTCAGATGGTGATTTTATATATGTTAATCAAATGTGGACCTCTTCCAAATAAAAAATTCTTGTCCCTGATCAAGAGGAACTCCAGGAAGGTGGTGCAATTTGAGGGCTATATTTTAAAATTTAGTCCTCTTGGAGGAAAATTCATCAAAACATTTTCAGTCAAGTTTGTTATTCTCTTGATATCTGTTGTGATTTTTGTAAACAAATATTTCTTATGCATGCCTAGAAGACCGTTCACAATGTTTGAGGAAGCTCACTGGCAAAGCAGACCTAATGGACATGCCAGACTTTTTTTCTTTTTATTTTTTTTTTAGGTCATGTACAATGTGAACATTTTTCTGGCATCAGCTATGCTTTGTGCATGTTCGAATTGTCACCTTGGTCAGAAGTATCTTAGGTGATTACAGATTTACCATGGCCATTTGTCAGACCAATGGCTATGGTTCATTGTATCATCTGTTTTATGGGATTGAAAAGAAGATTGTCATTACCAAAAATGATATAAACTTTCTTGCAAACATGAACATTGAATGTTTGATTTTCGCTACATATTTCAAAAGAAGGAGAACATCAATACTGTTCACATTGTTGCCAAACAGTACTCCAGCTTGAGTGCTCATTCATTCTTGCATTTAAAAGTTACCATACAGTGACTATAATAATTGCTTTATATTGTGAAATTCCTTCCTCTTTCTAAACCATATGTACAGTATAAATAACAGAGACCATTTCAACTATAATGATAGACTAGGGCACAAACATAAGATGGGACTGCCTGTTTGAAAGCCACCAATATTGATAAACCAAGTGATAAAGACCTGATAAGACGCATGTGCAGTTAGCCATTGTCATCTAGCTCTAACATTCCTTTCTGTGACACAAATCATTTAAGTAAAATGGCAAAACATAAAAACATACAATATGATTTTTAGAAAAAGAAATCCATGTCATCATTTGCAAATTTTTTTAATTTGCAAATACGGAAATTCACTAATGATTTTTATTTTTCCCTTCCGCTTTATATCAAGAGCACATTCTTATCTGCAGCTGCAATAAAGTTGTTCAAAAAGTCTGCAAATTTAACACAAAAGGAATATAAAAGCAAAGTTAATGATCAGTTGTCATGCAGCACATTGTTGAAAGCATTATAAGATGATTCAAGGTCAAAGAGCATCTGTCGAACTTGACCATCATCCAGTTCCTCTGAGGCCTGCATGCTACCCAGTGTGTCCAACCTGCCACAGAATGTAAACATGAATGCTACACAGGCTTTAAATACAAGCAACAAAATGTACATAAATCATTCAGGGTTTTTTTTTCTTGTTATGTTTCTTTTGATATGTACCCACCATTTCTGAACTTTGCTGCGACCTTCAAAATTTGCAGGTAAAATGCTCATTCTGTTCATGGTTTCCATTAATTCTCGAAGATCTGGATGGATCTGTGAAGTAAATCAATAGCTTGTAAATATCTGGACTAAAATTATTTCAATAATAGTGCCAATACTGATGAGAACAAAAGTGTGAAGAAAATTTATTCATCGAAAACAAATTTTACACTTAATTCAGATAGTAGTTTAGATTTTGATGTTTTAAAATCTAACCTCATCCATTGCTCGTATCTCCAGCCTCAACTTGTCCATGATGGTAATGAACAGCTGTAACAGCAATGATAGTTGTTTTAGGGAATGTAAATGACTTACAAAAGAAAGATGACTGACATAACTAAAATTAACAGGAGAAAAACCACGCGTAACGAAGCAGAGAGGTATGACAACTTGGTTCTCAAATGGATGTATTATTATTATTATTATTAAAGGTTATTTTTGTAATGCCATATCCCAGCCCTAAGAGCAGGTTCATGGCGCTTTACAAATGATACTAATTATAACAACAATAATTATGATAGGTAGAAATTGAAGAAACCAACCAAGACGATAGGAAAGAAAAAGGGATAACGCATAGAAACGGGAATAATAATAATACAAAATTGTAGTGCTATCTGATAAATAAGAATACGGTACTTCATTATCCAACGAGTCTATGAAATTAAAATAACTGCATAAATTGTTTTTAAAAAAGTCCTGGCGACAGAAGAAAACTGCAGAACAGATTTGTCTGAGCAGACTGGTGACACGTTTCACTGCCGAAGATTTAGAGTTTAGATCTGCAATTGCTTGTCATCGGAGAAGTCATCAGAAAGTAACAGATCAAGAATGCTTAGGATAAACCCCCATGTCAAACAAAATGTAGACAGTTTTGCTGCCTCGAAGATTATGATGATGATGATGATGTCGATTTATATTGCGCAGGTATCCATTCAAAAGAATGCTCAATACGCAGCAAAAACAGAAGAGAGGAAAAAAAATAAAACAACAGGAAAGTAAAAAATAATAAAAACAGAAATGGTGCTAGGTTGTTTAAGTCTGTCGAGTCATCAAAAAAAATAAAAATAGATAGCTCAGTGCATGATACTGCTTGTATAAGCTTTATCTAAATGTTTGCTTTGATATTGACAGCTCAGGCATGAAAACGCAGCTGAAAAGTCCTACCGAAACAATGTCTGCAATGCATTTGCTTGTGTTCCCTTTGTCATCCTTTATAGTTATAGGACGCCCCTCTTTGATTCGTTCAAGGGCTGCTGGACAATCAAGCTATAGAAGAAACATATTTTTTTATAACAGATTTTGATTTCATGCCACAGAAAATAAATTTTAACAATTATAAGCATAAATCAGCACTTACTAAAGTTCCTGATTCTTTCTCCAGCTGTTTGGTAATTACCCACCCTTGATAGAAGTTATCTAGTTCCATAGATTTGGTCTTTTCATGCCAAAATACAGTAGTAAAAATAGCATCTTGCCTATGTTTAGCGAGTACCTCAATTAAGAACTGTTCTCGTGCATGCTGCCATTCCTTTAAAAACAATGCAGCATGACAGATCGACAGCCACACGTAAACATACCCTGTACTTTTTCATAAACTCTTCAACTGTTGAAAATTCACTCTGTACTTGTTTGAATGCTGCTTTGTACTGCACAAGGAGCTTGGAACAAGTTGCCGTGTATCTGTACACACAACATCAAACAACTTCTCATGAACACAGACACAATATACATCACTGATTTCAAACTAATTAGTGATTTTTTATGAAAAACTATTGTTTTCTTGACATTATATCATCATTTTTGTCATAAAAACCTATAGCCTGCTGATATTCACTTCAGCTGACAACTAGAAATAGCACGTTTATTTCTTGTTCACTACATTTTCCTTCAACAGGAAATAATTTTATAAAATGCAACCACAGAGAGATTGTCTTTGCCCAGCTGCAGTTCCTTCCCTTGAATTGTTGGTCATGAGTAAAATAAATTGTAACTTTCCATGAATGTAGCCACACAATGGCAGCAAACGTTATACACCATACTGGAAGATACTAGAGGAAGTCAAGTTAATTGATTCAACAATGTAAGCACAAAACTGTTTTTATAGATACAAGGATTCAAAGCAAGCTTACTCCTTTGGAAGAACAGCATCTCTTATGTAAGCCTTTTCTAGACTCTGCAGAGTGTTAATGACTGCATACAGGTCAGCCATGTTGTCATACCTGCACACATCATATGTTTCAATTTCACTCTCCACCTCTGGTACCAATTTTCAACATACTGCTCACTTAAACATCCTGTCAAACTTGTACAAGTATACAAGACCATTGGTATCTACTTTCCTATACTGCTAAAGAGTGCTTAAATTACTGACAAGCTGATGCTCTTTAAATGTATGTTCACATCAGTATTTACAAACTTTACAACTCTGGTAATAAAATAAGTCTGAATTACTCACTTTTCTCTTTCTCGGGCTGTACGATATAATTTTACTTCCTGAAGACAAAATCAGACAACTTTACATTTAGCTGCTTGTAAATAATTCTAAGGCATGCCATGCTTAATTCCATTTGTCATTTATTTGCGGCTACTGTGTAATCTTGCAATAATGCCATGTATACATTACATCAGTACTAATGTTATTTAAAGTGATAATAGTGTTTACTGAAAATGCAGAATAATATAAATAACATTTACAATATAATAAACACACACCAGTCACACTCTAACCTAGAGAAGTAATGAACAGATGCACAATCCTCAACATGCTAGTATAAGCAATATGTCCAAAAAAAATACAAGTCTGTTTTGAAATGTCAATGTTACCAAGACATGATGCCCTCTTAATCAGTCTTCCCCTACACAAACATGGCAAAGGCTGCCTGGAGATTTTAGAAAACTAAATTACCAGAATTTTCAGTAATAAGTATTCAATAACCACCAATACTCACTTCATAAAGACCTGGATTATTAGCCTGCCCTGAAATGTAATTAAAACAAATAATTGATTTTTAATAATTTCCCTGAGTGGATGCAAGCTCAATGCGTTGAGCACAAAAATTACATATGAACTGAACACAACAAAGAAACACAAACATCAGCAAATGGATAAGCCACAGCAAACATAAAGTGTACCAATGTAGATGGAAAAACTGAGAAGTAAATGGAAGAGTTCACTTGATTATAAAAAATATTTCTTAAAGAGATGAGTCTTGAGGCCAGACTTGAAAGTTTCAAATGTGGACACAAAAAGGGGCAAAAAACTCCAAATGGTGGGGCCAGAGAAGAAGCATGTGTTGAATTTCTCCCATCTGATGTGTGGCACAGAATGGATGGCAAGGCAGACCGAAGAGAAAGACTCATGTGGTACAGTGTCAGTGGTGCAGACAGGTATGCTGGGCGATGCATGAAGACAACAGTAGTACAGTGTGGCAATCTTGTTATCAATGCGAGCTCAAACTGGCAACCAGTGAAGCTCATAGAAGAGGAATGAAGAATGACAAAATTTTGAATTGCATGACTTTAAGGATGGAATAATATATTAATGTATCTCTTGCTAAAAAAAACTAAGCTTACTTCAAAATGAAAGGAACATTAAAATAAAAACAAAAACTTGTTCATTGTTTAAGTGTGTGTGTGTGTGTGTGACAGATAGGAGGATTTATCAACATACACAACACAAACAATAATGGTGGCATCAGGTCTGTTTGACAGGTTACTGAGACTTAAAAATATACATACGTTCAACAATTCTATTGATAACCCAAAATCATTGAGTCACAATAAGAAAGGACAAGTTTGTTGGCTGGTTAATTCAATAGCAAGTTTGATTTTGCACTATGAAGGAAGGAACGATAAAAGGAGCAACTGTAGAAAATCTGATGACCAGCCCTGTGAACAGGTATTGCATCCAGAAAGAAGTGCTTGTGCCTTGATTTGTGACAAGAATCATGGACCATGATCCTCACAGATGAGATAACAAGGTAGAATATTACCAGACTCCCCCATTCAAGATAGTTTGTGTTGTCAACCCTATCAACCTTAAAAAGACTGAAATGGATTCCTGCCTAATTTGTCAGTGTAATAAATATGCACATAATCAGAGCTTTGGAATGAATAGGATATTTAGGTAAATGTCATCCCCTAACCTTTTCAGGTCATTGGGGAGTGAGGTGTGAGACCTCACTTTTCTTGTGACATTCAAACAGAGTATTCACAGGTTATAAATCTTCTGTTGACTGAAAAGTAAAATTCAATAAAATTGTCTTTTGTCTGACATGACGATTAAATGCTCAGTTATCTTGGTGATATAGTTTTGGGGTTATAAGGAAGGTCTAGCTTTTTGATAATCTGGGTGAACGTTTTTCAACTATAAGCAAACAAACTTGAAGCAGTAATGATGAGATCGTCTATGAGAGTTGCTTGAAATATATGTCCTTGTGAGCTGGGAGGGGGCGGGCTCAAAGATATATATTTTTCAACTTGCTTTGAGATTTCTGACTTGCAGTGAACATTTATCTGTATTCTTTTTCCATGTGATAAACCAACAGTAAATTCGTTGAGCTGACATTTAAATGCCTGATGCTATTTGGAACTTTTCACTCTTCGAGTGCACGGACCCCCAAACACACACTAGGTGAAAGGGCGGGAGGGGGAGCTGATAGAACTGTCACACTGCGAGTATTCTGGCAGCTTGTGACAGTGCACTTCCGTACGTAATAGGCCTATAGTCAGCTGTGACCAATGGGGTGTTTGTGAATACAAATAAATAATAAGAGAACAAATTGCTGACATCTCAGCTTAAAATAAATAAGTACAGACAAGAGACCACACAACACCAACCTGAACTTGTCTGTACTGTAGAAAACATTGTATAGAACTATATGAAATGTTTCGCAAGAAACGTCTTCCTACATGAGTCAACAGACTAAAGCCGCTAATGTTTTCATTCCCATTCGAACCTAAGCCATAAACAGTTTGATCACTTTTAAGATCTCGATAAATTATGTTCAATCGTGTTTTCTAAGCCTGCAAAAATGAAAAATGTATAATTTTTTTGGATTCTTTTATCAGCTATGTAAGATTATCAAGTTTTTGGTTGTTCCATATATAAAACTTTTGATCAAGAGAAAGGCATGATTTTTAGAGATTTGGATATTCTGAGGATCGGAGGTTGTATGCGGAAAGTGAAAGCTACTATAGTGAAGAAATCTCGTTCTCTTTTATTTAACTGCATGCTGTTGCATCTCTATAATCCCGCAGTATGAGCAAAACTTTATATGCAAAACTCGCACTCATAGTGCTTAGTTCAATTGCTGTGCGCTGGAGCATAGCAAAGCATGAATATTCGGGTGAGACTTCTTGTAATCGGAACATACGCAGGCACTGACAAGATTTTTCTTAAACAGATGGTCAACGTAGCAGAAATCCTACGATGCTCTTAGATCCACATTTCATTGAATACTATTATATTATTTAATTGTTTTTTCTGGTGCCATAATGTTTCGCTGTGCGAAGCGCCAGGAGGTATCAAATTAAATTTTAATGAAATGACAAACATTCTGGAGCGGCAAGATAGCCATTATAATGTAGTTATACAATTTTAAGTGAATCCTACAGCAGACACTATAATGCATTCATACATTAGAGTGAGTGTGTGTGTGGTGGGGGAGGGGTGCTATACATCTGAGCATAATTTAAAATGATTTTTTTGTTCAAATTTTAATTCAGCAACTATATACAAAATCTAGTCTTTAATTGTATCTTTTTTTTTAAACTGCATTTACTGGCAGGGTACAACAAACCCCCAATGTTTGGTGATTTTGAAGCACAGCGGCACTGGATGGAGATTACAGTCAATTTGCCTCCTCACCAGTGGTAAAAACTGACTTTTAAATCACTTTAAAATGATGCATCTGCAAACTCACATTTTTTTAAGATTAGCATGGTACATGTTTTGTTTATCTAGAAAGTTTCATGCTCTCTAATAAGAGCAAGTTTCATTTTAGCTATTGTTCCATATATATATAATTTGTTTTAGTTTATGTGGATTTTTGTTTTGTTTTGTTTAATTTATTCAAACAGTAAATCTTCCTTCTCAATTTCATTTCTATCCATATGTTCCATTTCTGGATCTTTCTTTCCTGGTATAAGGTACACAAACACCACTGAAAATGACCTTCTGTACTGGGGCCTTGATTATCCACCCTTGACAGCTTATCACAGTTTTCTTTGTGGTCTTTTGTAAGTAAACAGTTTGTGAATCATTATCAATATTGCTTGTAATACAGAAGATGTCAGAGTGAAATAAAAAAACTAGTTTGGCTTCTTTATGCATATCCCTTTTTATTTGTTGAGTTGTTTTTTTGGGGGGAGGGGGGTATTTTGTAGGGAGAACTGAAAGACTGAAGGAAAGTGGTTGGTATCTATCATCATAATTTTTGAAAATTTACACTTACCTTTCCTTAATAGATGTGTTGGAACAAATCTGACTTAACCAGAGCCAACAGTATAAGGCCCATTTAACCAATGTGAATGAAGGTTTTGTAGCCTGATAAAATTAATTGGCTGGCACTATTTAAAAAAAAATTTGAAATATGGTTTAGGACTAGGCTACTGACTTGATGAAGCAGATGACATAATGTCACACAATTACCATAAGTCTGCCCCCTTCTCTATTAACTGCTGGCTCCATTAAGTCAAAATTTGTTCCAATCTGGTATTTGATTAGAAAAACACACATAAAACATTAACATTTTCGTATGGATGTTAGTTTTGGCTTAGTTTACATCTCTGTTTTGAATTCTGTATGCATACAGGTGTGGGGGTGGGTGCGTGTGCATGTGTGTGTGTGTGTGCATTTGCATGACATATTTTTTGTAAAGAGCAAAATGGATTAATCCAGAATGGGTGGCCCTGAATACCTCAAGAGGACTGCAAACTTATGACCACAAACTTTTCATGAGATACACAGGTGTGATGCCTAATGTACTTGTGACCACATTTGCCTTTGAACAATTGTGTCATAAATTTTCTCATTTTCATGCTTATTGACAGATTGTACATTTTAATATCTTTATAATTTTAAGGTAATGTAGATTTACTAGATGTTGCTAAACATCCTCATTTTCTGTTGCATATATAAAATATGCCAAAATTCTACTTAAAAAAGTATATTGTTCTATCATTGTGTTAATGAAGGTCAGAAAGAAGATGTCCTTCAACAACCACAAACTGTATAAATTTTATTTGTAATCATATTATGTATCTGTTTACATCACAGTGCTGTTCGCCGACTTGTTAACCTATATCCCTGCCTGCATCCTTCTGTTTATATCCCAGTATTCCTATTCTGAAAATAATAAGGTGAGTCAGGCATTTCAAGATAAGAGGCACTTAATTTATGAATTTATCCCTGATGTGTCTGTATCAAGACTATATTTCTGATATTAGACATTAGATGATCCACAACAAGATAAGACTAAATGACAAAGAAACAGAAGTTTTTATCTTTTCAAAAAGGCGAGTTTACCCTTCACTGCCTGTCTCTGTTTGGGTAGGCAATGCCGATGTTCCTTTTGTTACTTCAACACGTAACTTAGGTTACATAATGTCTGCTGACATGTCTCTTGATTTTCTCGCATCTGTCGTTTTTCATACTATGAGCGTTGGAAGATCAGCTCCATTTGGCATACTCTGTCCATCTCAACCACCAAATTTCTCATCTGCTCATTTGTTCTGTCTAAACTAGACTACTGCAACTCTCTTCTTGCTGGTTGTCCACAGTACCTCATTGATAAGCTTCAGAAAGTCCAGAACTCAAGTACTCTTCACTCTCTTCATTGGCTACCAATTAAAGCTAGAATAGGCTAAAAGCTCTCAACTCTATGCTATGGATTTTTTGACAGCTCCTTACCCAACCCCACTACTTTACTGAAATCTTGTCTGTCCACAACCCTGCCTGAAACCTTCACTTATCATCAGACTCATTTTTTCCCTCCCTCCCACAAAGACAGTCACATGCAGACAACAGACGTTCTCCCAGTGTGCTGCTAAGCAGTAGAACTCTCTTCCACGTCACATTCTGACTTGAAGGCTACATTAAAACCCTCTCTGAAAACATATCTTTTCACAAAGTACTATCCCTAAATTACTATTCTTAACTCCTTGCAATACTGTCAGTCATGCTAACCTTCATGTAATGACTCCATCTTACACTGTTTACAGTACTTATATCCCTTCATACCTTCCTCTATTGCTTTACGTTCTACTCTTGTACCTCATCTTTATGTTGTTCAGCGTGCCTATATGTATCTCACCATCCACTGTCTGTTATCTTTCATTTATCATTATTGGTCTGTGCAGAGAGTGCAATCTAAATAGGTCATGATACTGCATGTTATAAGTTCATATTATTATTATCAATCTGGTTTATTGCTTTGAAATATCTAAGAATGTAGAAATACAATTAATGGCTTTTTTTTATTAAAAACAACATTTTAAAATTTTCACAGACTTCACACAGGTTACATATAACAAACCTCAAATTTTGAATAAGGTGAAATGGAAGACCTTTTTGTGATTTTGGAATACATTATAACTCCTTTCTTTGAATATTTGATGTTTCAGCTAAAGGGCATTATCGTCCTCCTGTTGTTGCCTGGTCTGGCACTTATTGATCATGGCCACTTTCAGTATCCTTTACAATCATTTTTGTCTTTTGTGTCATTACCATAGGATGCTAAAAATCTTGTGCGCACACACACACACACATAGATATTGCAATACACACACTTTTTTTTCAACTCTTAAAGATAAAGCTCATTTTGGCAATTTGCCCTTATTGTCATGCTCTTGCTTAGTATAGGATCATTTGACCCGTGAAAGTTTCTAGTACAAGAAAGATATACCAATGCATTCAGAAATGAAAGAAATTATGTTATATTCCTTCACAACATAATGGATATAATGGAGTTAGCCTGGGCTTGACTCTGATGGCAACATGGGCACTTATTATTAAGTGGGACCTATTGGGCGCTGTGCTTTTCTGTCTGGCACTGAACTACAAGCAAATGGAGCTGTACCATGCCTTGCCTTTTTTCTGTTATCTTCTTGGGTCCTGTTTCCAGTTGGGCACTGTCAGAGGGTAAAAGTCTGCATCTTATTTATTTGTGCATTTAAAAACAAATGTTTGGAAAAAATCTGTAAAAAAAATCTAGTTTTGTAAATAATATAAACTACAAATATTTAACTAAGTGTGGGGGTCTCATAAGTATTTAAAGTTTGAGTCATACCATACGTGATGTCTTTCTATTGTTAGTTGATGTAACAATGGGAAAAGGTAAGCTGGTCATCTACACAAAATATAAGCAGGGATTTCCCAATTTACTGTATATTTAACAAGTTAACATTGTTTAAAAGTTGCATTTTATCTGTATTTCAGAAGTATTAAATTGATGATGCTAGCCATGGTGGTCCTAATCTCTTTTGGGTTATGTTGGCTGCCTTTCCTGAGCAGTGTCGAAGCAGCACGCAGTGTACTTGTTCGACTCTTTCCCTTTAATAGAGGACTCTATGAGGTGTGTAGTGCCAGATGTCTTTTCTTCCTGTGTTCAGTTGGATAAGCTAGTCTCATTTAAAAAAATCCTTGTCGGTGCAACTTTTAGTATTTGATCTTTTTTTCAGTCTAGATACATCTTGGTTCTATAATGATATATAAACGGCATGGCTCATGCTTCTTCATTCTTGTGTCAACCTTGATTTTTTTTCAAATTTGAAATATGTTTCATTTATATATACATCTGTTATCAAGAGCTTCTACAATTTATGTGAAGTTTATTCTTTATAATTTATTTGAATCCTTAAACGCTAATTATGCAGGAGCGGTTAGGCACTTTTTGACATGAGCATCCTTAAATACACACATTATCCTTGAGCATTGGGGGTATTAGTTAAATAATGTTACATAATTTTGTTTCCCATACAATTAGATTACCTTTTCATGTCACAGGTAAATTTGTCAAAATGTTAATTTGAAGAAATGTTATTTAGAAACTGAAATTAAGATGTTACTGGCATATGGTGTAAAACTGTGTGGCATGTGGTTTTTTTCCATTTTTATAGGACAAAGTTGCCAGTTTCTGGTGTACTTTATCTGTGCTGATCAAACTGAAAGAGATCTTAACAATGGAACATCTTGTCTTCCTCTGGTAATCTAGAAAACACTTGTTTTCATTTGAAAGTCTGATTTGGGAGGGGGAGGCAGAAATGGCCGCTTTTTCATGTTTTCATGACTAGAAGGATGGACAATGATGATTCACTAATAGGGCATTGCAACTGAATTTGTATGTTAACAATGTGTGAGGTGGTCAAGTTATATGCACATGTAAAATCTTCATTAAGGACTTTTTCTTCATAATACATGTTGATATATAGTAGTGACTTTAAGTCTTCAATGAAAATTTTTGTCAGAATACATCAACATACAATTTACAGCAATTCTTGGATGCCTTTTTCTAAATTGTCATCATTGCTACATGCTATTTCTGTCCCTCCATTTGTTGCAGTCTAGGCAGTACTGTGCTGTTACTGCTACCATCCTCTGTCCATCTCCTAGTAAAACCCAGCATTAAAAGATTTAAGCTCGCATTGGTGAGAACCGATTCATTATTTATACATTCCTGTATCTGTATTGATGAACTGTTATCAGTTTTCACAAAAATGCTCTTGTGATCACATTTCTTTCAGCATCAAGTGAGAGACAGATGCTATGATTGTATTAGGACTGACTGTTGTATGGAAACTTTCTAAGCAGATTTTGATATTAGTTTTTGATGGCTGAAGATGGTTTGGTCTGTGCTGGTAAACTGACCTGAGTTGAACATTACCATTCTCTATAACAAAAGGGAAATGTTTAAGGGCAACAAACCAGATCGTTTAACTTCAGTGCAAGACTAGGCAGCTGATCCTTATGTCTTCACATTGCAGATCAACTCATCGTTAGTCTTCTTCCTCTTTTCATTCCACGTACATGAGAAGTCTATTTTGATAGCGGTGGTGTAAGTTGATTTTTTCAGTGTTTTGAGGGGAAAAAATTAATATTACATGAATCTATTAGATAAAAGCACTTGATTCCTTCAGCTGTGTGTGTATATGTGTCTGTGTAAGAGAGATGGATGCTTGTATAAATGTGAGCGAGCAAAACTTGCATGCATGTGTGTGATTATACTTGCATGTGTCTGCACACATGTACATGTGTAGCACGGATACGTGTAGGTGTGTGGGTGTGCATGCTCTGATTGTGTAAGACAGACAAAAATAACTGCATGCTACAGAGCTAAGCTGGTACATGTAGATGTTGACCTAAAATTTGACTTTGATATTGTGCGAAGATCACAGAACACAAATAAATATAGGAAGAATTTGCTAATAAGGAGCAAGAAATCTGGGTTCCAGGAGTATTACTTCAAGGATTTAAATTCAAGTCTGTGCTATCTTGTTATGAGAAGGTAAAACTTTAGATCATGTAATTATGCCTTTCTTTAGTGTTTTTCCACCTACTTTGGACTAAGTTCTAAGTATTTATGCTCTATGTATTTTTCATTTTCAGTCCATCCTGTCTGCAAGTTGTAGATCAACCATTAGCCATCTCATGGTTTATTTCCATTAGTTCATTGAGGTACCTTCAATTATTATTATAGTGCCTATTTCCATTGAGTTCTCTTGAATTTTTTCTGTTTCTGCATGGTGCAATGAATTAAAACAAACAGAAGAGACAGAACAAAAACAACAGAAAATATAGAAAACTGCAAGCTCTGTAATATCTGTTTAAGTGTTAGCAGCAAAATAATGTTGAATTGTATCTAAGATATCACAGTCAATTTTAAAGTTATTTTTTATTTATAACAAAGCAGATGTTTTTTAAAATGTGCAGTGGGTGGCCTGGAACAGTAATTTAAAAAGTATTTTTAAACTTGAAATTTTACAGCATGCTTCCTCTTCTAGTGAAAGATGGTTTGTTGATTCCGGCTGTTGCTACAACAGTTTTGTTGATGGAGCTGATCAGATTGTTCTTCACACCTTTACACAGCAAGCCATTTGTACTCAAACTGCTGGTGAGCGTTAAATAAATCCTTGGTGCTTGACAGTAGCTTACCCTTGAATGTCCACATCCCAGTAACACAGAGTTCAGTAATCTTTTCTGAAATTGGAAGAGCTGTGTAGAAAATGTCCCACATCCTATTTGTAGTCTTTTTGTTGTTATCCTTGTCTTTATGTATCATAATTAATATTGCCTTTTTTTGATCAAGTCAAAACACCTAGATAAGATCAAATTTTCATTATTTTATCAACCACAACAACATTTACAGTTGCTGTCCTCTAAGCATGTTGAAGATAATGCAAAAGTTATAAAACAAAAAGTGCTAATCATAGGCATAACATTCACCTAGGCATAGACAGTGGCACATAGATATTGTCGTTTGTAAAAATAGATGTGCCATCTTGTAGTCATTATTAATTCTGTCAATTCACTCTGTCAGTACAATTCTGAAAGTTTAAACATCAAGTAATGTTTTTTTTCAATTTTGTTTTTTTGCTTTTTTCTCAAGCATTAATAAAACATATAGTGAATGAGAACAAAATTATTGGATTTAATTTCCAAATACTTGTGTGTGTGCACATACTCATATGTGTGTGTGTGTGTGTTGTTACAGTATGCTGCATCTCTAATGGGAAGCTGTGTGCTGGCAGTGGTGAGCCAAATGCTGACACCCCCTCCACATCTGCCTGACCTGTATACAGTGATGATCACCACATACTGCTTCATGCATTTTGCTGGTTTTCTTGTGTACTTTCACTATCTGCAGTTTACTGCTTAAGCCTGGATTTAAAAAATAAAACTTTCTAACCTTGAGATTTTTTCAATACTGTTTTCTGTATTGATAATCTCAGCAAGTGGTGCAGAACTAAGATAAGGTGGCATGGTCCCAGATGTCAAAAAAGTTAAAATTCCCTTTGTTTCTTTGTTTTGAACTTTTGTTACCAAAGATGTATCCTGGAAAGGGGTCATATCCAAACATGCGAAAGTCCCACCAAAAGTACTTCTGGAGTTCCAGTTTGTCTTGATAAGGAACAGACTTAAAGGCATCCACTAGAGCTTCCATTCGATTGTCCTGCGCACCTCCAAGTCCTCTGGTTTGCAGCATTGCTTGGTATCCAGCTTGAACAAACTCTTCTTCTGAAATATTTTTGCATTGCTTTTCTGCTAAATGGAAATATAATATCTTTGTGTACAAGACCCCTAATTTGAAAGACCTTCCATATATGTCACAAACCTTCTTCAGTTGTTATACACTGCTGAAACCGTTTCTTGTGTTTAAAATAGAATCTGGTACTTTGAACTATACTCATTAGCATGTGGTCTTGGATATGGAGATATGGTACCTGCATAGCATTCATCAGAAACTTGGTGTCTTCCTCGATGATTTCCAGATGGCCGATGTAGTTGTAGGGAAACTCACAGATACAGAAATGCTGGTGCTGTGGTAGAAAATGCCCATTTCTGTTTTCACCAGTTTTCTCTGCATCAATGACATACTTGACATATTCAGCAAATGTAACATCATGGCCACAGTTCAAACTAAGTAGATCAGCACTTGGACGAAAATTTTGTACTATATACTTGCCAAGGGACTGCCAAAAAAAAATGTTTGTTGAGAAAAACTTGTCAGCATATGCAGAGAGGTGTCTGCCATATGGTTCCCTCACTAAGAAAAATCTCATTTTTGATGTCTTGTATGGGTAGAGAGCTAAAACTTCATGCTCTGGTTCTGATTCAAACATGTCACCCACAGCCGAGCCTGTAGTTTCAATGTCATGAAGAATCGATCTCCACCTTGCAAAAGCAACTTTTTCAATCTCACAGTAAAGTACACTTTGATTAACTATATGATATATTCCTAGAACTTTTTTTTTTCAACAGATCTGAACTGTCTACAGGCTCTCTGAAGATAACGCTGTCTTCGCAAAAATCTGTGCTTTGTTCTTCTGTAGCTGAAATGCTAAAAAAAAACAGTTATGTGGGCTCTGGATTTATATTGAGATAGCAGCTTACGTCTTATTTTATTTTAAAGCAAACACTTAAATTACTATATACTTTATTAATATATAGTAGTATATACTCAGTTGTAATTTGCAGCATTCTGGCAAAGTCGGGGAACTTAGTTGTTTGTTTCTGGTAACATATTGATCTCCAAAGTCTGTGTGAGGAATTGTTAAACGGGTTAAGGTTAATAAGGCACTGGGGCCAGATAGGATCTGTGGACATGTCTTGCATGGCTGTGCCATTCAGTTGGGTGGAGTGTTTTAACATTTCTTTCAGCTGTCTCTTGATTCAGCCCATATTTCATCCACTTCCCAAGAATGCTAATCCGAATCAACCTAATGATTATCTGCCAATATCACTAATCTCCCTTGTAACGAAGACTGGAGAAAATTGTCAAAAGTCCCATCATAAAATCTGTAGAGAGCAAATTGGACCCACTGCAATTTGTGTACAAGTTAGAGAGGGGTGTTGAAGATGCCAAACTGCTCATTCTGACTATGGTACAAACATCTGGAAAAGCCAAAGGCAGATGCAAGACTGCTTGTTTGCTGATTTTAGTTCTGCATTCAATACAGTATAGCCATACTTTCTAGCATTGAGACTAATTTCTGATTTTACTCTTGCACATCATTTGATTTTGTGGATATTCGACTTTTTGACTTGCAGACGGCAAAAGGTTTTTTTGCAAACAGTCATTGTTCTGATAGTGTTACTGCAAACAGTGTCTTTACACAGACAGCTGCAGAAGTACTGAGGAGAATAATTGTTGAATTCTCAGATTTGCATTGTTAACCTTGTTGCAGGGGCATAAGCAAGATCATGGGAATGCATTAGAAACTTTTGTACATTGGTGTCATGAGAACTTTCTGGAATTAAATGTTAATAAGACAAAAGAGATGACCATAGAAAAATTAAAGATGGTGCTGTTGTTTCCAGTGCAATACATGATAAACCTGTCGAGATTGTTGACACCTTCAAGTACCAAGGTTTTTGATTCCCAGCTTAAATGGGATGTAAACACAGATGCATTGTTAAACATGGCCAGCAAAGACTATACCTTCTTCGCAAGCTAAACAGTTTTTCAGCCAGCAAAGTAATTTTGAGCCATTTTTAATCAGTCATTCATTGAAAGTCTTGCATCTTTTTTCTTTTTGTGTGCTAGTCCCACAGTCGGTCCATGATAAAAGCAGTTTGAACAGCATTGTCAACATATATTCTAAGGTAATTGGTGTCAGGCAGACAGATTTAACTTCCCTTTGTGATCAGCAAATTGTCAGAAAGCCATCCTGCATTTTGTCCATACCAGAATTCAATATGCACTAGCAGGAGAATTTGTTTTATCGAGCTCAGGTAAACATTACACTATACCTGCATGCAGAAGTAATATGCACTTGAATTTGTTCCCTAAGCAGTCCAGCTGCTCAACCAGAGTTGAATTATCAGGTGTGTATGTGTGTGATGCAGGTGTGTCTTAACAATGGTCTAGATGTAAGATTGCATTAGTTCTCTATAATGCACAGCCTTATCATTATCTTGTCCTCATCTTGTAACTAGCACCAGTTTCCTTTATTTTTGTGTCTGGGCACACTTCCTGAGTATAATTGCCTAATGGGTTAATAAAGTTGGTTATTGTCCTTCTAAATGTGGTCTAAACAAATCAACAGCATAAATCTCTTACCTTATTTTTAAGGGCATTTGCTTCTGGTAATGTGCCCTGGAAGTTACCGTTCCCATAGGAAGTTCTTACATCTTCAAGCAGACCCAACACAATAAGGACAAAAAAGAAATTTATTAAGAGTTGTTTGTGATGACACTCCAGTTTCCTGTAGACCTGAAGTGCCTGGTTTATTTTTATGTCTCTCACACAATCAGACAACACACACACAAGGGCTACACATATTGACTGTGCACATGCTACTATATGTGTCTGTCCACAAAGTATCTGGTCTTTCTGTTATGTATACTTATGTCTACTAATGCATGAACATGTGTGGACCCTTTTGCCATATTTAATGTATGAAGCATATTAATTTAACTCCAAATTCTTCTTCATTGCTGTTTGTTTCTGGGAGGGTTTCTTTTTCTTACCCTTATTCTCGACAAGGTGGCGTGTGGCGTTTTTGACCACAGCATCATTTCCAGTGTGAACTTGGCTGTATCTAGCAACAGCAGCATCACAACAACCCACAGAAGACAGCTTGTTTGTTTTATCTTTCTCGGACGGCACATAGTATCTGCCACATCGCCTGTCCATGACAAAAGCCATGTTTGATAAAAGACCCATTCACCCTCCACTAAAATGTGTAAAATTGAAAGACGAATGATCATCTAAACATCGACTGGCTAATCTCTGGGTGCGCTTCTGAGGATCCAATATGTTGCACAGATGTTTTCACCTTGTTTTTACTGTATTCGCCCCCGGAGGATCATTACCTTGTCGCGGTCGGGGGGCTTGTGTGTATCGATGACCCTAAGAGCTATACCGGGCAGGGCCACCCAAGCCGGGCAGGTCAAAGGGTAGATGCCAGACAAAACATGATCCCTGGTCCTCCAGGTTGGGGGTTGGGCACAGGGCTAACAACCCTGTCCCGTAAAAACCAATACCGTTACGGAAACAGCGACAAAGAAAGACACCACTATTGTGTGCGATGGGCTCCCAGAGGTATCGCAAGATCCTTGTATGACTGCTAGTAGTGAAAACCGAAAGGAAGCTACTAGCACGAAGATGGAAGTCTTAAGCGCCAAATGCAAGACCAGAATAGGTTTCTGGAATGTGCGTACCATGTACGAAACTGGTAAATTGGCACAAATTACGGCCGAGATGAGACGTTACAACTTACACATCCTAGGAGTAAGCGAAAGCAGATGGACAGGTTCCGGAAGAATAAAGACCCAGACCGGAGAGACAGTGCTGTACTCTGGCAGAGAAGACAACCAACACCATGAGGGAGTAGCCATCATCCTGAGGAAAGGAACAGAGAAATGCCTGTTAGAGTGGAAACCGATCAACAGCAGACTGATTACAGCCAGAGTGAAAGGGAGACATGGCAACATGACCTTGATCCAGTGCTACGCACCAACCAACGATAGCGATGATGAGGCGAAGGACACCTTTTACGACCAATTACAAGCAGAAGTAAGTGCAGCACCCCGCCATGACCTGTTAATTATGATGGGCGACATGAATGCTAAAGTTGGGAACGACAACACCCACGTAGAGAGAGTCATGGGCAGACATGGTTGTGGCTGCATGAATAACAACGGAGAGAGACTAGTGGAGCTATGCACTATGTACAACCTGGTGATTGGAGGAACATTATTCCCTCACCGTAACGTCCACAAGCTAACATGGTGCTCACCCAATGGTAGGGATAGCAACCAGATCGACCACCTAATGATCAACGGCATCTGGAGACGTTCCCTACTCGACGTCAGGGTGAGAAGAGGAGGAGATGTTGGGAGTGACCATCACCTTGTTGTAGCAAACATTAAAATGAAACTGCGAAGTACAGGACGCAAGTCAGCAGCACACAGACGCTTTGATGTGGAAAGATTGCAGGACCCCAAACTAAAAAAATGCCTTCATCCTTCAAGTGAAAAACAGATTTCAGGCACTTGCAGACATGACAGACACCTGCGAGGTAGATACAGATAGAATAAACCAGAGATGGGACCTTGTAAGAACAGTGTACCAAAAAAGCAGCGAGACTAGTCTTGGACTAAAAGAAACTAAGAAGAAAGAGTGGATAACACCAGAGACGTGGAAAGCAATACAGGAAAGAAGAGACATCAAGAAAAAGGTGGCTAGCACCAGATCTGAAAGACTGCAAGAGAAGTTCAAACTACAGTACAGAGAAATGAACCAGAAAGTGAAGCGCTCGGCGAGAACAGACAAGCGTGCCTACTTTAACAATCTGGCAAGTGAGGCCGAAGAAGCAGCAAAAAAGGAGAACAAGGAAAACTGTACAAGATCACCAAAGTGATTAGCGGCAAGTTCCACAGCACCAACGATGCCCCAGTCAAGGACAAGGAAGGGAAGCTACTAACGACAGAGAGAGAGAACAAGAAGCACGCTGGGCCGAACACTTCAAAGAGGTTCTGAACAGACCACCACCTTCCGAAGAAGCCGACATACAAGAAGCCACTGAGGACCTAGACGTCAACATCGCCCCACCAGAGAAGCAGGAAATCATCACAGCAATCAAGTCCTTGAAGAACAGAAAGGCACCAGGCCAAGACAATCTGAACGCTGAATTATTCAAAACAGACCCAGAACTGGCAGCCAATATCCTGCAACCCCTATTTACCGCAGTATGGGAAGGGAAACAAGTCCCAAGTGACTGGACCAGAGGAGTGATCGTCAAAATTCCAAAGAAAGGACCCCTTAGCGACTGCAACAACTGGCGAGGAATAACTCTCCTGTCCGTCCCGAGCAAGATCATGACAAAGATCATCATTCGACGAATCTCAGAGGGAACGGACGCACAACTTAGAGAAGAACAGGCTGGTTTTCGTAGAGGAAGAGGATGCACCGATCAGATATTTGCACTACGCAACATCATTGAACAGTGTACAGAGTGGCAGAGACAGCTCTACATTAACTTCGTGGATTTCCAGAAGGCATTTGACAGCACCCACAGAGAAAGCCTTTGGCGCATCCTGAGAGCGTACGGAATACCAATGGAAATTGTGCTGCTGATCAAAAGCTTCTATACGAACTTTTCATGCTGCGTTGGTGACAGTAACATCTGCTTTGAGGTCGGGACTGGAGTGAGACAAGGCTGCGTGATGTCTTCCCTACTCTTTAACCTTGTCATTGACTGGGTAATGCGCCACACAACGGAAGATGAACCAAGGGGCATAAGATGGACACTCTCCAAGAACTTAGAAGACCTAGACTTTGCCGACGATCTGGCCTTGCTGTCACACACCCATCGACATATGCAGGAGAAGAGGACTCGCCTGAACACCTTTGCGAAGCAGGTCGGACTGCACATCAGCCGGACAAAGACAGAAGTGATGACCCTCAACACCACCAATTCAACACCGATCAACATAGAGGGAGAAGACCTGCCGATGGTTGAAAACTTCACATACTTGGGCAGCGTGGTCAAGCAGGATGGAGGAGCAGACCGTGACATCCAGAGCAGACTGAGCAAGGCCAGGGGCATCTTCTGTAGCCTAAGCAACATCTGGAAGTCAGCCCAGTACAGCACCCATACCAAACTGAGACTCTACCAGAGCCTTGTCCTGTCCACTCTCCTGTACGGCTCGGAGTGCTGGCGAATGATTGACAGCGACCTCAACAAACTGTCAGTCTTCCACACCAAAAGCCTGAGAAGAATCCTGGGCATCTTCTGGCCAAGAACAATCTCCAACGAAGAGCTACTTGCCCAGTGTGGGCAAGAGAGTATGAACACCATCCTGATGAAGAAACGATGGCGCTGGATTGGCCATGTCATCAGAGGCAACTCCATCACAAAAACTGCCTTACACTGGACCCCAGAGGGAAAGCGCAAGCGAGGCCGGCCCAAGAACACCTGGAGGCGAACCGTGGAGGCAGAAATGAAGACCCTAAATCACAGCTGGGGCACTGTGGGGAAGCTGGCCCAAGACAAAAGTGGAGGACCTTTGTCGCTGCCCTACGTGCCGACAGGCATAACGGGCAGTAAGTAAGTAAGTAAGTTTTACTGTATTCGTTGTGACATTTATATGTATATATAAAAAAAATCGTGTGAATACACGCTGCCAGGACGAGTCACTCGATCTGCAGTTCCGTATGTGGCATGAAGTACTACGTAACAAAAATGAGTTCTAAAGTTTCAGGGAAACATTGATTCTGATATATCGAGTTCGTTCTAAAATACTCAATCATTCTGAAAGGCATTTAGATTAATTAATGGCTCCATTTTTCTCGCGCGGACATCTCGACTAACTTTTAATCTTATTTACTCACTGCGTTCAACCTGCAGCAGAAACGACGCGTCTTGCCTCGCGATTGTAGTAAAAACTACTAAGTACCCGTTTGACTGGAAGTCTTTTAACAAGCGGGACTTAAGCTCTCTCCCCTCCTGGCTACCCCCGGCCCCACCCCCCAGTTCGCTCGCCTGCTTGCACGCGCGCAATATAAACGAAAGAGACTGAGTTGGAATTATTAGGAAATATCAACAATGTAGCAATTAAAAAAGCCACAGCTGTAATGAACAATGTAGCAATTAAAAATCACAGCTGCAATGAACACAGTTCACATCTTTCACTGAAAAAATTGTTTTTATTTCTATTTAAAACAATGTATAAATAAACTGGAAAAAATATTGCAGGAAGCATGTTTGTAAAAATCGAAAACAGTTGGCAAGCAACTACGAAACCAGAATCGATACAGTGGTAGCTCGCAGGCTCATTCTGCATAAATACGAAATCCCCTGGAAGAAGTATAAAGATAAGACGTACGTGTAGACAACAAAACAAAGGCGCTGATAGTGGGTGATACTACCACAAGATTTCTGGACGATGAGGAGCCCCAAGCTTTTGGAACGTCGAATCATGGTTTAATATAGACTCGCGAATGTTTACTTGCTTCACTTGGAATATAGATATGCCACAAGTTACAAAAGAAAGTATTTTAAAGAAGCGCGCGTGAGTGAGTGAAAAAGTGTGTACTTGCGGACCTTTGTGTGTGTGTGTGTTCTGTTGCTGTGAGTTGCAGGGCTGCTGCTTTCTCACTCACGTATTTACACATAATCAATCTCAAGATTGAAAGCGCTTTGGCTCTAACGCTTGTCACCACGACAGGGAGATTTGAGTGCTAAAGGTTCGTATCTCTGTTCTGACACACATACATCTCTCTGAATGTGACGAGTGCTTTTCTGGGTACACCAGTTTCCTCCATTACATACGTGAGAGACATGATTTCAATGACGGTGAATGAATTTGTAACTCATTTCACACCTTATGTAAGACATACATTCTCGTAGTTAAATTGTTCGAGACAAATTGTTGGCTACTGAGTTATACACATCCTAAATATCTACTCTTTTGCATCTAACCAGGCTTGAACAAACTGGTATTGCTCGAGTCAAAGGCTTTATCTTCTTCCTCCATTGAATACTGCCACTGTGTAGCATCTGCAACTGTATTCCGGACTACTTGCTGGGCACATCTTGACTGTACAACTCCACTATAGCACAGTAGCACCATAGCATGGATAGACGCTTGTTAGTTGCCTAAATCAGGAATAATTGTTAGGTCCCCAACATACTGCGCCAGTGGATCAGGTCGATCCCATACAGAGAAATAATTCAACTTCTTCAATCCCACACAGAAAAATAACTAAATTTTCTATCATTATTCAAGGAGTCTACTGTGCTGTTTCCAAATATGTCTTCTGGGGATGGGTTGTAGCCAAACAACTCAAAGTCGCGCCAGTACAACTGGCGAAGCTCGTCTTTGTCGTCTGCCGACACAGACAGAAAGGCTTCCACCAGAGCCTCCCGCTTATTGCCCTTCGCCCCACCCTGCTCTCTCGACTTGAGCACGGCCTTCCTCCCCTCACGAATCAGGTCTGTGGCGGTGATGCTCTGCAGCTGTTCAGCAGTAAACGGGAACCTAAACGTCTTATGAACGAGCCCCCGGATCTGCAGCTTTTTCCAGTACCTCCGTAGCGCTTCCTCCAACTCCATGCAGTGCCCGTATCTCGTCCGGTCCCCGAAATACCAGCGGGCCTGGTCCTCCATCGTGAACATCCCGTAGTCTTGATTGTAGTCCACAGGAGATCGTATGGCTTTCAGCAGGAACTTGGTGTCTTCCTCCATCGTCTCCAGGTGACCAATGTAGTTGTAGGGAAACCTGCAGGTGTGGCAGTGGCAATGCTGCGGTAGGAAGTGACCATCTCGGTGATCCCCCGACCTCTCGGCGTCGATGACATACTTGATGTACTCAGCGAAAGTAACGTCATGACCGCACGCCCTACTTCGAACGGTGGCGTTTGGCCGGAATTTGCGAATGATGTGTTTCCCAAAGTTCCTCCAAAATTCGATGTTTGGCGAGAACAGCTTGTCCACATACGCTGACACGTGCCTCCCGTACGGTTCCCGCACGAATATAAACCTGATGTCAGCATCTAAATTTGAAAAAAGGCTCACCAGGTCCAGGGGATATGACATGTAGTAGCCCACTGTGTTGACTTGCACGCCCTTGCGCTGAATCTCGTCGAAGATGCCCCTCCATGTGATGCTAGCTGTCTTCTCGATGGGACAATACAACGCAGTTCCGTTAATGGCTAAGTAATCTCCCCTGTCAAACGTTGGCTGCCCTTTCTTTTGTGGCACATGATTTGCACAGCCATCATCCATGATGAGCTTCCTCTCCAAAAACCTTTCTTGTATCATCTTCGTGTCAAAACTCTGAAATGAAACATGTAAACTCGACATATTCTAATTCATACACTCCAAATATGTTCTGATTCTAAACCTAAATCAATAATAATTATTAATAATAGTCAATAATTAAGACAATAAGATTATGAAGACTAATTAAGATTTTAATACAAATAGCGGCTGAGGTCTACCATGAGTGTGTCGTCTGGTTTACACTTCATGGTGAAGGGATAAACAATTGATCAGTTCTCAAGTCATCAGGAATTAAGAGTCACGCGAAATGCTTCAGCACGTGCACAGGCAGAATATGTGCCTCCAAAACGGCTGCAACACATTCTAACTTGTTATATGCCACCAAAATTCACGTCCTGATAAAAGACAAAAATATTACCAAACAACATCTGATTCCTGGATGATTATCCAGTCAAATAAAAGTCTTTATTGGTCATTCGAAGACACCCAGGCGCCTGTGTGGGAGTGTGTTATTATGGTGCACTACTCCTGCGTGATTTTCTACTTCCAACACATTAACAAAATATCACCTACCTTCGTCTCGGGCTTTTCATTTTTTGGAGACTTGACAGGACAGCTTATGACGATGCAGCTGCGAGAAACTGTGATATTAACACAAAATGTCGGTGAGCTAAGTGACACATAAATTAAAAAACAAACGTATAGACCATTAATATAGTTTTGTTGCAGAAACTGATGAAACGTGTGTAGAGGAGGATGGAAAGAAGGATAATAAGTAACTGCAGATGGTACAGGGGAGGCATAATTAAGTGGGTGGACAGACAGACATTGAGGATGAGTAACGGCGGAGTAGGGGTGGGGAGATCTGTTTATCTGCAACGCACGGCACAAGGATGCAGTTAGGAAAACGCAGCATGGGTAGAATGAGATTGTGTTTGTACTAACATTTCACACCACAGGGTGGAGTGGGAAGATGGTGTACTAACAACTCACACGTGACAACAGGGTGGAGTGGAAGATATGTACTAACAAAGTAACAACTTACACGTGACGACAGGGTGAAGTGGGAAGATGTGTGTACTAACATCTCACACAACAGGGTGGGGTGGGGTGGAAGAGAGTGTACTACCAACTCACACAGCAGGGTGGAGTGGGAAGATGTGTGCGCTAGCAACTTACACGTGACACCAAGGCGAAGCTTGATCTGAATCAGCGTCAAGGTCACGGCCAGAATGCCACCAACAAAGCAAAGGAAACTTTTACGACTGCGTATGACAACCTTCAGTGGCAGCTTGTACATCTCCTGAGGGAAAAAAATTACAAATAATTTGTAGAGCGATAGCTGATGTAAAGTGATCTGTATCTCAGCGCCCTTTTCATTCCGCCACCGGTAACACTTTCATCAATGCAATGCATCTCTACGGCTTTCTCTTCTTTGTCTTATTTTTTATTGTCCCACCATTGCTTTAAATTAGAAATTAGTTATACCATATCCTTATTCCCATTAAATCCTTTTATTAAATATTTGTTTCGTCCTAAAACTTCACTGTCACCCTCGAGATGTCAAGCACACATTAAACATTTCGTATTCCTTCATCTCGATCTGTCGTAGCCATTTTGTTTGTTGTAGACACGGGAGAATCCGCTTTACGAATTCTGTTATTATTCTGCTTTAATTGTTGTGTATACGCCAACGCCAACGCCAAACCCATCAATCGCAAAGACAGTTGCGAGTGCAGTATTTAGACAGCGACTACCGCCAATGCAGTACTGCAGTATACGTAGCAGTTGATGATGGAGTGGGCTTTCACGTTGTCGAAATCCGATAGTGTGCACCTTCTCTTGCTGGGAATCAGTTTTACACACCCTCTCTAACATAATCTAAGCGCAGGTGGGCAAAAACGTTTTGTCGTGTCACGCTTCTTCTTGTCACCCTCGCGCAATCACGACATGGACCACGTTCAGTCATTCTGGGTAAAATACTGCAGTCATGATCGAGTAAAAGTCACAAGGAAACGACATAATAATGTATTACTTACGGATGCTCGGTTCTTTCATGTCACTAATGCTGGCTGCGTCTGTCACAAACAGACAAATCAATAACTCTGCTTGATACCTGCGCGCAGTTTCTTGCATAAACGTATCGAAGGTAGACCGACTTACCTTTCTTTCAACAGTCTTTCGAGGATGGATTTTCATCCGTTTTGACAGTTTAGACTTGCATGAAACAAATTCCGCTGGATCTGAATGAGTGTGTCCCTAATCCAGTGGTTCAAAGACGACATCAGACGCCGAGGGCTATGCGGCCACGCCCGTGGTGCTCGTCGCACTCTCTAGTGCAGCAGTGTGGATGCATCCCCGCGCTTTGATATTTGTCGCTGCAGCAAAGTGGATAATGATATAATATATAGTAGAGTAAGTGAACATAACATGGATTATGATATAATGATTGTGCTTTATTGTGACTTTTTGCAAAAATCACGTTCAAAAATTGCCTTTTAAGAGAGTGTCTTTGTCTGCCACGGTACTTATATGTATTGATCGATTTCTTACCAGGGGCCGCATTTATAAAGCCAAAGGTTTAAGTCCTGGGGCAACATGAAGAACTCAAAGATAAATATGTCTTGTTCCCAAAGTTATAAAGCGGTGACCTTTCAGAATCTCATGTTTTACCCCTAGAGCCGTAGTTATGATCGCGGTGGCAAAAGGTGAGCTGTAGTCATGAAACATGAAATATATATATAGTGTCCGTGGAATTTTGACATGCTTTATAACTTTGAAACAAGATGCTTTTCCTTGAGGTCCCCAGTTTGCCCTTGGGAAGCGACATATACTTTCATAACTACCACCCCTGTAGAGTTAGTTCTCCTATAAATCGAGATTTTCTTTAATACATATAAGAGATATAACAAAACATAAAGTGTGAGGTGCCCCGATCGAGTGTTCGAGTTCACCTCACACTTTTATATTTTGATATCATATATACGTATTAAAGAAAATCCCAAGAACTAAGGAAAAACTTATTTTATCCTTTTTACTAATTTCAAATAAAAAACATATTTTTTACTTATTTTACTTTTAGTTTATGTAAGAGTTTATTGTTAATTTTGAAAATTCTAAACAGTACACAGGCTTTTGCATCGTTTCTGAGTGAGAGGCTGGCATTTGCGTATTAATGAAGAGAGCTAGCAAACAAGAATAAAAGCAAAAAAAAGACATTAAATTATCACAGAAATACACACATTCTCTCTCACGTACACATACACGAGCGCGCGAATATTTATAGTAAGCAACCACAGATTTAGAAATTTGTGTAAGCAACGATGAGTTACTCCTTTCCAGCCTTACAGTCACCTCCCTTGAAGTAGTTTCTAGTCCTCGAAAGATAAACGAACGCTGAAGATGCACAACGATATTCTAGGTAGTTTGAAACCACTATCTTCTCTCCATTCCGTGCTTTCTACCTCGTTCTCTCATCTGAATTGGGTTTGATTTGTTTACTGTTTTTCATATGCTGGCATAAAGATTGTTCATCTCTTTTCGCCAGTGACTCCCTGCATGCTTCTGTCATGTTTTTGTTTCTGTTCCAGGTCATATCACAAAATTTGGAAAAAGTGGTGAGATTATTCGTTCAGCATGCAGAAAATGTGGATACGGTATGTGTTGCGTCTATCCTAGAGATATAACGTAAACTGCCAAACAGTCTTTAAAAAAAAAGACAACATACATTTGTTAGAAGTGTTTGCCATTTGCTATTTATAAACTGTTATCAGTTCAACTGTATGTGATCATTAACTTTTGTTACGCTCACTTAGGTGTGGCAAGCAAAAATAAGGCTTTTTGTTTATTTTTGTGACATTTGAGTCCCTCTGCTTTACAATGGCAAAAGAAAGATTGTGAAGATGAAAGATCTCAGTTTTTATGTGGCATTATTAAGTAGCTGTAATAATTTTTAATCTCCATGTACAGCAAACCTTTGAACAATTTATTTGTTGGGGTACTGACCCCACCGATTTAAAATCCATGCATAAGTACTTATAACCTACTGTTGACCAGAAGTCCTACCAATAACATGAACAGGCAACTCACATATATTTTTCTTACAATAAAGTAATGTATAAAAAATGTTATTTACAAAATCATATAGAAGAGAAAATGATATTCAGCTATACTTCACATTTTACTGTGATGTGCAGTTTACTTTAGAAACAAACTGCTCAAGCAAAGATAATTATAGCTGTTAGCATCTTGAACAGCTATTCATAATAGTTGAGCTCATCACACTAGCAACAGGGGGTGGCTACAGAATTATTACAGTTCACATGGCAGTTAATGTTAGGATTAAATTCTGCCTTTTTATGTTGTTGTTTTTTTCTTGACTGTGAATGGCACTATGTACAGTCAGCATTTGTATGCACTAGTCACGAAAAACTGTTTTAGTGGATTTGTGTACATTATATAGTAGTAAATAATAAAACAAACTAGTATGTACTACTAGGTATTCATGATATACTTTTTCTTAATTAAAAAAAACATTTCTAGGCTTCCCAGTTAGTCTGCAAATTATATTTTCATGTTGTCTCAAATTTCACAAATATTTTCCAATATGAATATTGAAAAGTATTCACATAGAAGTAAATCCATGCAGTTAAAATCTTTGTTGTTCAAAGCTCATCTATACTAAACGAATAGTACACTTTACACCTTAAACTTACACTTATAATTAAGTTCAAAAGGTTGAGTGTGATAAAAGAAGCCTCACTGCTGTATAAAGATATCCAGTTTCCTTATTACTTGTCATCCCCATTTGAAAACTTTACATTGACATAACTAAACATTCTTTACTAAGATTTTGATAACTTATAATATTGCTACACTTTGTTTGGCAAATGTTGCTGTTATTTTAACAAGTATCATGATAAAGTAATAATTGTCATTATGTATTGCATGTTTCCAGCGGGCCATCTGACCTATCAGTGTCGAAACTTCATCAGAGCAGATCCAAACAAAGACGTAGTTTTGGACGTTAGCAGCACCAGCTCAGACTCTGATGAGGATTTTATTTCCCCTTTGTCAAAACTTAATCAAGGTAGAAATGAATCTTATGAAACAAACAAACATACATAATTATAAACTGAGTTATTTAGCAATCCTGTATCAGTTGTTTGCCTTCATATCCGCCACGTTCCTACAACTGAATCTTTCAAATCTGCACTGAAAACGCACCTCTTCCTTGAGCATTACTCCTAACACAGTCCACACAATGCTAGTCCTTCTTAATCCCGCCCCCTTCCCTCTTGCTACTTTACCCATCTTTCTCGCAGAATCACTATATTTCTCTGTTCCTGTTACTTGATGCCTTTTGTTTTCTGTTTCGTCAGTACTGTCGTTTTCTTTCGTCCCCTTTGTTCTGTCTACTTAGTCCACGTCTCTTCCTCGTTTTAAGCGCTAAGAGCATGCTCTCTATGAGTGTGAATATGCGCTATAAAAATCTTCACTATTATTATTATTATTTATTATGTCTGCCTCCATCTGTGTGCATGTGTGTGTCCATCCATGCACATGCATGTTTACATGTGTCATTGCAGTTTATTTTTAAATGGGTCTCTTACAGTAGTGCTTTTACCTTTATACTTTTTCTGTCCACATAGAGGAGGAAGCTAAAAGAAAACGTAAATCCAGTGAGGAAAGAAAAAAAAAGAAAAAGTCCAAAAGCAAGCACAAGAGGTAAACTCTGTGTGTGTGTGTGTGGTGATAGAGTATGCAGCTCTGTGTATGCATATGCATATTAATAATGTTAACAGTGTGCATACCATGTTGAGCATGCAATGGGAACACCACCTACATCCTTTTAGTAGGTGCAGTCATTTGTCATACATCCATATTTTCATCCACGACCATGTAGCACAGCACACAAAATGTTCTCTTCACCATACAAGTTTTTTTACACTAATACATTGAAATGTATCAGAGTATTTCAAAAAGTTACATATTTGCTTAAAAGTATGCTCTTGCTTCAGGAGCCGGTCACGTTCAAGGTCTCTGGACAGAACAAAGGAGTCAAAGCAGAAACACAAGCATAAGAAAAGCAAGAAAAAGCACCATGATTCAGAATCTGGAGATAAACCAAACAACATTAGTGACTCAGAAATCTCGGACTCATCATCTGACTCTCACAGAAAAAGATATAAGCACAAAAAGGTCACAAAGAAGAAAAGATACAAGTCAAGTCATGAAACCAGTAGCGAGTAAGATAACAATTGGTGTGTGTGGAATGGTAGGGATCATTATCCTTATTGTAAATGAGTGAGCCTTCGCTAATGTCATGGCTTCTATCAGACTTTATCTTTGAATACAGTGCAGTAGATGTTGATGAAAAAAAGCAAGGACTTCATAAAAGCATCAGAGTAATGTGGAACTACTTCTAGTAACCAATACCAGGATTTTGCTGTCAGACTAAAGACACAAAAATAAAACAAAATCCAGAATGGTGATGCATTGAATCCATCATAGGGGTCTTATATCAGTTTAAAACCAAGTTTAAAAAACATGCTGTGGAAGCTACAGTGATTTGGCACGTGCTTGCATTTTCGTGGCAATTATTATAAAATTAAAATGTGCGTTCTCTGTACATTCCCTTTTCTGTGGAGATTTTTACCCAAGTATAGGAACCTGAATTATGGTCCAAGATGTTGAACAGTGTTGGGTGTTGCATTTGCAAACTTATTTTTTTCACCTGGAGTGTATATTCAGTGATTTAACCTTTGGGAGCTTCTGTTTGGGCGAAGAAATACTTAAAAAATTATTTCTTTTGTTTGAATAGCATATGAATGGATGACAGTATGAGTACTTTTATCTAGTTATCTATAAATAATGATGTATTTTTTTAGCGTGAAAAGGCCATTTACATTTCAGGTAAGCATTGAATGTGGGTAGTTTACCTGCCACAGTCTTAATATAGTTTTCCATTCCTGTGACCTACAGCAGTGGTTCTCAAAGTATTTCAGACCGCGGACCACTTTACTCAAGTAAAACATATGGCGGACCACCAAGGCCTAAAATCACTCTGTACCGTGAATTTCAAATTTAAATTGCCGCATTTGTTTCATTATAATTCAAAACTAAACGTCTTTTTGTGACAGTGCTATAGTTAAAATGTTAATGCGATTAATGCAGTTGTTTTTGACGAGATATTAAAGTGATAATATCTGGATCAATGTTGGAGAGTTTCAATCTCATGTCAGATTCCATGTTCAACAGGCTTCTCTACAAGCCTATCTGGCAATTTAAGCATCACTTTGCTGACATATGACGACTGTCAGCCGCGGACCATCTGACTTATGCCTGGGGACCACACTTTGAGAACCACTGACCTACAGTAAAATTTTGTAAAGAAAGCAATTTTTATTTAAAATGTGACTGATTCTCCAAATGTATCATTTCTTGCAGGTAAAGTGTACTTATTCAGATCCTTTACAAAATATAATACAGATAAGTTGGATTGTTAGTTGCCTGTCAGTGCAATGCCAGTTCTAATGTCTTCTGTGAGCCAGGATGCAGGCTGCTACTAGCACTTCTTCTAAACTAAGCTCATTTACACATACACACAATCATAGAAAACAGCAATTGAGCAACAGTAGCATAAAAGTTGTTGTCTTCTGTTGTGATATCACTTTATAGATCAAATGTGTTTTTTGAGCATTTCCTCTAATCAGAAAAGAAAAGTGGAAGAATAAGCTTTTCAAAAGACAAAAATAATTTGTTTCAAGACCTAGTAGTAAAAAAAGCAATACTCAAAATTTATTAAAGAAACTGAAAAGTTAATAAAATCAGCATGCATATGCTACCAAAAACACACACCAATGGCTTCTAAACAGGTTATCAGCAAGTCTTAAATATTCATCATTCTCATCCTTCACTACCACATTCACACCAACCTTGTTCAACCTCAGCAGGTACAAGTCTAAAACTAGGACACGGTTATGAAATATACAAAACAAATATAAACCCTATCTACTCCTAAACGTTTCCAACAACAAGCCGGAAATTAACATCCAGTATGCATGATAACTCAGTAATCTAGTCCTTTTCTCTCCCCAGTAACAGTAATGTGGTCCCTTTTTCTGCCCTAATTATCAGCCTCAATACAATAAATTTGCTCATTAAACATCTGGCTGTGGCAATGCTTTGATGACCTTTCCCAAGGGGGGGGGGTCTGTTTTCAAACTTGGATAGAGAATTTTAAGCGACATCATTATCTTATAAGTACATAATCTCTGCAACGGCATAATGCTAATCAAGGCACTGCACTCCCTAGAAGAAAATGAATACTTGGTGTGCGATATGTAGATATCAATCAGATTTTATGATAAATGTTTCACGGAACACATCCATAATAAAAGTTATTTATTATGAGGTACACAAGTTTCTAAAAAATAAAAATTATCAAACCACTAATCTACTCTGGTTCATAATTTTACTTTAAAAAAATGTGGGTTTTACAATTCAATAAGAAACATTGTTGATAGATTTTGTAAATTACTTAAAACCAGATTCTCAGATTTTCTGTTGCATCTTTTTCACACAAGTGATACATTTTTCTGTTTCAAACACCTATGCTCAGAAAGCCTACCTTAACGGGGAGTGAATGTAACAGTCTCCCACAACGTAAGCTACTCTATTCAATGGCAGACAAACTGAACACTCATAACACCTAGTCTGAGTAAAACAAAGCTTGGAATCAACTGGCCTATCAATAGTCAGGTTCCTTCTCTGCACTGCATAACAGTCTTACGAAATCTCTCAGCAGAAGTAGGCCTTCGCAACTTTGGTTTGTCTGTTGTTGGAGGTGTTGGAATGAGCTGTCTGCAGTCCGCTGAATCTCTCAAGGGGTCTAAAATGCTTCCAACAGGCACAATTTTAACACGACCTGGACTTCTGTTGCGATGCTGAGATCTTGATGACCTCTCGGCATAAAAAAGATCTTGCTCTTTCATCGCCGCAAAATTCTTTGTTCTTGCACAAGGTTCTTCCGAGTCTGCAGATGGTGTGTCTGAATGTGTAGACAGCACTGGGGAAACTCTGGGCCCGAAGCCCTTGAGAACAACCTCAGATGCATTACCCTTTTTCTTCTGATCTTTATTATCCCTGTCAGGTACTCCTGTGTCACTATGATGATCTTGAATTGATGGATTCTGAGAAGCTGAGAATCCACCCAGATTGTGGGATGCCTTAAGAGGCGAAGGTTTTGAGACGCTGCTGCCTGCGTGAACTGGTCTAAGTCTGGTAAAGTTTGGAGGTTTCCTGTGGAGATACATCAAATATATAATTACTAATTAAAACGTTATTGGACAAATGTTATCTGGACGTTTTTTTTCCATTCCCTTCAACCCCTCGACCATTCCTTCCTTTAGAGACTACAATGAACGGTTTAGGTTTTTTTATCTACAGATAGATATTGGCAGAATATATGGATTCTATAAATTGCAACAATTGTTTATCCACTTAGCAAAGTATGCATTTTGCACCCATAATCAATGTGAAGCATAGAATCGCACTTGAGTGTGGTCTAGTGATATGCCGTCCACTGGGGCTGTTCTTTGCTAAGCACACAATAAGATCCCATTGCACAATTTTTACTTTTTGTCCTCTACAATATAATAATAGTTTTAATGACAAAAGGTGTGGTAAATAGTCTTGAAGCTGTTAAACTCAAAGTATAAAATATTTCTGAATGTATTTTGGAAAACTAAACCACCTCCATGAGCAGATGACAGACTCACCAACTCCCAAGTGATTTTGCTTTAGTCAAATGCTGCACGAAATGCATTTGATTAGAGGCTGGCAGTTTCTTTTGGAGTAAGCACATGTTCTGTCATAGATGGGTCATTTTTCAAATGGTATTTACGTATAATCAGTTCTACATATCACTGTTATTTGATAACTTCTGGTGTTTCTTCAGAGCTTGGACTTGCAGCTTTTTCCTGATTTTATTGTCAACGTTGAATCTACCACATCATTGGAGTCAAGCTCATTCAGACCAGTAACTGATGTGTGTGTTGTCAGTCTAGTGAAATAGATGTAATGCATTTGCATTGTGTTAGGTCTGTGCTTCCAATGTCTATTCACTTCCTCCCTCCTCGTACTTAAAGCTATGAAGTATGCTTCCAATATCTATCCACTCCCTCCCTCCTTGTACTTAAAGCTATGAAGTGATGTCAATGTCAGTGATCTGAGAAAACTACATTGATGTCAAAATCTGGAACAAAATTTGCTTTATGCTGATTTTTATTTGAAACCACAGATAAAGCATCAATAGAATGACATAAAAATTTACAAAACAGATGCTTTGTAGCAAAATTCACAAACCAAATGTCATCTACAAATCTGTGTTAAAAACAAATTTGGTGAGGACCAAAGAAATGATATGGATTTGTGCAGTGCATAAAAAAGGATGCATATATATATATATACACATACACTGAGACACTCTCTTTAAGAGAGAAAAAAGGAGTAAAGTGTTCTAGACTCCACAGCAGCCTGCAGGCCCAGCATGAGACAGCTTATCAGAAGGCTGGTTTGAAGTGTTGACTGACCAGTGGTACGTGAGAAGATGATATGGATCAGCCTTCCCTGTCCAACAACATGTGGTGACCACTTGGGTACAAAAGTCTTGGGTATATTCTTTTGCAGCATCTTTCTTACTTCACCTAACACTCCAAAGTATTGTGCATGACCAAGGTACTAAAACTACTGTGATGCTTAGAATATATGCATTATTTGAGGTCCTTCTCCAGTAACAGCACGACAATGTTCCCTACAGCTGCATTTTCTGAGCCTCATTTGTCAGATGCATTTGTTTAGCCATGCTATAGCATGAAACACAGGTGACAGGGTTGCTCACCAAGCTGATGTCAGTCCCTATACTTTGGCTGGGGTGGCTTCTGAACAGGTGAGCCACAGCATTTTTATTAAGTTTCTCAACAACCATTGTGTGTGTGTGATTTGGAGTTTGAGTCATTGATTTGGGCTACAAACTGGATCTTAAGAGTGCAACATTCAGGTTGGTTTTTATACCATTAAAAATAAACGTAAGCAGCATTAGATTCTCAAAGAGACAAACACTATAGTATGTCACATTACTTACACATTAGCATGCTCCCCATGGGAAAATATGGCTTTGGGAACTGGAGCTGAGGGAACTTTTTCTGAAGACAGAAGCTCTTTCTCTAGCAGCGTTCGTTCTTCCCGAAGATCTGTGGCATGCAGATTTGATACAAGATCTAATGAATATTATGTTCATTTTAAAGCAGACCATACCACCTTGCTCTTTTAATTATTCATTTAGGGCCATGAAAAAGCATAACACTTGCTGCTTTCTGAACTAGCTAATGCAGCCACCTTAATCTGTACATTACCAATTTACTGTTTAAAAGATACAGCTTTATAGAGTTCACACACTTTTCCAAAATTTACTGTTAAAGAAAAAAAGAAACCTGTAAGAGTAGGTTCTCGTGAAAGGGATATGCTTCTACTACTCCGGAATTCCGCTTCATCTTCCAAACAGCTATGAAGAAATGAAATATCTGCTTCCAGTTGTGCAATTTCCTTTGTAAGGGTATCCCTGTTGATCATCAAATCTAACAGTACATTAAACAATACAGTTGCACACACTGACACATTGCGTATATATATATATATATATCAAAATCTGAGTGACAACAAGAGTAAGCATTAAATACACATTCAACAATATCCACATACAGTTACCTTCTCATGGATCATCATTCAATATTTCACATCCTTCAAGCCTCTGTGATGTTTGCAGTAAGTCTCAGCTCTCCTGTCTAAGCTGATATGTTATCTTTAGTCACCGAATCTGAGCTAAATTAATAATGCATTTGAGCATTTCTCTGCGCATGTGTTCTTTACCTGAGTCTGTCACAGACACCAGAGAATTCTAGCACATTGAGTTTTGCATTGGAAGATGCCACATTTTCACTGATGGTGGATGAAAGGCTTTCATGGCTGGAAAAAAAATATTAAGGACATCACTAACCAGAAAAGTTCATCACTCACTGGCTCAAGCCCATGACATACCACTGAAACATAAATTATATATTCTGTCTTATAGTGAGAAAACCTAACTAAAGGTAATGGGGAAACCATCCCCATCCCAAAAGGTCACAGATGGAAGACAGTAATTAACCTTAAGATATAGAGATTGATGATGACAAAACCAGGCCAGCCAAGGTGAAGTAATAGAAGGCACTGTTTCCTCTGCTGAAATACCCCAAATGTCCAACAACAGATTTAGAAAATCCAGAGGGCTAGTAACGGGCTAGAGTGTGCCTTCTAGCAAACCATGGTCCTACTAACCAACACTAATAGCTGTACTCTCAATCAGATCTAACACTGATGGTGCTCACCCACTGAGGTCACCAGAGTAGGGGAGTGTTGGGCTCTATGCCTCAACAAATCTACCCTCAGCAACTGGAGGTCCCCTTAGACCTTAGTAGGGAAAAACAACTGGCAACACATCAATATCCTCTTCCAAGAAGCACAAATCCCTCAATCTCAAGGAGTATCTCAAATGCTTTATGGCTTAAATCTTTATGCAAGTTTAATGCACATTCTGATACTAGGCTCACTAATGGTGGTTAAGAGGCCTTATCAACTGATCAAAGGTTGTGGTATAAGTAGCTTAGTAATTTTTGTCAGAAGCAATTAAGAGAGTTTATCTGCTGGAGATGAGAGAAGCTTTTCCCCAGCATGCTCTGAGTATTTCAGGCTTGATAAAAATAGGTCAATTCTTAGACTAGGGACAGTAAGTTTGAGAAATGTGCATATATTTTTGGGGGAGAAGAGAATCTAGGGGACTTTCTGCCTGTTAATATTTTAAAAATAATGATAGCTTTTGTTGTATTTCAGCCTGTTTGTTAGTGGAAGGACCACTAGAGAGGCAAAATCATTAAAGTGTATTTTTGGTTTCAGTAAAACTGCTTTGTTCTCTAAACACTTACAAGAAGCTTTATAAAAGATCCACTAACAGAGTCTCAGAGAGTGGAGGCATAGTCAAGGGTTGACTGAATATGGGCTGTATATATGCTGTGTATGTAAAGAAAATTTTTTTGGAGGAAAAGATCTAAGAAACATTTGATTCTTGACAGCTGATAAGTTTTCTTGGAAATACTTTTGTTTGTGGCAGAGATGTGCTTGAACCATGACAAGTTATTGTCAACAGTAACATCTGTGTTTGCAACTCTGTACTTTCATTACTGGTTGAGTGCCAATATGACTTCTTGGAAACGGAGTGGCTAAATTTTTTCTCTTCTGCTGACTTGTTAGTAACATGACTTCTATTTTCTTGAGGTTGTCATGTAATTTAACTCAGTCCATGAATGAAGCTGTAGGAAGAACACAAATAGTGGCTCACTAAGTAGGTGATGTGTATGTATTGTTGTGTACACAACATACATACACAAGCATTTCACATAATTGGCATATGTGGAGCAAAAGATCATTAAGGTAGATAGCAAACAAAAGAGGTCCTAAGATAAAGCCTTGTGGAACACCAAATTTTACTTCAAGACATTTGATAGTTTAAAGCAACACTCTGAATTCTATTGATGAGAAAGAAAGCAAGGCAGTAGGTGCACTTGGTAGCCAAATAAATAAAGCCAGGAAAGCATTCCACATCCTGCAAACCCATCTGGAATTCCAAGGCATTATCTCAGCACACCAAGATCCCCATCTTTCGTACGAACGTAAAATCTGTCCTATATGGGTCTGAGACATGGCGTGTGACAAACACCATCACCAACAAGATTCAAACATTCATCAACAGATGTCTGCGCCACATTTTCAACATCAGATGGCCCGAGAAGATCTCCAATGCATACCTGTGGGAGAGAACCAACCAAAAACCTGCCAGCCAAGACATCAAGCAGCGAAAGTGGGGCTGGATCAGTCACACCCTGCGAAAGCCGGCCAAAAATCTAACACTAGCTCTGGACTGGAACCCACAGGGAAGGCGCAGGGTTGGGAGACTCAGACAGATGTGGAGAAGATCGGTCCACGGCGAGGCGTAGGCAGCTGGAATGACATGGGGCCAACTGGGGAGGGAGGCCAAGAACCGGGTTTGCTGGCGTGGTGTAGTTGCGGCCCTATGCTCCACTGGGGGCGAAAAGGAATAAGAAGAAGAAGGTGCACTTGGTACTTAGTTTGTATAATCCTAGTTTCCCCTAGCTGGATTACTAATATGTGTGACTGTGCATACATGAGCATTGTTATTCATCTACTGTGCTTTATAAGAATAATCACCATGTGGAGAAAAATTCATAAAGCTCAACATTTTTTAGAACATTAAACAAGCAAGTATACCTGCTGACAATACTTGAGGGGCTTATTGGAGTTTGTCTGCCATCACTAGATCTGGCAGACAATGGACGTGATGAGCTTCCTGATGTACCTGTCGCTGTATACAACATAACATTCCATCACAAAAAAATTTCCCAGACAAACCATCAAAAGACATCCAGCTGAGCTGTTACCAGCTGAAAATAGACTGATTTACAAGAAAATAATTCATCTAAATAATAAACTATGTTTCTGAATGAATGGGGGATTTGGCAATAATGCTTAAAGTACACAGAGGCACACAACAAGTACAACTTACTCTTTGCATCATGAGCATATTCCAGTATGCGAGTATTATGTCGACTTAGGACAGTAACAGGATCTCTGTAAATTTTGAATAACAAGAAATGAAAACTATGCAGTCTTGTGCTGATGTTGCCATTGTTTATCACACTAACACTTCAGATCGTATTTCATATCTGACTGTTAAGGTGGCTGTGCATGAATGCATGCAAATGTACAGCTAAACTTCCGCCACACAACAACGTTTAGTTAAACAAATGTATAATATTTTACTGCTGCAAACAAATGTAATGAAATTATTTTTAATTTAGTGCTAAACATAACAAAAGTATGCAGCTAAAGAAAATGATGTAAAATCTTAGAAATTAGAAATTACCTAAAACATTTAGCACAGATTTGAAAAAGACACATTCCACTTTTCAGCCTTTCATTTTGGTTTACAAATGCATTAAAAGCAGAAATGATAATGAGCCTAAAACAAAATATACACAGTAAAGACATGTTCACAGCAAAATTATTGCTTTACATGGTAAATACTTATAGCAGTATCTAGAAGTCTAGCATTTAACGCTAAGCTCATTACAATAAGTACAAATTTGACTGTTAACATATACATATACTATGTAGCCATGCAAGTTTTTATTCTTTTTACTGTTAGTGATCAAGACTTAAAATCAACCTTTTGTTTCACTCACAATCCTTTCTTGACAGACTTTTCTCGCACGTTGTCAGCGAGGAAGCAAATTTCTTGGATCAGTCTCTCTCGGACATGTGGTGGTTCTGCTAACTTTGGCGTAGACTGCACTCTTGTTTCTGTCTCTTCTTTATAATCTCTCCAGATGTCCAACAGAATTTTCACCTGTCAAGGACAAAAAGAATCTGATCAAATTCTCTTTATATCTTTTCTTTCTTCACATTTTATTTGATCCAAAATGGGCTATTTAAAACAAACATCAGTAAAGCATAAGCATACAATGAAAAATATCTAAGATGTTCTCACACAACATCATAACATAAAAAAATTCAGATAAAAGGAACGTCCATGTTTGAAGAATGTAAATGAACTAACGCTTGTGAATGTGCAGTAGGAATAGTCTCTGGTATATGTGTAACATAATTCTTCTAAACTTAAAATTCTTGGCAAAGCAACAGTGAGGAAGTACGCCATAGACTTCGCATTAAAAATATGTCAAACCCAACTAAATGACTAAATAACATAAAAATTGTACCTCTTTATAAGCCATAGTTAAATGGAGAAAATACTTGGACAAAATCATTAAAATATGTTGTATTCTTGTGAAATTGGCTGCCGTTAATTTGTTAACATAGGTATGTAAACATGCTTCACTCCCTTTGATCACAGGGTCTCTATGTTCAGACAAAATCTCAGTTCAGTATCACTCAATAGTGAGCAAAACTTTACACAGTTGGTGAAATGGATAACATTTGCAGAGTGCTGATCATGGGGTTGCAGTATGGCATTAAGTGTGCAAGCTATAATGTGTATCTTACCTCATCATGAAGCTCAAGAGATAGCTCCACTAAGGAGTCTCCTAACATGTTTTTTATCTCATCCTGCTCATGGAATGGCACATGCTGTTCCACTAATCGCCACAGAGACAGTGGAGGACAGTAGGCCTCAGGATCAGTTGCAAAAGATGTCATGATGTGGGCTGGTCAATTATCTAAAGAACCATATTAAGCATGAAAACAGCAATTAACAAAACCAGCTGCAACCGTTGTTCGATTGTTTAAATACTGTAAATGTCGTCATGTCAGAACCAGATGTGGACAGGATTGAGTTTTCAAGCATTCCATGGTGCAAAACCTTTATCTTCTTTGAAAGATGGAGCTGATAAATAGATTTGTTGATTTAGGCCATAACTATGCTGGAAACAATCATTACAAATTTTATTTTTGGTTCTATTTTATTCCAGTGAAGCATTATAAAGCAGACCTTATCTATTAATTTTAGCAATATTGTGTATGTAAATTTTTGCTAAATATATCTGTAAAAATGTACACAAAAATTTAACTAAGTCTTTAACTCTTCTTCAAACAGCACAAATCCTCAAAACATCTTTGTTCATGTGCTCTCAGTATCACACTATAAGCAGCACAGCATATCAGAAGATTGATACCAATACATTGCAATTTAAGTTTGCCTGCAGAATTGTTATGGGAATAAATGATCTGGGGATTTGCTGGAACAATTAAAAAATTGACATGTAATCGCATTGACTTGGCCATTGCAATCTTGACCCAATGACAACTCAAATCCTCAACTCCTGTCAAGATCAGGTTGACCCAATGGCCTATGCCAAAAAAGGAATTGGTCCCCAATGAAAAAAATTGCTATTCATGTCACATATTGCCAAAAGAGCTATGTTCTGTTCAAGTCCTGTACACAAGGAACATGAAACTGTTCCTTGCCATCTGAATTTGTTATGTGAACCCAACTGCCATATATACCATAAACAGAAATGGCTGCACAAGACAAGGCAAATCAACGGAAGAAATTCTACAATAAACAAAAATGAAGACATTTTTTTCTAAGCACGATCAAAAGAAAATCCTATTTATGAGTGATTGTAGGATTCTGTCACATGTGGTCTATTCATCTTTTGCCATAAGTCAATTTGTCTTTTGGCACAGGGTCAATTTGGTTTTTTTAGGGTCGAGTTGTCTTTGGGTTATTTGCTTCTGAGTTGAGTGAAGAGAGGTGTGAGATGCCAGCTGTAAAACTGGAACCAAATGTATTGTTTTCTATAATACTACATGTGTTGTGGCTACTTAAGCCCACAAGGAAAGTTCATTATAACCAGCATTTTAAAAAAGTTACCATTATTTTGCACTGAAATTCATGAACTAATGAAATAATTTATTAAATAATTCTGTCAAATCATGATTATCATTGCAAATTTGGTCAACTCATTTCTAGGCAAACAGTGATTTAAAAAAAACAACTAAAATCAACCTATATATTTTTATACCAGATAAATCTATAGATTGTGTAGTGGTACAAACTGTCCTTTTTTTTATTATGTAAACGAAATTGAAATTAACTCATAAGTAAAGAGAAATGTGAATATAGGGATCAGCTGAACTTATTTCGTATCTAACTGAGATAACAGGGATTTTTTTTTTAATAGCGCATCGTTATTTGAAACATCCGATACTAAGTAACGTTAAGCTTGTTACTTAGTCACCATTTTCTTAAGTAAATGGAGTTTAAACTTTGATAATTTAACTTAAATAAAAAAATAATAGTACAATATCTTACCTTTAGAGAAAATCTTTTTCTTGTCATCGGTAAAACCTAGTTCAAGTATTTCACTCTCCAGATTGCCCTACAGTCGGCCATGTTGTTTACATAGCGGTGTCGTAGTAGTTTTGTACCCAGCATTTGTCCTTTCCGGCAGGCACTGGTACAAATGTTACCCTTTGAAATTTGATGATGATGATGATGATTTATAATTCGCAGGTATCCATTCAAAAGCAGAAGAGAAGAAAAAATAAAGCAACAGGAAAGTAAAGAATAATAAAGACAGAAGTGGTGCTAGGTTGTTTTTAAGTCCGTCTTAAGTAAACAAATGAGTCTTCAGTCTTTTCCGAATCGTGGTTGCTTAGGTGATGGTGGACAGTGACGATTTGAGTTTCTTCGCGGACACACCGACACGCTTGTGACCTTGTGGTTGGTCTGTCAAGCATAGGCATAACAAAAGAATTATTTTAAAAAGCTGTCGTCATAGATGGTTCTTGTCAAAGCAACGCGCGTAGCCTTTAGTAGTGAGTTTCTGCTTCCTTCACCAGCAGTGCACCTCAGCTAGCTATGCGAGCGACGTAGCAACCAAAAATCATCGTAAGCAGATAAAATCAGTCTGCATTTCCATTGCCGTAAAATGACAAGTCCTAATCGGAACAGATCCTGTCATTCTTCAAAACTCATCAGCAGTGTGCCTGCGTGGGGCTTGTCTCCGGACGATTCCTTTCCGTTAACTGCGGCGCGCGTGCTTAGGGGGGCATTTTCAGTTTGTATTACTAGGTTATTGTTTTGTTTTTTTTTTAAAGTGCTCTTCGCCTGGTTTTGACTGGTTAGACGTTATGTGATTATTATTAGCAATGAAAAAAATTCGCGAATTGCTAAGTGTCAGGTCCTCGGTCTTCGATCCTCCCTACCCCTCTCGTTTCAAGTCTTTGTCTAGTAAACCGATCTTCTCAGTTTCCATTGTAAAGGATTAATCAGACGTGCAAAAAAAATATATATATAAATAAATAAAGTCATTGCCATTGTAATATGCGTTCATTCCTAAAGCCACATTTACGATCATATATTTTCATCTTGAAAACACTAATTCGATCGGGCGTCAGACGCTTAATTGCAGTTATGACCCTTTCTGGATCACGAAAAATAATTCAGAATGATAAGAAAAAAAAAAGTCAACTCTCATAAGCCATTTTGTCACAATTTATTGCTGCAAGAGCTTTGCATAGATCACAATAATGATGTAACTTTACTAGTGCATGCCAGTAAAAAAATATCAACTGAATGGCAATGGTCATGCAGTGATGATAAACTATATATATATAATAACTTCAATGGCAGTGTTTGAAAACATGCACACACACACACACATGTGAAATAATGGCACAGTCTGATAAGATACATGCATCCTGAATATAAATATACAAAATGACAAATTTTCTGTGTATCACTTTCTACCAGACCAGCACTGTCATCATACCCAAGCACTGCCATAAGAGAACACAACAATTTAACAGATGGAATGTTCTTTCTTTGATATGTAAAACATTTTGAAAAGTTCTCATCCAGTGATATGCTGGCGAAGTAAAATCACAAACTCACATGTTTAATAATAAATGAAGGTGTTTGTGGGTGGGGAACGTTCTTTCTTTTTGAGACTTAAAAATCAGGTTTGACGTGCAGAGAAAAACATTTTCCAAATGACAACAAGTCAACTACACATCTAGTGGTGCTAACAGCTACTTGCACAACACTGCAAAATGTTTCACTCACTTCACCATGATTTGTTCAATAAATAGATTCGCTATACACAAAAGGAACTGAAATGTAAACAATGCCATAAGTATTTTAAATTTGGTGTAAAATTGCTGAAAAAGCACATCTGATTTGCTATTAACAAAATTGAACATTACTGGAGAAATTAAAACAGTGATATTTATTGTAATGTCATCACCAACATAAATTTGGGAGTGAAATAAGTGATGACAGATCAAGACTGAGAAAGAGGAGAATGGACAAATGAGCTGAACAAGTGCAATATTGACAGAGACTGATGAGAGGAAGGACCGACAGGTGTGAGGCAGGGGAATGATTAGGATTAAAGTCAACTTTAAACATCAGATGACAATTTGTTAGAGAAGATTTTAAGAAACTATAAAGAGTGATAAAAACAATACCTTTTAATAATCTAAATAATTGCTCATAGATTATGAACCATAAGTACCAAAAATTCACAGTAACTCCAAGCTAATTCGTTACATACTCCTAAATCTAATTTATGTGTTTTACATTTCACTTATGCAAGAAAACAAAAGCAAAACTCTTTAAATTCTCAGACCCTGCTTATTTATCTACATTTTATCAATGTCAAACTCAAAGTATAAATAATGCAGTCAGCAATAAAAGAAGTAGAGATTGAAAACTGATACAATGACAGAAATAGGAGAAAGGAGCATAGAATAAAGAAAAGGAGAATAATTTAAGGATTTGTAAAACATTATCTGGACAATTCATTAAAGTGTAACAAGAAAAGCTGCATTTGGTTATCCCAGACTAGCATGAGTAAACTAGAGATTTTATAAGCATGTAAAGATCATGCAGACCTTAAAGCATGGCTGCTAAAGCAAAATAAAGATAGCTGCATAAACTGACAGCATGGAAGCCCACTGACAAATTTATAGATTATCAGACTAATATTTTCTGGAATGCTTATTTTATTTATCACTTAAACCATATGATCTTTACTAGTTTACAGGATGTTCAGAACCTATACAACATTTCTTGAAATACGCCTTTTATTCTATTTAAAGTGGTCAGGCCTTTGCATGAAATGGCATACAAAAAGTCAGTAAACTGTATCAGTGGGCTTGGAAGACTCCTAGTTTCCAAAGGTTATGAAAAATGACTAATTTTCTATAATACAAAAAAGGTTAAATTAATGAGATTTCTAGAAGATAAGAAAATAAAACTTCAACAAATAATACAATTCTGACATTTAGTTAGAGACAAGCTCATAAGAACACAGTATACAGATTAAGAAGACTTTTGATGTTAAAGTAAAAACAGAAAAAAAATGTTTTATTGTCCTAGATGACGGAAAGTTCAGGACACCGAAAATTATAAATAATGCCTGAACAGTGAGTTGATATAGTGTAACAGTGCTTAAAAGTTTTTTAAAAATCTAATGCATATTTGTGTCAGGTTTGTTTACATAATATGCTGGTGCCTCAATAAAAAATAGAAAAAATTATACTAAAAATTGCAAGAACAATCCTACTCTCCTATTCAATAATAAACAAACTAATAAATAAAGGATTAAGACTAAAAGTGGCAGTAACTATAACTAAAGGCTATGTATCAACAAGTGTTGAAAAGATGGAGGAGGTGAGAATAACTGCAGTACATAAGAGTCATAAACGGTGGAATGAGATTCGGTTCTTTTATGAAAGTAGTATAATGATCACTTTAAACATCAAGTATCCTGTCTTCAACTGTACTAAGAATGCTTCATTTCTTTAGTGCCGACAGCACAGAGTTTGAAAGTACTTATTCTCACATTTACCAAGCCTCAAACTTTCACACTGAATTTCTTTATAATGCAGCTTAATTGCCTCCATTTTCTTTATTTTCTGAGAAACTCCTGGATTTCTGATCATCAGTGTTGGTCAAATGCTGAAAGGTTTTCCATTTGAGAAAAACACAAAATTCCAACACAATGGCCACTGTTGTACTAAGGGCTACTGATCCGACATTCCAGGCTAGGCAGTAAGGGAGTAGAACATCTTAAAATGACAAATCTGCAGACCTGAATCACGGACTTGTATTACTGGACCGCTTGCAGACGATTTTTTTTAGTGAAGTCATAGAACGAGGCTGGTTACGATATAGTTTCCGGTTTAGTCACTTTTCAGTTTAACTACTAGAACGAGGCTTTCGACGATATAGCTTCCGGTTTATTCACATTCATTGTTAAGGCTCGCCGAGACTAACAGCGGAGAACTTCACAAGAGGCTCAGCGTTGGTCTCGGCAGACAGACAGCAATCCACCTATACACGTCCGTGCCTGAATGCAGTATATGTAAAACGTCCACCATCAGGAGTTAGCAATCTATAAAATAAATGAACATTAAACACTGTGAAGGTACTAAACATGGCACAGAAAGGAAACGCAGCCAAAACTTGGCACTCACACTGAATGGTTTTTAAATATAAATAAAGGCTGCCAAAATGACATCCATACTCTGATTATGTTTAACTGCACCCACTTGATAATCATCATTAAGATGTGTGTAAGAAGCTTGCATTTAAAGGATGCTCAATTTTATGCCATTCATAAATATTAGATCAGGCTGTAAAGATACCTTCAAACATAAAATAGGACGGTGCACAAACTTCATGTAACTCCAACATACAGTGTTACAACTGACAATAAAGCTCTGAGAGATGATCAGACATACAACAATGAAGCACAAGAAAACACTGGCCAACAAATGAGAATAAATGCAAATATATTTTCCACTTTAAAAAAAATACATACTTTTACCAGATCTGCCTATCTGATATTAAAGTATTTTCTATGCTTGCAAGTGCTCTGTAGTGCTTTTATTACTTTGCTGGGGCACTTTTTTAGCAATTTGAAAAATGCAGAGTACTTTTTTTGATATTGGATTCTTAACACCCATTAACTGTGAGATAAAACTATATTATTAGCAAAATGATGATACTCTGAACACCAGATTTAGAAGCACTGTCTGTTGGAAATGGCATAAACTAAGCTCATGTGCTTAAAGGTGGATATTATGCTTGAGTGGCTTGTATTCATTAATGTTTATAAGCAATAAAATCATAAAGAATATTTTAAAGATGACAATTTTCAAGCAAATATTGCAGATGAAGAAGCGTGATAAAGAATGTTCTTTTATCACTAGGAACACATACAGTAATGGTGCTACCTTAAAACTATGGACAGGGTGATGATTACAGCAACCAACTTAATGACTGTCAGTCTTTTTGGAAGGTTCCCTTTCTATTGATGCTGTGGAAGGAAACAGTGTCTTCTTAACACCACTTTCTGTTGGAGCTGCTGTTCTTGATGCTGCTGAAGTATCACAAGTTCCTCTAGGTAGATGTGACAGAGATGACCCACTTTTTTCTAACCTGTACATCTCAAATGGACAGACAAGAAAATATTTCATGTAAGATTCTCATTCATGTGGACAAATTTATTCTGCCATTATAACTTATTTAGGCTAGAAGAAATACTAGAAAACAATGGACTAGTGAACCAAGGCATCTAAACAAAAGCCCTGGTATTTCAGAACATGAAAGCCAGCTGGCCATAACAAAACAATGCATTGTTCTGGTCTGTCTAACATTAAAAAGACCACTGACCTTGGGAGATCTGTAAGCCCAAGAGCTCGTAACAGCTGTTCTGTAGTTGCCGTGTGAATTTTTCGATCAGGTGCTGGAGAAACATTGGGTGTTGGAGGCAGAAGTCTCACTCCTCCCTCTAATGGAATATTATCATTATGAATGCAGTACATTTGAAATAACAAGAAGATGCGATAGATGCATCATCATGGACAGTAAGCATCATCAGTCAGTAACAAAAGAGAAAACTAGTAGAATGAAATGTGACATGGAGTAACAAAACAGCTTACAATGCATAAAATATCACTAATCATGTCAGGAAAATAAACATCAGAAATATCCAAAGTGCTCTGTCATAAACTCTTACCTTTCTGTAATATTTTGTTGGGTGTTTGGCTTTCTCGGAAAGGAGTTATATTAAAAAAGTGCTCTTTAAGAAATGATATCCTTTCGTCTTGCACTGCTTGCCTCTGTTGACCATTAAAAAGCTTGTTAAAGCAAAAGCACTCATGAGGTAATAATTTTCAATATCACTCTAAAACTCAAACAAAAGTTAGGGGAAAAGACACAAGCAGAAAGAAAAGCTTTCTGCAAGAACAGCCTGGTAACAGGATTGAGAAAAAGATAGTAACACATACATGCACAATGCAGGAAGAGCCGCAAAGGCATGCAAATTCAAAAGACTAATTCCTCACCTCTTGGCTAAGTCTTACTGCAGCCTCAGTAAAAATCCTCCTCTCTTCCTCAAAATGTGTCTTCTCTTCAAGGAAGAGCTTCTTCTGTCTTTCAAGCATATTCTTTTCATGTAACAAGTGAGACTCCTGAAAGACAGAACCTGAGCTTGTCTTGGATAACTGCTGCAAAATAAAATTATTTGTTTCTCAAATTTAAATTTTAGAATGCTAACTGTATACTAGGGTCCATTTTCTATTCTTCGCTAAAAATATTAAATACAGTATACAAAAGGAGGATGACTGTGCAGTCACATCTACACTGTCTACTTAGGTTCACAACAGAGATAGCAATTTTCCTTTATTGGGAGATCTCATACCTAATAAACTGAACAAAATACAGTCACCTTCACACACCCATACAGTTACGCTTACAAGAAACCCCACCCCCACAACCAATAATGACTATCCAATGCATGCAAGCCCGTGCACACACACACACACACAAACTGTGTACATTGTTTTCTTCAAGAGTGATGTTGCAGTTGGTATGAAGGACCTGGCAAAAGCACGCATACATGCATACGCGCATCTGCACAATACAACTACGAGGAGTTGTTACTCACCTTTTATGTATAAAATCTTGTACAAGTTAAAAAAACTTTGACAAACTATCTTCATCACGTTTACATACATATCCTCCAAACTCCATCTCTTATGATTTAAAAAAAAATAAATATGAATAAATTCCCATTTACCTGTATCAAGTGCTCTTGCTGTTGTATGATATCTTTGTATTTTGCTATCTTTGACTTGAGGTGCTCCAGCTGAAATGTAGACTCTTCATTCAATGATACAGGTGTTTTGAGTTTGGTGCTGCTGCCTTCAGACTCTGAAACATTTTGCTGAAAGGTCAAAGGCCAAAAACTCTCTAGGCTAGACCTTACTTTTTTTTTTTTTGTATGCTGGATTAATTTCAGATTTCATAATGAAAAAGTAAGTTGACTTTAAGAATCAAGACTAAGAAAGTTAGTGTAAAGTTATTATAAAGTGGGCCTCTGGCACTTTTGAGATAATCATGGTAATGATGACCAAGTATAGCAATCCTAAGATTGTAAATGTGTGATACAAAATCTTTTTTGAAAAAGACTTTTTTTTTAAAAGAAAACTTACATACTTTTTTCCTGTGCATCCTTGATCCTTCGACATATCATCCTGCAGGTTTTCTTGAATGCTTGCTCTATCTCTTGCCGCATCAAGTCATAAGGCATTTGATAACAGCCTACACACATGTGTCATGAAAAATGATGACGAATGATTGCAGATCATGAAATGCTGAGAACAAACAGTCTAAGTCTTTTTAAATAAATTTCCCTAGAATAGGTATCTTCAAAAAGAAAAGAAAAAATACATATATAGCATTTGTCTTAGTGCAATAAAATGTAGAAAATAAAACCTATGGCAATCATATGTGTTCAGAAAGTAGTCATAAATAATGGTAATAGAGGACAATATTTCACATAATAAAGCTCACTTATATTAAGCACATATCAATACCTTCATGTAATCCAGAAACAGTCCAGGCAAACTCTTTACTCTCTTCACACTCCTCATCAGTTTCCTCATTCAGTAACAAATGGTTAGGAGTATCTGATGCCTCCTGTGAAAAAAGCTCACAGTAACAATTAGATGTTCATCAAATAAATGACCATCCATGCATTGCTGCAGTCACAGCTCTGCATGCAGACATGCCATGACCTCACCCCCCACCCCCCACAAAACCACACACACACACACACACACAAAATATCATGTATGCAAGCACATATACACACACCAAAAATTATACCCCTGCATGTGTGACATACCCCCTCTCCCCCATACACACATTTCTCTCTGACATACTCCTACCCTTAACTGACTCAAGAACTTTGCATCATGCTCAGATCATGATCAGAACTGCAAGGACAATGGAAACTTCCTGATAATACTGCTGTGTTTAATAAAAACATTCTGTAAGTGAATGCCAACTAGTCTGAGCACTTTTACAAGAAGTTCAATCCTACCCTGTCTCTGGTTGATGGAAACTCTGCAGTAAGTTTCAATAAGGTAGTCAACTCTTGATGCAGGATGAGAAGGGAATTACGAAGTTCAGCATTTTCCAGCAGAAGTTCTTGGTGTCTGACCTCATAATTATGTATCAGAAGCTGATACATTTCCTCCTCTTGTCTGTTAATCATAAAAACTGCTTTCTCAATCATGCTTTGTGATAAGGTACTAGCTATATGTGACTAAAAAAATGCCTTAAAAATGGTGTCTATATTTAAAACAAAGACTACTCTGGACATCAAAAGCATACCAACACAGACATACAAAGATGCAGACAACTGAAAAGAGCAGTGTGTCCTTCTCCTTCTGTCTGTCCTTAATTAATCTTCAAATTGAGACCATCTTTCTATGTGACTCTAGTGGCTGATTTTTCTGATATAAATGGTGCAATTTGTATTGGCTTAAAAAAAAGAAAAACAACAAGTAATCAGTCTAACTCACAACACATGCTTACAAACATAAAATAAACCACAATGCATAACAAATAACAGAAGATAAACTGCTTTATGTGATCTTCCATGTAATGTATGATCCATGCATTTTTATGGCATAGTTTCCCAGCCAAAGCCAGGCTCACCGCCCTTTGCACAAAAAAAAATAAATAAATAAAAATTGCAAAAAGAAAGGCAAAATGTTCTGTGAATTAACCAAAAAAAGCAAACTTAAAACTCACAAGGGTAATGTCAGCACACATACAGAGATAACAACAGACACACAGACACATTAACATTTATACAAATATAAACATATTTCTCTACATAATGTAACATACACTCTCACATAACTATACACACACATTATATTCTATTTGCTGTCCCTGCCAATGGCAAAAGCCTCAGTCTTAAATGCAAACATGCTTTGTGACTATCACAAAAGTTTTGTATAAGTATAATAAGTATGATGACTTTTTACACCTTTGTACAAGTATGATGACTCTTTACACTTCTGTATGATGACGTTTTAGACTACTACGCTCCTGTATAAGTATGATGAAATGGTACACTTCTGCAAAAGAATGACAGAGGTCATGATGCAGTCCTCTTCTATGTTTTGACCACACAGTGACTCACACTCTTGCAGGATAGTAACTAGTGTAGTATCTGACTACCAGCTACACTGAGGCTCCATAAACCCTGTGTGAAAAGTGAACTTAATGAAACCAGATGTGAAACTGTGGCACAGAGGCAGTAGAGAAAGAGCAGGTCTGTCCATAGTTAATTTTTTTGCCTCTTCATCTCTTTATGTTTTGCCTTTCTTCACTTTTTGTCTTTCTGCCTTAATAGATTTTGATTTATTCTACTTCTGTAACATTGCATGTAGGTTCATCTGCTTACAGCATCATCCAATTACCCACTGGGCAGGCAATTACCAGTGTCTTAAAATTCTTAAAATGACTATGTGATTAAATACACATGATCTGATGGCAGGAACCAATAGAAAACTGTAAGACCTCACCAAAAGATTGACAGACAGCAGGAATGCATAAGGGATGGAGACCAGCACTGACAAAAACAAAGTCATGGTTAACACCAATGATAACAATAAAGCATTGATCCACAAGAATGGAGGAGGTGATCAGCTTCAAGTACTTGGCAGCCACCCTTTCCAAAGATGGAAGCTGCCCTTTAGACATTCACATTCGGATCACAGCAGCTGAATGGGATCTGGTGCACTAACATTGTAGGTTTTCTACCAAGTACAGACTGTATGTGTCCCTTGTAGTTCCCATCCTGCTGTATAGATATGAGACATAGACTCTGCTTGCCTGTGTGGAGAGGAGACTCTAGGTAATTGAAAACAAGTGCCTGAAAAGGTTGCTCCAAATACTCTACAAGCCAATGACTTTGCAAAGTTTCCACCCTTGTGGGACACCAGGAACCACTTCTCACAACAGTCAGGCAGAATAAACTGGTCTGGTTTGGCTATGTGACCCAGCATGACACTGTTTATGACAGTTCTTCAGGGTACCTTGGAGAAGGGATTAAAACGCCAAGGTGGATAGAGGAAAAACCAGGTTTCAAACATAAAGGAATGGATGAGCCATTCCATGAAGGACCTGTTCACTACAGCTCAAGACTGGCCTGTGGCCAGCCTTGTCAGCTGGTGCCCCTCAATGGCCAGTAATGGTGGACCAGCATAACTGTTTGTCAACCTGTATCACTACAGGGATGAACAAATGCAAATGGTACTATATGAAAGGATAGATAAAGGATTGAGGATAATTTAACTATCATGAATAATAATAAAAATAATAATAATGACACACATAATTCTTCCTGACTTGGAATCTCATGGCATTTACAAAATATCTACATACATGTGTGATAAATGCATTACATATAATAAGTTTACCAAGGAACTCCTTCAGACACAAGAAAAGCCTTTACATCTGAATGTTTTAACACACAAACACATATGAAAAAAAATGTATGAAAAAATAAGCTTATTTTTAAATCTCACTTGCTTAATCCAGTTTTCCACTGGCTGCGCCGCCCATCAGAGTTTTGAATTGGATGCATTAAATCCATGCCTGCAAATAAAACATAAATTTCTTCTCAAGTACATTACTGACTAAATGCATGTGAAAATCAGTGACTTTAGCATCTCTTCCAGTTTATGTGTAAAAGAATATCAAAACTCAAAAATATACCTACCAACTTTTCGATCTTGATTTTTATCCATCAACAATTGGTGCAACCGATCCTTCAGCCTGTTGATCTCTCGCTCTTTTTTCTTCAGCTCATGCTTAAATTGCAAATCTTTATGGTGCATGATGGACTGCAAGCACTTTATCTACACACACATACACAATTATTTCATACAACATCATGACTGCATTTGCTTCAGAGTTCTTTTTCCTTCTCTATAGATCTCAATGAGCTGTTATGGTGATGGAGAAGGGAGATAATTTCCAACATGGTAAATGCAAAGGATGGGGTCAGTGTCATCACTTGACAATAGAACATGGCCACCTCCTTTGTACCACCCTAAAGATGTGTTTTAGACATGACTGTAAGTAAAAGTAAATGATTTGTTTTACAGCCTGAAAATTTGAGTGAAAATGTTTCAGAAACTAGAGACCTATCATTTAAGCCCAACTTGCCATTTCACTAATGTAGGCTGCTGCTTGGTAGCCACTTAAGTAAATATAATAACAAACCAAAAACAAATCCCAAGCGAGAGCATAGGAACAGTGCAACATAGGAATCTGGCAACCAACATTGCATGGCAGACCTCCTGAACATAACTGTAATGATCGACTGAAATTATTAAAGAGGGCACCAACTATAGTAACAGCCATGTGTGACATAAGGGAGCAGCACCCTCCCACAACACCTAACCCCCTTCCCATCCCTTTCATCCTTTTCCCCCATATAACCCATGACTCCTCACCCCTACCACTTGTGTGAAATCACCTTCAGGTGGAAGCACTTCTTCCACCCAACACCATCATCAACAATAACAACAAAAAGTATCCACTAAACAATAAACAAAACTGTTTAATACATAATGCAGACCTCTTCCTTCTCCGTCTTCAGCTTACAAGAAATCACTTTGTGCTGTGATGTCAGTTGCCGTAATTTTTCTGTTTCCTGGGCCAGTGCCTTGTCTAATGCTTCATGTTGTCGATTTGCTCTTGCCACACATGACCTCTGGTGATTGCAGTCACTGTTAAGACGTTGAATTCTAAGAGATCACAGAAAAATGACAAAAAATTATAAGGGAAATTAGCCCAAAGGAAAATAAAACTATCATAGCTACTTAAAATTTTGAAATCACTTTTTCTGAGACCATTTTTTTTGCAATAACAGATATCCTATTTGAAAACCATCAACACAGACCAAAAAATAAAAGTTAGGAAAGAAACTTGATAAGACAAAATTTTAAGGCTTGCCTGTTCTCTAATTCATCTCTTGTGCTAAAAAGACGCTGATACAGTTGAAATAAATCGTGAGTTCTGTTCAAAATGCAGACTGTGTCAGGTTGCCCTTTTTTATTGCAGGCAATGGAGGACAAGCCTAGCAACTGGAGCTCCTAAGGAAAAACAAGAAGTATCTAGACAAAAATACAATTTGTGCAAAATTAAATAAAATGCAGTTGCAATATAAAAAATTATGAACGTATTTCAGATAATAATAAGAAAATATAATGAATTCATAAATATAATTACTTGTACCAAAAAATAGATATATATATATATATGACATACAAATTATAGTAAAATACTAAAAGAAGTTCTTACCAGATTTCATGTATGTTCATTAATTAAAGAACCAAAATGAATGTTAAAACTACCCATCTTCTGCCTACATTTTCAGAAAACTAGATTTTGGATACATGCTTGTTAATGATGTCAACTGAAAATATATGAATCAAGCCCAAGTATTCACGGATAATATGTTTTAATATCTATCATGCACTATATCTAACAGCAGCTAATGTCATAGTGAGAATACTAGAATCAGGATGCAGGCAAGTTCAATGTGGAAGCATGAGTACAGGGACAAAGAAAGTAAATTAAGAACTGGGCACATTTGGGCTGCTAGATTGCCCCAGGATATGGCCTTTTCTCAACTAATGTGGGTTTTGAGACTTACAACAGTTTATTTATTTATTTACTGAATCAACAAACATGGGGCAATAAAAGTGATGATGATGATGATGGCAACGATGATGATGACAACTGATGATGACTGACGAATAAATAAGAGTTGTAACTGCAGGCTGATTTTCAAAATTTTATTTTTTTAATGGAAGTAAACTTGTAATATTGCTAGGCTTTCTTCATTGAAAAAAACCCTCTATGCCATTACTTGCCTGATTAAGGTAGGCCACACAGCTTCCAATGTTGCTGTCTGTACAAAACAGTTCTTGTCTTGCTGGAATATTAGTGCCATTAGTAATAGGTTCTGCATCACCAAAGTCACTATCTGCTGTATTCTCAAGATGGAATGGTGATCCTGAGTTTGTTGTGTAAAATGACAGCAGCTTCCAGTCTGACATTCTAAAAGCACCTAAAAAGCAAATAACAAATATCAGAGGGGCATTTGTAGCCATGATAAAAACATTGATACATACAAACCAGAAATGTCAAATAATAACAATCATGTGTATATATATATAGTTGTGTATATAGTTTCTTTCAGCTGTTGTACATCAAGACCTTTCTTTCACTTTGTGTTCTATTCATCACGTTTTCAGTTAGAAACTGTATACATCGAGCGCAATTAACATATAATGTAACTGTTTCTGGCATAGTAAGAGGGATGTTTGGTAATTTTTTCAGTTTTGGGAGAAGAAATAATGTTAGTGGCAATCTGTTCTACCATAACTAATGGTGATAGATGTGTTTATCAAGATAAGGTGTTGCAACTGTATTACTGTTTTACTAATAAATCAAGGCTGTGCATATGTGCTACAGTCATGTGGTTTTGTGGGCATCTTTATATTTCTATATAAAAAAAATAGGGAGAAATGGTAAGAGACTGCATACACAGACTACTATATGCAACTGAGTGTGAAAAATGAGCTCTTTTGTTGACAGGAAATGAAAATAATATCCGAGGTGATAAAAGTGTAAGAGATTAGTTACACTAACTGCTGACTGGTTCAGATAAAAAGGGAAACACTGTTTTACATGGCGTATACATAAGGGGACTGTCACAGTAAGTGTTCATTAGAAAACATTTAAACAATGAAATTAGTATGCATGTTAGAAACTCTTTAAAAAATTGAAGAAAGTAAGTATATAACATGGCGGATCTGCTTAATGTCAGCAAGAAAAGCTCTCAGAGAAGCAAACTTAAGTTGAAAGGAAATGTAAGTTTATAAATAAGTAATCCATGGCTAAAGGCTATATTAGTCAAAACATGAACTGAAGCTTAAAGTTGCTGTCAATAATTATAAAAAAGGCACTGTGAAATTTTTTTAAAGTGCATTTAAATTGATTTAAATTCTTACTATTGAAGTCAATGAAAGCCACAGCCGACAGGAGAGCTTTGAGGTGTTGCACAATCAGCAAACTTAATTTTGTGACACTACAGGAAATGAGGGTTTTTGACCTCTTTTCTAACCCTTTATTTCACATTCAGAAAAATGTGTGCCCCGAGATTATTTTACTGCCATGCTGCTAGACTGCCCTATAACCTTGCCAAATTTAATATGAAAATGTCAAATGAGCTTGACCATATGACACTCAACATCAGCGACGAAACTAACTATATGTGCATTTTAAAAAACCGAAAAAGCCACCAAAGCAAAAGTGACGTATTTAGGGCACTTTTTGAATGTCAATATTTATCTCTACTGGCAGCGCGGAAATAAAACTAAAAGCAAAAAAGATCAACAACACAACCATGGTGCAGGAACATAATGAACAAAACATCTACAAAGGTTATAGGTCAATAAAGTGGTGAAGAGATTTATATAAGATACGAACGAAAGTCTCAACTTAAAATGACTTTAAAAAACACAAAAGTTACAATTAATAAAATATACTTGACATTATTGAGTATAGACTTTACTGAGAGTGTAGCAAACAAACATACGATTATGAGAGGGGTATTCTGAAACGGACAAAATCAAGAAACTATAAGAACCAAAAGAAAATTTAGATATTGGATAAAGCAACTACAGAAAACGTCTATCAAATCACCACAGAAACAAAAGACGGTGCAACGAATTTACAATGGATGTGTCCAAAAATGGCACGTATGCCACATGATGTGGACATACATGTTACTATGACAGCTGACATACAACGTCTAGTAATCCAGTCTGAAAGTTCCTAACCCACTCCTCCTTCGTATGTTTCGGCGTCCCTCGCTCCCCGCATAAGCAGAGTTATGGAGACGTCATGATAGTTTCGAAGAATCAATTATAAATACGCATAGTGACATTATTAAATTGACCAGGTGGTAATCTATGCATCTAAGATGTTAATAATATATTCTTAGATGAGTAATTTTAATACTCTGTTACCAGAAGCTTGCGTATTCCCGTTCACGTGAAAGTACGTATGTAGTTGCTGTAGCCATAATGCTTTGTTAAAGCACCATGTAACATCTTACGATAATCTTTTTCGGTATCATCCTAATTTTCTGTGGTCACTGTGTGGTTTTAGAGACCGTAAAGCGGAGGGACACAAGCTGACTGATCGCTACGACGAATGGTACTCTGCAAAGCGTGCCGGTCGATTTTACATTTACCTGCTTGAGTCGACTCGACCACAGCCACGTCAGTTCGACCACAGCCACGATCGAGTCGATTCAATCACAGCCAGAGACGATACGACTACTGATGTCAGAAACCGCTAGCTACAAAAGTCGCTATTTTAAAATCTAAAGCCATAAAAAATTAAGAGGCTATAATTAAAGAGCACTCAAATTTATCTCAGTTTCCCAGTTATACGCACACACAATAACACACGCGCGCAAGAAAGTCGAAATTGTACAGCTGGGAAGTTTGGGGGAGAGAAAGGGGGGTTTCGACTTTTGCATTTGTACGTACTTACAATCGATGAGTGGTTCACAGGTCATCCAAGAACATTTTACGAGTTCCGGTTCTGAGTTCAGAAAAGAGTGATATCACAGGTGGGTGATGTTATTATAGGTGGAGTACTTGATAATTGTTGCTGGTCTCTGACTCTAGCTATAGGCTGCTTTAGAATCGTTTAGATGACAGTTACAAGATATTTACCTCGACCTGGCATCAAAATACAGAGGATAGAGTGTAGACCTTCACCAACCCTTCTGAATCAGGAAGCCATTTCCGACAGCTGCGTCGACTTAGGGAAGCTCACTGCCCCACACCGATATTGAACGGGCGCACCTATGGATTCGGACACTCGGCTATCCGCTCCCTATATTTACGAAAGCAGCAAAACAAATAAATACAATCATCTGAGGAACAGAAATGTTAGAGTTGTGGGTAAGGTATGATAAAAGCCCCCCCCCCCCCGAGCTTTCTCGGGGGTAGCTGCTTTACGTGAGGGGAGTGATCATCTCCTATCTCTGTCTGCCTTACCTCCCCCCAACCCTCTCTGGAGTCAGGTAAACAGCCGGATAACTGGGGGAAGTGAGCTGAGCCACACGGGATCGAACCGGCTCGCCTTTCGGTTTGGACGCACCATAACAACGGACAAGTTCGTGCTATAACCACGCGGCCATCTGCTCATTTTTTCTTTTTATTGTGCACTTATTACAGTATGGTTAAAATGATAGTATTCGTCAAGTTTTATAATTCTGAAAAAAACTTGAACAAAAACAATAAAAAGAAAATAAAATTTCATTTAGAGCTGGTGAAAAGAGACACTATATGTCCTGCACATTTGTTACAATTCGGAAATTAAGACAAAGGGACTAAATATTGTGAAGCTAAGCCACGAACTATAATTATTCTAAACAATCCTTGTAATTGTGATACATTTTTGACTGATATTCGATAGCATCCTCTGCATTCTGCAGTAGCAAAATAATTGATTTCAAATTTTTGAATGGTTGTTTTCTGTTTTGCGTGTGTGTGTGTGTGTGTGTGTGTGTTACTTTATCTTGGAATTTGTTTCTTTGTTTGCTGTGAGAAATAGAATAGCTAGTAAAATGTACCATGAGAAGAGTGAAAAAGGAATTGAACACAGTGTACAAACTGATTCGAAGGTTAGAAAAGTATGTTCTAGTAGTACTTCCCTTAAATGTACCAAATCTCAGTAAAGAGCCATAGGTTTATATGCTGTAGATACTGGCAACAGACCTCCCGGGGGCGTGGAGTGGAGGAACGCTTTTTGTTTACCAAGGGGAAAAAACCTGGTGTGGAGAAGGAGAAAACAGAGATGCACAGCCTGTCAAAACATGTAGACAAAGTACTAATAATACATTAGCAAGCAGTCAAATGAACTGCCCTTTGGTCCCTACTTCAGATCTCATACTTACACGAAAAATACAACGATCAGAATTGCATACCTAAAGGGAGTATAATAGGGAACTATTATGTTCTACTTCTACCTAATTATTTCCATTAACCTTCCATCATCCTGTGACTTGTCGTCAACGGAAATGTCAGTTTCCCAGCCAAATCTTCTCATAACCTCTAACCTTCAGAGCGATCTGCCTGTTAGTTACCAATGAATAAGTTTGGGAAGAGTAATTATGGTTTTGAACTGGTTTAAATCATACTGAAAGGGCACTTAAACCAGTCCTTGGGAACTGAATTTTTTTTACTAGGAAGCTTTTCCCCCGTGCGTTCATGAAGTGCTGATATTGCAGTTTGAAAGTCTATAAGCAACTAGTGCAAAAAAAAAAAATTATCTCCCTAATCAAACCGTATAAAAAGATGCGACATTTTATGTAATGTTAACAGCAAAAGCAACAACAACCCAAACAAGCAAATCGGACCATGGGATATTGCTGTCAGCAACCATTTAATGATGCCAGCACTCATGCTCGACTAGGAGAGCCTTGAAGAGCAAATAAGGATATTCAGTAAAACATGAAACAATTAATATATCTTCATTCGATTCCTTCGCATATTAATTTTTTATATTTACTTTTTTTTTTTTTTGAAATCGTGTATGTTCAGCTGGTGGAGTGCTTTTGGTGTTGATTCCTGGGAATTTTTTTTCCGTGTGCTCAAATTCAGATAATTTACAGCAAGTCCTCACGGAAGTCGTTGAGAGGTTCTTGCAAACTGCGATTTATAATGCCAAAGGACATATAAACGAAACCGTTTTTAAATTTAGCTATTCCTGATCCCTTAAGGCGGCTTCGTGCTTTTAAAACTCTCGTCTGTCTTTACACGAGATAAACTTGGCATTCCCTGGTCCTGGTCTGTCCCTGAGTACTTTTCACACACGGTGCAAAGGTGAAATTGTGTGATTTGTCAATGTCTGATAGACTAAGTCTTGACTTGATAAATTGAAGTAGCCTTCTTTTCTCGCGTTCTTCTGCAGTTTCATTTCAGTGATCGTCAGGTATTCCATAATTTTACCCAATCTTACCATGGGCTAATTGATATACACGTAAACAAGACATGTTCCTACAGTATATTTCGGATCACAAAAACATCACCAAACCCAAAACACGTGCGAGAGAATCGTAGAACCCGGAAAAGACCCACGTAGACATTGGAATAGAACGTTCAGTGTTCCGACCGGGGAATGTATTAATTTTGTTTTCGAACCTGCGTTATAAGAAGCGATGTTCAGTAAGACCTCACTAAACAGCAGTGCGTGTTTTTTTTGTTTTTTTTTTTTTTTGTGGGGCTCTGTCAGATATAGGGCAGCTACTCTACAGTCACGCAGGATCGCTTGATCTCCTCGGAACCACAGCAGTGGCGTAGGAACCGGGGGGGGGGTAAGCAGGGGAACAGCCACCCCCTCAAAAAAGATACTGGGAAGGCAAGAATGTGAACGCCGTTCACTGTCAGCATGGAGCTTCCCTCCCCCCCCTCCCAAAGCAGAGTATCTTCCTACGCCACTGCACAGAACTGCACGAGTCAGACGTGTCAACGCCACTGTGCGATATATAAGCTGCAACTTCCAGTTTCTTGTGACGTACAGCTCGCTGAACTGACACAGCAGCAGCAGCAGCAGCAGCAGCAGCAAAGTGGACGGTCACCAGGAATTTCACGGCAGCATGCTGTAGTTATTTCGGGTCGAATTCAAAACAGAAACGGTAAGTCTTGTACCATGCCAGTAACGTTCAACAGATGTAAGGATAGTAGGAGTCTGATAATAGAGTGGGAGATGGGGAGCTAATGGAGGGGTGACCTAATGAATAAAGGCTCTCTTTTTCTCCTTGTCACCATAGTAGGATTGCGTATTTTGGTTTCTACACATTTGACATGGTTTTATTAAGTAGTGTGTGTATTTCACTGGACTTTGGGATTTTGTATTTATCTGCTATTTTAGTGGAGGCTTAGCACTGTGTCGTTTCTTTTTTCTTCTTTTTCTTTGGTCAGGCTGAAATATGTTCCAAGATTTTACGGTGTTCCTTACAGGTGAAGAATGAAAAGAGTTTTGCTTTTTCTCTCCCTTTCTCTTGCGTAGTTTTTTTTATATTGATCATTATGCAATCTTAACGGTTAGTGCATTTCACTGCGTTGGTGACACCATATTTTTAATGCAGTAGTGATCGTTTTGAGTCATACATAATGTACAGCAGTTACTGAAAGAATATGTAGCTCCCTTCAGTAAAGATATATAACCATGGATAAAACATAAGGGCTTATGCCCTTGCTGCAAGGACAAGATATTCACCCTCCAAATAAGCATTCAAGATCGGCGAAAAGCATTAAGAAATCTTGACCAAGTCTAATAAACGACCCCACGGCTACATATTCAGCATGCGCTCTGATGGCACTGTAATCACAATATATGATAATTATGTCAGTGCTGTGCAGTAACAAAACAAATGCAAGTAACATAGTTACAAAGACTTATTTGAGTCAGTGTTGTGGTATTTTAGGTAATTCGATACACCACTAATTGCATATATTTTAAACATACGCGCGCGTAGATAGAGTATTGTCTTTCTGTACGGCTGCTGTACAAACTCTGTGCACATGTTCACATTCAGCATAGGAATTCCTTACAAAATCCGTATAGCTCGAGTTGCCTCCTGCCAGTTATGTTGCACCCGTAAGAGGCACTTAGCAGCGCAAGTTTTAAAGGACTAGTGGGGTGCAATTTATTTTTTTCACTGATTGGGTAACCTTAGTTTGCAAGATACTAATCCCCAAATCTGAATTAATACCAGAACTGTTTCTCGAGATACTACTAACATCACTATGCAGAGATCGAAAGAGGTCAAATCGTGACGTCATCTTTGAAAACCTTAATGCATTTAATTAACAGATACTCCCGCTGGCCGAGGGCTTGATAGCATAAACGTGTCCCTGTACAATTCTAGCGTGTGTTGCTGACCTCTTTGTGCATGGTGAACTTTGTAGGTGTGCATCTCGACAACAGAAGGGACGTATTCCCTCAGATTAGGGGAACCCCACTATTCCTTTAATGCCTTCGTCGTGCGTACCCGGGTGACGCGGAACCGCAAAGGTTTAAAAAAAAATTAATGCCCAAACGGCTTTGCAAGGAGCTTTGTGTTTTACAAGGTTGGTGTGGAGGACAGAGTAGGGTAACCGCGAGCTATTTACGTTTCGATGCAAAACCGAACCGTTCTGGACTGGTAAGCATATTTGATCATGAATGAGGTGAGTTTCCATGAGTTTCGGGTGGATGGGGGGGGGGGAAGTAGCCCATTGTCTCGCTGACAGTGATGACTTCTAAAGTTACTATTATTATTTTATGTACCTCACTGTCAGGATACAGACATCCTCAGTACTGAAATGGTTTGTGTCCAGTGTGTTATCACGGGTGCCCGTAACAATCACCCTGATATAGACACCGTTCAGAAAAATGTCATTGGCCCCAGATTGTGCTAATGAAGAGGATTCCGCCATAGAAGTCGGATTATACAATAGCCGCTTAGACGTAGGCTTTTCATAGCACGAGAATGTAAGAGAAGCTCACAAGGAAGTTTATGCATTGTTTACAGGACTGTTGATTTGCTAGACTGATATGCTATACTGCCCTGTGTGTCTAGACATGATACGCAACGACTTTGCTCGTGACACCGGCCCGTCTACCAAAATGTGAAGTGCACTTGTGATCACTTTTTAAAAATTCAGTCTAGGTTAATTTGATTGAAGTTTAATTTATCAAGTACAAGAGCGTTAGAAATCGGCAGTCCGTGACATTCTAACACAAAGTACAAAGATAAATAACACGGTTTACATGTCTGTTGGAGTCGTTAAAGAGCATCGGGAGAGGCTGTCAGTCAGCAAGTGAACGCCTCATTTGCTGTCCATTCCATTATCACTTAAGTTTGTTGCATAGTCACCTGGCGTGGTTTTTTGGTATTTTACTGGCCCGCCTCATAGCTTAGAATTTTGAGACCGGTCCGCAAAAAGAAAACTTTGCCCACCCCTGGTCTAACGGTAGAATTTTGAGACCGGCCCGCAAAAAGAAAACTTTGCCTTTGCCAGATATGAGTAAAAACCTGACTAGATGTCTAAAAGGATTAGAATTGCTTGATAGAGGTTTAGTGTAACGAGAATTTAAAATCTCTTGGAAAGAGTGCGAGTTTGTTACGTGCATGCATGTTGTCCCTATGTCTCATTATACGTATATGGTTTTTGTGTCCTAATGTCAATCTTCAGCTGCTAAAGGTTAGTGAGACTACTCCAAGTAATTACATTAAAGACCATACACGCTTTTTAACTCTAGATATTGGGTTTCATCCTCTTTCTCTGTTTCCCCAACCTTTCATCCGCCCACCCACCCCTACACACGGAGAGAAAGGGAGGTATGGATGTGTCTGTGTCAAAGAGACACTCCAAGTACTTTTAGCAAGTGAAATCAAATGTGGACACCCTCCCCCTCCACCCTCCCCCGTTAAAATACTTACTTTTTTTCCTAGAGGCTAAATCAAAGGGACTCAGCCAATGATTGCTGTTAATTTTAAAGTCTACTAAGACTTAAAGTAAAAAGCATTATTGCAAAAAAATAATCTTGTGAATATTATTCAAAAATTAAATCATCTTTTTTAGAGTAAAGCTGTTTTTGTTGTTAAAAAACGCAGATTTTTTTTTAGACTCGCCCGGTGCCACACCTGCACGCCCCCCACTACCCGTCCACATGCACACTTCAGTACACCACCGAGACAGAAATCTAGGGCGCGAGGGTAAAAAAAATCGTTCAGCTTATCTGAATGTGATACCGCACGTGGCCCGTTCTCTTATCCCGCACGGGATACAGCGGTTGCCACATCGAGGCGCAGTAACACGTCAGCAGACACCTCGTGCATGGTAGCGTCCTTAGACTGAGACTGTGTGCATGCCGCCTGTGCTGAGACTGCCTCTTGGATCGCAGGCCGTGCCACTTCAGCAGTAATAGGCAGAGCAAGTTTTGGAAAAGGGCAAAGGGGGTGGGTTGGATGGAGGAGAGGGGAAGTGAGCTTAGTCTGCAATTCTTCGACCCTTCGACCTTAGGCCCCGAACTGGTACGTAGCACCTAACTGCTTTTAAGTGGTTACCAACCAAAAAAAAAAAAAAAAAATCCTGACGAAGCTTTTTTTTTTCGAGCATCTTGTTTGAAGCACCACGAATGCGTAACAGCCGGGCATCTGGGTTTTTGGGCATTTTGGGAGTTAAAAAATTTTCTTTGACATTTTTGTCTCTTCATTCTCTTCCTGCAACCCCTAGAGTGTTGTTGTGAGAAGCTGCCTTTGTTTTCAGAGTGTATGTCGGTTCACATTTTCCAGAGGATTTTGAAAAAAAAAAAAAGGTACGTGATTTGTGATCATTTCAAGACATCGCATCGCCAGATTAGAGTCTGTTGGCATTTTTGGCTGGTGTTTTTGTTGTTCAAACTCAACAAATCAGTCGATCACTCAGCAGCGCGTTCATCTTTGACATGCTCATACATAATTGTTTTTGTTAACTGTTGAATGAGCGTCAACAAAAACGCAGTCTGTGACCTACATGCACGTTAACTGCGTTCTCCCATCTTCACTCGTGATTGAGGTCAAAGGCGTTTACGGGCATCGAGGGCATTGCACGGAAACTGTAGACCTTGAAACTTAAGCTGCAGACAAATGACTTTGTTACACACTTTTTTATGACTACCGTTTTTAGGGCTGTCAGGTCATTAAACGTTTAGAAAAATGGAAGTGGAAAATTACTGCTTCTTGTCCAGTCTTTCCATACCAAACCTTTGTAGTCACCCATGAGAATTATTGCCTCCTTGTTTCTCGTATTCGATGTTGCTCTAAGATGGGTATTTATGCATTCGTTCATTCTGTTTGTAACTTGTGCACACAAGAGAACACAAAGTTAAAAGCACCATTGTAACGGTTGCATACATGAGAACACAAAAGCACCATTAGGTGTTTAATAGAACGTCCTGGGTTTAGTTCCTCCTTCCCCTCCACCTCCTTCGGAACAGTGGAAACTGATTTTTTAACATATTCATTTTCCATTGTGCATGGATTAGTTCGATCTTCCTATGAGACAGATGCTGAAGGCTATGCAGCACATGTTTCAGAAAAAAACTTGTAAACGCACAGTGCATGAAGAATATTCTTAGATCATACAATACTTCTGTATACAGTCTGAATATAGGGACATGTGTGTATGTCCGTGGAACAACCACCGACTGATCGGTGAGACTTTGCATTTTCGAGTATTTCTTGTGCAGTGATGGCGGGCTACTTACGGTGAAATTTTATAGCGGCTACGAGCCTACGAGAATTAAACAGACAATTAGCTGGCGAAAAAGAGAAATATAGGATGAAAAAGCCACACGCCAGTGTTACTGTCGACACACACAAAAATATCCTGATAAGGATTAATAATTTTATTTTGTATTTGTAAGAGGCCAAGACGTACCTCCATTCAACACGGATGGAAACAGCTAGACAAGAATGCTGGATACTGTCCACATGAAAATCCATCGCCTCCATCAGCTCTCATTTTACGCCTCCAAACCAACAGAAGATCTCACAAATACACTTGCACTGGCCAGGTGGGGACGGCGGGAAGGGGGGGGGATTGGGGTATATAAGGCGCGATTTAAAGACGCCAGAACACATCCCACACGTCAGTAACGGCCTTAGCAGTAGGCGGGACCCTGCGGGACCCAGCAGGACAGTGTCGTATGCGGGGCCCCGGGGGCCGAGAGTCGTAAGCGTATGTTTTATTCCGTACCACAAGAATCTCCTATCGCCCCCCCCCCTCAGGCGCGGTGCCTGGAGTGGTTTCCCCAGTTGCCACCCCAAAAGGCAGCATCTGCCAGACGTATTAATATTCTCATCAGCCAGCTGTAACTCCGCCCCAATGCACTGACCTTTGGGGAACGTCCGAAGATTTGACGAAAACTGACCAGCATGCAGGGCCGCCGAGCACGAGTCACGAGGCAGACGACCCCCTTGTAAGAAAAGGAAAAAAAGCCGCTAACCATGCAAGACCAAGTACAGGGGTGTCAAACTCAATCACACAGGGGGCCAAAACTCAAATCATACACACGGTTGCGGGCCGAACGTTATTAAGTCCGATTACCTTTTACTGGTCAGTGGAAAACTAAACCTTTTTTAATTAATGTTATTTACACAAAATCATACATTAAAACAAACAAAGTTAAAATAATAACAAACCAAGGCTTAGCAAGTTTCACTCTTACTTTTACTTTGTCGGAAGTGGATGTTTGGCATCTTTTCTTGGCAACAAGTTCGTTTATGTTTGGAGTAATTTTCTGTGTTGTGGAGATTCTCAGGATGGACTGCAAGTGTACATCAGTGAGACGGCTCCTGTGTGATGTTTTGTTCATCTTCATCACAGAGAAAAGTTGCTTACACAGATATGTGCTGCCGAACATGCTCAAGATTCGAGCCGCATGTAGACGAAGCTGGGGCATCGCTTATGGGAGGAAACGAGTGAACTGTGCAGGCCCCACAGACTCGTACTTTGTCTTCAGTGACTCATTACACTGCAGTTCTATGAGCTCCATCTGCAAATGCACAGGTGCAGTTTCCACGTCGATAGCAAATGGGTTGTGAAAGAGTTGGAAATTGTTTTTAACGTCTCAAAGTCACTGAAACGGCGTTTAAACTCAGCACGAAGTGAACTCAGTTTTTCAGCAAAAGGTGCATTTGAGAACACCTTGAAGCTGACTTCGTCCATCACTGTTTTGCAGCAAGGAAAGTGAAACAAGTTGCATTGGTTCATTTGTGTTTCCCGTAAGAACAACTTCACTTGAAATGCTTTCACTGCAGCATGCATGTCTGTTATCAAGTGGTCCCGTCCCTGGAGCTGCAGGTTCAAGGCGTTGTGATGGGTGGTTTTATCAGACAGAAATGCCAACTCACATTTCCACTTTTCATCCCGCAAGACTGTACAGTCTTTTCCTTAGCTGTCCATGAACTGACAGATTTCCCTAATCAGATGAAAAACTCGAGTGAGAACTTTTCCTCGACTTAGCCACCGCACTTCTGTGTGATAAGGCATGCCACCGAACTGTGAATCAATTTCCTGTAAAAATGACTGAAAAAGGCGGTGATTTAATACTTTGGCTCTGATGAAGTTGACGGTTTGTGTTACAGTGCTCATTACATGCTCCATGTTGAGGACTTTAGCACACAACGATTCTTGGTGAATTACGCAGTGGTATGCTATCAACTCCCCACTACAATTTTCCTGGATATTTAACCGCATCCTTCCAACTAGTCCACTTTTTTGGCCGCACATCGTTGGTGCTCCATCTGTTGTAAGTGCAACAAGTTTGTCCCAGGGCAGGTTCATGTCAGTTATACTTTGACATACGTTGTCAAAAATGTCCTTTCCTGTCGTTGTCCAATGAATGGCTTTTTTCCATCAGCTGTGTTTTCACATCTGTGGCCATCTCACAAATCCGATCAGCAACCGTGTTTCTACTGAGACTTACATTTGCAAACATCTGCTTTTTGTTTGGACACAGGACTTCACACACTTTCATCATGCAACTCTTCACAAACTCTCCATCAGTAAATGGCCGGGCTGAGCTAGCGATCTCCTCTGCCAGAATAAAACTTGCTCTCACAGCAGCTTCACTTTGAGATTTTGCTGTAGTGAATAATGTCTGCTGTGATCTTATATTCCTCTTCAGTTCTTCCACTTTCTTCCTGTTCAGCATTCAGGCTTTTCAACTTGTCTTGATGTTTAGTCTGGTAGTGCCGTCTCAGATTATATTCTTTGCTCACAGCCATTGTATCTCCACAAAGTAGACACACTGGTTTACCACTGACATTAGTAAACATGTATTCAGCCTCCCAGTGGCTTTGAAAGGCTCTCTTTTCAAAATCAACTTTTCTCTTAGCCATTTTAAGAACTAGATTTAATTTAAAATTGGAGTGTTATCGAAATTACAAACAATCGTTGACTACACAACCTGTAACGTTCTTGATCTCTGCTCGCCAGCGTGCACGTTGGGAAAGTGGTCAGCCTTTCTTACTTAGAGACCGAATTTCCTCTTTCTGCACGTGGAGTGACCTGGTCCCCCTTTGATGTTTGACCGAGTCAGGGATGCTGGCACATACTAAAATCTTCAACACAACGGTCCAGTTCAGGTGGGCGTGTCAAGTGTCAACAGACAAGATTTATAGGCGTCCGCCTGGACCATCCTTTCAGGCCATTAACAGGAATGGTGGTAACTTGACCTGTAGACTGTTGGTGGTCTACACAAAAGCAACTAAAAGTAGAAAATACGTTTTCTGATCTTCTCTGCCCAGTACTATTTGCCATGCCATGCCATGCCATGTTCTTGCATCAGAGCATAGTTTTATCTACTGGAGCACACAACGCGATTGTGTCGTAGCTATTGCAAATGACGTCATCACATCGCCTGCTATGTTCGACGTGAACTTTATTGTGGTTTCCCGTCGCCGGGCCATTAACAATGATTAACTAAAATTCTTTCGCGGGCCAGGTAAAATGTGATGACGGGCCGGATGTGGCCCGCGGGCCGTGTGTTTGACACCCCTGAAGTACAGCATCCCCTCATGTCGCCCTCTTGTCACGCCTGTCGGTATAAGTAAGTTTACTACATCACCCCATGGACTTCGATTACGTCGCAACCGATGAACAAAAAAAAATAAGAATTTGCAATGTGTCAGTACAAAATCCATTAACAAAATACTTGCTTAATGCATATTTGGTGCACCGTGCGGCGATGCCTTGCAAGAGCAGCTGGGATATCCCTTCCATCCCGCGCTTAGTGCCCTCGCCATTCAACTGTCATTCGGTGACGTCATAGAGGGCCAACCAATCATGGAGTCGGGAGAGAAGATGGCGGTGTGTATTCACGTAGCAGAGCAGCGAACGTGTCATCAGACAAAGGTCTTCCTTGATTTTGTTAGTGCGGCTCCTTTGTTCGTCAGCGATTGGTGACTTTCAGAGTTGCAGAAATGTTCTTGATGCTTTACCAGCAGAACACACCAGGGACAAGGACATTTTATTCTACACGATGGACACTTCGTCGCGAAAATGGGTCAGCCATAGACGTTAACCCGCGAACTTGTATTAATACCACATGTTTGTGGTAAACAATATACATTTCTTTAAATTTGCTTCGGAAATGTTGGTTTACCTGAAGGCGATTATGATAATTCTGTTGAATACTTAAAGTTTGTTATTTGTTCATAATAATCACTAAGACTTCATCATAATTCGCAGTTAGCTTTACCCTACCCCAAGCCTCGGGCCAAGGATTTAGGCAGCCGAGCGAAAGAGAACTGATCAAAGACAGTAACAGTGGCATTGTACTGGTGCACTTATCAGTATACATGAGACTCATTAGACTCTAAATAATAATTCTGAATGAGGTATTAATTATCAAAGTTTACATGCAATTGTTTATCCAGTTGAAAGGTTAAAACATACAAGCCCATTATAAATGTGGTGAAGGATTTATATAATGAAATTATGTCTACGCTTGGTGGTCATAAGTCATCACAGTCTGGAATTGTGATAATCAAGACTGAAATGATCTATTAAGTAAATTTAGGTATTATGCATGGTTCGTTTTATGTATGTAGAATGTAACAGTTGCCCCAGCCATGCAGAGACAGACCAAAATGTTTGGTGCACATTATTATTCTCCCAAAACGTAACAAGTTTTGATCTTGTTTTTGTTATTCAGTTTTTGTTGTTCTGAATACATCAAAACATTACATTTTGGTTAAATGCTTAATTTTAGCTGCCACTGTGTAAAAACAGCCCATCTGAAACTAGATAATGTTTGAAGTACATGTTCTTTTCTTTCTATATTGTGCAGATATGGAAGCGGCTGTTGTGGTCTGATTGACAGGTGGCCATGACACAGAGGATGTCCTGGGTGAAGAGTTGCCTAGGCTGGCTCATTGCCTGGGACACAGAGTCACAGGTTCTGGTTACAGTGTATGTGGAAAATGCCATGCATCCCCATCGCCTCTCCCGCCATGCTCGCCGTGTTCTCCTTACCACCAGTATCTGGTCTGTGCTTCTGCTGGTCTTCATCTTCTTCTTCACATACACAGTGCTTCTTATCTTCATTAGACAGCCATTACAGGAAGAGAACTTCAGTGCCATATTTCCTGGTAGCTCACCATGGTCCTCAGGTCATTCAAGACAAAGGATCAGACTACTAGGAAGAGATTTTGGAGAAGGGATATTTGGCAGAAATCTTAGTGATAATCCTGCGGCATTTTTTGATGGTGCATATGGCAGAAGAACTGTGTGGAATGCTGAACAGCTTTATGACACTGGGGCAGCCATTCCTAAATGTAAACATGGATCTGTGTTCCTTATCATTATAACTTCATCACCTGATCATTTTGAACATCGACAAGAAATTCGCAAATCATGGTGCAATCCTGAATTGTCCAATGACAAAGCAAATGCTTGGCAGTGTGTATTTCTGATTGGACAGACATCATTTCCTGAAATAGATACGAGGTTAAAAAGTGAAAGTGAACTCCATCATGACATTCTTCGAGGCAGCTATCTTGATTCCTATCGCAATCTTACCCACAAAGTCATGCATGGCCTGTCATGGGCAGCAGCCAGATGCGAGGCCCCGTATGTTCTGAAGACAGATGATGACTGCTTTGTCAATACACATTTGCTGCTGCAGTTTTTGCTGCATCACAATCCACAAACTAGCAGACTGTATGCAGGAAACATGTTGTTAGACAGTAGCAGGAGAAAAGTGATCCGCAAGCCAAATGAAAAATGGTCTGTACCAGAAAAGGATTACCTACCTGACTATTATCCTGTCTATGCCAGCGGCAGTGGCTATGCCTTGTCGTTTGATGTTGTGTCAGAAGCAGTGAAAGAGAGTCATTTTATAAAACCCATCCCTAATGAAGATGCTTACATGGGTATTGTGATGGATCATCTAAAAATTAAACCAACAATTAGTGGACGATTTACACTGTCTAGCAATGGCCTGCGACTTTGCAATTATTTGTATATATTTGTAGCACATGGTGTTTCTCCCCAAATGCACAAAGAAATGCATGCAAATATGATGACTGCTGAGTCAAAGTGCAATGATGATGATGAGATTAACACATGGTATTGATAGTATGAATGAAGCGTCTATGCTGCCAGTTTTAACTGTGCTTCAGCTTAGTATAAGGTATAGCTAAATGATGAGAAATGTGTGCATGCAATTTCTTCCAGTGCTGCTGTTAGAGAATAGAATACAGATTATACTGGCTGCTGTTTTTTTTTTTAATTTCTCAGTGTTTTGCTTTATGTGCATTTATGTAGCTAAACTCTTGCATTGTCAAATGGCTCCAAAGACAATTAAGACAACTGCAGTGCATTATGTCACTTCAGATATGCTATAGTCATACCATGACAATAAGCATGTTGAAATTTGGTCTGGACGCTGTACCTGTGTACTTTATGAAGAAAGTCAAAATATGGTGGTTTGAATTGTGGAGCATCATGTATGGAGGCAATATCAATACTAGGAAAGCCGTAAATTAAGACAGTTATCGTATAAAAACTGTTTTTCTAGATATACCCAAGACTAAGAGGCAGTATGAAAATATAGCTGGAAAAAACTAGAGACTATATAAAGTTCACAATCCAATGAAGATAGTTTTTTCTGTGTATTGAAATACTTTTTATGGAGTGTTCAGCAAACACGATATTATCACTGCTGCTGACCACAGTAAATGAAGTGTGAATGAATTCTTAAGTTATTCTGGTTATTCTGTGACAATGATAAATGATACACATTTTTTGTTTATCATTATGTGGAAGTATTTATGTATCAAGTGTTCTTGCATTTTTGTGTTTATCATTTTGTGCCATTACTGCAAGTACAATAGTCGTAACAGATGAAGTCTAGTCCCTATAATAAATTAGTAGTATTTGGCAGTTTATCGAATGTCTCATGCAGATAACATTTTAAATCAGAACAAGCAATAATGTTCTAATAATTACTGGTTTATTACTAATTTAATTACTAATTATCTGAGACTTTTAAAACTGTTATTGGTAGGATATGCACAATGATCTGCTCATTAGATTCTTTAAGATTGTTTTGCAATGAAATTAAATCAACTAGATTCTTACTGCATGACAATGCTTTTATAATGTGCTATTGCATTTACTGAATCAACAGCTGCCACAATTAGCAATGTGTAATCCAAATTCTATCATGTATTTTAGGGTGTGATGGAGCAAAGTTGAAATCACTTAAGACATTGAAGTTGTTCCACTCTACTGTTATGTCCACCCACTGCACTTTACATGGAGAAAATGCTATTTTTCTCAATATTTAATTTTTTGAATATGAAGAATCACCACTTAGATTGCAATTTGATTCAGTAAGCGTTGTCATTTTCGGATTTGTTTTCGAAAAGGCATCCAGACTGCCCTGGATAATAGATTTTAGAAGATGCGTAAACCGTTGTAAAAAAATTGTTAGCTCTCTGTGTGTAGAGAGAAAATTACTTTACTCCAGTCGCTAAGGATACATAATTAAATCAGTGTCTTTGTAGTAATGAAGATTAGAGCCTATATTATGCATGCTCTACATGTAAAAATGATTATTTTTTGTAAACTCATATGAATAAGCTAAAGGTTTTGAAATTGCTGTGATTAAACTCATTTTCATCAAGGATATTTCATGTAGCTGTCTACAGAATATTGCTAAAGAGGGATTCCACACAAGAAAAGAAAAAGCGACTGATAGGGATACTTATTGGCAGCAGTTCCACAAACCTTTCTATAGCACAGACATAATATTTTCTCCTTCTTTCACAAGGGAGAATTTTCAGAAATTAAAGCAATGCTCTCATATAAATATTTCATTGCTTTGTTCATTAATTTTAGTCAAGTTTTAAATGAGGTGGTGAAAACATTGTGCAAATATAACTTTTCTTCTTATTATTATTCCTTTTCGCCCCCATTGGAGCATAGGGCCGCAACTACATCACGCCAGCAAACCCAGTTTTGGGCCTCCCTTCCCAGTTGGGCCCATGTCATTCCAGCTGCCTCTGCCTCGCCGTGGACGGATCTTCTCCACGTCTGTCTGGGTCTCCCAACCCTGCGCCTCCCCTGTGGGTTCCAGTCCAGAGCTTGTGTTAGATTTTTGGCCAGCTTTCGCAGGGTGTGACCGATCCAGCCCCACTTTCGCTTCTTGATGTCTTGGCTGGCAGGTTTTTGGTTGGCTCTCTCCCACAGGTAGGCATTGGAGATCTCAGGCCATCTGATGTTGAAAATGTGGCGCAGACATCTGTTGATGAATGTTTGAATCAATATAACTTTTACTGTGGTGTCATTTGGATCCATTAATGAACAGTCTCTGGTTTGTATGGTAGGTTGTGGAATGATCATAACAAGTTACTATGTTTTATATTTTTTCATTAATGAAAAGGGAACAACCACTTAAACATCACTATGGAAAATGACGGCAAAGATATTGTTTAAAATATAGCATTATGGATCTGTGTTCAGTACTAGCAATGCATTGCAGTTTGTAACCACAAAAAATGTGAAACCAGTGGCACTGGATGTTGTAACCCTTTTTTTATTTTTTAGCTATGGGGCTATTGACAACACCATAAGGGCTAATTTATTTATCTTATTTCATCATAACATTATTTTGCTTTAAATGAGAAGCCAGATCAGGTAATATTTTGTGTTAGGTTGTGTACAAAGTGTTGTCTAGTCAATCTTTTTGAATTGTTAAGCTTTATCTCTTCTTCAATATTTTAAATATTGTTTTAATGGCATGTTCAGTGTAGTTCAAAGAGGATTTAGTGTTGGCTGTGCATTGTATTGTTTATTCTGTCTTTGGAGACCAGACCATTATAAAGGTTACAAGTAAAGAAGTTTCTGTTCTTTAAATGTAAAGCTGTGCTGTACAGTGTTGCTTTAAGAAATATATGTTTGAAACTTTGCTTGCCATATTGTATAGTTCTACAGTTTTCATTTGCTGAAACCTTTTTGTTCTGTTTCCATTTTTTGATGTGGTTTATAGTGTTGATATATTTTTATAAAGTTGTATTAATTTTCCTTTTACTGCACAAGAGTGACCGTGAAAAGAAAACAGAATATTTTGGTGCTGTTGATTTTCTTGGGGTTTAAATGAAAAAATTTGCACCGATTCTTTAACAGTTCAAATTTTGATATTCAAAATAAAAGATGAGCAACCTGTTTAAATGATAAGTAGAAACTAGTGTAAGGTAGGTAGTGTTTACATGTGTTTTTCTTTAAGTTTTCAAATATATGTACATCATCATAAGCAGACGCAGAAACATATAATATACACACAGACATCCAGTTTGGTAGCTACCAAATTTAGCTGACACTTCTCTTTAAGAATTGTAAAGTTCTTTAGACAATACCCCTTGATTTAATTGTAAATGGTATCTTCTTAATTTGAGCCTTTTAGTTTTGTGAAATTCTTTATTTACAATTTGAAGAATTTTCTTGGACCTATTTTCTCTAGGCTTTCGAGGCCGACTACCAATTTTCATCAAAAACTTTTTAACATGTCGTATGTTTAGAGTCCGGATACAAAATACCTTTTCAGACACCCATGAACAGCAGGTGGGAGTCCCTCAAGGAAGTATCCTGTCACCGATTTTGTTCTGTATTAAAATAGATGGCATCTTGAAGTCTATTCCCAAAAATATGGCTGCCTCGCTATATGTTGATGATTTTGCACTTTGTATACGAGGAAAGTTTCTACCAGGTCTGGAGAGACAATTACAGTTATGTGTAAACCACATCTCAAAATGGGTATTAGAAAACGGTTTCAAATTTTCTCCCTCAAAATCTGTGTGCATTCACTTTACAAAACTTAGAGGTCCTTTTCCTGAACCCTCAATTCATGTAAATGGAACAGCACTCAAGGTAGTGGAAGAGGTCCACTTCTTGGGTGTTATTTTTGATCGTAAACTTTCTTTTCAGAACCACATCCGTCATCTTCAGGCATCTTGTCTGAAGGCTCTAGATATATTGAGAGTGATAAGTAACACAAACTGGGGTGCAGACCAAATCACTTTACTCCGTTTGTATCACTCCCTAGTGCGTTCAAAATTGGATTATGGATGCATAGTCTATGGATCTGCCAGGACATCATACCTAAAAAGGCTAGACACTGTGCACCATCACGGCCTGAGAATTTGTCTCGGAGCCTTCAGAACCACTCCAATACACAGCCTATATGCAGAGGCAGGTGAACCCCCTCTAGAGTTACGCCGACTAAAACTAATGTTGTCCTATGTCTCAAAACTTCGAGCTCTGCCCCGAAACCCTGCTTTCCACTCAGTTTTCTCCATTCAGTTTCTGGAGAAATATAGGGCACGTGAACATGAACAAAAACCTCTACCCATACGAGCCCACCCCCATCTTCAGAGATTGGGAATGGACCCCCAAAAGACAGCACCAATTGCACTGACCAGAACACCACCATGGCTACTTCCCACACCTGAAATTCGTTTTGACCTCTCTAACCAAAAAAAGGGTGAAACCCCTGACATAGTCTATCAGCAGCTTTTCAGAGAAATAGTCACAGACTATCCTGACTTTTGTCACGTATACACTGATGGATCCAAAAATACTGAAAAGAAACTGTAGCAGCTGCAGCGGTGCCGATGGACATTTCCACACCACCACTGACAGCTCGCTTGGAAGGTCATAGCTCCATTTTTTCTGCAGAGTTAAAAGCCCTTCTACTTGCAATACAGTATATACATTCATCTAAAGAGAAAAACTTCTTAGTTATTTCAGACTCTTTGTCATCCTTACTTGCACTTCACTCTCAACGTTTAGATCACCCACTACTGGTTCAAGTCTTTGAACTTTTATCACTACTGAAAAATAACAATTTTGACATTATCTTTATTTGGGTTCCTGGCCATGCAAATATTCCAGGAAACACTAAAGCTGACGAAGCAGCAAAAAAGGCCCTTCAACAACCACTTGTGGTCCATACAACATTTGCCTCAGGTTGGTACGCTTCTGTTAAAATGTATATCACACAACTTTGGCAGCTTCATTGGGACTCCATGAAGCACAACAAACTTCATGCTATTTTTCCAAAACTATCAGACTGTATAACACAAGAATTTCTAAACCGACGAGAAAAAGTGGTTATAAATAGACTAAAAGCTGGACACTCATTTATCACTCACCGATTTTTGCTTGCAGGAGAAAACTCCCCACTTTGTCCTTGGTGTAAAGACCCCCTAACCATAGAACATTTGCTCATCTCCTGTTCAAAACTAGATACAATTCGTCAAAACTGTTTTACAGCACAGACTCTCGCTGACCTTTTTACCAAACACTCTTCCAGATCAATCCTGGCATATGTAAAGTCCATTCAGATGTTTCACCTGATATGATAGAACTTATGTGTTAAAAAACTGTTATTTTATAAAACTAAGAAAAGAGAAATCTCTAGACTTGTAAAATTTCTTTATATCAATCCTTGAATAGTCATATACATTGTTTTTGCCATGAGATAGCCTTAGTTGCTGACTTGGCATAAAACAACAATTAACTAACTACAATTTGAAGTAAATCTAATGGTGATCTCAAGATAAGTTTGTGTTTCATGTATGAAACAGCATCGACACTAAAAAATTTAGGATGGCTGAACCCCTGTTGCTTTTGTTCTGTATATTTCTGGAAATGTGTTATGGAGAATCATTTTGTCTCTTCATATCTGTACTTGTCTCTTCCTTTTCTACTGAAATATGTTTATAAAACATAAGGAAAATTATTGATTTTGCCATATTTAATTAAATGGAAAATTGTGTGAATGGGAAGATAAAAATTGTATTTGACATTTGCCTTTGTGTGCAAATATTCTGCATGTTCGTTATTAGCAGCTGTCTTCATAATTTATCTTTGTAGGTTCTTTCCTATTATTTAAATAGAAAACAAAGATTATACCTTTTTTTCATTTATGGCAACATGTCTACATCCACTTGTTTATTTTCAATCAAGGAGGAGTTTGGTTTTTTTTATTTTGGGCATTTTTTTCTAGTAAAAATGGAAGCGCTATTTATAATCCATTTTATCGTGTGTGTGTATGTTAGAGTTCATATGCATTTGCAGCAGTTCAATCCTACAATATATGTATGGCTTCTTCTATCATTTTAGATATAATTTGTATATCCATATTTACATGTCATACCCCAAACAGACATGCACAGGTCATTGGTAGAGTCAACAGTAACAACCTGATTTTGCACACATTTCAAGATTTTGCATGTTCCATCGATGGCAGTTTTAATGTATTAACAAAAGACACATGCACGAATACTACATAAAGTGGTCAGTATTCAAGTGAAGAGTGTGCCTGTAATCTTTGTAAGATAAAGTGGTATCGAAACAAGATTGCCTCCAGAAAAACTTGGCCCAGATGAAAATCCCTTCTCCAACATCCTATATTGAGGAGAGGAACATAGTCACCATATGTTTATATGTACAGTACGTGCAAATGAACAAATGCTCCTCGGAAAAGACATGCATTGCAATTTATTTAGCAGCTTTCTTGAGCAAACGAATGGGCCGCGCTGCTGTAGCTTGCATCTAACCTTGTCCGTCGTCCTCGTCGCTGGGAGAATGTCGCACCTGTCACGGCAGAAAGTTTAAACGATTAATAATCGGCTAGCAAGGTAGTCGGCGAAGAAAACATTCTCGCAGATCCGTGAAGGTAAGTCAACTTTCTGACAGTATTATCAGTTTGTGCCGTTTCAATGTTCTTTATTCACTGAACCTTCAAAGCGGTAAAGTCTCCCATTATTTAACTAATACGTTTTCGCGAGCACGCATGATTTACGCTCCTCCACTGCGGTGTGAGACGATAAAAACCCCGAGAAGGCATACAGGCGCTGCCATGGTTTTATAGTCTGTCGCGCGTGCATTATTCAGACGATAAAAACAAATCTACAAAGGACTTGACATTACCAGTAATTAAAATGTTCTTCGCGTAATTTGATAAAAACTACTTATTTTTCTCACACACGCCCATCAAAATCTCTCAGGTACGCGTTTCATTGTCTTGATGTGAGGACGAAGACGTGGTAAATAGGCAGGGGTGTTAATTGTGTATATTACTTGTTGCTGTTGTATTTGGAATGGGAACGTAATTGTACCTAAAGGTGATTTTGCAATGTAGGGGGGTGGAGACCTGGGAAAGTGTAGGATGGAGGGGACGGAGTTACGGTAGGAGTGGGAGGGTCGCTGCTGTGTGAAGCTATATATATATATAGGTGTTGTTTACTGCTGCTGGTGCCCTCTTCCAGCTGTGGTCTCTTGGTGTCCAGAATGGTTGCCAGATCCCGTATGTTACTCTATTCCTATATTCTAGACTTCTATAGTATTTAGCTTTAGGTTCTAAATTTGTATCTACTTTTTCATGTTAATACTGCTTTTGTCTTTATAAATCTGGCCTTTGCATTGTGTGCCACCATCTTTACTGTTTGTGTATAGTTTTTCTAGGTTTAGAGTTTTACTTTATTTATTAAGTTACTCTATATTTAGTTATGGTTTTCAATGAGCGAATGAAGCCCATATTGACTACGATTTAATTTATATCAAAGATATATAATTCTTTCGAAGAGTCTGAAAAATACGCAAAATCCCAGTACTGCGTCACAGCTAACACGACTAAGACTACTGCTTGACACAGATGTTATTGTTGGGGCTTACATCCATACTGCTTCAGCGCTGCGTGAATTATGGGATGGAGAACATTTTTGTGGCTCCTTTCAGTTTTCACTGACTGTAATTAAAAAGGAAACGATAAATACTCTATTATGCCTATTGGCCTCATGGTCAGTGAGGATGTGATCTACCGTGACGAGCTAGCGACGGGGTGGTGGCAGGCTGAGCCCAACTCACCCTTTACCCAGGTGTGTTTCATATCGGGTAATGCGCTCTGCTGTCCAGTTTACCAGCTGTAAGACGCCTGGGGAATAATCGGTCTTCGCAAATGGTCCGTGAATCGTCCCTGGTCATATCTCTGAAGTGGGTGGTTATTAGTTCAGTATAGAGCTCTAGTTATTTTTGCAGTATCCAAATAATACATCAGAATCAAGGGGTGTAGAGGAGATAATCTGATGGCATGTTTTCTGCTGTGTCTCTGTGTGCCTGCTCGACCAGCGGGACAATGTTAATTCAGTGCCATCACATCATGATAGCTGTGTTACCCTCACAGAAAGCACGCGGAAATAATGGTAGCATTACTAAATCATTCGTCCAGGACAACGCCTGTCCGTTGTTGTCAACCCCGACAGTTAAGATGGATGACACATTCCTGGCCAGCTTCGTCTGTCTTAAAATCTCAAAACGGCTGACTCACTGCCTCTGACGGCGTTAGTCTGTCAGAGTTAAAAGTGACAACGTGCATTACAAAGGGATTGCGAGCGCTATGCAAACGCTCTACATCATCACCTTCCCACTGAACGTTAAAGCCGTTCTAGAAGATGTTAACGTGACGCCTCGTTTGTTTACCATATTCTGTGTGTGTGTGCGTGTGTGAGTGAGTGAGAGAGACTAAGCATGTCCAGCTGATCATATCAGATCATCATTGGGGATCAGTCACGAGTTTATGCCCAATAATAAGGTATTGTTCATGATTCACACGGGATCGTCATGTCTTTGGTGTCATCATCAGGTTGCCGAGTCCATGGCAGATGCTCCATCCGCTCTGCTAGACCCTGCTTTCCTAGAGAGTGACTATCCTGACCACACCCTGTGCAACTGCGTGCTCCTCACCTGCCCCAGCAATCAATTAGCGGCATCAGCGCTACAGACGCAAGTGACTGCAGCATGGTTGACAACGTGCGTGGCCGTGTCACGTCTCATTCTGCACATAAAAGTGGGGCTGCACAGGTCTGCGCGTTAATGCACTTCTCCCTGAGAGATACTGTTTAAACATCTGTGTAAGGTTTACACCAGACACATCGTTAACAATAGCATCTAGATACAGGTACCAATACAACAAAAATAAACTGACTGTGCGTCTGTATCTGCTACATGTTAGCTCTCTCTCTTTATGTCCGCGGGTGTATCATTGTATGTGTATTACGAAAATGCATTTGTGTACGCTTATGCTATGCACGTGTGGTGGTAACAAATGTTTTGAGTGTGTGTGTGTGTGTGTGTGTGTATGTATGATAGGAACCTGCTCACATGTGTGGGCGACAGCCGTGTTATGCGCACACGACAGCCGTTGTGTCGCGGGTCCTGCTGTACTACGGGGAAATGGTGGGACGCCACCCTCTGCCTTTTATCTTGTTGCCGTTGGCTGTCTTCGCGGGTCTTGGCGCAAGCTTGCCGAGAGTCGAGTGGTTTGACAACACTGACCAGGTCGATCTGCTTCGGAACAGCAGAACTCTGCGGGTAACAGAAGCCTGTCTCAACTTTTCGTTCCCCACCTTTGAGCATAATTCTAGATGTGCTTAAGGTGGTCGAAACAAACCTAAATATTGTATTAGTTGTACAAATGCTATACTTGCACCGCCCCAGAGCTGTATTTTCGACGCGATTATAACTAAAGGATTGTCTTGGAAGTCCAGATTTTAAGCGTGATTCAGAATGTCTGTATCCATCGCTTAATCCTGATTTCGCCATTTCACGTCTTTTCTTCCAATATATGGATGATGTTACAGGAGCAAGCCATTGTGCAGCGGCTGTTTCCGGACAGGACTGCCAACAAGTATGACGCGGTGGAGCTCAGCGAAGATCAGATCATGGCCATCATCATTTTCCAAGCCCGCGACAACAGTTCTGTCTACGACCCTGACGTGCTCTCCGAGATACGCCAGACCCTCGGCAGCGTCAAGCAGAACGTGACGGCGCGAGTGGGTAACGTGACGTACACCTACGAGAAGTTGTGTGGAAAACGCGACGGCGCCTGTGTGGTGACCGGGGAGAGGTTGTTGAGCCCTCAGTTTGACACCTTGAGAAAAAGCGGCTTACTTACTTACCCGAAGTGGAGACTTCCAAACAACGAGACAGTGGACTTCTCCTTCGCGTTGGCCGATGCCGACAGCAAACTGCGGAAAGCAAGGGTGGTGAGGGTGACTTTCAAACTACGACATGACCTCACGGACGAGGCCTACGCTTGGGAGAGTGCATTTGTGGAGTTTGTCAAACGGCTTGAACCCAGAAACACAAATATTGCCTTTTCCACTTCACAGTCTTTTAGGTAAACAACTTCAAGCTTTTCCCTTACAAGCGTTTTTCTCCTCAATTTTTTTCAGTTGATCCTGCGCCGTTATCATTTTAATATTACCAAAATGTACTCTTAATTATCGTTTTGATTTTTAAAGTGAGCTCATATTTTGAACAAACACATTTTTTAAATTATAATTTAATGCCTGTTCTCCTGTCCATTGTTCTTATGTGTAACCGCATTCAAAGGCAAGAGCGACAGCACGGTGTGAACGCCGACTTGCCAAGCTTGTGGGCGGCGTTGGCAACCATGACAGCCTGCGCGTGGCTTGTCACCGTGGGCGGGGACCTCGTGTCCACGCGGGCGCTGATGCTGATAGGAGGGATAATACCTCCGGCCATGGGCAGCGTCAGTGCTGCCGTACTACTCAGTTTTTGCGGGATCAAGCTTGTCCACTTCGTACACCTGGCAGCTGTTCTTGTGCTGGGTGAGCGTTTTGTGTGAGTGTGTGAACTGTTTCTTGTGGTGGTAGGGTATATTTCTATCTTCTTCTGGTGGTTTTTTTTCTTTGGTATGTGTTTGTTACTTACGCTGAGTAATTTTGTTTCTTGCGCTGAGTTTTTTGTCTTTATTATTTTGCTAATTACCCAATTCCCTCCTTTGTACAGACTTACACCTCATGCACGTTTGCTTTATGAAGGAGCTCATGCGATTTAATCTGGAAGAAAATCGTGTGTATATATATATATATATTCTGATCCAGGAATCAGTCTCAACATCACATTTCTCCTAATGTCCTGTTGGAGCGAAACCATTCAAAACACCGAACTGACCGTCCCGCAAAGGCTCGGCGTGACGCTATCACATTCAGGCGTGGGCATCGCCATCGCCTCGCTCTCAGTTTCCGTGTCACTAGCAATTGCCTACACATCGGACTTCATTGGCCTCTCCAGCCTCTGCCTCTTTGTTGGTGGGGAAATCATTGCTGCCTTTCGCGTATTTTGTATACTCGTACATCGTTAACGTTCTATGAGTTGCGCTGATGTAAAATAAAATTCCTAGTCTACAGTATAGGAATAAAGGACCAACCCTCAACCAATAAAGTCGATGATTACTTTCTTTTCCTATTTAGAAAGTATAGCTATTGATAAAAATATATAAAAAATATTGATACAATATTCTCTCTCTCGCGCGCGCATGTGTGTGTTAAAAGTGAGAGAGAGAGAGAGTTTCGCGTATAGAAGAAAGGAGAAATTGTACTTATCTGTTTTAACTATTTTTGTCAGATAAGACTGTAACTATTTTCTGTTGCAGGTCTGGCAGTGTTCGTCACCTTCATCTGTCACATGACCCTTCAGCTCGCGTGCATGGCGCTGCACGGTCGTCGCGTCTACTCCTCCCGCCATGCCCTTACATGCCTCCGCACCAAGGCGCGCGACGTGCTTCGTCGAGAGGGACGCCGGCCATGCCACGCCCTCTTCTGTGGAGGTTCGGTCCCCTCCAAACATAGAGCCGACGAAAGTCCCCTGGAAAGAGTTCCGAGGAAAACCTTGATCTCCATGGAACAGAGCCTCGCGATCAAAGTGACGACCATGGTGATTTTTCTCGGGGTCACGGCCGTGGCCATCTACGGCGTGACAAAACTTAAAGAAGGGGTCAGCATCACGACGTTGGTGCCAAGATCTTCCTACTTCTTCACCTACATGACGATGGATGCTGCCTATTTTGGATTCAGCTTTCCTGTCGCTTTCATCTTCGACGACAGGACAGAGTACAACCTGAGGACCGCTCAGAAGATGGAGGACCTCCTTCAGAAAGCCAGAGAGGACAGGCTGGTTGAGGACGAGTTCGTTCGTTGTTGGCTAACAGACTTTGTCAAGTCTCCCTTCTTCAGCGTTGAGCAGGCTGGCGGTAATTTTATTCTGGGCACAGTGCAAGACTTTCTGATCAACACAAGTCGCTTTCTCAGTGATGTCGTTTTCGACGAGACAGGCCAGCACCTCATTGCGTCGCGGTGCTTCGTGTTTTCCGAAAAGACTTCTGACCAGCACGAACTGGCCAGCTTCATGCAGCGCATGCGGGGACTGGCGGAAAGCTCAGATCTTCCGGTCTTCGTCTTCCACCCGTCTTTTCTGAGCTATGAGCAGTTTCTGTCGGTCCTGCCGACAACCCTGCAGACCGTGGGTATCGCTGCAGCGGTACTGTGCGTGGTGCACGGCGTCTTCCTCCCCCACCCCCTCGTGACCGCAGTGGTGGTGATCAACATGCTGTCCAGCATGGTGGACGTCCTCGGGTTCATGACCTTGTGGGGCGTGACGCTGTCGTCGGATACCATGGTGCACGTCATTCTGTCAGTGGTCGTCGCCGTCAATTTTGCTACTCACGTCTGCACAGCTTTCTTGACGTCTAACTCGGGAACGCGCTCGAAACGTGCGCTTCACGCGACATCATGTGCAGCGGTCCCTCTCTTCAATTTTGGGATGTCGTCCTTGGTAGGTTTGCTGGTTCTTCTATCTTCTCACTCCTACTTGTTGGAGACATTCTTCAAAGTCATACTCCTCGTTCTTGCGTTCGGAGTCTTCAACGGCGTTTTCTTCACAACTGCAGTTCTGGCGTTGGTGGGACCCGAAAATCTTCGCCACCTCACAAACAGCAGCCAGCAAAAAGGACAAGAACAGTTCACTCCCCCTTTAGACTCACCATCCAACAGAATCATTCCAAACGAAGAAAATGTGTCAGGATTCCAAAATGCATCCAATACCCCCAAACTGTGCGAGAAAACCTCCAACGAACAAAACGCAGCCGAAAAAAGATTCAGATCAAGAACGCAAGACCAAATCAATCGGCACAATTTTACAGGCTTGCTTCAACAGGCCCGGTCAATCACTATTCCACGGGAGAACGTTGAGGAGGCCGGGCGCTCGACTCCATACTATGTGCCTGTTCTGCCTCCGAGACTGGGCTACCCCCAGGAAATGCTGGGAACACGTAACGAGTTTGAAAATATCATTCGGTACCACAAGCATGAACCTGACAAGACGGGACTTCTGGTCACATCAGCACTGCAACAAGCACGTACGCCAAGAGATCATATGATGAATTCAAGCCACCAGCTTAGGAGTGTATACACTCCTGCTGGAACTCCCAGCTACAAACCACATCGGCAGGTGGAAAACGTAGCAAGTGGTAAATCGTTTTTCAGTCAATCATTCAATAGGTCGGGTGAGTCGCTTGAAAGAGTCGGCGGCATAGTGGAAACACTTTCTAAGAAGGGTAGCCTGGCGTCCACACAAACTTACATATTGGAAATGTTCAAAGATGGTCGTGGACAGCAGGGCACATGGAAGGCAGAACATTTTCGTTCTGGCGGGAGACAACCTACAGTCTTTGTGTATGATGCTATTTGGGACCACTCGCATTTAGCTCCAGTGTAAGTCATGATGAGGTCTTCCAATACTTTGCACCACATCCTTCTCCATCCACTCTAGCCAGGAACTGAGTAGCAAAAGACGTACGTCTACCTTTATCTCCCTTTAATAGGTGCAGAGTAAGTTCCCTTAGATCCAAGTTAAGGACAGACTAGATCTCTGGACGGACATATCGCACGCTCGTCCTTCTCTGCAGACGTTAAGATAGTACAACACCTCATAAGGGATATTATCACAAACAAAAGGTCAGGAAATCTCACAAAATGCGTTGCTGTTGGTAGCTTTATTCTTCCTGTTCAAATCAGAAAAAAATCTACCTCCGATTCAAAGGGTGAGCCCATACATATCTGCTGTGAGTTTCCATGATCCCTTGTGACATATACAGACCAGCCCCCTACTTGTGTAGCTGACTGTCCACCTCTCACGTGGAAATCTAAAGATATGTGGAGGCAAGACAAATGTGACTGAGTGCAGAATCAAATTCTTAAATACCAACCACACTGCTTCACACTACCCTATTGACAGTGAATGACCATACACAATATATTACCCCACTGATAGTGAATGATCATACACAGTATAATACCCCACTGACAGTGAATGACCATACAAAATATAATATTCCACAGACAATGAATGACCATATTTACAAATACACATTACACTGACAATAAGTGACAATACACAACATACACAGATTAACTTAATACAACAGTTCTTTAGTCTCTGTGCTCACCCTTTCTCCACATTAATTGCCAAGAGTGGAGAAGTAAAAACAAAAAACAAATAAAAAACGGTTATTTTATATCCTGTAAATGCTTTAATTTGTTATAAACAATTAAAATGTCTTAAGGGCTCTATTTCTAATTTTCCTCATGGTAGTTATTTTAGTGCTTCATCTACTCTGTGGCCACACACAAAACTCTAACGCACTTGGACCACTCTGTTTGTAACTTCACCTGATTGTCTATAATATTGTAGACATATACAATGCCCACTTGTAACAGTCATGAAGCTTACCCCACCCCCCACAGTGCGAAATCACCAAGAGGTGGAATCACTTTCCCTTTCAAAGTCAACAACAACGTCACGAAGCTCTTGAGGGTCCCTGGTAGTGTAGTGGTTAACACACTCACTTGTCACCGCTGCAGTGAGCACTCCGGGTTCAGATCTCTTCCTGGGACACTCTCTGTATGTGCCACCTGTTTGCAGGGCTGGGTGGCGGGGGTTTTCTCTGGATACTCCAGTTTCCTCCCCCTACCTTCCCCCCATAGTGCAAAATTGCCGCAAGGTGGAAGCACTTTACCATTAAATAAACCAACCAACCAACCAACCATCACGAAGCTCTCAGGGCTTTTGATGTTGATACTCTTGTACATAATGACATTTTGTGGACTTGGTGTTTAATTCTCCAAACAGACAAATGCATTATTCAGCTTCTGCAGATAAACTTGAAACACCACTCCATGACAAATCGATGGGAGAGCTATTGAGCACAAGGGTATATTTGTCTTTCACATCTGTAAGATAATCTGGGTTGTCAATGAATCCATTTCCCATTCTGTGTTAAATTAATCAAGCCAGACAGTTCCATATTCTAGTAGTAGTTCTTGGTATGGAGGGTCGGTTACAAAACAGAAACGAAGGATCTGTTGATGAAAGCTTTTAAGTTCCAATACACGTTGCAGCAAATTTGTTTAAAATCAATCTCATGCTTTTGCCAAAATTAAAGTGTACTAGTACAGTTTAAGGTTATAAAACAAGTAACTAAAACATCTTCCATTAGGATAAAGATTGCTTGAAAATTTTTCATTCTACCTTCTTTGAATGAGCTTTAAAATGGTTTCCTGTTAGTATGCTTTATAGGAACAGTTAAAATAATCTTTTACTGATACACTTTTTGTGACAAAAATTATATTACAATGATGTAGCAGAATGATCAATAACCTGTATAATCCAGAGACGGTCTTAGGAAATTATTGTTTGCATTTGTACTGTCCTAACATTTGCTATGTTGTCATTAACAAAAAGCAGGATCATGACATATTAAATGGGACATAAATTACACATTTTTCATGTTTGTGTAAAATACTTGGCACTTGTGTAAATGAAGCATGTATTTCCCATAAAGGAAATGTGTATTTTAGAGGCATATATGTTTGACGTGTTACATATTATTCTCTATATGTAAATATATAAAAAATATATATGGCAGCAGGAAGAGGGGAGAGAGAGATACAGCTTTACACTTGTTAAGAATAGCACTGAACACAACGTGGAGTGAGAAAAAGAGTGCTTACTCAAAAATATAAAATGCCACATAGTTATTGCAAAGGAGCTTGTGTGCAAATTGTCATCACATATACATCAGTAATTAATCTATTAGTTGTATGTTGCCAGTAGATGTCGAGGTTACGTGAAAGATGGTTTGAAAAGTGTCCAAAATGTTGCTTGTTCACACATCTGTATGAGCCCTGATGCACTTTCTTATAAAACAAATACAACCAAAAACCTTTTCTAGACATTTTATTTTTGCAAGTTTTTTCCATTCACGAAATTCCATGCCAAAATTTAAAAATTACTTCTAAAGACTTTCACTTAATGTATTGCCTTAAAGCATTATTTGAATAAAGCGTGCATTCTTCCAAATAAAAAAAATGTGTATAGGTTAACTCACAACTACATCTATACTTTACGTTTGTTTCTTTCATGCTGACATGCACATTGTCCTCACTTTCCAAACCAACATTGCACGGGGAGTCATCAATAGCAGGCAAAAAACACTATCACAGTTTAACAGTTTCATTTTTGCAGATTTTGTGATTTTTGTAGAACCTATCCACGCAACTTGCGAAACACAACCTGCAGTAGAAAAATCCTAAAATGTAAATGGTGGAAACAATTCATATAAAATAAAATACTGGGTATATGTTTCTAATGCAGGTATCTAGTAATTTGATGAAAGCAAAATGGCTTTAAAAAAAAACAACTTAAAAACAAACACAACTCTGTCTTGTCCTCAATTGAGTCCAAAATTAAAATCATAATTAAAATTATAATAGGAGACATTTACTGTGGATCAAGTGCATGCAAGTAGGTAGTATGATCAACAGGGAGAATTTCCAATTTGACTTTATCAGCCCACACTCTCAGAATGAGCAAAGAAACTGTCTTGAGCATGACAAATCTACTGCAAAGAGTGCTATGTTAGTATATATCATTTGTGCCCAACCTATGGCCAGTGGATCACATCCGGGCCACTAAGGTGCCTCACGCGGCCTGCTGATTTTGGCTTATGATTTCTTTTTTTCTAACCAAATCTTACACTTTGGTATATTGCTGCATAATTTCATTTTTAACGTCAGCATGATTCTGGCAAAACCGCCATGTTCTGGCTCACAGGCGAGAAATGGTTGGGCACTACTGGTATATACCTTCTGATGTCTACAACTCAAGGTTAGCAACAAAGCTAACTGCTGGGGAGATATAAGCACTTGTCAAGCCAGTATTCATTAACATACACCTGTTGTAGTGCAAGAGGTATAAAACTATGTAAAACATTTGGAATTCTGAGGATCTCTGGTACAGTTGTGCAAGTTACAAACTGTGATGCCTGTAAATGATAGTCTTGCCCCCCTCCCCCCAAAAGCCAAGTGCTGGATTATACACCCACATAAGTAATGCTGAATTAATTAGACATGATCATGGGAACATTTAGCAGCTACTGCATAGAATGTGGGATCAAACTGCTAGTCCACCAAACTGGATCTTACTTTTTTTCCCCAAAGAATAACAAAAAGACAATTTGCACATTCTTACCTTTTTTACTGTCTTGACATGCTCTGCTGTTATAGTTCTGGATTTTTCTGACCGTGCCAGTGTTTCACATTCTGCAGCCAAAACTTTCATGAAGAGTATGTAGTTAAGCCACACCTGAAGGAAAAAAAACACGTCATAAACAAGCTAAAGCCTTCTGAAATGCCAGAACCAGTCCAAACCATAACTTGTATTCCGGCACCAGTTGATTAAACCAGCCCATGAATCGATTTAAAGAACATAAAGAGACGACACAAACCACTTTTTAATATATGCTTGTTTCACCAACATCAACACCAATGCTGCCAAAAACGTTTGGGTTAAATCTGATAAATAAGGCAGAGTGTTGTCATGTATGTTTGTTTGTGTGTGTGGGTTAGGAGGTGATGTGGGGGTTCTTACTGAGGGTTATGCAACAATACACTATGCAAACATCACTAATTTCCAGACACCCTTCTTTTGTGTACAAAAAGTTATGTTTGGTTGATGCATGTTGCCTCAAAACATTTATTTTTTCAGTGTTTATTAATGAAGCTGTGTGGACTGCTTTGTAATAAATGAAGAGCAAAATGTACTTCTTCTACTAATCAGAGAAAATATTGACACAATAAAGGCACACTGTGAAAGAAAGTGTGACAGACAAGAGGAAGAAAGCAAGCGAGGGGAATGGGGTTGCAAGCAAGTGAGAAAGCATGATGGGGAGCAACCAAGCATGTGTGGCAATTAGCACCAAGGTAAACCTGGAGAAACTGCATTTTTCAAGGGCATGAATCCAATCTGTTTCAAGTAGGGTGATGCTCACAAAAGGTGAGATTAAAACATCACCATTATCCAATCAAATCTAGTCATATGACTTTACAAGGCTTAGCAAACTTTCACTTCTCCATGGCAGGAATGCTTATAGTGGTTACATTTTATATTAAAATAGTAAACACACTCCAGAGATTAATATATCCTTGAAAAACTTTACAGCTGGATAAAAAAAATTAAACAGGAAATTTAAAGCTCATCCACCACTGCAGCATGTTCTTAGACTCTCCATGAGAGTGCAAACTTATCAAAAGTTCACAAAAAAAGTATTTTGAGTCCCAGCCATTGTGTCCTGAACAAAGTATAGGGATATTATAGTATTTCTACACTAGCAGACTCAATGATGATGATGATGATGATGATGATGTCGATTTATATTGCGCAGGTATCCATTCAAAAGAATGCTCACTGCGCTGCAAAAACAGAAGAGAAGAAAAAAATAAAACAACAGGAAAGTAAAAAATAATAAAGACAGAAATGGTGCTAGGTTGTTTAAGTCTGTCTTAAGTACAGATTCAAAATGGGCAGAGGACATTTAAACACACATCAAACAAATCGGCAAATAAATAAACGGAGAAAAACAAGCAAAAGGAGAATCATGCTCGCGAACATGCCACAAAAAGTCTGTTAGTCATTATTTAATTAAGACGTGAAAAACACAACATACTTACTAAAGAATCAACATTTGATGCTTTCATAGTAGTTTTCTTAAGAGATCTTTTAAGTGACAATTTTACTCTGGCTTTTTTAAAAGCAGGAATCATTTTAAAAAAGATCAACTGAAATACGCACAGAAATGTTTTAACACAGGCTTCTGTGGTTTCTAACACAGACTTCTATGAGGCTGTGGTCTCTAGTTTTTAAGCTTTGCGCTCGGAAGTAGACTACAGTTACGCAGATGACCCACACAATTATTTTTTATAATAATGATTTATTCACTCAGATATAGACAAACTTTAAAGAACATATGTTTCGTCATCATATTTTATTTTATTAAGTTCAGTCTTATTCTGTTGACAGTTTACTGCAGACTAAATACTAGTGCTTCCGGTCACGCTGTGTAACGTGTTTGTAGTTTTACACATCAGGTGAAAACTAAACTCTGCAACCATGACGAAAACAACGAGAAAGCCCAAGATTAAGGATAAAGTGAATAAAGCGAACCACAGTATGAATCCAGGTATAATTTTTTTTATATTTGGATTGTTCTGAGAATACAGAACTAAACACAAACTCATTTCCAACGAGCTCATATGCATACAGTTCCTCATTTTGTCCCCAGGAGTAGCTTATATGTGTATAAGTGTGTGCGTCTTTCCCCATATTTCATCCACCAGATAGGCAGTAGCCTGCATGCATCTTTGTTTTGGAACAGTTGTTTTTAAGTCACATTATTCCCTACAGATTTCCTAAGACTTTGAATAGAGATTGGAAGACCACACACATCCACTTTTCACATCCATAAAAAATAATTAAAATTGTACACTTTCAAAAATTTGTTTTTTAAAGTATGTCCACATAAAAATACGAGCAATCGCAAACATATACATAATAATAGTTTCTGTATTATTATTTAATGTATGCAGATCGAGAAAAGGGAAAAGGTGGGCAAAACATGCGTGACCGGACTACCATAAAACGGCTTCAGATGTATAGAAACTTCAAACCAAAACGGTAATTTCAAACTTTTGCATGAAACATGAAATCTTTTAATAGCAAAGTTTTGGAACTGGTGGGATGCAACAACTTATTAACACAAAAGTCATTCATGTAGATGTCAAAATATTTTCTTGTTTCCTGTGGGTGTGGAGAAATCATATTTAATATGTATTTGATGCAAAGTTCAACATTAAACATTTAGAAATAATCGGCACAGCTTTGATATAGAGTAACTCGCAACGGGCATAACAAAAATGGCTCGCAGCATTTTTCGTCTGCTCGCTCCATTCAATTGCCCAAATGTACCTAATAAACTAAACCTAACCCTAACCCTACCCCAAACCCTATCTCTAACCCTAACCCCAAACCTCTGACAAAATAACATAGGCCGGCCTATGATGTACCGAGTTACTCCATATCAAAGGTCTGTCAAATAATCTTTACCAAAATTTACCATGTTAATTTATGTAAGGGAAAACATTGTGACAATGTTCTGAAAGGACAACTATGGCACATTTAAACATGTTAATACCTCATCCTTTCCTAGAGACAAGACAGGTAAAATCATCAGGGCTGCACCATTTCAGGGAACTCTGCCATCAGGAACTGTTGCTCGTGTTGAACCCAACAGGCGCTGGTTTGGTATGTTGTAAATAAGTTTGAACAAGGATGTTTACTATATATAATCAGTTTGTCATTTTTTTTATTACTTCACCTTGTTGCTGCATTAGACTAGATTTCTCACTGTACTTAAATGATTTTTAGTACCATTTGCTTCATCCTCTTGGTTCAAGATAAAAATGAACATTACAATGACTGGCTTATAACTGAAGATTGCGAAGACGACAGTGGGTGATGTTTGTTTTTTATTATTGCTGCTCTGAGATAAACATTAGACCAAGAAACCTAGACATTTTTGGAAAAGAGAAAACTTGAACATTGCAATAAAAAGTAATGAAAATCGCCTTGCCCGTGCTACGAACGTGGCTTGTCGAACCAAGAGGGTTAAATTAGGTATCTCAAACAAAAATTTCACAAACTGACTCATTGAATACTACCTTGTTAAAGATCTTTTACTTGTTTATATCGTACATAAATCAACTGTTTAGGTTCATTAAGAGCAAAGCTAAGAATTTGTTGAAGCTTTCTGGTGCAAATTTAGGAACCATTTTAAATTTGATGATTTGCAGGTTTCAGTGCCTGTAAGTAATACCTGAAATGCTTATTGGAATAAATATTTCACATGGCAGTATTTCTAAATATAAAGTAAAAAAAAAACCTCAAGACACAAATACACTGTAAGTCAGTAAAATTTTTCAGTTCTTGTATTGTGGCAGACGGGTCACATAACCTCATTTTTCTGTCCCCCCCCCCATTTAGCAAAAGCTAAATACATCAGTAAAATTGTCAGAGCTTCTTGAACTATGTTCCTACTTGTATTTTTACAATGAACACTTGACTGCTGCAGAAATTGTAAAAAAGTCCATTGCAACTTAAGAGCACCATCAACAGTATGTGCTGTGTGTTCAGGAAGAAGTAGATTTTTAGAGCTTTATTCCTATTAAGTAATATTAAAGATGTAACTGTTTTTTATTATGTCATTAAATGCAAACTTTTAAGCTCAGCAGAAGTTAAGTGGTATTTATTGTCTACATCACTGATGGGTGTGTTCTTTCATGTTAATTTTAGGAAATACAAGAGTAATTGGGCAACAAGCACTTCAGTCATTTCAGGAAGAGATGGCAAAGGTCAAGAATGATCCTTATAAAATCATCATGAAGCAGACAAAACTTCCCATAACTCTGCTAAATGAAAAGGCTAAGGTATGAGAGTTTCTGCAGCAGAAAATATTACTTGGAGGCTGAGATTAAACATGTAGCTTCTTTATACAGAATGGTTTTCTCCTGAAAATTTTTCAGGAACTTCTTAAAAATAATAAAGACTGCCACTAATGTTGCAGGCTTGTACTGCAGATCTATGAAAACTTTCATTTGCATTTGAAAGGCCAGCTTCATTTGATCAATATCTCCTACACTAATCCCTGTATGACACTTCAGATGTTTATGTCATAAATGTTATACAAACTAACAATTTTTGAGTGACTTAGTGGCATGAACAACTGGAGTCTGTAAATGCTGTGCATATTCAAAACTTGTGCTGCAGCACAGATTTGTCATGAAGGTAAGGCATAGATTAACTGTTTGACCATCTTTGTCTTTTTGTTCAGCACCAACGAAGTCATCTGCTAGAAGTTGAATCCTTTGAGCAAACATTTGGCCCGAAAGCTCAAAGGAAAAGGCCCACACTTCAGGATTCTTCTTTTGAGGTAAATATGATTAGAAGATTACATTTAGATATCAAATGTGCATACCTACCAGAACATTATTTTTTTTCTACCAGATGACATGACTATGTAGAGTTAACCTTACTAGCTACCCAATTTCAGATGTCCACTCCCAGTTGGTCACAAGGGATATAGAGCTATGGTTGTGAGATGTGGGGTTTGACCATCTGGCCAAATTGTTCTGTACATGGCTGGTGTATTGTCTGCTGTCTGTTTTGAAGTCTTGGGTGGTTCCTTATCAACTGAATTCTCTTCTCATTAAGCTCTTGTGCCATGCTCATTTTAAGCTGCTTACTTGAAAGACTTTCCTTTTTATAGAGGGCCGGTAGGCCACCACTAGTAAGTTTTGGTGGGACTTTGTTTTGGCGCTCGAAATACATCGGTACAGTTGAAAAAGGTGCTCGGCAGTGACTGGGTAGGGCTCAAGTTACAAATCGCTCCGACTGCGGGAAGTTGAGCTGGTGAGAGAGACAGAGGGCAGAGCTGACACAGACAGAGAAGAGAACACATGTGCGACAGATAGAAGGAAGGGAAGAGACAGCCCCTGACTTTTAGCGCCTCTGACGACGTGATGCAGCCGTGGCCATTGTAATGTACAAGCTCGTGGAATAAAGGGTTGCAGACCTGCTGACTGTTCCTGGCTTTGTTGGAGTGGGTGTTGAAAGTTTGTTGTTGCTGAGATACACCAAAATACCTCACCACTCGGTTACATTTTGGTAGTGGTCGCCTCAGCTGCTTGAGATCCATGCTTTCTGCGTAGACCCATCCTGTCAGCAGTTTTGGACTGATGGCTAGGTTTTTCTCTCCTTTTGGCCAAGAATAGGCTGCCCTTGCTGGATCCTTAGGAGGTTCCTTTGCACCCTCTTCAAAGAAGGGAACCCTGTGATCTAGTATCGACTCCAGCACATCTGTCTTTAAAGACACGCATCTTGGAGGGGCAGGTCCACATAACAACACAAATGGTAGCAGCTGGATAAAAGCAGTCATGAGGATCTTTCCCCATCCTTGGAATTCCTTGTACAAGCCAGAGCACATGAGGTTTTGAGTGTAGCAGCCAACCAAGCCTTTTCGCTTAATGTGGCCCTTAAAGAAATCATTTAGATGGTAGGCTTAAGTCCAGTTCTGTGTTTGGTAGGTTTTACCTGAGGCACCTGGAGCTCACTTTGATTCTCTGAATGCTGTCAGGAGCATGTCTGTGACACAGCATGTGGCCTCCAGTTTACTCTGTCTCTGCTGCTCCATAGCTCATCAGGGTGTGGCCTACTGGTTTGTAGCCTAGCTGGAATTGAGGTGTTAAGATTTGTCTGTTTCTGAAGCAGTTGTCTCCTTTTGCTGACTGCTACACCCCCCACCTGTTATTGTTTGCGTAGTTGTCACCTGGTACAGTATAAAGAAGACATTTCTTATCTTGGTAGTAAAACTTTGAATACTTACCAGATGATATTGCTAGTTCTCCTGCCTCCCTGCTCAGTTCCAGCAAACAATTGGAAAGATGAACTCACTGACCAGAATAAGCAGAACAGAGGGTGAGTTGGTTGAGTTTGAGTGCTTGTTTCTTGGTCAGCTGTGACCAATTGGGAGTGGACAGCTAAAATTAGGTAGCTAGCAGGGTGAATTCCACATAGTCATGTCATCTGGTAAGTGCACAAAGAAATTTCACTGACAGAAATGGGGCTTTTTTTATTTTGCAAATCATGCACTATATTTTAAAGAACTATTTCATTTTACATTTTTGTTAACATAGGCCATGATGAAACGAATTGAAGAATCTCATGATAAATATGATGAAGAGAAAGACCAGAACAGAGTTCAAGAGGACACTGGAGTCAGAGATGCAGACCCGGAGTATGTGTTTAAAGCTGGGCAGTCTAAAAGGATATGGAATGAGCTTTACAAGGTTGGTCTTGGACAATGCCTCCTGCTTTTGCTAATTGTATTCACAACCCCTCGTGATTTAAAAAAAAAAAATTTCCCATCTCTGCTGGCCTTAAGTTCACCTGGATACAGAATCACAGGCCATTTGCCATGTTCTTGTTTTTGTTTTTTTGTTTTTTTTAGTGTGCATGATTATCTGTGGTCTGCGTGGGTAAGGAAATTTACCACCAAGCAGTTTCATGGTTGATTTTTGTTCAGTTTTTTTTTAAAAACCTGCATACCTGAGATGATTCTTGGGGATGATTTCAGAGTTTTTTGTTTGTTTTTTAAAAAATTTTTGGTAGGGTAGGGGTTGAATACTAATGTCCTATTTGTCTGTGTTAATTGTACTGTGCATATTACATGTGAATTTATTACAGGTGATTGATTCTTCTGATGTGCTGATTCAAGTTCTGGATGCTCGAGATCCACTGGGTACACGGTGTTACCAGGTAGAAAAGTACCTGAAAAAGGAAAAACCTCACAAACATTTGATATTTGTCCTAAACAAAGTGGACTTAATACCAGTATGGGTCACGGTGAGTTGCAGTCTTGTGTAGAATGTTCTAAGTCTTATGTATTAAAGGTAAAAAGGTAATACCATAACTTTTTGGTTGTTGGGGACAGGGTTGTTAGAGGTTTTAAAAAAATCTTGTTCCACTTGGGAAATAAACTCTTTTATCTGTCTTCGCTTTTCTTGGGGCCCGTTTTTGTGGGGGTGGTGCCTATCTCCTACTTCTTGCTGCTTTACTTTTCCCAACCCTCTAGGTTGTCAAGTATATATTTAATAGCTAAGAGTTCTGTGGGAAGTTTGCTGGCAAAGACAGCAATTTTTTTTTTTAATATTTAAAGATATTGCCAATATTTCAGATATCAATGAAAAAAATATTGATACTGATCATTTTGTGTATGTGCATGTGCAAAATACAGCAAAAATGGGTTGCCCTACTATCATCAGAGCATCCCACAATGGCATTTCATGCCAGTCTGACCAATCCTTTTGGCAAGGGTGCATTAATCAACTTGTTGCGACAGTTTGGTAAGGTGAGTATTTTTACAGGAAAGTGCAAGGCTTTGCTTAAAGACATGTTAGAAACAAGTACTCATATACTAGAGACAAATTTTTGTGTTTGTGTGTTCATGGCTGTGTCAAGTTTATATTCATGTTTGTGTATTCACATATAATTAAGGCTTAAGACTTTAACTTGTTTACCTTTCAGTAGCATTTTGCTAGAAATACGCATAATCACAACTTTAAAGTTTATAATTTGGCTTCAGCTGCATGTGGACAAGAAACAGATAAGCGTTGGTTTCATTGGCTATCCAAATGTTGGCAAGAGCTCCATCATTAACGCTCTAAAGGCAAAGAAGGTTTGCAATGTTGCTCCCATCGCTGGAGAAACAAAGGTAAGAGTTATTTGTCACATTTCTTATAGTCCTCCTACCAGGTGAAATATCTTTGTCATCTGCATCTGTACCATAATATTGTCTAAATTTTTTAGCTTATTTTGTCATGTGCAGTCCATCATTAAATGATTTTTTGTATTTTAGGTTTGGCAGTATGTTGCATTGATGAAACGTATATATCTAGTGGACTGTCCAGGAATTGTGTATCCTACAGGCGCCACACCCACTGAGTGTGTGCTGAAAGGCGTTGTAAGTAGGTTTTGAATGTACCTTGCCTTCTCTTAACTTTGCCTGTGTTTTTTTGAAATTGACTGTTTTCCAGTCCTTTACACTGAGCTTTTCCAGAAAAAAATGTTTGTGTTAACTACTGATGTTTTGCTGTTAAATTGTTTACCTTATACCCTGTGCCTACAATTTTTGTATGGCTTAACTATAACGATTGAGTTCATGCGATTAGGTCTCTCTGAGGATTACATTGAAGACTACATTTGCAGGTGCGCATTGAAAATGTACAAACACCAGAGATATACATAGGACCCATGTTGGAGAGAGTGAAAGAAGAATACATAAGACAGACATACAAAATTTCAGCTTGGGAATCCCCAGAAGAGTTTTTAGAGAAGCTAGCTCGACGATCGGGTAGGCTGCTTAAGGTATGCCTTTTTTTTAAGCGTATGTTTGCTTGGGTCTTTATCTAATTAGATCTGTGGTGTACTTTTAAGGCTTTCTTGAGAGTTCTTAATTCAGTTCATCCGAAAATGTTTTACAAATAGGATGCTTGAATAAAAGGTGGCAATTTCCATTTCAGGGAGGAGAGCCAGATATCGGCACAACAGCTAAAATGGTGCTGAATGATTTTCAGAGGGGAAAGATACCATATTTTGTACGACCTCCTGGTTCAGAGGTGAGTGGAGAAGCATCGCTGAAATGAGCTCATTCAAGCATGCGAAGTCAGCAAGCAGCTAGACCAAACATTTGACTCAATATCCTGTTTAAAAGACAGTTCTTTTTTAACTAAAGCTGTTGAGTGTCACAAGCTTACATTTGCAGAACTCCCTTAATTATCCACTTACAATTTATATGACAAATGATTCTTTTTGTTTCCTCTTATAGGAAACATGCTATCTTTCAGTGTAGTTAAATTGTATATGTAAATCTGTCACTATGGTTTCCTGATGAATTAAACCGTGTTTTTTTTTAAGTTGCAACTGAAGAAATGAGACATAAGACAGGACACAATGTCACTGATTTCTTTCAAACTGTAATGTATTCCTTAATTGCTTTATGTAAGGGTCCTTGGTTTATAGTATCAATTTCGGCAAATTCAGATTTTTTCCACCTATCAACTGGTGGAAAATAGGAATCTTTAGTATTTTCTACTGCTTCATGTTTCGTGTCAAAACATGCTTTCACACTTGTTACAATTTTTTTTTAATGCCTTATTGCCAGACAACTTTAATTTTAAGAAAAATATATACCTTTGTGTACAGGATTTGAGCTTTTATAGATACAAACAAGAGCCTTTTAACTGAACACATTGTTAAATATGTTTATTAAATTTCCTTGTAAAAATTTGCAAAACAGCCTTACATTAGACACTGTGTCTGGCTAGGAAGGTCTGTGGTCAGAAAACATGGATTAAAACTGTGAATTTGTACAGATTAAATATGCCCATATGCCACTCGCAGACCAAATGTGTCACCAGAGGCTCATGTTTGTTTTTTGGGGTAGGGGGGGTTCTTTTTTAGAAGGGGGAATAAAGGGACAAATCTTGCTGCTATTTTTGGTAGGATGAAGACAAGAAGACTGCTGAGACTGAAGCAACACAGATGCCTGCTGTTACCCAAGACCTTAGCAAGATTGTTGTGGAACCTACCTTCAGTTCAAATGATGTAAGTTGGAGGAAGATGTTACATAGGTGAAGCACATTGGGAGCAGTGGTATTAATCTTCTTTGGGCAAGTGGGAACTAGATATCTTTGCTACCTGGTTTTTGTGATGGTTAGTACCTAAGAATATAGCCTGTTGGTACAAATTCCTTCCTTTAGCCATTGACTGTGCTAAAACATTGAATGCTGGATCTTGAGATTAATAGAGGTATAATAATAATTGTTTAAAAGATAAAAAGTAAACTAAATGTTAGGGGAAGAAATCTAATTTTGCTTTAAAGCCAGAACTTGCACAAATCGTCTTTATAATCCATCATGACATGGCATTTTCCTGTAAGGCATGATGAACTTTGGTATATCCAGTAGACTTTAAAAAAAAAAAAGTTTCTGTGCACACCACAATCATCATCAGCCATGTCCTTAACATTATTGTAAATTTTCTCTCTTGTCAAAATCTGAAATTTTGCATTCAAATTTTTGCTGGCAGGACTCAATTTTCTCAGGGAGTTCAAGTTTTTCAGAGCTGTTAACATGAGCTGTCTTAGTGTGGCCATGCATATTTAGAAAGAAGCACTGGGACAAATTCAGATTGTCAGTCTTCTTAGTCTTCTTGTGCTAAAGGATACAACTCATATTTGAAACTTGGAAACCATTTTCAAAAGATCACATTTTACTACGATTTTAGTTGCGTAAACAATTATTAATATGGCCTTTCTTGGTTAATGAGATTATTGAAGCGAATGTACATATTTATACATGTTGCAAAGGAGTTTTGTTTAGATTATGTTATTTATTTTGTCTTAGGGCAATGCAGATATTGCTGCAAATTGTGCCAATGAACTACATGCTGAAGATGAAGGAGAGGGTGAAGAAGAGGTTGAAGACAATGACAGTGATGTTGATCCTGATCTTGATGGCCATAAAGATGAAGACAAACTCAGTGATGTCAGGGACAAAGGAATTGTTACTGATGAGAAAGATGATGAAAGTGATTGGGAAGATGTACCCGGGACAGAAAATAACACAGATGTTTTTCACAGTGAAGAATTAAATGTTAAAAAAGCCCAAAAGAAATCAAAAAAGAAGACAGTATATGCTGCTTCCAAGCTGGCCTCTCATGCTTTTCTTGCTCCTCTGAAGATGAAAGCTGACAAGTTGCAAAGGGAGTTTAACAGATTAAAGAAAATGAAAGAGAAGCAAGAAAAGAAGGGATGCAAAACTGTGCGGACTGCAAGTGGTAATGTGACAGTCACACAAGATAAGCGACCTAGAACTGTGGATCATAAAGGTGGTTCAAGAATTCAGCACACAGGTAATTTGGCCTTGTGTTTTTTCTGGTTTAGACAATTCTTGTGTTTTTTCTTCAATTTTAAACATTTCTAAAATGCAAAGTTGTGTACTGTATTTTCTGGTAATCTTGGAATTAAACACTGCTGCTGACAGATATTTTTTTTTCATATGCAGTATTTTCACATGACTAGTTTGCATAATCATTTAAATTTAGTTCTTTGAATGTATATGCTGCATCCACTGAACATCAAGAGTGATTCTTTATAGACAGCTGATTTTCCTTTGAAATCCATTTTTTTTTAGGGGGGGGGGTTGTCAGTGTTATCCATCAGAACAATTGAAAAGAGAAGTGCTAATACTACTTTAAAGTACATCATTTGGTTGCAGGTGCCAATCCTGTCTACACCATCACTGGCTCCAAAGATGTTGTCACAGTTGATGTGATCTCACCGGCAAATGTCAAATCCACAATTTCATCAAGTAGGCAAGCAAAAAAACAGGTCAAACGTAAGAGGCAGAAGGAAAATGAAGATGAGCAACAGGAAACGAGACTTACCAGCAAAATGGTAAGTGCCAGAGGGCTGGTGTCCGGTTTAGGCAAGGACAGTGCAATTTATCCATTTTACACTGTTTTGTTTTGGTGGTAATCTGCATTTGACTTATAATGGTTAATGTATATTTTTTTTCTGCAGAGCTTTATTTTTAGATGCTTTACATTTTTAAATTTACATTTTTATTATTACCTTTGTTTATTTATTATTTTTTTGTGTGTCTTGTTCAGCGCCGGCGTGCAGAGCGTGAGGCCAAGGCTGAAAAAGAACTCCATTTTTACAACAGAGTTGATGTTAAAAATAGAAGGGCAAGAAGATGATAGCAATAGTGGGTCGAATAGCGGCAGTACTAAAATGCGAACTGTTCAAGCAGCATAAGGCATATGCTGAGTTGGGGTAGTGAGTTGCAGCAAAGATGATGGGTAAAATTTTAGGGAAGGAGATTACAAATTGCTTAAAAAAAATGTATAGCTAAGAACTCTTTGTGTTACTGTATATCTCCATACTTTGTGATAACTAACAGAGGATCCACAAACACGTTTGATGCCAGTCTACTAGTGCTTACAGTCTCGGAAGGTTCATTTCAGTCATGTAATCAATAATGAAAAAACAATGACAAATAAATATTTCTGAGGTGAATTCATTGTTTTGTTATTTTTTTATAATCTGGCTAACTTTCATGTGTTGGGAAATTCCCCAAACCCAAATAAATACCCCTCACTTTCAATCAGAAGATACAAATTATCCAACATTAAGAATTAGACCTGGTCACGAAAAGATAATAAAACTCATTGTTATACAACGTAATGCAAAAGAATATGCTGGTAAAGGCTTGTCAGAACAAGCAAAGATTTTGGGTGCTGCTATTTTCTGAAAAACTAATCTCATTCATTAAAAGAAATGTTAGCCTGATAATGAACTAGATTTTTTTTTTAAATAAAATCTACATTTTTGTAAATGATCTTGAAATATATTACACTTGTGAATATTTTCTAGAATGCCAGTCAATGACCAGTACTTAAAACTAGGAGAATGGAGTCATTAACATTTTTAAATAATCCTAAATAATATTGTGAGGAGCATGCTTTCAAAGCTTGACACAAAAACTAGGCAAACATGAAGGAATAGAAAAATGCAGCAATGAGGATGAAGTACAAATGAAAAGACAGAGGTGACAGTAATGAAGCTTTAGCTAAAAACCTTCAACAAAGGGGGTTTTAGCTGGACAAAGCAATAAAGAGAAAATGGATTAGTAGCAGAAAAGTGGACTGTTAAGTAGTGCTCACAGATGTGTTTTTAATTGACTGAGTGTTTGGTGAGTGGCAAATATGAGATGGAAAAGAGTTTCACTGATTTTCTACATCATGACTAAAACACCAGTGACTAATTATAAATAAATTTTAGATGCAGAGTTTACAGTTGTTAACTAAGTAAAATAAAATGCCATCTAAATCCACCAGCTCAAATCCTTGGTCTCTTTCAGAAGGTACTGATACAAATTAATGATTGCACTGTCCTATGGTTGATATGCCAAGCCAGCTTAACAGCACTTTGCTGTATTAAATATCTAATCTTAAAAGGAAGTTTTCATCTAGAAAAAGCAAGCTCCCCAGTTCTGTCAAAGAGCAAGAAAAATCTCAGTTTCCAAGTTCATACTGTTAGTAACTTCCAGATCTACAGTGCATGTTTTATTGTGTAAAACCAATGAACACTGATTTAATCTACAAGAACTAAATACCATGATCTCTCTTTTCCCCTCCACTGATGAATGAATGATATATATATATATAAAATGATGCAGCAGTATACATTTTTGCTTCATTTGTATAATTTATAATCTTTTCATAAAACAAATATCCCGTTTAACTTCTCTCAGTCAAGAAATATGTCACTCATTCATTTAGTGCCTTAGTGATGCTATCCTCTTCTGCTTCGTTCAATAACTGCTGCTGTTGATCCAGCTTCTTGGCTGCTGCTAACATTGCTGACTGCCAGCTGCGAAAGGCAATAAGCCCTTTGTCTTGAATGTCTTTACGACCTTTGTTTGAGATCACCTCACCATCTGGTCGAATAATGATAAGTTTTGGAATGATGCTGATCTTGTATTTCTCTAGGAAAGCTCTGGAATGAAAAGCAGAAATAGCACAAGTGCCTATCCAATACTGGACAAGACTTCAGACATGTCAGTATAAATGGTAAAATTAAATATCTGCACTTATTTGCAAACATTTAAATAAAGAACAAAAAGGAAAGAAAAGACAAAAGTTAAAACTTTTAAGACATCATGCACTTGTATGAAAGTGATTTAAAAATAGTCTAAATTATCGATATTGACCTGGTTATGCCTGGTGAATTTACTCCGTGCATATTAAAATTTTTGATCTTACAAAAGTAATGTTTTGATTTTAATTAGCTTCCACATACTAGCCAGGACTATTTAACTGAATAAACAAGAACAAAAATTATTTTTTTTCTGCAAAATATCGGCCCTCACTCTTTCTGAGGATCGTCGTATTTTGCAGCTAACCAGTTTCCGTGTTTCTCTTTATAGTACTCCATCATCTCTTCTTTGCTTTTGTCTAGGCTGAAAAACACAATCTCAAAGGGACTGTCTCTCTCTTTAAGTTGTTCGTACACTTCTCGTAGCATGGGGAGGAAATGTAGGCAAGGAGGGCACCATGAGGCTGAAAAAAACAAACCGACAATTTTGCCTGCAAGTGCAGTTTCGCCTTTAACTGTGCCATAGTTTTCTCGCTCTCCAGCTGGTATATACAACGTGCTGAAGTGCTCCTTCGTCAGAAACAGGGCTTCCTTCAGCGTATCGCACATTCTGTTACAAGCAATTACATTAAATTAACTACTTGCGCACATTTCGGCAACACGCAATCTTGCGACGAAAAGCGATGATGTCGTCGCTAATGTAAATATATTAAGAGTTGTCTCCCAGTGCACGACGCCGACAGTGACGCGTGTAGCTCGACTTTTTACACGTCGCTGTTACACATGCTATTTAGTTTTCATTTCTTTGACGAAATTTAATCGTTTGACTTACTACCTTGATTTCTCGCAGACACACAAGAAATAATACCGTTTTAATTTACAAGTTTACGTTGATGTTGTGTTGTTAAATGTATTTTTGTTGCGTTTGTGGATCTATATGCAAACTGTGTTCTGTTTGAATCGCTTTTGTGTGCTTATCTTATCGCACTTAGCTTACTTTAAAGTAGAGACAACTAATTTATGATTATGAAGTTTTTAATATTTTAATTGTTTTTGAATCATTATACTACAACAATAATCATACTTTTCTTTTACTGAATGGAAAATGAAAATTTTAGGTTTTATGGAGACGACTTAATTCTGATCCACCAACGATAGCACAACATATTCATTGGTCTTGGCTCCACTTGACAGGCGTACGAATAATAGCGACGCGGCATTGTTTCAAGCACCCAGCTGTTGCACGTGTACCCAGCACGTGTTGTATGTGCACTGTGTAGTTTATTAGTATCGTAAAACGTACGTCTCTAAAGCGCACGTGAATATGACTCTCCAAGCCATTAAATACGAACGTGGACGTCTGGATATTTTAGATCAGCTTCTTTTGCCAGACACATCGCGGTATGTTCCCGTTAAAGATACGGAGGACGGATGGCAAGTCATAAAGAAAATGCAGGTCAGTCGAACAGAGATTAAAATGTCTTGAGTTCCTTTACAGATCAAAGACTGCAGTTGTCGCGAATGTCCTCTATGTCTCTCTCTCACACTCACAGTAACCAACTTAATTATGTATAACCACTAACCAGTAATATATATATATATGTGTGTGTGTTTGGGCATGTGTTTCTGCCCGTAGATGATGTCTCAGAATTTTCAGCAGAATATATTCCAAAAATAATAGGATTTCAAGAACTGTTGATCCCTCTATATTCTAACAATTGGAATCTTTATAAAGAAAAAGTCACTAGATGACTGAGCATCTAACCTTAGAGAAATTAGTGATGTTTTTCTTTTCTAGGAGCACTATATAGTGTTCAGATATCTGACTGTTCTTTGAACAGAGTGAAACACATAGCCAGATCATAGTCTAGTACAGGATAAATTACTTTTAGTTATTCTGATATCTTTTAGGTTGAAACACAGTTGTCACATCTCTCTACTATAATCATCATGGAACATATGACCTCATCCTGTAATAGCAGTTAGAATTAAATAATGACCTTGATCCAGTGTGTTATAACGATTATTTGCATTTTAATATACAGTAATCATTAATTCAGAACTCTGCCACATGTCTGGTACTTAGAGCTAGGAAACAGGACCATGTCACTCCTCTCCTTCGTTTTCTGCAGTGGCTACCCATCTGTTCTCGCATTCAGTACAAACTGTCTGTGATATCTTTCAAATTGTTTGCTGGCTCCTGCCATGACGATTTTTCTGAATTTCTCTTTCCTTACATCCCAGCTAACAACTCCACTCCTCATCTGACGACCGTCTCCTAACTAATCCTGTCACCAGAACAACAACATATGGTCTCAGGACTTTTAGTGACTGTGCAGAAAAACAATGGAACTTTCTCCCTTTCCATTTCCGCCACCTACCCACCATTGAATCCTTTAAATGTGCACTGAAAATGCACCTCTTCCTTAAGCATTATTCCTAACACCAGTTCCTACAATGCTAGTCCTTTTTCACAGCCTTCCCCCCTTTTCCACTTATTGCTACTTCCCTGCTGGTCTTCCTTTTGCAGATCATAATACTCTTTATTCATCATCAGTACTTTTGTTCATCCTTCTTTTGTTCAAATGTTGTTTGTTTGTTCTTCTGTCCCTTCTATGTTGCCCATGTCTCGTTTTTGTTCTTAAGTACTAAGAGCATACTCCTTAGGAGTGTGAGTGTGCGATAAAAAAAGTTTGCATTTATTATTATTATTATTATTATTTTGTGAAGATTCAGCACTATCTTTTGGAATTTCAGGTTCGAGGAGCGCCAGCTATTGCAATTGTTGGATGTCTTAGTCTTGGTGTTGAGCTGACCAACAAAACCTTCAACAAGCTTTCTGATCTAAAGGAGTTTGTTGTTGAGCGCCTTAATTACCTAGTCACTGCACGACCTACAGCTGTGAACATAGCTGATGCTGCTGCACGTTTTATTGACTGTGTGGAAACCTTGGTAGTGGAGACAAGTCTAGACCCGGAGGAAGCAAGGAACAGGTTGACTGCTTTTGCTTGCTTAATTTTGATTGCTGATAATATTGTTTTTTTTTGTAAATTTATCTAGTTGGAAATTTAATAATAGTGTAGCTGAATGAAACAGTTTAAGGATAACAGCAGCTGAATTTGTAAGGTACATTTTACCATGTGGAGGCAAGCTCAATGCACTGTACAGACAAAACTGACAGTCAGTCATAAAAAAGACACATCAGCAAATGGATGACACCATGACAAACGTGGTGGTCCATGCCAGGAATCAATATTTTTTCTCATCAGTATAACAAACTGGTGAAGTGATGACTTAAAAGAAATGGAGTGATATTATGTGCTAGATATGAAAGCCATAATTTGGAATCATCTGCAATATCTGCATTCTTTATAAAGAACCCTGCATTCTTCAATATGACATAGAGATAAGAAAAACAGTGGATGAAATGTTCATAAAAAATAAATGTCTCTGTCATGGACACATTTCACAATAGTTTGGTAGATATAACATGATTGATTTGTCAGCATGATTGCATTACCTCTGTTGTTTCTTTTGACATCGTTATACATTTTTTTATCAGCCTTATACAGTAGTGCTACAGCACAGCTTATCACTTGCTCTTTTGTATGTATATAGGAATGAAGATTTTGGTGTTGATTTAAACATTTTTAAAAATAATTTAGGAACTAAAATAATATGGCTGTCAGTTTATACTTGAATTCTTCAAATTATTTAAGATAATTATTCTGTCTGAAGCAATTTTTTCTTGATTGATATTATCCCTGACCACCTATTTTAATATCTGTGCATAAATGCATCTTTTTTATTTTTACAAAGTAAGATTAAATACAATGCAGACAGAATTACAAGAGTGCATCAGTTTATGTCACAAAGTGTTGCTAATTTGGGAAAGTTCTTAAGAGATAACAGTTGGAGGAAGATTATGTTTTGCAGAATAATTCAAGAATTTGAGTCTCTGCTGGAAGAGGATATTACTACAAATAAGCAGATAGGAAAGAATGGAGCAGAAGATATACTGAAAAAGTATGGGAATAGGCCTGTTCGAATCCTGACACATTGTAACACTGGTTCTTTGGCAACTGCAGGATATGGTACAGCACTGGGTAAGATAGCTTATCTTTCACATCTGTATTGGTTCACTTGTAGAGCGTTAACACTGTTACTATAAATAAATAAATAAAGCTGCATGTTTTGCCAATTCTCTTATTTTTTAAGAATATATATTTAAACAGAGACATAGATGTATAAATTAAAGAAAGAAAACAGTTTTTAATTGTTAGTCTTTTGTGATCACAGGTGTCATCAGGTGTCTTCATGAACAAGGCAAATTGAAAGAAGTGTTTTGCACAGAGACCCGTCCATACAACCAAGGGTCACGACTAACTGCATATGAGCTTGTTTATGAGAAAATGAATGCTACTCTTATATGTGATAGCATGGCAGCCATTTTAATGAGACAAAAAGATATTTCAGCAGTTGTGGTGGGTGCTGATCGTGTAGTTGCCAATGGGGACACAGCAAATAAAATTGGAACTTATCAACTGGCAGTTGTTGCTAAATACCACAATGTACCATTTTATGTGGCTTGTCCTTTGACTTCATTTGATCGGTCAAAGGAAAGTGGAGCAGAAATAGAGATAGAGGAAAGACCCTTTGAAGAATTAACATTTATAAAGGGAGTCAAAATTGCTGCAGAAGGTATGCAAAAAAATTGTATAAACAAATGTAAGGTACTGTTATGGTGTCGATATATGTAGTTTTCTTTTTTTTTTAGATTCTAGCATATTCTGTGATTTTGTATATTTCTTCCTTTGCACATCTTATAAAAAAATATACTGACGATCATGCCCACCAATCAGTCATTCAAACCTCATAAACCTCTTCAAAGGATCCTAATAGTTAACAAACGATTTCAATTCTTATCCACTGAAATAGTATAAAATATTTCAAAAATTAAAGTTAATAGTTAAATCTTTTAGTTTTTTTTCTTTTGTATCTTTTTTTTGTTGTTGCAGGAATTAATTGCTGGAATCCAGCGTTTGATGTGACACCAGCTGAGCTGATTACAGGTGGAATTATCACAGAGCATGGGGTTTTTCCTGCAAGCAGCCTTAATAATGAATTAAAAAAGTATCAGAAAGAAACTACATAGACCATGTGTTGGTCACAGTAAGCAATCTGTTTATGAATATATTGCTTCTGATGGCATTGAAATCTTTCTTTTGTCCATAAATTTAAAAGCAAAAGTCTTACTGATGTAATGGAATGTAGAATTGTCATGTATGGAGGGTTAAGCTGCAATTGTAATTTAGCTGTGTTTGAGGAAGCTCTTTTAAAGTATTTGATCTTGGAATACACTCCGATTAGACCTGGCGGTGCAGCCTGTGTTCCTCTTTTCTTGTGAAAAAGGTAAAGAAGCCATTACAGAACTACAAGAGAAGACACTAAAGCTCTAGTGGGGTGCAATGAGTGTAAGGATGTAAAGCCCTTTCGAAAGATACTGTTTCCCCAAACCTGATTGAATACCCCCTTTTCATTCTGGAGGTACATGCCGACAAACATCACTATGTACAGGAGGTCAACAACGCAGACGACAAGTTTGTACATGGATAAAGATATTAGATATGTATTGGCCTTAACCAATGGAGATATTTGGACCATACGTTAAGTTAATTAGGTGTATCTGTGTAAAAACACGACATCACAATATTGATCTCTTTTTTGTGCATGGCGATGTTTGTAGACATGTACCTCGAGAACAGAAAGGTGTAATAGTTTAGAGACATTAGTTCAAGCGATGGCGGAACGTGCATCGATTTGAACGCTCACGATGAGCACCCAAACCTTCAACAAAAAGGGTCGACCATCAGTTAACACACAGAAGATGGATCTACGGCGGTGTCCTGTGGCAAGAGAGTCGAACCAGAGAACCGATCATAGTCCAACAGCGTTTGCTTCACAGCAGCCCGGTGAGGGAGATTGTCGAAGGCACAATCGTTATATAATGGTAATATATAGATATATAGATGCAAGATGATAATGTCAGCTGCTGGGCAACAAGCGGACAGTAACACAATGACTCTTGTTGCATCCCTCGTTTAGAGACACACTGCATAAGACTTTAGACGTGAGGTATCGAACATTGATTTTTCGTTGACAGTTATCTTCTAACTGTTCATGTAAATTATTAACATTACTGCACATCAACAGCTAGAGTCGCTGTTCATCGCCAAGCCACATTCGTCCACAACACACTTTCTTACCATTAAACGTATTGTCACATCAAATCACGGACGTGTATAATACAAGTTCGTGATCAAATTATGTCGCTGAGAAAAATGGGAAATGGAGGTTGATGTTTCTACTCTTCTCCAGCTCCCGGCTACAATCTGTTGCCTGTACAAGTGATAGGCTGAGCAACCAGGCCTGGGTCGGTCGATGCCTTGCAAGACTTGTCTCTTCTACCTTCAGGTAGCTGAACCTCCCATGGCGTGCGGTATAGAAGGCCCGTTTCTCGTTGTTCCAGAAAGCATACAAGACTCTTAATGCTTACATTTCCATGGGAAGCCGCTACTTATCTTTCCTAAAATCTCTCTTCCCAAATACCAGTTGTCCATGCCGACCCCCTACTCTAACCTATACAGTTATCGAAGTCGGCATGGAGCTTTACCTTAGTTAATCGTTTGCTAACTGTTGCATCTTGTCCTGTTACAGAGATTTAGGAGTCTACGGCCTGAAGAATGTTAAATTCCTCTGCGTGTCATATTGCGAGACAGTAGGCTACATCATATAGTCACCAGACTCCCCTAACACTGTGGCTATGGATCTGAATGTGTAAAATAAAACGTGTAGCCTGGATATGAAACAGTTTAGTTGCGAAATGTTACAGTGGGGGAAGGGTTGTTCACCCAGATTTTGAGAAATAACATCTTGAACTGACCTTTACCCAGTCGCTGGAAAACAGATGCATCCCAGTAGACCTTTACCTGTTGGAAATCAGTTGATTAATGGAAAACTTGCTAATTATAAAAAAGGCTGGAGACATTTTCCCCCATGAATAAGAGCTAGAAGTACCATTTGGTTAATATTTCAGAGCTTGAAATTTATCAAATTTTAACTATTTTTATTGGTGTTTATTCCAATTTATTCTTTAAAAATTATGATTAGCATTAATTGGTGGTGGGAAGGAAAAGAATCAAAAGACTCGCAACTGATAAGGCTGAATGTGGTGGATGCAGCTATCTCTGACTCCATTCTTTGTCCGCTTTTGTTCCGAATTTAACTTTTGTTAAGATTTGTATCGTGGTATTTTCCGTTTTGATGAGAGGAAAATATATTTCTGCAGTTGTGGTGAGTGCTGATCGGATCGAGTGGTTGCCAATGGGAACACACCAAATAAAATTGAAAATCGCATGTCTCAGTTGAGGTAACAAATGTAGTCTGGAATTATTAAGTAAAGGTGTGTGTGTGTGTGTGTGTGTGTGTGTGTTGGATATGTGTTTGAGAGGTTTAGGACCATAATTGTAATAACGTGAAAAGACCGTTTTTATTGTAATTGTTGTAAATGTAATTATTGCAAAATAATAAATGGGCTCTTCGATGAAATATACGAGAAAAGGAAGCTGGTATTTGTGTAATATATAGGTGTGTGTATGTCTGTGTGTGAGAGAGAGAGAGAAAGAGATGGACAGAAAGAGATTTAGTGAGCAAGAAATTAGTGAAAATAATAAACTAAATATAAACCAAAAACGTTGATTTCCACCACCAAACCCCCTTCCACCTGTCAATTCCCTGTGCCACCTGTTTATGGGTTAGGATCTTGCCTAGTTTGTGGGGAGTGGGGTGCAACCCCTAACTCAGTGAGTAGAATAAGGGGATTGAAAGAAAATCCGGTTTAGAGTTGCTCTAAAATTGCCTGGATTATGGCGACACACTAATAAGCATTGATGGACTCAAGAGAGGCAGAAATTACACCTTTTGTGAAAGCCCAAGCGGAATGAGGGATGAAACCCAGCCCAGCCCCGCAGTGGCGTTATGAATGCTTATAGAGTGAATACAATGAACACAATGGAACAGATCGATGGCGAAGTCGATAGACTATTTTCTGTAGTCTCCTGGTCAGTGTGCTGGTGTTTGAGACAAGATCCTGAGCTTTAATATTTATGCAGACCGTGGTCAGATTGAGACGATCCTGAACTTGAATATTTGTTGAGGCTGAGGAGAGACGGCTTGCCATGAACATCATCTTCGTGGTGTGAGCTTCATTCAGCATGCAAGTCACAAGATGAAGAGGTAGACGTGTTTGTGGATGTGAGACACAGCAGTAACTGATTTTTCTTAGTAGTCTTTACAAACGTGGCTTTTTTTTAGCATGTTTGTGTTATGCATCTAGATGTTTGGTGACATTATTTTTCTTAGATATTTCAGCAATATAATTTGTTTAGGCACTTTCAAGCCCCCCAATCTCGATGTCTGTTGGTTCAGCAATATTTGAAGTTTCTTAAAAATTTTCTTTCAAATGTAGCTATTTGTTGCGATTTACTCAAAGTTGTCTGCGTCTAGGGACTTTTTTCCGTAGAGGTATCTAGGTGTAGAAGTGTTGCCTTTATTATTTTAGTAGCTTTGTGAATAGCGTGTCAAGAACAGTAGACTTCAAAACGTGGAAGCTGGGTTTGCAATCGTTAGAGAATAACAGGTAAATGTCTCATACTGGAGTATTTTATGTAATTGATATTTACATATTTTTACAATAGGAGTAAAACGTCACATGAGGGAGTAGTTTATTTACTATAGGAGTAAAACTTGGGAAAGTACTTTGTTATTTAGATGATAAAAGGAAAATGTCAAATAGGGGAGTATTTTGTTAAATATACGACAGAAATAAAATGTAGCAAAAGAACAGTCATAAATAGGAGCTAATATTCCTTGTAGCTGGCTTGAAAACGCCTTTTTCATTGCAGACCACAATGACTCGTAACAATCCTCATAGCCCTTCCATACTATTAATAGATAAAGGGGTTTAACAACCTGTTCATTGTGGTTAAAATTCAGTACTACCATTTTACTCACTCCACCGACCAACACGCACTCGCATACGCATAAGCAGTATAGTGCGATATGTTCCTGCCAGAATCCGTGCAAACGACTGCTTTTCTCCATCCGTGAACGTTGCCTAGGAAGATTTTTGTTTTTATTCTCGTTAACTGCAGCAGCCACAACAAAACAACATTGGAACAATAAATATATAGCTTCAGATAGTGTGGAGAACTTGTTGGTAGCATGTTAGCGGCTCTGTCGCTTCGAGTTGGTCAATATTCCTCCTTACAAGCCGCCATGAGCTGTTAGAAGTAAAGACACATTGTTGAGTAGTGGAACATTTATAGAGCGTCTGTATCGAGTGTTTCAGCGCAGAAGCTGTCTAACCCAATTTCATTGATGTTAAAGGGCAACACGAGCGCTCAGCGAAAATCGCAGAACATTGAGCATGAAGTATCACAAAAACATATTCCGGTGGTAATTTATGACGAAGAGGCACTAGAAAGAGTGTATAAATTTTTTTCTAAATCACACTTGGATTTGTCAAGAAAACAGGAAGTGACAAAAGGGTAGTATTTCTAAAAATTGCATCGTCTGCATGAGCTGAATTCGAAGAGAAAAGATGCAATCCTCGGCAAAAGAAAACAGACGGGAAACAACGTGCTGTTGCTGAATGTTCTCTTCGACACTCTGATTAAGTTAGTTACTAAAAATAAAGGCTACAAACGCCAATGGATTAATTTTGTCCAGAGATCTGCATAATTAGGCATCTCTACTTTGTTCAAACTTGCCGTGCAAACGTCCCTACATCAAGAATTTGCTCAAAACATTTCAAAAGCGATCATTATCCACTCACTTATGCAGCAGAGCCAATCTTGAACTTCCAATAAAACGAAAAGAGATCTCTTACAGCAGTGCCAACTATACTAAAGCACGAGGTGTTAAAACCACCAGCGCCTGCTGGCAAAAAGCTTAAGCAAAGATCAAGCACCAGATATGCAACATCGACGCTTTCTACACCATCTGGTCTACAAATAACATCGAGACGCAAACGCAAACACCCTAAAACAATGACAGCTGGCGCCTGAAGGGCACCATTGATGTGCGTGCTTAAAACAGCTAAAAAAGAATTGAGAGAGACAAACGTATGAGGAGCTTAGATGGGAACACGTGCGAGTTAGTAAACAGTAAATTTTGCATGCATCTAAATGAGGAAGTTTTTACATCCATAAATGTCTAAACAAATTTTATGTTATTATATTTTTAATAGTTAGAAAGTCATTACCAGCAGTCAGTTTTAACTATAAAATACAACTGCAATGCTGGACATTAATGATCTAACGTTAGAGTTAATCTTAGACAAACGCACATTTGAAATGATTTTATATTTTATTAAAAAGAAGACACATGGAAAATTAACTCAAATGCGTCCACTTAGTAACAGACAGTCAATAATAACAAAACGTAGACTGCAATGATCGTGTTTGTTGCCCATTAAATTTTGATCTGGAGAAAATTTACTTACCAGTTTGTTGAGTGAAGTCTTTTTTGGACCTTTTGGTTTTTGGCTTCAGTCAAAACTTCTGAATAAAGTTCAAATCTGTAGGGCTGTATTCCAAAATCAGCGGTTTCATTTTCGTGGCAATAAATCGCTTCTTGAACACAGCAATCTGAGCGATGTTTCTTTATCTGACTAGAAGACATGCATAGATTTACTGGACTCCTGTTACAAATACGCCATGGAACTCTCCAGTATAGGAGAGTATTTTTCAGCTTTCCTAGTGGCAGGTGAGAATGCCAATGTTTGAAGACTGATATCTTTAAAATTAATCTATGTACTCATATTTTGAGAATTTTTAAAAAGGAACTTAACCCGATCATAAAGAACAAATGCACTCGTGTTGCCCTGTAAGAAGAGGTCATTTCAAAAGCTGCCTCGAAAACTGGCATGTCTGTTTATGAAGCTTTCACGTCAACACGATAAACAGTAAAATACTGAATAACTGTCACCAGTGAAAGGTTCTTGTCAATTGGCTATATTGAAGAAAGTCGCTAATGGATCAGAAGGACCTGCTAGATAACGTTAGTCATAAAACATAAAGAGCAGCGAGAACATTACCCAATTTTTCCCCCCGGATTGAAATTTTAAAGGCACAGTATTAATCGTTGTATGACAGTATGTCGAAAAGATATTTTTGTGGGATTGTTTTGAATGAATTTGCACGGTACATAGTTCTGTGTTTGCATGTGGTCATTTATTTCTGTTAGTTTCGGGATGGATACAACTTTAAAATGTTAGTTTGAGTTGTGTGTAACTGGTAATGCAGAAGTGATAGAGATTTTCTCTTTCTCTCTCTCACTTTCACAAACACGCTCATACACAGAAACTAAGACAGATTTAAATGTATAATCAAGCACACAATCACTTCATAGAAAATTGAATTAAATGCTAACATTGGCCTTTTACTTGATCACAAACAATAAAGTCCAGTTTTAAAGTCTTCCTGTCACGTGATCGAAACTGTAGCCCCAGTTTAATATATATATATATATATGAGCTCTTTAAATAAAGACGCTACGCACGCCTGCTAAAGGACACATGAGATAAACTCCGTGAAGCCAAGAAGTTCATTACAGCTGGTCAAGATAACTGTTACCTGTTACTTGTTATGACGTGAAGCTGTCCACAGTGACCACTAGTGATTGTCAAGAGGCACAGCTGTCAACTCTGATATGGTTTCTGCTTGAGCACTGATACCATCCTGTCGGAAAGCACTACAAATACAAAGTAAGATATTTGGTCTTTTGGATTAGCGTGTGGCTATTCTTGTTGAGGCTGGCTGGCTTAAAATGTATATAATGTACTCGTCATCAGCGAATTTGGTGTCTACTAAATGTTCATTGCTTAGTGGGGGGGGGAGAGGGGTTGCTATAGTGTTTATAAAAGGGTACTGATCACTAAATTTTCCATAGACGGGAGTAGTGGGTGGTGATTAAACATTTAGTGGAAATAAAAATTCTTTTTTCCTTAGACTTGATCTGGGGGCTTGAAATCAGTCATGGATGCACACCTAGAAGTCTATATAAATCTGCGATACAAACTTTATTGGGGTGGTGGCAGTAACTGATAAATGTATACTGGGGGTAAAGACAGGGAAAATAAAGTATGGAGTGGGGACTATATGCTAAATGTTCATTAACGCTGGCTAAATAATTGAGGATGTGCGGAGTTCAGTACTTACGAATTCACAGCCCAGGATTCTTGCCCCGCATTCCTTTTACAACTCTTTAGAATCGTCTTCTCACCTCCTTCCCCTCCCCCATCTTTCTCTCTCGCCTCCGTGTGTGTGTGTGTGTGTGTGTGTGTGTGTGTGTGTGTGTGTGTGTGTGTTTTGTATTTCTTGTATGCGTGTTTATATGTACTAAATTTAATTTTAAAGGACATCTGAGGTGGTCTAATGACTAGATAAAGCACAGTGACGTGACGATTTGCCCGAATAGGATATATTCCCAGTTCTCTCACTGGCTAAGGTCTTCACAGTGAAAACGTTTCCATGTCAGAAAATAATTTGCTGCCTTCTGAAAAGAAGAGGAATACCGAAGAGAAAAATTCCTAGTAATAATAGATGCAAGATTGAAACAACTCACATTTTAACACCTAAGCCTGTTCTCGACACCTTACTTTCTTGATTACATTCAACATGAAATTCGCTTACTGTGTATTTCTGGTCTATATCTCACGAGTAGTGTTTACGATTACTGCAGATCCCAACAAGTGGCGAGAAGTTTAGAGTCACCCCTAGTGTGAGGATTCTACCTCATCAATCCCGACAAAACTGTCAGCGATAGCGATGGAGTTTGGAATTTTCGACACCAACCGTGAGGCGCGGTTCGAGTCTATGAGGAAAGAGTGGCGCAGTGCGCAGGTGCTGCGCCGACATGAGGACCTCCGCAAGCAGTGCGAACGGGAGGTGCGGGTTTATGATAAGGCTAAACGGGTATTAGAGGTCGAGTCCCGGCGGGCACAGCTGCGCTACCTGGAGCGCTTGAAGGCCCTGCACCACCAGTACCCGACTAGGAGCAGTCAGCAGAATACGGGTGGTGTTCGCACCCTCGCTACACCCTCGGCGCCTGTTTCCTCTAGAGACCTGCTGCCCGAGTCTTCATCAACAGCGGAGGATCCACCAAAGGCTGCAGGCCACCGCTTCCTCTTCCGCGTGCTGAGGCGAAACGGGAAATTGGTGTACATCCGAGACGAGATAGAGGCCCTAGGTCCACGATCCTTCACGAACCGTGGAGACAGCAGTTCGGGGCCGGCGGTTCGCATTCCAGCACGATCCATGACATCGTTTTAGCGCAGCTTGCGATGTCTATTTTAGCGATTTTTCAAAGAAAAAAATTGTAAAGCTACAGCTACAATTTTTTGAACATTCCTGAAAGAAAAACTAAAGCCCACCACTCTCTCTATCTGTGTGTGTGTGTGTGTGTGTGTGTGTGTGTGTGTGTGTGTGTGTGTGTGGGAGAGAGAGAGAGAGTGAAAGAGAGAGAGAGAGAGAGAGAAAACGGCGAGTCATGCAGGGTGGTACAAAATGATTTGAAAGCGTTATATTTGTGATCTGATGTGGAGAACACCTTTATGTTCAGGTGGATATTTTTTAACAAGGATTTTGACAAGCTAGGGTGGAAGTTTGTCCCAATTCCATACTATCTTCAGATTTTTGTTTTGTCTGTATAAATATAAAGTATTTAAACCATTGCATTAGGAACTGTTCGTACTATCTTAAGTTTATTAGACTGCACGTGTAGTAAGCAAAAACATACGCTGAAGAATATTTAGGACATGAATATAAAAATAACAACACATACACACACACGCACGCACGGGCGTACACATGCATGCATGCGCACTAACACATATTCATGAGTTATTAACACAAATGTTATATGATCTGAAGTATTTCTATGACTGGACTTGTATGGTGAACAGGAATATCTGCAGCCTTGATCAGAGTTTTTCAAATGATATGCACACACTGGAGCAGCTTTTTACTACATATCATTCATGTTATCTGGCATTTTCTAGACACCAATTTTGCATGTTATGTTGCTTGCATCATGTCTGTGTTGTCTTTTTGGGGAGATGGGGGGTTAAGCACCATGAGCCTGTTCATAGGACCGGGATATGGCGCGATATAAATTCACTGTATTATTATTATTATTTCTGAAAATATGCTTACCCTGGTTTAATACATTGATATGATCATGCTGTTTTTCTACGTTTTGTTGAAAAGCAATTTGAGATGTCCTGTCAAGAGAACAGATTATTTGATTTCCAACACTTAAATTAATTTATCTCATGTTGTTAAATGGCTGAGGACCTCGAAAGTTGGAACGCACGCTTTATAACAATTGTTCATGAATTCAATAAAAATCCGTCCAGATGAAGATAACTCTTCATTATTCTTTAACTTCAAATGTTTGACACTGGCGTGTTTTGTTAACTTGTGAATTTGATGAGAATCGAGTTAGAAGACTGTCCCTGATATGCCGATAATACACGATGCAGATGACGTGGCTGCTTTATGCAGAAGCACCTGAACAGCTTTGTGGGCTTTCTTTATCAAGATTATTAATATGTCAGCCTCTAAGGGGTGTTGAAATCTTAAAAATATATACATACATATTCACACACATTCCTATCTTTATATATATCTCTCACTTACATACACAGGGTTTATATCGTGCTTGTCAGGCAACAGCACACAAACTAAGCTCTTGTTTCAACACAGTCCGCGAGGGGATCCAATTATACAGCGTGTTTCCTTCTACTGCACTCAACGACTGCTGGGGTCTTGAGCAAACTATCAGACACCTTTTAGGCTCCAATAAGAGCGATAGATTCTTCAAATGGTGAGGCTCATTTATCTGTTTTATTGGGCAAAATATCAGACATCTTAGTAAAGGTCCTCCCCTAACTTGTCGTAAGTCATTTGGGAGGGGGGTATCAGAGACCTCCATTTTCTCGGGGTCAGCTCATCTCCTCTCCCTCGCTGCCTTCCCTTCTTCGACTTTTTTTTATAGAGCCAGGTACCAATTTGACGACGACTCGGACAGCGAGCCCTGACAACAGGTCGTCTGGGGGAAATGCGCCACATGGATATTGAACCGGGGCCTCTCGATTCGGAAGCCGCTGCTCTAACTACTCGGCTATCCACTTCCCCTTCCAACCTTAGAGCGATAGATCCCACCTCAAACGGTGAGTTTCCTTTTTTTTTTGCGCAAAGACGTGTCAGCTAGTTGTGTGGTTAGAGATGTAATCGTTTCTAAAACCTTTTCTTTATATATACTTTAAACGTTCAACAAAAAGTCTATTTCCGTGCGCCCAATTTCCAGAGAACGTTCTTCTCTAAATGTACGCCCTTAGCTTGGGAGTTGCCAGAACACGTGAGACCTTGAGTACCACCGGGGTATTTCGCGGTATTACGTCTCCACTCAAAGGCGCTCAAGGAAACTAAGTGTGCGCAGATTACGCAGACACCGATACACAGGTACAAACGTACTGATACGTGATTAATAAGTAACAGCCCCAGGGAAAATTTAAAGTCCTAAGGTACTGATAATGCAAACATTTGTTGATGCAGAAGTATTTAGAAAGAATTGGAAGTTACATTCTTTGAATTTTCTCTGTAATGATGAGCTAGGCTCTGTCTAGTAGACATACTGTTCCTATCCCTTCTTTACAAGTATGAGTAACAAACCTTTGTCACTTCTTTAAATGCATACACAAGACATTTCCGGAAACCTCTGAGAAATATATTATCAACTTCATGAGTCATCAAGCGATGAAACACGACGCATTTCCTCATGTGGTCTCAAGAATAAAGTGTACTGCTCAGTTTTCCACTGCATTCTAAATTAATAATAACAAACAGGACAAAGCACAAAAAGCCTAAGGTTATGACTTCTCACAATTCTAGGTGCAATCTGTATGTAATCACCATTGCCAGCTTGATAGGCGCCGTAGGAATTTGTCCTTTATTACAGGACAAGTGTTCTTCGAAAGTATATGAATAGAATCATAAGAAACTATAAGAAATGAAGGAAAGTCAAAGAAAAAAAACACACACACACACACACACACACACACACACACACACACACACACACACACACACACTATTACATGGGATTTACAGGGCTTGATTGTTCGATCAGTGATGAGATGGCTAAAAGTAGTGAGCCCTGTCTGTTGACTAGCACTGTAACATCGCACCTAAGTACCACGCAGTATACCTATAGGGGCGTGATTTTCGCCATCTTATTGTCTTATTGGCCATTCTTGCTCAGGCATAGCCGACAGTGACGCACCAGTGGCACCACGTATCCTGTTTAAAAAAAAAGTCTTACCAATCCGATTGTCTTCTATGTGAACGTGACATGCATGTTATTTCTTGCTGGGGCGTTTTTGAGGACGGTTGAGAGAGCGAGCACTGTCAGTGCTCACCATTTTGCACAAACTTTGTTTTAGAGAAACCGCAAGCTTCAAACCTTTGGTCTCTCCCTCCACGAAGCCTGCTTTCCGTGTGTCATTTTGCCCGAAACACTGTGGCTTCACCGTCAGAGTACCAGCTTTGGCGTTTCCCACTTTTGAAGCAGCCGAGTTGTCATGTACAAACGAAGAAGCTGAAGGAGCATGCGCATGGGTTTCTGGCTGTTCGTTTTGCAGAAGTGGGTCCGTACTAGGGAGGCACGGCTCGCTGTTACGCCTGCTGTCTTCCGCCAACTTCTTGACCACCAGCTGCTTCTTGGTGTCCTGCAGTCGCGCCAATTTCTCGGTCATGAGGGATTGTGCGCGACCCATTTCCACCGTGCTGAGTCGCATGTCCCGCTCCACTTGCTTCAGCTCCTTGTCAAACTGCCAGGACAGCTTCCGGTGGTTGCTGACGAACTGCGTGCGGCGAGGCATGTGACGCACGCGCTCGAACGTGATGTCATCATCAACGGTGTGCCACAGGTTGGTGACGTCAGTCGCCATGCCTCTGTTCGGCGATCGTCTCACGGAAGACAACCACGTGAATGTCCAGCGAATGCGATATGTGATGAGTGAGGAAGCTTCTTTTGAAAACTGTAAATGGCTTTGCGCAAAAGGGGGAGTATAATTATACACTGACGTCACCAAACGAACTCACTGTCAGAGCAATAAAGATCCTGAAAGTAAACCAAAAAATACGTTCATAAGGAACAAGTTACTTTAATAAACAATAAATTATCAATGATAAGCCAAATAATAAAATAAACAAGACACATTATAAATAAAATTTAATATATAGTTTTGAATATATTTGCAGTGACTGCAAACGGTGATGAGGAACAATTATTTTAAGTAAACAGCAGAAACAGACAAAATCTAGCTTCAAAACGAGACGGTGAGAACTGTTTATAATAATTGCTGGTATGGTATACAAAATGTAACCAACGTGGTGCAATATATCAGTTAACGCATGATAGCTGATGTTTTATGTTTAGATTATGATAAATTGCAAGGTAAGGCTCTACAAAAAAAAGTGAGCGTATCAACCCCTGTGATGAGGATGTACGTGCAGTTACCAAATAATTTCGAAGACCTAAAAAAAAGGACTTACTGTAGGTCGACCAGCTTGCAGGAGAAGCTGTCGACAACCAGACGACTGGTCAAACTATTTGCACACACACACGCACACACTGGCGTTGACAGCGACCGCTGGTAAATGAGTCTGTAGGTCGTTGCTACCGCATGTCAACTCGCTAAATGTTCCCTTCAGACTGATTTCTTCAGTAACTTTCCGACACACTCTCGATCGTTGACTATGATTTTATTTTTAAATTTCTGCATCGACAGCAAGGATTTCTAGCATGGCGACGCATGCTCCCGAGGGTCAAATGTGATCTAAGATTTCTGGCGTATCGCCTGGCCATTAGTTCGGCTTAGTTTCGTCATAAACAAAGGAGAGTTGATAAGGTGCGACAAGGCTTGGCTCGTGGCCTGACTCGTGGTACAAGTGTACCTAGGAGAGAGTCAACGAGATTGACGATTGCGCAAGCCATGACAGGGGCAGTTGGGAGGACATGCACGACGACGACCTGTAAGAGGAGGTGGTTGACGAGGAGACGACGCGATTGACGGTAATGAAGAAGTGGTTGCGAGGGCAGAAGGGATGGAACAGGCACCTTGAGTAGCGCTGTTAAGCAGCCAGGCATCATGGCCACCAAGAGCGCCTCGAGTATGACACCGTCTTCTATTGAATCTGTATGTCGAAGACAGGTAATGGGGGTACAATATTTGCTTAGTATCATATAGGGATCAAGCCCGTGTACATTTGTCATCGTTTGGCGTGTTGCTTACATTTTTTTGTCTAACATTAGTTCAATATTATTAAGTAGATTTCTTTTTACTATTTATATTTGCATACAACGTGAATAGAATATTAATGCAAGTATACGCATAGCAATCCTAATTTAATACTCAATAGAACATGGACACTGGTTTATAATAATCCGTGTGTGTGAGGCAGGCAGGCAGGCAGGCAGGCAGGCAGGCAGGCAGGCAGGCAGGCAGGCAGGCATTTCCCGATCCAGAATGAGCTGCTGTCCTCAGCCAGTTAGCGAAAGGACATCAAGAGGGCAGTACAAATCTGAACATAAAGATCTCAATTCATCAGAGCAGACATGTTGAATCAGCACCAGTAGTTGATGTCGTCTCATGTGCGTCATCTCCGTTTCGCTACTGACAACACCTGTTAATTAGTGACTTGACTAAATTTTGACTCAATCGTTTGGTGCGTCGAACGCTGATAATAACATCAGAGAAGAGCTGCGGAACGCCAGAAGAGAAAAATTAAGCTTGAAGACAAAAGAGTTGCATATTCAAGGACGAAAGAAATACTAAAGGAAAGAAAGAACAGACCAGCAGACGACAGCCAGGGCATCGTCGGCAACGGATGCTATTAATTTTGAAAACAATGTGAAATCCGTGCGTAGGACACCCCCCCCCCACCACCACCACACACACATACACATAGAGTATCAGTAAACACATCAAGGCATGGAAGAAAACAAAAGAAAAAAGAGAGAATGAAATTCGGTAGAGAGAAAGCTATGTGGCATGGTAGACCTCGGTGCAAAACTCGCGAGGTTATGTGTGTTGCAACACTTGTACTGCTCCCCCAGCAGTAGTAGTTTTCCAAGTTAGAGGAGAGCCCCAGCGTTCAGCCTTATACGACCGTTCCTTAGACACGCTGAAGCGCTTACATTTCAGAGAGAAGTTACTCCGGTATCTATGAAATCTGTTTCCAGGTCTCAGAGAAAAAAGACGAAAGACGAGACAGGAAGCAAGTACATACGGGCGCACGCGTACAAACACAGGCACACACGTAGACGCGTGCGGAGTGGGGGAGGCCAGAAGAGTGGACAAAATGTCAAGTAATTTGCATTACTTAAACTAGTTTCGACTCGTAGACGAGCCGTCTTCATAATTTAGAGAGACAGACAAGACTTCTTCATAATTTCGATATACAAACGAGATTCTTCATAACTGGGAGTGACAGACGAGGCTTCTTCATAATTTAGACAGCAGCTTCAAGCACTGCCTACTTGATGTATCTTTTGTTGCCGAATTGCAGGGAGTAATCATGAAGTGACATCCTGACAAGCGTTTATCATGGCCCATCGGTCGCTGTTTGGTCGCCGTTAGGTTTGGAAATCCGTTTATTGGCACTTACACTACATATCAAGCGCGATAGCAAACATCAAGCGATGTAGTGAGCCGGTGATCTATGTGAGGTATGGCTGGGTCACTATGACATGATTTCAAAACTCTGTTTGCACACACACACACACACATCCATACACACACTCGCTCTCTTTCTCTCTCACGCACACACACATACATGCTCAGACACGTAGGTAAGAGTAACAAACAAGATGAGTAGAGAGAGCGAGAGAAATAATCGGTGGAAAGCCAGGAGGGTCACCTCTGTCAATTGTTGACTACAGAGACACTACGGTTCTACGTCCGTTGCACACTTTGCCAGACAGTGAATCATTGCCACGCAACTTGCTCTGCACGATGCATGTGTCCCCCGCACAACGGGCATACAGAAGGAAGTCGATATGCCACTGTATGCATACACACAACGACACATAAAGTTACTAAATCAATTTTCATTCGTTTTTGTTCACATTCTGATATACAGTTCCATATCACAAAATCATTCTTATTTCAAAGTCATTTTTAGACACTCTATAAGCACATCAAATTTGGAATATACCATTAAAGACAAATCTAACTCAAAAGTTATCAGCCTCTTCTGCAGGCATTGCGATTCACACACATGTTTCTAAACCATTTCCAAAAGGCTGCGCATCTGACGGCAAACTAATCACACGCAAGCAAGCACAGGTTAATTCGTTGTGCAGTCTAATCAAAGACAGTATAACATATAGTCAATTCTCTATTTGTGAAGATAGGACTTGCAGTACTTAGGTCTAGCAATGCTACTATGTACACTATAATACAGTAATGTGTAAAGAATGGCACCACGAAGCGTAAAAAAGATGTGTTCTAACAATAAGTGATACATGTATTTGACTCTCTCGCATGCAGATTGAGCGAACATCACATATGTTACAAAATGTTTATTACCACATCAAGCATAACGTAATTATAAAGCCTTGTATAAAGCATGCGGGCCCAGCTCGAATTTAAATAGTGTCAATTTTGTCATTAACATTAGCTATCAAGTTTTCTTACTCTCAGAATATGATCTGCATTCACGTTAAGCTGTGTGTGTGTGTGTGTTTAGGGGCGAGTAGGGGTGAATATCATACAATACTAAGCATCCGTATTACTAAAATTATGTAAATTATATTTTGAAGGCATCAAGAACACTGAGGAAAAAGGACCTCAAAAAATCCTATGGTAATGTAAAGTGGTACAGCCTGAAGCAAAACACAGCAGGAAGTCACTTTGTAAAATGTCTTCAAAACTGTTTTTTTACTGTTTGCAAGGACAGGCTGCTGTCGCACATTTTCTCTCTAAGAAGTAAGAGTTTGGCAAATTCGGAAAATCTGTCATCGCCTTTGCATAAAGCATCACTCAATTTCACCCCAAGTCTCATATGCTACATAGAAGTGTCCAGATCATTCGTAGTTATATTGTTATGCCGCAGATGGGTTTGTTTTTTTTCTCTTTCTCGATTACCTTCTCAAATTTCTCCCTCTTCGTCGACTCGAAATATCTATCTTATATCGCCATGGCAGGCGTCACTAGCAGATGTGCGCTACGGCAAAGAATTTAACGAATTTGTGATTTAAAAAAAAATCGTCTCGTCCATGTACAAATACCATTAATGAGATCTCAGTTGGAGTACCAGTATAATTTGCAATTTGAGCTCACTCTGCGTATAACTGTCGAGATCTTTGTCTACGTCGTCAGTAATACTGATTGATAAAAAGCATGATACACTTTCATTTCGTCCACATTGTTAGTGTTACATTTGTCTTCGCTCGCCGATTCTCACGTAAGGAACAAGCACCTCCAGCGCTTGTCGGGGTTTCAAGCTTGTCCCTTGTCCACCAGGGCGCCGGCCAGGAGATCAGCGATGTGATCGATATGCTGGTTCCGCACAGACCGTTCCCTCCGCTCTGCGAAACTCAGCTCCCGTTCGTCTTTTCCCAGTGTGCGGCCATCGGTAGAAAGTGGGGTGGGAGACTCACGGTCGGACAGGTTATCAGCCGTGGGGATGCTGATGGCCATGGGGCTTGCGGGCGGCGGGTAAAGGTCAGTGAAGGGGGTCAGGAGGTTGTCTCGCGGGAGCTGACTGCCTCCTGGCCTCTCCGGAGGTGTTTCGTTGGGCTCCGGCGAAGGAGGATGCAAGGGTTCCATCTGCTCCTGGCTGGTCTTGGCCGGAAGAGGTCGAGGGCTGGGAAAAGCCATGGTGCTAGACTCCGTCAGTAGGTCCTGTGAGAGGTTTCTGCGAGCTGCAGCAGCGCGGGGCGTGGTTGCGTCGGCGCCGTAGATGGCGTACTGGGAGTAAAGGGAACGAACTCCGTTGGCTGTGGAAGAGTTGGGGTTCCTGATGGGCTGCGCGATCTGGATGTACTCGGTCTCACCTGGCAAGGGGCCGATGTTGATGCTGCTGACGCTGCCGCCCAGGCCCAGGCCAGCACGATGGAGAGGCGCTGTCCTCCCTATTGTAACGCCTTTACTCTGCACAGTATACACAGGAGTCTGATCAGTTCATAGGTCACGTCACAGGAGATGTCCGCTGACGTCTGTCTTCATTCATACTTACGTACATATTATGTCTGCTAGCCAGTTTATTTTTAACCAAACAGATCTTAATTTGCACGTTGGACCCATTGACAACCTCCATGTTGTGCAAAATTCTCTTGACGGACAAAAACAAAATGTACACAGCTTTATAAAGGTATGAAAATCTCATGGCTCGACTGTAATGCTAACTCTGGTAGTGATGTCATAGTATAACGGTAGAAGTACGGTTGTTTATTGCGGAATTATGAATTCTCTACTGTACTCGATTACAGAGGGGCAAATGACTATTTCATTTTACGTCAGGTTTTAATAAATAACTGCATAAATCACCGTACAGTCGAAAATACCACTTAATGCACATGCCGTAAAAGTGAATTTTATGTTCAGTATATAAGTTAAATGTGCAGATATGTCTTTTGGGACAGCAAATATATATAGAAACCAAATGCTCAAGTTTCTGAGAGCTTGTCCACCGAAGGTGCCTTTCCCCATGCAGTTCCGACACCCAATCAACGTCCAGGAAGCGAGTCCTCGAGAAAGTCACTCATGTTCATTATTTCTCCTTGTCGCCCAAAACGCCCTGTTTAGTTCTGGCTGCTCCAAATCAGCGGCTCTGAGCTGATAGGAGCGTTGCCATGGACACACCATTTGCGTGTTAATGCGTTCGCTTTGAGGAGGTAATGCTTTTCAAGTGGGCCCAAGATTACGCTCACCTGATATGGAGGAAAAAAAAGATCAGCAAACGCAATGCTTCGTATCGGGTGAGGTTCTTCCTTTCCGTGGTAAGACAGGGGACCGCGCTTACGTCCCTTATATTGTAGCCGATCAGAAAGAGGGAAAAAGTGGCAATGGTACCGAACCCAGGGATGTTGAAAAGTCTACAAGAGTTGATTTCTTATTAATAACGGGTTGAGCTACAAAGCATTTTTCCAAATCTGAGTGAGTAATATTCGCGTTACAACCCTCAAAACATCAGCATGCACACAAAGGTGCGAACCTTGGCGCACGAATGCTCACGTAAACGCCCAAGTAATAAACGTTTCCTGAAACACCGACAGTCTATCCAGCTACACTCATGATTCAGCGTGAGTGACGTTTTTGTGTGTATTGTGAACTTCAAAGGTTAATATCTCGAGTGGTATAAACTCCACAATTCGAGGTGAAATAGTTTTGTTCTGAGCTCTGTCCGGTCATCTGTACAAAAATTGCATCGTCGATGACTCTGAAATCTGTATGGTGACAAGAAGTCTGTCTTACCTGTCCCTTGGCACTGCCGGGTTTGTGTCTGACCTCTGACCCGTGGCTGCGAGAATGGGTGGCGCTGAAGTTGAGGGTATCGTTGTTCCACGTGACGTGGGCATGGCTAGGCGAGGCCGAGCGCCCCGGGAGGTTGGAACGGCTGCTCGCTACGTCACCCATGTGACCACCCACGTGACCGACAAACTCTGTTGTTTGTCTCGAAGACCTGGCTTGGCCAGTCCTACCTGCAGAATCCTGGTTACTCTTCGACCGTCTAGCGGAGCTGGACCGTGAGGCCTCCCCTTTCCTCGCCGAAGCCTTGGTGTTTGATTCCCCGGAGTTGACCCCGAGGCTTGACGGGGATTTGTCTAAGCGACGTTGAATGACGTCATCGACAGACAGACTGTTGAGGTGAAGCTCGTCCTCCGGTGACAGACGATCGACGGTAATAGCCTTGACCTTGTTGTTGTTGGCATCGAACCTGTTGTCGTGTCGCGTGTGACCCAGGGGGCGCTGCTTGACGCGATAGCCTCCGCCAGAGGTCGCTGACGCCAGCCTAGGCCGTGGACAGTCGATGCTGAGAAGCTTCTGGAAGAATACCGGATGCCTCTCGAAGAGATTCTTGAAACAGACGTGAAGGTAACCATTGTCAGTAAGAGCTGCCATGTGTGTCAAAAGAGTAAGTGTGTTAAACGAAATTAATAAGCGATCACTGATATTTCACGTCAGGGCTTCGGGTGAGCACAGAAATAACTACGTCACAAGCACGTAGCATGCACTTTCTCATGCGATTAAAAAAATAGTCTTTCTTTCACTCTCAACTAATTAATCAAGCAACGATCTCAGTTGGTCTTTCAGTCGTTTAATTAATCACTACTTTAATCAGACGATTTTTTAAAATGAGTGGTTTCAAGCGCCTGCACGTCTAGGCACGTGGCTTTACAGTCCTGTACTACCCGTCATCCGTCCGTCAGTCAGACTAACTGACTGGACTGAACTGACTGACTGGACTGACTGACTGGCTGACCGGGCTGACTAACTGAACTGGACTGACGTGACGTGACTGTCTGACTGACTGACTGGCGATCTTTCTTGCTGAAGGTATGAGAAGTCGAGTAAAATGGACTCTACCTCTCTGTCGTTGTCTCTTGGGGTAACTCTTGGACTGAGAACTTTGATCTCTGGGCGGGCGATCTGGTCTCCCCAGCTGAGAGGGATCTCCGGCATCACTGGTTTCTGCTTCTTCTCGCGACCCTCCTGCACATTCTTGTCTAATGGGTCGAACCTGTAGCACACATAGAGCCCCTTAGCTTGCAGCACGGACACAATGTTTTACACCTGGAGCACTATATACTCTACTTTTTCTATCAATATAGGTTTTACTCTGTTTATCAATAGAGGTTTTTTGTAAAATCAAATGGTAGTTAAAGCTTGGTCTTAGGTGAATTTCGTAAGTTAAACTGTCTAAAGTTTCTGAACTAGGGTTAAAAAATCTCATCGATGAAATTAGGACCTTCACTAGCTACCATTGCAAACAATGAATGTATCTTAAGTACAACGTATGACTTCACCATGCTAACAACATAAAGAAACTCCGAGGGACATACACTAGCTCCCCAAAGTCGAAGTCAGCAAGTGTCGTCTGGTCCTCGCCGTGTGCCAGCACGGGGTTGTGGTGGTCGTCCTTCTCGTCTCGCCCCTGCTGTTCCTTGTCACCATCATCGCCTAATTTCTCATTTCCCGTGTCTTGATCGTCTTCTTGCTCGTCCTTGGTCCATTTCTTAACTTTCAAGTCGTGGCTAAAAATGTGACCATTGACCCCAATGCGAATGCGGTCACCTTTCTGTAGCTGCATGGCAATACGACTGCCAACGGAACCATGAACGTTGTAATAGTCGTCTGCAGTGTTGGTACCTGCACCCAATAATTGACAGAGTGTACTATGAGTAGGTCGAGACAGAAATGCAATGACAACCAAAAAAAAGCAACTAAAAGTCACTTAAGTAGAAGTTTCGAATACTTTATGAGCGCTGTATTTAAATATCTTTATATTAACTTGCGCTCAACTGTAAGTATGATGTCAATAGAATAACAACCAGAAACACAAGATGTAATAGAATGAAAGAATATAATAACAGAGACAAAAACACACACAGTTTTAATTGAAGAATAATCATCGTGAAACAGACTAATAGAGGCAAACTATATACCGGAGGAAGTGGCGCTGTGACAATAGACTAACAGAGAAGCGCTCTCATCGAGAAAGAGATGCAATTGCAAAGCATGCTAATAAAAAGACATGTTGTGTTTGAGCTTCCTCTGTATGCTATGAAGAAGCATACGAGCAGCGACACAATGTACTGCAAATACGACAGCAGAATGTTACACACAGACCTCATTGTTGTCATGATGATTCGCCTCCACTTCTGATAGAGACCGTGACGTTATCGGGGATGATGACAACGGAGTTAAATTTTAATATTCAGGCTGAGGGCCTGGATACAAAGAGGAAATTTAGAAATGGTAGGGAGCACTAAGATCTCACTGGTAAAAGCGTCGATGACGCCCTGTGACTCCTCGCCCTGACCACCGCTGAATGTCAGCCAGGCGTCCAGCGAAGGAGCGACGTCCTCCTGGGCTGACTGGCCGCGCACAAAGAGACCCTCGTTAAGACTGTTGTTTTCCGGGCGCCAGTGTGCGTGAATCTGATTGGTCAACTCGTTCTGAAAGCGCCGTGTCTCCAGCAGATCCCTGTCCACGGACAGAACCATGAAAGAGTCGGTGGCAGGCCTAACATTCTTCAGACGATCTGTAGACAAAGGCGATAAATGTATACAGCCTTGTTGTCCAAATAAAAGTTATATGTTCTTGTCTCAACCCCCAACTTTCTTCCGGATGTGTTTGCTAAAGGTCAGGTACGTAAAAGGGCTTCTTAAGATCGTCGAGTATTTGAGCAAGTTTAGCAAATTTGTGCGTAGCGATAACAGCATTCCAACTGTTTTAGGACAAACTCTCAGGACATTGAAACTTTGGTTAACAAACTGAGTTAAATCTAAACACTTGTTTGCTGATACACTGGTGAACGTGGCTATGTTTGACATGACGGTACAATTTAACATTTGCGAAACATGACAATATGCGTTCGGTAAAGAATGTTTTGATTGTCACTAGGAATGAGTGGATGGAGGAAGAATGATAAACAGGAAAACTGGCTCTACACGTGGCCCATACCTTTTTTGGTATGATGGGCAGGGCGGCCGTTGCCGCTCAAGACGAGGCCCGGGCCTTTACGGGAGCTCCGTGTAGGAGGGGCGGAGGTCGTGCCTCTGTTAAACAGAATCGGAAACTCAGCTAGTTCACACATACACATCCAGACACAGATAGTTCACATATACATATCTACACACAGATAGTTCACATATACATATCCAGACACAGTTTGCAGATCTTCACTGTACACGGGTGGCCCTTTCAACACAAGACACGACAACATGCAGACGTAGTTTTTAGCTTGTAAAACATCATAAGCCCTAAACACTTCTCGCACACCTGTTTATAGAAGTAGCTATTGTTTTATTCTGTAGATCTCACAGATATTCCAATCATTCAATCTTTGTCCTCTCTTTGTGTGTAAAGGTGATAAACTGTGTCACGCGGGACAGTGAGACCTGCTACGCAAGTCTAACCTGGTCTTCTGGAAGATGTTGTGGATGAGCCTGTGCTGTTCTGTGATGATGTCTGTCGTGGACAAGGGCCTGTAGGTGCGTGTGCCTGACACATCAATGTTTACCGTGCGGCACGACAACACTGGCTGTGGCGGCGTGTACTGATACCGGCTCTCAAGCTCCCCCAGAGGGCGCTTCTGAAAACACGTCACATCCATCAGTAATAAAATAGGTAATGAACACGTCTGCTTCTGCAAGTAAAATAAGCTTGCTCAGTGTCTTGTTTACAAGTACGTGTACTGTCTTTAAGATATAGCACAAGCACTAAGTCACGATATAGCAAATTATCACCAACAAACAGTACGTCACAATGTAGGAAGATATTACCAACAACGTGTCACAATATAGCCCGACATTACCAACAAACTACTAGCTTCCCTACAATTGCATTGCTGAGGTGCTTTTTAAATGTCGAGCGTATGTTAACCATAACTGCATTAATACAGTTGGGTCAATGTCATACGTTTCAGTCACAAAGCAGTTTCTGGTAGAGGCAGAGCAATGTTACCTTTCTTCTCACTCTCCCCCTGGAAAAGACACAGAAGGGCCTAGGCTGGGAAGGTGCCAACGATTGTCTTAGTGCAGCCATGAAAACAGAAAACGGCTTATCAGTTTTCAAGCTAAACGAGATTTCTCTGTCACCGATATATTCGCATCGGCTGATGAAGATATCGATACCAATTTAAAGGTCTGAATAGGTGCATTTTCTCCCTCTTGGCTTCGTCGTTGATTGCACGCTGATGCGGACTGGGAAGGTTTTCATTTTTTACAAGCTGTGAATGGCAAGTTACGCAGAATTGCTAATGGTCAGTGGGCTCACTAAGATCTTTGGCTGATTGAGATATAGCTGCCAGGCTGCAGGTGTGCTTTCATACATAAGTCATGCTGTTGGCTTCTTACAGCACGCAATGTCTATCACACTATCGCCAGTGATGTTTGCAACCGCAGTTAGCACGCAATGCAAGGCTCATACAATCCATTCCACCTGAACTTCGAGTTTTGTCAACTCTACTTCCTTCCCCAACCCCCTCTCTTTCTTCCTACTCCCTGTGATGGGAGAGAAACATCAAATGTCTTTTCTTACAAAGTCAAGGTTATATGCTTTATATACCCTTTTAAATTGGTAAGATTTTTCGTCTATTCATTGTTTATCAAGATGTTGGCAGAATTCTCCAATGGTCCAGCAACAAATAAGCACAGAGAATTAAGACATTGTGAGAAATCACTTTACAGGGAATGATCGTGGATAGAAAAATCATTGTTTGTTCATGTGCAATTATAAACAGTCTCCAGACACTGAATGTGCCCCATAAAACTTGGAACTTCTCAACAGATGAGGCAATATAAATTAATGACTTTCTGCAACAGAAAAGCAAACAAACTCTTTTCGAGATTTTTACATCAATCCTTAATTACAAATAAATGTTAAATCTGTGCCTGTGAGAGCAATGTGTGCGCTATGAAAACATATCTCGAGAGTTGGACGAGATCTGGTGAGACCGTGCGAGCTCTTCACATACCTTCTCGAAGGCGGCTAACGGTCTCCCTACTGTTTGAAAGCCTGACTACGCATTATCCTGCCAGCGGGTGCGGCGCTGTGTAGTACGGCTCACGTCTTGTTCTTGGTTCCCGGGACCCTGATGCTCCTACCATAACATAAACTTCTTTCGCGTATTAGACACCTCTATCCCCATCACTCACTCACTATCACTCACTGAGAACTAACAAGTAGTCCCACGGGCCGCTACCTTTCGCACTCACAGAACTAACATGTACCATCACAGGTCATAAACTATTACGCTCAGGGCAATGCTCATCTTTCTTTCTCTCTCTCATCATCTCCTTCCTCAGCCCTCCCCAAGGGCTCACGGCTGACCTGAGGGTGAGATGCCCTGCAACACATGTCTCGAACGAGGTGTTCCAACCAGTTAGCCATTCACTACCTAAGATAACTACTAACAATTTGGTTACATGTTCCACTTCCCTCTATCGGTTTTGAAGAGGGATGAGGCAGACCCACATGAAAAACCTGCTTCCAGTGCAGGTGTGATTTTCCGCAGTTCTCTTTTATCAGCTACCGACATCTTTACGTTTCATGTTGTTTACTTTCTCGCAATTTTCTGACTTTTTCACAGTGGCATGTTAGCAGGCAAGTCTCTTTGGTGACGATTTGTTTGCCAGACTGATGAGGAAAAACAGCAGTTTACACACTGAAACGCAAGCCAGCGGAAACATTCAGCTATGGTTAGAATGGCACGGATATTTTCATTTTGTTGAAGATCGAAGCATAGCCACAGAAAAGCGTCACAGGGTGTTTTCTAGCACCTCAATGCAACTTCATAGCTTCATAGCTAACGCGAATTTAACGCTTGTAGCTGTCTTGTATTGAGGAAACTGAATGCTGTCTCCAGAAAAGAGAACAGTCGAAGGAGTGCTTCGTGCCGTCAGCGAGAACACATATACACACACACATTCAGAACTGAGGGCTCGGCATGGAAGAGACAGTTTCCGCTGGCGGGTCAAATGCCGCTCACCCCGACAAACACCGGGTTCGATACAGTTAAAGACCAGTAATCGTTTGCTGCTGGAATGACGCTAAATCGATAGGCGCGACGTGTGTATTGGCAAGTCTGGTGACTGAAAGAGATTAATGGTTTCTAAGCCCCTTTCAAACTTCTCATCTGCACCGTTTATCGCGGCGGTTTTTTTTATTTAATAAATCAATGACGATGAAAGACTGTGGCTAGTGTAATTCGCAAGCTTAATCGTCGCTGTTATTACGACTTAGCCCGTATTATTCCCGGGGTGGGGCTCAAGAACAGGTTTTGGCAGCACTCATCGTCAGGTGTGCAAGCAGGTAATGGGACGAGCAAGCAGCGTGAACATTTGGATGTGTGCCATGTTTTGCACTATGCATAGCGCATAATTCGGCTTGCAGAGCATTCAAAAAGAATTGGACTGAGGCAATAAAGCTGAAATCTTTGGCAAAAGACATTTTAAGTCTGAAGCTCTCCCTTTGTCAAGGCTAAGCAGCCTTTGTCGTACCCGCTCTTTACTGTGCATCAGAGGTCAGTTCTTTGATCTGACCCAAACTAATAACGGGGGAAAAATATTCCCGAGTGTTATGGCAGAGCAAGCTTAGCACATTTGTTAAAACACGTTTATGGTCAGCTTCTCATAAAAGTGTCATTAAAATAGCGGAACGTTTCGTCTCTGTTGTTATTTTACACCTGTTGCTGGGAGTGGCTAATGGTTCTATCGTCTGCCATGAAGAGGGGTACGCAACACTTCGCGCTCCGCTACCCCACACCGCTACAATTATCCCTAACGTCTACGCACTAATCCTGACGCCTACAGTTTGCTCATCACGTACTGGTCAAAAGTCGAGATTGATTAAAGGGTTCTAGCATTTGCTCCAAGACAGTATGTGCTTCACACCTGAATATGATGGGGTTCGTGGACGAACCATGCTGCACAGCTTGGTGTCTTGTGTGTTTTGACGAATGCTGAGATTTTACATTTAGAAGCTTTACTAATGTCATCCCAAAAGGGAACGTGATCACTAGATGACAGTCACAGAGCTACACACCTTGGGACGTGACGGCTTGATCACCAGTCTTCAGTCACCCAGCTACACATTATTGTTTATCTTACAGTCATGCCTTTACGTTTACTAGTCACACAATATACACTTTTAAGTGTTCAACAGTCACATTGTTACATACTTCGGTGCGATAAAGTTGTTGCACACCTTTCCGTGGTTGCCTACGTTGACCTGTTTAAGTTTCATGTTTGTTATTAGACACACGCTTTCTTTGTCGTTGTGCTGATTTACTTGTCTGTGACATCATCATCATCATCATCATCATCATCATCATCATCAATCATCATCAATAATCATCATCATCATCATCATCATCATCAATCATCATCAATCATCATCAATCATCATCATCAATCATCATCATCAATCATCAATCATCATCATCATCATCATCATCTAATTGTACGGATGCATACCTTAGAGTGCCACACAGTCATACATCTTAGTGTGTCCTGCAGTCCTTTTCTAGACTGTAGCGGCCTTACCTTTGCGTGTTTCCTGAGCACGGCATTGGCGTGCCAGTCAGAGTACTCCAGGGCCATGAGGCAGCGAGATGCCATGGCGGCTTGGTGAGCAGTGAACACTATTCCTGTAGTTCATGTCATGCTGATGCAGAGGTGAAACGTGACCTCATTGTAAAGACTGCTTAAACATAAGAAACACAGAAAAAAATAACGAAAGAATATCATCTGTGCTAATGGCATGGATATATTTAGACAGAAACTCAGTCCGTCTCCCGTCACCTTTGCGGTCTAGCCTACTTGAGTGCTGAGAGAAGTGTGTCCAAACTGGCATGGCGAACGGAAGAAATCGCTAGTTGTAACCAGCAACAAAAATAAAATACTAAGAATAATAAGGATCAAGAGAGAACGAGCAGTGAAGCATCCGGAGAACAGAGAAGACGAGAAAGGGGTGAGAGGAGGAGAGAGAAGAAGAAGAAGAAACGCATTTTTTGCAGTGAAGGGGAGGAAACCTTCCGTTACCTGGAATTCTAACGCAAGAGGGCAAAGACGGCTAGTGTTATATGAGGCTAAAGGCCAGCACAGCTTCAGTCTGTCGGAATAAAACAACATGATCGACAAATGATAGCAGTCTGACATAAACTACAGAAGCTACAGTTTCCGACCCAGGCTCCCGCCCCCACCAACCCCCAACATTTTTGGTCGGTGGGTGGGTGGGAACATAACATTTACAAGATTTCCTCTTTTGAACGGTGGGCACAGCTGAAATATTGAAAACATAAAGCATTTCCATACAGATGTTACATATTTTTTTTATAAAGAATATATATTCAATATTTCTTATATTCTTTTCGTTGTACTTAAAAACTTTTCATAACCATTTACATCCAAACCCCCTCCTTTCTTTTTTTCTGTGCTCACGATTAGGCAATTATTTGACGTCACTGATTACGCAATGCCGTCTGCTATCGCAGTCGCAGGCCAGGACGCCTGACGTCAGACAGCTGTGGTGTAGGAGATATTACTCACGATGATACATCCCATCCTCACGCTCTCGATAACCCTCCCAATGGCACGGAAACATTCGGCTTAGGAGACAGACAGCTTAGTCATTGCGCCATCGCCAGCAACCGCCCACCAAGCGCAGCTGTGACTACACGTCAGGAGCTGAATATACCTGCAGAGCGGAGGGAGGGTGGGATACACTTCTGCTGCGCCTGTAGGTATCGTGAATCATATTGGACGTCTACCGTGCAACAGGAGGGGTGGAAAGCCTCCAGGAAAAAAAACAAACCGGGAGTTGATGGCAGAAAGCAGCGTTCAGAGATATGAAGGAGAAAGAAGGAGAAAAAAAGTTGGAAAACCGGAAGTCGCGCTCTATCAAACCACAGCATCCACGCGTTTGCCAAATAGTGTGCAAACAACAGCCTTGACACACAAAGACTCTTCTCTTGAAATAACAAAACATATGGTATAAGCTGGGACGGGAAAATCTGAGGTGTCTGGCGTTGTGAACGACTTATCAAACAGTTAATTTGTATTAGCCACAACTGACGTCATCTCCCCAGGCAGCTCGTGTTGGGGTGGAGGTGAGAGCTGGGGAAGGGGAGAGGAATGGGAGGGCATCAAACGCAATCCAGAATAAAGCTCGACCTAGTCTGACATGACTGATGCCTACATGCAAGTGGTGACCTTCCCCAACTCCCCTGGTTTCAGGATATTTAACACTGGATACTCTTCTTCTTTACTGATATATTTCCGCTGCTGCTACTACGATTAGTAATGATGATGATGCGCAAGATTCGCTGACTGACATCTGGGTTATGGCAAAGAGATCAAAGGATCCTGACCTAAGAAGCGCAATGGAAACAAATCTGATATCCATGGCGAAAGGGCTTGTCTGTTCGCGGAGAACAGGACTCGAGCGGGACTCATTTTTTTCATACAAGAAATTAGCTTCAAGCTCATTCTCAGTTAGCAGAGCATTATTTATTATGCATGTATACACATTATTGCTAGTTTCTTACAACAATTATTCGCGAATGTTTAATTAAATTTCATTAGAAAAGAACACGTAGACTGACGTAAATAACCATTCTGACTTCAATGAAGGCCGCAGCCAATGCGAGAAGTTTGGCCAAACGCTAATTAGTCACTGCTTAATCAGCGAGCTGATAGTCGTGAAATGAGGTCTTGAACTCTTTCCAAACTCGGATGAGAAACTGAAATATGCAGGAGAGTAGGAAGAGGTAATTGGTTTGTCGTCGACCCAGCAGATCAGGCTATATCACGGGAAAGGATCCGGCCCTGGAAACACGTGTTATATGTAGAAAAAGAACAGAATGCCCGATCGAGATTGGAACCCAGGACCCCCGTTTCTCATTGTCTTAACCAGGTGAACGGAACAGGTTCTGGAAGTTAGTATTTTTAATGAGACTTAACCTACTCGTCTGAAAATATTTTTTCAGTCGGGTTGCCTTTAAATCTCAGCCTCTAAGACCAAGAATTTTTAAGGTCCAAAATGGAACCTGCGTGACCAAATGGGCTCATTTCTCAAAGTCATGTTCTGCAAAGTTTTTCTTAATCTTGTTCAATCTCATGATCAACTGTGTTATATGCTACTAGTTTTGTAAACGAACAGATTAACGAAATAAACAAAGATGATATTTTTAGTTACAGAAAGCTGAGTGTCTTAAATTTAGAGCTGAAGAATAAAAATAAAGACAACTCATATTAAAATGACCCGATGAGCGGATAAGCGTGTGTGTCGGTCTTATGGTCACACGACAAAGATGCTCCTAACATCCTATTAAATGTCTTTGAAAAAAACCCAGTGTGTAGTTCTGCTTAAAAAAAACCCTCCTCCTCCCACCCCAACCAAAAACCCAGCTGGAAACCGAACTACATGTTTACTATGTCTGCGCGCATAATGCAGACAGAAGTCCGCAATGACTACACAGACACAGGAGCCAGTTATTATGGGTTGGCATCTGGTACTGGGCGTTGTCGATGACTAAGTCTCAGGTAGGTCTTTCCCTCTCTGCCTCATCCCCTGCGCGTTGTGAAACCTCGACAACTTCAAGTGACGAGTAGCGCTTTCAGAGCAGAACAAAAGCCCAAAACAAACAAGACCACTGCAGGTGTTGATCGGAACCACTTTGCATGTGTATGAGAGCAACAATGGTTTCTTTTCCTCCCGAATTATTGTTTGGCATACTTTCCACTACAAGACAGCCTTTCGTGGGGTTTTAGGCCATGAATAGGTAATAAAACACTCGTCGATTTGAATTAGTTTAATTTACATGCCTCTTCTTCTCATCTTTCTTCTACTTCTTTCACCTCCTCTCCACCTCCCCCCACCCACCACCACCCGGATTTCACTACCCTCTCTCTCTCTCCCGTTTGATGCCACATGCAAAGGACTGTTATTCAGAGCAAGTTCTTCACCTGCGCTCTCCTGATGTCAGCTGCCGGTCTGACGTTGTCTCTTTCCCACTCTGTTCGGTGTCTTTGATGTTCAACCCCCTTCCCCTCCCAGTGACCACAGCGCACCAAAATAACTCCTTTTGTTGACCAACAGGCTTAGCTATTTTTCCTTTTATTTAATTATATACCTACGGTTTTAATGTATATTTAGCCACGACTAATGGAACAACAGCAAATTGGTGGACACGTTTAAAATACACAATACATAAACAAGAAATGGGAATGTCTGAGGGTTGTTGAGTAAGAGGAGACTGAGGTGTGAGTTGAGAGACTGAGATGTGACTTGACGTAGCTTACTTCCACCGAGGCTCTCAGAGAATAAACGAGTTTCTGTGGTCATGTTTACAGTGTCGAAAATCGCAGCCTTTCTAACAATAGTGGGACTCATGACACATCAAGTAGTAAATAAACAACAAACAAACGATTCCATTTTCATTCTGAGACTGATCATTAATCTGTAATTGGAGTTAGAAATTAAAAAAACGTTTTGATCATTTTCTGTAAACGAAATTGGCCTTCAGGTCACTGGTAATATCCGTTGATCCGTTTCTCTTCTTTCGCGACTAGTTGGTCAGTAATTCAACGGGGATAACAGGGGAAAAAGAAAATCTTTTTTAAGCAAGGTCTGAGACTGTCTGATGTAAGGGATAAACACATTCTCCGAAGAACACTCGCAAGCGGAAAATACCTCCTCAAACTATTATTTAGAACAGTGATTGCGCAAGTATTTTCTCTGAGTAGTACTCGAGAAGCATTTTTTCTAAACAGCACTCCAAAAATACCGTCTCTGAACAGCACTTGAAAAACTTCTCACACCCAGGATTGTCTGCTGAATGACGAATACAGGGGAAAATAGCCAAACCACACGTCAATGATACGTGCAAACATTTTTCTCGTAACAGCATTTTCCAGCCAGCAGCTTTCTGGAGAAGACACAAAACAACTTTCCCACCACCAGATGAAGAGAAGGAGGGTGGGAGGATATGAAAGAGCGAGCGAGCGAGAGAGAGAGAGCGCGCACATTTACATAGTGTGTGCATGTGCATGCATGCGTGCGTGTGTATGTGTGTGTTTACGCTGTGGAAGTCCTGTGCAAGTTCTTTGCCTGTTGTGCAAGAGGTTAATCTTGCCTCGTTATACTCTTATCATACCTCAGTCATAGTAGGTTAGCGTTAAACAAACATATCGCGCAGAAACACTATAGGCAAAGCTGTTTTACTTCAGACGGTACCCGGGTTTCAGCCACCCGACACCCAGGAATGCTGTCCGGGTTTTACGTCCACTTCTAGGTTAGCATGGTGTCAACCACGTGCAATGCTGGCTTTTACAACCATCTCAGATCCCCCAGTGAGTTCACCCACAAAAAAAAAAACAAATCCTTAACCAAACGGCATTTCAAGGATTAAGTGCGATAACGATAAGAGTAGGATATTAGATGCTAATAAAATAAGCTTCTGAAAGCTTGGTACTTTGCTTTGAAGAGATCCAACCTGACGATCTCTGACAGCTCTTCACATCTCAATGGTGTCAGCCCTTCCGCTGCAACAACACGTGATTACCCTACCCCCCTCCGCAAGGTGATATTCGCAGGCCGGGCCTCTTCCACAAGCAATAAACTTGCTGTTACTCGCTTTATCTGCGCCCCAGTAGTTGCTTGATGAGGTTTGATAGGGCTTACTAGACGGCGGGATCCATCAAGCGCGTTTATATCTATAAATAACTAAAAGACTATTAATGAAAGAGATGGGACACACACACACACACACACACACACACACACACACACACACACACACACAAATGCTTTGGTAGTTCAATTTCGCCATTCTAAATTTAAATTCCAAAGCTGCTGAAATACTTCTTATTTTGCTTGCACCTCCCTTGTTGGTTTTACATTCTACCCCGAGACTCACCCTATGGTATGGCTAACCGTGAGAAAGAGGAGAAGATCAAAATCTCAGAACTGCCCTGGGTCAGGGTCAGTATGCCCCTAGTAATCTCTCTCAAACTCTCCGAGCGACGAAAGCTTGGTGTTGAGTTACTGAGCTGAACTACGGGTGTTCTATGATAGTTTCAAAATGTCTTAATAGCGCGCCTTCGACATGCATGCACATTTCATTTTTATGTCCGTGTGCGAACTGCACATGTAATGGTCTGTTGGGAAACTGGCAAGCACCCAAGTGTGTTACTCCGTAATGCTTTCTGGCATCAGCTGCTTTGTATGCTCAGCGGATGTCCTGAAAGTCGACCCGGGCGTGAGGTACCTGGATCAGCGCACATGGCTCAGTCAAAAAGACAGTTGTGGAACATTCTCAAGCCTCCAAAATACCTTCCACCTTCTCCTTGCTACACTTGTTCATCTGGGAGTTTAAATGTTAACCCGCGTCAAACGTGAAATCAAAGACTCGTTGTTCAGACATCTATATAATACAGCGCTGTCACTAAATGGGGTGGGAATGTGTCTTTATTTCGGATTGGGGGTGGGGTCACGCTAGTGCAGTGTTGCCATAGCGGCAAACTAACTTTTGTGACGTGGCAAATGAAGCTGTGATCTCTATACTCTTTCCGAATCAAGTGAGACCTGCCATGTTGAAGGGTTACAAACGGACCTACGACGTTTAGCATAAGTATCTTTTAATACTCACAATCAGTCATCCGAAAAAAAAGGTTTGAACTCGGGTCCGCCTTTACATGCGGAATTCTAGCCTGCAGGACCTTTTTGTGCCAGAAATCTTACGCTGGTCTTTGGCGCTCGTTCCATTGGAAAACATGGAACTGTAACTAAATGTTTCATTACCTTCGCCATCCGTAACGAGTGCTCTAGTGTTGGTTTCTGTAACTTGCTTTTTTTTACATGGTGGGGTTGTAAGCCCTACCACAACCTAATTTACCTCTAGGTGAGGTGTCCACCTTAGTCGCCTCTTACGACATGCCTGGCTGGACAGCAGTGACCCTATTCTTACAATGCTCGCTAGGCAAGCATACCCTGGGGTCCCACGGGGGTACTAAATGCTAACAGTTTATCAATAAATCATGAGACAGAGGGTGTTTTCACATTTCTTTGGTCAAAATAGTGAATTTTCTACCAGACCAGTTTGGATACACAGTATTTTAGGCATCAACGCTTCGCTTCTGAACGTGCCCATATGTGAATCCTTTTTATTTAAAAAAATTAGAAACGTTTGAATAATTATGGTTCGGTTTTCTTTCATCTCGATGCCGTTTTTTGTTATTTATGTGATATATCATGCACTGAGGAAAGGTCTCTCGAACATTCACCGTTTTTGTGATATGCTGTTGGTGTTGTAGTTAGGGTAGCGGTGGTGCTGGTGGTGCTGCTGCGATGATGATGAAGATGACGATGACTTTGAAGAGAGTTGCTGATGTCGTTCTTGCCCCACCATTGAACATGCAAGAAACATTATAGGATAAGACAGGCGAAGAAATCTGACAATAATTATCGGTGAATTAGCTTTCCACGTCGGGACCATCTGAGAGAACACGAGTGAGTGCGAGTGTACCACAGCGGTGCACGTGCATCTCCTGACCGCCAGAAACCTGCACGCGACGAACCAAAAACTGGTTTGGACGTCTGCTGAACCACGCGACCGCAACTGCACGCAAGCGTGAAACGTGCCTGCCTGCCTCTCACACAAACTCTGTCGTGCACCACTCTCACTGTTTGTTTTGTCTTTTACATTTCTGTGAGGGTGAGCCACGTTATCGCCGTACCTGTGGCGCGCAGATCACCAGACCAGCCATACCCCAATGCTTGCACCTGTCCAATTCATTACAGAACAAATTCGCTGGAGGTGCTTGTTCGGTGTTCACGAAATCTCCTCCTCGCTCTGGCTACCGCAGAAACCGGGCCATGTTGTTATCTACCTCAGCAAGTATTTTTTCCTGAGTGGGGTAGGGGTGGGGGGGGAAAGGAGAGCAGCCTTGTATTGGCAGGGTGAACCTCTGCCATTTTCAATGTTTAGGGAAACTCTGCACGCTCTCTCTCTCTTTCTTCCCCTCTCTCGATCGAGCGCAAGGGCTGGTAAAGTGGTGTGCAAATGGGGGAAAACACGCTGGAAGTAAGATAAAAGATAGAGATGAAACACTTTCCTGTAGGTGCTGCTGATGTGGCTAAAGCCAAACTGCCGCACGTCTGCGTGCTCAACTTCGTACGCAGGATGCCCCCAGTTTACACTGGCCGTTATCCACAAGTTTGTAGTATGGCCTGATATTCACTTTCCTGTACACTTTGTGTTGCTACGCATACAGTGTAGTCTACGACAACACGCTTGATACTGGCAGATGAAGCTGGTAATACAGGTAGATAAAACTGTCTACGCAAAATAATGAAACTAGTAATGCAGACAGACGAAATTAGCAATACAAGGAAAAAAAACCAAGAACTAATACTAACAAAAACTGGCAATACAGGTAGATAAAACTTTGAGGAAAGAACGGAAAAGGAAGAAAGGTTGGCAGGAGATAACCTACACCTCCCAAAAATCTTGAAAGGCCGAAACAGCTTGTAACCTGAAGAGCTGTGCTGTAAGAGGTGAGCAGGTGGACCACCACTCACCCCCGCCAAATTTCCAGGACTAACATGTAATAAAATAAGATCCAAGAGGAGGTTCCAAAGTCTAGACACACTTGAAGATCCTAAGATAGAAGACAGCAAAGCTGTGAGGGTTAAAGGCGCGAATAAAGTAGAAGCTGTATCTATCTATGTATGTATGCTACTCGGTAGTAATACTACGAAATACTATGTATCAAGCATTCTTTTATATACTGCTGGTGCTAATGCGAATCCTCAGCGAGTAGACTTCGTAAAAGTTTCAACAAAACAAGAACCATTATCTTAAGAACGAACGGGAGAAGTAAAAGCTCTTGCTGCTTAACTGGACGACGTGCGAGTGTGGAAGCTCTACTCTGACGTCATTTCCCACAGCTTTAGTGACGTCAGTAGCTGCGCACCCGCTGCGCCCATGCGTTTCATCGTCTTCGTGTTCCTTAATTTGCATTCTAACCAGTACCAACAGTTTGAGTTTTCCGATAATTCCTTAATCACAGGAAACAAACCAGTTTCAACAACGAAATACACTGATGAAAAAAGATAGTGGAGATGGAGGAGGGGACAGAGGTCTCACTCATGAAGGACGCAACAGCCTCAGATTACTGTTACTTCGACTGGAAACCATTGTTGGAGGTTTTGGATGCGAATCAGTAAACAACTAATGCATGTCTTCGAGCAGTTGGAAAAAGCATCGACATTTAAGATCTTCAATGCGGATCAGTAAATAGCTCACCCGTGTCTTCAAAGTGTTGGACTGAAACGAGGTGCGGACCCGCCACAATTATGGGCTCTCACATATCGGTCTGCTCCAGGGTCGCTTGGCTTATGTCCCGATCGAGACCTCACCAGCTTGCGTTGAACTAGTTTGTGTTAACCACAATTATGGCTTGAGCTATTTTGTGTCAGCCACGATTTAAGCTAGTTTGTGTTGTTATCCACAACGTGCATTGAAATGACATGTTCCTTTATTCACTGTCTTCAGTCCACATTCTTCGTCAACCATTCGTTGACATCTCATACACAATCAAATAACCACCTTATTTTAGGAATAGATGCCCCAACAAAGCTAACGATGATAAGAATACTAGGTATTTCAGAGTGCTGTCGGTAGTTAACTACTGTAAGGGTTACTGTGACACTGAAAATTTGGTTTGAATAGTGTACATAAATGTAGCTGCACCAGGTGAGCTTCAGATGCATTATGCATTATGAACAACAACATATGGTCACAGGACTTTTGGCTACTGTGCTGCAAAACAATGGAACTCTCTTCCTTTCCATATCCGCCACCTTCCTACAACTGAATCTTTCAAATCTGCACTGAAAACGCACCTCTTCCTTGAGCATTACTCCTAACACAGTCCACACAATGCTAGTTCTTCTTACCCTCCCCCCTTCCCTCTTGCTACTTTACCCATCTTTCTCGCAGAATCACTATATTTCTCTGTTCCTGTTACTTGATGCCTTTTGTTTTCTGTTTCGTCAGTACTGTCGTTTTCTTTCGTCCCCTTTGTTCTGTATCAACTTAGTCCACGTCTCTTCCTCGTTTTAAGCGCTAAGAGCATGCTCTCTATGAGTGTGAATATGCGCTATACAAATCTTCACTATTATTATTATTATTATTATTTATTATTATGTTATCACCGTGTCTTCACGACAAAACTCTTTCACTTCCTTTGAACTGTCACCGATTGGGCTGAATATTTACAAGCGCGGGCTATGTTAGTCAAATAGAGGTAAGGTAAGCGATGTGCTTCAAAAGCTCAAACATGCATAGACATCGGAGGTCGGCAAATCCTTTAGAGGATTCTGACTGATGTGTGCGTCAAGCACATATAGTGATGACTTCCGGAATAGAGCTACCTAGGCTTGTAGCAATGAAGCAGTGCTGAAACTAGTCCCGGGGTAGCCATACACCTTCGCTCCGAAAGGAAAGAGAGAGTACAAGGGGTAAACGCTAAAAGGGGAATATTTGGACATAAAGACCTCGCATGTAAGAAGTCAACAATTGTTTGTGTTTGTGAGAGTGAGCAAAAATGCGTTCTTGAAATAACAAAAATGAAAAATAACTTGGGTGCCTACAGACGTTGGTGACAGTACTATAAAGTTACAGAAATTAAAAAATGGCCCATGCGATGAATGAGAACCTACATAAAATTGTGTTTGGTGGGGCCAAGCTGTTCTGTCAGCCTACAATAAGCAAACCACAGTTCAGAATCAGATCTGCTATTTTGTGTAGAACAGGGTCTGTTGCCGCACGCAAAACACATACTCAGGCTGACAGATCATGTCTGTACCCTGCACTGGACAAATCAGCGATCATTTCTTTCCATTGCACGCACATACACAGTGCCGTCACAGATCATTCACGACCTGATGAGCGACAGAAAGCTGGCGGGGGTGGGGAAACGGGGGCTGGGGACTGTCGCGATTAATGAGCAATGTCGAGTTACGGGTTGTGGGGTCGCGTGATTATTACTGTCACAGAACTAAGGCCAGCCTACGACTAAATAAACTCCCTTGGCAACGAGCACGGTGCAAGCGGAGCAAATAACACTGGCTTCCTTCTACTATACCGCCAGGGAACGTTTGAACAGACATTACGCCAATGCACGTTTTAACGGAGTACGGTGTCGTTTCTCTCTTGCTGCCTGTGGCAACGTAAACGATTTTCGGCCGTTTTGATCCAAGGGCATAAATTTTATTGTCCTGGAGCCAGTTGCACAACATGTTTCTAAACCTTAAAACTGTTCTAAAGAAGCAAAATCTCTTCTCTGCCATTTAGTTGCATTGGACAAGAACATACAAAAAATTGTACTGACAGGACGGAAAGTCAAACCTAAACAACTTTATTTTACTTAAAGCAATTTTAGTTTTAAAAATTCTGAAATTTTTGTATGAACTTTAAACTAATTATCTAAAAAGATTTAAGGCCTAAAAGTGTTTAAATTTAGAAATGTGTTGAGCAACTGGCAGAGCCGGCGCTAGAATAGGGCAAGCAGGGCGACCGCCCAAGGCCCCGCGCCCGATAGAGGCCCCGCGCTAGCAAGTTCACCCTCGGGATGAGATAGTCCGTAATTTTCTTGAAATTCTAAAAAAAAAAAAAAAAAAAAAGTAAAATATCTTGCATCCTACAATATGGCGTTGCGGGGCACAAGAGAGAGGCTTGAAGACCCCCAAAATGGTCTTTTTCTGGGCTTAATGGAAATGCTAGCAAACGATGATGATGATGATGATGTCGATTTATATTGCGCAGGTATCCATTCAAAAGAATGCTCATTGCGCAGCAAAAGCGGAAGAGAAGAAACAAAATAAAACAACAGGAAAGTAAAAAATAAAAAAGACAGAAATGGTGCTAGGTTGTTTAGGTCTGTCTTAAGTAAACAAATGAGTCTTCAGTCTTTTCCTAAGCGTGGTTGCTGAGGTGATGGTGGAGAGTGACGATGGCAGGGCATTCCACAGCTTCGGTGCCGCGTTTGTGAAGCCCCTGGTTCCAGTGCGCTTCTTGTTTGTGTCTTCCACTGCAGGGAGACAGAAGCGTGACTGGGAGCCAGAGCGCAGGCTACGTGACGGCTGTTAAGGACGAACTACCTCTTGCAAATAGAAGCAGTTTTAAACATGCAAGACTGAGCAACCGAAAGCACTTTGTGGTCAATGCGACAGTCTCTGGAGCAGCAGGCGGTGGTTGATGGTGTCAAACGCACTACTCAGGTCAAGTAATACTAAAAGCACTAAGTTGCCAGAAATGACACTACAAAGAATGGTATTGGTCACACGAAGAAGAGCAGTTTCTGTGCTGAAGCCAGGACGATACGCTGACTGAAATTTATCTAGGCAGCCATAAGTAATAAAATGGGTCATTAGCTGCTCTGCGACCACCCTCTCAAGTAACTTGGAAATATATGATCCCACAATGAAAGAACACAGTCATAGAATCAAAAACGAAGAAATATTTGACCACTACTTGGGCCATCAGATTCAAGACGAGTTGATTCAACTAATGTCATCCGAAGCTCAGAAGAAGATATTAGAGAAGGTACAAACAGCATTTTTCTTACTCTTGACTGTACTCCCGACGTGAGTGATAAAGAACAAATGAGTTTAGTGCTGCGATTTGTCGATGTGAGTGACAAGGATGTAGAAGTGTCAGATCAAATTTTTACATGCCGAAGATTCCATTGGCAAAGGGTTGACAAACACTCTGCTTGAAGCACTTCCAAAACATGGGCAAGAAATCGAAGACTGCAGAGGTCAAGGCTATGATAATGGAGCAAACATGAAAGGCAAGCATCAAGGTGTTAAAGCTCGAATACTGCATATAAATCGCCATGCTTTTTACATGCCCTGTGGGTGCCACAACATAGCCTTCTTTTGGGGGACATGGCGAAATGCAATCCTCAATCCTTGACGTTCTTCGGTGTGTTGCAGAGAATATTCTGTGTCTTTGCAAGTTGCCCTGGCAGGTGGAAGATATTAAAAGATAATGTCCCGTTTCTTACACCAAAAGCGTTGTCAGAAACAAGATGCGAATGTCCCATTGACAGCGTGAAAGCCAAACCCTATAAAACGGCTGAAATTCAAAATGCGTTGCTACTCGTTTCTGAGATGGACAATGATCCAAAAGTGGCAAGTGAAGCTGGTTGCCTTGCAAACTACGAGCTGGGGAATTTTGAATTTCTGGTTGCCGTCGTTGTGTGGTACGACATCCTGTTTGCTCACACACACTATTAACACCGTCAGAAAAACCTTGCAGTCGTCAAATATGCAACTCGATGTTGCCATTAAACACATTCAGTCTCTTATAAATTTCTTCATCAAGTATAGAGACAATGGATTTGCGTCAGCAATAATCACCGCAAAAGAAATAGCGTCAACAATGAACATCGAACCTGTATTTAAAGAGCGCTGCCTTAGGCGAAGGAAGAGGCGATTTGAATATGAAGTCATGGATGCACCACAGGAGACACCCGAAGAATCTTTTAGGGTTGGGTATTTCTTGTGGATCATCGATCAAGCACTGAGATTTCTGAAGAAACGTTTTTAGCAACTAGAGCACTATGCCGGAATATTAGGCTTCCTTTACAATGTTTCACAACTACGCACAATCACAATGAATGAATTGAGCAAATATTGCAAGGATTTGGATTTGGCATTGAGAAACGGCGATTTCCGGGATTTGCTTCCTAAGGCCCCGCAATTCTATTTGCCCAAGGCCCCACACCCCCCTAGCGCCAGTTCTGCAACTGGCCCCTGATTTTATTCCTGATCACATTGTAGATCTCACGAGCTGCAGGCCTGCACTGAGGATTTTTATTCTTGAACTGTGTAACAAGTAAAGCCATACATTCTGAAGGGACAACTCTAGTTCTTTGAAGCCTATAATCTCTTCCTCTCCTGCCGTTTTTCTATTATGTCTGTATGCTGTGCTCGTGTAATGCACATATAACCTTACGATAATGCGTTATATTATTTTTTCACGTGGAGAGCGTTTCTTCATCTGTCATCATCACAAGTATGTATTGACTACATACAGTGTGACTGTTAAGGTTTGACAATTTTATACAGTATATACATTAGTATACATTAATGCAGATCCCTCTTAAAATGCAGTCACCCTTGCGCACACACATTTAATTTCAAATCCTTGATGTAAGAATGAACCTACATTTACAGATACCTATGACATATTTGCGTTGTAGGCTGGCACTAAACATTACTGTTCTTTTAAACTTATCTGGAAGTAGTTCAAAATGAAGACATTTGAACTGTTAATCTATTAAATATGCTAGATTTCACATTTTCCACTACTGAAGAACTATTTTTCAGTTTATATATACATTAGAGCCTCACAGTGGAAATATGTTAATCATATTGAAAGCACCATCTTAGAAAATGTCACCTCTGTCAGCATTGATTTATTCCTGATAAAATTTGCCTAAGGTGTACAGGCAGATAACAAAGTAGAAATGAAGATAGTTACAAAGTAGTAAAATAGTTTTATTGTTATTCAGTATTGAAGATTAAGATTCTACACAGTGGAATGTGTATGTTGACATTCCACATAATATATATAATTGAAGGTTCAGATTCTACACAATATTCAAGATTAAGATTTAACAAAAGAATTACATTAACCTATCATGAAGAATAACTGACTAAAAAAGATAAAAAGAAGGGAAAAAGTGATCAGTGCAATAACATGAATTGTAAAAAGTGGAGAATTAGAGGTGAATGATGAAAACAATGATGAACCATTTATGAAAGGCTTAATTTGATGCTGAGTAGCAATAAAAAGGAATTCACATAGATATTGCTTATCTACATGTTAAGTATATATGTTAATGATAAATAAATACTGATACACTAAAAATATATCAGACGTGGTAGAGCAACTGACAAAAAAAAAATTAGGGAAAATAACCACATGCATGCCTACAATGATTGATTTGTTTTATGGTAGGTGGTCTAACATTACAATCAACTCAATATATCGATCCATCTTCGTGAAAGAAAAATATAGCCGATGACTGGTATAATTTATTCCCCCCTCGCAGTTCATTCTATTAGCTAAGTTTAGGAGATTTGTAGAACGCACTATATAATCCCACGAAATCGTTTAAGGTGCTGTCAAGAAGTGAAAATAAAACTGAAGCTAATAAATTTGAAAGAAAATTCGGTTTGACGCCAAAAGTTGATATATATATATATATAGTGTAAATTAAAGCACACACTACACAGAAAAAATAACAAATATACACACAATATATACGAGTTACGAACACAAACACCGTTATACCAGAAATCGATTACTCGGATAGGACACGTCGACTGTCTTCAGTTTAAAAACTTACCGATTATCGAGTCATATCCACTATCCAACATTCTCTAGCCCACACATGAAAGTTGAATATATGTTGTTAAAACAGTTGGTTATGATTGTGTATATCCACGCATGCACAAAACAGATGTCAATACGGCCGGCAGATGTGCGACCCCTTTGTCCCTCTCTCGCGCTTTAACATGACCCCTTTCTCGCTGAGCGTGCACTGTTGTCAACAACAACAGCCTCACTTCCGTCACATGACCACGCGCGCTTTGACATTTCCTACATGTAGCAGACGACATGTAACCCTTATCTTAACTAAAAATAATTAGCCCCAAAATACACTTGAAAGCTTCTGATTTTATGCTGAATACGTACAGCATCGTAAAACAAATGAGTCTGTTAGTTAGTTTTAAGCGCTGCGAGCGGGCGAGGGGAGGCTGAATTTGATACCCGAAGGTACGTTCTTCCAAAGATAGTAGTGTCGAAAGCGAGGCTGTCATAACATTCCCTTGCCACAAGCAGCAGAACAAGGGTGCCTTCCGACCGGAAGCTGGAAACTCCATCAAACAAAAATCGATAACACAAAAACAGGGTGCAGGAGGAGGGATTGGATTATGCATAATTGATCTCTTCTTTTCGTGGAAAGAGCACCGACCAACCGAATGTCCAGCTCGCCTTCTTTGTGTCAGACAAAGGGATGTTCTCGTAGGCTTGAAGCCTGGCATCAAAATGGCTTCCCCCGCCGAAAGTTCTGAGAATGAATACCCAGGTTCTCCAGCAGAAAGCGTAAATGGCGCTGCTGGCGCCCAACATGGAGAAGGCGAAGAAACTGAAAACTTTCAAGGTCCTCACAAATGGAGACAGAACTTAAGGCATGTAAAAGCTCCGAAGTTTGAAAACAGCGACAGCGCCTCTAACATCACTGACTCTGCAAGAGACTGCGTGTCAGATAGGTACGTTTCTAGCGTTGACTGACCATTATATTAATCTTAAACAATACACTTTGAAATGCTTTTTGGAAGGTAACTGAAAGCCTAAATCTTATTATTACATTATCTTAAAACTTAATTTCGCGCCATTTGTAAAACTGGTAGAGTTATTGGGTCAGCACACATAAAAACATAGTGATCACCATTGGTGCTGCAGACCCAGACACACCCAGGGTATTTGCTTATGGTATTTGCAGTGTTTAGGTTTACTTGTGGTAAGACATATAGGTTTTGTGTGAGGATTACTTTTGATCGGCGTTTCCGTTTCTTAATGTTGTACAAGTTATTAAATCAATTGAAAATTTTTATATAGCTTAGTAGTTTATTTTTGGGGATACTTTTCTTTTTGATCAGCAAGATGATATTGTCCCAAGAATCATTGTAAAGCTTTTATTAGCTCTTATGTTTTATTTTATTATAACAGCTGAGGTTAAATTAAACTAATTGTACAGGTGATTGCAGATAATTTGAATCATCAGTGATTTTTTTTAATTGTAGAAATCTTTTAGACTGCATTACTAAACCTTCATGATAAAGCTAATAGATTTAGTTATTTACTGAAGAACATTGAAGAAGTGTAACAGCTGGTTTTCTTGCTGCAGAGACTTTATTAATTATTATGGTTTCACTGTTTTGTGAAATTCTTGTTGGATAGGCTTCAGAGAGTTTGCTGTAGTCCCTCTGATGTCTTGAAAAACTCTTGTATTAAATAAGTCTGTTGATCATACAGATGGCAGCATAACATATTTTACACAATTTTTGGCTCTCGGTGCCCATTAGGAACTTTGCCTTCAAGACTTAAAATCGTTAATTAAAAGATGTATTATATAGTACAACAAAAATACATACATTTTGAGACATGATCACACACATAATAAGTTTGCTGCCATTTGTAAAAAAAAATTGTAGATGGTATTTTTTCAGTAATTAATGAGTTTGAAAGCGATAAACTGATACAATATTTTTACACTGCCAGACATCACCCAAAGACTGGGTTATAACTTATCAAATCATGATATAGTTGTTAAGATCTGCCTAAATGAAGGTATTCTCTCCACTAATTGTTAATGATATGAAATAGAAAATAGTTCTCTCTAGATAAGTTGTATATGATGAGTACCAGCAGAAACAACAAAAGGAAGCTGTTATTTACTGTTTTAGTTAATGAAGGCCAAAAAGCAGGAGGTGTTGGAAATGCTTTCAAGATATGGCAAGGCACTTTATCGTCAAGACTTAATGTCATTGTGAACATATAGTCCATTCTACTTATAAGCACATTTGTTATAAGTATGCTTCATTTATAAGCAGGCTGCTCCTATTTAATGTTGGTTGGATTAACCAAGGTTCATATGTAAAGGTGTAAAATACAATTTTGTTCAAAAGGCCATAAAATAAAGTACATGAAACTGAGAACATGATGTATAACAGATGTTTAACCCCAGTTTATTTTCTAAATATGCTTTCTAAGGTTTTCATTTAAAATGTAGGTTAATATGTGTTGTGTGTACACTTGCATATATATATATATATATGGGGGTGGCATATGTATATGTGTTGTGGTTGGGGGGAGATCATTTTGCAAAAAAAACAAACTTCTTAAAGGTATTATATCCTCAATACGAATCTTGCTTTTTTGTTTAATGTATAGGAAACTATCAGTGGTGTCAGAGGAAGACTTAGCTGACAATGCTGCACGCACAAATAAGACCAACCCAGAAATTCCACCTTGGAAGAAAGAATACCTGGAAAAGAAAAAGGACCATCAGGTCAGTCTGGTGGTTGAGGGATATTTGTACCCTTAAACATTAGAGCAAAGGCAAATCTTAAAACTAATATAGTAATAAAAATATTGGATTTGATTACTGTGGTGTATTCATATTTTTTAGCAGTTGAAGATCACATTGGAATTCAAAATGCTAGAATGATATTGTCAGAGTTTCTACTTTTTCACATTAGTGACTGTTGTTACCAACGTTTTGCGTGTTGCACTAGAAGAGGTTTATTTACGATACTTGGAATTTCTTATTAAACAATATAATATAAATTATATGCTACATGCTGTTCATAAATTAGATAAAGTTTGGTTTATATGTTTCAGACTGGGAAAGTGTCTAGTTCTGGAGCATCACAGGTATGCATTGTCATTAACTTTAGCTAATATCATCCAATCAGTTTATCTGACATTGTATGTAATGCAGTTTTTACTTGAGACAGATTGTGAACCCATAACGATAATAAAATGTGTATGTTTATATTTTATATTTTAAAAGCAGCTTAGAGAAATGCAAAGTGTGTCAGGAGGAGGGTTTGACTGCCTTGTAACTAATTCAGCCAGAACGATAAGGAAGAATTTTGTTGAAGTGCATTGCATATGAGAACAAGAGTCATTTATGTGGTTTTAGTCAAAGACTCACTAGTGAGATGTTTTGATCTTTAATGGGGTACCAGACTGCTCTACTTGTTGTTTGTAGTTATCAGATGTAGATGACAGTAAGAAACATCATGTCATGTACCGTATGTTTTGCCCAAATGTAGATACCTATTAGTAACCTGATGAGGCGCCGAAGTAAACATCTGTCAGATACGGAATCTGCATTCACACGCCAAGTTGTCAATAGTGGAATTACGCAATCTTCAAGGAAGAAAATCTCACCATCAAATTCAGTAAGTTATATGACATGCTTTTAGACCAAATGGGAAAAATTAATACAGCTTGAAGTTCATGATGGTTTTAGTGAATTTTTGAAGTAGAAATTTGTATGTGTGGAACAGACAACCATTTTAAAAATTTCTTGTACAGTTGATTATTGTTTGACTTTTGTCATAGACTTGCTGTATATTTTTATCCAATTGATTTGTGGTTGACTATATTGTGAGATCTTTTCCTTAAAAAATTATACATGTTTATTGTGTCTTTTACAATAGGAAACAACAGTTTTTCTCCAGTATTTATGATCACATAGTTTAAAAAAAACAAAGTATATACCCATCTATCGATATTTATCAGTGATCTTGCAGAGCTGTGTGAATATTTTTAGGATAAAGATTAGAAAGTCTTTTGTCAGGAATTGACGTAAAATAAATGCCATAGTTTTTCTTTAAATTGTTTTCTTGTCATTTTTTGTGTGTAAAGCCTATGCCTTTCATTACCGAAACAGCACAGTAAGCTTGACCATCATTTGACTATCATGGTGCAGTTTCATGCCTTTCTTTTTATATTTTTTGATTGTTTAGTTTCGCAGTCAATCAGCCAGCACTTACACCGGTCGGAAAACACCATCGCAGGGCTCCCTGACAGATGTTTCATCCACCTATCTAACTCAAAAACGAATTGAGCGAGTACAGCGTGCTCGTCTCTATCTGCTGCAGCAGACAGGGCCTAACTCCTTCCTTATAGGTGGGGATTCTCCAGACCATAAATTTCGTGTCATCATTGGACCCCAGGTTAGTGCAGCCATGAGTTAATGTAATAAATGCATGACGCACATTAATGCAGTCTTAAAAATATTACATTTAAAGTGAGAGCATATTTTGGTGTTGTAGTCTCTGATTAATTGCCTTAGTTTGCCATGTGTATTTTGGAATGGCTGTAAATACTATTTTCACATGGTTGCATTAACAAGTTTAAAAGTTAAACAAAAAAATTGACTGCTTCTGTATTCTGCACATTAAGGCTTTACTAGATTTATATTTCAACTTTATAGACTACCGTAAATCCTGGTGTTGATGTCAAAATCTTTGACAGAATTTGTTTTGTTACCATTTGAAGCTACTGGTAACATATATAGGTAATATAAAAATTAAAATAAAGAGGCTCCAGTACAAGATTCGTGAACCAAACATACTACAACTTTTTGATAGAAAAAAGTAGTACTCATGAAAGTTTGGTTGAGATTAGACAGCATTGATTTATTTAAGGGATTCTCCTCCCTTCCCCTAAATTTCCCTCATTATAGACTACAAGCATACACCACTCTCTGTGTTATTGATTAGATAGGCGTAGACGAATGAGCATTATATCAGCAGGATATAATATTGTAAATTTGAATCTTGGAGATGCAGTGGCTTACTAGGTTGGGTGGAATGGATTGATTTGCTGTGATTTTGGATGTTAGGTAAGATGCACCACTCATTTTCAGACATGCAGCTGTGGCCGGGGACCCCACTGTGTTCATGTCCTCTTTGTCATGCTTCGTGTCTTTCAAGTTGGAGAGAGTGATCCCTGCCTGTTTAGCAAAACCTTGAAAAACTATGAGGTCAGTACATAATTTTAATTTAAGTGTGATTAGCGGTTTAAACTCTTGCTCCCACCCCAACCCCGCCAAGTGAAATGGCCGTCTACTTCTACTCATAATCTAATATGCTAAACACAGTTTATTACAAGAGTCTCAGTAGGACCATAATCATTATATGAACCTGTTGTTGAATATAATACATAATATTTGAGGTCAGATATGCTTTGATTATCGTGCTGTGTACATTTGGAAATAGGTAGAGAACCTCTTTCGGATTTACCATGATAAACGAAGCTCACGTCTTACCCAACGACGGCAAGAAAAACCAAAAGAGATTCATACACCAGAAGAAGGTACCGAACAAGCTGTGTCTCTGATGGGAGGAAACAGCAATCCATCTGAGAATGATGCAGGGTGAGACTGTTCTTCCTTTAAAATCCCTTTACTCATGATATGGATAAATTCACTACATATGCAGATTTTATATAATTTTAACATCATTCATTAGTACTTATTTCATGTTCATTTGTAGTGATTTATAATAAAATGCTTAAACATTCTGTTGTACTTGAGATTTCATTATCTTAAAGAAGATATTTTAAAATACATTTTCAATAAAATTGATAAAACAAAAGTTGTTCAAGAATGCAAAACCTTTCTTCAAATGAATGGATTGAACCTATTAGTACAGGACAGTTTTTCTTAAAGTCTGGGAGAATAAAGCTTACAAACATCACTATGGACAGAAAGAGGCAAGGACATGTCTTCAGAAACATTTATAGATTAGCATATGGTATCGAATCCCAGACACTTAATCCCCAGACACTTAATCCCCTAGACATTTAATCCTCAAAATGAAATTACAACTCAAAAAATTATGAAGTGAATGAAAAATTTAATTCAAATTCAAATAATTATTTTCATGTAAACATCAAAATAAGTTTGACAATTAAAATAATACTTAACTTCAACATTTATAACATTAGTTCATAGTTTTTACAACCAGTGGTTTGTTTGCTCCTGGTCAGTAATGGCCTTGGAACTGGCTGGTTATGTTAGGGAATCCACCTAGTATCGCCTAGAGGGTAGATCGCTAATTGTAAACCCAGCGCATCCCAGTCTTACCAGAGTTACCCAGAGTTACCACGCAACACATTTCTCTTACGGTTATAATATTTCAAGTTCACAAAATAGCAGTTTTGAGTGTTGTGTTGCGATTTGGGGGCATTTTTGAGGATTAAGTGTCTGGGGATTAAATATCTAAGGGATTAAGTGTCCGGTCACCATGTTCTCATGGCTACATTACTGGAAGAACTAGGACTGTATGTTAAGTAGGTGTGCCCAAGGACATTAATGATACCATGGTTTTTCCCACTTTCTGTTCATTATGATGTAGCTTGCTTGTCTAGAACAGATGAGTGTTGTTCACTTAGATTTTAGGAAGTAGTATGTTGTACTGAGGTCGAGCCACTGATGTGCAAACAGCTTTACTCTCTTGTAGATCATAAATACAGGTTTGTGATTGGTGTGCTTCTAATTTACCCAAATCAGTAGCACAAGAGAAGAGGAGGACATCTGTCCTATCTGCCTCCTGGAGATGCTTGAGGGAGAGAGTCTCATCAAATGTGAGAAGGGCTGCAACAACCGCCTGCATCACCACTGCATTGCTATCTGTAAGCAATGAGGCTTGTGGGTGTGCATGTACACATATTACATATTACACACATAGTGTACATATATATAGGCATACATTATATACACTACATATTAATAGGAGGTAGACTTAGATTTTCATACTCTTTTAAATTTTCTTGCAGTTTTATGTTTGTCTTAATCCATCTTTGTAGCTGATTTGTGTGTGTGCATGCGTGCGCATGAGAGAGAAAGAGAATTTCTTTTAATGTCAAATGCATTGATCTTGCTTATTGGCTGGGAACATTCACAATGAATTATTAGAGATATTATCATTTTCAGGGTTTGAGGAGTGCCGCCGTCAGAATGATCCTTTGAACTGCCCTCTGTGTCGTGCCCAGTGGACAACTAACACAACTGAAATAAAGATGTACATATTTTACCTGCCTTCTAGTTTTTTTCAAGTTATAGTTTTTATCGCTAATGTTTATTGTTTCCTGACCTGCCAACTTTTGTTTTTTATTATGATGTCTGTGTTATATAAGACGTCTGTTTGCCTCTTATACTGTTTTTGTTTTAGTATCTGTAATTTCTTTGCTTGTCCCTCATTCTCATTTTATGGGGGGTACAACGAAGCCTGTATGATCAAGTAAGTGCAGTATAGTTAATTGGCATAGTTTGAATAGGATAGTTTGTAAGATAGACAGCTATGATCTGAGATGCTGTGCGAAAAAGGACAAATGTGCCTTTGTTCCACTTCTGTTAGCAGCAGTAACCAGGGAGAGAACAATGATCTGCTGGAAGCACCTCCTAGCACACGTTCCTCATCACCTCAAGCAACGCGAGGTGAGTCGGACAGTCAGCTGCCACATGCTGAGCCAGTGCCACAAGAGTTCGAGGCTGTTGCTGCACCATGGAAAGAGGTACATTACCATCAAAACAGTTGATCTATCACACAAATTGTATCATAAACAAAACTGGTGCATTTGTCACTGGTCACATCAGTGCTGTCCTTTGTGGTTGTGCATAAAAAGTGCATAAATGAAGAGTCACAAAGTCTGTATATTGTCATGAGCTATATTTTTAATGTTTAGTCCTATAAATATAGTTAACATTACAAAGATAATTTTATTAAAAATACCAATCAGAAGTGCTAAGAAATCTTCAGCTGTTGTTATAATTGTCATCATCAGCGAATATTTTATTAACTGAGTGCATACTTTCTGGTGGGCCATGTCAGGCTTTAGGAGAGGACCTTGTGAACTGTCTTTTCTCACGTAATTGGTCCATTCGAGAGACAGGCCTGAAACATCTGGGCAAAGAGCTGGTGGGCACATTACTGCGCAGTGCTGGAGAAGGACGTTCTGGTGCTATTGTGTCTTCTACCCGTACAGCAGCAACACAAAACATGCTGGAAACAACATCCCACATTCTGGCCCACATGTGTGCTGATCCTGTGTACAGAGTGTTTGTTGCCAGCTTGGTGAGTTATAAATACCAGGGATGCTGAATCTTTATACTTTTTTAGGCTTAATAATAATTTCACAATTTTTCACTCATTTTCATTAGTAATAAAAAATGTTGGAGGGGGGATACATACAGTCTAGGCCTGCGGTTCTCAACCTGGGGGGCGCGCCAAGGGGGGCGCAAACTGCTGAAAAGGGGGCCGCAAAGGCGGTCATTTTCTCATATCTCATATAGGTATTAGTGGCTAAGGGGGGCGCGCGGACGTACCTTTATTCGTCTGGGGGGGCGTCACAAGTAAAAGGTTGAGAAACGCTGGTCTAGGCCCTTTCATTTCTGCGGGTAAGAATAAATGAGGTTGTGCTGCTGGTACTGTTTTTGCTGCATAGAGAATAAGTATTCTATTAAAACTGCAACTAGGGATGAATAAGAATGCTGCTATTGGCAAGCCAGGTTCTGTCCCATGTTGCTCTATTCAGGTGCTTTGGAAAAGATAAATTTTGTCAAGGTGCTTTGACTGTTTTTGGTGTTTAAAACAGCGATCAATGCGAACGATGTTGGGGTATACGCCATGTCGAGATCAGCATCAGAGAGAACGTCTTCAAAAGCTGTTGAAACCAATTGTTGATGCTATTTTCTTGAAATGCACTGATGGCAACAGGTATGTGAACATGTCACAGACTGCCTACTAATATCCTATAGTAAGAGTCTTAAATGTTCATGCTATCATCATGCATGCTTTTTTTTATATGATGATGATGATGTCGATTTATATTGCGCAGGTATCCATTCAAAAGAATGCTCATATATTCAGTTACTTCACCAAGCTCATGAGGCTGCACATAAAAATTTAACGAACTGTAATTCTGATGCAGACGCACAAGTCAGCTGTCACTTTCAACACTGGTGGAGCTTGCAAAAGGCCAAACTGGAGAATTAGCTGTTGGACGAGAGATTGTCAATCCTGGTTAGTAACTTTTCAGATGGCTGCACTTCATAATGATACTTAAATTCATTAGAGGGCTTCCTTTGTTGCTTTGTGGAATGTGTTATTTTGAATTATTTTGTGGAATGCATTGTTTTGGTGAATTATTTTGTGGAATGTTTTGAAGGGCTTCACATGCTTACTGTTTTCATGTCTCTATGGTGCCTAAGCAATGCTTCATAAGCATCATTAAGACAAAAGTACTATTCTACTTTTAGCTTGGTGCAACATTTGCAGCTTTTAACTGCCTAAAGTATGAATTACAACATGTTACTGAAGTAAGGTTTTCTGTCATTGTCCTTGTAAAAGCTAAAACATTTGCATCTCCTAATTGCCTAAACTATGAATTACAACATTCTACTGAGGTAATGTTTTCTGTCATTGTCTGTGTAAAGCTAAAGCATTCCTGTTAATATATCATTTAATATCACTATACTATTCCCATTTAGTATAAGTGCTTAGACGACTTATCTGATGCTTCCTTTTCTGTGTCAAAGATATTGTAGTTTTATTTTTTAAATTTTGAATATGTAAGCATGAATGTGTTACATCTGTTTTCACCATAGTTACTATGATATGAACTGTTACCAGTTTTACAAGCAAAAATCCAAAACTACGATTTTGCATTGTTTTTAAATTCTGTCGTAAAAATATTGCATTAGGTAAAGTGTTTTTAAAAAAAATTTCGAAAGAAAAATGGAAACTTACATTCATTATGCATAATGAAACTGCAAAATATTACCCTTAATTACAGAAATTCAGTTTGGCTTTATTTGATACTACTTTATCATCATTTGAGTTGATGGATAATACGTTGACAAGTTTATAAGTTTCTGTGCAAGTGCTGTACTTTAGTAAAAAATTGTCTGTTTCTTTATTTTGTTCCCTCATTTATGATAATGACATTTTCCAGGAACAGATGGCTTACATGGCCTAGACTTTGTTGTGAAGTGTGCCACAGAGGATTACAATATAGACAGTGTGCAGTGGCAGTGGCTTCTGGGGCGTCTTTACATTATTGACAAACTAATTGAAGAGTTCCCCAACGACTTTCTGCCTCATCGCGTACTTCCAGATGGAGCTGGCGCAGCAGTTGAAAAAGACGAGCCACCAGAAGAGGCTGGTGCTGCCAGCGAGAACAAACCATCGCAGGATCCACCGCATCAGGCCAATTATGCACGACTGATGTCAATAGCACATTTTGCTGTAAAAGCAGTGTGCAGTTCTCACATGCGCATCGCAAGGATGTCACGTCGGGTTTTTCTCCTTAGTGCGAAGCTGGGAGCTCACCTGGAGCAAGTTATCGATCAGCTTGAGGAACTTTTAAACAACATTTCATCATCCTCTGTTCTGTCTTTAAAGCGAAAACTTCGTCGAATTGTGGCTGACTTCCAACTGTCAGAAAAGATCGTTCATGAGTTACAACATGGGTCAGAGAAACTTGTTCATGGCACCAAGTTTGAGTCAACTTCATCTACACCAGTAGACTCACCTCTGTCAAGCCCTCGGTGCAATTCCCCCAGTACTGTGGTATTGGAAGAAGCTGGTGAAGGCAGCAAACAGAATTCTTGCCCAGTTACATCTCCCATCACCCCCCAACAAAAAACTCATCGCAAACTTAGGCGTCATTCAGCTAGGAGAAGTTTTCGTGAATGCTCTGTGTCCAGGGCTGCTCCCTCTCCTCCGGGGGAAACAGATTTGTCAACAACTGGTAGGGAGAGCAAGACTGATCCTGCAGTAGTTGATACATCTATAAAAGAGAACACAGGCAGCACTGTCAAGCCCCCCACCAACCTCCCTTGTGCTTCACCTCCATGTCCTCTCACTCCACCTCGTACCCTTGCATGTTTTACACCCACCATTAAAGTGAACAGTGTGCTTGTGTCGTCCGGTCAGTACACAGCTGTTGAAAGGAGAGACAGACAGGAAGAGTGTGGCAATGAGACATTGCGAAGAACTTACCTTGATTCCTCAGTCTCCTCAAAGATGGGCGAAATGACGATGTTTGTGGATGAAGGTGAAATAAAATCCCCTCCCCCAGATGTACTTATTGCTGAAGAGAAGAAGTCATTTTCATTGAAGAAGTGCTGCTGTCCTTGTCACCAGCATGATACCAGTCTTTATGACGATGCAGCATCACAGACTTCTGGGTTTGCAGGTGTGCACAACTCTCCACAGAGTTATCGAAACAGGTTCCACACTGCAGAGCAAGAGTCTATGAGCAGTGATGACTTTTTAGATTTCAGTGCTTCATCAACCTCCAACAATGAAAAGCCGGTCTCTTTCAAGTCTGAAGTCGCTGAATCTCCAAAAAGCTCACCAAGTCACACACTTAGTGGTAAGTGAGTTGCTTTATGATGGCTTCCCATTTATAAACTGCATGGGATTTTTAGATTCCCAGTTAAAATTCTTGGGTGTTTCCAGACCCTCAGTTAAAATTGTTGGGTCCTTAACCCTCTCCTCTATTTCCATAATAAAAATAATGGAGGTCTTATCTAGCAGCGGCACAAAAAATGTACACAACAGTTTGCCTATTTGCTAATATTATCGTGACCTTTATCCTCAATGTCATGTTTTATGTGTTAAAAAATATGCAACTGATGTTTGATAACAATTAATGACAGAATGTCCGCTTTCATATCCAGTTTAATACACAAGACTGCTTACCTAAACTATTTTATGTTTTTAGACCCATGATGCCAGTTTATTCACCTTTTTCAGACCACTTTGGCAAATTTTCTTAACTTGTTTAAGAATTCTCTTATGTGATTTATGCTTCAGCTTACTTGTCCTATTCAAGCACAGTTCTGTGAAAGATGTGCTTGACTTAGCAGGAGTAGTGAAAGAGAACTTTAATAATATATAATAATGCTCAGCTGATGAGACTGTTTTTCCCTTAACTGTGACCAGTTGTAGGGGGGTGGGAGACATGATGAGATGCAGTCTCACTGCCATTTATCATGTGCTTTTCATTGGGCTTAGTTTGCTTGGCAGCACCCATCTTCTGCAACAGACTTGGTAGTCAGATAATATCTGATAGCCCATCACTTTATGTGGTGCTGATGTGATCAGGTGGAAGCCAGCATGCTGACTGCACGTGCAAAGAGGAAGTGGAAAAAGAAGAGGCTGAAGCTCTGGCTCGGGCCATGGAAGTCTCAGAACAACAGACTCCCATTCCTATAGTACCTGGCCTGACCCCCACAGCCAGAGAGGAAGTGATCACCATCCGCATACAACCTGATGTGAGTTCTTTTCCTTTTGTTTTCATCCATTCGTGATGTGTTGGCAGTAAAGATAACTGTGTGTGTGTGTGTGTGCGCGCATGTGTTCATGTTTAGTTATACCATAACTGGACGCACTTGAGCAATGGTCAGTTTTAGCTTTCTGGTTAAGGTTTGGGTTTGGGATGGGGGTAAGGAGTAGTGTGATTGTGTTAAAGCTAGGGTTAGTCTTTGAGGTTAGAAGGGGGAGAGGGTGTGCTAACTGTGAGCTCGAGACCTCTAAAATTTTTACTGGGATTTCTTTAGTTCAGCTTAATTTGTTGTACTTCCAAGTTGGCAAATTTTATTGGAGTGAACTGTTTTAGTTCATGACCTACACCATGTCTTAGAACAGGTGGTGGTTCTTATGACCCACCAGATTTTTGCCTTCTCTCCCCTGATACACCCCCTCTTCCTTTTACAACAAAATGGCAAAAACAACATGTGCTAGGCCATCTTTGAAACTTACTAACAAACTTAGCAAAGTTTTAATGATTCATCTGAAACCTAATATGAATACTTGATTTGTATGGGCTTCAAAAAGTTTTTGTATAAAACAATCATGTAAAACAAATCAGTTTATTAGTGTGTTAGCATGGCAGTACTATGGAGTGAAGGCACTAAGGCCACAGTTATAGGTCATGTAGGGTGCATATTTTTTTTTGTCAAGCTTCTGCATGGATACATTTATGTTGTCATGATTCAGCCTGTTGGAGAAATGAGATAATGTTACTTAGTTGTATCATTGTATAGCTGTCATGAGCTTGATGTCATTCTCTGCATGGTAGTTTTGTAGGTGTACATCTTAAGTGAAGAATATTATCTTGTGCTGTGCTTTACCCAGTCAGCAGGAAAAAAATTTGCACCAGGCTAGACTCTTAAGTTTTCAAAGCCCTTCCCTTTCTTCATAGTAGCTGAGTTGTAAACTTTACAAATCTCAACAGGAAGCCATCTGTAAAGGTAAAGTAAAGGTAAAGGTCATCCCCTTACCTTTTCAGGTCGTTGGGGGGTGAGGTGTTAGAGATCCCACTTTTCTCAGGGCCAGCTTTACATGAAGGCGGTGCCCATCTCCTCTCCCTCGCTGCCTTACCTTCCCCAACCCTCTGTGGAGTTAGGTACCCATTCCCACCAGCTGAGTTGACTGGGGGAAGTTTGCTGCGCTTATCGGGAATTGAGCTGGCGTGCTCTCAGTTCGGACGGCAGCGCTATAACCACTCGGCCATCTGCTTCTGTACTAGTGGATGTTTCTTAAATCACTGAATCCTCATGGTCACTGTATAATAGCAATGCTAATAGACGTCATAACTGCCTCCATAGGTGGTAAACTTACATCGTCTGCTTATAGCCTTGCAATTTGCATACCAGTCCAAGGGAAGTGTTGATGCTAAACTGTTTATCTTTCATACTTTGTCCACATGCCCATGCACAGTTGTTTGTCACTTTCCACCATCACATCAGCAACCACGTTTTGGAAAAGACTGAAGACTCATTTGTTTACTTAAGACAGACTTAACCCTCTTAGGGCGACTAAAAAATATTTCTATGTTCAAAAACATGGGCTTAAAATTTATGATTTTGAAGTCGATAGCGAAACTGCAGAGCCACGCTCGTGGAGCATGATCCACGATAGCGAGCGTATCGTGGTCTGCCGGTAAGGCCACAATCGTGGCCCATCGTGCAAAGAGAGAATCACGATCGTGGAGCAGAGCCACAATAGTGGCCCATCGTCTTCTGCCGGCAGAGCCTTTAAAAAGGCCCATTGCCCTGAAAGGGTTAAAGAACCTATCACCATTTCTGTCATTATTATTTTTAACTTTCCTGTTTTATTTTTTTCTTCTCTTCCGTTTTTGGTGTTCAATGAGCATTCTTTTGAATGGATACCTGCGCAATATAAATCGACATCATCATCATCATCATTTTCTGACTTCCCATCGGCATTCAACACCATCCAACTACATATCCTAGATAGAAGATACCTTGAAAAGCTTTCCCTTGACCATCAGCTAGTCATTCACTTTTTGGTTGACAGGCAGCAATGAGTACTTGTTAGTGGTACTTTTTCCGACTCATCACAACATTCACCGGCTCGCTTGAAGGCTGTGCTTTTTCCCTGCTTCTGTTTATTCTGTATATCAACAGTTGTCACAGTAACCATGAGAGTCAACATCTGGTAAAATTCTCTGATGACACTGAACTGCTCTACTTAGTGGGCCAGTAGATACCCATGGTGTGGCTTTGGATGAATTTATTGCCTAGTGCGATGAAAATTTCTTAGAACTTATTGTAAGACCAAAGAGATTGTCTTTGATTTCCATCAGAATTCTCCATCAAGTCCCGTAAGTGTTATCCATGACAAGGAGGTGGAAATTGTCCCTACTTTTAAATTCCTGGGCACCATCTTCGATAGGAGACTTTGCTGGTATCCCAACACACATGGTGTCGTGAAGAAAGCTTAACAGCACCTCTTCATGCAGGACCAACAGACTGAGGCTGTCTTTTGTTGTTTCAGCCATGCGACTTCTAAATGATACTGTGTGCGAATGAATGCAGTTGTTTGAACCATGAATGTATAAGTTTGTTTGGTGGATATGGATGTACTGTGGTATAGATTTATGCTTGCATATCGAGCTGCCGTGAATTGCCCTCTGGGATAAAAAAGAATGTTATCCTATGCGATCATTGCAGTGTTTCTGTGTCATTGATGTGCTAGCATTTCATTATGCATTGAAGAAAGTTTCAGGCTGAGATGTAGCATATTGTAATGTTGTGTGACTGACACAGGAGGCCAACAATGGAAGTGGAGATATGTCCACTCGAAACAGTCAGACATATATGGAGGGTTTTCACTGGGTGAAGGGGCCTTTGCTGGGCACAGGTGCCTTCAGCACATGTTATCAGGCGCGTGATGCTCGTACAGGTGTCATTATGGCTGTCAAACAGGTAAGCATAGCCTCCCGGGTTCTGGACATACCTTGGATCAGCCCATTGAATTAAGTGTGTTTTTTTTAACCTTTCAGGTGTTTGGATAAACCAGGGGTAGATATTATTCATTGATTTTAATGTGGCCACATTTCCTTTTTTTGGTTGGATTTCTCTATAAAGAGGAGTTGAAAGAAAAAGGAGATAAAATACTAATAACAATAACTGGTTTTATATGTCATGGTTCTTACAGCCATTTCCATAATTTGCAGTTGAACATACGTAGCAGAGATTTGTTTTAATACCTCTACACTTATTTTTTTGGAATAATTTGCATTGACCTGGCCAGACACATTGCTCATATCTTTAGCTGCAAGAGTTGATGTTATATAGATGGTGCAAGCTCTAGAGACCTGCCAAACAATCACTCACTGTGACGTAACAAAGCCTGCCAAACAACCACTCACTGTGACATAAGAAGGCATGAGCTGTCCTCATTGTTGCTGATGATAAAAGATGGAAACATGATTTTTCAGATTTCCTTTTGTCGTAATTCTCCTGTTGAGCAAGAGTCTGTGATTGAAGCTATTACAACAGAGATTCACATGATGTCTCGACTGAGCCATCCTAATGTGGTGAGAATTCTAGGTGCTACCAAGCAGGGCTGTCACTTCAACATGTTTGTGGAGTGGATGCCAGGTGGGAAGACTATTGATATCAGTTTCAAAGCAGGTTTACAGAGATTATGTCAGTCACAGACTCCCATGTATAGAATTTATCAAATCTTAAAATAGGGGATGGAATTAATTGTGGTACCATACATTTGTAACCATTGTGGTACATGCGTTTGCAGTAGGAGTATGTTCAGCTTTTAAAAGAGGTTACAGATAACTGGTCGTCTTGATACTTTGATTTCACTTTAGTCTTTTAACTTGTTTTAATTTTATGAAACTAGATTTTTTAATTTGTATTTGCTGTTTATATAAATATATTTAACTGGATTCCTATGTTTTTCTTGGGTTTTCCCAGTGTTTGTTGTCCTGTGACACTTTTTGTTTTTACTTTATTTGATGATAAAAAATAATATTTCTCGTTAAATTGTTTTATTTGTGCAATCCAGTTGATTTCTATATTCTTAAAGCGTCTCAGATGTTTGATTAACGACTTCTTTTTTACTTAGCCATGTGTTGATTGCAGGTGGGTCAGTGTCATATCTTCTGGGTCAGTATGGAGCATTCACAGAGCATGTCATAATAAACTACACACGTCAAATACTTCGTGGCTTGGCATACCTTCATGACAATCACATTCTCCATAGGGATCTCAAAGGTAAGCATACGCTTTGTAAGCAATTACAGCTATATCGTGAACAGCAAGTCTTGGGGCTCAGAAGTTCTTGGGACTTTTCACCACTTCTCTGAAGAAAACATGATGGGAAATTTTCACAATGATGTCTTTCGTTTATTCATTTGTCATAATTATGTAAATAATTTTTCTCTGTGTCCCCTACAAAAGTGAACTAGTTTCATTTTGACTATTCTCAAAAGTATCTTTTGTTGCTGTTCAATAAAAAGACTGTATGAACATGGATGGCGTTTGGTATATGCACATCTGGTTGTACTAGCAAATAGAGTGAAGAGTGGATAAAATATTCATGAATTAGAGGGGTCTCCAGATGTCAGATGTTTCTGTGCTGACAGGTGCCAATCTGCTGCTGGACAGCACGGGACAGCTTCTCAGAATTGGGGACTTTGGTGCATCAGCTCGCCTGGCTTCGCAAAGTACTGGTGCAGGAGAATTCCAAGGCCAGCTCTTAGGTACTATCGCCTTCATGGCACCAGAGGTACAACTGCTTTCCTTTATTCTTTAGACCTATATATATATATATGTTTGTGCTCGCGTAAAAGTTATGTGAGAGCGATTGCATAAGAAAGCTTGACAATGACAATTCTTTAATTGCTATGTGTTGACTTAGCATAGACTTAAGTGTGACTTGAATTTGATGGCTAGGTACTTCGTGGGGAGAGTTATGGCCGGGCCTGTGACGTGTGGAGTGTTGGCTGTGTTATGATAGAGATGAGCACGTGCCGGCCACCTTGGAACTCACATGACATATCCAATCACCTGGCTCTTATTTTTAAGGTTAGTCTTTCCTGCATGTCATTGCAGGATTTAGTGTTTCTTTTAATTTTGTGATGTATAGCCCAAGTTATGGTAACAGCGACTTTTCAGCAACACAAATTAAGCAATAGCTAGCATTATAATGCTAATAATAAAATCTCACTTGAAGATGACCGCTAACTGTTCTTTCGCTGATTCTTTGATTGTTATTGAGACTAAATTGATCCTTGGTAAAAATTTAAAATTCAAGTTAACAGTAAACTTACCTTTTAATATATGTCTTGGCCTGTCGATTTGTTGGTGTTGCTTTAGGGCCTTTTACTAATTGGATAGTTTCTCTGGTGATTATAAATGTTGTTAACTGGTCAGATAACTGACATAACTTTGTTCTGGGCCTATTAATACAAGTCAAAATTGTGCCCCAACTTTGTTTTTTTTTTACTAACAGGTTGGTACTGGAGAGGTTTACAATATTTATTTAATCTTTCCTTCAGATAGCCTCATCAGTAGATCCACCACCCATTCCAGACAACTTGTCACCACCTGTCAGGGACCTTTTGCTGCGGTGTCTGGAACAGAAGTCAGAGTTCCGTCCACCTGCCAAAGACCTGCTTATGCACCCACTCTTCATACAGTATTCCAATAAATAGCGGCTGCAATGGGATTGTGCAGGGCACAACCTTTTTTCGAACGTAACAAATCTGAAAAAAAGAAGGGTTGGAAGTTTGAAAAGAGACAAAAAATGATGACAAGGTGATAATGGAGATAAAGTGACTGCTGCAGAGGAGATCAAAAAACAGAACAGCAGGACAGTTCTCCCTATAGTGTTGTGCCAGGATGCACAAAGCTAAACATTAATAGATTTTGCATTGTATTTCTTGTCTCTATGAATAGAAAATAGTTCGATGTCTGTGCAGACCACAGCAATCTTGTGCTACATTTGAACAAGTTTTCAGACCATGTTAGAACAGGCTGTGAGACCTGCATGTTCTTCTGGCAAACAGCCTGCTGGTCTTCCCACCTTATCACCTTATGACACGATAGAAAACATTGTCTCTGCTAAAATTTTCGCTGACCCTTCATTTCGAGGAGACCAATTTTTAGACTTTTTTTTTTGGATGTGTGTCATGTTTACATGACTTGCAAGGTGCGGGCCTGGCCTCTTTTGGCAGGTCCCCTTTTGTGAAGAAACCAGTTACAAGGCAGTTCTTGTGATAAAATGGACTTTCTCATGGCAGCATTGCACGTAAATTTGCTCCTCTGGATATTAGCTTAGAATATTTTTGGCATTTCTCTACTCAGTAAAAATATTTATAGACATTTACTTAAAAGCATCTTTGATTAATACTTAAGAAATTTTGTCAGAATATTGCAGACAGTACAGTAACAGGAGAAAAAGACACTAAATAAACTTTTAGAAATTCTGCAAGATACATTACAAATACCTGTCAGATTGAAGGTTGGCCCAGAGGACAAATTTAAAAGAAAAAAATGAAAGAAGGATGTATATTTCACAGAGTGCTGCCTTGTAGGACGACTGAATATTTACAATGTTGATTTCCTAACCTCGGGGAGACAAGGTCATGTGGGGAGGGAAGAGGTAATTGGCAGGCTGCCTATACCTCTTCACTTCCTTTGCCTCCTGTGTAAGAGGTCGGATGCACCAGTTGCCATCTACTGGCAGTGGTTTGAAGTGCTTCTGACCTTTTCAGCAGGAAATCTCCAAAGCATTCCACTGTTGCACTGTTTAAGTATATAACTCCTAGATGCGAGATGTACTTGAATTGTCAAAATGTTTTTGTATATACCAGAGCTGTCCAATTTGCCCCAGATTCTTTACATTTTCAGTCATTTCAGACATTCATGCAGCAAAGAATGGAAAAGGTTAATAATGCCAGGCATTGAAATGCTCATGTGACTGAAAATATTCATCACTCTTCTGTGATTGTGGCTGAAAATGCTCATTCTGAATGTAGCAGTGTCCTCAGGACATGACCTGAAGTGTTCCAGTCTTCCAGCTGGTGTCTGGACTGTGTTCATGATCAAACTTGTCTCACAGCATTCACTCATCTCATCTTCATCAAAATATATTTTTTATGGTGCACATACACCAGTAGAGATAAGTAAGGGTCAATTCAGAACATTTTCGTTCTGGGGCACTAATAACTATAGATGAAAGATAAATGTTACCATTGATTTAAGGATGAGAAAAATAGGTTATGCACTGCTATGCACACTTAAAAATATTTGGCCTTAAGAAATATTAAGTTCCATTATGATAACACCAGTTGTGTCAAAAATTTGATGAAAGTGCCTTTTATACAAAATGTATATTTTACAGTTTATCTTGGGCATCTTGTACTCTGTTCCATGATAACAGGTTTGGTCACTTGAGTAGTTTTAACTTTTCAAGTCTAAATTTTTAAGACTGGGTACACTGTTAATCAGGGCTTTAAAATACAACTGACAAACTTGTCTGTTATAGATTTTGCTGCATTTATTTTTAGCTGTAAAAAATGGCATACATAAAATGTATTAATTAAATTATAAAAATTGCAATCATAAGGAGACCCCCAACTGGTTAGTATATAGTTCACAGCTGTCATTGGTCTGTTTGTATTTTATCGAACAAGCAAAGAATCTGTACAAGGAGAATGTGTGAGAGCAAATCTATTCATGGGGTATGTGTGTGAGAGAATCTGTATATGGTGAATATGTAAAATAGAATCTGTGCATGGTGAGGATGTGAGTGAGAATCTGTACATGGTGAATGTGCGAGAAAGAAATCCTGTTTCCATCAGGAAGTTACTTGTCACAGAATGCATTTATCCTCAGAATAACTTTGTTAGTGTACTGTGCACAAATGTCTTCTCCCTTGCCTTACAAGGGATAGGTTTTTAATTACATAAAATCTTAAGAGAAATGTTGGTACCTTTTAGCAACATATCCTACCCCATCAGCCCCCACACTTACATTTGTCTAAATCCTGGAAGCTTTCACTTGAATCTTGTTGCATAAAATGAGATTTGCAAAAAAGTGAAATGAATTTTGAATATCCTGATTTTTCCCAGAATAACTTGGCTTTCATGTCGTTTTTTTTTTTAAAGGCCAGATAATTGATATACAGTATGTTGTCTCGATATACTTAAGTTGTAGATAGATGGGTTTGCTTTCTACACTTACATTAAACTGTCTCATTCATTGAAGTAGTGTAATATTCCAAAAGATTTTAAGGGTCATCTTAGGTAATATTTTGTATGAATTTACAACTTTTTGTGAAAGCTTTATGACCTTCAGTGCCCTTTAGATAAGGGTATTCACACCTTTAAATGGAAAATGGAACCATGATTGTGTTCTGAAAATACATGTACCAGGTGTTACCAGATTTTAATGTTCTTGTTGCCAAACTGGATAATGGACAGAAAATCAAGACTTAAGTGATGCAGTTCTGCTGTAGCACTTTTGTGTGACCCCACTGCTTCCAATGGTGAACATGTTGCTATTTGCTTGTGTTGCTAGTCATGGAAATGTGATACTGAAGACAACCAAGGAATGTGCAATGATCTCTGTGATGTGGGGGGAAATGTGAAGAACTGATGTCATTTGCTGGTATGACACTCAGGCACACTGTCAAAAAGCTTTAACTGTACTGACACTGCTGACAACGTGCTTGGTGCCACACTGGGGATTGGGAAAGTTGTATAAGGGCAGGATGGAATGGTCTTGCAATTTCCTTGAGAATGAATGGCAATGGTGGCATCAGGATAGTTTACAAAGCATATGGCAACCTTGGCTGGGTCATTAGTTCAAAACCATCTGCTCTTTTGAAACGTGGCGCTCAAATGGACATCGGTGCCAGACTTTGTGGATTACACAGAGCTGACAAGCTTTCTGGGTTTTGCCTTGTTAGTGTACTTAAGCAAGGGCATTACTTTATCTATGTCCACATTACATAAGAGATTTTTCCAACTGCTTGGTGCCTTAATTGCAAATGCTTTGTCCACCAAGTACAGTGCCTTTGCCATTAAGAAATCTATGCATTAAAATGAAATGTAGACATCTTGATAGTATGTGTGTTATTAGAAGTGTAGACATCCTGATATATACCATTAGAGGTGACAAGTCATATCATTTCTAGACAATAGAAAAAGAAAGAAAGATTGAGTGGGTTTTTTCTGGTTGTGATGTGGAGACGATTTTTTTTTCTTTTGGTACAATGTGCATTCAAGAATCTTTGAATCATATCATGTTACATTTTTCTAGGCCATTTTTTAACATTATCAGCCATGTCTGAAAATAAAATTGAAATCCTTTGTATGAACATGCATTTTTAATGTCTTTCAAGTAATTGTAGTAAAGAAAAAATAGTTTGAGAGAGAGGTGGCTGGTATGCAGACATTCAAGGTTCAGAAGATCAGAGGGGCAGTGATGGTAAGTGGTTCACTTATCTAGGCCATGGCACGTGGAAGCTATAGCCCAACCCTTTCCTGCAGTCTTCACTTTCCTTCTAGATGCCTAAATTTTGTGGGTAGGCATGGGGAGTTAAGCCACAAGCCCAAGGCTCGGCTATCCCCCTAACCATCAGGCTACAAAACTTGCCTCGGCGCACATTAGGAACATGATAAACACAATGTATTTTTAAGAGCAGGACTAACCAAATGTACAAGAAAAAAAAGGAGAAATCAATTGTTCCTACATTGATCCATCCTTAAAGTACACAAAATAAATGAAGCATGTCCAATGAAATTTTGAAAAAAAAGATTTTTCTCTGCCCTTTGCCATGACAAAGATGACACTTGTAAAACTCCGACATTTTCCCAAATCAAAGGAGGTAAAGTACTTTGCTGTTTGGTCTGATTAAATGTTAAAACCGGGCTTTCTCTCGCTGTACCTCAACTGTGACCAGTCACTGGGTGAGTTGAGGCAATAGTGGTGTATGAGCGTTAGCCAGACCTATTCTGTGCCCCTTTCAGTAGGTTTCCCAACTGGCAGCCTGTCCACTCCTTGACGTCACTCAGCCACCACTTTTCCATTTGTCTTAAGGTCCTCCCCTCCCCCAACACATCCCTGGAGCACCATCTTGGGCCATGCTGAGTGACGTAACCAAACCAAACCAGTTTCTTGATGGTGAGCGGGGGTTCCTGGGTACCAGCAAGGTCGATGACCAAAATACGAACAAATTTGTTCACTGTAATGTAGGAGATATGGAACAGTCTCTGGAAGCATTGATCATGAATGCTGGAATCTTTCCGTTTTGGTCAACAGGGTCTATGACTCGCAGCCATACAGCAAGATGGAACATATAGCTTGAATTTGGTTGAAGCTGCATTGAGCTAAAAAGACATTTTAAAGCAGTCATTGTTTCTCCCGACCCCCACCCCCCCAAAGAAATTGCCAGAGAATGCAACGAAATGAAAAAGTGTTTCAGTATTTATGACCGTGCACCGCACATGGGTGACTAAACACCTGTATCATCAAACGTTACCCCTTTCAACATCCTTTGTTGCTTATGCTTTTGGATTTTTCCAAACTTCACCTTATGAGAAGCTTCAGATCATGTCAACATCTTTTACTGGAACAGTCACTTTAGTGTTTAATAAAATGTAGCAGTTATAGCTCTTCCTATACAGTTCGCATTGGCAAATACCTTCATAGCTATGTCAATTCTGTTGATAAACCGTATTGAATGAGATAGAAAAAGGCTCAGAAACCAGCTAGTCAAGGATCTTCAAAGGATGCAAATGTTGCTTTCTTTAAAAGATCGCCTTTCTTTGGAGAATACACTCAAGCGAGTAGTGCCTGTGATGGCTCAATTCTGCACCATCACAACTCCTCACCGTGACATATTAAACTGCTTAAAAATACTGTGTCAATTTAGGCTTATGATAAATAGCTTTTTAAATGTTGTGGGGGAAAAAAAAGGTCTCAGACTTTTGTACTAGCTTATCCAAGTTTATTGAATTTTTGATTAAAGAATACAAAAAAACAAAGTTCTTGATTGTAATCTACAACAACAATCACACTCCTCATCAGCTGCTGTCATCTTGCAGCTAAACAGTTGCCTCCCCTTCTGACAACAAAGGACCCCGAGAGCTTGCAGCCACAGAACGGTGTCAAGGCCTGTGAAGATGCTAGCTTAAGAGAAAAGTTCCTGACACAAGTAACCACATGTGTCTCAGTTGACTTTAGAAAAATAGGTTTTACTCTCCTTCACGCCAGGTTTGATGGTGTCACTTCCAGGTTTCCAACCAGCTGGGCAAACTGCAACAACATTTAGCTGCTTGTAAATCCTTGCAAGATATAAGATTAACAGGCAAATCCCACAAATATGACCGAAATCACACCATGGTAATGAAAACACTGTCACCTTCGCCATGCTTGTCAGTGTACTGGAATGCCTGCACCAGCCGAAGTGTCTCATCTACAGATCTTCCCACAGGCAAGTCATTTATGGTAATCTGGCGTAGCGTTCCGTTGCCATCAATGACATAAAGACCTCTGTAAAAACAAGAAGATTGTATTAAGAACACTTTTATACTTAAGAACAAAAAACAGAAAAATACACATTGCAACAGTATCTTGCCTCCCTTTAACATTTAATTTTATAATAAATTGATTTTGAATGTTTTGCCTGCAAAGTGGCGATAAGTATGTTCTGGAAATTGGAATACATGGAGAAAATCCCTAAAGGCCATCCCTACAAACAAGTGTCCCAAGATGAGATCTGAATCATGGACCTTTGGTGAGTGGTGTTCCTTCAACTAACAGGTTTGAAGAGGCCAGCTCTCAGCATTTTTTTTCTTCTTCTTAGATTTGTTGTGCTTGAAGTGCCAATTGTACCGATCTGCATACAGGGTCGGCAACCCCATCCAAGGTGCGTTCAAGGATGGTCTTTGACAAGGTGTTGTGCCGGGTCACATGGCCAAAGACCAGCTTATGTCGCTTGACTGTTGATAGAGGTTCCTGGTGTCATACCAGTGTGGCAATCTTGTTTTGAAAGTACGACTATAGTCAGATGGCTCCACCTGCTGTATTGCACTGATATTTCATAATCCAGGGAGACTTGCTGAGGTCAAGCTTATTTATATGCCACAACAGTACCTTAAGATCCACGGTATAAAAACTTCCAAGTTTTCCATGGAAAATCTTTGAAATACCCCGGAATACTCACATTAACTCATAAGATAAATAATAGGAGGTAAATTGCTGACCGGTAAGCAATGCCATCCTCCTCCTTAAGGCAGCCGTAATTGCGCGAGATTTGTCCAGTTTTGTCCTCCAAAAGTGGAATGTTCATGTTCCCCAAGCCTCCCTGTTTGCGGGGTGTGTTGACCCTGTGAGAACCAGAGGAAAATAACACCCAATAAACCATCCTTATTTTGCAGGACTTAAAGAGTCAAAGCAGATCTCAAATACTGTCAGCTTAAATAATAGACCTTTTGAGCCAAGAAGTGTTAACTATTCTTAACAGATAATAATTATGCATTAAGACCTTTCTATCTCTCAAATATCAGTTTGGTGTGACCTGTATTCACACACACATACATGCCCTACATTTTAACAGTTTAGATGTCCCATTTCCTTTTCCTTGCATGATAAATTCTACAGCACCCCCTGGGTTATAAATATTATCCCTCCCTTAAACTTGATCTTGAGAAGTACAGGATCTAAGTGTTGCATTTGAAAAGGAATCTGCTACAAGTCTTTCTTACAAGTCCTGTGAGTAATGAGTGGAGGACGCATACTACCACAACTGAAGACTAAGGGAAAAGAAATTAAGATATGTTATATCAGAGAATGCTTATTATAAGGCACTGCTAAGAACAAGATGGTAAAGTCACTGTGCTAAATAAAGAAAGTCATGTGTAGGATGCCACACCCACCATGCCAAGTGAGAGAAAACACTGTCAGTGGAGCAGGCCAGCACTTCACAGTTGATGGCACGGAACTCTTCTGCACGGTCGCTAAAGGCGATAATCTCAGTTGGGCAGACAAAGGTGCTGCAAACACAATAGTGTCAATGTTTAGTAACCTACTGAAGCAAAAGCTTGATGTTAAAATGTTATCCTTGCATTCTGTACTATATACAACAGCACTGATTTTACTCAAGTCTTTTGCACAGGCAGGCATAAGTACACCATACCCCACAATTGTCAGGCCAAAGTCAGCAGGTGAGCTTGTTAAATGGCAGGGCTATGTTGGGGAAGGTGCACAAGAGGTGAAGGTTATCAGGATTCTGCTTCATTATTGCACACTTTCTTACTGCAGGCCTCATCAACAATGGTGTTAACATGTAATCACAGAACCCCCCCCCAACATGATTTCATCATCAATACATCTCAATGTTGAACATCTGGCAGGGGGCAGATCCAAGGCTTTCACTGCACTTTAGTGAGGGACAACACAGATAAAAAGACCAGTTGCTTTGTCAGAATTGGTAAAGTGACCTCAGGTAAGTAAGGAATGCTAAACCCTGGGTGGGTTTGTCTAGTATTAGCTATGATGTATGACTGGCTCTCTCTACGTTACCTAACAGTTTATAATAGAAGTGAGAATTAATGACCAACTGGAAGCCACAAAGGTTTGGCAACCGCCAATGCAAAACTGCCAGACTTTGAACCATCGCTTTGCCACCAAGCTTTTGGAGAAAAAATCAGTGAGGTTTTAATGAGATTGATTGAGATCTCTTCTGTGAGTGTGACTTCAGCCATCACTGAACAAGGGACTTGATACAGGGACTTGCTCCAGTGTGACTGACCAAGACATGTACAAGCCTGCTAACACAGTGGCAACATTGAGTAACTATCACCCTACCAGTTGCCCTTGATAGTGAGGCTCCATGCAGCAAAGGACAATTCTGTTCCACACAGCAAAGGTCAATTCTGAATCAAAGCTACGTGGCACATGAATGCATAGTAAAGAGATGTAACATGCAATGTGTGTTAGCCAAGGTTGGGTAGTGTTGACTCATATATTGTCTGCATTAGTGATAGGATGTAAATGAAACGCCTTAGGCTTTCAACCATGCACCTGCCATTCGTTCATTCTTGATCTACATGATTTGTGTGCAAATATATAAGCTCCTGGCTGTGTTAATAAATTAACCCTTTTATACAAATTGCATTGTGTTATAGGTGAAGTACGCTGGGGTTTAGATTTAAGTGATGATATTTTTCATCAGTCAGCAGCAAAGTGTAAGCCCATTGCGTACAGGTGCATGTCGGCGTGGATGACGGGAGCAGTAGAGAATGTAGTAAGCTCCCCCCCCCCTCCATCTCACCTGTCAGTTTTCCCAGACTCACGACAGTGAGACACAGGTCTGACATCTCTATCTTGTAGCATCCAGTCACAAAAGTCTTCGCTGACCTTCGTCAAGGGGAGGGGAGGGCTACATTTGGGGCGCGCGGGCTCGGTGTGTGTGTGCCTGGGGGGGGGGGGGAGCAGAAGCGGAAGGGGTGAGCTGTATTTACACATGCAGCACGACACGCCAGTCCGCTTACCGGTGTCATGCACGCGGTGCATTGGTCTGTTGACTATCGCTGGCATCACTCGTGCAGCACAACCACACCCACCTGTCTAACCGTCACAGCGCCTGCTATCATTTTCTAGCGCTGTCATACTAACTGCCGCCCTTTGTCTAACACTCTCAAACTGATGCATGTACGCAAAGCCATTTTTCTTTTCGCTTCTTTCTGCAAGAGTGTCTCAGTTCTCACAGACATTATCAAGAGAAATGCAAAGTCGGCTGTCGGACATCTGCCGATCGACATTCCTGCGTCAATAGAGCAAAGGTAATGTCAGGGGCAGGGCTTGGCGAGGTTATCAACGCACGTGAAAACTCACACACAGACCTGCTAGCACACGACCTTGTGAGTTATTGTCACACAGCCGGCAGGTGTTCGACAGGCTGTCACGAGTTTTGACAGAATCGATCCCACTTGCAAGGTCATGATCGAGCGCGTCAAGCCGCCCTACACTGGAGGTCACGACACTGCCGCCAAGTGTGCACGCCACCGGGTGACATTTGATTTCTAGATGAACGTGCGGTAGTCGTAAAGGTGACGATACTGACTGACACCCACAACACTCCAGGTTAGCTACTTTCCCAAGTGCAGACTAAAGAAATACGCGAACATGGTAACTTGTACTACACAACCTTATCCACTGATGAAGTATTACGACTGTATGAGTCTTAAATTATAACTACACCACCACCCCCCTCCCTCAAAAAAGTGGCCTACTGAACCGCCACACTCCAATAGTCAGTCTTGAGATTTGGCTGGAGACGAGTAAACAAAACTGTTGGCAGGTGTTCCTACTCTATTTTCATGTTACCTGTTTAATTTTAGGCTCGAGCACCCTGGTTACAAAAACTACTTGAGGCAACTTGAGTAGGCCTTCCAACAAGACCTCTGACAACAAGTGCAAACACCCGAATGCCGAGCCACCCAGCCATCAGACTCAAGCCTTCTGCATACCAACCCATACAGTCCAAAGATTTATTTCGGTTTGATCACACGCAACTGATGTCAAACAGGCAAACAATTCTGTATAACACAGCCACATAGCCAGATCTGCGGCAAGAATGCCGAGAAACAAGTTTGTTTCAAGCGGTCTGAATTTAATGAGGGATGCAGACAGGGGTACTGGGGGTCAAGCGATGTCAGGAACTACTCACAAGTCCAGTGGGTAGAAGAAGAGAACGACGTATTTGCCCTTGTACTGGGTCAGGGACACCTCCTTGAACTCCCCGTCGACGACGGCCTTGGTGGTGAAGTCGGGGGCTGGTTTGCCCAGTGCGAGCTGTCCTACCTGAGGCATCTCCTGCACAGTCACAAAGCTCACACGTTACAGCAGCACAACAAATACCATTCCCTCAAGTACCCAGCCATACTGCATGCTTCCAGTAATGCTATGTCAGTAAGTTATATATACATTTATAAGAAACAGAGGCTCGCTAAATTTAGTGGTGCATTTCCTGTAATATCTGGTAAAGATACCGACCATGTCTAACAACAGCTCGTCGTCCGTCTTTCGATCTTCAAACAGCGAACAAAGATCACAAATGTGGATCGTATTGTATGGAGCAGGGTATACAATTGTCTACGCGTGCAACTCTGTAAACACGTTCAAACAGTTCACAACAAACTAAACACTGAAACAGCGAGCCAATCAACCATCTAGACGCATGGATGCCACGCAGTTTACCTGCTGTCACACCGTGCCAACCAATTAGCAACACGTGCAACCCGAACGAAACCGCGAAGAATCAAAGGTCACACAATGTGGACTGGGCACCACGGGCAAGGTTGCACGCCAGCAAACGCTTGGTACGCTAGACCACACGAGGTCACGGCATTGCCAGCCCGTGTTATCGCCAAGCCTCACTCAACTGCACGCGACATTTTTTTGCGAACAGTTCCACGGCTTTCATCCCTTATCGTACCGCGTCCCCCTACAACCTACCCTCCACCCAACTACTTGGATTGTCTGTCATCACCTTCCACACCATCCATACTTCCCTTCAGGCACGGAAATACCAGTACTCTGCAACAAAGCCGCTCCATCCTCAACATCTTCTTTTAATGCTGACGGTACATGACTAATACCACAGCTAACAGACTCATATCAACTAAAGAGTGTATATTAGGTTGCAAAAACTGAAACCCACTGGTAACGAGATTAGGCAGGATCGTAGCCAACAGTCTTCCAAATTGAGCTCTGTTTCATCCACTCATTTGCGTCATCCGAACATTTGTTCGAAAGTGTTAGCACTGATATATCGTTAGTTACACATCCCTAGTTAGTTACACATCCCTTGGTCACCCGCTGTGTCCTTTTGTGGCTGGAGACGTCATTCCCTCCATAGCTTAGGGCCAGCGTCAAGGGACAGTTTAGTTTAGTCCTTGTTACTCCTTTAAGAAGAAAAGAAAAATGCGGATGCGGGGACAGTCACCTCTGGCAGACAACCACAAACAGTGCTAAACAAGTGACAGAGAGAGAGAGAGTAAAAAAAACAACAATACACCCACACAGAGGTCATGGACCGGATATCCGCGTGTTCGGTCCACGCTACTCGTCAGCCACGTGACTGTGACTCGGCTGTTTGTTGAGACATCGCCGTAAACCGCATCATCTACAGGGCTGGTGGGAAATGTGGTGCACTGATTCGTCTATTAGAGGACGACTGGCCGGATGGCGACAGTCTGGCATGAACGTCTGGACCGGATGAAGTACAATGACACAGCAAAAGAGAAAGAGTCAACGTGTTGATCATGAGCAGTGGGAGTCTAGGGGAAGGGCAAAAGAGTGCACGTGTTTCCCTATTACCTCACACACGCTGCGCCTGAATAGTCATGACTCGAAAATTGACAATAAAACCCCAGCTGGCACAGTGAGCGGCAGAAAACAACTCGGGCGGAGCCGGGTACCTGGGTTAGAATACAACTGCATAAATTACGGTCCGAGTTCTCGAGAGAAATCCGCTATTAAAGCCAACTCATGGGACGAGGCTGCATGCCAGTGACTTTCACCTCGGCACAGTGTCCCCTCGCTGGCGCCCTACCTTCTCGCCACAAAGCTCATCAGTGACGTCAGGCTGGTGCTGGCCTTCAAGCCGATGTTGCAGCGACACCCTGTATTCCTCCACTAGCCTGCTGTACGCTCGATACATCCTATGGAAACCACTAGCAACAGCACGCCATGGCACCACACTGCCGATGGCGGTGTCTGTTTCGATCACAGTGCCACGGCCCTCTCCCTCCCCGCCTCTTGCACGGGGGATCTGTGCCCCTCGTGCACACCCTCGTCACCGCCTGCTTCAAGGTCACGCTGCCTCGTCAGTCGCTCGTGACGTTACACCATACACACAGTGTCCCCACTAATCTCTCTCGCGACTATCACTGTATCCGCCAACCGCGCCTACGACGACAGATAAACATGTCGGCTCACTGCACACGACAATCGATGATGACATTTGCCTTAGATACACGGGTCCTTTGCCTGTCTTCATACTCGCTCATCCTGCAAATACCTGATTAGTAAACAGACGCCATTAGTGTTACGCACATTAAGGGGGCCTAATACTATTAATCGGACACCTGTCGAATATGGTTCGACTTAAAAAAAATCTAATACGCATATATACATTAGACAAATATGGTTATGCATCTGATAACGTGTATCCGTTAAAGGTAGTGGCCTTTACTACACTAGACACAGGAAGCGGCGATGACGGTCGAAAGTTAACCAACAGAAAAAATATCGCAAGTTTTAAGTACAAAAGGATTCGACACTCGACAACCAGGCCTACTGCTGGACCACAAGAACGATCTGTCTCGCATATACTACCTGCGTTACCTGCAAAATACTTCATTCCGATCAATAACAGGTGTGCCCGAATGCACTCATTGCAAAAGGGGCGTTCCGACTCCCTAATTAAAACTGTAATAAGCGAGCAATACCGGGCGCCTCCTCTCACTGAAGGCTACATGTCAGACAAGCGGTGCCAGAATTAGCCTCTCTCTCCTACGAGTGTCCGTGAAGTTGAGGACCACTAATTAACATCTGGTCAGTTAATGCAGTATCCTTTCCTGTTGTTAAATATTTAGCTGTGGATGTCTCAACACTCATCTGGCAACTGAAACAAATATTTTTCGTATCTGCAGTATTGGATGGGTCTGGCTCACAGCCTGTAGTTCTCTTGTCACAAGAACGTCACATCTCACGTTCGTAAGTGCACAGACGTGGCAGTCATTGGAAAATGTTTAATCTAGGAAGTGTCGCGTTCGTTTGGCCACAAAGCCTGCCTTCTAGGAAGCCGCGAAAAACACCGAACGCCAAGTTTCCTGTCATCTATACCAAGATGCAGTTTTTAATCAAAGCTTATAATGAAGACGACTGATCTTTCAGAGCAGCCACAACCGACCTGCGCGATTTGTAACACTTCAAAAGTTTGGAAACTTCCTTCAACGGAGGAGGGGCGGGGAAGGCGAATAGGAGAAAGGAGAGATGGAGGACCTCGACAATCCCTAAGACAAAGCGAGCATGCATGCGTAGCACGCGAAAGGCCCATCCTATAGCCCGGGGCTTCCCCCAGTTTGAATAAAAAAGGATGTACTTTCCGCGAGTAGCAGAAAAACTGCACACCAATGGACATTTGTCAATACAATTGTGACCTTAATAATAACAACAATTATAATTTATAAGGCGTATATTTAACAGGTACTAGGCACACTCATTCAGTTAAGTACACCATACATCAATCTAACATTCAAGTATGAAAAGCCATACTCAGGCATGTCCAGTCAAATAAGATGCGAATGAATGACGACACCACAAATAGTACTTTTTCAATAAATACGTTTTAAAGAGATTTGAAAAGCAGAGAAAGAAAGTCTAACATCAAAGGACAGACACTTTCGAAAGCAGAGGCCCAAATAAAAGTATGCTATTGAATACTGATAAGAAATAATAGCGAATTATAACCGTTCATGTAGAGTTTATCATACGATGTCTTTTGCGATGAGGTCTTCGATCTAAAAACCATCTCACCCCCGGCACATCCCACTTACGTCCCGTGACGAGTCAACCCTCATTAAGTGCAGCTGACCCCGGGGTCAATCGCATCGCAATCTTACTGTGTCGACACCCGGCCCTCTGAGCACTGCTCTGATAGAGCAGCTAGGTCAAGACAACGACCATCTCAAGAATAGCACAGCGTATCGCACTATGTGTGCGTGTGTGTGTGTGGGGGGGGGGAGGGGGGAGCAGAAATAAGTGTGGGCGGTGGTGGTGGTGGTGGGGACGAATTTGCAAGCTAAGCAAAGATGCAATGCCACACAACAGCGATCTTTTCGTCACCATGACACACCCGAACAAGCGACTCTTCTGACCCCTAGATGAAATACCCAGGGACTCTATGTACATGCAGAAGCAGGTGGCACAGACAAAAAAAGCAATATTACGACAGGTGGCAGTGGAAGAACGGCGGGGAAGGAGAGAAAAAACCCCCATAGAATGCTAGAACATTTCCTCGCGACCTCCGCCATTTGCCGGCAACAAGCATGTGGCCTCGTGATCGGCATCTTGTGTTCGTTGCAACGGCTAATTGGCACGACTGACGAGTGATTCTTCTCAGCCAGCAAACCCATGAGTAAATGTCATCAAATCGTGCTCCATAACGTTTGGTTCTCAAACATGGCGACACCCGCTTGATGAAACATAGTTTTCAATGGCCACAATCAAGTTTCTTTTGTTTTTGTTTTATACATTTTATTTCTGACACTGCATGCCAGAGTAACAATTAGCAGTCATTACAGTCAAATGTCAGTCATTACAATCATTTGTCAGCTTAAAAAATTGCAGTGCCCTATATACAATTATTAGATGCCTGCAAGCATAATTGGCACTGGCTCCGTCATGCATGAAGCGTCTTTACAAAAGAAGCAATATGATAATGATGTGAAAAAGTGCATACATGGTAATGACCATGACATATTAGACAGCACATGTTTGAGACAGTAAATAGTAAACTCTAAAGAAAAACGAGGACGTAATGCATATCAACTGTAGATTAACTTCCTTTTGTCATATTACCATCATAAAAAGGAGAAGGAAAAAGGTAGATGGGACGTGATTAAGAGGCGCCATATTTATCCTCAATATGAATGCATTCTCACTTCTGTTCAAATCCCTGGCTAAAAAAAGTACAGTTAAGAGGTCTGGGTTCAATTTATTTACCCCTCCCCCTCACAACACATACACCCATCCACCCGAAAGATAACTCTCATTATGTAGAAAGAAGATGCTTGTATGGCAGCCAGAATCATTCATGGTAATTTCGTTTTGCCGAAGACACTTGAGCTATAGGGGAAAACAAACACCTGCTTGTTGGATCGGTTTGAAGGTAGTTCACCTCCCAATACGTTGCCGTTACTAAATAATGTTAAATGAACGAGAATATTCCATGGGAACCGAAGCCACACGGGGACACTCGTTAATAATGCCCTTATACACACATCGCCAGACTTTCATTTCCTCGGCACACCACACTCTGGACTATCTCAACGATTTCTAGCACACTTCATTTTCTCTTGCATAAGAAGTAACATTCTGACAACGCGAAATACTTCTTGCCCGAGAAATAACATTCTGACAACGCGAAACCTCTTTCTGTCTTACCTTTGCCGATTTGCAACACCCTCCTGGCATTTTGCAAGTGCACTCACTCTCTTGAAGCGTTTGAATACCCGGATGTGTGCTTGCTTCGGTGGCTATGTGCCGCGAGCTTTGAAAGCGTCGAGAGAAGCTGCCTCGCTATCACTCGTGACCTGACACGGCAACGACACGCCAGCAACTGAAGCGGCTCGTTAGTCACACAGTCCCAATATACGATGTCTAGCCGGACACGCCACACAGCTACCACTAACGCCTGCCCTACCACAAGCAGCCAGCCAGTCCCTAGAGAGTGGTTGGTTGGATGGTTTCTAGGAAAACCGAGGCTGGCCACTCGTCGGATATCTTCCCAAGCCCCAAAAACAATCAAAGCAAGGTATCGCGCAGCGCAAAACGTTACTCAGCGAATTTTCCCTCGCTAAGGTCGCCAGACATGGCCGAGTACTCGCGCACTCATCGCTGAGCACTCTAGCTCTGATGTAGCGTGTTTTCACGACCGACTGTCGCCATACATCGCCACATCGACGACGACCGCGCGACAGTCGGTGCTGAGCAGGTTTCTTTGTTAAGTAACGTACGGGTTCGTCGTTCATTCCAAGATTTATATTGTGTATTGTGTCTGGGAGCCGCTGCTGACTGCGCAGCTAACGCCGAACTTTACTCGTAAACGATGGCGCAGGCACACTTCTTCCATTTTTCATAACAAAGTGGGCGCAACCTGTGGTAAAGGTTGTGAGATAACCCTAACCCCTTAACATCACCTACTTCGCTTATCATAACGCCACTCCACCTTTTCCAGTTCTTCATGGCGTTCATTAAAACCTATGTCTTGAGGACTGAACCTTCCCAAGCGAAAACTGTTCCAAAACAAGCGTAAAACAGCAGTTAAAACGGACTGCTTGGCTTCTTACTTGTTCATATTGTATGCTAGCTTTTACAGATTGCTTTATAGTGAGGTGGTGTGCATTTGCTCTATGCACATTCCAAAAAGTGCATACAATACAACTTTATTTATCCCCAAGGGCAAGTCCAAATAGTGCTCGTACTAGCAGTAATACATACATGATATAAAGAGATAATACATACATATACATGATATAAAAGACATAATACATATACATGATGTAAAGGGAGATAATACATGTACATGATAAATAAGGAGATAATGCATACATGTTAAAATAATTTTTCTCTCTCGCGCACGCACGCACACATTCCCAGCAACAGTAGATATATTGGTGACCTTAGTTAACCTCAGGCTAGTACGAGTTCATGGCCAGTAGAATTGATCAGGTGAATGGCACGTGGAATGAATGAATTGCGTGACGATTGGTTTTACATACAGGCATCGGGCACCTACAGCCAGACCGCAAGAGTGAGAACTCACATGTTAACACATGATCAGAAATAGAGAGGATACAGGATGCCTTCTTAAGGATTTGCTGATGACAGAAAGCTGCCAAGTCCCTCTGCCTGATTCCGGTGATCTTGGAACAGATATTAACAAGGGAGACAAGACTATTCCCGTTCTCTAGGGAGAGGTTGTGGAACCAGGAGATGAAAGAAAAAGTGATTAGACTATAAATGAAGGACTGATAGAACCGAGTGAGGATGACAGAAAAAGATTTGAGTTTCCGTAGGAGATACAGGCGTTGTTGACTCTTACGGAGGATCATGTCAGTGTTGAAGATGGTACCTAAATATTTGTAAGAGTCGACTACCTCGATGGCATCATCATGGATAGTACTGATGACTGTTTCCGGCTTGTTCACCCAAAAGTCGAAGATCATTTCCTTAGTCTTTGAGAAATTCAAGACGAAGTGTTCATCACACCAGCAAACAAAGTCAGGAAGAGCGCCACTGTGAACATGTTCATTATCATATAAAAGCGACAGGAGGGAAGAGTCATCATCAAATTTTATCAGAAAGCTCCTGTCAGTGGTGCTTCTACAACTGTTAGCATAGAGTATGAACAGTAATGGAGACAAACAGGCATGCATGCAAATGTAATTCTATTTTATTTGCAATCGTCTATTCTTTACCAATTTGACTTTGAGGCAGAAATGAGCAGATAACCTCCAAGAGTTGACAGCTTTTCAGACAGAATTTATGAGGGTCAATCATTCTCAGAAAAGGATAAGCAGCAAGACAGAGATGTGGTAAGACCATAATGGATCTGGCCTAAGGGACTGCAAATGAATAATTACAAAACTCTCCTCCTAAAAAAAAATGATGGTGTTGATTACAATACTCTCATCCTCAAAGAATTGCACTATTGACAAAGTAAACTGCTATTAAATATAACCATCTCTATGATTTTATACATTCTAAACATAAGTTTTAATGTTCTTTGTGTACATTCAGCTGTAAGATTCTTTTGTCTATTATACCTCTAAGAATAAACTGCTCTAATAATTTGTGATTGTCTATAATGACGCAGTGGGACAGTGCATATCTGGAGAGATTTTTAGATTCAACCTAATTGGCATCACAAACAAAAAGTGGGAAACAAAGATCCTTCACTACCACCTGGTTAGAGCACCAGCACTCAAACCCAAAGATGCATATATCAGCTGGATTGATACCCATATGATACAACATACTTCCCTCAGCTGACCCTGTCGTGGAGTGGTTCTGTAACCCTGTAGAAGGTTGGGGACGATGAGGAGGGAGAAGAGATGGACACCAACCTTGCAAAAAGCTGGCCTGAGATTAGCAAGAGCTCAAACACCTCATTCTTCAGCTACTGTGATCACAGGATGACTACTTTTCTTTACATCACGACAGCACTTTACCATGCACCACACCCCCTTTAACAAAATTTCTTATATCTATAGCCAATATCTGTTGTGTCCAAACTGACAAGAGTATTTCTGGTACAAGACAGCCCTTCTGTTAGGGGCCTTTATTAGTAATGTGGTACAACAGACTTGATAGTCAATGGCTGTTTCAGATGTTTCAAAAGGTTGTGAAGATGGAGGAGTTCCCAGGTTCATTTGTTTAAAGTCTGTTCAAATACAGCTAACATAAATACTGACAGAACGACTGTGTCTAATTATCAGGATCAACTTGCAAAGGTACATGTGTATGCTACCATGTACGTATTATGCTATTGGGTACATGTATGTGTAAAGGAGATGCAAAAGGAAATGGCTTTACTGAATATGTAGAAAAATAGATTAAGAAATGTATATGTTATTCATAACCAACTGAAGACTTTCTGAAAAAAAGTTGCGATTCCTATGAGTTACAGGATTGTTACTCCTCATCTATCATTACCAATTCTACTGCATGAAGCATTTTAGTTCACTTCCAAACTATTCCCCTAATGATTGGGTAAAGCTTAAAGCAAAGGTAATATACTATTCAACCCTTCTGTTCTTGAAATACATGACCACAAACAACATGCACAAAATGAGGTTAACATTAAGACATCCTGTTTGTACACTGAAACTCTTACGAACCCAGCTCTCTTATCGTTAGAGATATTAACAGCATAATTGTATCCATGTACAATCCTGACTTCTAGGTTGTCGACATGCTTCTATTCACTGTGATATTTGTAGGCTTTTATCTCAAAATCTGATGGGGATGTTCATCCAGATTTGGGGAAATAACATCTTCCCCTCAGCTTTACCCAATCAAACAAACAAACAAACAAAAATGCAACTCACAAAAAAAAATCGAAGATGATAAAAAAAGAGCAGATTAATATGTGGTGTATGTCAAATTAGCCCCAAAAAACCTTGTCACTGTTTACGTGGAAAAATACCAGACTTATGGCAGGTACAAATCTTATAATGAAAGCAGGATGTGACTTTTTGACCCTTATGACTTTGCAGTTTCAGCCAGCAAGAACACCTTGTACCTGGCTAGCTATGCCACCATCATGCATCTTTGAATGTTAGGATTGAAACATTGAAAACATGACTGATATGATAAGATCTTAACCACTCCTCTCCCCCAAATGAATCACCAACAATATGTGCTCTTGTTACTTATACTGCCAAATCTACAATGTTTAGTGTTTTGATGAAGAATTAGGAAGCAGACTGATTGCTATGACACTATGTTAGCATCCAGCTATGGCATATGTATGACACTTAGAGAATGCTAACACAGTACTGCACCACAGTCTTCTCTTTTTCCCTATGATATCAAAGACAGCATCAGTACCTATGACCTCTTCATGGCATGTACTATATACCTTTCACTATAATTACTTGTCTTCTGTGTTCAGCTGATACTCAAACCTGGGCTACACTCTGCTTTCTTTTACATGGGGACCTTGGGGACAGACAGACAAAGGCTTAATTTCCAGGCACACATTTGGGGGAGGGGAAGAAGGATTGATGATGCTAAGCCATCAACTAAGGCAGCAAAGCAGCCAGACCTGTCCACTGAGAAAGAACAGCATATCCATGACGGCATCTTAACCTAGTGACAAGGGCCGCCGAGAGCCAGCAAAGGGCCCCTTGTAATCATAAATTATTTTTCCAATATATAATAATATGCTTACAATTCGATTGTCAATATCTACATTTCATTCAATTATCTAATAGAGACTGCAAGCATTAGGACAAGTGCACTAGGATTTACATCACTACTTGAACATAGAGTTGTTTACACCTGAACGGTTAGTAAATGAATAAAAATGATATTAAAGAATTAAACTTGTAGTACCCCGCTCCATAGAAAAAATTCCCAGAGTGAGGAAGGCCTGTAAGTCAACCTTTCTTCAAAAGAAAAAGGAAAAGAAGAAGGAAATAAACCCACTGACCAAGGTACAACAAATCCCCTTGTTCCCCACTCTCTGGTCAGGCCTGCTAGTGACCCCTGATTCTCATTGCTCGATTTCCGGACATGTTAGAAGGCTGAATCAACAGCGTGACACTGCAGATCTCCTCACCAAAGCAAGTTGTTTTCTAAATTCTTCATGCTAAATATTCTGAGTTTTGTACATACATCTTATCTCTTTTATTTTCCACTGGTACATCAACATTTATGTCATGTGTTTTGTACTTTTAAAGACTCATGATGCAGCAGTGTAACTGGAATTGATGAGATACATGTATTTATATTCTGGCGCGCACTTAAAAAAATGATAACTGCAAATTCCATCATAACCTTGCAGAAAAATCCCCATTCTTTTACCTTTCCAGAGTAAAGCATTAACCTCTTACACGGAAAATTGTGCATATCTTGCTATACAACACTAAAAAATTCCAGCAACAGCCAGAACAAGTATAAAACAAACCCTACAACGGTAACATGATATAGGGCCTACTGCTCTGTAAGCATCCACCGCGTTATCCAAGTTTAGCCTCGGCTGCCAAGTGTTGAAAAAAAGTCAGATCGAGTTGTGTTCAAAATCCAACAATAGCGTAAACGGCAAGAATTTTAATAAAATAAAAGAGACTCCTGAAAATTATGATTCTTTGACAGTACTTACCAATGTAAAGCTTTCAGAAGACCGCAAGGGAAATACAACGTTCGCGGAATGAATGAAACCTCTGTGCGTCACGTGACGGCGTCCAATCGTAATGTTTGCCGAGAGCAATCGAAGAGCAGCGCTAATATGCCCAAATCATAGCCAGTCAGTTGTGTGTAGGATTTATTCATGAACGTTCATTTTTAAAAGTTTTCAAGTGAACTGGTAGTTGGTGGAAATCACAATAGGTCATATCTTACAGAACACATTTGAAGATGTGTAAATCCACTTGTACGGGAGATAACTATTTTAGATGTTCATAGAGGTTGTCAGAGAGTACTTTCCCTGTATTTCGCTCTACGGGAATTTATTAAAAAAAAAAAGAAATTGTGCTTCACATTTTCTTTGAGCCTAATGTAGTTTTCAGACAACCTGATAAATTGATATGAGCTATAACTTTTATAATAATAACAAACTGAATTTATTGAACACTTTAGCCCCATCATCAATGCACTTTACAAAGAAAAGAAATATAAATAGAGATAATAATAAAAATAACAAATATTCTCAAAAGAAAGAGCTCATTGTGTTATCATGTTGAGAAAACGGTGAATACTTTCAGCATAGATGCAGTCACTACAGCAAAATATCCATTAAGTAATATATATATTATATAGTTACACAGACTATGCATTTCTGTTTAGTCAGTCTAGATAAAAACACTCAGGACCATGTTAGAAAATGTTATTTTCTGCACGACTGCAATTATAAACATCTCGGAGAACTTGCATGCTTCTTGAAAGTGAAAGTGACTATTTCTCTTAATTTTTTTTTCTTCGTCTACATCTCAGCCAGACAACAGCTCTTCGCCTGATGATTGTATCCTCACTATTCCTGTCACCAGAACAACAGTCACAGGATTTTTAGTTATTGTGCAGCAAAGCAACGGAACTCTCTCCCCTTCCATATCCTCCACCTATCCACTATTGAATCTTTTCAATGTGCGCTGAAAACACACATCTTCCTTGAGCATTACTCCTAACAACAGTCCACAGAATCTCAACCCCCTTAACCCCTACTTTTCCATTATTATTCGTACTTCCCTACTTGTCTTCCTCTGCTGAATCACGTCACTCTTAACTCTTTTTTTTTATCTGGTTCCTTTTTATATTTTATACATTTGTCTTTTATTAGTCATCAATACTGTTGTTCATCCTTCTGTTCCTTTTTATGTTGTCCATGTCTCTTTGTTGTCTCAATCGCTAAGAGTATGCTCCTTATGTGCATGAGTATGCGCTATACAAATCATGCATTTGTTATTTTTATTAAGGTATGACTCAAACCGTTTGTGCCACATAAATTAGTGCAATTTCCATTCAAATTTCCAAACTTTCTTCCACCACACAAAAATACAAAGATGATAACAATCTATCTTCCAACTCTCAAAAAGAAAATGCCAGCAAGAGTGACATATTATCATATAATTATTTGAAATGTGAAAAAATATAAAACAGCTGGAAAGTTTGGTCAACACCATAATAATGTCATATCATCTACAAAAATGTTAAGTTTATTTTCAACATAAAATAGCTCAGACCTTAAACTAGAAAACTTCCAGGAATACCTGGAACTAGCAGTTCAGTTAAACTTTGTACAGGTATGGATATAATTTATACATCAAATTTTTTGTGTGTTGATGAGTAAGCTTACTGCCAAGCTAATGAACATTTCAAATTGCAATCAAAACTTCACAATAACATGATTCCAATGCTATTAATTAAAATCAGAAAGACTGGTACGTTAGTGCCATGAATAAAATGTTTTTATCACATTCTGTTGTGTAAAAGGTTACGTTTTACATCTACACACCTAAGTAACAATGACACACATATGTACATGTGCCTGCAGAATCCTGTGTGTTTAGATTTCAGATTTTTAATATTAGATTAAAATGATCTTTTTCATGATTATGCTGATAAACAATTTCATGGCATGTTTTATGACAGATGTAAATGATTCCAAAAAGATTACTATGTCAGGCAACAGGTAGACACAAGACAATACAGAATGTGATGTACAAATATGATTCTAAATAGTATGCTCTATCAGGCACCAAGTTCATACAGAAAACAGAGAACAAAAAAAACCATTCTCTTTCAAAGATACAAGTTTGAGATTAGAGTACAAATAACTGATAAATTCTCTATTTGGATGATTTGTACTACAGCACTATATACTGTGTGCTACATTCTATGACACTGATGGGTTTCATCGCTAATAGTTTTAAGGTAACATTAACTTAACAATCAATATGCACAGCCTCACCTCTTCAATTAGTTAACCTACACCACATGTTTTATGAGCAGGTGTTATGCTTTCTATATACTTCTTTACTTGGCTTCAGCTTGTCCATAATATTTTCTATATTTTTCCCATTGTGGAACTGAAGGGAAGTCAGCCATATTCATCTTTTGCTTATCTCTTGTTCAGTGGCTTTAAAGTTCAAGTCTGTTCTTGACAGAGCACAGTCTGTTTATATTTCCAGTACCCAATGCTCATCTTTCTACCTTATCCAGAGACAATGTTCTCTCCTTGTGCTTGAGGCGACAGTATTCAACAAGAAAGCTGGCAGCAGAAGCAATGAGGAGAACACCACCAACAACATAAAGGATGAAACCCCATAACAATGTCACTTGACCATACTTGCTGATCTCACTACCAAACATCACAGCACCCAAGAATGTAAACGCCACTGTAATTGATAAAAACAGAACAAAAATTAATCAACAAGGACGTGTTTTGGATAAAAGAAAAATCAAATATTTGCATATTCATGCTCAAGTATACATAATTCCTCACCAGAACATGGGATAGTACAGTGGCACATCATTAAAAAATTTAGACAGTTAAACTCAGGGGTTCCAAATTTATTTTCAAATCTTCTTTGAATGAAGCATCTGCTTAAAGGGCTAACAGTTGTGAGTTTTCTCAGGCGAATTCTGGATTCCTTTCATGTTCTCACCCCATCTACCAATTTCTTTAAGTTTTTGCAGTGAAAAATCTTTTCTTTAAAAATCCCTCAATTTATGTTTAACAATAGAAAAATGTTATTTTAAACTTTTTTTTATTTAGATTGGTTTTACTGATACCATTCCAACTGTAAGAAGAAAGGCACCTTGGCAGAATAATGAAGGCTCAGAATTTACCTTGACAGTAAATTCTACAGCAGTGCTCACCTTTCTACAATAATAATAATAATAATAATAGTGAAGATTTTTATAGCGCATATTCACACTCATGGAGAGCATGCTCTTAGCGCTTAAAACGAGGAAGAGACGTGGACTAAGTAGATACAGAACAAAGGGGACAGAAGAAAACGACAATACTGACGACGAAACAGAAAACAAAAGGCATCAAGTAACAGGAACAGAGAAATATAGTGATTCTGCGAGAAAGATGGGTAAAGTAGCAAGAGGGAAGGGGGAGGGTAAGAAGGACGAGCATTGTGGACTGTGGACACATAATACATTATTAATATGTATAATTTATGTTACATTTAACATATTTTACATTAAAAATAAAAATTTACCTGCCACCATATCAAGAATCACTGATATGAAAACAAATATTTTCCGCTTGTGGCAAATAAAAAGGCTTCGAAACAAAATGTTTCCACCAATGGTGACAAGTGCTAAGCATGCAAATGCTTGTGTTGCTTGAAACCAGCCTGCCAACACAACAAACATTAATGAGCATTCCTGGAAAGAAGTCACTAAGTCACAAGGTCCCTAGCTTAGTATGCTACTTTCTACTCTTTCCTTTTAAGCACATACGCAGTCATGCACATGCATGCACATACACACACATATGCATACACACACACTTGCCTGGAAGATATCTGAAAGCCTTGAACTCTTTGTTGAGAGTGCTGACACACTTCGAGACCGATATTTTTGATTCACAGCCTTCCCACAGTCCAAACTGCCAGTGGCCGAAATGGAAGACTGCCCAGTGTGGTACTGAGAATCCAACAACAAAAAGCACAACAGCAACCAAGAAGATGCCAAGGCCGACCTTGCCCACGTTTGTCAGGTTGCCCAACATGATGCTGTTAATAAAGATTTTAAGCTTCTTAAAACTTCTGAAGTATGGTAACAACCCTATTATGAATATATTTTTTCAGAAATAATCTACACTGGATCAAAAATGTTTCAAAGACACTAATAAATTGAGCAGGCAGTGGGGATATCAAAATAAAAATGGGAAGTTTTGTGGATTTAGTAAAACCACTTTTTAAAATTTGACGTGCTGCATTGAACTGTAAGCCACTGAATCGTTTCCCAAAGCTCAGCATGTGCCAGTCACAAAAGAGTTATCAATCTGGTTGTCTTTGCAGTTGTGTATGCATTGATTATGATGCTGCTTAGAACAGGTGGTGAGTAAAATGATAAAGCTTCCATCTTGTACAATTTGTTTCATATTTTCACAAGTTCGTATGACTAAGGACTCTAGTTGCCAACCTCTGAATACAACTAATTTTCAAAGTGCAATATTCTGGGATGGTGATAAACACTAAGTCACTTTTTTCAGCTCATAATAATAACACTCAAAATAGTAAATAAAAGGTCAACAGTGCAGTTGGAGCTCATTTCATCCTTGTATATTAAACGATAAATAGTTTAATATTTGTTATAAAAAAGTGTGTGTGGGAACGACAAATCACAACTAAACGACAAGTTTACTTGTCTACTAGATGATCTACACCTTTGTTCACGCGCGATATTTCAAAATCGTCTGGGTTTGACAGAGAGCTACGTGTGTAAATAGGAAACTATATAAGCTAAGGTAAAATCACATCTACTCTCTAAGCCGAGCTTAAAGCATGATCGTAGATGTGCTAGCTTAAGTAACGAAAACAGAAATCAGAAACAGGTATACACAGGGACAGTAAGTCGTTACCGAAAATTCGCGGAAATTAAGTCCTAGTCATCTGCGCAGGCAGGTAAAATAGGTCACTGCACTCACAACTGATACATAAAGTTTATATACTTAAAAAGTACATGATCAACAATTATACTTCAATTTTCACCTGCCACGGCTTATAGTCCTATAGTTGGAAATTAAAGTGACGGTAGTGCATTCTGTCAATCTCGTGAACTCTCTTGTGACGCGCAGAAGGAGGACGCACCTGTCCACAGTGCACCTGTCGTCTCTCGATCCTGTCTCGGATCGAATCGCAATGCGCGGCTGTCAGTATGTGCTTCATCTGCATGTAGTGACCGGTCAGAAGGTACACTTTAAGTGCTTCAGGAAAGGTCTGTCGAAATTTATTTGCATCTTCGAGGTTCTGAAATGCAAGGTCGTACCGACAGATTGAGAACAACAGATTAGGTCGATGCTGAATTGTTTCACGAGCCGACCAACACACCGACACAGCCCGGTCCCCACCCCAATCTACACAGAGATATCGTGCGAACTGGTTAGGGGAGGGAGGGGCAGGGATTGAGTAACCTCCCGAAGAAAAGTGTTTTGGATGTGATTCTTCACAAAGTGCACAGAGGTAGATAGGAAGAGAGGCAAGCAGAGAGAGAGAGAGATCGAGTTGGGGGGAGGTAATCAGGTGTGTTGTGGAGAATGTAGGAGAGGGGGAACCAGTAAACGCCCGTAACTCGTCATGGTCTGTCTGTCACCTTTCTGCCAATCTACAGTCGTCCTGGGGACACGTGCCCTATAAACATCCCAACTATCACCATCACTAAGTCACAAGAACGGGATCTATAGTGACTACAACGCCACTAAATGCCGCAGTCCATTGTACTTGTTCGTCAGCTATATTTTTTTCAATCCATAATCAGTCGTGAGAGACTGAAAAGCATCTATCACAAGTTTAACTGATTTCACTCATAGTATCCTCCCAACCTTCCAGCGCAAAAGACCTCCAGGGTTCACCATCAAATCCATATTGGCGCTGCGAGAGGGCGCTTCCATCGGTACGTGGACTGTCTGCCATGACATCAATGCGGAAAGGTGCACGAGCTCACCCGCGAGTTCAACCGTTACAGGTGAGATATCGCGGGACTGGTGGACATCACATGGACGGGCTTTGGAGAGACTGTGACGGACGAAGGCCACAAGCTTTGGTACAGGGGAGAGGAAGCACAGCACAAGCATGGTGTATTCCCAAGATGTAAAGAAGGGGTCAGAGCGTATGTGGTATTTCTAATGCGTAAAAACGTGGTCAGAACAAGATGTGGTATTCCTCAGAGGTGAAGAAGTGGTCGGAGTAGTCATCAGCTGCTCCCCCATCCCCGGGGGGGGGGCTCATCTCCATTCACATTGCCAAACCCTACAATATCAACTCTATCCAAGTACTCATCCCGACCTCCACGCATAACGATCACAAAGTGGAGTTCTGTGAGTTGTCAGGGCGGCCCCCGCACTCTTCAGAAAAGGACAAGCTCGCTTGATCGGGGCTTGGAATTCGAATGTCAGCCGAGACACTACCGACAATGGGCAGGTACAGTCGGGCGTATAAGTCCGCGATGAGATGAACGACAGGGGCCTGAGGCTTCTCTAGATTTTGCTTAACAAGCTTGAAGTTGAAGCTGAACGCGAATCGCCGCACACCTAACCCTCGAATCTGTTTTGACTTGACAAACTCCTGGACCCGGCTATTGCGGAAGTCTTTCAGGACCAAGTTGTAGGTAAATTCTCACTCCTCCCTCGCTTCAACGACCTATTGAGACGTTAAAACCTGCTCGGGGAACATTCAACAGGTGATCCTATCCTCAACTGAACAGATCATTTGGCAGATCATTTGGCACACGAAGAGGGAGGGAGGTTCTCGACTTTTGTGAGAGTGAGAGAAAGTCTGAGAACCAGAAGTTCAACAGGAAAGAGATGAAGGCAGCCGGGAGACTTGGACTGTGGAGGGATGTCGCAAAGGGATGGCTTGGGGCGACAAGCCTATCACCAAACTTGCTGCACTGTCACACAGAAGTTCTAGTTTACAACACTATTAGTGTAATCCGAGTCTATGAGTTAAGAATGGGATGAACCAGTCAAACCAAACATAAACAGATGTCATTGTTACCAAGTACACACCGCTAAGATATCAGAATGGAGTATATCTTTATTAATCCCAATGGGCAATTTGAACACAAGAAATGTGCTCAGTTATTACATATTCAAGTTTTAGTTACAAGGTAAAAAATATGAGCAAGTGCAATGGCCTAATGCCCACGAAATGCAATGTCACATCAAAATTATCTCTAAAAAAGGATGCTAAAAATGACATCGTATATTTAAATAATTTACCAATATGCTCTGATATTTACAGTTACTTATGCATGCATATCTACCAAGGCCATCCACAATTCAAGCTCAGATCTGAATGGCGCTCTCTCTGACACAAGCTCACACCAACCCACTCCATTACACACACAATACTCTCCCATATATTGATTATGATTCTCTAGGCTCTTCTAAGCAAAATTAACTAGTTTTCAATTTTCTCAATGTCTTTAAAGGTAAAGAAAATAAATACCATGAAAATACTGACCAAGTCAGAATTTCATTTCTTCACTTCTAAATGAAAACAAATGATGACAATGCTTTGATTTGGTTTGAGATATTTGTTTTACCAAATCTGGTATAATAATAATAATAAAATAAATTGTCTGAAATAAATACTTTACTTGTCAGTGAACAGCCCGCGTATATAACTCATGACAAATGGGCAGTAGTCACTTAGTTTGTGTTTTATGTTTCATATGCTGTTGATACATTGATCATACTTTGTGGTATTAAATAAAACTGGCATGGACAGAAAAATACAGATGTGAAATGCAGAATAAATAACTGTACACATAAGAGAAATTCCACATAATTTTGCCAAACACCACACCGCTCTTTCTATACAGGTATGAGAAAATTAACCTGTCAAAACTCTCTCTCTCTCTCTCTCTCTCACACACACACACACACACACACACACACACACACACACACACACACACACACAGAAAGAGAGAAGAGAGTATTTTGTGTCACCTAAGTATTGATTTCATAAACAACCAAAACTCAACATCACTCCATTTTTTGTTAATCTTTTTCTAATTACTTCATCTGCCAGTCTGTGACTGATCAGCTTTGTTTTTAAAACAACAGGGATAGGACCCAGTTGAGTTTCACTTCATTTAAAGTATCGTATTTTTTATTTTGAGATATACTGAAAGAAGCAACGTATTGAAAATTGTTGATGATGGCATGTTAAATTCTAGACAGAAAGCATCACGAAACAACAAAGTGTAGAGTCTTCTAACATAGTGCGCCAAGTGTAGTGAGAGTGTTTATGCCCCACACATGACCCACGTGGTGAGACTGACAATACAAATATCGGTATGATGCATGTGATCTGTGTGCAAGAACGAAGCCGCAAAATAACATCAACAAGAAACTGACTGAAGAGAGTCGCACTGAGACAGAGATAAGTACTGGCCACGCCTTCACGATCATCGGAATGACGGTACATCGTACGATGAGGGTTGTGACGCTGATTTGTTTACAGTTAGTGACGGTACATCGTACGATGAGGGTTGTGACGCTGATCTGTTTACAGTTAGTGACGGTACATCGTACGATGAGGGTTGTGACGCTGATCTGTTTACAGTTAGTGACGGTACATCGTACGATGAGGGTTGTGACGCTGATCTGTTTACAGTTAGTGACGGTACATCGTACGATGAGGGTTGTGACGCTGATCTGTTTACAGTTAGTGACGGTACATCGTACGATGAGGGTTGTGACGCTGATCTGTTTACAGTTAGTGATGACGATAGAAGGCTATGAAATTGAGGATTTCAGTTTATGGTCAGATTTTCATACAGTATGAATCTCAACAACAGCAACACTTGCAAACTTCATGAACGAAATGAAATAGCTAAACTAAAAGCATATGCACTGTTCTGAAGTGAAAATTTTTAATTAAAATTTGAGTAAACCTCATGGCAGTATGGCAATTAGAGCGATGTAATAGGAAAAATCTACTGAACAAATCTACACTGCAAAGAACAGACTTAAGAAAAAACAAAATTATTAGCAGTACAATAGACTTACTAAAGACAAAGTAAGCACAACTACAAGTTTTCCCGAAAAGCGATTTGCATTTAATGTTTAAGTTTAGCTCTTAAATTAGTGATGTAAAGCAAGTCTTTAGACACAGTTCAGCGTACTAAACCAACCCGAGCATGCGATTTATAGCAGTAAAAGTCCAGAGACCATAATACCTTAAGGAAGCTTATTGAAACACGTGGGAAATTAGGCGAATGACTATCGTAGTGTCAGTTAAAGGGGAAAAAAATCTCCCATAGAATTCTTCTTGGTCAGCATTTGTCGTCCGTGTCTTATCAAGAAAGACAGGAAGCACTCAGCAGTTGCATTCTCCTGGCTCAGTACTATGTGTTTGACACACAATGCAGTATTCGATAAAGAAGCAGACGGCGGAGCCAACGAGAAAGATGCCCCCGATGATGTTAAAGGCGAAGCCTCAGCTCAGCGAAAAGCGATGGTACTCGCTGATCTCACTGCCAAACACCGCGGCACCCAGGAAAGCGAGAGCAGCTGCGAGACAGACGGAGGCATCTGTAAATAAATGATCTAGAAACATCCTGCTTAGCCTCGTCTTGCCTACCAAAAGGCTGCCCACACAGGCTGTACATACGATTGCCAGCATGAATTAGTTTATTATAAACTGAACATGCACTGTATACATTAACTCTAGTCACCTTCTCCTTGTACCCCATGTATCCAGATAAACAAAAGAGTTCAGCATGAGAATCGTGCATCTCTGTCAGTCCTTACCTGTCGCTTTGTCCAGTATAATGGAAATTAGAAGAAAGTGCTTGAGGTTCCAGACGATGAACAGGATCCTACAAACAACATCCGCTATGATGCACAGGAGGGCGAAACAACCACATGCTTGAATTCCTCTGAACCAGCCTGGCAACCCACCTTGGGAAGTAACAAGAGTGATAAAGATTAAGTATGTATCTTCATAGAAAAACTAATTGTATAGCAGATAAATTACACGAAATCCAATCCTCAATTTCCTCAGCATTTTCAGGTTTTTCTCTAATTAAAGTTACGTTTCGTGAAGGTTTGTGCCCCACTCCATAAATAAAATTGTTCGTAGAAGCGGTTTGCCTGATGAAACTGTCGACGACCTTACGGATAAAGAGAAGAGCGCTTGTGAAAACTTCACTAGCTCATGATAACAGAATGTTATCCCAACTTACGATAGCAAAATGTTATCCCAATATATAATGACATAACTATCACAGCTCCTGATGGCAGTTAGTCCAACATGTTTAAAACACATTCCGCGTCACTAAAAGTGTTGTTAACAACCTTCGATGAGTTAGAACGACGCCTGATTAATTAGTAAATGAAAAAAATGTTGAAAGCATAGAATAGAAATGTCATCACGAGAAGAAAGCGAAAAGGGAAGTGGACAAGGCCTAACCACTTACCATCTACGATTGTTCAGGTGTGTGTGTGTGTGTGAGAGAGAGAAAGAGAGAGAAAGAGAAAGAAAGAGAAAGAGTAACTATGTGAATATTAAGTACCTGGGATGTTTTTTCCTATGTAGATTTGGAAGTCTTTGCTGAGTGCTGGCGCAGCTAACCCAGCCATCTCTAAAGACACAACCTTTCCACAGTCCTATGGGGCGCCAAGAGGGGAATTTTCTCAAATTTGCTATTTCTAGCTATACATTGCAATGTATAGTTATAGAATGCAATGTATAGCTATACATTGCATTTTATACTTATAGATTGCATTTTATATTTATACAATTCCTTCTATACTTATAGATTGCATTCTACAGCTATACATTGCATTCTATAAGTATAAAATGCAATGTTTAGCTATACATGGAAATGTATAATTATACATTTCAATGTTTAGCTAGAGAGAGAAAAACTCGGTAAAAACCGAAGTGTTTCATTTATATTATACTCAGAAGTTGCTATCCGATTCATTTTATATATACCTTTCAATTCTTTAGCTATAGAATGCATTCTAGCTATACATTCGAAATCTATATTTATAGATTGCATTCTATAACTTCTGACTTGAAATGTATAACGAACGAGGCTGGCTCATTTGCATATGGGAAATATTGTATAAATTGTATAAATATAAAATGCAATCTATAAGTATAGAATGAATTGTATAAATATAAAATGCAATCTATAAGTATAGAATGCAATGTATAGCTAGAAATAGCAAATTTGAGAAAATTCCCCTCTTGGCGCCCCATACAGTCCGGCCAGCTCGTTGTTGGAGGTCACCCAGTAGGGCGCACAGAATCCAATCACAAGGAACACAACTCCAGACAGATGCCTAGACCGATCTTGCCAGCCTTTGTCAGATTGTTGAACATGATGACACACCCTGAGACAATGTTAATGGTAAATATCGAGTCTGTCGAGTCAGAATTATATACCGTTACTTTTACGAAATCAAACCGGATTCAGCGTTTAGAAATAATCGTTCTAAGAAGTGCGGGGATAGGAAACACACACACACCCCGACTATCGCCCAGCACAACATTTCCGTTCTCAACTTGCTTTTGACAAATTGATATAAGCCATTTTGAAGCTTTGGAACTGCAGTGTACTAATACACATAACTTAAAAAACTTTATTGCCTAATTTTCAGGAAAACATTTTCTGCAAGATGTTAACTTCCCCAAGGACTTGTTGTCATTCCAGGATGGAAGTACACCGCAAAATGTAAAGCAATACCAAAGTTCCTTACAAAATTGATTATATGTAAAGAATTTTAACGAATAGATAGGAAAAAATACCAGAGCATTTATTCTTGGTGATGCCGAATTTCAAGACAGCAGTGTGTTGCTCCCAGGCTCGGCGGAAGAGGGTGGGGCAGGAGTAAAATAGCGGAATGGCGCTGAAGAGACTCAGGGTTATCACCATCCCGTCATCTTGCAATGCCGCTAACACCCAATATTTAGCTGCCCTTAGGCAACATCCAATCACTCTGTAGCTGTTTTCTTAGTGTTGTTCGCAATTCAAGAAAGTGGGTCTAGGATATGTGTGCATGACTGTGCTTATATCATTTTTTTTCTTTCATTGTGTCTTCCACGACGTCAACGGTTTCAGCTTCATTGACGGGGATAAAGAGCGATTTGAATCTAAGAGTTCTGAACCTGACAAAATCGTTTTTACAGCTGCCTGCTCTTGCCAAACAACTAATTTAAATAGAAGGGTAGTAGAACCATAGCAAAACGGAGAAAGCGAAGCGTAGCTTGATGCATGAAAGAGTTAGGCACGGCCTGCCTGTGTCTGCCTCTTTCATCTTTGACTACGCGCTGATGATGCGAACATTTGTCGGGGGCTTCCATCGTCAACGCCTTTCTTCCCGAGTGAGTTGAACTGGACAGGATGAATAGAGCGGTTTGCGACGATAAAGCCATTTTCACTCATTTGAATCGTAGATTCGAAGTACAGTAATTTACTGACACGCTAACAGCGTATGATTAATCAACACAGCCATAAGAGCTTTAAAAAAACTTAATAGCTGATTTTTTTGTGTTTGGGCAATATATTTTATGTTCTTTAATGTACTTTGATGATATAAGGACAGACTCCTTCAAATGCCAGGAAAATTATGCTTTTCCTCTTGTCCGCATTGGCCAGGACTAACATGGGTTTGGTGGATACATGGCGTGAAGTCTTTCGAGACAAGAAAGGCTACACCTGGAGGAGATTTAATTCAATCCAACAAAACCGTTTAGATTATTTTTTAATTTTTAAATCACTAATGCCTGAAGTTAATGATGTGAACATTTTGTCATACTACCAATCTGATAACTCTGTAGTTATTTTAAGATTTAAGTCTTTTGCCTCAATAAACAGACCTCAGTAACACTAGAAATTTAACGATTTCCCGTTGAAAATTAGCGTTTATAGTATGAAACAGCTGATTATTCATGTTAAAAACTGTATGCAGTGCTTGAAAAACATAAATAATATTTTTTATGAATACTTTTAATTTGTTATTGACGACTTTTCTCTGAAATATTGCTTATGGAAATTAGAGGTAGAAATTAATTGCTTACTCCTATATAGGGTTCATGAAAAAAGAGAAGAAAAGAAAAAAAAACAGCATGTACATAAGGAAATTAACTAATTGGAATTGAACAAGAAGTTTAAATCAAACTGCTTTGGTGTTAGAGCGAAAACAGGGGTAGCCAACACTGTGCCCGCGGGTACCTGGTCACCCGCATGGACCACGTGTGTCGCCCGCGGGTCATGTTGATACCTGACCTATCTAAAAAAAAAATATATATATACCATCGTGTATGTTACTCAGTGTTTGTATCAAAGAAGCATTTTCTCGTATTACTAAGTACCCTTTAAGTAGGTCTCAGTGTCAAAAAGGTTGGTGACCCTTGACTCAGATTAAAGCAGATAAATGGTGGTCTACTCGAGGGTGCAGTGGCTACGTCAAGGACATAAACCAAGTAATATATTTCTGTAACCTAGTAAAGTAGAAATTTCTTATCCAATACCCTTTTTTGGACAAAGAAAATGGAGTGACCATACACATGAAGACACTGAAGTGGTGAGCAAAACAAGGGCTTTCTATAAAAAGTCATACCGCCAGCAGGATGTAAAAGAAGTGGAGTCAAATACCTTGGTTCAGAATGCAGTAATATTAATTAAAAAAATTTTTACTAGAAGGGCCTATCCTTACAAAAAAATAACACACAGCACTACAGTAAATGAGGAATAACAAAAGCCCTTGCAGTGCTTTTCTTTATTAATATTTGTGCCTTTTTGGTATGTTCACTTAATCATGGGTACCTAAAATGCTGTCAGTAAATCAAAGTATCATTTTCCTTATTTTAAGAGAAAGAAAACTCAAACAGTACATACATGGAGATTAATTTCATTAATTTTACATACAGATTCTTCATGCATTGCAAATAGTATAAAAAGGTATTGCCTAAAATAATGCACACGGATCAGAAAGGGTTCATAAAAGGTGGGCACATTGGGGAAAATATACGTCTAATATATGACCTTTTAATGTATACTAATTGTAGGACAATACCTGTTTTAATATTACCTGTGGACTTTTAAAAAGCGTTCTATGGCATTTCTCTATGATTTATTGACAAAGGACTGAACTTTTAAAATGTTGGGCCTGATTTGAAGAACTAGATGATACTTTTTATTCAGAAATATCCACGTGCATGAATGGTATTTATTCTTCTTTTTTGCGTATATCTAGAGGAATGAGACAAGGGGATCCTTGTTACGATATTTGCTTTTGCTGTGGGCAGAATGTTTGTGTTGTATTGCATGAAAATGAAAACGTGAAAGGCGTGACCGTTCGACATCAGGAATTTCTACTGTCATAATTTTCCGCATTTCAGAATTTTCTCTTCTTAGGGTTGCGCATCTTGTTTGTGCCTCCTCCATAAAAAATTGCTCGTAGGAACTGTTTTCCGAGGACAGCTTTACGAAGAAAGAAACGACTTTTGTGAAAACCTCACTTGTGTCTTATAACAGCAGAAAGTTACCCCAGAACTTTATTCCATCTTGTAATGACAGAGCTGATCCCACCTTATGATTGCGGAGTTTTACTCTAACAACACAGTATAAACACATTCCATGACACTAAACGTATTGTTCATAACGTTTTATGAGTAAGAACGACGCTTGATTAATTAGTAAATAAAATAATTTATTTCCGTTTCATCCTTTTGGAACTTGAACAGATTAACACATAATGTATAAACCAGCAAGGAAAAATTTGACATCTATCACCTCAGTTTTGAAATCAAAGAACTTAAGCAGGTCAAAAAACAAACAAAAACAAAGACATGCAACGTTGACAGTTTATGAGAAATACCAATCAGTGGCATGCCATTCCAAATACCGAGACAGCATTTGCTTACGAATACCAACGGGACAAAGTGTTTGCTACAAGCACACCCAGACAGGGTCTATCCTTTAGTTTGACCTCAGTGGACAAAAGTATTTACTACTGATGGATTGAAGAAAACAGTCATTCCGGGAAGGGGTGGGGTTAAGTGGAGTATACAAAATATCGGGTGCTGGGTGTTCAACTGCGACAACCAGCTCACGCACATCTTGCATTCGACGAGATTTCAAAGCTATGTGGTGTTTAACTGACTGATGAAGACAGAACTGAAAGTAGTTCAGATTTGATATTTACATTCAGTTTGACTGATTAGTGGGTGGTGCGGTGACTGACGTTCGTAGGGCAGAACTGAAAACACTGCGTGGTTAGAGCGAAGCGAGGATGACAATCGTTGAAAGTACTAAGAAAAAAGCAGATTATGTAAGAAATAATGCTATATACTGCCAGTGTTACAATGAAGGGACAAAATGCATGCAAGTATTCTCCTCGTTCAGTGACTGTACCAGTCCTAGTACTTTCATTGTTGAGGAAGAGCAGGAAACAACCATTTGCCTTCTTCTGGCACACTGCGAAACTTTTAGGGGTGACAGCAAAATTGGAAGAAAGAACAGGTAGCGGACATAGTAAACAGGATTGCACCTATAATGTCGAAGGCGAAGCACCAATTTAGCGAAAGATTGGTGTTCTTGGTCACCCCACTGCCGAATATTATGGCTCCCAGGATAGCGAAGACAGCTGTGAGACAGAGAAACAAGAATCTGTAAATATAAACTCTTTGGTTTGTCGTCTCCTTAGCTACCAAACACGTCCTCAAGGCTTACAAGCATGCAGTAGCTTATCTCTGGACCTGGTAAAGATCAGGGGCCAGTTGCACGACAGGTTCCTAAACCTTAAAACTGTTCTAAAGAAACAAAATCTCATCTTTGACATTAAGATGCATTGCACAAGAACATACAAAAAAATTGTACTGACAGGACGGAAAGCCAGACTTAAACAACTTTATTTTACTTAAAACAGTTTTAGTTTTAAAAATTCTAAAATTTTGGTGTGCACTTTAAACTGATTATCTAAAAAGATTTAAGGCCTAAAAGTGTTTAAAATTAGAAATGTGTTGTGCAACTGGCCCCAGATCCTTATCTCAAAATCCCTTTGTACCCAAATAAAACCAGGTATCAGAGCAATGGATTATGTTTATATTAGAAAGAAAGATTTCGTACTCTATCAACGCTTACCTGCTAAAATATCAAATATAACAGAGGAAATAAGAAAGTTGTTCAGCTTTTTGGTGATGAAAAGGATCCGACAAACAAAGGTAGCCATGATGCACAGGAGGGCAAAACAGGCGCATGTCTGAGTGCCTCTGAACCAGCCTGTCAACACACATTAGGAAATAACAGGAATGACAGACTATGACCAGGCATGCTATACTGAATTATTATCGTTGTGTCTTTAAATATAGAACCAATCTGTTTACAGCAGACAGACTCCACACAGAAAACTTTCTTGTTCAATGTATTTAGGATCTGCATGTGGAGAATTTGGCTACTTCAGCGTCTCCTTCTTTCCCCCACACAAAATTGCCACCAGGAGCGATGAGCTTGCTAAATTGATGAACACTTCTTGTGGATCGAGAGATGTGAAGTTTTTCAATCAGAGCCGGAAAGACTGGAAAACATCAGGCTGCTTTAAGGTGCTAGAATGTTATAAGATGTTATGAAAAACACATGAGGAAGACATATTTATTGATGAGTAGTGGAGGCAACGCGAACTAACTTTTTTAATAAAAACTCGTGATACAAACATTCTGTGGCACTAATTTATTGATGAGTAGTAGATCGGCTTCACATGATGCAGGCATTCTGCGGCACTTCTTCATTAGTCAGTTGAAGATGTTATTACACGAAAAAATGAAAAACACATTATACAGACATTCCGGGAAACTCATTCTTTATTAATAATTAGAAGGGGCAAATGTAAAAAAAGAAGGAAAAACGAATAGCAGCATGAGTAACGAGTGAAACTTCAAGCGTACGTCACCTGCTGCTGTGTAAACAAGTAAACACTGCGCTACGTGCACGTCACCTGCCTGTGTAAACAAGTAAACACTGCGCTACGTGCAGGTCACCTGCCCATGTACACAAGCCTCTTGTTGTGATCAAACGGTTTCAGGCAGCAAGCCAATGCCAAATACCTGGAAGGGGGTTTCCCAAGGTAAGGAAGTCATCGCTGAAAGTGCTGGAGCAACAGGTTTGTGCTCTGTCTGACTTGCAGAACTCCCACAGCCCAAATCGCGAAGTGCTGGAGGCGTTGGTCACCCAGTAGGGCACAGAGAATCCCGCGACAAAGACCACGACTCCAACCACAAAAGCACACAAGCCAAACTTCTCAAGCCTTGTCAGACTAGCTATCATGATGACCTGCTCTGAAATATGTTTATAAAGAGGTTCCTTAGTGTTTATCAAGATTCAAGATCCTTTATTAATCTGTCACCCTCTAAAGGGTATTGAGATAATAAAATACACACATTCCTATCTTTATATACAGTAACTATAACACACACACACACACACACACTGGTCAGCTTATAACAGCTAACATTAAAAAAACTGGGTCCAGTTGCACAACATGTTTCTAAAACTTAAAGCTGTTGTTAAAGAGGCAAACTTGAAACGGTTTTATTTCCAAAATCGCTTCTATGTCGTGTGCTTAATGGAACACAAATCTTGCTTATACAATTTTATCTTATTTAAAACAGTTTTAGTTCTAAAATTGAGTTGTGCGCTGTGTTGGTATAAAATGATTATCTAATTAGATTTATAACCAAAAAGTGTTTAAAATTAGAAATGTGTTGTGCAACTGGCCAACATGATGATCTTCTCTGAAACAGCGTGCTCTTGGTTGTTTGTATTTAAGAACACAGGCCATATTAGGGCGATTTTTCTACCTAACAGTGGAGTTGCATGTTTTTCAGGCAGTGAATTACATGAAGACAGAGCAGTGCGTGCCTCAACTCGCCTACAATAAGCCTGTTTAAATACAATATAGTCAGGGAAAGAGCGATGTCGAGTGAAGCATAGTGACTCATAGTATGGTGAAGAAATAACACGGAATTTTATAATAATAATAATAATAATAATAATAATAATAATAATAATAATAATAATAATAATAATAATAATAATAATAATGTTGATAAATATAGCGCCTACGTCTGGACCAAAACCTAGCGGGTCCTCGCCATAACCATGGATTGCCTGTGACTATTTTTGCCCTCATCCCCAACCCAACACACACACACACATCTATGCGCCACTTGAATGGGCAGACCATGGGTTATTTTGTTCTTTTATGGTGGCCAGTTGAAAGTAGAAATACTTTAATTACTGGTTGCTTACGGTGAAGTTACTGTACTGGTGTTAATAAGCACGTGGTTTTTCTGTGCGAACGATGTATTTTCAATTCCTACCGAATTTTTGTTTTAAACATACTTTTTGTCCTGTAGTTGTTAAGTGCTTAACTTGCCAGCTCGTCGATTGAGCATCTAGCGTGACCGTACACGTTAACTTTGGGCTCCGGGTGGGTTAGGCTTATAGTTTTAGTTAGGGTTAGAGTCTAAAGTATTTTTGTTATTATTTGGATTCGTGTGTTGGATAGAACCCATGAACGTCCAATGGTACATTTAAAGGACACAATAGAAATAATACGATTTGCGCAAGCGTGGGTGGGTGTAAAAATAAATCAGTCGTTTCCCACCCTCATGCATTCCACACACGTGAGATCACTGACAGCACGTGCATTCTGTCAAGCGGGTGAGCATTGAGTGAAACTTGTAGCAGCGTGCCGCGAGACGTTGCTACCCGTGTGGTCACACTCTGCATGTCACGAAAATAAGTGTGGTGTCGAAAGAAACTCGCATCAAAACCCAACGAGATCTTTTTCAGACAAAACAATACCTGCACCTGGCTGCTGCTACACGTACACCTGGCGGTGGCTGTGGAATCGTGTCCTTCACGTCACGTCTTCACTACGTGTTGACGTCAGCTTCCCGCCGGCACCTGAGCAGGCGTAGTTTCTAGGGAGTCAGACAAACTCAAGGTGTCATCGCCTGCTGCATCTGTGACTGCAGTAACGCGCGATAACAACGTCACTCTGCTACTGTGCGTCACACCTGATTGAAAGAAAGAGAGCGATAAGAAGAAACTGCAAGCTGTCATAAGGCTAGGCCAACGGATCTGACGGATACACTGCAAAACTGTAAGCGAATTTATTATTTTGACAGAGCTTTCTTTAATTAAAGGCGGTCCGGTGGCGCAACGGTTAGCGCCTGTCACCAATACAGTGAAGGTTGGCTGTCCTGGTTTCAGTTCTCGTCTCGGGCACGCTATTCTTTCTCTGCATGTGGCATCTGTTTACAGGGCTGGCTGCCTTGCTGTGATATAGCCTTAGTTGCTGGCTCGGCGTAAAACACCAATTAAAAAAATTCTTTAAGTTTACAGTAAGCATCAAAGGTAGACTGACACATACATAATTATACAGATATTCATAACATCAGGTCACTTCACTCTAAATAGGGTGACAACATTGACATGCACATAGTAATTTTGTTTGAAAACATGTGTAACTTTATACACATAATGATTAAATTTCACTTAGGACAATGAATACATGTGTAAAATAGTTAACAAGCACTAAATGGTTTCATTACTTTCTGCTTTTTTTAATACTTTCAGTGCCCGAAGAACTTGAGAAAGTCCAGTTTCTGGATGACTGCCTTGTGCCGGGCAAGCTGTTTGTTCCCTCTACAAGGAGGAAGGTGTAGAACAAATATGCTGCCAATAAAAAAATGAGCTTTGCCTTACAACTTTTGAAAACTTGGTGGCTATAAATTATCCAGTTAACCCAGAACCAACTCGATCCTGCATGGTAGCCATCGATATTAGACGATAAAGTGAAAGAAATCATTTCTCACATAGTCGGAAGCATTGCTACAATAATAATAAAAAAGATTGTGCAAGTGGGAGGAACAACAATGTTTGGAGACCTTATGCACCAAGCAGGATACAAGTATGTTGACAGCACTTTGAACAAGGAAAGGTTAATGCTTTTTTTAAATAAAAAGCTCAGCAGCTGCTTTATACATTAGAACTAAGGTTCTTCCGTACATGCAAACATACTACCTCAAGCTGTAAAGGTGTCGACTTTGCAGCAGCCTGTGGTGATGATCAAGAGCTGTTAGATAATTTTTATATCATAACTTAAATCAGTGACGCTGCTAAGCTAAGGGGTTCTTTGTTGTTACTCACCTGTATCTCCAAATAAGAGTCGAACATGACTATCACAAGTTCATGGAGAAGCACAAGCAGCATTAAGATGTGTCCAAATCATAAAAAGAGCCTCAGAAAAAGTTTGAAAGAGGCCCTCAGTGCTTAAGATAATTAACTGGTCTGACATTGGAGAACTTCTGCAGCAGCTGTTTTGGGAACATAGCTCAATGTTTAGCTAATCTGAAGAGAAGTAAAAAGCACAGGTACACACAGCAGAAAGTACACAACAGAAAGTAAACGTATACTTGTTTCCTTCCACCCTAAAGGCCATTCTTAACTGGAAAAACATGGCAGAAAAATTGACCAAGTCTGACACAAATGTTCTAAAGGTGCCGATTAAAACATTGGTCAAATTTTCCTCCATAAAAAGAGCCTTAAGACAATGTGCCATCACTTGTCTGTCCAAAGACGAAATGTAGCAACAGATCTAGTCAAAAGATTTCACAACTTGGATTTCTCTTTGTGAAGAGAATTCTTCAGAATATAAAAGACATTTGAAATACAGCACCTCACCAAAATGAAATTTTGTGCGCTCCTCCCAAAACCCTTCTCTCTCTCTCTCCATGTAGCACAAAATTTTCCCACCACTAAAACCATTGATCACTTCTATCAGTGTCAGCAATTATGATAAAATAACCTCTGAGACCTTTTGTGTCTCTTTTAGGCCTTGGCATTACATGTTTATCTAAGGCTTTTGAGAATGTTACATTCGTTTTGACAATTTACAGCAGCTGAATTGTCAGCATCATCAACCCAACAGGCAAAAATTTTGCTTGTCATATGCATCATTGTAGATGGCTTGCAGAGAAAAGAACAGTTACTGCCTTAGGTATCTTCACCTCTAAATGACACTGAATCAAAAGACAAAATGCTGTTTGTCATGTTAGCAGTATATATAGCTAGGTGTTTACATACAGCAGGACATAACAGTATGGTCAACAAAAACAGATACAAATGCATTCCCTGTACCTGCACCAAACCCTGGCTTCCAAAAATGCAGAATGTAAAAGGTGATTATATGTACACAGTCACATAACATGGCTGTACACTTGTACAGGTTACCTATACTGAGGAAAGTAAGAGCTGCTAACTGTAGGAATTTATTCTTATTCAACAAAGACCCATATTTATTTCTTCCCAAGCAGAGAACAAAAGTGAACCATGATGCATAACATGTGAAACAACAGTACTTTTCTTCGCTGGTCTCTGTCTGAAAAGACACAAGTTAAACATAAGAGAAGAGTCGTCGTCATATTCTTATCTTCGATTTAAAGCTATGATTGTGTGAGAGTTTTAATTTCCAAACAACTTATTTATTTTTACTATTCAGAAGGCAATACAAAAATGCAAATGAATTAGAAATAAGCCTATATGGCAGTTGCGATATTCGATTAGGGCGTGCTCTTGTGTTCTCATTTCTTGAGGAACTCGTAGTTAACAAAGTTTATTAGTGAAGAAGAGCTAACTTTAATGAACTGTTTGGGTGAGGTCTCTGTAGAGTGATATGCAGTATTAAGGTTATAAAAGCATTGCAATGTAAATGAACTAAGATCTGTACATCTAAACATGTTTAAATCTCGGATTACTCTCTGCAACGAAATAGAGCTTTTAGCTCAACTGAAACATTGTTTGTAGATGTACCCTAAGACAAGTGCATGCACTCGTTTTTTTCCAAAACCATACCAGACATGTCTTTCACTAGCACCTTTAATAATAATAATAATAATAATAATAATAATAATAATAATAATAATAATAATAATAGTGAAGATTTTTATAGCGCATATTCACACTCATAGAGAGCATGCTCTTAGCGCTTAATTATTGGTTTAAAGCCAAGATACGACTTATCAGTTTGTACAGCAGGTATATCTTAAAAAGATTAACATTCTGCTGAAGTACAACATTTGAGAAGCAGCATTGTCATGATTAGATATGGGGTTTATCTTAAGTGGGAATACAGAAAAATTTCACATTGTTACTTTGAAGGAATCGCTTAGAAAGAAAGAAAAAACACTACAGTGACGTATGGACAGGGATATCGAATTCCATATCCTTCTCATGGGCAGGCTGTTATTTTTCTGCATGTGGCATCTGTTTACAGGGCTTACTGCCTTGCCCGGATATAGTCTTATAGTTGCTGGCTTGGTGTAAAAAACCAATTTCCTCCTCATGGGTTTTGTAGGTCCATAATAATATCGCAATAAAGGTTGCTGTTGTTTTTCATTCTGTGTAGTCTGCAGTCGAAATCCATTTACTTGTTGGTGAGCTCACAGAAGATGTTTGACATTTCTGAAGCCAGACTGTTCAGAGCATTTAATTAGGTATTAGTTGACGAGACGACGACGACGATGATGATGATATGTTCGTTTCCCACGTGTAAGAAACCTCAAGTTCAGGATGCTGCATCACGTTCATGAGTACAACTGTGTCGGTACCGGTCACGCGGAAGAATTACATCACACACACACACACACACACACACACACACACACACACACACACACACACACACAAACGCGCGTGCGCACGCACTCACATTAGCATTTTGATAATTTGATTGTCAAGCAACATATATTCTGTTACGATAAATAGCCGAATCAGTCTATTATATATATATTGTCTTTTAAATTTAAAATTTATATGTTGTGGCTTGTAAAAAAATTTGTTTAGTTTTTAAGAGTAATACCAAGTATATGTTTTGGTTCTACCATAGATCTGACTGTGACAGTATCCCTGGTCTCTCAACCAGAACGTGAATACTGGCCCCGGGGAACGGGCACGTGGGCACTAGTTACTCAACACTAGCCGCCCACGTCAACATAAGCTGCAGGGGAAAACACGATAATCACACGTCGGTTACTCAATTCCACAACTTGGCTCACGAGCCCCCACCCCTGCTCCTCCCCGAACACAATACTCAACGACGTGCGATTTTACAATAACAATAAGAAAGATTTATTCGTTACAAAAGCATTTCAAACACAATACAATCAAATGGACTCGTCTAGGGAAGTCGCAATACTATCGGTGCTAAAGCGTACTTTCGTACTTGTGACGTTACAGTGCTGTTGCCTCTCTTTACAAATACCACACACACTCGCAAGCGCACCAACTTAGCTCTGTTACAGCTGGTTTGTTGTGAGTCCAATACTTCTGCTGACTGTCACGACACACTGACGATTTCCCTCGACGTGATGTCTGGTGGTCCGTCGTCTTCCTCCCTCGAACTGCCACCCCGTCAGAGAGCGACGACTGCTTCTCCCGGTGACACAGATTCGAGCTTTGTACCACTCGTGGGTCGCACGTGGTTTCTTCGACGACTGTAATGCCACGTACAGCCGCCAAACGAATACCACCAACAGACGGTCTCACTCCTCGAGAACCGACGACTTCTAGCGGCCTCAACGTTGAGCCTCAACCTCTCACACCGGTAGAGCGAGCTCACAGTCACACAGCCCTTTCCTCTCCACGACGACAGCAGGCAGTCTTGACAGTACGTCGTCAATTACTTGCCTCCTTCTCTCAAGGTTCTCTCGCCCAACTTCTTTCCTCCCGAGTCTTGCCCTCGTGGCTAAGACTCGGTCCGAGGCAGAAGTGTAGCTGTCGTTAGAAAGCTGAAGTCTCTTCGGCTGGTGACCCGTTGCTCCCCACTCAGACGCTTCGCCGAAAAGCCCGTGAAGTGTTGTTGTTGTTGTTGTTTATTTAGTTGTTTATTTAGTTGGAAAGTGCTTCCACCTTGCGGTGATTTCGCACTATGGGGGGAAAGGGAGGGGGGAGGAAACCGGAGTACCCGGAGAAAACCCCCGCCGCCCAGCCCTGTGAACAGGTGTCACATACAGAGAGTGTCCCGAGACGAGATCTGAACCCTGAGCAGCTCACTGCAGTGGTGACAAGCGAGTGTTTTAACCACTACACTACCGGGGGCCCTGTCAAGTGAAGTGTGTTCTTGTCTCTCTATTTATCTCTCTACATTCTCACAGATACATACATCGAGGGATGCCATTGGTCACTCACTCATCATCCAATCAGCTACAATTACAGCCAGGAATCAACAGGAGATCTCTCTCTCTGACCATTGGCCCCGCCTACAGGTGGCCGCTGTCACAGGTACCTTAGCCCCCCTCCCTCTGTCTACTTACGTGGTTTGGCGGCAAAACAGGTGCGCGCCTTCGGGTATCTTTCTCTCCCTCCCTAGACGTTTGTTGACGTTTAGCCAGCCATCGGTCACGCATGGCGGCCGAAATCATTTAGCGCCTTCTGTACCCCGCGCCACTTAGGCGTCAATACCAAAACATACGCCCCCTACTTCCTCGCCAAAGGGCCTAGGGCTTGTCAACAAGGCGCTCTGGACACTAAGTGGGCCGATTGTTACCTACCCCCTAGAGTTATCTCATGACACTGACTACAAGGCATAAAGGGACAAGTATGCGACGTTCGCAGCAACAGACTAGGGACCACAATATAGGGGACTAGAGGCGACGACTGTATGTGCAACAGTACAGCGACCACAAGATGTCAAACAAGTTTAGTAAAACCTTTAATAAACAACTGCTAAATGCTGTCGCAATGACAAAACAACAACAACAAAGCAAAACAAAGATAATGTTATTGTTGATCACCGGGTGTAGGATTACTCAGCAATATTTGGAATGGTTAGAAGCCAGTTATCTTCTACCGACACTTCACGAAAGGCGACGGAAGATTTCGAAGAAAAGGCAGACGACAGAGCCAAGGAGAATGATGCCTCCGATGATGTCGAAGACGAAACCCCAACTCAGCGACACGTTTTTATAGTTCTTCATGTTGGAACCAAATACCCCGGCGGCCACAAAAGCGAAGAAAGCTGCGAAAAAAAAAACAACCAAAAAACAGGAACATGCATCTGTAAATTAATGCTCTAGAAACTCTCTTGCTTGGCGTCTCCATGGTTACCAAACGCTACCTTTCAACGCCGAATACAAGACTATCAACACAAGATTGAAACAGCAATAACTCGCCACTTCAGGGTCCATTTTTTTCTAAATAACATTAGATTTGACGGGAAAGAATGAAGCAAAAATGATGTTTAGTATGTCACATGACATTGTAAGATATTTTCACATTCTCTGTCACATTGTAAGTACAAAGTTTTCTATTTCGGCGCACACTTCCGTTACTAAACACTCCTTTGACGTGTGAAAATGCTTTAGACTGTTGGAATATTTCCGAACAAGGAATAATAATAATAAAATAATAATAATAATAATAATAATAATAATAATAATAATAATAATAATGAGGATTTGTATAGCTCCTTTCCAAAGATTTGCCCATACATCATACATCACACATAGATTAAATCGTCAACAATCCTGTACCATAACAGACTCGCTCACTTCTACAACATACACTCACTCATACACAAAGTATGTTACAGACACACGTTATGCTTGCTTATGGTCAGGACTGGGTCACAGTGAGGTCATCGTTCTGAAAAAAATGTGTCTTAAGTTTGGACTTAAAGGTGGTAAGAGAATCAGAGTGATGAAGGCTGATGGGTAATCTGTTCCAAGTTGATGGGGCTTAGTAAGAGAAAGACTTCTGTCCACTCCTCTTTGTCTTAATTAGTGGGACTCGCAGAAGCTTTTAGTTTCATTTTTTGGTGAGATAACGACAAATGGTACTGATCCTACGAAGTTCAATAAGCATTTCTGAAGACATGAGAAATATGGCCCTGAAATAAGTACATTTATATGGATATAAATATATTTGGACCTGCACCACTATGTGTTCTTATTAAGGTTCTAAGACTCTAAGACACATTCCAACATATTAAGAAATGGATGACTAATTGTTTAAAAAGCGGTACTTACCGCTCATTATGTCCAGTATAACAGAAGTAATGAGGAAAGGCCGCAGACTACAAAAGATGAAGAGGATCAGGCAAACAGCAGTAGCGATGATGCATAAAAATGCAAAACAGGCGCATGCCTGAGTTCCTCTAAACCAGCCTGCAGACACACATTGGCAAGTAACTGGAATCATGGAGACTGTATAAGTATAACATGGAAATAATTACCCTCAAATAGTCAAAAACAGAGTAAGCGTGTTTGTAGTAAACATAATCTTTCCCTGGCTAGTATCTTCAAGATGTCTTCATAAAATTACCCCCCTTAGAGACCGTTTACTTTGCAAACATTATGACAAATGTGTGTACGCAAAAATTAAAAAGCTGCAAAAACTCTTTTGGTGACAGGAAGCCATTATCGTTTTGCTATGAAAAAGGTCTTTAGCATTTGGGGGAAGGTTCTGCATAACTTTTGATGAGTGTGATAATAAAATAAACTATGAAATGCGAATGCCAAGAGATTTTTTTTAGATGTCAGATGGAGAAATGAATTAAAAGTTCCAAGTCAGCACTGTCCCAGGACTTACATACGATGCACCCAGTGTTTGTTGTGTAATCGGTGGACCAGTGTCCGTGATATAGACGGTTGGTTTATAGGCAATGAGTGAATGTGAAAAGACTTGAGCAGTGAGTATCTATATCAATAACAAATACCTAGAAGGTTATGGAAGGTTCGAAAAGCAAGGAGTACTGGAATTCTCAAGTACCTGGAAGCTCTGGGAAGACATAGTATGAGTTTCCGAGAACGCTGAAGCAGCTGGTTGAGTCTTTGGCTGAGTTGCAAACTTCCCACAACCCAAACCTGTTGTCTGGATAGGTCGCCCAGTAGGGTACAAAGAATCCCACGGTAAAGAACACAGCTCCCCCCAAAAAGATCCCCAGGCCGATCTTGGCAACTTTTGTCAGACTCTCCATCACGAGGGCGCGCTCTGAAACAATGTGCACACAAACATTGCCTGGAACTTGACGAAGCGAGTCTCGCGACGCCAGTCACAGTGTGAGTGAGCGAAGTTTTCTCAAGAATATCCCTGTCATTCAGTTCACATTGCCAGCTATTAGGCAGGGACCAAGAATGTAATAATGTTACACGTCAGGGGTACTTTGGAAAAAATGGGTGTGTCTACTTGAATTTTAATGAATGCTCTTTTTCCTGGGATGCAATATGATTCTGTTTTTTAAAAGACTAGCTGTGTTGCTATGTCCCAGATATTCTCTGTTTATGCTACATCTGCGCACAACAAGGATAAATATGAAAAAAGTCAATTCCTTTAGTTAAAAAAATACACATTTCTACGTAGTTTCATGAAAAACCATTTGGAGGATGAAGGGCGGTCTGGTGGTTCAACGGTTAGCCCCTGTCACCAATACAGAGAAAGTTAGCTGTCCTGGGTTCAGCTCTCGTCTCGGGCACGCTATTCTTTCTCTGCATGTGGCATCTGTTTATAGGGCTGGCTGCCTTGCCGTGGTGTAGCCTTATTTGCTGGCTCGGGGTAAAACACCAATCTCCCTTCCCCACACGGCATGACTTCACAGTAAAAACACTAAAGTGGGTATCTTTGGTTCAGTTCTGTGAAAGGCTCTATGGATAAGACTTTGTACTTGATGATAAGTACTTGATGTGTGTGTCAGACCCGTTATTCGACATGTGAATACGACACTATTTAGACGTACAGATAAGACCGATTCTTGTAAGTGTCGCTGAAGAAATCCTTGTTTGACATGTCGACGGAAAGTCATACGTGCAGGCCTTCAGGAAGATTAACATTACTGTTTTACCGGGATTTTATCATGTAATAATTTGACAGCTAAGTGGCGGTTTAGTCATGCATACTTTGTATAAAAATTTAGACTCAGCTTCGTAAATAAAAATACAGGGTTAGATGTGAAAACCTGCTCACCAAACAAGGAAGTTTCGCAGTGTCTTGGGCTGCCACCTCCAGTATTCAGCCTCGTTTTGAGAAGTTGAGTCGAGTTTGAAAACCACCTCAATAAAAAAAAAAAAAGAAAAGAAAAAAGAAAAACCAATGTGCGCACGTGAGAGAAAGATCGTTGTTTTACAGCTTGATCCGGGTGTTGTGCACTGAATACATTAGTCACTTAGCTTTGAATTGCGGAAGAAGGCGAGTCTGAACCCTAAAATCATGTGACCAAGAATTTTTTTTAGAAATAAGTGGGACATGTTGCTGTGTCCGGATACGTGGAGCTTTTTATGTATTTATTTATAATGGTTGGTTAGCTAACGATTGATTGAGTAAACCTTCTTTGCGTCCGTAATATAGGTTCATGGTTACAAATAACCCCTCCATTCATGGTCCCTGCATAGCCCAAGCAACTGAAAGTACTGAGTTGTTTTTTTTCAAGGATTTTACGACAGACGATTTCAAAATAAATTCATGTGGCGGCTAGAACAGTCGTAATATATGCAGTTCGTATCAGTTTCTGTTAGTTTCAGGCTCTAACCTTACTGTGGAGAGAGGACCAGGAAAACCTCTGGTGTACTTTTTGTGTCCACAGGAAATCAACGGCACACCTTGACCTGATTTTACCGATTGCTACATGTAAACAAGCTGCTACTACTACAGCTATATCTGCTTAGTTACTATTCTAAATTTCTTTCTCTTTCTTTCTACTGAGTATTACAAATAATTATCATTCAGTCAACACGTCAGAAAGAAGGGAATTGACACGCAGTTTATTTCAGCAATAAAGCCCAGAACCTCATGAGAGCTCCATCGCTTCTTGTCTAATGGCAAGCTACAGAAAACAACTATAATACCTCACAAACACTACTTTCTCCAAAGCGCGCTAAAAGCACAGCTACGATTATAGTTTCGATCAAAACAGGATTTATAAATGAGCACCCACCCACCCCCACACATGGACACACGATACAAGGAAGAGTGGTCCACATTCTTCTCTTGCAGTCCTTCTGTTCCTTTTACAACAGTACTGTGCATGTGATAGTGGGCGCAGAAGTCCCAGTCAATTGTAGCGGATTAGATGAGCCTGTTTATACTATTTAAGGATTTATAATTTTGCTCTAGTATTATGTAAAAGGTGATGTATAAGAAAAAGTTTCATTTGTACATTTTATCAGGAAATTAAACAGAGTAGAAATCTTACTTTTGTAAGAAATATAATATAGCCCAGCCAACAGGACTGCTAGAAGGTTGTCTTCAGGTGTAAACCAATGTGTTATCTCCCATCCTATTCTTTATCTTTCTCTTCATTTCTGTGTGTGTGTGTGTGTGTGATTTTGTGCAATAAATTTACAATCGTGCAGGGTGTCTGGGTTTACGACCACAAATATTACAAGAAGCTTTAAGTGTACTGTATAGCACATCAACAATTAAGTCTTTGTTCCTCTGTCTTCATGACAGACAGACAGACAGACAGACAGACAGACAGACAGACAGACAGACAGACAGACAGACAGACAATAAATCTTCAACAAAACTCCAGAGCATAAGGTGTCACAGAAATAGTTATAGAATAATTTTTCGTTTAAAACATGGAAGTTGGTATCAAGTTAAAAGCAATAAGCTTTAAAATATATTGTAAATAATGTAAAAATGCATCACATTCGGGCATGATTGTCTTCAATCTTTATAGTAAACATCAGTTATAAACAATAACAACAATAAAGCCAGCATTGCATTCGTAATAATGTCAACAGGGGATACTAAATATGTAAATGCTGTTGAAGGCAACGTCGAATTGTTCAAATTTCTAGTGAAATATAATTTTTTTAAAAACAAAAAATGCATTAAAGCCACTTATGTTTAATCATGAAAATGTAATAAATTATTATCAAAGGTAAGCAACTCGTGAATCCATTTTAAGAGAATAGAGATAAAAAAGTGTAACCTTTGGAACATTCCGAACACGAACTGGTCATAGTGTTGACTGCACTTGAGTAAAAAGACTATTTCCGCCATTAACGAAGCTAAGTAGTGTATATAAAATACCACAATACTGATTTGCTTATTCCTAATATTTTCACTTCGAAAAAAATTAATATGTAAAAAACAGGTCACTCAGAGGAAAGATAATATTAGGTTAAAAATACGAGGGGCCTGCTTGCTTCACATATTGGTGAATGTCAAAGAACGCCTGAACGTGCGCACGCACACACACACACACACACACACAAAAGTACTTAGCATGACTGATGCTCCCATAATATGAACTGGACCTAAAACATACAGTGGGTCTCAAAACATACAGCACAAAATGGGTCTCAGACAGGGATGATGTTCCTATGAGTGGTCTAAAACCTAGTTATTGCTATATTATTATTTGTCACGTGAGAATTTGTAACTCAGAAATGTGTAACATGAATGATAACCAATTTTGCTGTTAAAAACGTTCTAAGCTAAAAGGTAGGGAATCTAACTTTTGTCCGATTGTAAATCTTGTTGTAATTGATTATCAGTTACTTAGAGAATAGAGATAAGTTTCATATTCTAAGGCATTGGAAAAAACTGCTTTTGCATAATACAGTCTTGTGTAGCTAGGGACCATCAGCAACACAATAGAACCTACGTACAGCTTACACTACATTTGTCCAATCTTTGTATGAACAGCTGGTACCAACTTGGATTTTACAACAGCAAATTTGATGTTTCAGCTGAAATGAAATATAATTGAGAGGCTAAAATGAATGATAATAAATAATGTAATGATGTCAGGAAAATATGGCATATAACATTCAAGCATTCTATCGTCATGAGACAGCATTACACTTGATTCTATTTTCTTCCTCTTACCTAAGATCAGTAATGGATAAGTAGATTACATTTTCGACTAGCAATCATAATAAATGATTAATTGCCATTTAACTTGTTCGATCTTCATTTTTTTAACTGACTATTTTAAAGTCTGAGACGAAATATAACCCTGTGTGCATTTTGGCAACAAGAAAGTATAAACAACTCGACACTTTAAAGTTTAAAGAACAATCCGCCCCCAAACCACTGTTATAACCTGGAGCACATCTCTCTTTAGAACAACAGTAAGCTTTCACGAAAAGTGTTCTTGGGTTGTCGCTGTAGTTGTAGAGCTAGCACTGTACTGCAAGTACTGGGGGACTGATATGATTTCCACCACCACCAGCCTTACAGCGACTGCAGTATGTAGAACAAGCTTAGCAAAACCAGTCTGTGGAGAAAGCTGAGTGAAAGAAGTCTTTGAGATAAGCTGAGTAAAAGCACGCCGCAAATAGCAATAGAATAATAAAAAAGCTCGCATAGTCTTTTTTTCTACGTCCGTAAGAGCAACAAGCAGCCAGTTGCCTTCTCCTGCCATAGCAACCATGTGTCTAGCGCCGACGGCAGTATTCAATGAAGAAGCAGACGGCGGAGCCACCGAGGATGATGCCCCCGATGATGTCGAAGGCAAAACCCCAGCTCAGCGAGATATTGTCGTACTTGTTGATCTCACTGCCGAAGACCACGGCACCCAGTAAGGCGAAGGCGCCTGCAAAATAAACAGAAGCAAGCATCTGTCAATAAATATTCTAGAAACACCATGGCTTGGCGTCTCCCTGGCTACTAAACACAGCAAAGCCGTCAACCAGCGTTATTTCAGACTTCACGTCTCAAAACCAGGTTAAAAAAAAAACGACTGTATTATAACGGGCGCCAGATTGCGCGATCCGCTACCTGAGACAGACAGACAGACAGACAGACAGACAGACAGACAGACAGACAGACAGACAGATCCCCTCTTTCAGATTTACTTGTCAAATAAAGCAGTGACAATGTAATCAAAAGAAACCCCACACTTAATTCAACAAGAACTCTAGTTACCGGCTCTTACATCTGTCTTTCTCGTTTGCCCCCTAAATCTTCTCTTCTGCTAGTTATTTCGTCTTTATGTGATGGCAAATCAGTCACGTGACATCTAACTTTACTAAAACCTTCATAGTCATGACATTTCCAGCTTGTCATTCATCTGGTCCTTGGGACTGTCGCCTTCAGTCTGACCTTCCCTACATTAGCCATGAAGTGGGTGTATCATTTGCTGGCTAGAGTTACAAGCTGGTTTATGTTACTGCATGAACTGCGCCTATTTGACCCCAATCATCTGCTATGTATGCGTGCATGCCTACCTGCATGCGTATACTAATTAACTTATAATGCAGCAGAATCTCGCGATCTTTGTTATACTGACCTGCCGCTATATCAAGCACGACGGATATAAGAAGGAAGTGCTTCAGCTTCTTGGCAATGAACAGCCCCCGTAAAACGATGTCGACGATGATGCTGAGGAGGGCGAAGCAAGCGCATGCTTGAGTTCCTTTAAACCATCCTGTTGAGACATAGTGCGAAAGTACCTCAATGACAGATTTTGGTCAGGTATTCTGCGACGACGAAGATGATGATGTGTCATCATCATCATCATCATCATCATCATCATCATCATCATCATCATCATCATCATCATCATCATTCCCTTAGCTATAATTTATATTTGGCTGTATGGCCACCTGGCACTAACTGGTGAGACCCGTTATTTCCGTATGCACAAGTGTTTGTGTTCAATCCCACGGTTCAGGAAGCGCGAGGCAATGACGCGACTGTCACGTACCTGGAAGGTCTGGGAAGGCACGGAACTCTTCACTGAGAGTGCTGACGCAGTAGCTGTTGCCCTGCCAGCCTGATACACAAGCTTCCCACAGCCCAAAACGCCATTTGCTGCTCTCGAAAGCCACCCAGTAGGGTACAGAGAAACCCACGACAAACACCACGACACCCAGCAGGAAGATGCCCAGGCCGATCTTGCCAACCTTGGTCAGACTGTCTAACATGATGATTCACTCTGAAACAATGTACAACTATTATTGTAATTATAGGCTATCATTCAAAACAGGAAGTCAGGCTTATAATTAAAAAAAAACTACTTGTAAAACTAATGTTGCATAAAACTTGGCCGAGGACGCGGTACTAATCAGAAGCCAGTTGTTCTATGCACGGCTCAACTGTGCAAACTCGTTCCAGCAAAAATAAATTACTGAAGTTTTCATCTATTTCTGACACGTTTCTCTGTGGGAGAAGACCATTTATCATTGTAAATCAGAAAGATTAGAATTTCGAGATGATAATGATAGTTGTTGCAATAACTGGCCTACATATTATGTCTATAGGAATAACTGATCGACTTGCCTATAGCAATCATTGGATGACTTATCATGCCTATCTTGACAGTTTAGATAAAATCAGTGATCTGTGGAAAGTCTAGATAATTGAAAACCTAAGTGACTGAGGGAAGAACAAGAATTGTTTCCAAGGAAGCATTAAAGCAGAAAACAATAGAAATACTTTGCTATTAGTAAAACTGGGCTATTGTTTGGGAATTAAAGTTACCTAGAGGTAGGTTTTATGTAAATAAGCAATACTGCTTATCATTATTTACAGGATGAACTCTGGCTCTCCTCTTTGAAAATAACCAAGGGCTTCTATTTTATCTTCAGTTTCAACTTATTGTGAGTCATACATCTAATAAATTGGGGTACAAGAAAAAGAAATTTTAAGAGCAATGAATGTTTACAGTTCTTAAAAAATCAAGTACATTTTCAAAAAAATAAAAATACATTTATCATCAAGAATATTTTAATGATTTGTGGAAAATGTCTACCAGAAAGAAAAAGAAACCTCTCATAACACTAGTCAACAAATTTTTACAAAAGTCATGTATCAATTTGTATGTGATCAACACAAATATGACAATCGAAATGCAAAATTGGCTCTAGTTTTTGTAATCTGCAATAATTATTGTGTACATCACGAAATGCATGCTAATAGTAATTGACCGATGGTTACTACCTGTAAAAAAATCAAGTCATTGACTACGTCTTAGATTTCTTTGCCAGTCTCTTGTACAGCTGTTCGAGAACATCACTGGGGAGTCTCCAGCAGGAGTCAGCCAACGTGGTAGTGGACAATTTTCTCTGGTATGTTTTTTCATACGATAACTTTCATGTGGACAGCATGCGCTAGTGGCATTGATGGAAGATGGCATCCATCGTGCAAAAGCACAGACTTAAGACTCAGTTTCGAAAAGACTACAAATAGTCTCCATTCTTGTGGGTCATGAGTGATTTCTAAGGCATTAATGAGGCCCTCAGTACGGCACAGAATACCAGATTATCTTCCTTTCTGAAGAAAAACTCCAACTGGTGGCGCTTTCAATATAAATTAATTGTGAGATCTTCTTCTAGAAGATTCCATTGTTGGAGTCTTGAACCTAATAATTCTTCCTTGTTCTTTGATAAGTCCACATCACGAACCAGGTCATTTAGTTCTTCCTGTGTTATTCTGTGTGGGGTTGATGATGCACCACAGTGAAAATCTGGATCACTGCATGCTGACTGACCAGGAGAAGAACAGGTCGGCTCACCCTCGTACTCATAACCTGAATGAAGAAAATATTCTGCTGGAAGTTCTGGAATAGGAAGTCCCTTACCATGTGGAACTGGTCTCAATGCGGAAAGAATGTTGTGGTAGATTATTCTCGACTTCTTTTGCTTCGTTATCCCGCCCTAAAAAGGAGGAACTAAGCAGAAGTAAAAGTCATTTGTGTGGTTGCTTGGCTCTCTCCACACCATGGGGACTGCAAATCTACAAACTGGGGACTGCATTGATGGTCTTTGCCATTCGACCACTGTGAACGCTGTGTTGCACATGTGACATAGCATATATGTGGGGCCCAAGGCTTGTCTTGGTCGCAAATCTTGCATCCGAAGTAAAGATGATATGTTTTCTTCACTTGAGAAGTGATACTATTCTTCTGATTGGCAAATGTCACCTCCCCACAAAAATAGCAAAAATTATACACGGTATTAACGCACTTTCGATGCATTAGTGTTCTGTATTGTAGCTCAATGGATAAAATAATAACAGTTTATGTAACATTAGCTTAAACTGTATCCCACGAAGTCTGAAATATTTTAAATGCTCAATCTTTCTGACTGAGCTTTATATAGTACATTGCTGACGTCAGCTTATTTCAGCAGCCGCCTGGCAGTAGTACTGCATTGCATCAGAAAATGCTGCAATAAACACTGGGTGATGTGTGCCTGATGATATTATACAATATGATGCAATATTACATCATTCTAGGCTTATTTAGGATCTTGTTACGGTCCTACTGGATACATTTACAGGGTGAAAACTAGAAAATGAACTATATCAAATATCTTCTAAACGAGAGCCAAGAAAAAAATTGTTATGGTGTTATTCGTGTTCAGCCCACCAAGATACTACAAATTAGGACCTTTTAAAGTCATAATTTCAGTATTGACAAGTGTAACTACAAATCATAATAATAAAAGATAAAATTTAATTCCGGTAGATATAGACCAGACACATATCTTTATGTATTATTTCTCGTGTATTAACATGTGTCTGCTAACTAGATAATACTGTCTTTCGCGCTCATAAATGTAGTACCATCGTGGCAATTCCCAACGAAGAATGCATTCTGACATGACCGAGTTAACCGGTGAGGCGGTGACTCACCTTGATGCTATGTGCAAATCATACAATCATAACCAGATGAACGATTGAAATATTATTAAGATCAAGTTTACATACACGAAGCGTAGAGGCAATAAAAATTAACAAATAAAAATTAAGCAGGCACAGACACAAACAATTAACCTTTATTGAAGATTATACTATTGCCTAAATCACTATTTAGTCACATTCCCTAAGTACAATAGCCCCTCCCCTAGTAAATTAATTTGAGGAAATACGGAAGGCCCTGCTATTATAGTATCTCTGAGAGGTGCTAAACTTATCTAAGAAAGACTATGCAAGTATCTCTGAAATGCTCTGCAGGCTAGTATCTCTGTCTGCTTCGTAGTATTTCTAGAGGGCTCTGCAAACTAAGCTGCAGTCCTGTTCCTCATATCTGCTGAGAGCGAATCGATCCTCCGCAATCCCGTTAGAATACATCAACATCAGTATGCGTTGCATCGCATGTGTTGCTCCAATATCTCTCATGTGAAGCTACAGGTGGGGGAAAAAAAAAATCTGCAGCCGCATTACCAGCGAGTCTCCAAACAAAGCAACATGCCTGGATATTTTTATCGAAAGCGAACTGGCGTCCTCCTCTCCCCCCCCCCCGCGACTCAACACACAAACGCGGCCATTTGTCTGGCGACACCACGCGCGCCGTGACGCGGCCGATCGACAGCACAGCGCGCGCCGTTGGACATAACTGCACGCGTATGTTGAGTACATTCCGTATATACAACAATTACCTTCGGGTATATGAAAGAAACTTGCCTGGAAAGCCGTTGAGAACCTCTTCAGTCGTCACAAGGCGTGCGCACAGAGAGGCGGCTGCTGTTACAAGTGCAATGGAGTGAGAAAGTGATTATCTCCCCTTTGTGGATACTTGACGTGTGGGTGGCGGCGCACTTCGCTGTGACTCAAACACATACACAGCCACAGAGCAGCACTCGGAGGAGTGGCGGAGGAACATGATTGTGAGTCCACTGGGTGGATTTGTTTTTGTATTTTTAGCAAGTCGTCCTCACCCAGCCCACAGAATGTCAAAGGTTATACGTCCTCAACCAGATGACTCTCCACGTGTAGGCACTGTTTGTGCACAATATGCACTGATGAAAACGAAGTTGACTACTAAGTGCAGAATGCAGATTAAAAAGTGATCTCAAGACGAATATCAAGGCTCTGTATAACTGTGTGTTGACAAGAAAAGCGTGCTTTACAATAGGAAAGATGTCGATCGAACTTTCTTCATTAACTGTGTAGTTGGTCACTCTGTGGTAGTCGCAAGTGTACTATGGAGCAAACCTGAAGTGTTCCTAGAGAATCTGGATGTCAATAATCTGATCTAGTATCACGAGATATACGGCACTGCCTCACAACCAGACATATTTGATTGAGAGTGATATCGATCTACAACTGACTTTGACCCTCTCCTACAGCTGTTAAATCGATTGATGTCTGTGTGCCCGATGAAGGGGGGGGGGTTTGGTGATTGTATTGGTGATCGGTGAAGCTTGGAGCTACGATTTAATAGAAATGGGAAGGGGGTCAAAATATATAGGCACTTCTATTATCATCGTAATACTGTGTTAGTTTTTAAATAGTTGTTTTATTTTGTAACGTAGTGTCCAGTTTGATGAAAAATCTACGTCAGGCAAATGACCGGCTACGCTAAACGCATTCTCTCTCTCTATCTTTCTCGTGAATAAACTATCTTTATCTCGACTATAAAAGAGTACGAATAAGTGAACACTATTAATGCGTTTGTCGGTGTGTACACAATGTTTGTACGCCTGGATAATGTTATCCACACGTGGGAGAATTCGCGCAGGTTTGCTTCATCCCAACTTGCAGGTGGTAAAGCTGTGCTTCATTTAGTATTGGTACGCTAGCCTACTACCCTATAAAGTTATGGGGCACAAATGTCACACTATATACACATTGCAGTTGGAAAGGGAACAAGGAAAAAGCAGATTCATAATGAAACCAGTGCATACTGATGTAGAGAAAGCTAACCTTTGTTATATTAGTTTATTTTATTTATAGACCCAATGTTTGATTATTTTTAGAACCATTACGATTTTTGCACAGTCGGTGCTTTATCTTTTATAGTTAGAAACAAAAAAGACACAAAGATCTATACAGTGATTAGCAGGCCTGAGTACAAGGGAACGTTGATGCAGTTTGTTGCAACCAGGTTTTTTATAAAGCCAGCAAAACATAACTCAGCGACAACATCATCCAGGAAAACGCCATTTTGAATTAAATAATTTTATATAAAATAACATTTCATCTATAATAATTATAAAAATCAGTATTATAATTAAGCTCGGAACAGGTTCATCGCGCTTCTTAGAGATGCTGACAAAAACAACGAAGAGTTAATGAGCTAAATATATTTTACTATTAAAGTACAATTACAGATTATCATTATAACTTTAATTATTACACACACATACACACACACGCACACGCGCGCGCGTGCAGAGTCAGCTGAGTGTAAAGAGATCATTTTTCGCAGTATTATTATTATTATCTAGACATTCCCAGACTACATAGATAACTTTACCGGCCGGTGACCAATCCGCCCTGCCCCGTCTGACAGTCGCCAAGGAACACGAAGGCAGTCAGTTGACGGGCACGAGATTACCTGTTGGCAGTGCAGTTTGTCACAACACACTTGGAAGGATTACGAGTTTTCTTTTGTACCTCAGATTTAAAAAAAAAAGAGCTCTCACATGCTCAAAGCAGGAAGCTGCTCCGGCGGAATAATATGTGTGTAAGATGGCTCCGGAACCGAACTGAGTGCTGGCAGGCAGTTTGCTGAAAATGTTGATGAGCGTCTTGTGGTTTTAACCGCGGCGCTTCAATCATTAGATCATAACGGACAATGGATTCAAATGCAGCGGAAGACAATTATTCCCAGCAAAGCCCAGTACGGCTGGATGTCCGTGCAGTGCGGAACAGAAAACATATTTTTTGAAAAAAAATCTGATTCCACACTCTGAAACTTGTTTCTGCGGAGGTTTATTTCGCAATGCCGCCCAGGCCTGTTGCCGGACTGGTTAGCGGGAGACGACTGCTGCAGTGGAGGATGGCGGGGATGGGGGAGACCCGGGAGAGAGGCAAACGTGGATGTGTGTTTATGGAGGTGTGTGTGTGTGGGGGGGGGGTGTGTGAACTCAAACTGGAACTTTTTATTGATGAGACCAAGGGGGGAAGTCAGCGACAACAACATCCTGATTATAAACTAACAAGTAAATATAATTCTCTAAAATATACCCCAACAACATTATCATTATGCATTCAAGCAGCACCAGTTGAAGACAGAGATGAGAGGCTCAGTTACTAATGAACTATAATAGTCAGAGCTTGTGTTTCTAGCAGAAATCAAGAAAACATTGTGCTGTTAAAGGCTTGCTTCTGACTCCAAGTACTTCATATTCATAGTTATGATTACATTTATATCAGTTGTGCTGTACAAGATATACAACAATATCAACATCAATATTAATAGTAATTAATAGTAATTATCCTCATGGTGTTTATTTTAGCCTAAGCTTGTTTTGTCTGTCTGCAAATAAAGTACAAAGTGCAATGGTAAGTGTAGTTTAGAGCTTATGTGACCTTATATCATAGTTATGTAACACGTGACTCTTTAATCTGTCGAGTTTTTCACGACCATTGGTGACATTTTCCAATAGAAGGGGTGCGAATAGTTTCATCAGTTTACACATTTACTGACCACTAACGTGCACACAGATCTAAAATGCTCATCCCATGCAGTGTTGTCTATCCTAGCTGTGGACAATTTGCCGACCGCCCAATGATAACTTGTGAACATACTGTTATTTACTGGAAAAGTAATAAACGATTACAATTAATGATTAATACAAGGGACTCGGAAAGGTCACCTGCCCTGACACCTGTGCTGCCTTTCGGTGTGTGTGTGTGTGTGTGTGTGTGTGTGTGAGAGAGAGAGAGAGTAATTATGTCTATATATATATATATATAAGAGAGAGAGTATACTTGTGTGTATGAGAGAGAGTATAATTATATCTATATATAAATATGAGAGAGAGTATAATTATGTCTATATATAAAAATATGAGAGAGAGAGTATAATTGTGCGTGTATGAGAGAGAGAGAGAAGGTCTGGCTAAAGCTGCCAGCATTATTCATACTATAAAGACGTTTTTAGTCACCACCCACTTCTGTGTGGAAGTCGGTAAACTTTGTCGCGGAAACGCCCTGTTGACCCTGGCAGAGAAATACTCCGGCACTGGCGCGAGTTGGATGTTTTCCAGGCAACTCCTTGGAAACAGCTGCAGTAGAGAACTGGAAATGACACAAACTCTACTGACTACTTACATGGATTCTTAGCAGAATTTTGCGAACGGAGACTTTTCTGAGTTTCATGTGTTCTACTACGAATACGAATACGAATGGTAGCAGTCTTTCCAGTTACTATGTAGATTTTCCCCTTGGTGCATATTATAGTGGCAAGTCATCCTTGGTGACAAAGCGTCTCCACCGAGATTCTTATTACGGTTTCTAGGCCATGTTTGAACAGGGCGGTGAGAGGGCGACTACAGAGGTCCAGCCTTTGTTCAAGCCTCTTCCTGTGCGGGCTCGCGCGCGCGCGTGTGTGTGGGAGGGTGTGTGTGTGTGTGAGGTGGTGGTTGTGGGGTTTGGAGTAATGTCACTCTAATCAGGGCGTCTAACTTTGTAGGTCGACAATTTTCTCAAGCACCATGATGCCCTGAGTTCTTATTGTGGCAGAAAGGGGTGATAAATATAACATGCACAGACTGCGAGGTTAAGTACTCTACCGTTATTTTGAGGACAGATACACAAACACGCAGAGCTAGCATTTTCACTTACTTTTACGCGTGTTAACCATCCGGCTTGTGTCTAGCATGTTGCAAACAATATATACAGGGTGGGGCATAAAGAATCTCCCACATTTGGAGTGGGCGCCGTATGGGCTGTAGTGGCAGTAGAGAGGCGGGACAGGTTTCATTCGGTAGGCTAGGCTCTACCATTTTCATTTTCTTTATCATTTATTATAACAATTTTTCTTTCTTTTTCAGAATCCATCATGAATTGGACCGATGAACATCGTGGCTTTGTTGTCTGCCAGATGATTTTCTTTTCGTTGTGGATCCAGTTGCATGAAGGTTAGAAATCCAAAGCAAAATCGTTTTCCGGTCTGGTACAGATGCATTTCGATGCCCCACCCTGTATATATATATATATAGATAGCTATAATTAAAGCAGAAAATAAAAAGTTTTACATAAAACGCACGATGATGATGACCCAAAATACGCTCGAATAGCCGGGCAAGGATCATGGCACAGACTGTACACTATACAGTAAGGAACATCAGAGTTTAAAATAGTATTGCAAATATTATGGCACGGACAGACCCGGTTCTGTCATGAGGCAAACTAGACAGTTACCCAGGAAGCGCTGAGGGGAAAGCAGAGGCAGTGGCTCCCACCTATGTTACACCTCTCATGTCTCTTCACAAACTAGAGACAAGCTCAACAGGATCTATTTCCCCTGATTCCGCCAACCCCGCTCCCTTGCCTGTGGTTTCATTAGATAAAAGATAGGAACAGTGGGAATCTTGTTAATTTATTCACGCTTCCTTGATTAGATGACGAGGCATTTGGTTACCTAAAGAGAGTCATAGTTATTCCCTTCAGATCATCAGGGTCTTTAGGCCTCTTGAATGTTGACCATGTCGTCTTTGAGGATGTTAGGTTCCATCCTCAGCTCGATGTTGTATAGCACAGAGAAATATTCCCTCCATCAGTCTAGTACAGACTTCTCTTCCGTGGTGATATTAACCTTATTATTATTAATCTTCGATGATTTTTGCTGCTGACAGGAAGATGTAGATGTGACACAGTGTCAAACACGTTCGGCGATCTACATTTTAGTTCCAGAAGCGACAGTGAGTGCAAGTGCACTTGCGGGTGTAGTTGATCATTACCTAGCAATCACCCCAGCGTGTATAGGGGGAGAGAAAACCTGTTATCAACAGGCAGATCGGGATCAGTGCATACTTTTCAGCTAAAGCAAGAAAGTTAGTGAATCGATTTGACCCTCTAGCTGCACGCACCAACACACCTCATTTTTCTGATTTGGCCTCGGCACAAAGCACGGTTTCTCGCTCGAACACTGGACTGGCGTGCTGTCTCCTGTGTTGTGATTCTGGATAATTTTCAAGGACAAAAGTAAGATTATAACTGCTTGTACAGCTTTAATTTCCTGTCAGTAGAGCGACAATACCAGCTATACACACACACACACACACACACACACACACACACACACACACACACACACACACACACAGTGTCCTGCCATAGCGTAGCACTTTCTAGTCTTTCAGAATGTTTATGTTGACAGGTTTTAAATGATATTTAAACAGGTGCTGTGAGGTACAGACTGGGATCGACGAAACGTCAGGTCACTGAGTTTAAACACAAGTAGAAACGCAGGATAATTGGATAAAGCATGTGCATCTATCTGTTAGTAGCAACTAAGCTATTTTGCAGGCATCAGGTCACGTGGTGGCAGGGCCGGCCTAGGGTAACTAGGGGCCCTAGGGCCTAGGCGAAGCGATTTTGGTGGCCCCAAATAAAATAGAAAAATAAAAAATAAACACTGAACAAGTCCTGTGCAAGGCCCTCACCAATCGGAGGCTCTAGGCGGCTGCCTAGTTTGCCTATACCTAAGGCTGCCCTGGTGGTGGGCGCTGTCCGGGTTGAGCAGTGGGCAATGGAGTGACTGGGTCAAGGCAGTCACCGCACGTACGGACTGCCATACACAACTGTTAACTATCATCTATCAACTGAGCTGTCAACAACTTACTGGCTTTGTTATAAAAATTAGTTATTCCATAAAAGATGTCCATCACGGCTTCCCCCCCCCCCTCACATCACATACACATGGCGTACACGTGGATGTGCGCCTTTGAGAAGGTGCCGAGAGGGAATTGAGAAAGAGCCTACTATGTTCAATGACATGTGTTGTTGCAAAATGTATTGCTGGGAACTATTAACATTACAGCGATCTGTAGTATAGGGAATGCGAAGTTGTCTCCCATTCTAAGCACATCGACGTTCGAAAGGCAAGAATGGGAACTCAATGCTAGCACTGTATTGTACAGATGCAAGTGTTTCTGTTATACCCGTTTTTTTCTGCTAAGTAACTGTAATCTACTGTGCAAAGAACGCCTGCATATTATATTAAAAAGATGAACAGCCAGCAGCTTGATTAATGGCTATTGCGGTTGGTTGCGCAGTGGCTAAAGCCCCTGTTACCACGACAGTGTGAATTGGGTGACGTGGGTTTGGTATCTCGCCTCCAAACAGCCTCTCTCTGAATGTGACACCTGTTTACAAGGCAGACCATCGGCGGTTTTCTCTGGGTACTCTGGTTTCCTCCACTGTATGTGTGAGAAAGAGAAAGAGAGAGAGTGTTGATGCCTTCTACTCAGTGTGTGCTCGTGGGACCAGGTATGTGTGTAAACGCATTTGGCCCGCCTTTGTTGGTGGGGTAAGGCTCTCTATAAATCAACATTTATTATTATTATTGCTTTTTCTGTGTTGTAGCCTTGGTGACATGCAGCAACTCCAGAACGGAGTGGACACTGAGGCTGGAGGCAAGAGAGAAAAGAACTTGAAAACGACGGCTGGTGAGGCATGGTCACGTGGTCAGGCAGCGTGTAACGACGAAAAAGGTCCGTAGCTCGGACGAGGTTCTCTTGTCGGTGGAGTGGTAGTGTCGGCAACAGCTGTGCAGGAAACGCCCTTCCTGTGCGACTCATATTTTTCCTGTTAACTGTGCACGAGGAAGATTCTCGACTCCACCCCTAGCTAAGCTCCGCTGCTTTGGCCTTTCTGCCGTTTCCTTTCGAAGTTTACATTTCATATCACTATCGGCTACATCTTTTAATGTTTCTGATATCTTCCTTTAGCAGGCCTGACAAGAGGGGGGAGAGGGGGGCGCTGTATTGGGGCCCGCGGCTGTGAAGGGGGCCCGGCCTTGGTCAGTGGATTTTTTCCTTCTTCTTTTTTTTTCTTTTAAAGAAAGGTCTGAGGAAAGAACACCCAAGAATTACGCATGCAGATGTTGAGTTACAAGTCTGTAGTACACAATTTCCAGGCTTAGGTAGGCAGGCCGTCGGAGTAGCGGGCCTGGGGATTTTTTTCTATGGAGCGGGGGTACTACAAGCTTGATCCGTTAACGTCAATTTTCCTCATTTACTAACCCCTCAATGTACATATTGCTTATTTCTTGATGAATTAAATGCCTCCACGTTTTCTTTAGAATCAAGAAACAAATTTTGAGTTTGTAGTATGAAGGGGTGCATAAGCTTGCTTCATTGGATCAGAGACACTGAAGGATTACATATTATAATACATGTATTTTACTTATTCTCTCTCTCTCTCACACACACACACACACACACACACACACACACACACACACACACACACACACACACACACACACTCTCTCTCTCTCTCTAATATGAACCATATCCAGCACTCAGCAGTTTCAAGGCGCCAGTGCTTGATAAATGTTGCTTATACTGTGTGATTGATAGTCGATTATTTTTACATCTATGAAGCTTTTGATCTGGCACAGCAATACTCATAACCACTGGAAATCTAAATAATTCTAAAATATAAAAAGTCATATTTCTCTTGCCTGGTGACTTACCGTCACTGTAAAACTCCGGTTTGAAATACCTCGAGCAAATGGTCGCTCTTTCAATGTTGAAGCTTGAATCACAACGATTGATTTTCTATGTATGTATGCGGAAAAATGATAAGCATTTGTGTTAACTTTTGCATGCTGGGCAGCTTGGAATTGCACAGCTAGTGCCTGGCATGTCAAATTACAGTGGAACCTCGGCTGAGGACCACAATCCGTTCTGGAAAGTTGGTCGGTACCCGAAATGTTTGGTATCCGAAACAATTTTTCCCATAAGAAATAAAGGAAATAAATTTAATTGGTTCCCAGCCGCTGTTGACTCGCTAATATATGAAAGTTAAAGGCTTCTTTAAGCTGCTCCTTTTGTTTTAAAATCGTCGAGATTGTCGACTTCGACATGCAATGACTTGGCCAGCGCATGCGCGTCGCAAGTTATCTGTTCCCTCGCTTGAGTTGCTAGTCCTTCTCTCCTTAAAGTCTCTGATTGGATCATTCATGCCTACGTCTTGCCTAAATTTTCACTCAACTCCTGCATAAATATTGACATTATTTTTTCAAGTGGTGCATATACTAGAATTCTTTCAAGTATTCCTTATACTAGAATGCATCTATGAAGTCCATTTACCAGAATATTTCCATGAAGTCCATATGCTAGAATACTTCCATGTAGTCCATATGCTAAGATACTTCCATGTAGTGCACATACTAGTCTGTTTTTATGTAGTCGATGTACAACTTCCATGTAGTCTGTATACCAGAATACTTCATCTTGTCAAGCCTTTCACGTAGACACTTTCCTGGAAATACGTCGCGTCTCTCCATTTTCGCATTTTGTCAGATAGTTGCATCCATCAACTCATCATTTGTGTCCTTATATTTAATTTCCTCCCAGGTCACGCAACAGGAGAAGGCATGGATTGTGTTTGGGAAGACCTCGTAAATTTTTTCTTGCTGGGGTCACAGCAAATCCAGTACGCGGCCATCTACGACCTGACGACTCTTCACCCTCTGGCCGTTAGCGAAGGGTTCCGAATTGAAATGTCCGAGCTACAGCAATTGTCTCTGTGCTTAGAGAGCCAAGATCTTGCCTACAGGTGAAAATGGAATTACTTGAACTTTTCTGTTGGCCAAAGTGAGAAGACCTAGACTACATTTACAAAATATTTTCTTATTTATTTAGTTGTCATTACTTGCTTATAGGTACCATTGATGTAACAATAAAGCTAGATATAAACAGAAACATATGCATACAACCTTTACAATTACTTTTCTCTGGTCTTCTATTTGTTCGGTATTTTTTATTCAGGTCTGGGGTAGCCATTGACGGCAAACACTATAAAGTGAGGCTCGCCGATGGTCGCCATGGTATTCTGGCACGAACAGAGCGCGAAGGTTGTACTGTGTGCAAAACGAGAACTCTGATGATCATCGGCATTCATGACGATAGAGGAACGTCCACACGCTGCAACGAGGAAGTCATGCGCCTTGGGGACTTCCTCCGTAGAAAAGCCTTTTGACTGGAACTGGAGCAAAACGTTTATCCATACCGTAAAGACATCATATTGACACCAGATATTAAATTAATATCTTTTTCCCACGAGTACGGATTAACACCTTACTTCGATTTGTGCACCACACTTTTGAAATCCCTAGTTGTAATATTTTGTAGAGTTTATTATATTTTTTAGTGTTAATGTACCATCATTATTTGTGTTGTAAATTTGTAAAGGAATTACGTTGTAAATCGGAAAAGAACTGGAAGACGAAGTGAACAGAGAAAGTAAAATCCCGTAAATAATGTTCATTTTCTTGTATGTGATTTATTTGTTAGTGAACATTAATTTCCCCATTTTTGACATTTTTGATATCTGTTTTTTTCTGTATCTTCTTTCACGATTGGTAGTTCTTTCGTTTTATGTCTTTCTTTCTTTCTTTCTTTCTTTCTTTCTTTCTTTCTTTCTTTCTTTCTTTCTTTCTTTCTTTCTTTCTTGTTCCTGCATATTGTTGTTCGTCTTTTCAGTAACCAACCTTCAATTTATTTGTATGCGCTCTTGATCGTTCGCTTGCAACTGCCTCTAGTAAAGGTCTGATGGCATTGAATTTTACGTGTGCTGATAGATGCTACCACATAGATGATAGATATACAAATGCTATAATGATTCAACTCCCGATCAGGCTGTACTTTAGGGCAAGGCATGGAGAAGGAGCTAAACCTTATGACTGTAAAGAAAGCATTACCGGTTTGATATGAGGGATGAAGTTATCCTGTTGACACCTTTAGGTAACAATTAATTTCTGGGTGGGGATTTGGAGTATCAATGCAGCGATTTCGGAAAAGCTCTTATTTTGTCTTACAAAATAACAAATTACTTTTTGATATCATGCATCTGCTCACATTTTTCCTCAGTATTGAAGGGTAACATGGTAACGTCTGTAACACGTTTCTAATATTTGCATTAAAAGTGTTTTACAATAAAAGTTTTTTTCTACAATATATAAACAGTGGCGTAGGAAGATGCTTGGCTTGGGGGGCAGGCGGGGGCGCAAACTCCATACTGACAGTGAACGACTTTCTCACTCGCACATTCCCCCCCCCCAAAAAAAAAAGAAGGGTTGCATAAATGCAGACAGACGCGCGACACAGTGGTAGCATCACAACATATGTTGTTTTAAGTCTTAATAGACAAAGCAACACTCGTTGAAAAATTACTCACCCAGTTATCACAATCACAAGAAATAATTTAATATTCTGAATAAGATTAACTGTATGCAATACAATACAATACAATACTACTTTATTTATCCCCAAGGGCAATTCCAAACAGTGCTCGGACTAGCAGTAATACATACATGATATAAAGAGATAAGACATACGTATACATTGATATAAAAATACATATACATGATATAAAAGGAGATGATGTACTCATGTTGAAAGAATTTTTCTCTCTCGCGCGCATGCACACGCACGCACGCACGCACGCACGCATACCCAGTACAGTAAATATAGTGGATACAGTGGTGACCTTAGGTCACCTCAGGCTAGTACAAGATCACGGCCAGTAGAATTGATCAGGTGAATGGTACGTGGAGTGAATGAATTGCGGTGGCGGTGGCGATAATATATATATATATATAACCCTATGTCTTCTTTTATTAACGCCTTTATTTTCTAGTAAAATAGTGCTTCTTCTTCCTTTCTTTAGTTCGAAGGCTAGATGTAAGAAAAAAAAACATTGCTTATCTGTTACCCTCGTAAATAAATGTTTGTCACTTGTCCATCTTTCTCTCTCTCTCGGCTCCTCTACCTTTTTGTACTTTGGGCCGGGGTTGGAGGCAAAAAGATATACTTGCCCCATCAGTATCTTTTTTGAGGGGGGGGGCTACGCCTCCCCGTGTCCCCCTATATTTCCTAATTTATATAGCCACTGATAAACATCTGGCATACCTAGTGAACGTGTGATTGTGTGAATGGGAGTGGGTCTACTGTGCGTATATCTGTGTGTATGGAAGAGTTATTGTTGGTAAATGTGGCCATTATATCAAGTCAAGTTCCTCGTGCTATGTCACTTGGCGAATAAAGGAATTATTATTATTATTATTCGGATCGTTGCTCGCAGACGTTCCAATAATTTCTGCAGAAAAGGGGATGGGGTTGTACTTCGAGGATTTAAGCCTTCTTCAATTAATGTTGGAAAATTTTCTAAACCTTTAATTTAGTGAGAACGAAACTTAAGTGGTGCAAATATGTGGTAAATCACACACACACACACACATCTCTTCGGTGTGCATCCGTGCATCTCTTAACAGACGCTAGTTCAGAAAGGCAGGGGAAGCTAGCCTGATAACTTTCAAGATGTGAATTACAGTTCCTGTAAACCACAACAAATATGAAGACAACACAATAAACGCAACACCGATTTCTGCTCATCTATCGACCATAAGAAAGAAATATTTCCTTTTTGCAAACATGAAAAGTTATAGACTTTTACTACAAACGTTTTAGTTTTTATAGATTAATACTTGAAAACCTATTTCAGGAGTGTATTCAATTCGTGTTTTTTATAACGCAAAGCGCGGACTTCAAAAGAAAAACATGTTCGGGCACATCGACAAAGTGAAATAGTTGTGTATATGAAAAACAAAAAAAAAAGATGACGCTTTGTTGTAGTAAGCCATACACGGTTTAACAGCACTTCGTAGTTGGTAACGTATGGGTGATACGATATTTCATATTTTCGAAATAATCATAATAAAATTAGAAAAAAGTTCAAGAAATATAAACTTCCGGTCATCAATCCTGCAGTCAGCAAGCTATGGCCGAGGACCAGAATTAGTTTTTAGAATTGCTTTGCAAAATCGTGCCTTTTAAAATTTGTTTTAATAAGTTCAAGCAAGCAGATCAACATGGACGAGTTGTTTTCCAAACGCCTTCCAGTTATATTCAAATCACATGACAGAGAAGACAGGTATAGCTTACACTGTTTTAGTTGATTAATTAAATCACCAGCTCGAGTTATCACTTAGTGTTGACATGAAATAAGCTCATTGGCTCTAGCAGCTATCATAGCGCTCAATACAAATTACAAATGTTACTTCCTGTTCTCGGTATGCAATTTTTTTATATATTTTTTTTTATAGTGGATCATCTGAATGAATTGTTGTGTTGTTCACACAGCTATTTGATAGTAATGGATATCATAGTACAGTTTGCTTTACTACATTTCATATGGTAAAACATGGTTTCATAATTAGAATTCTTGTCTTTATTGAGTAAAACATTAAAATACCTAAAATTTGTCAAAGATTTCATCTGCTGTGTCAGATGAACAATCTGGCACATATGCCATAAAATTTAGTATTTTAGCTGTTGCATTTGAACAATCATTGCTATTGTAGACCTTAACCTGTTCTAGGAGAGCTTCAGTTTTCCTAAAAATGGAAGTGCAAGCGGTATCAGCACCACTTACAAGAAAGGTATAAACCAATTTACTACACAGAAATAGATCTTTAACATGATGTTAACTATTATTATTTTATAAATTATCATGTTAGTAAATCTTCACCCTTTTCAGAGAGAAATAAGTTTTTTTACCTTTACAAAATAAATCTTATAACTCTCTATCCATATATATATATATATATATGTGTGTGTTCATTCATAGCTTATACTTCAGAATTAGTGTAAATTAAAAATTCCCCCTGTTTCTCTTTAGAGTTTTATAAAATTTGATGAGACATACAGGCAGTAACAAGTCCTGTTTATTCTTATCTTACTTCAATTGATCTTGATATCCAGCTGTCTTTAAAATGAAGTAGACATGTGAAAAACATGATTTCTAGAAAACAATTTTGTTAACTGTCATTCATAAATTGCTATAGACTTTTTTAGTTTTTGGTTTGCTTGTTTGGATGTGAATAGCTTAGTGAATGGCTTTTCTGCGTTGATCTTTGCAGAAAGAACCTTAAATTACATAGTCTATTCAAATTGGATCTTAAATATATGTTAATTGGCAGTAAAATAATTTTTGCTTGGCACGACAATATAAAATTTAAAAGTGTTTATGTTTGCAGTATATGCTGGTGCTTCATAGTGTTAACAAATATTAAAGCTTTGTTATTAGAAAAGTAAGCATAGCATAGACAGTGATAACAATGGGCTTTCGGCAGCTTAAAGTTTAAGTTAAACATTTGAAAGTTTGAAAAGACAGTTTTCATTTGGAACATCTGATTTCAACAGGAATTAGTTGTGCGCCTGACAGATGACAAAGATCTTTTTTTCCTTTACACATTACGTCTTGGTGAAGAAGACTTTCAAAGGTAACTTCTGACTTTCTTACAGAATTTCTGTTGCTGCTTAGTTGATTTTGAGTGGCAGAATGAATGAAGTTAGATGGGTTTGAAGGTGGGAGACAGAGGGAGCCAGCGGAGAGAGGCTTTTTGTTGTTATAACCTGCTATGGATATTAAACTGTGAGTCATAATTTTAACTAAGTAAAGAATACATTGGGATCCTTACAGTCTCTTCACATTGTCAGCTTAACCTTCATTCCTAACAAAATCTGTGCTTTCACTGTCTTTGGAAATGAGACATACTTTTTTATTCTACTTTTTCTACAGCTTGATCTCTCTCACTTGTCCCCCTCCCATTTGCAAGCTGGCTATTCTAGATATACAGAGCATAAGACAAGAGCAGAAGATGGCTAATGATTTTATTCTTTTTTTCCTTTTATTTATGTTTTTCAGCCTGAAAAGTCAACAAGGGCTGCTAGTTGACTTTGGGGCCTTTCCACAAAAATTCATTGATTTGCTTGAAATGTGTCTGCAGGAAGAGCATCGCGATTCACCTAAGTAATTATTATTATTATTATTTTTTTGCTGCCTTTTGTGTAATCTTTGTGTAAGTGTATTCAAATGTTTAAAAATGGTCATACTGCATGTGTTTTGTCATTTCTCTTTTGCAGTTAGTTTATTTGCTTCTGGTGTTTGCAGGTTTGTCCTTCACTTTACCTCCCACAGCTCAGTAAGTGGTGAGAAGTCAATAGCCATTCTGAATGTAGTGGAAACAAATCCTTTCAAGCACTTGATACATCTTTCCCTTAAGTTTGTGCCAGGATCTGATGCTGATATCAAGAAATATCTTGCAGATTGTCTTAAACAGCTGAAGGTAACTATTACATTGCTTTCCTTTTTTACATATATAGGTCATTTAAAACATTAAAGCTATGTTTTTGCATTCACTTCCCTTGCCTCTAGAATGGTGAGCATAAGGTTTCAGTGTCTGTATGCACTTCTACTAAAGTGATTTAAGTAAGCCATGAATATTTTTTTGTTATTCACTTTGTTTATTTTATTTTATTTTTTTGTTTGGTATCCCTCAGGACACCAACAACTTGCTACAGCAGAAGTTGGAACATACTAATTCAGATCTTTCACAGAGGCTTCGGCAGGCTCAAGATGTGAGTAGCTGAAAATAGAGACCCAATATTCTTATAGAAGAGCTGAGAAACTTGACATGGATGTTGCAGTAGAAAAACTTGAAATATTCAAGCGGTTAACAACCATAGGATAAAGAGATATGTGAACTGATGGTGGCAAGGGTGACCGTACACTTAATCCCCGGACACTTAATCCCCAGACACTTAATCCCCCAGACACTTAATCCCCAGACACTTAATCCCCAAATCGCGACACAACACTCAAAACTGCTATTTTGTGAACTATAAATATTATAACCGTAAGAGAAATGTGTCGCGTGGTAACTCTGGGTAACTCTGGTAAGACTGGGATGTTATAAATGTTGAAGTTAAGTATTACTTGAATTTGAATTAAATTTTTCATTCACTTCATAATTTTTTGAGTTGAAATTTTATTTTGAGGATTAAGTGTCTGGGGATTAAGTGTCTAGGGGATTAAGTGTCCAGGGATTAAGTGTCTGGGATTCGGTGGCAAGTGATCTGGTCACTTTTGAATTTTGTTAACCATGAGTTATAACGAGGCTTGGGGTAAGCATAATGTGCTAGTGATAAATAAAAGCTAGGATAAAAAGCTGCACTGTATATTGTTTTGCTTATTACTGCATATTTAGATGCTGGCCTCTAAAAGTGCTGAGTTAGAGTCTTTGAAGTCAGAGTGGAATTCAAGAATAGGTGACCTAAGGGCACGCCACAAAGAGGAAATGGCAACAGAGAAGGAGAAGGCAATACAGGTACAATTTTGTTTTTAAATTTTAGATTACATTAGATGTAAAACAGGAATTTTTAATTTATTGTAAAAATATATTACAAAATGAATTGTGTGGTGTGGAATGTTTCTTTGTGTGCGCTCTTTTCAAGGTGAGATCAAAGACTGGAAGACCCTGAGAGTTGACAGATGGAAGGTAAGAACATTTGGGTTGGGGGGTCGGGGTGAAGGAGAAAGTCGTCATGTCCAAGAGGGAGGCAAGAGCTGTCAGGAGAGAGCTGTATCATTCAAACAAATTGATAATGTGAACATAATGTAAAATTTGTCAAAGTTAGTAATGTTTAATGTTTTAATGAGACTTATAACCAGTTCCTAAATAAATAAAACAGCCAACAATCTCTACTATCCTGCAATTTCGGAAAAAAGTAATAAACATGGCAAAATAATTTATTACCAGTCAGCAGAGCTTGCTGATAGTAAAATGTAAAAGCATAGAGTGAATGGGTTCTGAAATGCTCAAACATGCTTGGCTATCAAAGAAGGGTATGGATTTAGAATGAACAAAATATTAGCATGTTTGCATTTGGCTACTCAGTGCAGTGGTAATGACTAGTACTGAAGGATGATGGCATATCAGTGAACAGGAAGAAATCAATATATCTCATTTTATTTACATCTTTGGTTACTTAGAGATTGTTGTTTTCACTATATTCTGATGTAGATAAAAAAAAACCAAAACAACAAAATTGAGAAATGGTTTCATTTTGAAATCCTACAATAAGAAGCACCAAAAACTAATTTTTTCACTGAGATAGATGTTCGTGTGGTCTGGAGCTGAAGTTTATCTGGAAAAAGTCAGGAATTAGTTTTTGATGTGTAAGCTTGGTTCGTGCTCACCATATGCAAGGTATTTCTTCAAATCTGGCTAAATACCCACCTTTTGTCATAGAGACAGATGGTTGCAAACGTCACTAAATAGCCACCTTCTGTCCTGGAGACATGCCTACAAATGTCACTAAATATCCACCTTCTGTCCTGGAGACCAAAACGAGCTTAATATCTTGTGTTGTATTGCCAAAAACTTAGAAGTCACAATAAACATGACTAAGTCAAATGTAGTGGTTTTCAGAAATGGAGGTTTTATTGCAGAAAGGGAAAACTGGTTATATGATGGGAGAAACTTGAGATTGTCAATATTTACAAATATCTGGGCATATTTTTGTCTACACGATATGTTTTTACCCATGCACTCCATGACCTTGCTTCTAAAGCTCACATTGGAATTATAGGTATACTCAAAGTTCTTTGGTCTATTAGTGATTGTAGTCCATCTCTGTTTTTTAAAATGTTTGATGCTCAGATCCAGCCTTTATTACTATATGCCTCAGAGATCTTGAGTCTGATTTTGCTTTTCCTGCAGTATTTTTATTTTTGGTGCTATCGTTAATACAAAAAAAAAAAAATTCAATAGCAGGGTATTCTGTATTTTTGTAGCTACAAAATGGTTTACAACAGCGCTATGACCATGACAGACGAGAACTGGAGCAGGCCCATACCAGGAATATGAAGCAGCTAGAAAGTCGACTTATTGAACTAGAAAAAGGAAACAAGGTCTGTGGTGTCTTGATCATGGTACACTGGAGGCAAATCAGAGAATTGGGGCTTGCAGTTCTCCACCTTTCTGCAGATTTCTGCTTTTAGATAAATTTTTCTTTCTGAGAAAAATCTTCTAACTTGAGAGAACAGTGCCATGTTTTTACAGGCATACTTTTTGACAGTGGTGCTGTGTGGAAATAGAAATTGGTTCTGTGATATGAATTTGTTAATGCTCAATTCATGCCAATTGGATTTCATCTTTCTTTTATGCTGGACTATTAAAAGCCCTGAAAAATATGCATTCCTGCTGAAATGTTTTTTTTTTTTAAGTTTGATTCATTTATAGAATCAGAGAAAATAAATATATTACAGATGTATTAATGATTGTGACAGAGATGATCACAAAAAATCTTGAGACTTGAAAACAATTTATGTCTTGGATTTTCAGGACTTGACAGACAATAAGTACAAATGTGAAAGTCAGATCCGGGAACTGAAGGCAAAACTCACAGTCACAGAAGAAGAGGCTGGTCATGCGAAACAAGAAGTTACTGCCCTTAGGAAGCAAAATACAGCAATGGATTTCAAGTCCCATGATCAGGAGAAGGTTATCTAGAAAGATACTTTTTTGTTAAATATAGCCACTTGTTTTTTGGCATTAAATTAATATCTGTTTGAAAATGTGTTCAACATTTATTTTAAATGGATGACAATTGAGATTAATCATGGAATTGCTTGATTAAATAATATACATCACACATTCTTGAAAATAATTTGTGTTCCTGACTGTGACAGCCTGAGGCCTGACTATTGGTCAGTATTTGTGTATCTTGCTGACTGTGACAGCTTGAGGCCTGACTATTGGTCATGTGCTTACAGTTGATGAACCAGCTGCAGACACGAATTGCTGTTCTAGAGCAGGAGGTGAAAGATAAAGAGCAGTTACTATTACGATCCAATGAACTTCTTCAAACACAACAAGACTCCAAGGTATTTATACTGTTGTTTGCTGTACTTGTATTGATTTTATGAAAAATTTCTCCTAACAAGTTCAAAATAATCTCACAAGTTTAAAGTCTTTTCATCCCATGTATATGTATAATCAAAACATAAAGTACTTATTGCACGCATGCTAGGTCTTACACATTTTGTGTAACTTTTACTGATGTTTTTATTTTCTCCAATGCTTCATTGAAGTCTGCATCTCCTATGATTTTTTTTTTTTTTGTGACAAAAGAGAAAGTGCGAAGAAGACCTTGAGAAACGTGGAAAGGAAGTTAACAAACTGGAGGGCAAGGTACGGGCCATGACTGAAGAGTTGAAGAAAGGAAATGAAATTATAAAGAAGCTCCAGGCTGAAATAAAAAACTACCATACAAAAGTGAGTTATTGGTTTCTTTTGCTTTTGGTAAAAATTGCTCGTGTTCACTGCTCCTTTTGTGGCTGGTCTTTGGCCACTTTCTCACAGAGTGAGGGGGTTAAATATTTACGTTCTCAAAAAGTGTCCATCATGTAGTACATTTGAGATATGCTGCAAGGAAGAACAAATGAGTCTCAAAACATTTGAACATGATTATAGGTGAAGTTGAGAACACAGATTGCAACTGAACAGGAACGTCTGCTTGGAGAAAAAGATCAAGAACTAGAAACTCTGCGACAAGATCTGGCCTCAACTAAAGAGGCTCTGAAGCAGAAAAGTGATGAGGTGTGTATTCTAGCATTTATTCTAGTGTCCAGTGAAAAATTGTCAAAACTCTAATGTTTTATAACAATAAGACAGGATATTACTTACAGATGCTTATGTTTTTTCAAGGTTTCATTGTTTGTAATGGGAATTATTTACAGGAATTTGTGACAGATGTTGCAGAGTGTGTGAGGCGTAATTTAATTCATGTATTTATATTTGTCATTTTGTCTTCTTTTTAGTGCTTCTGATTTCTCAATGAAATATTTCATCTGGTTGCAATATTAGAGCTTAGTAAAAGTTTGTGTGTGCGTGTGTGTGTGTGCACTTGTATGCAACTATTCATTTATCTTAATGTATGTGTAGAGCAAATCGCTCAATGACAGTTTGGAGAACACAACTCAGAAATTACAGGAATGTCAGAAACTGCTTAAGACTAATGAGAATGGTAAGCATGTTTTTTTCTGACATTGTTTAACAGCTACTAGATTGTGTTTTTCTATAAAAAAATTATTTTATATCACTTCCTTTCATTGATGAATACCAAGCAGGAGTTAATTGGTATTAATGCCACTTCAAAATTGCACTAAATAGATTAACTTCTCTCATGATAAGTTGTGTGTCCAAGATATATCTCCTATGTGCAATACAAAATTAGAAAACAGATTTCCTTCTTGAAGTCATGTGAATAATTTATTTGAATACATTGAAACAGCTTACATGAATGTTTGTAAGCCACTAGTTTCTGAAGCAGTTCCATGCAGCTAGTTCAGCTACATGTAAGTTTTTAGCTGGCTGTAATTAGACTCAACTTATTCTCATTTATTAATGGTGTAACTGATGTGCACAACAACCCTTGCAGGAAGGCAGAAAACGTAGAAAGTGCTTTTCAGGTTTGATGCAACTAATATTTAGGTACAACAAGAGTTATTTTTTACAGCTTTCTAGCTTTCTTTGATTGCAAACACCATCTGCTTTATTAATATTCTAGAAATCATTTTTGTCAAAAATTATTTTAAAAAAATATATGTTCCTGCTTGCCAACTTAAAGAGATGCTGAGAAGAGTCTTGATGCAGTTGGTCTTTTCAGTGCTGAAATAGCTTGCATTTGTTTTCGTTGATGTCTATTCAACAAATATGATGGTAACAGACACATTTGCTGGCAGTGATTCAGTGGCTGAACAAGCAGATCAATGAGCAGCAACTACTAAGTCACAGGCTTGGAACATTTGAAATGCCAGGTGCTACCAGCAGTGTTCGTCCCACTGGAGGAGGCTTGGTGAGAGTCAAGCAATGTTATTTTGCTTAATAATAATAATTATGTGAACTTAAAACACGCAAAATCATGATCAAGATAGATCGCACTCTCTGCGATAAATGAAAGACAGCAGACTGTGGACAGTGAGTGGATGAAGGGATATAGGTACTGTAAACAGTGTGAGATGGAGTCATTACATGATGATTAGCATGACAGTATTTCAAGGGAGTTAAGAGTAGTAATTCAGGGATAGTACTTTGTGAAAAATACGTTGTGTGTTTGTGTCTGCATGGAACTTACCCCTACCCAACTGTGAAACATTATTTAAACAAAACATTCTGTTGGTGAAAATCTTGGCTGGTATGAATTTATTATTAGCGCAGTTTTGTTTTCTGATTGTTAGCTGTTTGAGTACACTTGCATGTGCAGAATGTGAACTACAAAGTACTCTGCAACTTATATTACAGCACAACTACAGTGCTTCGAGCTATGTATCAGCTGGTTCTCATAGTGATGTTCATCTGCGTAATGAAATGAATCCAGGAATGTCTGGCCCTCGTGCACATTTTAATTCTCATCGTCCACCTCAGGTGAGTTGTGTACCAGAGATAAATTGAGCATTACCATTGTCTCTTTCTCTCACTGACACACACACTTACACTGTTGACTTATAGTGAACCTCGCTTAGGAAGAGTTTTATTACAGGTCATTGAGAGTCACTAGTCTTTTGAGGAAAATTCTCACGATCATCAAATACCATCACCCTGAAGTGATTGCTTGTCATGTGGAATGAGTTTGTTGATGTTACTCTTAAAATGTTGGCACTGATGAAAGCAGCCTTGATGGCAAAGTTAGTGATAGTGTAACACCTTAGTGGGTAGTGGTGAGTGAGAGCAGGGACAATGTGACATTATCTGCTGCTATGAAATAGAATTTGTTTCCAATATACACAAGTATAGAAGAAGGTGGAAAATGAGAGCGATAAAGTGTTGTTTTTTTTCCAATTAAGGGATGTGTAACAAGATAGAACACCTTTTTATATTCAGGTAATCAGGCGTTCCAGTGCATCCCTGCTAAATAATTATCTCCCTTAGGTCAAGTTTTCTTTCCTATTAGGGTGGTCCAGTGGTGCAAAGGTTAGCGCCTGTCACCAATACAGTGAAGGTTGGCTGTCCTGGGTTCAGCTCTCGTTTTTGACACGCTGTCCTGGTTTCAGCTCTAATTTTGGGCACACTGTTCTTTTTTTGCATGTGGCATCTGTTTACAGTACTGGCTGCCTTGCCACGATATAATAGCCTTAGTTGCTGGCTCAGCATAAAACCAATTCTCCCCCCTTTTCTCCTGTTAGACCAGTCTTGTATTACTGTTGATCTAGTTTTCGCTATGTTGTATTACATAGTATTACATAAATGTCTGTTTATGTTTAGAGTGATGAATAACCTTATAACTGTATAAATGTGTTGTGATTTGAAATGGCAGGTTTTTATTATTCTAATTGATATATGTTTACTCATGAAAAATGGATCCCTGAATTGCTCAAAAGCAGCACCACCCCTCAACATCTGTTGTTCTGTTGCTGCCTATGTGAAATTAGTCATTGTGGTCACCTTTGACTTGAAGACTTATACAGCGTGACTGTGTCAGCTGTGCAATGGCAACATGCTCAGTGTTGACATTGAAATGCCATTAAGAGAAGAAGGTTGCAAACTTAACACCATGAAAACATGCAGTGTATAATGTTGACTCAGCTGACAAGTATGAAAACAGAATTCTCGTCTCACTCTGGATTACTAAAGTCTAAATTGAGTAAGATATATGTGGTTAAAGGTTTAGGATCATGTCTGTCTTTGTAGGTGCAATACAATCCGATGCAAGCCAACCTGCGCAAAAGTGGTTTACCTGTGCCATCAGGTGCGGGGCGTAATGGACCTCCACCACCCATTCCAGAAGAGTCTCAGCCTCGCGTAAATAACCACTACAGTCCCCCTGCTTCTGGTCGTTTAACTGATAAAGAGAAGTAAGACTCTATGCCACCTTGTAAAAATAGAGCCAGTCGTGTTTATGGATTGTATGTTTATGTGTGTTTATGCATGCAGGCATATATGCTGGTTGGATTTATATTTTTTATATGATCACGCACAAAATTACCATGGGCCACAGTGCTGAAATTGTAGCTAGACATTGTTCTGAAAAAGTTTGTGGATTCATATTCATCTGTTTCAACCTCTGTGTGTGTACATGTACTTCTTTAAAATTTGTGCATGCAGTATTAACCAGAAATTTATTGAGTTATGAAATTTACTTTATACAGGACAAATATTTTCCTATGATTCTGAAAGCATGCCTGTAAAGATCCATTTCTGTAATGTTTTGCACTTTTTAAAAAAATGTATCATTTTTCTATATGTTTGTGGCAGTGACCCGCCCATTGATCCAAAGTACTTTGAGAAACGAGATGACGTCATCCCACTGCGGGGTTTACTAAACCGAAGCGCTTCTCCACCTGCTGTTCCACCCCCTGTGACTACTGGTTCAGCTGCTCCTCAACTTACACAGCAGTCCTCCTCAGCCTTGCATATGCCAGGTCCATCTCTTCGCCTCAGTCAGCAGCTGATAGTTCCGAAGGCGTCTCAACCACCACTGGCTTCAGCCTATTTCCCTGGCCAGGGAAAGGCCTCCTGAGGGGAGCCTAAGCAATCAATTGCATGTCTTGGAATATTCATTTGGTAGTAGGTCTTAATACTATGTGGAACCTCATAATAATGAGTGGAGCCTCAGCAGGTAACTGCATCAATCAATCAATCAATCAATCAATCAATCCTCTTCGTGCTATTTGCACATAAGGCCTCAACCAGAGCCCGCCACTGATGTCGATCGGCTGAAACCCGCTCCAGGTGACCCCATGTCCAGCCCTTTCCTTTCATCTCCCTTACTAGGATGTGGCACAGACATAGTGTTTCCTCAGGCAAACTGACCTGTATATGATTCACCTAAATATCTGTTACCTGGGTTTGGCCAGAAGCTGTGCACATGGAAACCTGTTTCAAAGACTTCTGAAATGTGATCTTCTGAAGAGAGATAAACAAGAAATGAAATGTGGTATTTCTCTTGTCATGGATGTCATGGATGTCATACCTTCACACTATACTCAATCAGTGATTACAGAAGAGCAAGCAGATTTCACTGTGATTGGAGATTAAGTACAGGTGACTGATGGGAAATGCCTTGTACTCTTCATGCTTCTACTTCGCACAAGTGCAGAAACAGGTCTAGACAGCTGGCTTCTTTGGAGACTAAAGCCTTGAGAGTAGTTGCTGTAATGTTTATCTTGTGCATTTAAGAGAGAGAACAGCACACTGATTAGCTCAGCTACACATCTGCTGTTTGTGCATTTGAGAGAGAACAGCACACTGATTAACTCAGCTACACGTCTACTATTTGCTTTCATGGCAGTTGTGCATATGTGTGTGTCTGAGTGTGTGTGCGTGTTTGTGTGTGAAATATATTTATTTATTTATGAATGACGATTTTCACTTCACCTCCACAGTGAAATATTTTTGCAGATTACAGCTACTTTCTGTGCAACACAATCGAGCTTTGTGCATTAACTGATATCTGGTAAACTTTTATGAAGGTTTGTGAAGAAGGTATGGAATGCTGGATTCCATTTAATATTAACATCTTATTATTATTCCTTTTTGCCCCCAGTGGAGCATAGGGCCCCAACTACACCACGCCAGCGAACCCGGTTCTGGGCCTCCCTCCTCAGTTGGGTCCATGCCATTCCAGTTGCCTCCGCCTCGCCGTGGACCGATCTTCTCCATGTCTCTCTGTGCCAGACCTGTGGTTTCCAGTCCAGAGCTTTTCTTGTTAGATTTTCGGCCAGCTTTCGCAGGGTGTGACCGATCCAGCCCCACTTTCGCTTCTTGATGTCTTGGCTGGCAGGGTTTTGGTTGGTTCTCTCCCACAGGTCTGCATTGGTGATCTTCTCTGGCCATCTGATGTTGAGAATGTGGCGCAGACATCTGTTGATGAATGTTGTTGACCCGCATTACTTCTGTCTTCTTGATGTTGATTGTCAGGCCAGTTGTCGCTGCTGCTTCTGAGAACCAAGTGAGCTTTGGCAGTGAAATGTGGTGGAAATCCGTAGTGCTGCATCAATTTCCAGATGGTCTCTCTGTCTACAGCAGCAGCTCATTATGGGCTCAGTCAGGTATGAGGGACAGGCCAGGAAGGATGCTAGGCTGATGTTCCAGCAAATTCACAGAAATTTCTGTTGAAACACACTACTGAGTCATTTTATACAACTGCTTACAGTCAGTATTGTTTGTGGTCAAAAATACCAATCAAGTCAAGAAGGTAGCATTGGGCGATGTATAAAGTCAGTTTCACCCTAGGACATCTTGAGTGCTTCTCACCCTTGGAATTTGGCAGCTGTATGTATTAGAAATGTATATTTAAAACTGTTCACAGAATTATTACTGCCTATCATGATGATGTAACTGCATGAGCCTCAAGCAGAGGGAATCGCTTTTTTTTTTTTGCAAGCCATTGGAGAAGGAATTAGAGATTTATCGGATATGAAATAGTAGCAATTGTTGAATTACATTGTACTTGTATATTGGAAGAAGAAGTAGAGATGTCCGTTTTTGAAGATAGTATGGAAGACAGAATATATGAAGATTGAAGGATTGACAAGAGAAAAACAAGTCTGGAGAAATTCAGATATTCATTCACTGACGAGAGTAAAACTTTCACAAGTGAGATGGGGTGTGATTTTCCCTCGCTACCCATGAGAAAGGGAGCAATGGCTTGACTGCATGGGAAGTAAATGCCTGGTGATTGATTTCACATGAAGACTGCATTGTCAGTGGTTGTTGCGGTTGAGGCAGTGGCGACCTGGCATGGCTCCAGATCTGTGCAATGGAGAAAAGCTTCAGCGGACAAATGTGTTCACTTGCTTGTTGTTGTATTGTGTGATTCTATGGCAATAGATCAACATTCAACACCATTGACCTGTGCCTCATTATTCTGTCTTAACTTCTCTTTGTTGTTAGTACACAGTAGAACATTACTATTAATAATTATGCATGTCCTTCATGTAAGTAAAAGACTATGGTGCTTGAGAACTGTTGCTTCATTTCCATTTTTGAGTGGGTGCTTATTCTTGGTGTAAGCTATTTTTTTCATCGTCTGTGTGCATGTGTATGTGTGTGTGTGTGTAGGTTTGAGTGGTTACTTTTGAAGTAATGATGCACTTTTGCCATCTTCACTCTTCACAAATTTGCCATACGAAGCCCAGTTTATTATTAACCCTCATATTACTCATATGTTGAAATGTAAACATCTTCCACTTAGCAGAAGACAATTTAGGCCACAGGTTTATTATAGTTTGTAGTAAGTTCAGAGTTAAAATCCATGCAATTTTTTTTTGGATCAAACTTTTTATGGTGATTTTGGCTGTATATAAGTTACTAGTACTACCTTAGCATTAGATCTTTTGAGACTAAACGTGTGACCTTGCATTTTCCCTAGAAAAAGAACACAAGACTTATTGTCATGCAGTCTACTTCAGCATACTAAATATGTTACACTTTATTTGCAGGATGTTTAACACATTTAAAAAACTTATTAAATGAACATTGTGATTTTTGGATATTGGCTAACTGTGCAGAATGCTGGACATAAAAGTTTCCCCATTCCAACATTTGTATCCACAAGTGAAAACAGTTTGGGTTGAGGAAATGACACAAAATAAAATTCACACAAAGACTGAGGAGCTGACACAAAATAAAATTAACACAAAGATTGAGGAATTCAGTCTAGAGAAGAACAGACAACCCCAGCTACTGCTTTCCCTGTCAGGATTTTAGGGAGATGCAGATTGATGAGCATAGGAAGATAGGAAAATTTAGTATTCTAATCTCAACATTTCTTGGAGTAGTTGTTAGGAGCAAATATAAACCAAAGATTTTTCAGTAGCAGAAGATTACCCCACTCCCCACAAAAAAAGAACAGCCCCTTCAAAAAAGACTAAAAACAAAAACAAAAAAAAACTCAATCTCATGTGCCAGGTCAAAAGAGCCAGATTTTGAGTGTTCTGGTGGGACATGATCCAAAAAGAATCTATCCCATGAGTACTGATTTTGGAATTTCCATGCATACCTCTTGGAGATCATTTTGACACTTTTCAGTGAATGTAATGACCATTGCCACAAGAAAATTAAGTAGGCTAGCTGTTCTCTCTGGTGCTTTGTTGTGTTTCATTGGTACACTTGACTGGAATTGCTACTCGCTGGAAGTAGTAGTCTTGGTGGATTCTTTTCGCCAGAAAGAATTGAATGTGATTGGCAGGTTGCAGTAGTTGCCATTAGTACCAGGTTATAATTTGCATGATCGGTGATAGTGCATCATTAAGGAGTGTTGACTTGCTATTTGCAATGTCCAGACTTTTGTTGATGGCCTTCACCTTTGCTGGTGCAAGTTCTGTTATCACACTGTAGTAGATGAACAATCCCAGCGCACTACAGTTGTTGAAAATTTCCAGTATTGCTCATTTTGAGTGATGGCACTGTTGCTAGTCAACTGCTTTACTGTTGATAATGCATATGCTGAGCTGTTGATGATGAGTCTTATCCCACAGAATGGTTGTTGTTTAATTAAGGTACATGCCATCTTGCTCAAGCATGTTTTATCTTCATTGCAAGAGCATGAAACTAGGGTAAAGGTACCGGTGACCAAAGATGACAGTCACTCTGGAGGCAAGTTTGAGGTGGATGTGGAATACATTCAAAAGAAGCTCTGATGCCTGGTCACCTTGCAGGCTTGTCAAAAACATGAAGGCAAGAGCAAGGGGTCACAAGAGGAGTCAGGGAGGCCACATACAACCAAGTCTGATCCGAGGTTCATGAGTACATTAAGATGGGCATCAAACGAGAGAAAGGGGTCTGCGTCCAGTGAGGTTGTGCTGGTCAGACGTGATGTAACCAAACGTGGGCGTGGACTGCGGCCCCCCGCCGGTCGTGTCGGAGGTCATCATCATGGAGTGCGCTTGCTTCTGGCGCCAGTCTCCGCTCTGCAGCCGCTCCACCAGTTTGCCGTAAGGGGGCGCGGCGACAGCTCGTCCTCCTATTGGAGGTTTTCCCGCCACGTGGCCCGCCTGGCTGACCATTCCAGACGAATCACTTTGAGATGACCTCCTCAAGCCACTCGTGGCATCTCGCGGAATCTCAGTCTGCCCGGAGCTACGTCGACCTTTCGAGAAGGCGGCCAGATCGCAGCCGGCCGAAGCGCGGGATCCAGCCGAACCCTCCGAGCCTGCCGAGCCTCTGGAGCCGGCAGGGGGTCCATCGGAGAGCTGAGCGCTGCAGGTGATGCCTTGGGACAGAAAATCCGGCAGTGGTTGTTTCGTGGGAGTCGTTGGCACGGAGGACGTACCGCGAGCTGCTAGGTGGGGTGGGTGGTGATGGGAACTTGTACGCGCGGAGGAGGGCGGAGGGGGAAGTAGAGGAAAGCCTTGAGGGGACTTGAGCACGGGCGTGGTGGGCACGGATTTGAACCCTAGCTGACCGGAAACAGGCGGGCGCGACCCGCCTTGCCCAGTGCTGGGGGGATTTTTAGAGAGAGGTGTCGTCGGAACCGACTTGGTTCCAAGTCTGAAGTCCGACTCCAGGTGCCGCAGAGATGTCGGGTGGATGTCAGGGGGTAGCTTGGATACGGGGGTGGTCGGTACAGAGCGCGGGTGGGCCTCCCCAGAGACTCTGTTGCTGCCTTTACCCACGAAATGCGATAGAATGTGAGTGGACATGGCCGAGGAGGAGTTTAAGGATGATCGGGCTGAGCCCTTGCGCATAAGCGTTTGTTCCGACAGTGACGCACGTAGCCAGGGGCGCTCAGCTATGATGTAGATGGCGCGGTCACGTAGGAACTCAATCCACGACACGGACCTGCAGAAAACACACACACACACACACACACACACACACACACACACACACACACACACACAGATAAGTGAGTTATCGCTTCACGGGGATTTTCAGTACACTACTGCTTTTTGCTTGCTTGGAAGATACAGTAATGCTGATGTAGCTGTATCTAATACAGTTACAGGTCATCCGTAACAAGATCATTGTCACGAACACTCTGTATGCAGCCGTTCCGTCGTCACGTTTTGTCAGTCACCAGCAACAATCGATCACCATTTCCTCCTCCGCCACCATCACATAGTCCTGCTCATATACACAGTCAGTGGGCCTGCTGGTTAACGGGGGCAACAAGTCAATTGGAGGCTATCATGGCCACGATCTGGATGTCTAAAACAAGGTAACGGCGCCACATTAGTCTCCTTCATAAACTCTGGCTTTCCTCCACAAACACAGAACTCGGCCAACTGCCTTGCTTCAGTTGTTGGCTCGAGCTACACATTAGGCCCCGACACTCACTTAGGCTGACCGGAAGTAAAGTAACCTATGAGATACAAATACGAAATACAAAACATCTTTATTCATCCTTTACAGGAAATTACTATTTATCTGTCATGTTACTATCACCACCAGATCACATCTCTATGATTATAAACCTTAGGTGTTTACTTACTCGCTCAAGTCGTCGTCTATATACATCATCGTCTCATCAGGGTAGTAACCGCTTCTACGGGAGTTCCTGGGTTGAAGAAAATCGTGATGTCATTACAGATTGATCCTTAACTAGTACTATGCACATCCACAGTTATTTAAACTATCTATAGCGATATATGGATGTAAATTGCTAATTGATCAAGTGTGTTACGAGAACATTGTATCAAAAAGCTGAAACTGTCGTACGTTTGCCCAAACAGAAAATTCACAAAATTTCTCGTTCACAGACACAAATATATGTTTATCACCCCCCCTCCCACTCCACCACCAACACGCAGAGGACACAAATCAGCCTGCCGTTCTGTCTCTCTAATATTCCCACTTATTGATGCCAATAAAGCAAATCAAGTGTGAAGAGTCTGACCTGTCCAGGGCTTCATGCGCCGTTGCCTTGGTGATGCGGCCGCACATGTCGGTGTCCAGCAGGCGGAAGGCGTCTCGGGCCCGCTCTAGTTCTGGCGACGTGAGCAGACGAACTAGAGAGTTCTGGAACCGGTGATGGGCAGTGGACAGACAGGGAAAACATCTTTATCGTAACAGATGAATTTAAACAAGACAGATGAATTTTAAGCATCTCTTATGTGACAGTCGGATGAATTTCAAGAAAAACTCTACTTTTTCTTCAGTGGTCACTTTTCTACAAGCGCCTGTCTGTAGGGTCTGCAGCTAATTAGGGAAAGTTCGCCATGTAGGTTAAATTGGTGTCATCACAAGGAGTGCCTGAAGCCGCTCTTGACTTTCAGGCTGCACGTTCCAACTGTAGGCGTAGAATGCTCTAATGTACGTTTACATGTGTGTGTGTGAGAGTTTGTTGATTATTTCTTTCTTTTTACGCATGTTCATCGTAGGTGAAGAAATACTTTTCTTTTTTTCTTTTTAGCTGGCAGTGAATGAAGTGATCACGTGTTCTGTAAGAGTCTACACAGCTTAACGGTCAGGCACAACATACGATCGAGGGAGTTCTCAGGTTCTAAACAACAAACGCGAGGTAACGTTGAGAGTGGTCGTTGAAGAGTACACCCAGCTTGTTGTCTGATCTGTTCTAATGATCACAGACAAGGTCCCAACTCCCCCCCCCCCAGCCAACTTTAAAGCAAAACGCTCGTTAGCCGTCAGAGTGGCAGACGACCCCAGATGGCGGACGGGGGGTGTCAGAAGCGTGTGCCTACCTTTGGCCGCTTGTTGAGGATCCTCACGCTCTCGATGTTGAGGAACTGACACCACGTGATGCGGCCGCTGTGGGCGGTGTCCACCTGTGAGAAGCGCCGCCGTGCGTTCTCAGCTTTCTCGCGGGTGAGGATCTTGCCCTCGTCCTCTTGCAGAGACAGGTGGCAGTAAGCCATGTAGTCTGCCAGTGCTAGGTCATCCTCTGCCAGCAACAAAAGCCACTGAATTGTTGACCTGCTCTACTGTCTGCCTAATGAAATCTAACTTGGTAACTGGTGTAAAAGTCATTGATCAACTGACATTAACAGCCATCTATTTATTTGACTGACAATTTAATCAGTCAGTACAGCATATGTCCTTGTACAAAAGTTTCTGGCTGGTCACTCCAGTACATTGAAAGGAATCATCTAACTAAATCTTGAATCATTCTGTAAGACACATCGTCGTTACAAAGAGTGGTATTAAAAGTTTCCTGTTTATCAACCCCCACTCTCAAAAAAAAAAGAACATACAATAAGCAAAAAAAAAAAAAAAAAAAAAATAAATAAATAAAAACCTACAAAAACAAGCAAATGTTAGATTTTAAAAGAAGATAATAATAATAATAATAATAATAACTGCGAAATGTTGCTCTGGCAGAAAAAAGTGTGGGAATGTGCGTCAAAGATGTCATTTAAAGTGTAGCAGATTACACATTTTAGGAACAATAAACATCGATATTAGAGTTTTCTGTTTATCACGCTTGTGTACTTTTTAAAAAAAGAAACAAATGATGATTTCTTTTCAGTAATTTCAAAAAAGTTAGTTTCGTTTTTGCCTGTCGTAACTGCTCAGATCATAGCAACAGTAGAAAGCGAGTTTGCTCTTGATAATATATCTGTTTTCTTGCAACAGTTTTTCCTTTGATAAACGATAGAGCAAACTTTTTTGTACGGAAACATTGTACATTAATACTTTTATTATTTGTTTCATTTTAGCGTACACTATATTAAAATGTGAAAATGATTTTTTTCAACACACAGTCTGTCGACTTTACATGGATTTCTGTGCAACATCCTTTTCTCGAGTCTTTTAAACGTGTACGTGTTGAGAAACTAAATCGAAAGCTTCAGTCTACTCCAATTATAAATGATGAAATCAAATGTAGAACATGACAAAATAATAAATGCTCATGAAAGTAAATTAAAATATGCATGCCCAAACCACGTGACCATTACAAAACAACGAAACGGTGAAGATGACAGCAGTCTGTGGGAGTCGAACTCTCTAGGAAGCTTACCTCGACGGATTCCGCATTTGTCCAGACGCCTTAGAACGTTGATTATCTCCTCCTCCGTTAACAAATTACCCAGATTCGCCTGCAGGTTAAACAAAATACAATGTTAATGTGTTCTAAGCTTCACGTTAGCTGAGAATGTAATAATGATGCATTCTATGCTTCAGGTAAACAAAGAATATAATTTGAATTTGTTCTAAGCTGTAATAGAATTTATAGAATTTAGGTGACCTAAATGGGCTCTAGATTTGATCGAATGCATCAGTGTTTTCACCACTCAATTATATCAGTCGAAACAAAACGAAAAAAAACACCCCCGTCTTATTTCCTGGGAGTTAGCAGCAGTGATTGAAACAGGAAATTAGGAAGAGAAGCAGACCATAAAGAATTTAATGGCTGTATCATAATTTATTCTTCACAGATAAGTTGTCGTTTTTTCACAACCAGTTTCTGTTTCTTCTTGTCAAAAATGTAGTATCCATTTCAACTCTAACCAAACAGTCAATTAAGCTCCACGTTGACTTATCATTTGTTCACAGCTCACTAGAACGCATCTTTATCGTCATCTTGCCACAAGAACACTTTTTTGGGTGATTTTTTTAATTAGTCAAAGAAGATCAAACCTGGATTGATTAGCTTGCTACGCTCTGATGGGTTTTCAACTAAATCGCTTATAATTTGGGTAATATGTGCACACTGACCATGGCGAATGCCATTGCTGCTTATTTTACGACTGCAGAGTGACAGTCGCTCTCTTATGAATGAATTTATCGGCACTGGTTAGCTACGATTATATCATCAATATCAAATAATTGTTATGATGAAGATGCTCTTATTGCTAGATGATGACGAAGATGATAATTACAACAGCAGCGACAGCGACAACTAATAATGAAGGTGGTGTTGCCACAAGAGACATACAGTGTCCACTCCTTCATCTCTTTTAATAACGGTTGTAGACACAAAGGGAAGGTAGTATGAAGTCAAGGAGTGACAGAAGGGAGAAAAGACATGAGGTCCTGATGGGTACTGACACACTGGTGACAGGTCCACAGCGTCCCGGCTTCCGATTTGTGGCTGTCGCACCACTGGCCGATCTTGGACAGGCAGCTCTCGTGGTACGTGCGATAACACACACCGCATGTCATCGTCTCACTTCCAGTGTAGACGCTACACACGTGACATAGCTCCTCTGGCTGCACCTGCGCGAGAGAAAACAGTTCAGTGAGCAGTCAGTGAATATTTGTATCTAAGATCTTGTACTTTTATGACACTATTTAATGTTCCCGTGATCTGTTCGACACTGAGTGACTATAGTGACTGAGTGACTATAGAACGATACCCGCTCTCAAACAAGTTTTAAACTGGGCGTGGCACCAACATTGACCGTTGGGACACGTTGACACAAGAAAAGGGCAACACATTTTTATAAGCATTTGGTAAAGAAAAGAAAAGCCCAATAACCCAGTGAATAAGGCTTATACATAAAATTACAATGCTCAGATGGGTTGTGCAAGTGGACACCTGACCCAGTGGTCAGCCATAAAGACTAACTAATGACAGAAGACAATTTATAGATCGTCGAGGTCCACGAACATTTGCATGCGCAAGCCAATAATATACCAATGTTCAGAGCATGTGCAATGAAGCACCAGTTTTCAGAGAATGCGCAATGAAACATCAGTTGGTAAGAAGCACATAGCGGGTGACGTGCAAAGGGCCAGCACTCAACACTTGAGTCTAATATGCTTGAGTGATCTCCTCTTAGCAGCCGTAGTCGTTATGAGTTGAAATGAGCAGTAAGTACGATATGAGGCTCTGAAATGTGGGTTTATTTTGGTTAGTGTAGAAGTTTGTCAAAGATTTATCATCCTGTGTGTGTGTGTGTGTGTGTGTGTGTGTCCGTGCGTGTGTACACTATTGTTAAAAGAAAAAGGTCGCCAGCAAGTTCCATGCTATAGGGGCCTACATAAACAAAGGTGGGAAATAGAAAGTTTATTTTTCCGTAGCTGTGAGCAGGAACAGAATTAGAACATTGCGAGTTACACGATTCTCAAGTTCGAAGATCTAGAGTTTCGACCTAGCACTCCTACATTATAGTACTACACACGCTACCACTGCCTGCTACACACTATACATTTACACCCTGTGGTGTCTACATCACATACACATCATATGACAAAGGTGTCTACACCACATACACATTATACTGCGACAAAGGCATCGAAAACGCTCTCGTTTCCAGACATGTTTAAAGTAGGAAACTTGCTAGCAAGGGGCGCAAGCTAAGTTTTATTTTCCTTTTACTCATCAGAGAAAACAATAGCGAATACAATTGCTCTAGCCATTGTTCCTCTTGTTTTTCTCGGTAAAGCTGGCGTCAGCACCAGACATAGAGGGCGATGCAAGCCTGTCGCTCGGCCAAGGGGGCGTTTCCGCGCCTCAGTCTCCCTGGCTGCTCGACAGCCACCTCGGTCGCCGGCCAGCACTTGAGCCTGTAGGTCAGACCGTGCACACGTGTTAGGGGTCAGGACCCTCTGGTCCACTTCGTCAGGAGCCAAGAGAGAGAGAGAGAGAGAACTCTTCCGATATCAGTCATCTTCACAGGAAGAACGTTTTCGTTTTTTTAATTGTTTTGGTATTTTGGTGGTCGCAGAGTCCCTTGAGAGTGGGGTTCCCCCAGTACTCCTCTTTCATTGCTCGTTAGGCGACCTGTCCAAGGAAAAGGGCCCCGGGGCGGCTTGTAACACAAGCACACAGCCAAGGAATGGCTGTGGCACGTAAATTGTCAAATTAACTTTGAACAGCCTGAGTCACTCCTCATCGTATGCTTTACACATCAGGTCTATAGCTTGTTTAGATGTAGTGGCTGCACTCTCCAAGCATAGAGTATACACTTCAATGAGTCAGTCCTCTTTTTAGGCTTGGCACAGCACCTCTGTACCCGTGCAGTGGCTATATTTCTATGAATAGCTCTCAATGCAACGCATACACCTCCACAGCTTCACCGTTCACACTCCATAAACTTTTACAGTCTCCGTGAGTATACACAGATCCTCAGAGAACAAAGATATTACCTTCTACGGCCTCAGTGAGTACAAGTGCACTTAAAAAGAACATCGATGTCAAACTTCTACAAACATTAAGAGAGAAAGAGAAAGCACACATAGTCCTCTTCATTCTCATAATTATTACTCTCTACAACTCACAATGACAAGAACACTGTCAGAGAATACGACGATGCAGAATACAAGCACCACCTCACAGAATAGTGGCATACAACGCTTCATTACAAGGATACATCACTCTCACAGAGTATAAGGATACCTCGCGACACCCTCACAGACCACAAGGATACATCACTTTACCCTCACAGGGTACAGCTATATGCTCCACTGCAGCCTAAGGGTACATGGATACTTCACTACACCCTCACGGAGTATAAAGACACAACACTTCACCTTCACACAGTACAAGGATACAACGATTCACCTTCATGATACTATTTTTTTGGTAGTAGTTTTTTTTCTGAGAAACGTGTGTGATTATGCCAAAGAGCAGATGAGGTCCTGCATCCTACATTCGCTTCTCCCTTTAGTAGCCATCGGTCCAAGTGGGTGGGTTTGCTCCAAGTGGTGTGCAATCGAGGTTTGATCAACGCTACACAGGGCGATACAGAGCACGCTATTAACATACAAGTGGCCCATTTCAAGGTGCAGGAGCTCAACGATTCTTGTTCATAAATGGATGCCGAACTGTTGTATTTGGTTCAAGGCAATTTACAGCTGAAAATGGACTTCGTTTTTTTTATTTTATTATTATTTTTCTTTAGTAGGTGATCAACGTGAAGCCGACATATTGAATATTGGTCAGTAGGTTTCAAGACGTCAGCTTCCCTTCAGACATCGACACAGAGTTATTCCCATGTGGTGTGAGGTGTCAGAGTTATCGCCACTTTAAAGACAGTGTACTTAACTGAGCATGTACATGATATATCTTATAACAGTCGGCGCCGTCACACCACACGGTATTTTTCAACATTGCAACTAAGTTACACAACATGTCACGATAAGCGAATCAGAATGTTCTGTACTGTCACAACATTACTTGTCATATTTCTTACTGTCATTAAGCTACACAGCATGTATTTGACACTGCCATTACACAATACGTTTTACTCTCTCGCTACACTACACATGTCTAAAACTGTCACTACACAACACAGCATGTTTGATATTGTCACTACACCACAGGACATGCTTAACACTATCACTACACGCCTCAGGGCTTGGTGACACGGACATACATTGTCTTAATCGCTTGCTCAGTTGTTTTAATGTCCGAAAAACTTAATCTTCCTCAAAAGTGTGTTCAAGTCAGGACTAATCACCCGTCCAGTGGAAGACTGCAGTGATGGCTGCGGTTGGCAGGACGAGGCCAGAGTTGTCTGGGGCTGAAAGCCTCATCACACTTCTTTGCAGTATTGGCAACGTTTATTGACATGATGGTTTACAGGGAAATCAGAGCTGTTAACATAGCTTACTGTACAGAAAGATCGTCGTTGTCTTAAATGAAAGGTTTCAGCAGAATCAGGTTGTTCGAAACTATGGTTAGTTTTGTCTGACACGGTAGTTTATCTTACTTTGTCTGACACGATAGTTTACATAAGATCAGCCTACTACTCAGCAAGTTTTATTTTGTATCAAACCGGATGTTAAAGATGCGAAAGACCCTGTCCAGGCATTTTTCTGTTGCTGTCGCGATCCTGATGTTGATATCTGTCGTGGAGCTGCCGACTTTGAAAAGGGTGGCTTCCATGTACTTATAGCTGTTTACCTCTTCAAGCGTACCCCATTCATGTCGATATCTGCTTTTACATTGCTAGTGATTAAGACTTTGCTTTTGTCAGCGCCGGTCTCCATTTTATTTGGGTTCTAATTGTCTGTCAGTCTTTTGGTAAGTTCTTGCAGTTCTCTGTTGGTGCCTGATATCAAATCAACGCTGTTTGCAAAGTGTAGGATGCAAATCGGTCTCCCATCGATGGAAATGGAGGTGTGGTGGTCGTGGAGGGTTTCACGCAATATATTCTCAAAGATGTTGAACAGCACACACATAGGTGATGGGAAAGATTCCATTTGGTTACTGCGCATATTGAGCTCTTATACAGCGCTTCGATGACTTGGACGAGACCTTCTTCGATGTTGAATTTTCGCATGACATACCACAGCACCTCCTACCAAAATCTGTCAAAAGCCTTTTTAAAGTCTATGAAGTTGTGAGTGATTCCGCTGATCCTGATAATGCTTTTCTATCAAGATGCTACTCAACCGTGCTTCTACCTTTCTGGTCAGCCTGTTCTTTTGCTAACAGTTCCTCAGCAGTGGTGCTGATGTGATTCTGAAATTTGCAACTGGTGTTGTCTGTTGTCTTCATATTGACCAGAGCCATGAGAATAATTCACTACCAACACAGTGACAGCCTACCTGCAGACTCCAAAACTTGTGAGCTGAGATTTAAGATAAAAGTCATAATAACGTTCAGCTAAGCAGAACTTTATTAACTTAAAGAAGATTACATGCATTAGCGAGGCTGTAGACCGCACCTAGCCAGGAAATGGAAATAGCCTATTGTCAGGAGAGTAACAGGTGATCCATATAGTTCTGTGTGATGAGACTGGCAAGATGATTGTTATTATCTGTCTTTTGCAATTGTTAGGAGACGGTTGGTTCTAACCTGTCCCCCCCCACCTCACACGTTGCTTTGTTTTTGAGCTGGAAGACACTGCTGATGTAATAAACTGTAAACTATCTTCGATACAATTTTCTTACATGGTCTTTTTGACAAAGCATGAGGGATATATATAAACGCATACTGCTGACAGCAACAACTAGACCCCACACATTCATCTCTGCCTATTTAGTTGCACAGTTCCCTGAACACACACACACACACAAACACATTTTTTCACTCACACATACAGGCGCACACACCAATGTGTACACTACCCTTGGCCCCACACTTTACTCCCTGTCTGTCTAGTTCTCCAATTCCCCGTATATGTGCGTGCACACGCACGCACGCACGCACGCACGCACGCACACACACACCAAAAAGTTTGGAAACCGGAAAAAATAAGTAATAGTAAATATTCAGCTTCAAAGCGAAAGAAAGGATGTAAGTGGTTATGAGGAAGTAAGAACGATTATGAGGATGGCTTAATACTGCCAGGGAACTCCATTGTGTTTAGCAGTTCTTAATGATGACACTCACCCTGCCCTCTTGGAAGAAGGCAATATCCACGGGTAACAAGTCAGCATGTCCCACCTTCGGGGTGCGCTCCAGCTGGGTAAAGTCACAGAATCTGAGGGACTTGGAACGCTCCCGCTGGGGCGGATTCTTGAGGTCCTCCACGTCACTGTCCTTGCGGTCATCATGCTGCAGCTTGACCCCATCTCCAGACACTTTTGTCCATTTGGCGTCTGTCTTTGTTGCTGCTTTCTTGTTGAGCTTCCGTTTGTTTTTCTTTCCTCCTTTGGGATTTTGCTGGAATTTGTTGTTCTTTTTTTCTTTTGATGGAGAACCTCCCATGGTTAACTGCTATTTTCTGCCTACTGAGTCTCTTGTGGTTCACGTTTATATGTTGCTGGCTATGCAAATAGCATATTTAAAATGGAAACCACCTGGCTAAGTGGAAAGCTGAGGGTGGTGTTTGTCGTGATTGAAGTAAACTTTAAATTCAAGGGTAGCAACCAGTCGCAAGAAATTCCAGAGACACCACCTTTTTCTCCAGACGTTCTTGATGATATTGTTGATTACAAACATGTTATGTTTGCAATAACAAAAGATCAGTCCGACAAAATAAATCAAACCATTTGACTCACAGAAGATGCTTGTATGTAACACAAAATGTGCTACAGGTCTTCAACACAAACTGTAGTACATCCTGACAAGAAAGTTAATAAAGTGTTCAATTTGATTTTTTTAGCTGTACGGTTACTGAAATAAAATCAAGGCAGCCATTGTTTCCTTAGATTTAGTCGGTAATATTTGACAGGAACTCGATCCTAGTTGACTTCCGCCATGTTGAGACGTCCGCATATGGAAACTTCACCACCACAACCTTCAAGGCGTCACATGTGTTAGTGAACAAAGCGCTCAGTTGACCAGCCGCAGGTCCTCGGATGAAATCAAGCGTCCATTTCACGATTCTCTGCATCCGGTTTCTGCATTCTGCAGTCCTGTTGCACGAGAAGGAAGGGGGGGAAAAGGACTCACACCCTCGGTGTATCAGGCTGACCTGCAGCTGACGTCCACGCCAACAGGAGACACGCAGTCACGCCATGTATCCGCCCGCCAACTGACGCACGACCACCGGAAGCAGGCGGCGCTGTTTCTTGCGCATCACATCTCGAGATCGTCTTATCCGGCAAGAACACACTCCAAGCTCTTCATCCCCAGCATCAGGGCAAACGTGCGTCTGACTGAACCTGGCTCGTCGAAACATCCGTCACAAAGTGCGAGGACGACACTGCGGTTACTTTATCTCCAACATCAGCAGCAAAGACTCGCAGTGCACACACACACACACGAGTTCGACAGTCCTTTCTTGCACCCACGTCACACTGGAATTTGTTGTTTTTTTCAGGAACTTTCCTCTAATTCTCCATCTGTTGAGCGAATGAGGCGTGGCTGTAATAGCCTTAGAGGAGTTTTGACATCAATGAACGGGCAAACCTCACAACATTCTAGCACCTCACTGATGAAGTAGAATCTCACCATACTCTAAGATGACAAGTGTCACATCTCGCTGAAGTCTAGGTACTCGAGTATGGAACACAGTCGCAATTCGTGGCTAGAATCTGACTTTCAGTAAAGTCCTAGTTTATCTTGTTATTCCAAAAACAGAGTGTGTCATCTACTAATCCGTTTTGTTCCAAATATCTCGCACGAAGCGAAATAATCATTAGCAGCAAGCCTCAGGAAAGAAGAAGGCAACATCAAGGGACTATTCTCGAAACATCGCATAGCGTCTTTAATGAGACTCACTTCAGAGCACTCTGATCAATAGCACCGACAAAGAACCTTCCGTCCGGCAAAACTCAAAAGACAAGAAGAATGTAGCAAATAAGCAAAGGAATGATGGGGGCGCTACGTCCCGTACTCACAGCGTCGTCACGTAGTGTCCTACAGTACAACACAGTATAGCACACTATATTGCTTAAAGCGCACGCCGCTCGGTGATGGAAGAGGACGAGTGTTCTTTTTGAGATTTTTGCCCGAGTTCGACAAGCGTCGCAGCTTAGGTCGTAAGTGTGTGTTTCCTTCCTGCACGCTTTCGAGCTTGAAGTGTACACAATGAGGTGTTGACGACAATTACTAGTTTTGGACCAAGCTTCTTATTGAGTGGAAAATCCAGACCATGGCAGCAGACCCAGGCATGATTCTTAATTAAGTCAGATAACATTTGGAAGACTTCTGCTGGCTTCAGAAACCTTCTAGTTTGTTTGGAGCATCACAAATTATCATAATTTTGCTCGGGGGATATGACATTTGTGTGTGAGAACAGATGTCAGTGAATGCATGTTATTGTGCTCGTTTTCTAACATGACAACTTTCATACTAAAGTCTAAAGTGGTTTAGCACTTCACCATAAAAACCTATGTCAAGCACCAAGAGTAGCTGACAGTCCCCCTGACAACACGTTACATTCTCCCGTCACTAGTAAGGGACTGCACTCAGTTGACTGACAATGAAAAGTCAAGATCTTGTTACTCATATCATCAGCTAACACTCATGTCAGAAGATACAGCTGACACTGCCATGTCTATTGTGGAGGACTGTTGACACTTCAGTGTCATAGTATGGCCGTTTAGTCGAGGGCTTTTTCTGCTTTATTTTGTGTTAATCCTAGACTATAACATTCCTACACAGTCTACACTGCTCAACCTTCTGTACACAGTCTAGACTGCTCACGTTCATGTGCACGGTCTAGACTATAACATTCTGTACACAGTCTAGACTGCTCAACCTTCTGTAAACAGTCTGGACTGCTCAACCTTCTGTAAACAGTCTAGACTGCTCAACCTCCTGTACACGGTCTAGACTGCTCAACCGCTTGTACACGGTCTAGACTGTATAACATTCTTACACAGTCTACACTGCTCAACCTTCTGTACACAGTCTAGACTGCTCAACCTCCTGTACACGGTCTAGACTGATCAACCGATTGTACACGGTCTAGACTGCTCAACCTTCTGTACACAGTCTACACTGCTCAACCTTCTGTACACAGTCTAGACTGCTCAACCTCCTGTACACGGTCTAGACTGCTCAACCGCTTGTACACGGTCTAGACTGTATAACATTCTTACACAGTCTACACTGCTCAACCTTCTGTACACAGTCTAGACTGCTCGACCTCCTGTTCACGGTCTACACTATAACATTCTTACACAGTCTACACTGCTCAGCCTCCTGTACAGTCTAGACTGCTCAACCTTCTGTACATAGTCTAGACTGCTCAACCTCTTGTGCACGGTGTAGACTGCACTACTTTTTGTACACAGTCTAGACTACTCAACCTCCTGTACACAGTTTTTGGTCATAACGACAATCTATAGTCTCTGCTAATTAGATAATTTGCTGATTGTTGGCCATATTACATATTCTAAATAACGGAACTCTTTTGTGTTTACAAATCTTTTCCTCTCCTTTATCTGATTAGTAAAACACATGTGCACTATATTAATACTTTTGCTATTGTTGATTATGGGTAAACAACGAATACAATATCGCTTCCGAAATATATTAAACCGACATCAAACAATACACAATATGTCCTTCGTTTTGTGAGTGACAATAACTTTCACCAAATGAAGGGATTTCAAATTTGTTTTCGCGTCAAAACACTTTACTCTCTGAGCTCCTGACGATCGCAGGAACTCATCATGTCTCTAAGCGAATTCAGTGCTTGAAATTTCACACAAGTCTCTGGGGTTGTGCTGTAAAGTCGATGGAGCTCGTCCTGTGTGCCAAGTTGTGCTTTAAGTTGCCAGGGCACAGTAAGAGGGTGGCTGCCCTGTGACCTCTGTTTATCAGCAAGAGTCACACACAGTGACACTTCCGCTTGGCTTCTCGTACGTGGCGCTACAGTCTGGTGGGTCTGGATGGCACGGCATACACAGATGTTGCTTCCTGATTTCTTCAAATCTCATTAATATATCGACTTATCGGTTCCTTGACTGATTTATTTATTTATCTATGTACAGGAAGGTGCTTTAGAAAACGAAGACTGACTGGATATTGTTGCTTTTTTAGTTGAAGTGAGTAAAAGAGTGTTCCTCGAGTTAGTCCGGCCTTGTATTCTTATTATTAGAACCAGTCCATCGATAGTTCGCGAGAACTTGATTTTAGTTCACAACATTCACAACTGAAGGGTCAGTGATGGTCATGCCCTCATCCAGCCTGCATGACCTTCCTCAAAGTCTGTAGAGTTAGGTACCCGTTCCCGACAGGTGGGTCGACTTGGGGAAATATGCTGCACCACACGGGTTTCGGTCAGATGTGAGGAATAGGTACTTGATTCCTTGACTCCATAGAGGACTGACGAAATGGGTACTTGACTCCTTGACACCCAAGAGGATTGCGGGAATGGGTACTTGATTCCTTGACTTCATAGAGGAATGAGGGAATGGGTACTTGATTCCTTGACTTCATAGAGGACTGACGAAATGGTACTTGACTCCTTGACACCCAAGAGGATTGCGGGAATGGGTACTTGATTCCTTGACTTCATAGAGGAATGACGAAATGGGTACTTGACTCCATAAAGGATTGAGGGAATGGGTACTTGACTCCATAAAGGAATGAGGGAATGGGTATTTGACTCCATAAAGGATTGGAATGCGTACTTGACTCCATAAAGGAATGAGGGAATGGGTACTTGATTCCTTGATTTCATAGAGAACTGACGAAATGGGTCTTTGACTCCATAAAGGATTGAGGGAATGGGTACTTGACTCCATAAAGGAATGAGGGAATGGGTACTTGATTCCTTGATTTCATAGAGGATTGAGGGAAAAGGTACTTGACTGCATCGAGGATTAAGGGAAGGTACGGTAGCGAAGGAAAGGAGAAAGGCACCGCCCTCATATACAGCTGGCCCTGAGAAAAGTGTACGTGGTTCACAAGAACCAAAAGGTTAGGAGACGACATTTACTAGGGGCTTAGACAGTGCAATGAGCAACAGGCATACATCAGATTTCATGGAAGCAAATGAACGAAAAGTGTCTTCGAAAACGAGTAAGTGATGCTGATACTGAGGTAACTAGCCACTGGTCAGTGGCAGCTGGCCAGAAATCTACAAACTGCGGTTCTCCGTGTGTGTGTGCTTACGTGTGTTGAGCTTATTGTATGTTTGTGTGTGTGCGTACATAAGTACGCCTCCGTATAAGTGTGCAAGTGTAAAATAAGTGTAAATAAATGCCGATGTAAATATTTCACGGCTGCAGTTGCCGTTAATGTACTAACGTGCACCAGCAGCGTGCATTGAAAACTGTTGTCACATCGAAAGCCAACCTCTTTGTAACGATTTCTTCGCGCCACTCGTCGCAGGATTTGGCCGACTTGCGATCTCCACAGCCATATTATCTTCTCCACTTTCATCACTGCACATTTGACAATTTCTCATCTCCCAACCGCTTTGCTACATTTTGGATTCTTGATCAACATGTATCAGCAGCGTGGACTGAAACCTGTTGTCTTGTGAACTTTTGTGCATGGCCTTTGTGTTGAGGCGACCCCTCTGTCAGCAATCTGCCATTTGTCTGCTTGTCTTCATCGCCGTCGTGTGGACATGCATGCGTGCTCTGGGCGTCTTGAGTTGCACTCACTGTGACTGTGTCTGCTGACATTCGTCGAATGGCTTAGCTCACAGCTGTAGACTCCGCCACACCATGACTCTCAATGTTATCATTTAGATGTTATGTTCATGCTTGTGTGCAGTATTTTCCTTTTCTACCTTGTAGTTTTGTTTGTTGCAATGCCTCTGTATAAGTGTTTGTTAATAAGTTTGGTCTTTGTTTGAATGTGGTTTTTGTGTCAATCGATTTTAAAGTGTTTTTTTTTTAAAAAGCGCATTGAGTCGACTCTGGAGTTGAAAATTGCGCTATATAAATCTGCTTTAATAATAATAATAATAATAATAATAATAATAAAAATAACGTTTTGTTTATATGAGGACAGATGAACACTGATATTGTGACAGTATTTTTAACTGCTCTTCTTAAAGTGGTTTTAGTAAAGTAGTCGCTCTGATTACACCGATAACACCGATTGCTAGCATCCGTCTTTCAGACCTGGGCTTGTCGAAAGTCAAAAGATTCATACACATACACACACTGTCTCTCTCACTCACAGACATGAAGGCAGGGTCACCACTATACTTGACCTCAGTCAAGAGATCATCGTCATCCTAGTAGTCAAAATCGCCGACTGTGTAGCTCGGACGTCAGGGACTTTTTTCCTCGCTGCTACCGTCCAGGTTGCTTTGACTAGAGACAACGATGTGTGCGATGACGCAATGGTCGGATTTGAGGAGGGATCCTCCACCCTCTGTCCTGTGTCAGGTGCCCTCACTCGATCACTACCTGCACTGTAGAGGGCAGGAGATGAACAGATGTTGCAGCTAAGCTTACACGCTAACTAAGCTCGTGACTTATACGCTAGAGCTAAGCTCGTGACTTACAAGCTACCTGAGCTCGTGACTTACAAGCTACCTGAGCTCGTGACTTACAATTAAGCTACCTAAGCTCGTGACTTACAAGCTACCTGAGCTCGTGACTTACAATTAAGCTACCTGAGCTCGTGACTTACAATTAAGCTACCTAAGCTCGTGACTTACAAGCTACCTAAGCTCGTGACTTACAAGCTACCTGAGCTCGTGACTTACAAGTTACCTGAGCTCGTGACTTACAAGCTACCTAAGCTCGTGACTTACAAGCTACCTGAGCTCGTGACTTACAAGCTACCTAAGCTCGTGACTTACAAGCTACCTAAGCTCGTGACTTACAAGCTAGCTTAGCTTTTGTCTTACCAGGAGATTTTGGATCTCAGCCAATATTCGACTTAGAAACTAGCTAACATCTCAGCTCCTGTCTTACAAGATTTAAGATTCTTTGTTCTGTCACCCTTAAAGGGGTATTGAGATGTTAAAAATACATCCATACCTATTTCCCCGTATTCTTATCTTTATGTACAGCATCTCTCACTCACATACACTCACTGACCGGTTTATGACAGCTAACTCATTCTTTCCTTCCTTTAGCCTTTTGTGTATACTTACATATGTAGTCAAATAAATCCGAGCATATAAGCACTTGTAAACAAAATATAAACACACTCTTGCACTCTCTCTCCTTCATATACATTCTGTATCTTTTACTATTTCTTTACCCTCCAAGGGGTACTGTACAATGCACATGTACATATTAACATACACTCTCACCCACCCACACACAAACACACATGCATACACATGATCTCAGTTCATCTACTTTCCCATCCTTAGTAATATCTTTACAAATTGAGCTAATCTGCTGAGGGTCTTTTTATATTTTTGAAGTTAATAATGACTGGAATTTATAAGCATATTGTAAAGTGGTGAGTAATTGTTTCGCTTGTCATTTAATTTATTACAATTAAATACATAATGGAATTCATCCCCTACATCCTTAGTGTTACAGAGTCTACAGAACCTTTCATTTGTAGCGATATCTGTTTGCCAACATTTATTCACTAGAAAATGGTTGTTAATGACCTAAATTTTATTAATGGGAGATAATCAAGGACGGGGGTTGTATTTTTGTAGGGTTCTAGTAAAAAAGTATTTTTAAACATTCTATAATTTGAGTATATATGTTTGAAGTCTAGTTCTCCTATCCAAGTTTGACTATACTGGTTCTGAAGGCGCCTATCTTTTTTTTTCTTGAACCAGTCACCTGATATCTTGATCCTTTTTGGTTTAACCATATTCGACTTAGATGGAGATCTTGCAGTTCTGTCTGGACAGTTCAGATACAGCTAGACTTATGGACAATTTTTTATGTAAATTTAAGAGTATTCTATATACAACGCTTGGTAGGTTATTACTATTATTTGCATTTATCAATTTAAACCAAAAACTGAGCATTCTACTTTTAACAAGAAGACTAATGGGGAAGCGACTGCACTCTCCAAGCACTATATACAAGATGGGGTGGATTTTCTTACTTTGAGGATCATTTTGTAGAATCTTAGCTGTAGTTTAACACAAATGTCACTAATTCCTGATGCTCATATTTCAAGTAAACACTGGAAGGACAATTCTGTCAAACATATGGAGTTGTAGTCTAGTGGTAGTGTATCTAGTAGTAGTTGTGACTATTTACATTTTTAGTTGTGCAAACTTGCTCGAGGCTTTGTCATATAAATCTTTCTGTGGTACAATAAATTTGTTATTATAATTCAGTTTGAGGCCAAGACAGAAAAAAATCTACTATTTCAAGTTTCTCACCATTATATATAAATGATGGTTTCTTTCTTGTTTTCTCTCTGGAAACTATAACTATTAAGTTTTGTCTGGGTTGGTTGTCAGGCTCCACCTCACAGTTTTTTTTCATGCTGTCTAAAGCATTCTGTAGGTTTTCTGGTGTCTCAAAACAAATGAAAGTATCATCTGCATACAGTAATATGAATAATGTAAGGAACACATTTTGAGCCCTGTGAGTTCACCTTCTGCAGGGCAGACCCAGCAGGCGGGCAGCCAAAGAGCCGCAACCTACTGCACAGAAAATAATTCATGTGGAGCAGACTTGTCTCCTCCTGAGCAGTACTTTAAAATGATTAACTGCTGTTTAGTCCTCTGTAGCAACAGCAAAAACAATAATAGCAGCAACAGAAACAATAACATTACAAGCCTTTGTTATGTGACAGCGCAACTGGTAGCTCAGATTTTCTTTTCACTTCGTTGTGAACGAGACAGACGAAGGCAGAGGCAGACGAAGGTAGAGACAGACGAAGGCAGAGACAGACGAAGGTAGAGACAGACGAAGGAGGACGCGAAAGAAGACAGCAGCGGTTAGGCCAAAATCTGCTTATTGTTGGCCAGCTTCTGCAAGCGCAGGACAAGTCTACATCTGTAGACGGGATGTCTAAGGCAGGCAGAGACGGTGCTCGCACGTCAGCACTCAGGTAGAGTTGGTCCCAGAGCTGCACGTGCTTCCTGTAACGACTGATGACAAGAGAGCGAGGCGCAGGCATCATCTCCAGTCGACTGACAACAAACTTGGAAATGGGGCTTGGCGGCACATACCTCTCTCTCCTGTCTCTGGTTCTCGAGTGTTCTTTACCTCCAGTCTCTAACCTTACCTCTAGGAATGTTCTTTACCTCCAGTCTCTAACCTTACCCCTAGGAATGTTCTTTACCTCCAGTCTCTAACCTTACCCCTAGGAATGTTCTTTACCTCAAGTCTCTAACCCTAGCCCTAGGAAGCACATGGGACCATAACTGTGGCCTAGACAAAAAAAAATTTTTTCCACTTGGGTGGCACATCACCAACATTTTGCAACTTCAGCGAGAATAATTTACTTTTGCGTCCGTTTTCTTTCTGCTCACTGTAACAAATCTAAGCTCGTGACCCTAACCTAGAGGTTAACCGGTGCAATAACCGGCAATAACTTATGCAATAACTTGCAGTGCACAAAAGTTGCGGCCTTGAGTGTGTTTTTAGTAGTATAATCTTCAACTTCGATACATCAGCTAAAGCCCAAAAATGAAAAAAACATAAATCATTAATTTCACAATTATATGTAGGTTCTTCTTGGACAAAAATATTATGCATAGTTTATTATTATTAAGTTCAAATTTTTCATCGTCACTCAAGGGTCAAAGTCATACCAACAGAGGGAGGTACGGGACGTCAAAGGACATGAGGTGCTTTTTCTTCTTCCTTTTTTTTAAAGCTCTAGCAGTCTAGCTGGTAATCGGAGGCCAGGCACGAAATATCACAACAGGCACGAAATATTTCGCAACATTTCACAACAGGCTGTTGTCTAATCGATGGTAAAATAGTGGAAACCACCTAAGACTTGGACCTCTGCAGTTTCCTCTCGCAAGTCTCTCACACGAGTCTTTGTGTCTTCATTCTTCGTGTCATTACCTGCCGATTCTCTTTTTTTCCACTTTTTCCCCCAGCCCATTGAACCTCGTAACATTACCTCGCCGTGTCGTGTGCCCACACACATTCACTGACGCACGCGCGCGCCCAAAATGCATCTGATTACTTTTGTTCAGATCATTCAGCTTCAGAGCAGGTGAGAATGTGTCCGTCCTTGCGGCCCACCCATAGGCGGCCGCTGTCGTCACGCGTGAGGGCCGTGGGCTGCTGCAGCAGTGGGCAGCCAGAGCCGAAGTAGGACACGAAACGGATGCCGTCACAAAACTCTAACACGTTCACGGTGCTGTTGAACCAGTCAGCGACGAGCAGCATTTCCTTCCCGCCAACTGTGTAGAAGCAGACATCGGAGGGCGAGAAGGACTCGCCGCTAGGGCAGTAGACGTTGGGTGGGTGTTGGTCCGAGAGCCGAAACACCCGCACCGCCTGGTCGCAGGTCACGACGGCCAAGAACTGACCGCTGCTGTCCACATCCATGGTCACTGGGCGCGGGCAGTCCAGGGTCCGGACAAACGTGAACGCCGCGAGAGGAAGCGGCGAGTGCTTGACGTCCATCTTGCACAGGCAGTGCGAAGATGGACCCTGAGAAGACATGATGGCGTAGCGGAGTTTCAGCTTGGAGAAGACTGCGATGGCGCCCTCAGACTTGCGCGAAATATTTTGGTACTGCTCGTTGCTGTAGTCTTTTTCCAAAACCACGTTACATGACTCGCTGGCACTGAGGATTTTCTCCACGTGCCTGCCGCCTACAAAAGCCTTGACCTTGGTGACTCGCACCAGGCTGACCGGACCACGGAGAGCCTCCTCACGGATCAGCTTTCCCTGTTTGCTGAAGAGCGCCACCTGCTGATCGTTGGAGCCCTCGCCGACGTCACGGGCGATCCACACGGTCCCGTCGGCCATCGGGCAGATGGAGTTGATGGCCGCGACGCTGGCGCCACCGCAGCTAAACATCGGGGATACGCTGACTCTCGGCATTGACTTGGAGATCTGAGCGAACTGGGGAAGTCCGATAAACATGCGCGCGGAATCCTCGCTGAGGTTGACGGGGCGGTACAGTATTGGCAGCACGGAAAATACGGGCAAGCCCTCCGTCAGCATCTCCAGGTTCTCGCCTTTGCCACGCCCGCTGCGCAAGTCGTGCTCCAAAGTGAAGGCCACCACGGGGTTGTAGGTGGTGCCAGTGTCCATGCTACTCAGGGTGGATCTCGTGGTCTCCACCATGTCTTTGATCTCGCCGCTTCGGTACTCAAGGTCTTTGACGGTGGAGTCGATCTCATCGTTTACCTGCAGGCACGAACGACTGTTTACTTGTAGAATTAACGTTTCGAAACATTGGACTGCAGGCAAATCACCTTGCGAATTACACAAATGCAGTTCATGGAAAATAAAAAGCTGTACAGTTACATTTTGTGAGTCGACTTAACTATCGACATTACATTCTTCTTCACAAAGGTGTGAGCTGTCTGTCGTTTTTGACTACATTAATGACACGTCATCCATACCACAAACACTTAAGTTACTGGCCCCGTTGTCATGGCCACATCTCCACTCACCAAGGTCATGGCGGAGTCTAGAGACTCCAGCGCCTGCTGCTCTAACTGCTGGACCCATTCAGTCATCATCGCTGCACGACGACGAATCTCGTCTGTAATGTCTTTCTGGGCGGCCATCGCTGCTCGCCTGTCGTCCTCGGCCTCTGCCATCACAACGTTCAGGATCTTCATCCTCTCTTCCAGGCGAGCCACGTGACCCTGCAGCTGCAAACAAAAATGGTACAGTCGGTTATTAACATAGTAATGCCGCTGAAAACGCTATTACAATCGGTTATTAACATAGTAATGCAGCTGAAAACACTATTACAATCGGTTATTAACATGACCAACACCTATGGTGTAGTTGATTATTAACGTGCCAGTGCAGGTGGAAGGAAAACTGCCATTCGTTAGCTTGTGTCTGGTCTCTTTAGTTCCTATCTACAAACATGGCAAGGGCAGCAACTGAAAGACAAGTCCGGGTGGTGGTGCATCACGCTCCAAAGGATTCTTAATGTCATTTTTAATGAGAAACATTAACGAAATAAGAAATTTAATAAAGACGTTTTCCTTGACATTATGTCTGATATAATGTTATTGCAAGATTTTCAACAGTGGGATATGGAGGACAGACACATTTTCACAAAAGGAGACGATGATTGATTGATTGATTGATTGATTGATGATGATGATGATGATGATGATGATGATGATGATGATGATGATGATGATGATGATGATGCGAGCTCAACGCGCTGCACACGAAAGACTGCAAAGGAACCGACAGTCAAGAAACGAGAGTCAACAAAGAAGTGACACCAGAGTGCACATGAACTAAGTGCATGGATGAAAATAAAGAACTGAGCTATTATGTGTAACAATGGTTTGTTTCAAAAGCTCGATGCTGGATACTGATAGGCTGATAGCTGCACACTATCATCGCCCATTTTAAAATTAGATAATAAATAAGCGGTTGTATTTCTCTACCGATGAGAATTAGTGAATAGCTCGCCTCCCCCGACTGGATCGTTGAAACGAGTCAACAGATGAGAGTTAGACGTCAGCGTTTGATTAAGGGAAGCAGCCGGGTAGAGTTTCATGAAGTCAAGGTATACAATCCTGTCTATTCAGGTGCACTGCGCGGGTAGAAAAAAAAATGTTTACTAGATCTGAAAAGGCTCATTTAGTTGTTAGCACCCATTGAATGGTGATTATGGTTTACTGCTGAATTTAAATACAGTTTCTCCCTGCAAGTCCGCCCACGTCTCAGTTATCTTTTTTGCGACACCTGCCCACGAATGTCACTTCGTACACGGGTACACATCGCCAGGACAGCAAGACTAGACGGGTACACGCCCATCTTCCTGCTGGTCTGGCTCGGTTGTCGCCAGGTGGCGCTGCTCCCTTTTTGTATCGCTTCACTTATTAGTCATCAACAAAGTCCCCTTAAGACCATCAGAAATGAAATGACAGCATCGATATCAGTAAAAAAAAGAGAAAATGAATCAATAAACAAATGCAATTCAAGTGGTATTTGTTTTTAAGGTTCGTGGCCTTCATATCGAGTCAGAAACTTGGGGTATCTTGGTGGGCTGGTCAGGTATCATATCCGGAAAGATATTTGGTGAGCTGGCTACTCAAAGCTCAAGTCGTAAATTAGCAACTTGTTTACCTACGATGCCTCAAGGATTTATGGTCAGCTAACACCGGGATGTCACTCTATGTGCCTGGGCAGTCTATACACCAGGAAGGTCAGAATGGATATCAGAAAAGAGAGTGGGGGAGGACTAGGGTGGCGGATCAGGAACGAGGGTGGGGCGAGGCAGTATGAGCAGCTGAAAACACATTCAAATGCCATGTTTGCTCTGTTCGTAACATGACAGACGGGGTTACCGGCATCACGAGCCTACTACAAGGATCGCTACGAGTAAACATTAATGAAAGAAGTGGAACTTATCACCCCATGCATCCAGCCACACCTTTTTTATCAGCAGTCTCCAGCATTCTTGTATACATAAGCGCACTGCATACCCGGGAACATCACATACACCTGTAAATAATTCGTGTTCTGTACACGGAAGTGCTTTCGTTGAATTGGACACACGGTGCTTTGAACAGATAATCACATTTTCAAACTCACTTGCATATCAACCAAGGAACCTAACGTCTACAATATTTCTAGCGCAGGAAAGGACACATCACCAAAGGTGTCCCCTACAAACACACCTTAAACTAAGCCTAACAACAGAAGTGCTGAGTCAGTGAGCGACGAATGAATGAACAAGCGTCAGTGACACGGTATAGAAAGAACGCCGAACAAATGGTGTGGTGGAGTCGTGGACTCAGGTCAAAGGTGTAAGAAGCGAACTGCGAGGGTTTACTGACCTTCTGGCGAGTGTCCTCGCTGGTCTTGACCACGTCCACGCTCTTGTGACCCTCGTGGTCTGTCAGCTTGCAGTCGCGACACACCAGGCGGTCACACGGCACGCACACGAATCGTAACTTCTCCTCCGGGTGGTCCGGACACATGACAACACCAGCCGCCATATTTCGTCCTTCTCTCTCGCAGTGACGTCGCTGGGAACTCCCCAGAGCTGAGGATCCGGTTGTTCTGAGTGTTGTAATTTTGTGACACATCATTTTGTATAGAAAGGAGATGATAATAAAGGCCTTGTGTCCCTCTGGTCCGCACCAGAGTAAGTCTGACAGGCTAAAAGGGTGTTTACATGGAGGGCGCGAGGGAGAAAACTCAGTTTTACTGGTCCAGCGACAATAACACCCGATACCCTCCCATACACCCGATACCTTCCCATACCGCCAAGACATCGACGTCTAAAGTATCGTTTCCTTGTCGGGTACAGTTTCCCCTGTTTCAAGATCACAGGCATCACATGCAAATGGTAACTCACGCGAGGTCGTGCTGTAAGGCGGGTTTTCGCATGTGATGTTGTCTTTTCCTGTACATTCTGTCCGGCGCTCATCGAACACCGATAAAATGTTGCCGAGGAAGCGACATCATCATCATCAAAGGATGACAAAGGATAGTTTATAAAGCGCCTGTCCTCTTTAACAAGTAGCTCTATGCGCTGTACTTCACACACACACACACACACACACACACACACACACACACACACACACACACACACACACACACACACACACACACTCGCTCATTCACACGTGCAAACTTGAATGTAGTGATGTGTACAAGAACTGACATGCACAGGCGCATTCAGAAATATTTGTGTTTGTAATACTTAGTCTACACTATCAGCTTTCCTTCTATTCGTTTACACGACCATGGTCAGCTTTCCCGCACTGATCTACCGTGGACACTCCTTTTGGACAGTTTCATGTACATATTTCATTATTAATATCAGTTTCTGGATCAGGATTACACTGGTCTTCTATATTGTACATCAAACAGCACCAAAGATGTTGGTCGTCGTAATATCAACACAGACACTTGTACAGCGGAAGTCTCAGTAGCTGTAAAGAAAGTCAATGTCTTAATTTGAGAGTAAGTAGTATTCAGCCACAGTGGGAAAGACCAGAGTCTGTAACTAATGCTTTGTATAAAATGAGATTGTTCTACTGAAGAAAGTCAAAAAGACATTTCACAGTGTGGAGGATTTCCACAAAAGATCATGCTTGAAAACTTCAATGTAGCGTCCAAAAAATAACCTCTCAGAAAAACCGACAAATTGACAAAATATCAAAAACATGAACCCAGAGTTATAGAAGAACATTTCTAAAATGTTAATTAATTAAAAAATAATCCCTTCCGAATTTAGGCTTATGTAGGATATAAGTTTATGGAGGATTTCCACAAAACACATTTGCTAGGAAAACAGCTGTCTGAAGACCAGATGATGCTGTACCCGTGGGTGATGGTGCAGTACAGCATCATTTGTTCATGCTGGTCACTGTAGCCTCACAGAAAGCGGTTGACCGACTGGTTGAGAGCGAGTATTTGGACTCTGTTCCACCAGACACAATGAAGAGGCTATAAGTATATAAGTATTGCGATGCCAAGCTCTTGACTTCGCACACAGCGGACTAAGTGATTAAGATTTTTGCAATTTTTCAAACTTATTTGCATCTCAACTTTCCCATGTCTGATAATCGATTCAAATGTCAATAAATTACCGACTAGGTGTTGAGGCTAGTATAGACCAGTCCCACTGGCGCTACAAGCTGACAAATGAAATGAAGACTTCATCACGAAGTCACAATGGTGTCCTCTCATGTTGCTGACAAAATTCACAAGTTGTGACCGAGCGCGAGTTAATGTGTCTGCAGTGATTAGTGGGATTCAGGTGGCGAAGTTGGTCGGTTCTAAACTATGTCTAAACCTGTTCTTCCTAAGCAAGTTGTTCGTGTTATCTGAGGTCCCGTTAACACGTTGAGTACGTGAGCTGTAGTCAAACACGTGCTGTAGTCACGTACACACGTTCTGTATATGGTGTACATGCATATCAGCAAGACCTTATCAGCTGTATTTATGTAAGAGCTTTCTTATTCAAACTTTAGTCAGGTGAAAAGGAGTTTTTATGACCTGTACTCAGGTTAATCTCTTCTGAGTACAATCTAAAGGCTGCATTTAAAATTTATTTGCAGATGCATTCTCCTTCCTCTTTATTTGTTATTCTTTCTTTTTTAAAAGGCAACCAAAAATGAAGGAAGGGAAACAAGACAAAAAGAAAAAAATGCAATAATAATAACAACAACAATTGCATGATTTATGTAGCGCACTCTCACGCTCGTAAGGAGCGTGCTCTTTGTACTTGAGACAAAGAACGAGAAATCGACAACCTACGAAAGATGGAAGGAGAAACAACAGAAGTGATGACTAATGAAAGACAAATCGCAAACGCAGAGAGGAATCGGGTAGCAAGAACTGAGAGCTTCGTGAATCTGAAGAGGAAAGGCGAGTAGGGAAGTAACCAACAGATGAAAACAAGGGGGAGGAGGCGGGTATAATGCACGTGCAAAAGAAGAAGGAGAAGAAGAGAGGAGAAAGTTATTAAGGAAGAAAGTGTATAAATGCTGACGCCTATACTGTACTGTATGGCTGTTGGTTCACCTGTCTACGTGTCCGTTTTGAAGGAATGCAAACACTTGCTGATCTTGTTCCGAATAAATCAATTCACGTTGTTCTGAACATGGAAAGACTTGACGAGGGACTGTACACCAACACAACTTCATGTATATAGTGACTCGTGTATATATAGGATAGATAGTGATATCAACATTCCCGTCTACAGACGAAGGTTGTAAATGACAACCTTGTAGAATTTCTGAACAAATACACAGGACGTTGAAGTTCATGCTTTTCAGGTTGGGGTGGGGGTTGGGGGGGGGGTCAATGACCCATGACTACACCAGGACTTAGAAAAATCAAGACACGACGAAAGAAGTTGTACTCAGTTTTATTTGTACTTGGCACGCGGCTGCTGTGACAAACAAATACAGTATAGGGAGCATCGTGTGACAATAAATATTCAACCGCCGGCTGTTTATTCTTTATGCTGCGTCAACTGACAACACCGTACCACAGACATTGACAGACATCGCACTAACACACAACGCGCTGACACACACACACACACACACAGCGTACTGACACACACACTGTTATGACAGACATCGCACTGATACACAACACGTACACTGACACAATGCTATGACAGACATCGCACTGACACACACTGTTATGACAGACAAGGCACTGACACACAACGCATGTTTACTCTAGAGTCTACACCACACACATGCAGCAGCGGAAGTCGGCTAGTGCCGACCTCTCAGGCTCAACACACACACACACACACACACGCACTGACACACCTCTACGTGCGGATAAACACATCGACTTCCTGTTCTGTCAAGGCAGTGCACGTGTCTGCTCCAAACTTCAGAGTGCGCTGTGCTGTCATCCTTCAAAACTACACACTGTGCAACAAAGGAAAGGCTATTTACGGTAAGGTTCTTGTCGAGAGATTTTGCTGAAATAATGACAAACACGTGCAAACAATGTTGTCACCAAGCTGTCTGCTAAACTCAAGAACATCTCAGTGCAGAGACTAGGAGCCCAGTACTGTAGCCAGACTACAGTATGTCAGTGACACTGGTTAATTCAGCAAGTCACCTTAACACGACTGAAACATTGACTTTTACTTGCTCAGCCCGTTCACTTCACTTGCTCAGCCCGTTGACTTTACTTACTCAGCCCGTTCACTTCACTTCTGTCCGTTCACTTTACTTGCTCAGCCCCGTTCACTTCACTAGTTCTATCCGTTCACTTGCTCAACCCGTTCACTTTACTTGCTCAGACTGTTCACTTTACTTGTTCTGTTCGTTCACTTCACTAGTTCTGTTCGTTCACTTTACTTGCTCAGCCCCGTTCACTTCACTAGTTCTGTCCGTTCGCTTCACTTGCTCAGCCCGTTGACTTTACTTACTCAGCCCGTTCACTTCACTTGTTCTGTCCGTTCACTTGCTCACCCCTTTCACTTTACTCGCATTTATGAGGCACACGATGAAGGTGTTGTTGCATGTTCATGTCCAGCCTCCCGTCATGATCTGCATATTCAGTTTGTATTTTATTTGGTTTCATGTTTATTTTAAAGTGCTAGTACTTTCGATTTCACGCTCACAGTGATGGGACCAAACTACTTTCGGTTTCGTGTTCGCCGTAAAATGTCTACTTTCACTTTATATGTTTTTTTGCAGTACTTTTATAATGATTTCACAGAAATTACGGCTAAATAAAAGACTCTGAAATCTATTCGTCCTGAGTAGATTACGTCTACACAGCATTTAAACAACACACTACTAGGAGCAAGTAAATAAACAACACAAACAACATCCTCTCTAAGCACTCACCAGAACAGTAACTGGGGCAACTGAAAGAAAAACTTTGGTCTTGTACGCTCACAGAATCTATCTTCGTGCTGTGAATGATGGAACTGGAATATCAAGCATCATTTACTTTAGGAAAAAAAACACTACAGCGCCTTCACGATAAGCCTGCACCTCCCAACAACTTATTCAAAGAGCAAGTGGCGCCCTCTAAGGCTCACGTTTTCGACGAGAAGGACGAGCTCTCTGACGTCACACTGGTGGTGGGGGACAAGCGGTTGTCAAGCACTGCTTAATTCAGCAAGTCACCTTAACACGACTGAACCATTTCCTTTTCTTGCTTGCTCAGCCCGCTCACTTTACTCGCATTTATGAGGCACACGATGAATGTGTTGTTACATGTCCATGTCCAGCCCGCCGGTATGATCTGTCTATTCAGTTTGTATTGTAACCAGACTGACCGGTCGCTACAACACTTACACTACACAGCCCTAGCGCCATAAATCAGTCCATTCCTCTTTTTAGTTCCAGGGGAGAGGACGGAAGTTACCAAGGAGAACTTTCTTTCTAAAGTTCTGGCTCTCGTTAGTAGGGTGCATTGTCTCATATACTGCCTCGCGTTGTCTTCTTTTTTTTTTCCATCTACGGCACCCGCACTCAGCCGACCTTGGAGTCCACAAAAGACCCTGCTTTCCTCTAAACCAAAAGTGTGTTCTCTGCGGTGTATCGCTCAGCTCCTTGATCTTCGTGTGTGTTCTGCTGCTCGACACGATTACAATGGACGACACAATTTCTTTCTCTCTACTGATTCTCATTCGTCATGTTCACACGACGAGGACACATACCTCACGCTAGCATAGGGACTAAGACACACAAATAAGTAAGTTCGAAGACATAGATTTTATTTACATAATTTACACCTACAGCTGCTATTATTCCTATTCTAACTAACCTACCTAGCTAAATCTTAACACCTAACTCCCTTGGGTGGGGGGAAAGAGGGGGTTGAGTGATGAGAATGCTTTTCAGCCTGCTCAGTCGCCTTTCGGCAAACAGGTACCTCTCTTGTAGTGACCAGTCGTCTTTCGACAAGCAGGTCCAGAGACTTGTTGTTTATTTAGTTGGAAAGTGCTTCCACCTTGCGGTGATTTCGCACTATGGGGGGAAAGGGAGGGGGGAGGAAACCGGAGTACCCGGAGAAAACCCCCGCCGCCCAGCCCTGCAAACAGGTGTCACATACAGAGAGTGTCCCGAGACGAGATCTGAACCCTGAGCCGCTCACTGCAGTGGTGACAAGCGAGTGTTTTAACCACTACACTACCGGGGGCCCTTAGTAGTGACCAGTCGTCTTTCGACAAGCAGGTCCAGAGACCACATTTTATTTTTTTTGGTGGCTAATGAATCGACACAACTTACTAAAAGTCCCTACACTGTCACAGTTTTAATTCTCTGACATAGTTACTGATAGTAAGTGGCGCCAACTCAAAGAATAGTGTCTCAATGCCTTCAAGACTTTCTCGTCATATGCAGGTTAGTCAAAATATTGGCCACACCAGCTGTATGTGCCTGTTATATAATAGCAATAACAGTCGAAAAAGACTTATCTTATTCTTTGAACATTTTAGTTCATGGAAAGTCTGTTCCTTTTGTACAGTTTGTTCAAAACAAGCATAAAATATTTCATAGAAAGGAAATAGAAAAACAAAATGCAAAAAAACTATAATTACAAACTGCATCATGCAGTATCCCAAATTTAGTAATTTTTCTGACTGCAAGATCTAGTAAAAACTTGTATTATAAAATACTAATGTATCAGTTTAATTAATTTTGATATGTGGTCCTTTCATTCGCACTACTTCTCTAAAGTTACAAAAACCTACATTTATCCTTCAAGTCATAAGCTTAGTTTCTTTTTGTCTGCTTGGGTACGAAACGTATGATAGTCAATTATTTTAAGAATGTTAAATCACTATTGCTGAATAAAACACTTTTGTGACTTTTTAAAATGAATCAAGGCAAAGAGATAACTAACACAAGATTCAAGGAGAGTTTTGTTAGTTTAAAAGGTCATGAATTTGGACAGTTTGGAGTGCACAGGTTCAATGTTTATCTGCAAACTATCAAGCTAAATTTAATTTTATGGTTACTTCTGAAAAGATATGTATAGCCTGGTTTTTACTTAGCACTTTTATGCTGCTTATTTTTCTCTTACTTGTGCATATGCACACACACACGCACGCACACACACACATCACTCAGCGCAACACACACACACTGGTTGATAGAAACACATAGATCTTCATCAAGATATTCATTTACACATATAAATGTTTGTCAGTTTTTTTTCAATTGTCACTGGTATTGTTTGACAGAAATAGCAGCATCAAATGTGCTGCAGATCTCTTGTTCAAATTGTATATCATCAATGTACTGTTTTTATGTTCCATTGTAAAAGTAGCTGTCTAGGAAATGTTAAAAGATGTTTGGAAAGAAGCCTGAAACTTAGTTCCCATCTGTTTGAATCCTGCAGTTAGGATCAACTAACCATTTTGTTTTTGGTTTTGATACAGATAATGAATTTGTCTTCTTTAAAGTTAAGCTTCAGCAGGACTATTAAAATCATCAGTTATTTTTAAAGAAAAATTGTACTCCTGTCTTATATCATAACATTCTTTTACAATTAATTTGAAGATTAGAATATTCTAATTGAATGCTCATCTACCACTTAAAAACTTCTGAAATCAATGGGTCAGTTTTAATTACAGTAGCAGTAGGTTAAAAGTAAGGGTTCTATCTTAGTGTCTCTATATATATATATATATCTTGATTTTTATGCTTATATATGACAATCTAAACAGTGATGAACGTTAAATAATGCTTTATTAAATTTATATTGATTATCAGTTTTTGTTAAAAGTACAAAACAAGAACACACATAGTTATAGACCTTACCTTATGTCTAAGTTCATCCAATTTTTGTCACCTCATGTTTTTACACAAAACAGGATGGATAATATACATTTTTAAGTAAGATATTTATATCATAGTATAAAATATTATCATCTTTATATACCACAGAGTTAGTAATATATGAATATGAGCTTAATGAAGACCCATGGTGCAAAGGCGTTGTTCAAGCATTGATCAAGTGATTTCAGTACATGCGGCTCATTCATCACTTGTTGTAAACATAACTGACATAGTTTTGCACTTGGACAAGTAACAGAACTAGTACACATGGACTTTTAATAATGAAAAAAATGCGAATGACTTACTCTTTTATTTCCATAGTAAGCACAGGGCGCATTCTTGTTTTTTAACACAAGCTCAATAATGTCTTGGCCTTATAGTTTTCGAATCGCACGAAGCTGGCGGCTTCGTGGAGGGCTTTGTTTACCCCAAGTAAGGGACGTCACTCGCAGGTGATGACGTCAACCTTACAGGCGCTTAACTGACTCAGGAGTTGCACCAATAACTGATTTAGTTCCCTTCAATTTGTGGGAAAATATATGCCATCGCAGCAAATCTGTACTTTCATAGACTTTATATGTCTTTAGTCTTTACAGTACTTTTGTAAGTGTAGAGGGCCAGTAGGCCAGGGCTACTTGTTAGTTTTGGCAGGCTTTTGTTCTTTAACCGCTAGTTGTTACTTTTGGCGGGACTCTGCTCTCCCTTTTTGTTGCTCGGCGTGGACCTGCCAGAGCATTGCAAGAAAAAAGCTGCTCGGCGTTGATTGGCTAGGGATATGACGCTATGTGGCGGCCGTATAGAAGCATCGCGAAAAGTTTAGCCCTGCGAGGGGTAAATAAGGGCAGAGCTGGCAAGAGACGGTGTGCACAGACAGAAGAGAGCAGACGTTCGGCGGATAGAAAAAGACTTGCCTGACTTCAAGCTCCTCTGACGATGCAACGCAGCCGTGGCCGTTACCAGCCTGTGAAATAAAAGGTTGCAGACCTGCTGACTGTTCCTGCCTATTTTGGAGTGGGTGTTGAAAGTTTGCTGCGACTGAGACACACCAAAAAGACCTCACCACACGGTTACATAAGTATTTCACAGAAATTACTGCTAAGTGAAAGAATCTGTATACTACCCGTCCTGAGTAGATTTCGTCTACACAGCAGTTAAGCAAACACACTATTGCGAGCAAGTAAATACGCAGCATCAAAACTCATGTCAGAACAAAGACTGAAAACATTCATAACAAACAAGCACTCACTAAAACAGACTTGGGCAACTGATAGGAAACTAAGGACGTCTGTCATGAGCGCTTTGGTCTTTTTTGCTCACAGAATCTATCTTTGTGCTGTTCATGATGCCGCGTGCAGTAACAGCAGTTGCAAGCAGTTTTGCTTTCGGAGTATCATCACAGAGCCTCACCGAAAAGCCTGCACCTCCCAACAACTTATTCCAAGAGCAAGTGGCGCCCTCAAGGGCTCACGTTTTCGACGAGAAGGACGAGCTCTCTGACGTCACACTGGTGGTGGGGGACAAGCGGTTGTACGTTCACAAGACATTCCTAGCGGTGCACTCCCCTGTCTTCCGCAAAATGTTCTTCTCTGACTTCAAGGAGAAGAATTGCGAGGAGGTTCCTCTGCCGGAAAAAAACTACACGGCCATGATCAGCTTTCTGACTCAGATCTACCCTGGACACTCCTTTCGGACAATTACAGGTACGTACTTCATTACACTGTCCTAAATATAACTTTCTGGCTGACATTTATACTATGAAAAGTATTCGTACATTAATTGTTCGTAATACCAGTATTATCCTGGCTAAGGGTCCTCGATATTAGTGACATAATTCATCATACTGTCAATACAGGAACTTGTAAAGTAGATGTTTTTAACAGCTATATGATAAAAACATAGACACCGGGAGAGACAAAGACACAGTAGAAAATAACTAATATCCACCTTACTGAAAAGACCAAAGTGTGTAACTAATGGTGAAGTTGTTCTACTGAAGAACATAGCTTGAGAAGGATCATGAAGATTGATATCGAAAGAAACCATCGTGTGAAGGATTTCCATGTAGGATGCTATTAAAAAAAAACAAACCCAACGTTATGTCCATAAGGTAAACACTCAGAAATGGCCAAGTTTGATAAAATGCAATAAAAATAAACGCATATCTTGTAAATAGGAAAAGTACTCCCTGCAATGAAAGACAAACATTTCTAAGAATGCTAATTATATTAAAAAATCGACAGTTTCCTGTCTTAAATTAGCTAAAGTTCGAGTGAATAGCCGACACTCGATACATTATTTACAGAAAGGGACGTTCACACAGACTGACTGAGTAGCCAGAGTAGATCGTTATATCTCTTTATTTCTTGTTTCATTATTTTTATGTAAGGGGGGGGGGTAGGCCACCGCTAGTAGTTAGATTTGGCGGGACTTTGTTTTGGGGCTCGAAGTACATCGGCACAGTTGAAAGAGGTGCTCGGCGGTGATTGGGTAGGGCTCAAGTTACAAATCGCTCCGACGGCGGGAAGTTTAGCTGGCGACAGGGAGACAGAGGGCAAAGCTGACACAGGACTGCTGGGGGAGAACACACGTGGACAGACAGAAGACGCAGGGAAGAGACAGCCCCTGACTTTTAGCGCCTCTGACAACGCGAAGCAGCCGTGGCCATTGCATGTAATGTACAAGCCCGTAGAATAAAGGGTTGCTGACTGTGCCTGGCTTTGTTGGAGTGTGTGTTGGAAGTTTGTTGCTGAGACACCGAAATACCTCACCACTCGGTTACACTTAGGGTAGAACACTTTAAGAATAATGAAACAAGAGATAAACTAATATTCCTATATAAGCTAATGTGCTACCAGCAAGGATTACAATTTTGAGTAGAACACTTAAAATTGTAATCCTTACTTTGAAGCACATTAGCTTATATAGGAATGCAACATTTCTTCTGGCTTTGAGGTAATGTTTGTTTTGAGTTTAGACATTTTGCTTTTTTGTAGATGAAAGTCTTGTAGAAATTCTGAAGCTGGCAGACGAATACCAGGCTGAACAAGTGTTGTCTGACTGCGAGCAGTACATGGGGACACAAATACACGTGTTGGGGAAACAGCTGTCAGAAGACCAAACGATGTTGTACCTGTGGATGATGGCGCAGTACAACCTCAAACGTCATTTGGACATGCTGATGGATCTTGCCTCAAAGAAAGCGGTTCACCGGCTGGTTAAGAGCAAGTATTTCGACTCTGTTCCGCCAGAGACAATGAATGAATTGCTTGTGAGGAGATGTAAAGATCTTGAGATAATATCCAACCGATTTAATGATTAAATGACATTTTTTAAGCCGAGCATTTCAGATTATTATTATTATTCGGTTATGTTTATCGCTGAATAGCCGAGGATGTAAGCCCGTGAAGTAGGTTGCACTTTTGCACACCTTTATGTTTCGGCTTTTTCTTCCTTAACAAGGACCCTTAGAACAATAGCAAAGGCATGTAAAACAATAACAAAGAAAGACTATTTTAAGGAACTGAGCTCTCCAGAAGACCTTGACTGATATTTAAAAATTTATTTTATTTTCCTGTGACCATTGTAATTATTTTTGTACACAATAAACATTTATAATTGCTTATTATTGCCGATGTTTTTCTTACGACTTTAACATACTTCGTTAAATTTAATTGATTACATATTACTGAATTAAGTATCAATTAAGTCTGCCAATAATATACATGTACTTGAATTTTTCTGTCCAGGCAAGTGATATTTCTAGTCCTGTCTAGAAAAGCGATTATGTCGTTAATGATGACTGATTATTCCACATGTTTCGGCTTCAAAAAAAAAAAAAATTTAAACTGGTTAACAAAAATTATTGAAACTTGTGGAAGTCTATTTTTGCAAACTAGAATTTCGATAATTCCGGCATTCAAAGTAAAAGCAAATATTAATCTTCGCATGTTTCCACTTCATTCAAATTTGAAAAATGATAATAAGAGATGTTAATGTATTTTAAAATAATCTTTGAAAAACGAAACATCAAGAAATATATCTGTGAACACAGACCGCTGGCTGGGCCAATGACTGACCGGTATTGAGTATATTACTTTGATATCAAATTTGTCTATGACCGACTAGGAAGGTCATTTAGAACAATCAGAAAAATTATCTCTCCCTTCTTTAATGCGAGAGAACACAGAAGATGGAGGTTAACCCAAATGTAACCGTATGTTTTATTGTAATTACGTTTTTTTATTTGACGATATAAAAATATAGTAACGACCTTCAGTCCGGAACTTAACATCGGAAATCAAACAGTGCGTGATGTTGCACAGGATCTAGCATTTGCGAATTTTTAGAATTATTTTCGATTATCCATGATCTTTGATTATACGGATGACGGGTGCCTGTCTGTTGCCGATGAGGCGCGCGGTCTTTGTCAGCGGGGATCTGCAACGACCTGTCATGAACTTTCTTCTGCGTCCATTGTCCACCGCCCTTTCTCAGAGTTTATACGCTTGGTGGCGCCCATCTCCTCTTCATCTACAATGGGTCTACAGGCTGTTACAGTACCTTCATCTGAAGGGTCTGGTGGTGAATACAAGGGCACTGGGCCTGTACTTTCATCGAGGAAAGCGTTGATGTTTGTTGATGCCGTGTTCGCACACTACACGTTTTACGGTACACTGTATAGGACTTAGTCCCTTCCCTTACCTTTGCGAAGATTACCCACAAGGGAGTGAGACCATATGCCGGGTTACAGGGGAGGAAGAGCATCGGTCATTGCGCGAGCGTAAGCCCCCCCCACCCAAAAAAAAAGAGGAAATAAAAAAACAACGGTTAGCGGCTGTTGGTTGTCCTGGGTTCAGCTCTCGTCTCGTCCACGCTGTTCTTTCTCTGCATGTGACATTTGTTTACAGGGCTGGCTACCTTGCCGTGATATAGCCTTATTTGCTGGCTCGGCGTAAAATAGTATGTAAGTTATTTCTTAGGTAGCTGCTATTTTCGGTATCGCATGATCTCTTTCTTACTTTTCGCTTAACAGCATGATTGTAAGGCTTTACATTACATTTACGTGAATACCTATATGTTATATTTTATTCATTTGTTTGTTTATTTTTTTTTTGAAACGTGACCACATGGGAACTGTCATTCAAATGTCCACTCCTAGTAAAGCGAATGCATTCTAAATTAACCCTTAGCATCAAATTACTCTTTCACTGCTACCTCCTTTGACTTAATTAACAGCTTAAGTCTATGGCGTGCGGTCGCATGATGCACGATGGTCGAGTGGTGAGCAAGTGGTCGAACACCGAAACAATTTTCTGGAAAATGTTGGTTGAGGATAGTGTGACATTTATATTGTAAAGACGAAGACAAGCAGGGCTTCAAAGCAGCAGATAAAAAAGTTGTTAAAACAGACTGTGTACTAAAGAGGAAAGTTTCCATGTCCTCAATACCTAAAGCCGAAAATATGCTTGGAAATGAAGATGGGGGGGGGGGACTTGCAGCGGAGAACTTTGCAAGAGACTAAGCGTCTGTCTCGGCAGACAGTCATCAGTCCAATACAAGTCCATGGTAAAACGAAGAGATCTTCTTCCTACAGCAGTGCTTTCTATACCAAAGCACGAGCTGTTAGACCAACCACGACTGCTGGTAAAAAGCTTAAACAAAGATCAAGCACCAGATATGTAACATCAACGGTTTCTACACCGTCTGGTCTACAAGTAACATTGTGTTACAGAGTCACAAACACAGCATCAGTGGTATGCTTATCCAGCATCATGCTAAAAACAACTGACAGTGTGAGGGCACCATTGATGTGCGAGCTCCTAGCAGCTAAAAACAAATTGAGGGGGACAAACGTATGAGGAGTTTAAACGGGAACACGTGCGACTAAGTAAATAGGAAATTTTGCATGCAGCTAAATGAGGCAGAAATAAGTTTTTGCTTCAATAAATATGTATCAAGTTTTTATAATGTAATATTTTTAATGGTAAAAAGTAATCATCAGCAGTCAGTTGTAACCATAAAATACAAATTCAGTGCTGGAAATAAACCATCGTCCATCTATCAAATAAAAAAAATTACAGGAGTTTATCTTAGACAAACGCACATTTGAAATGTGTTTATGTTTTAGTAACAATAATACACATGGAAAATAACTCAAATGCGCCCTCTAAGTAACAGAGAATTAGTAACAATACAACGTAGACTGCAATGACCGTGATTGTTGCCCATTAAACTTCGATCTTGAGAAGATTTACTTACTAGTCTGTCGAGTGAATTCGGTTTGGACCTTTATATTTATATACTTTTTAACTTCAGTCAAGCTTCTGAATAAAGTTCCAATCTGTAAGGTCTGTATCCAAATCAGCCGTTTCATTTTCCGGGCAAAAAATCGCTTCTTGAACACGACAACCTGAGCGATGTTTCTTTTTTGACTCGAAGACATGATTAGATGAACTGAGCCGCACTCACTGTTACAAATACTACTTATACATAACACAGGTCTCCTGGGTAGCGGGTATTTTTCTTCTGCTTTCCTAGCGGCAGGTGAGAATGCCGATGTTTGAAGACATATCTTGAAAATTAAGCATACTTTTGTATTGTGGAAATTATATTAAAATGAACTTAACCCGATCATAACAAAAAAATGTTGCACTTGTGTTGACTTTTAATACATGGTAAATACAAGGTACAAATTCTTCACACGTTTGAAATATTCCAGGTGAGATATTGCATCGTCATTGTAGGTTCCATATTGTTGTAGAATTCTCTTGACAATAGAAAATTGTTTTTTCATGCCGACAGCCAATAAAAAAAGAATTCATTTATTGACCAGTCGATAGTACACGAGGAATTTCACGTGATGATGGTCAACAATTATTCGACAAATAGTATACTGTTGGTTATAAACCCCCGTAAATTTCCTCTACATACATATATATGCACATACATACACACTATTCGGACCTCCCTCTTTCTCTCGCTTGCTCTCTCTTCCACACTCTCTTTGTAGCGCATACACAGACACTGCCCACACTGACTGGACAAGTGGACATGGCCCACGCATTGCAGAGCCCCCCCCCATGGATATCAAAAGACATGCGGACAGGTACACACGGGCGTTTGCTCGCCCACGAGCACCGTTGCATGGTCCTCAGACCACAGAAAGGACACATTCATCAAGTATTGTTCCTGAAACGAGAGACGGCGGAGGTCAGGAAGACTATCGCTTCAGCAAAGAAACCCTTTTCTCAACCGGGAAGTTCGGGACCGGACGAATCTATACCTGGCCCCACAAACAAAACAGGCATAACTGTAACATAACATTACTATATATACTTTGTCCGAAAACTTTTACTTTGGCTCTGATAACTGGAGAAAGACCATGGTGAAGGATTTCCATGTAGGATGATATTAAAAAACCAACGTTATCTTAAATGTAAACAGAAATGCTCAAGTTTGTCAGCTTTCTTCCCTGCAAGAGAACGCAGAAGATGGAGGTCAGCCCAAGTGTAACCATACATTTTATTGTAATGTTTTCATTTGACGATAGAAAATATAGTAATGACCTTCACGATAGCACGTGACTCTCACGAAGAAAGTAGCAAAATATACTACCACCGGATGTTTAAACATAAAATGGTTTGTTAGGGTGAGCGAGAAGACCGGAAAAGAGGATAGAGGCTGGATCGTGCGAGCGAGAGAGAGAGAGAGAGGAAACACAAAATGAAATAAGGAACCACGGACGTGTATAGGTGGATTGCTGTCTGTCTGCCGAGACCAACGCTGAGCCTCTTGCGAAGTTCTCCGCTGTTAGTCTCGGCGAGCCTTAACAATGAATGTAAATAAACCGGAAGCTTCTTATACACCAGCCTCGTTCTAGTAGTTCAACAGAAACGTGACTAAACCGGACGCTATTTGTAACCAGCCTCGTTCTATGACTTCACTGAAAAACTCGTCTGCAAGCAGTCCACTAATACAAGTCCGTGAAGGAACAAAAATGTCTGGTTTAGTTAAAAAGCCGAAGTGTACATCAAGAGCTTATCTGTTTTAATCAACTTGTTTTCAAGAAACAAAGAGAGAACGCAAATAAGTCAATTACAAAATAATTTCTTATGCTTAGTGTGATGATCAAACGCGCTATTAGTAATCTAAATGTAGTATTGCACTAAGGCGACAGTACTGTCATGTAAATTTGGACGAAAATTTCAATCTCTACCGTTATTAACTTCTTGTCTGGGGATGCGTATAATGGAAATTTCATCCCAAATGTTCAATATTTGAACCAACAAATCATCATAAGATGTTTAAATAAGAAGAACAGTACTGCTTTTCACTACTGGTTTTAAAATGTATTTGGCCTGATATACAAATATGTCTTTGCCACATGAAGTACCCACATAACAAGGAAGCCCTCGACTAATTATGTAGTTGGCGCTCAACGCCTAACTTTGGTCTCCAGCCACTGACAAACATGCAGATTTTCTTAAAGTCGATGTCTCTCAGTCCCGGGACAGCGTCTCTGAGTTCTGTCTCATTGAGAGACGCCAGCAGCTTCCCGTCAATCTTCTCCTGCTTGAGCTGCTCCAGCGTCTTTGGCTTGAGACCCAAAACTTGCAAGGCCTCCATAAGGTCAGAAACCGACATATTGGACAACGAGTGGTCTGCTGTGATACAGGCAGCGTTTGACCCAGCACTGTCCATCGGAAACCCTGAGTCTGAGGTCGCGTCTGTCTGGTGAACCAAAGTGGAGAACGTGGCTCCCAGGGGCAAATCGTCCACCACACTAGATGATGTCTCTGAAGACGCCAACGATGATGACTCGTCAGTGATTGGATGTATATAAGAATCCGGGCTCTTACAAGGTTTGGGAGGTAAAGAAGGTCCTACACCAGGCAGAACGTCCAGCTCCCCGCTATCCGAGAAATGATTCTCTGATGCCACTTCCTTATTCCGTGGATTACGAAAGTGTATGGAACCGTCCCGCACATAGCTCGGTTTGTTCCGGTCGTCATACAAATCACTCAAACGCTCCAGCTGCACCATGTTTCGAAGATTCTCGTAGATGGATTCATCAGCATCGGTGAGGACGAAAGGTTGCTCAGGATCAAAGTCATTGTACAGGCCAGGTGAGAGGGCAAGGTCGGAGTCGACCAAACAAGAGGCGGAAGCCTCGGAGTCGAGACCCGCGTCGCGACCTTCGTAGAAAGTGAAACTCGTTTTCCTCGCGATCCGCTCGTCACACTTCCTGCTGACAACGGGCGACAAATGCGAAGTGTAATCTGTCGTTTCGGATGTGGAGGACACAGAACTGGGCCTCTCCTTCCTGCCAGAATATTCCTCTGATTCTGGAGAGAAAATGGATGATTGTGAGCTGCACTTCGTAGGGGGAGGTGGAAGTGGAGGTAATGTTGATAGTGATAAGGTGGATGGTGGTTGAGCTAGTGGAGGTGGTCTACATTCACTTTTGGGTTCTCTTGGTGGCGACATTATTTCGTAGGGACTTTCCGAGGAGTTCTTGGCAGCCTTTGTCGGGACTATTTTGGTAGTCTTACTGTCTTTGTTCACTACAGGAAACATTAAATAATTGTCAGCAAACGTGAAACTGGACAATCTCTTGACGGCGGTGTCAGAGACCCTCAAAAGTCTTGAATCCTGAAATCCGTCGTCAGGCGGCAACTTCTCCTGTCCATTCCAGACCTGATGGTAAACGGAGTCATTTGTCGAGCATTTACGAGGTTTAGGAGGTGTTGGAGGGGGCGTGCGACCTTCTGTCTTTGGGATGTCGTGCAGTGAGCTGACCTCAGAATGATCCCAGCTTGTTTTGTCCTCCATGGTCATGTAGTGATCACCAGAAGTAACTTCCTCTGGTGTTTGAGGGAGAGGCCGTGTAGACATCAGCAGGTGCGGCACTGATGGCGATCTCTGGACCAGTGGTAAGACTTCCTTTTCATTTGGTAAGTAAAATGTCTTGTCTTTACGCAGAACCGTGGGGGAGTTAGAAGCGACTGTCGTCGTAAGAGCACCGTTACTGTCGACGGAAGGAGCCCTTGAGGTCTGGGAGGTCGACTCGGGAGGCTCAAACAGCGGCTGTTCATCCACGATGCTTGGCCGGGCACGCGAAGACCGACTCTCTCTGTGCGACTGATGAGCAGGAGGCGACTCACTCCTCGGCGCTTTCATTTGTGATAATGGCTGTTCCCTAGCGGAGTCTGTTTCGGCAGCGTCCCTGTCACCGTTCTCCACGTAGTAGGCAACTTTCATGTTGCGCATATACGTGCTGGCTTTCTCGTGACACAGTCGGGTGGCACTTCTGTAGGCTTGCGACTGCACTACCTCCCTCGTGTTCTTTGCTAGGAAGAACCGCAGATCCGTGTCGATGGGAACGTCGACGAAGATGTTCTTCACATTGAACATGGTGCACGCAATCACTGACGACTCTATGTAAGAATCTTGCAGCAGGAGGGTTCCCGTGAAAGAGCAAGGAGTGGGGGGCACTCGCCCATAAATGAGTTTTACGATGCAAGGGAAGCGAGAACGAGCGATGATGTCTGGCATTCGCAGGATTGGGATCTTGGGCATGCACTGCCCCTCCATGGTCAGCACGTAGAAGATCCCCCGCTTTTCCACCGGGAGGTACACGTCACGGTCGTTCTCGTCAGTACACAGGAGGAACTTTTCCTCCTTCCTCACTGTCTTCTTGCCCCAGAACGGCCCCGACTTGACCTGCACACGGGAAGCAGACTGAGTGTTAAGTGGTAGGGCAAGAACAGGCAGCAGTTGAAAGTGGAAGTTACTACAATAAAAACGTTGTTAAAGAAACGGTGAACAGCTGCACAGAACCTCGCGTCTCTGGCCTTACAGTGAACATGTACTGCGTTACAGTAAAGCTAGCAACAAGGAAACTTCCATTAACAGGCATTAAAGGGTGACCTGTTGCAAAATTATTTTCCTGTGGGTGAGTTGATTTTGCAATATGGTGCCGATTGTCAAAATGTGGACGGACGACTCGGTTCTGCTCACGAGGTGCAAGTCTTTCAACATTGCAGTTCTTACCTGGGAAAGAGACCAAGACTTTACTTCTCATGACGTTGCAAAACTAAGCTCACTGATTTGACAACGCCTCATTAGCATGTTCCAAACTGTCACACATTGGCTGGGGCCCTTAGTGACACCATTAGTTAGAATTAAGGTCGAATCTAACAAAACTGTCATTGAAAGGTCAAGTATTTTTTTGTAGCGAATTAACTGTTGAGCTTAGTGTCATGCTTGATGTCTTGTGACCGACTTCTGTCTTGATTCTGTCGTGTGTGACGCGTCGCTTTTTCTCTTAATTCTGTAACATTTGAGACTTTTCAGTTCATTAGTACAAAACACATCTCTTGATTCTTTAATGTGTGACACGTCTCTCTCTGTTAATTCGTTAACATAAGCCATATTTAGGTTCTTTAGTACACGACACATCTTTTGATTCTTTAATACGTGATCCATCTCTCTTTATCCCATTAACATGTGACAGACCGCTGTCTTGATTCTTTAATGCCACATATCTCTCTCTTGAGTCTTTTTATGCCATCTCTCTCTTTCTCTTGATTCTTTTATCTCATCTCTCGTCCTCTTAATTCTTTAATGTCATCTCTCTCTCTCTCTCTTGATTATTTAATTGCATCTCTCTTGAGTCTTTCATATGTCACCCATCTCTCTATTTCTCTTCTTATTTCTTGGTGCAAAATTTGGTGTCACATACTATCTACGAAGACTTTTCCAGGTGAATGTAGAGGACTAAAAGTGTCTACATGACAAAACCTATCGCTTTGCGCGGCCACCCAGCAATACCTGGCGACACTACAGTAACAAAGCGTTATGAGTGTCGTACCTTGACAGTTGTTTCGGCAGCGTACAAAGTTCCCATTCTGAGGACATCTCCCGGGTACAGAGTCCTAGGCAGGGGTTTACAAGACCCTGCATTAGCGGAGTCAATGTAGAAAGCACCGATTGGTTGATTTCCACCAATGAGAAAGGTCTGACATTTTGTCAAGGCCAGCTGCGCCACCTGACGAAAGTGAGGGACGACCTTTTCTCTGGTGATAGTCTCTGGGGACCCCAGCACAGCAAACCAGCCTGAAAGTGAGATCATCGATCTGCTATTGAATCATTCTGCATAAATGTAACGTAATGCTAGACAATAAATACAGTCCTCCTTTAACACATAGTAAATGTGATGATATTACGGGATAAGTCATCAAAGATGATAATCCCAAGAGGGACTGGCTTTTATCTCCCGACCCACTCAGAAGAAATATTAAATCTCTTTAGATTTTGATAAACTAAAAATTTCCTGAAATCATTATTAAGTTAGGGTGAGTGCACAAGTTTTAGTTGTTTATACAGAAAAAACTATTTTAACAAGACAGATTTAGATAAGGTAGGAATACAAGGCGCTGATTATTGAAGACGTAGTGCATATATCCTGTATCCTGTTTTCACAGGGACGAAAATAATTTGTGAATGGAGTTTTTAAAAAAGTTCATGAGTGGCTCTCTCTACACGCTCTGTGAGGTGATACCACCCCCATTATGTGGCTCCCTTGAAACTCTCTCTGATGTAACCCAACCGTCACGTCAGCCGTGCTTCCCCCATTTTTAAGGAACGTTTTAAACCGAAAGTTCTTCAGTAGAAATACATTACCTGCTCGTGTGTCTATGAATTATGTTTTGGTGTACTCACCTATGTATGTAGGCAGGCATGCATGTTTGAATGTTTGTATGTTGGTGTTAAATAAGAGACATGACCCTTGATAAACAAGTTAATCTCTCTGTTAGTCTGCCTATTATGAGTTCCGTAAGATCAGCGCCATCCGTACACGTGCTACCCACACTATTGTCTGTGCGTTTGTTCTTTCTCGACTTGACTACTGCAACTCCTTGCTGGCAGGCTGCCCTTTCTACCTCATTCAGAGACTCCAGAGAGTACAGAACTCCGCTGCACGTCTGGTGCTTAGAGCAAGGAAACGGGACCATGTCACTCCTCTCCTTCGTTCTCTACACTGGCTACCTTCCGTTCTCGCATCCAGTACAAACTGTCTGTGTTGTGTTTTAATTTCTTTGTTGGCTCCTGTCCTGACTATTGCTCCGAAATTCTCATCCCCTACATCCCAGCCAGACAACTCCGCCCTTGGTCTTATGACCGCCTTCTAACTGTTCCTGTCACCAGAACAACAACATACGGTCACAGGAACTCTCTACCTTTCCATATCCGCCACCTTCCTACAACTGAATCCTTCAAATCTGCACTGAAAACGCACCTCTTCCTTGAGCATTACTCCTAACACAGTCCACACAATGCTCGTCCTTTTTCACCCCCCTTTTCAGCTTAATGCTACTTTCCTACTCGTCTTCCTCTGCAGAATCCCGATGTTCTCAGTTCTTGTTACTTGGTTCCTCGTTGCATTTTCTGTATTCATCTTTTATTCGTTGTGAGTACTGTTGTTTATTCTTCCGCCCCTCGTATGCTGTCCATGTTGTCCATGTCTCGATCTTGTTTTAAGCACTAAGACCATGCTCCTTATGAGTGTGAGTATAAACTATACAAATCTTTCATTTATTATTATTATCATCAAGAGCAACATTCACACAGATATGTTGCCAGACTAGAACAATTCTCTCACAGATGAAGTTGCTAAACATTCGTCTGTCAAAGTAGGACACGTACACAGTGTAGGAATGTTGACAAAACAGTCATCTGCCAAAGTGTCTCATCTGTCGTTCATCAGCTGCTCTCTTGTCGGGCCGCGCTGTCCTGACGGTCTGACGACGATGTCACGTAGCACCCCGTGAGTCACGAGACTCTTACTACGCATGACAGTGACGTCACGAGATATCAGCCAACTACTGCGCCGTAACGTGTTTGTTTAAACTGCGGTCGGCGCCTCACAACTCCGGACATGACCACTTTTAGCTTCAGCTCGTACATTTTTAGCTTTTCAAGGCTGTAGAACCGCCCAGCGACATCTACATCGGAACGACGTCAGGTTTAGTAAAAACAAGAAACGTACGTTCAGACTTATATATATTTATATATATATTTGTATACACTAAATTAAAAAACAATGTGCGTGTGTGTGCGTGCCTACTTTGACTATTGTTTAACGACCACAAATAAAGTAGTAAATACAAACTAGCTTAGGTCAGGATGCGTACAATGACAAGGAAGCATTTGCGTCGGTCACACCGTCACTTTAAAGATACACTGGTCACCACAATGATTTCGGCGTTGTTCGAGCACTTAAAGAACGCAAGGACCAAATAGGATGAATGAGTTTACCGAGCGTAACTCGAGGGTGTGTAGGGCGTTAACCGCGAGGTACCCGTCACGTGCTTCCTGTTTGATGAACGCACCCTCATGCGGCGCATCTTGATGAGAATTGTGAAAAGGGAAGATGCAGAGTTCCACAGGCTCTTGTCACTTGCCATTGAAGAATTCTTGGAAGTGATACAGATGACTGTCCGATTACAGCAGTGAGGCCTGGCGCTCGCTGGCCGACAGCGGTCCCGAGACTCGGATGTTATTTCTTCGGGCTGGTGGATTTGAGCCAGTCTTCCGCAGCCTGAGAGTCTGCTAGCTTTCATGTTTATCTTTATTTGGAGAAGATCGTGAAACTGTGTAGTGAACAAAGTGACTACCTTGATTATTTTAATTTGTTTTAAAAATAAAGATTGAAGGTTTCTAGCTAATATTCGCGTCCAACAGCAGGGAGAGGACGGCGCAACAGCCGGCATCATGCGCAGCACACCTGAACATGCGGCATTTTCACTCATTCCATACCATACTGAGTATCAGTAGAATATGCTCTATATGTTGTGTAAACTGTTGTTGTGTAGTTGCTGTGTGTGTGTGTTTGTGTGTGTGTGTGTGTGTGCGTGTGTGTGTGAGCAATGTCCAAAATCATTTGTTCTGGTGCTGCCAAGACAACCTCAGGCGGAACTCGAAATTCAGTAAATCTAAGAGATTTTTTTCACAGCGACATAAACTGATATTATGTAAATCATGATAATAAGGTAAATTCTGAGTGACAATCAACGAACGTCCATTACGGGATAGGGAAGACAGATACGGGTACACAACGGGACAGACACGTAGTCTTCTCGTCAGTGTCCTGTTGTCCGGTACGAAATGATCATCTGCATTAAGATAAAGTTCATTACCGCCCTGTATATCATCTAGCAAGCTGTGGATGACAACTCACAAGAGTATGACGGCCAGGTTTCGCTAGCAGTGAAGAGACTGGACAAAGACTAAATATACTCTAACGAAACGAGACGCAAAGAGGTTAACAAAATAGAGGTAATGAGCTTTGTCTCTATTCGCATGAGTAGACTTTATCAAGGTGATTATTCCGTACCAGACTTCGGGGCGCACGACACCTACGAGGACTCGGAGGACAGTCAGTGCCAGGCAGGCTGGGAGTGTATACGTTGCAAAAAAAATGTTAATACACTGTGGGGGGAAATTCCTTGGCAGAAAAAACGCTCCCCACGCCGGTTATACGTGATCCGCCAGCGACAGAACAAGACTGCCATGTTCTCAGCAATGTTCAAGGGTTTGAAGACAGGTATCGGGTTTGACTGCAGTGAACACAGGGGAGTGGAACTGAGCAGACTGAATACATGGGTGTGGAGTTGTGTGTCGTTAATGAACTTTCTTTACTGACTCGGTGAAAGGAATGTTTGAGTTTGTTTGCATCTGATAAAAGCAGGTCTGACAGATAAGGTTGATGACGTTACGTGCCACTCGGCCCCCGAGTAACGCACTTGTTTCTAGAAAGTTTCTTTTACTTCTTATGAAGAAACGTCTCTACATTCTAAAATGTGCAGATTGTGTGTGTGTGTGTGTGTGTGTGTGCGTGTGTGTGTGTGCGCGCGCGCGTGTGTGTGTATGTGTGAGAGAGAAAAATAGGGAGATTGGATGTCTGGTATGCGGACTTTGTCTTCAATTTACTAATGAAAGGCAGTTTTGCTACTGTCCAGGTTTGTTCAAACAGTACTTTTAATCTTTAAAAAAAAGCATACTCAAGGTAATTCAATGATAGATGTTATTTCACACTCAGCGAAAGCTCTTTCGATGTCCATATCAAAAGTAATTCCATGCCCAACGCCATTCCAACCTTAAGGTAATGACATGTTCAAGGTTTTGCTGTACCCAAGAAAGCTCGAGTCTCTGTCGTGAGCCTTATCTGCTCACCCAAACAATCATGATTTATGAGGGAAATGATTGTACAATGGAAGTACGGGGCTCTGCCTTTCATGTGCGTGTCTTAGAAACGACGAATCACTTAAAGTTCGGACCACTACCTCACCTTGCCTTCCATACTTAAGTAAACTGGATACTGGCCAATTTTAAAACAAAATTAGAATCGTTGCACGTGACTCGTGAAAGTAGTCTCGCACAGAAGCTTTGAACTAGCACTGAAAGCTTTAGGATAAAGTAAACGAATCCAAAGAAACAACAGTAGTGATGCAGAACAAGCTGGCAACTCACCTTTGTAGTCCTCCGGGATGAGCAGGCGGCCCTCAGCTTGTCGTCGGACGACGACGCCATCACACTGTTCGTAGAAGATGCTGGCGGCAACCACTTTCCTCACCGTGCGGCGCATGTGCAGCAGCAGCGGCTGCGCGAAGTTGAAGTTGATGGTCTCCATGAACGGCAACGTCTGTTGGTCGCACATCACCACCAGAGGCAGATTGTTGTGCCTCATTATGGGAGCCAGTCGCTCGGAGCGATCTCCCCATTGAATGGCGGGTCTGGGGACGGACAGCAGGCTGGTCTCCGCATCTGAAGCTGAATCCCCTCTCTCAAGAGACCGCTGTTTGCCTTTCATCTTCACATGTATATTGTACATTAGATAATGTGTGATGGGCCAAAGCTTTCACAGTTGTGCTGAGCAAACACCAAACATTATTTAGAGTAACCACTTTATGAAGGTTTAGTTTTCCTCACGTATGGGTGATAAAGGTCTGGAAAGTGGAGCAAGAACACTATTCAGCCCACGGTTGGGCTCTTAGGGTTGAGGTAGCACTGGTCTAAGAGTACCAGGGACGGTTGTCCATTGTTGTAGGAGCACTCAGCTCCCTCCAGACCTGCAAGACAATAAACTGGTCGTCAGGTGGATGAGGATCTCATTTTATGGGCAGTATTTGGGACAGAACATTTCAACTTCAAAATAATAATAATAATAATAATGAGGATTTATATAGCGCTTTTTCAAAGATTTGCATAGAGCGCTTTATATAAATATTAAAAATAAACTGAATTATTAATAACCATGCACCTATATTCACATGTAACACTGCTACAACACACGAACACACTTATACACGAAGTAAATTACAGACACACGTTATGCACGCCTATGGTCAGGACAGGGCCACAGTGAAGTTGTCGTTCTGAAAAGATGTGTCTTAAGTTTGGACGTAAAGAATTTAGAGAATCAGAGTGACAAAGGCTGATGGGTAATCTGTTCCAAGTTGATGGGGCTTGGTAGGAAAAAGACCTTTGTCCACACGTCTTTGTCTTAGTGGGACAACAACTGATGAGCGGAATATTATCGATCAGAAGAACACTTATCAGTGATATCGAAACGTAGACTACTTGAATGCTGCCTGGGCATCAAAGGTCGACATCAACTAAGACAGCTACTAAGACACAGTAAGAGGAGAGACGACTGCCAATTTCTGCCCAGCAGTCATCAACAGACGCCAGCAAGGACCAGGATGATGTTAGCAAACCTTCGATGCACGGATTGTTTTTGGTGTTGTAGACTTTCACTACTGTGTGGTAAATAAACACACACACACACACACACACACACACACACACACACACACACACACACACACACACACACAGTGTGTATATGAACAAAGTGATGCAGTGTCTGCCTCGTTACCCGTCACGGTGACGTAGCCATGGCAAGCGTGAGTAGTGAGTGCTCAGGAGCTGATAAATGTCCGGAGCAGCCGGATGCAAATTAATTGAAAGATCTTGAAATGATAACATAATAAGAGGAGTCATTCATACTATACAAGTATATTGTTTGCTGTCTTCAGTAATAGCAAAATATAATTAAAAATACTGATTTTAAAATAAAGGAGGATATCATACGTAACGTTTTGAATCTGAAGTAGAGAAAGAATATCATCAAGTGGAGAAAGGACAGATTCAGTGTGTGTGTGTGTGTGTGTGTGTGTGTGTGTGTGTGTGTGTGTGTGTGTGTGTGTGCGTGCTTGTGTGCGTGCACGTTACTGTATATGATAGTCACGGTCCACTGCACTCAGAGGTTACCAGTGGCGGGTACCTGGCCTCTAAGCTATTGACATACTTCCTGGTTTTTATCATCATGACAGCTTATTTATCAGCAAACTTGTAGGGGTGGGTGGGTTAAGATATTTGAATCAAAATTCCAGTCCTATTTTGGGCACTTCCTTTCTTGTAGAAAAAAAGATAAAAAAAAATAGATTGGATACTGACGGAATTTCACGTTTGACATAAAATCCCTGAAAATGGACGTCTGTGCGGTCATGCAGAAACGTTTGCCTTAAGTTTTTTTTTTCCAAAAGGAGACTGTTAGTGATTGTAAATGTCTGCAGGACAAAAGGATGACAGATGATCTCCACTCTACACTTGCACATCATTCCTCTGGAATTACCTTCAGTAATTAACCACGTCACCGATCTGTGAAATAAACAGACAGACCGAACCTTAAATGTACCGTCGTCGGGTCAAGGCCTTGAATGGCTACAACATCAACAACAGCATCAGCCTTTAGCAACAACATCCTTATATGGCTACACCTCTGTGAGGAACGGCAACAGTTAGCTAACACCGAGAGAAATGCTGAGGATACTTCCGACAAAAAAACCTGGAAAGATCGCCTCTAGTTGCTGGAAATGATGAACACTGTGTTCAGATGTAAACCCAAGTCCCCACCCTTGTAAACATTGAGTATATCAGGACAGTGTGAGCCCCACTGTCGACTCCTGTAAACATTGAGTATATCAGGACAATGTCAACCCCATCCCAACCCCTTTGCTCTCCGAACAATACTCTACATCGAGCAGCCATACTTGTCACACCTGACCACACAAGGCCACCACAACCTTCACCACGGCGAAGGACTTCTAGCTGTTTATGCAAATTAAAATGCTGTACTGTACACAAATGGCCAAATAAAGTACACTGACAAGTACACATACTATTCGGGATGCTTATTGAACACAGAATGGCAAGAGCCGTGCTCTCCGCGCTCTACTGATGAAAACAATGAAAATATAAATAAATTTATAATTTATGAATAAATCTTAACATGCTGGTCACGTAGTCAACACGATAAGGATACTTAGAAACTTGTACACATAGCTCATATGCAAGCACACACACACACACACACACACACACACACACACACTCTCTCTCTCTTACAAACGACTTTTCATACACACAGAAGTACATTTTTTTCTCCCTCCTTCATTCACACACTCTGTCTTTCTCTCTCTCATACACACTCTCACTCTCTCGCCCACCCACTTTCACACAAAGAGAAGCGACACCTCTACCCCCTTCTCTCTATCACAGAGAGAGAGAGAGACAACAGAAGCTTACACTACACAGAGTTCAACATTTTGACCTCTTGGTTCTTGCTGCAAAAAAGCTTTAAGCCAACTGTAAGCAATGACTGACCTGTCAAAGGAAGCCATTGTTTGATGTAGAAATCTGTCGTGTTGGAGATGACTACAACAATCAGCTGCACCATCAGACCTTAGACGAGACGGGGTCACCACAACTCTTGCCACTTGCGATGACACATAGTGGGGGGGGGGGGAAGGGTTGTTTATACTACGCAAGTGGCAGTGCATCTTGTCAGTCAAACCTCTGACGACGCCCATAGACTTGGCAACTATACTACAGTGGTCACAGGTCAGCTCAGAAATAAAGACAGTCTCGTGCCACACAGTCATTGTGTGTGTGCGTGTGTGTGTGTGTGTGTGTGTGTGTGTGTGTGTGTGAGAGAGAGAGAGAGAGAGAGAGAGAACACTTCATAAGTTCTCTGCCAATTTTACCCAGGGATGGTTTTACAAGCTCACAACGACTTGAAATTTCGTCGTGAGATTACATGTTCTAAGTCTCTCATCAGAAGTAAATACATATCCCAAATAAGTTATCATCCTTTACGGTGACCGGACACTTAATCCCCTAGACATTTAATCCCCTAGACATTTAATCCCTAGCTACTTAATCCCCAGACACTTAATCCTCAAAAATGCCCCCAAATCGCGACACAATACTCAAAACTGTTAATTTGGGAACTTGAAATATTATAACCGTAAGAGAAATGTGTCGCGTGGTAACTCTAATGAGACTTAACCATCGCCCCAATTAGGGTACCTCCGATCATTAGCTTACCTGTCATATTGATTAACAATACTTTTCATGTCATATTGTTGAAGAACATTGAATTTAATAGCTCACATGAACTTTAACTAATGTTATAGATGTTGAAGTTAAGTATTATTTTAATTGTCAAACTTATTTTGATGTTTACATGAAAATAATTATTTGAATTTGAATTAAATTTTTCATTCACTTCATAATTTTTTGAGTTGAAATTTCATTTTGAGGATTAAGTGTCTGGGGATTAAAAGTCTAGGGGATTAAGTGTCTGGGATTCATCCTTTAAGAAACAGTCATTCCTAATTGTAGAGTAGTGTGTGTGTGCGCGCGCGTGTGTTTTCGTGCCCAAGTTATGAGTCGGCTGAATTCAGTGCAGAGCTAGATTTTTTTCTGGATGGTTTACAGTGGGTGAGCTCACCTCCTCACGGGGAGATGCACAACATATTGTTGTTGTTATTATTATTATTGACAGCCCGAGCTTTTCAGTTGAGTACGTGATCAGTGGGACTTTTAAGAAGATTCACGTCGGAGCTGCAGTATGAGTCACGTGAAGAGTCATGCTCGCCATGATCATTACTAGTTTGGTGTAGAAAGCATGACAAAGATATGTACCATAACTTTAGGGATTTCAAGAAGGCCGTCGACAGAGTTTGGGACGACAGGTTGCTCAAACTTTTGCTACCTGTCAGCATTTATGATAAAAACAAGCGGTTCGAAAATCAACCCATAACATGTCTATAGCATTGAAAAGTTTATGAAAGTTTCCTTCCTTTAAATTGGTACCAGCATACAAAATTAGGTTTTCTGAAATTATTTTTATCATTTCTACATGAAAGTACATGAAAATATAAAAAAACCAAACCAAACCTCATTCTCTATCTCTGTTAGTTTTGGAGATATTGCTATGTTAGAAGTCCTCAAGTACTTTGTATGAGGAGTTAACAACACTACGTTTCTACTCAAGTGACTGAAAAGGTAGGAGGACATGCAAACTATCTATGAGGGCTAACTTTAAACTTGAAGATAACCCTTACAAACTACTTTAGAGCTTGAGGACAACTTTGTTCGTATGTACCGAAGTTCGTAACTTGAACGTTTGTAAGTAGGAGACTAACTGTACTGGAAAATACACATCAAAATTTGAAAAAAAACTGGTTTTGCGCGTGCTCATTTTATATCAAGACACCATATTTCAAGTACTCCATCTCAAATATTAATTTACTAAATACGCCATAAACATATTTATTTCAAAGTATCCCTTATATAGTGTTGTCTTCTTTTTTCTACAAACGTACAAGGTCCCTTTTGTGAGATATGCAGCTTCAAATATTACAACATCGTCAATCTTTTCCGGCGGAAAAGGGATGTTTTAGGAGTAACAACATTTAAACAGCTCTAATTTATAATCCATTGGATTAGGTCCAAATTTGAGACACTGCTAAAAAAAAAGTCTCTTTTCATCTATATAACAGTGTTAAGAACATACAAACTTTAAACTGCATATTATAGTTTTGGAACGCAACTCTAGTATGTCATACACCACGTTACCCAGCAGAAAATACTCTTTCACGCTAACCAACTAACCACGTGATATTTTACACGTGGTTCGAGCTACGCAGCTTCAAAAGTTAACGGAAATTTTGCGTCGTCTTTTATTATGCTTTAGATTTGTTAAATTTCATTAAAAATTACATCAGCATTTTCGCCAATCTTCGTTGACTTAATTCCCCATATATTCACTAACATCCATGGGAAAGCTTGTGAACGCGAGCACAAAGACCGACCCAACCATCAAAAGGCGTTACACGGCACATGGAAAATGGCCACCGCGCGGCCGTCGATTCTCGTGTCGGGTACCACTTACCCTCACAAAGTACAATGATTCTTTCAGTCAAACAAAACAAGGATATATTCTGTTCAACTGACAAAAAGTTCTTCTTTAGTGTGATTTAAAAGTGATATTTCTGTTCCTGATAGTCCATAAAATTGTTTGGCTTGAAAACGAGCAATTTTTTGTGCGATCGCCAGTTTTCCACCAGCGGGATGGCGCGTGTGCCGGTACTTACTTTAAATGTATGTTTTGTGAGCTGCTTCTTCCTTTTACTTAACACTGCAACATATGAGGTCTATTTCCTTCTGCACAAAAATTCAAAAAGTGAGCATTAAAAATAGTATTAAATTGTCTAATGTAGGTCCGTGGTGTAGACAACACCACTAAGAAGATGGTGTACACTACACAGACACACTGGTTTGGTGCATGTAGACAACACCATTAAGAAGATGGTGTACACTACACTGATACACTGCTTTGGTGCATGTAGACAACACCATTGAGAAGATGGTGTACACTACACTGATACACTGCTTTGGTGCATGTAGACAACACCATTGAGAAGATGGTGTATACTACACAGACACACTGCTTTAGTGCACGACACACCGTTTTTACTTCCTTCTTGCTCTGTGTGTTGATTGGTGAAGTCTGCACTGGTTGTGAATGCCACATCACACACACACACACACACACACACACACACACACACACACACACACACACACACACACACACACATCAATGTAACATTATTTACTTAAAGATAAAAACTATGCTCTATGGAAGTCTACATTTAAAAGCTTTACATGTTCCATACCCGGTTACATCCAAAGCGTGCATTGCACACATGTTCATGCATTACAGCATGCTACATAGTGTTGTGAAAACATTGTGAAATGTTAGAAGGCATTTTCTATAAAATTACAGAATACATGGCGTTTCTTGCGAAGCGACATACTACAGGGCGGGATGTGCAAAGTGTTTCAGACAAAGTGACGTGTTATCCTTGTTACATGGAATGTGACGTGGCGAGGACATTTCCAACAATGTGATGTGTCGCAAGGTATGTCACACTCTCTGACATATTACAAGACGTATCGTACAAAGTGTTTCATAGAATGTGACATCTTATCAAACGTATCATCAACGTGGCGCCGATGACAGCCGGGTCACGACCTGCGTTTCCAGGGCCTCGAGAACAAGATCTCGACCTGTCAGTTTGTTATCAACATGTCAAACGCAGAAACAAAAGACTCCTTCTGGCTTTTTATTTTTCATTTCCCGTTACTTTGGTTTCTGTCGAGACCTTTGACCGTACAGAAGCCCCGCTCTCTGTCAACGGAAGTCAATGTTGCCTTTATCTAAGGGTAGGTGTACTAGTAAGACATGAGTGCATTGTCAGTAAGACATGAGTGCATTGTCAGTAAGACACTAGTACATTGTCAGTGATACAGGAGTACATTGTCAGTGAGACATGAGTACATTGTCAGTAAGACACGAGTACATTGTCAGTAAGACATGAGTGCATTGTCAGTAAGACACTAGTACATTTTCAGTGATACAGGAGTACATTTTCAGTGAGACATGAGTACATTGTCAGTAAGACACGAGTACATTGTCAGTGAGACATGAGTACAGTGTCAGTGAGACATGAGTGCATTGTCAGTAAGACATGAGTACATTGTCAGTAAGACACGAGTACATTGTCAGTAAGACACTAGTACATTGTCAGTGAGACATGAGTGCATTGTCAGTGAGACATGAGTACATTGTCAGTAAGACACTAGTACATTGTCAGTGAGACATGAGTGCATTGTCAGTGAGACATGAGTACATTGTCAGTAAGACACGAGTACATTGTCAGTAAGACACTAGTACATTGTCAGTGAGACATGAGTGCATTGTCAGTGAGACATGAGTACATTGTCAGTGAGACACGAGTACATTGTCAGTAAGACACTAGTACATTGTCAGTGAGACATGAGTGCATTGTCAGTGAGACACGAGTACATTGTCAGTAAGAAACTAGTACATTGTCAGTCAGACATGAGTACATTGTCAGTCAGACACGAGTACATTGTCAGTGAGACATGAGTACATTGTCAGTGAGACATGAGTACATTGTCAGTAAGACATGAGTATATTCTCAGTGGGATAGTCTTCTCTGGTCTAAGAGTACTGCACAGACCCGCAAAGTTTATCCCCACAGCCTTAAACCCGCATATCTCTATGTGATATATATATATATTAAGAAAATAGAAGGTATACAAAGCAGATGTTTTTACAGGAGAGTGTAAGGACCGCAAGGTAATAACGCATTAAACTGCTCCTCGTTTACAACGCTGTTTGAAAGAGTACTGGCGGAAAGCAGCAAACAAGAACTAAAAATTCTTATACAAAGTAAATTTTATGCAGATGTGTATAAGTCTTCTAAAATGATTCCACAAATGTTGGTGTGTTGTTACAAAAGTATTTAGTCCACAACGATTACACAGCTAGCCCATGGGTATTTACACACACACACACACACACACACACACACACACACACACACACACACACACACACAAGGTGAGAGACAAAGAGAGAAAGAATAGTGTCCACACACACACACACACAGAGTGAGAGACAAAGAGAGATAGAGAATATTGTACACACACATAATGAGAGACAAAGAGAGAAAGAGAATATTGTCCACACACACACACACACACACACACACACACACACACACACACACAGTGAGAGACAAAGAGAGAAAGAGAATATCGTCCACACACACACACACACACACAAACACACACACACACACAAATAATGAGAGACAAAGAGAGAAAGAGAATATTGTCCACACACACACAGAGTGAGAGACAAAAAGAGAAAGAGAATATTGTCCACACACACACAAAGTGAGAGACAAAGAGAGAAAGAGAATATTGTCCACACACACACACACATAGTGAGAGACAAAGAGAGAAAGAGAATATTGTCAACACACACACACACACACACACACACACACACACACACACACACACACATAGTGAGAGACAAAGAGAGAAAGAGAATATTGTCCACACACACACACACACACAGAGTGAGAGACAAAGAGAGAAAGAGAATATTGTCCACACACACACACACACACAGAGTGAGAGAGAAAGAGAATATTGTCCACACACACACACACACAGAGTGAGAGACAAAGAGAGAAAGAGAATATTGTCCACACACACACACACATAGTGAGAGACAAAGAGAGAAAGAGAATATTGTCCACACACACACACACACACAGAGTGAGAGACAAAGAGAGAAAAAGGCTGATTACAAAACACTCATAGCTGGAAGGACGTGGCCATAAAAGTGCTACGTGCACCCAAGCTTTCTACCCGTGGTTATTATTGAATATAAGAGAAAAAAAAAAGAAGCTTGTTGTCAGGCGACACTCATGTTGCACTACCTGCCTCCTGGTATATGTTGCACTATTCACCTGCTATGCCAGAGCCACATACCCAGTGGCAATAGTCGGTATTACTATACTGAGTCCCTTTACTTCTCAGGTTAAAGAGTTTGATCTCTAGGGCATCAGGGTAGGGGCGCCAAGAGGGGAATTTTCTCTACACATCAGGGTGTCCAAGTACGAGGGGAAGCCTAGTGGCTGTAAGACCAACGTACTGTAACTGGCTCACTGTGTTTAGGGCACTGCAAGTGAAATGTACAGCCCAACCCTTTCCTTCCGCTGTATATCTTCCCTGTGTAGTAAGCAGGCACCCTTATGAAGGCTGGGGGTTGTGGTGGGGTGGGGAGACAGAGTGTGATGAAATGTACAGCCTTGAGAAATATTTTTTGTCATATTGGTCGAACGTTAAAAGCACTGAAAATGTGCTTTTATCATTATCAACATTATCAGCCTTCCCTTACTGCCTTGTGATTTTGTAGTGCACGTGTGAGAGACAGAGACATAGTAAAGACAGACACACGGGTAGATATAGATGTCAGAAATCAGTAGATATAAATCTGTACCAGGAACCAGTGTATATAGATCTGTATCAAATATCGATATATACATATATATCTGTGTAAAAAAAATTAGATAATGATTTGTAAAAGAAACTAGTAGATATAAATCTGTATCAGAGACAGAGATGAAGTGAAAAGGAGTGTCTTTTGCAATCAGCATCAGACGTTGCTGCAGATCACCATTTAGCCTCCTAATCTTTTTCTTGCAATACCATCATTGGTGATACCTTCACAATATCTGTCAGCACTTATATATAATCAAATTTTCAAACCCGATTGCTTCCTTCTGTAAGGTCTCTAGCTCAGTCTATAAACTACGAAATATCAGACTCCGGATGTCAGCTGATCTCGTCAGGATGATATCTACTGACTAGCTTGATGTTATACATTTCCTTATTACTGTTTCGCGGTTGTACTAACATACAATCTTAGATAAAGATGAGATAAAGACTACAGAATGTCAAGTCTCAATACAGAGACATATATCAGCACGAAACCTCCCAGCAGTGACATGATTCACGCCCCCCCCCCCCCGTGCTTGATTCTCCGGCCTGACAAACTTGTGAGACCCACACCACCGACCTGGTGCACTGGGTGCAACTTTCTCCACTTCACATCTTTACACCCATACAACCAGATCCGGGATACACCATAACCTACACTCACTTCTTATACAACTTTCTATCAAACTTCTATTTTATATCTATCACTCCTCGCATATCGTTTTTCTGAAGCAGGTAACATAAGCTGGAAACGTATTTAGGGTTTTTTTCTGTATTCCACCATGACAGGGAAAGAAAGAAAGTCAGCTTCACTCACGTGAAAATCATCTGACGACATCATCTGTTTCTTAGTATCTTAAACTCAGCCCACGAAGATGAGTTGGTGATGGTGTGTGGCTGGCTGTGTCATCTCACAGACACAGACACTGGTGGCCTCGTCATGCGACAGACCGAGTCAGCGGACATCCGGATGGAGAGAAGCCTTCAGTGCCGCTACAGGCAGGAGAGAGGCCGTGGTGTGTACTAACTACTTACAGCCTGACTTACACTCGCGGCCAGCCAGTGGTTCCAGGCCCTCGCCTTCACCTCAACACTACTTCCTGGTCCAGGACTGCGCTCATCGTCAAGTGTTAAGACTTTTCTTGTACAGGTATTATTGATATGAATATGTGCGCATCACGCAGCTGTGAGAAACAGAACCACTGTCGACATGGGAATCGAACACAAGATCAAAGTAAAGATTAATCAGCTGCGGGAAGATAAAATAACCGCACAGATTATATATGTATGAACGTTAGTGATGAGGTTTGTATCTCGGTTCTTTCTGTGGAGGCGACACTTGCTGAGTGGTAGACTGTCGGTGGTTTTCTCCGGGTGCTCCGGTTTCATCCATCTTCTGTGTGTGGGGGGGGGGGAGGGATGGGAAGGTGTTTTCGTGCGTATGTATGTGTTGGTGAATGAAGAAAAAGTCGTGTTGACAAGCCTGACAAGTCTGTGTGTGACATCCCTTTGTGCTTCTGTCTAGTATTGCAAGCTGCTGTCAGTATGTGTGTTGTGTGTAACAGTCTTTAGATTACTGACGTGTGTGTGTGTGTGGTGTCTTCGTGCGTGTATGTATGTATGTATGTATGTATGTATGTATGTATGTATGTATGTATGTATGTATGTATGTATGTATGGTGTCTTCGTGCGTGTGTATATGTATGTGTGTGGTGTATTCGTGCATGCTTGTGTATATGTATTTATGTGTGTATGTGTGTGTATATATATATATATATCAAGTGTGTGTGTGTGCGTTTACGTTTGTACTGGTAATCCAGAGTTGTCACCACATATCTGAAAACCTAATTCTTTAAAAAATGCTTCCACAGCAGTTCTTGCACAATTGTGACCTCAACAAACTGAAAGAGCAGAACAGAGCTAAACTGTTTCAGCCCAGTCTACTCAGGCAACTTCCAGCTCTATACTCTGCTTAGACAGTGAGCGCAACAACTGGGCAAAACGCTCCAAAAGTGGTTATTACATCTACTCAACAAGGCCAGGAAGACAAATGAAATTACTTCACATCAACTGGAAATGAAACTATTATTCAGCACAATGGGACAACCTGAACTTGCACGTGTTAATGTAATGTTAGTGCTGAACAGGAAGAAAAAAAAGCTCACTTTATAACATTTATTAATACTAAATTTCCTCGTAAAAAGGAGTCTCTAGAATAAAGACCATTATGAAAGAAAATGTACAGCACAGAGTCCGCGATAGCACACATACACTTGCAAATGTATAATATATAATATAGATGTAACGGTAAACCGAGTCTACGGTGATGATGATGTATCAACCGTCGATCAAAGTACCCAACGTTAGCTCTCGTGAGGTCACATAAACCTGCTTTACCTCTTCCTGCTTTCCACTGTAGATCAGTAACTTGGCGTTTAGTCTCGGGTTTCGCCAAGAAGCCGACTTGACAACTCGATCGTAGGAGATCTTATGTACACTTGTAAATAAAGCTGCAGACTAGAGGAAGAAGGCAGCACAGCGTATATTATACCGCAGGAAAACTTGGATGTGATCTGGCGATATCGTTATTTATTCTAGCATAACATCTCTATCAAAAGGAATGCACACCGTGAACTATTTCCACCTTACTCCCTGTTGCTGACTTGGCATAAAACAACAATTAACTAACTAACCTTACTCCCTGACCACTGACCCCTTTACAGACGCGTGCTCACAGTCGCGATGACGACACTGGCGACGTGCCACACCTACGTGGGAGAGCACGAGGTTGTGAGGGAGGAGACTATACCCAGGTAGCAGGTGAAGATAATAGGAGAACAGACAAACCGGAGGGCTTACATGAAGTCACAGGACAAAACATGGTAAGGAGAGGTAACAAGAGAACATCCATTAGTTGAGACCATCACTAGCTTTCCCTTCGAGACGTCAGTTAGTTTCCCATAATATCACCATTAGTATTCAGCCAAAAAAACCTCCATTGGTATCCATCACGGAGGTGAACAACGTGCACGCTCAGGGCGTAGGTCATGTCTACTCGGTGACACAGAACATGGCCATGAACTCTACACAATGAAGACGAAGCCTTTTTTTTTTGCGTCTTGACACCTTTCTGCTCCTCTATAGAGGTAGGACGATCCTCCGAGTCATTATGGCGATTTAATTTACCTTTCGATTTCTTTATCGCAATCACAAGTCCATGTTATAAGGCAGCAATAAATTAACACAGCGTGAACGGATTATAAATTAATCTTAAATGCAACTGTTATAAAGTTAAATTAGACGGTTTATTAGAAAATTGCGTTTTTTATAAATATGATTCCGAGTCGACCTGTCTGGCAGGAGTGATAACAAGAATAACATCATAATGTAAAAGAAGAAATTTAAAGTAGAAGACTTTACACATTTTAATTTTTTTTTTATCTTTTCATCGACTAAATCCGTTGTATTATGGCGTGCATTGGTAAGTATGTCATAATAAATAACTAACAAAGGGAGAGTAAGTTACAGGTCAGGTGATTGTCCTGCAGTAACGTGTACAACAGCTGTCCGCACGCTCATCATGAAGCACGTACACTGCTCTCAGTCTTGATCAGCTTATTGGTCAGCTTGGTCTGTCGTGTCGAACGTCACACACACACAAAAGAACTGATATTCACAATTTACCTGTCAGTGTCGAAGTCCAGCCTGGAGAAGGTGGCGGGAAGCGACTTCTTCTTATCAACATTCAAATGGCTGGTGGGGGTGGATGGGGGTGGGGCTCGACGACCTTGGCAGACGAACACACGTTTTAGTCCCAACACGACTGTCAGCGAACGGGGATAACACATACCAACATTCTTCTCGTCGGTAAGGTTCTGCGCTCCAGAAAGTAAGCCACATGGGTACCGCGGTATAGAGAGTACCTACACAACCTCACAACACTCCCGTGAACGTCACGGTATGGAGAGTACCGACACAGCCTCAATTCACTCCTGTGAACGTCACGTATGGAAGTACCAACACAGCCTCACAACACTTCCGTGAACGTCACGTATGGAGGGTACCAACCCAGCCTCACATCACTCCGGCACACGTCACAGTATGAAGGGTACTAACACAGCCTCACATCACTCCGGTACACGTCACAGTATGGAGGGTACTAACACAGCCTCACATCACTCCGGTACACGTCACAGTATGGAGGGTACTAACACAGCCTCACATCACTCCGGCACACGTCACAGTATGGAGGGTACTAACACAGCCTCACGACACTCCCGCCCACGTCACAGAAGGGTAAGGCGGACGACCTCAAGCTTGTCGCCTGGTGCGCGCCGATTCACGACTGTCGCTTGGCACAACGCTGCGTCACCCGCTAGTGTAGTTTATGGTGCAGGGAGCGGGTGTGCTGCACTGGAAGGAGGGGAGTAAGGTGGGTAGATGATGTGACCCCCGTACACTGGAATGTGTAGCCTGTCAGCACTTGTCGGGATCTCGGCAACTCAAAACGTTGCAGGGCGAGCCGTCTCCCCCACCCCACCCCCACCTCTCTACTCCTCCCATATTAGCAGGCGGCCATTTTGTACCAACGATTGTTCCTTCAACCGATTAATATGTTAGTATAAGTACACGGAGTCTATATAAGTTTTTTTTAAATTCAAAACACTAAATCATTTTCAATATTAAAGCCACATGTATGGAGCATGCAAACACTGGCCGTAAGTACGTGCCAGACACACTGCCAGTTAGAAGCAACTAAGACTCGCAAAGACTTTGAATATAGTCAGCAACTGTCACCGATGTAAATTAACAGTGAATAAAGGGCTGTGCTAATTGTTAGTGATTCCTAGCAATGGTATATCGCACTGCTACTACCTGTTGTTTAACCATGGAACTGTTATAGTAGTTGTCTCTTGGCTTAATGTACAGAACTGCTTTTGTTCGTCTCTCTGCTGGCAAGAAATGTTTCGTACTTTTCACTCTACAGACAATATATAGTTTCGGCTGTCGTAACGAATGCGTGCCAAGGTAAAAAAAAAAAATGTGTCAGTTATTGTCCCGCGTTGCTCCACATGAGGACATTGAAGTGCAGAGGTTACTCGTTACTATTAGTCGCTTGCTGCACAGCCCGCTGCTACGCATGACTGACCGCTACAGGCCGCTAACTCCACATATCTTAACTATTTTCTCAGCCTAGTGAGCTGTCGTGAATCTGGTCCAACCAGAAGGTACCATTGGTGTACACAAAACTTTCGTGCAAGTAAACCAGCTGTTTCTAATCTGACCGGTTTATTTTTTAAATTTAAATTTAATCTCATGGAAACTCAGTGCCTTTGGGTTTGGTTAAGGAAAATACCAACACAATCATAGTATCATAGTTTGGTCATATCCTATCTGACACAGGCTGACATTTCGGTTATTCTTTTTGGGTGAAGCTTGAAGGTGAGCTGGTGAAGTCATAGCGATAGCAGACGACACAAACTGGCGGTCCTCGCGATGACTTGAGACAAACGAGGCGGCGGACAACTCGTGGTGCTATCAGGGGAGAGAAGATCTGTCAGCTCGCCTTACATTCCGCTCTTCAGGGGAGATAGGGCCTCACCAAGTCACGCCCTTAGGGAAGACTGAGTTATATCTCTTGAGCAGTTACACGTTACACCTGCTGGCGAAGCGTGAGTGTGCATGGCAGAAAAAAAAAACCTGAATTCTCTCGCCTGCAAGAACGCATGAGGTCAAGCCAGTCCTCCACCTGACCTGACTGACATTAATGTGAATGACAATCAAAGCTCGTAACTCTTTCCCTTGGCAGGGGTTACACCGAGACGTGCAGGACTAGAGACTGAACAGGGCCTGAGCATGGCATAACACTTTGGTTGAGCATAGTAGGTGCTACTCCCCCCTGGCCCTCCCCCCACACATCCTGAGATCTGCAGGTGCTACACGTCTCTTGGCAGCAGTTCTCAAAGCTGTTACTGATTAAAGGTAAGCTTTAGTGTCCATGGTTTTCTGCGTGCTTTTAAAATATTTATGCGGTTTATAACCCACCTTCGAATCTTCGCATTCACCTCCCTTTTATTCATGTGTGTGTGTGTGTGTGTGTGTGTGTGTGTGTGTGTGTGTGTGTGTGTGTGTGTGTGTGTGTGTGTGTGTGTGTAAGAGAGGAAGAGAATGTGCATCTGCTAACTGTCATATGTGTGAGAGGGTTAAGCATGAGTGTAACTGCATGAGTGTATGAGGTGTGATCGTAATCTCTTCAGTTTATTATGTATCATTTCCTTTAGTTAATTGTGGGAGCTCCCAGCAACAAAGGAAAATTTCTATCTCTGTTGTGACCAGACATAGACAATAAAGATGTATTGTATTGTATTTGTGTTCGTGAGTGAGTTGATCAGTGCACCAGTGCATAACTAGCCAAAAGAGTAAACGGCAAGTTAGTTTTGCAATGTCAATATATTTTGAACTATGTACCTAAATAAGGAAGAATTGCTGATACAGCTATGGTGAAAGAGACCGAAATGAAAGTATTTCCCTTTTTTTTCCACTTGATGTCGATATCTGACTGATCAGACATGGAGACGCGTGCACTGACTTTGTACACAGTCACGGTATCAACAGCACAACTTTAACCAGGTGGTAAAATGGTACAGTAAGTATGTGCATAGTGCAAATGGTGTGTAGCGGCAATAGTAAGTAGTTTTCATAATACAAATCGTACACTATACAAATGGTACGGTACAGAGGCAACAAAACATGTCACAAACCTAACAACAGATACAAAGACAAGAAGAGCAGAGAAAAAGCACAAAACACATTTACCCGCCCATCCACTCACGTCCTACACTCCTAACCACACGCTGGGGGGTGGGGTGTGATAGGATAATTATAGGTGAGCACAAGACATGTCACCGATATGCCAACTACTTTATTTCTCCAATTCAACTACACAAAGTCTCGAGTAACAGTCTCCTTGACACTGTCAGCTGGCACGACATACCTCCACACACATCTCTTCTTAACTGTGTGTGTCTCCTGGAGGCAGAAAGATTTTGGCAAGGCTTTGAGATGGTGCCAGATGCTGCTGTCAAGATGACCGCGGCTGACGCCATAGACTAGACGTCCTGCCTGCAGCCAAATCTAAACTCCCCACAAACTGTCAACATTTTCTATATCTTGTCCAAAACTTAAATTCTCCGCACAATTGCGACATTTTCACGTTCTGTCCGCATCTTTCACTGGCGCCATGTTCGGAAGTCTGTGACGAACAAAATATCAGCCGACACGATGTTGCGGTACTGGACAACTCATCGGTTAGACAAGAAATGCTGGAACAGACAAATTAATAACAAAATGGATAAGATGAGAAAATGGATAACTTCCGAGAGCAGAGTACATGCCCCGCTTGCTTTTTCCCGGTAAAGCAGTCCATTGAACTACAACCGAGAACAATCACTCCTGACCAGATTTGGACCCGTTTAAAATAAAGAGATAATTGACTAAAAAGTTTGGAGTTTGCTTTTGACTGGGGGAATCTGATACAGAAATCTATCAATAGCAACTGATTAATACGAGGGGAAACTACTTTTGAAGGTCTTGATGAAGATACGTTTCGTAATAAGATATTGAAGCAAAATGCTGCTAGCCTTCGGGACATTTTGGAATAATAATTAACTTACGAAGCAAACACAACTTCCTGCACAAAGCATCAGCCCTGTATGCCCCGAGTCTCTAGCTGTGCGCAAGTTCACCCAAACCCTCCTTTTGCCTTACGGGTAGTCGTGATCCCAACCGCTTTTTTGTAGTCGGCGTGGTTGCACAATAATTTCCCCCTTTTTCTCGCCTGTTGACTGTGAAAGGAGAGAAGGAAGCAGTCAGTCAGCACACTGCGCCTGAAGGAACAGGTTGCACCTCGTTAAAGCAGCGATACGGGTGAGTATTTCCGTCTTTAAGGTCGTTAGTGGCTGATGGTCATCGACCAGATCTTGTCCAAGGATCTGACCGTGCTCACAGTTACACTTAGTGATTGGTGTTAGACCTCAGTGCTTATAAGTGGACGAGGAGAAAGTAGAGATAATGACTGAAAAGAGTCACGGTGACTGACAACTGTCGTGCGAAGTAAAAGTTAACACTAGACATTTGGTATGACAGAATTGTAGAAATCAAAAGGAACGAAATTCCCAGAAATTCTTAAGTGTCTCGTATTCACCAAGAACATCAGGGTCAAAATCCCTCAAGTGCAGCTTTTTAAATATTAACTTCATGTGAAGTTTGCGGAGGTCTTTGTTAGGAAATATCCCAAACGCAAACACACCGCCGAAGACGTTTTGACCCAACTGTAAATGTACTGGATGATTGCCTCTTGTGCTTTCAGTTGGCTGCGGACTTCATTCCCTGCCCTCGTATGCCCCGAGTTCTTTGTGTGAGTCTCTATTGGTGCGCACACACATCATTAGACTGCCACTGTACACAAAAGAAGTTTTAAAAGCTGCCACAGATTACATGACCCATCCAGTCTAAACGCCTTCTTCTCACCAATCAGGCGCGTTTGAACATTTTAAGTTAGGCAGATTGCAAAACAACTTTGTACAGAACAGCTGGAGGGTACATTAGTAGAGGTGCACAATAATAATAATAATAATAATAATAATAATAATAATAAATGAAGATTTGTATAGCGCATATTCACACTCATAGAGAGCATGCTCTTAGCGCTTAAAACAAGAAAGAGACATGGACTAAATGGATAGAACACGAGGGACGAAAGAATAAACAACAGAACTGAGTACATTAGTCATATGTTGTACACCATACATACATACATACATACATACATACATACATACATACATACATGTGTGTTACTACACATCTTATGCATCCTACACATACTGGTGTGCACTGACACATTCGAGTACATAAGTATTTATCTGTGCTAATATACATTGTATCATAGTATACGTGTGAGTAAATATGTGTATTTTAAAATTTGTTAGAGAGTATTTGCTTATGCTGATACACTGTGAATATTAGTCATTGTTGGAGTGTATTTACGTATGATATGCTGAGAAGATTAGTATCTATGTGGATTTATTTACTTGTGCCGATGTACAGTGTTTACAGTATCGGGTGGAGTTTATTTAATACGGTAAATTTTTATTCCATCCCTTTCTTCAGTCTGAGCAATCAACTGTTGCCAAGATTCAACAGTCTTTTGACTAAACCAAAGCATTGACAATATAGAAATAGTAGCACATGTTTGATTCTCGTACACCGCACACACACACACACACACACACACACACACACACGCACGCACGCACGCACGCACGCACGCACACATCTCTAACTTCAAGGAGAAGATAAGGAGCAGGTTTGTCTCCCGGTTGTAAAACCACACGGCCATGGTCAGCTTTCTTGCACTGATCTACCCTAGACACTCCTTTCGGACATTTACTCTGGGTCTTCTATATCTATATCTATATCTATATCTGACAATATCAAAGACTTGTGGTCGAAAAGCTCCATCCATGTAATCTCCCAATTATCGTAAGGTACAGGTTGATGATGACAAGTGGCCAGTACAGCTTCCCGCCTGTCAGCAGCAGCCAGGTAGATGCGACAAAGGTCAGCACAGACACGTACCGCTCGCCCTTTGCCCCGGATGGCCACACCCACTACGTCTGGAGTGACCACGCCTCGCCCTTACCACAGATTCTCAAGGACAATTCTCTCCCTATTGTTGTCAAGGTAACGGTGATACTCTCATGTCCATCGCTCATATAGATATGAAGTCTAGTGTTTCACCACGTTGTGGACAGCGGCTTTAATTACTTACTGCGACCTCCTGCCCAGGCTCGCCTATGTACAACTCCAGCTTCAGAGACAGAATGGAATGACTGCTGGCTTGTTAACCCTCCTACACGTCAGTTGTTTGTTTGTTTGTTTGTTTGTGTTTAACGCCGTGTCAGCAACTAGGGCTATATCACGGCGGGGCCTACACGTCAGAAAGGCGGGTTTGCTACATCATGTCAAGTTACACAGATGGTAGTAGTAAAGATATTGGTAACAGTTACGCGTATTATCAAGTCAAAAAAAGTCGTTGCTGACGATGATCGTTGTGTAAGGGGTTAAGAAAAGGTCATCCCCTAACCTTTCCAGGTCGTTGGGGAGCAAGGTGATATAGACCTTACTTTTAAGAAAGTTCGCAAATACGTCAATTAAAGTGAAGTAGATATGTAACACTGGTTTTACATGAAACCTCCTGTAAGTAAATCTAAATCAAACTAAAATCACACAAACTATAACTGTGTGAAAAGTTAAAAATAAACTAAATTAAATAAAATGAAACTTTAATATTATAGATTTTGTTTTGTATGCTTTACATTGTGTAAATGCACTTTATTTACATCTTGTTAGATCTGTGTTTGATATACGATGATTGCCTTTTTATAACTATAGCTTCCAGAAGAGTCAGTTGTTCGTGCAGAGAAAGATAACTCTCTGGACTTCCGCCAGCCATTGCTACTGTTCCGTGAACACCAGGAGGCGCGGCTTTACGCGCGGAGTGTCAGCGAAGAGGGGGGAACCTGGATGGAGACGGGGCCTTTCGTCGTTGTCCCTGCTAACTACCAGGGTACGTAACGAAAAGAATCTGAGACTCTTTGGACAACTGTAACTTATTTTGTTCCATTGAAAGGCAATATGGAGTCTTGCTTGCACCACTGGGCGTCAGATTAAGATGTGTAGATTCATCTTAACATAAGTATCGTAGCAAACTCAGACTTGAGCTTTGATGACCAATCTTAAAGACCAAACCTGAATGGTTTTTGTAGTTTTCATATATCGGTAGATACAGGCGATATAAAACTAACCTGTAAATTTTAGCCTCCAAAACCCATCCGTTAATTAATTATCCGCTACGATTCGCACCTACGATCAACAAGCGTCGCTAACAGTGTACTACGTCACACTAGTGCACCATTCACAACACTGACAGCTGTCAACACCAAACAGAGAGAGAGAGAGAGAATGAGCGACAGTTCGGGTTATTCGGACGTTAAAGTCTGCTTTTCTCGTGCTAAAGTAGCAGTTTTTCAAAACCACGAGAAATACAGACTTTCAGCGTCCGAATAACCTGAGCTGTCGCTCACTCATTTCTCTCTGTTTGGTGTTGACGGCTGTCAGTGTTGTGAATGGTGCACTAGTGTGACGTAGTACAGTGTTACCAGTGTTTGTTGATCGCAGGTGCGAATCGCGTACTTTGCTAGTGGATAATTAATTAACGGATGGGTTTTGAAGGCTGCAATTTACAGGTTATGTTTATATCGCCCATATCTACCGATATCTGCAAAAAACGCAAACCATTCAGGTTGGTCTTTAAAGTGGTCTACGGTCTGCTGAGTATGTCTTTTTCTTCTATCTTTTCAAACACCCGTAAAAATCAAAATCCACGGATATTCAAAGTTGACATTTGCAGCAAACTAGTTCGTAACATTTAGTCCAGACATGCATGTTAATCGAGTCTGAAACATGCGCTGGGGCCAGAGAGACGTGCTGCGTATGTGGGTGTCATCCTCAGAGCTACCATGGGTTACTGACAAGTCAGAATTCTAAGACAATGGTAGCTAGAGTCAGGGCTATTATCTACAACTCACACAGGAACGTCACCTCCAAACGCTTTCCCTTCTTTTGTTACTTCAGGACTCTTCAGGCCGGTGGGTCAGGCTGCGAAGCCCGTGACCTCCGTGTCCACGCTGGCTCGGGTCATGCCCCAAAGTTTTCTGTCTACAACAACGTGCGAGGGCTACCTGTGTGTCAGTCCTATCGAGTCGGACACGGTGTATACAAAGTGTCCTCTCCCTGCCGGCCTCTACCTGGTGCGGGACGTGCTGGAGGACCACATCAGCGTGCACCGCAATGGCCGCAAGAACCACAAAACCAAACTGGTCAGGTGCCTCAGGTATCGTGTTCGCCATCTTATTTTTTCTGGTTCGTCTTCTTTACCACAAGATGTCACGTGTCTGAAATTTCTCCAATTTAAAACCACCCTCCTCCATCCTTTTAACTCCCGTCTCTCCTTCATCCAGGTATAGTTCTCCATTGCACTGTTCACGTATCCGTCACAATTTTTTTTTTAAATTTTTAGATGCATGAACGACCACAACACGATCGTATTGTTCCCCCTGAAGACACAAGGGGAGTTCTTTGTCGCTGGTGTCGACGCTACCAGCCCTCGCCACACCTCAGTAGACGAGTCTGCACGAGTGTACCACTGGCCAGAACTCTTCAAGCCAGGTGTGGATAACAGGTATGCTGATGTGTTTTCTTCCATTCGAAATCAAAGTAGACCTGCAGCTAATATTTTTCTTCGCTGATAAATATTTCTGTAGTTGTGCCGATATGACCGCAGGAAGTTGTGGCAACAATATACATCAGTCTCTAGTATGACTATTATCTTATGTGTTGTTACGGGGTATTTCATGATTACTTTCTCTTTTGCCACTCCACAGAATGCATGTTTTGTCCCACGGAAGTTTTAAATAGTCAAACTTAGAGGCGACGATTTATTTGCGACCGTTCATTACATCAACAAAAACAAAAACAATGGAAATTAAGACTTATTTTCTTAACATGTGATCCAGTAAAACACACTACTTAAAATTGCTAACTATTTTTTACATTCGAAATATTGATGTTTTGTGTAAGTAACATCCCGTGTTGAATACACGTGATGCCCATGTCTTGCTCAGATGGTAAGGGCATGATTACTTCAGAGGCAAAATCGTGGGTGTATTGTTGATACGTGAGCTGTGCTCACAGTACACAGCTTTTAAAAGGCATAAACATCCTTTCCTAGTTCATCATATCACCTACATTCATGCCTGAGTGCTCGAAAAGATGGTACTTATGCACTTAAGACATCTTTCTATTTTTTTTTTCCTTCCTTCAGACCATCGACGTTTATCCTCGTGTATGGTAAACCACCGTCTCAAGAGTGCAACTTCACTGGTGTTGTTAATTTTAAACACGTGACCCCAGAGCACACTGTGATTGGGTGCACAACAGCAGGTGAGAATCCGACGTTGTTTGAACTGTCGGTGAGAGGAGGTTCACAGTTCATCGTAGCCTTGAACGAAGACAACGTGGATGCCGAGTTAGCGCTCAACAAGAGTCTCAAATTCGCAAGACAAGAGTGCGATCGTTATATTTCAGAAATTAAAGTCAGACGAGATTATGAAATAGAAAATCTAGAGATACGTGAGTCCAAAACATGATGTAAATATAGTACATAAAACATACATAAACTTGTTGAATTGATAGTTAGAGATACATGTATATATATATATAGATATAGATACAGTATTTTTCCGTCTCGCTGTATTTTTTACCATGTATACGCTATGCCAGATCCAAGATCACACTATCTGGGCGGCCATGTGAGCTTTTTGTACTTGTGTTTCTGTCTATAACTATTTGTATACAATTTTATAAGTCGAATGGACCGATTCGACTGAGGGAAAAACAGCAAAAACAAAACCTCAGGCTGAAGGCAAGACTTTCTGACGATGAGGCGATTACACCTCTTGCCCAGTGTGCAAAAAAAAAAAAAAAAATTATGCTAATGGTGTTTCTTTTATTTGTATACAAGATAGACGTGTCGCTAATATTTTTCTTCACTGGTTAATATTTCAGTAGCTGCTGTGCCAATATGACTGCACAAAGTTGTCGCGACATGCACCGGATTCTAGCATAACTGTTGTGTTGTTACGGAGTAATTCATGATTAGTTTCTCTTTTGCCATCCCAGGCCTGTATATGTTGTCCCACATAAGCTGTAAATAGTTAAACTAGGCGGCGATGATTTATTTGCTACAGTTGATTCTCAGCCACATAAACATAAGCAATACGATAGCCCTGCTGATGATGTTCTTATTTACTATTATTACTATTTTTATTTACCTATTTAAAACTTATTTTATAAATATTTTTGTACAGTAAAAGACACTACGTAAAGAAGTTAACTTTAACTATTTTTTTAAAACTCGAGGTATTGATGTTTGTGCACGTGACATCCCGTGTCGAATACACGTGAAATCAATGTCTTGTTCACGTGGTCAGGTCACGTTGCTTCAGATCGTGACTACTTCGACTGAGAAGAAAATAGTCAAAAAAGAAGTCAGCTGGTGAGACTGTTTCATCGTCTTGTAATTTCTTGGACAAAAAAATATCGTTTTAAGATTCAATGAGACTAAATGAGTTGAATACGTGTAAAAAACATAATGTGTTGCGCGTGTGTGCATGTGTTTGCAAGTGTGCACTTATCTGCTCATTTACTTTTTTATTATATTTTCTTCCTTTCAGCATGCACAATCATGTCGGACTAAATATGCTTTTCCAGAGTACTTCATATAAAAGAGCAATAAGCTGTTGCACAACGAATTCCTTTTATTTCTGGTTCAAAGTCATTTTTATGTCGGCCCATATCTCTTTATACTTCTTTTCTGAACGTCTGATAAATAAATTAATCATCAGTAAGGCACTGCGTGATGTTTCTCTCTCCTTCGCACGCACGCACGCACGCACGCACGCACGCACGCACGCACGCACGCACGCACGCACACACACACACACACACACATATCTTATGTTTACTGTATACATATAGGAAATATTTGCAGAGGAGCATGTCGGAAAAAACAGGGGGTTTTTTTTTCGAAGAGAGAGGAAATCAGCGAGAGTATATTACATTTCGTTGAGAAAATTTGTGCATATCGTAATATCCTCCTGGGACTAGTTTCTTATTTGAAGAACTGTCAAATATTTTAGTTTTTTTTTCTTACCCGAGATAGGATTCAAATGTTACCATTGATGCCAACTCGCAAATCGTACACAGCTTTAAGATTGCTTCTAGCGAGAGGGAAGGTTGCCGATGGCAAGTTACTCCAATGCAAAAAGTTCAATTAAAACCTTCACTTTCAGAGGACAGTAAAGATGATTAGACCGAAGTGCACCTCCTTACAAATCAGATCAATTCAGCATTTACAGTAGAAAAGTCCAATCAATCAATCAATCAATCAATCAATCAATCAATCAATCAATCAATCAATTAAAAATATTTAAATATTTACAGTTTAACATAAAATGCCCAATGGCTTTGGCAAGGTTGACATTCCAGCATCTCAAATGAATCAAAGCTTGCGACACTAAGTCCTAACTGCGATGCAAGTGCATACAATAAACGTGTGTCGGCTACTTCAAGAGTTTAAGCCCATGTGATTAGATTATCCAGAATTTGTGTCATGACTCCGTGGAAATCCGTTGCCAAAGATACGAGGCTGATGCTAGGCGTTAGTGGTCGACTGTCCGTTGTCTGGATGAACATGCAGCTCAACGATGGTGCCCGCAAGCATGACCGAAGCATCGTCGCTTTTCACGGAATCCGTGTCCGACTCCATGAACAGGTCCACGGGCTCGTCCGTGAGACTGATGTCAGTGATGAGATCAAGGGCGCGCAACGCGTCAGCAGTTTGTTTCGCGAGCCCCGGATCAGAGGGCACGTGCTGGATGACCTTTTGACCTGTGTCGAGCTCAGGGGACAGTTTGATCATGCTACTGTACATGTGGGCATATTTTGCACACAGCGTTTGCGCGTCAACGAAGGTGGCCAGGTGAGAAAAGTCCTCCTCGCGCGTGGCCAGCCGGACTTTGCAGGGGGCGGTAGTCGGTATGTCCAGGAGGACGTTGCGACGGTTGAGGATGGTGCTGCAGACGATGAGGTCGTCCTCTCGCACATCGCGCACACACAGCATGCCTGTGAAAATGCACGGCACGACGGGTGCTTTGCCAAACAGCAGTCTTACCTGCAAGAGAACAAAAGGTGGGTGCACTGATACAATTAAACTTTGTTATCTTCACGGCGCCAAGACCTGAACATTGCGGAACAAACGCCTCAACAGAAAACGGTGCTTATTAAAAGCCAATTTTGTCAAATAATTACTGCATCCTTTTATTATATCTGAATGCAGCTGAGTTTTCGAGTGTACAGCTGATTTCGAAAGGTAAAAATCGTCAATGCTAGAGGTTTCAGAATGGCCGTATCTCCGACAGCAAGGTGAGAACTATTATTTCCAGCTAAAGGTAATGGCAAGGCTACAGCTTCACAGAGTTATTTCTCTTTCTGGCTTCGAATTGTACGTTCACTATACCTCTTCCTATAGTTGTAGGTGCACAGAGCTATGGCCTTATGTATGTTTATGAGAGCATGTCTGTCTTTATGTCCTTTCTTCTTTTTTGCCGTCACCGTGCTCCCATCGTCCCACCTGTCCTGTAACTTTCTCATTATTGTTTTTTTTTTTTTGAAGGAGGGGGTGGCCTTCGTGCAGCCAAAGACAGATTCTCACCTTGACAGGCAGCTTAAGGTCGGACAAGATGTCCTTCATGCTGTATACAGAGTGCTTGTTTAATCTCCCCTTCTCGTAAATGGCATTGAACTTTCCGCCATGACTCAGCGGTATGAGGATCTCCTTCTGGTCACTGTCAACGCACTTCAAGTACTGCACAGAAATACTGGTTTTCACACTTCAATCTAAAGATCATTGAGATATTTGTTATGCCGGTGCTGTTCTTATTTACTTTTATTACTGTTATTTATTACAACTATTATCTAACGTATTAAAACTATTTCAAAATTAACTTTTTTGAGCATGTTGAAATAATGACACGAGCAACTATCTCTAGAAGTCTTAAACGTCAAGGTCCCGCAGCGAGAGTCGCCGTGGAGTGTGGAGTCACCTTAACTTCCTGTGTCTCCCAGTCCTTGTGTTTCTTGTTGATGAGTCCGGTCTGCACACTGGTCCGCCACTTGGCTGTCACCACCTCCTCCGTTTTGAGAAAAGAGCCGGCAGGCACCTTGCGCTCCACGTACTGAGGCTCTTCATCATCACCTGCACCTGACAAACATTTCTTTACTACGTCAAATCCTGCACTCCACAAACGTCATTTTATAATGTTATCGCATGCGTATTACAAATAGCACTTTATTACGTCATCACCTCGACCACACTATAATCGCTTTTTTACGTCACCACCTGCGCCCTACAATAGTCGCTTTATTACGTCATCACGTGCACTCCACAATAGTCGCTTTATTACGTCATCACATGCATTCCCCACACAATATTCGCTTTATTGGGAGGAAATGTTTAAGTAGCCATAGAAATTGGAACAAAGGGTTTTAAGCTTTTGGTTCCTATTACAAATCAGTTGTACAACTAGAAAACGCTTTCTTTTACTGTTAAAAAAATCGTTTAACCGCATGTCTCTGTACTTCGCTGTCAGGCTGCTATGTTCAGCTGACTACATGAAATTCACTAACAAAAACATCAATTTTAAAAAGTCGACTTGATGAAGGCAATAAAGTCCTTCGTATCTTAATATTTTAAACTGTAGAGTTCACCTCACTTCTCGTACCCTTTTCAATTCTGATGACCTTGAGATTGGACCTTGTGAAGAACTTGCGGGGCATGTTGTCTGCTACTTCCGCTATTGACCGGAAACACGTAGCACGCCGAAAGTCGGGAGGAACTAATTCAAACCAGCCTAAAACAGTATTCATTAGCATCAGATTGTAGGTGCAGCAGTAATTTCCTAATTCAATGAAAAGCAGGCGCAAAAAACTTACAATGTCTCTGTCTGTCTGTCTGTCTGTCTGTCTGTCTGTCTGAATTAAAGAATATAATACACAACAAACTAGTACATAAGAATAAAAGTGTTTGTAAAATATTATTTTAAATAAAAAGATTATAATTATTTTCATAATTTCTGTAAGTTTGTGTATTACTCCATCTATCTCTCTGTATGACATTTCTTCAAGTCCGTCGAACTCCCTGTCAGTCTGTTTACCCGTTTCTGTCTCCAAATCTACCCATATACACAAAAGTAAAGAGGATTTACCCAAAACACGTCATCAAACTCAGAGAATTTGATCAATGGAAGAATAACATTGTTGACGTACTCCAAAGATCAACAGAGCATAGATGCCAGTAGTGGTGGTGGTGATGATGATGATGATGATGATGATGATGATGATGATGATGATGATGATGATGATGATGATGATGATTTTAATGAATAATAAGAAGAAATATCAAATCTTAAAAATAAGAGAGAAATGGTACCATAAAGTTAATTATTATTGCAAGACTACAAGAGAAAACTTGACTAAAGTGGAAAAATGTTTGTCTCCCTTACTATCCTGTGATTGAAGTCACACCCACCATAACATCGTGCACTTACCTGAATAGTCATCAGGGACGATAACCGTTTGTCCAATCTCCAGGTAGACCCCGCTGTTGTCGCGGTAGATAGTTCGCGCCACTGCCTGACGTTTTCTGACGCGGCTAAACATCAGCAATGGCTGACCGGCGTAGATCTTCAGACCGGGTGCCAGCCCCTGTCTCTGACCGTCGGCACACGGCGCACCCACTTCTTCTATTCTCCCCACACACGGCAGTTTGTCCAAATTATCAAAATCTTCCAGCTTGTCTTCATTTTCCGCCCATTGGAAACGATCGAGACTCGTGGAGGGCACCGCATCACGCGCAGCTGTCGTAACGTCGGGCGGAGCAGCCGCCATCTTGGATGCGTCAGACACGCTTCTCCATTGCAGCATACCCCGATCAACTCTTATTGGTTTCGGTGCTTTTTGGCTGAAGCAGACACCAAGCAATCGCTGGTGGACAGGTCCCGTTTGCAAGCCGCTCACTCGTGCGATAAAAGCTGGCTGTATGTGTGTGTGTTGGTGGAGGCCGGTCGTCAGACGAGAACGACAACATGATAAAAATAGCAACAAGAATCTGGAGGAACTGGTTTTGGAGGCGTTGACTGTAACCTGCGCTCGTGGTAGACACTGAGCACGTTTGTTGTAAATGTTTGAGCGCGATAAGGAAAGTACACGAAATACTTCACAGACGACTTACTACAGGGATTGGAGTAGGTGTATTTTTGAAGTGTACACCTTGGAAGTTACCTGAACAGGCTGCACGACATTTGAGTCATTCTCGAGACGTGGGCGTCTGCTCGGTTTCCAGTGGAGAGTACAGTAAATGACACCTGACCTGAGAATCATCATCAGGTGAAAAGCCAGCCTGGTGCACCCTCCCCTCCCAAACATGACCCCGTCACATCTGCCGTCTACAAGGCGATCAACATTTTACCTCCCTCAGGCGCCAGGTGTGCGAAATACTGTCCCTATCACTGATACCTGCATCACGTGGCTGTCACTTCACGTTCACAGTGTGATCGGACAGGATGGGTGTTGCACGTTAGGGGGAGGAGGATAGTGAGCGGTGCAAGAATATGAAAGGTGTATAGTGCTGATGTATTGGTGTATAGTGCTGTCGTGTACGTGTACAGTGCGTTTGAGTACTTGGTTACATGTGAACAGTGTTGTCGTGTAATGCATGGGGATGTTTGAGGTGTAATTATTATCGAAATAATTTCTTGAAATTTGTATTTATTAATTCAATTGTTTTCGCGAATTCAGTGAAATTTACTTTGATCCACAAACACATTAGAGGCATGAAAGCACTAACGTTTTTTTTCTCTCGCTCTCTCTCTCTCTCACACACACACACACACCATTCGCTCTCTCTCAAACCCACACACACACACACACACAAACGCTCTTTCTCAACAACTGCAACAACAACATCAACAACACACACACATATAACGGTGCCGTGATCTCTGGCACACAGCAAAGAACAAAGACATCAGAAGACACGCGAGTGGTTTTGTTTGAAATAGATAAGGTCCAACTTTATTAATATATAAATATAGTATACCAAGAAGTGACTGACAGAATAATAGAAGTAAAACTCGAGAGTGGATGGACAATAATTGCACATATACCAATATTGCACATCATCTGACCAGAAAACAACATACAGGTGCAATCACTAAAAAAACGAGAAGAAATGAATGGAATGAGAAATGTGTAAATGTTCGTTTTTTGTCATTTACCTTTTAGCAGAAATCAGGGGCAATAACAAGGAAACATGGTCACTCTGAAAACAAAGTGACGGTGTTTTCAAAAAAAAAGTATTCGTAAAGTGGTGGAGAAATTTGATATAAAATAAGGTGTTTCTAGAATTTCTGGAATGGAGAACCAGCATCGTCGACATCACTGATCCTGTCATGGAATGTGGATTTACTTAACCGCAACAGCTTTAACGCTAATGTTAATTAGTCAATATTTAATTCTTAGACTAAAGAGCACGGGTTAATTAGTCAATATTTAATTCTTAGACTAAAGAGCACGGGTTAATTAGTCAATATTTAATTCTGACTAAAGAGCATGGGTTAATTAGTCAATATTTAATTCTTAGACTTAAGAGCACGGGTTAATTAGTCAATATTTAATTCTTAGACTAAAGAGCACGGGTTAATTAGTCAATATTTAATTCTGACTAAAGAGCACGGGTTAATTAGTCAATATTTAATTCTTAGACTAAAGAGCACGGGTTAATTAGTCAATATTTAATTCTTAGACTAAAGAGCACGGGTTAATTAGTCAATATTTAATTCTGACTAAAGAGCACGGGTTAATTAGTCAATATTTAATTCTTAGACTTAAGAGCACGGGTTAATTAGTCAATATTTAATTCTTAGACTAAAGAGCACGGGTTAATTAGTCAATATTTAATTCTTAGACTAAAGAGCACGGGTTAAGTCAGTCAATACTTCATTCTGAGATTTCGAGGTGCGGGTTAAATGTTTGACTAGGAGCACGGGTTATTAGAATAACTCGCGTCTGAGCGAAATGAACATCAGTCTTTAACAAATAAATATTGACAGAACATGAGGGAACAAGATATTTTTGAGGAAATCTTAAGTAAAAACTGTGTCAAAAAGTGTTTACCTATTATAAGTTTACAAAATATGAAAAGAACTCAACTTTTTTAAAGATACGTGGCTCAACCCTTCTACCCAACACAATAAACTTTTGAAAAGGTCTAATGGGGATGGAAAAAAATGACTTAGGTTTCACGCCATCTGATATAAAATATTTTACTTCATTTTTGAATCGATTGAAAAGCATTTGAATAAGTGCCCACTTCATTCCCTATGTTTAAAAACGATTACAGCCGAGCATTTGATTCTATCTGCTACTCCGTCGGGTGAAATTATAGGGCTATCTCAGACTCGTCTCTACGTTCTTACAGTAAACATTCGCCGCAACGATCGTTTAAATAAATTTCACTGTTGCCAGGTGACGGCTGGTGACCAGCAACTACTCGAAAACACGATACACAGGGTAAAACAAGGAAAAGTCTGAAGCCATGGCGTTGACTTGGTGAAGTTTCTACCTGGGGCCAGTTGCACAACACATTTCTAATTTTAAACACTTTTAGGCCTTAACTCTATTTAGATAATTAGTTTACAGTGCACACCACAATTTTAGAATTTTTAAAACTAAAACTTCTTTAAGTAAGATAAAGTTGTTTAAGTCTGACTTTCCGTCCTGTCAGTACAATTTTTTGTATGTTCTTGTGCAATGCATCTAAAAGGTAGAGAAGAGATTTTGCTTCTTTAGAACAGTTTTAAGGTTTAGAAACATGTTGTGCAACTGGCCCCAGACCTCGTGTAGAGAATCAGCGCAGGTACCTAGCGTCTGTTGACAGGTGGCAGATGAAACTCAGGTTTGCGTCGCCCACCATACAAACGACAAACAGAAAACATTGTGATTGTGCCGATGTAACGAAGTAAATAAATGAGAAATGTAGACATGAAGACTCTTTGCCAGTTTAAGGAAGATTCCGGTCTCTAACCTCACAACAAGAGTCTCGCCAGGATCGGCGTCTACTAAGCGATGCCATCCAACAGTCTCGTGACTGAAATGACCTACGCCCTTTATTATATCCCTGGACCTTATGTCAAGAACTTCACTGAGTGCATTGCTGCAGACAATTCTACTGTTCAAAGAGCCTCCACTGAGGAAGTGACGCGGGGGGGGGGGGAGTAATACCTCGTAACAACGTCCCAGTCTAATCACGACACCTCCCTTTTTTTTCCTTATCCAATGATGTCACTTAGAAGAAAGAACGTTCAAATTATGCTTATGAATTATAAAACCTACAATTCAGTTCAAATAAATAAGCAAACTGTAAAACAGATTCCAAAAATAAAAGGTAAACATTCTGCACAAAGGTAGAGATGGCAGTAGTCAGAGGCAGCCGTAGAGACCCGACATGGTGGTGGGACAAGGACACTCAAAACTTACGGGAAAAGTGTGACTTCAAGAAAAAAGCGCAACAAGTCAACAAGGGCAGGGTCAGTAGCTGTGCATGTTATCATCGTTTCTAAACTCTTTTTCCAGCACACTACACGTTTCACTGGACAAAAGCTAGACACACATTGTTTGGTCTTTGTATGTACACAAGAGCCACGTCAGCACACGTGTTAGAGTAAGGCAGAGATGGTCACGTGGCGCCACATCTGCTGAAGCCAAGTTAGTAAGTACAACCAGGTATGTACACAGACTCCAACAGACGAGCAGGTTTAATGTGTCTATCAAAACCGACCGTTACTTTGAATTGAAATGACAGTTGGGAAGGAAGCACAGCTCTAAAATACATACACAGATTCTACAATTTGATAAATTAAAGAAGATTGCTGTTGTTAAATCACTGTTGAAAATTAACAAAAATAAAAGTGCTAACAAACAGGAACTCGAGACCCTAGATGTGACTAAACGCAAGGAGGATGTTACAGCATGACAAGCATGTGTAGCATGGTACAGCAATACACCCATCAATATAGCATGGGATGCAGTACCTGTGCGTCTGCTGCAGGTGTAGACTGATACAGCGATGTACACAACACCCGCGTAGGATGGGGCACAATATTAGCTCTAGGCCTGACATTATTTTGTAATCGCCACAGAACTGTCTCTCAAAACGAACGATTAGCTGTGCTTTATAAATGTTTTTTTCCCTGATAAGCAGCGCTAGATGTCCGTCACATGACTCAAGAGTTCAGTATCCCATCAGTCCCTTAGCGCGACTGCCAGCGTGGTCACTAGTAGCACGTGACCAGTATGCCAACAGTAACACGTGACCAGTATGCCAACAGTAACACGTGACTAATATGTTGACAACACCACCCGTCTGGAAGGGTGTTCATTTACGTCGCTTAACATAGAGAATGCAGTGAATGTGGAAAAATGTTGAAGGCAGCAGCAAAGTTTCTAACCAAACTATACATAAAATATGTTTTTTTATACAATTTTTTTTTTAAATCTGGGTTACACTAGAGAAATCCGGTCTCATAGCTTGATGTTAAGGAACCTTGATGTTATGCCACTTTGGCGAATGAAGCAGGTGCCGCACAAGTAGTGTAACTGTTTGAAAGGAAATTTCCTCCTGTAAACGTCACTTTAGTGGGTGACCAAGCTGTTGCATGAACTAAAATTCATCATCTGCAACAACCGAAAAAAGTACCTTGCTAACGGTCAGATTGGTTCTCTTGCACCTGTTTCATTTGACTAACTGGAGCCGCTTGAAAACCGTCCACTGATGAATAAAGATTTAAAAAAAACAACTAAGCTGCCTTTAACGTACGTCATATAATTTTTCCCATCAAAAATAAGCTCGCCATAATATTGAGTTTTATGCCTACAAAAAAAATTCCTCACATCTTAAATATAATTAAAAATGCAGAATAAAATATAGGAAGAAAGACTATGAATGAGTGAAAAAGGAGTTGTGATAATTACATTTGCCTAAATCTCTTACTTGTCCTAATGTTAAATATATTTATCAAACAGGTCTCCGTAGCACGCACATTGGGTGACATTATAAGACAGCACAGTGAAGTGGTCAGGAGAGTGAGGTCAGGAGAGTGGGAAGTAGGAGAAAGGGGAAGAAGTCAGGAGAGTGGGAAGTAGTCGGGAGAGTGTGAAGGAGAATGTGGTCAGGAGTAGAATTTGACGGGGAAAGGAGAGTGTGAAGTAGTCAGGGGAATGTGCTCAGGAGAGTATGAAGTAGAATTTGACGGGTTCAGAAGAGTGTGGTCATGAGTGTGGTCAAGAATGTGTAAAGGAGAGCGTGATCAGGAATATATGAAGTAGGAGAATTTGAAGTGGTCATGAGTGTGAAGTAAGAGAGTGGGAAGTGGTCAGGAAAGTGTTAAGTAGTCAGGAGAGTGGGAAATAGGAGAGTGTGGTAGGGGAATATGGTTAGAAGAGTGTGGTCAGGACATATGTGAAATAGGGGAATTTGACTTTTTAATGTGTAAAGTGGTCAGGAGAGTGTGGTGTATGAGTGTGAAGTGGTCAGGAGAGTGTGGTGTATGAGTGTAAAGTGGTCAGGAGAGTGTGGTGTAGGAGAGTGTGAAGTGGTCAGGAGAGTGTGGTGTAGGAGAGTGAAGTGGTCAGGAGAGTGTGGTGTAGGAGAGTGTGAAGTGGTCAGGAGAGTGTGGTGTAGGAGAGTGTGAAGTGGTCAGGAGAGTGTGGTGTAGGAGAGTGTGAAGTGGTCAGGAGAGTGTGGTGTAGGAGAGTGTGAAGTGGTCAGGAGAGTGTGGTGTAGGAGAGTGTAAAGTGGTCAGGAGAGTGTGGTGTAGGAGAGTGTGAAGTGGTCAGGAGAGTGTGGTGTAGGAGAGTGTGAAGTGGTCAGGAGAGTGTGGTGTAGGAGAGTGTGAAGTGGTCAGGAGAGTGTGGTGTAGGAGAGTGTGAAGTGGTCAGGAGAGTGTGGTGTATGAGAGTGTGAAGTGGTCAGGAGAGTGTGGTGTAGGAGAGTGTGAAGTGGTCAGGAGAGTCAAAGGTCGTTTGTCTTCTTCTCTTTGCTACACTCTTCTGACCTCCTACAGCTGACCCTTCACTCGCTAGTGTGTAGCGGACTTACAGTGACACTGAAACAAAATAACAATCGGCTCTTGACTTCACTTTTCACTGGTCTATCATCAGATCAAAGTTGTGGCTTAAAGGTTTTTGGCGTTTGGTCTATTCCAGCAACATCTAGCACTGTGCAATTTCCAGTTTTAAATTAAACCTCATGACAGAAAATAACATAGGTAAACAGTAAACAGGTGGTCAACTAACCTTTCCCCCAGCTATCCACAATACAGACAAGCCACTCCTGGAATGAAGGTTTTTAAAGAAAACGGCATGCGATGAGCGGAAACGGTCGCTGCGCGAGAAGTCCTAATGTACTTGGCAATGAAAACTGGTACACCTGTACAGGTGTGCCATGCAGCGGTACACGGCACAAAAACGCATTCCTGACGTGGAGAAAGCGGAAGAAGTTAAAACATCAAGGGGAAGGCAAACGTAAATCAAAGCATCTCCGCCCGGCGATCGAAACTTGGTATTGATCAGCGACTTTTCGTCAACAGAAGACGATTTATACTCAAGGACAGGCTCCGTGCTGCGACGGAGCTACCAGGTTTTTTTTTGCTTATATTTTATGCTGTCTAAGGAATCCGCTAGCCTCCAATCATCTGAAATGCCATGAAATAAATAAATAAATAAAAGGGTACCCAATAAGATCTCGTTTGCTGCTTCCTTAAAACAACGTTTAAACATGAAGTCAAAGGTCAAGGGTCGCTCAAATACACCGAGGATAAAATCCAAAATCAAATCAGCTTGTTGGTACTTATATCGGAAAACTTGTGATTATTAACATGAATATTACTGGCAGTCTGGGTCACATCTGCTGTTCGAACATCTTGTCAGCATCGTCCAGTGTTAGTCTCCAGCTCCAGTCCTCGGTTGTAAAGTTTCCTCTATCCAGGTCATCACCAACAAGGAAAAAGAGGATGAGGATGTCATGTAAAAATAAACTTCCGCCTAAAACTAAACCTTGGCCCGAGCTGACAAAAAGTAAGATGGCAGCATCTTGGTAACAAGAGCTACCGACAGCATAAACACATCCGTCCTGATTACAGACTAAGCACAAGCATTATAGTAGCAGTCTGCTAGAGAAAGGACTAACTTTAAGCTTGAAGCTTACAGTGGCTAACCGCCTGAGCCGTAGTGTTGAGCGCCTTCTTCTCAAACATCGTCACTGTCATCAGTAGCGATGAACACTAAGACCTTCTACATATCTTCTACACATGATACATATCTTCAACAATGCATTGCACACCAAAAAAAATCTCACTGTAAAGGGTCTGTGTAAATATGTAAAACGTGTGGAATATAATATTTGTAGCCATGTAGAAATACATTATGGTCACATGACGTAAGTGAGCAGACTGACTAGAAAAATACCTCAGTAAAAATTTGTTTACAACCGAGTACAAGGCTTTAGGGATGGACATATATATATATATCCCACATTTTGGAAATGTAAAGCGCCATCTTGGAAAAGTAGACGGTTCTGATTAGTGTTCCATCACACAAGATACAATGCAGTGCTTTGTCCGGGCTGCTGACAAGGTGCAAGATTTTGCGACAGCCTCGCCGTCTTGCCTTCTGTCAGCCACCGAGGGACAGTGCACTCAGGACCCACTTAGTATGACATCACAATTTCAACCATCTGCAAACTGATTGCAACAAAAAAAGGTGGGAGGGGGAAATGACAGGGACCCAAATTATGACCTCATTAATGTACAGTGGTAAAGTTCAAAGACATGCACGAAACAATAGTATTTTTTCACATGAACAAAGATCTCGTCAACGTAAAGTTGAAATCTCGCGAGATTTGAATTGAGGGCACTTGAATGTCACATCATACAGCACAGTCTTGATGGCGTGGCGTCACATCCCATGCTATAATTGTCCAGCAATCCAGCCGACACTGGCACTTGCCTCCAACATCAGCGAGGACCCCCAACAAGTCTTCGACTTCGGCGTCCCCCCCCCCCCGCACGGTACCATAGCACGAGCTGTGACCCCAAAAAAGCGACGTAAGAACGACATCAACACCGTGAAAGGCAAACTGGTGACGTCTTGCTGGCAACCAGATTTAAAAAAAAAACGAAAGAAAGAAATAAATCTGTTCTCTGTGCGCCAGCGATCGACGCGTCCACAACCTGTGACGTCATAACAAAAAGGCCTTGAAGACAAAAATAGAAGCCTGCTGATTGTACGGCTTAAAAAGGGGTTCGGACAGGTAAGAAAACGGTTAACAGTAAATGGTAGCCGGCCATATCAGACGACAGTAACAAGAAAGGGAAGAATGGGAACAACTGTCACCAGACGATATTTCACGAGGGGGTGGGCTAGGGTGGCAGAGGGGTAAGTGGTGGTGGGGGGGGAATGATACCTACACACAGTCTACAAGGCGGGTTTTCTTACAGCAAAAGGACTTAAAATCCACGTGTCCGCTGTGTATTATGCAAGAGGCTGGAAATATCTTAAACCTGATTACAACACGTTCCTGCTTCACGTGTAGTCGCCAATATGGTATGAGTATGAAGGTTAGCCTCTAGCTTCGTGGCCAGTCAAGATGCACTCATACCCTCTGGATGTAACTGGCATTAAAGGATCGATCATGTTGGGAATATCTTTAATCTCTTAAAAACCCTGTAAAGTCTCTTCAGGTAATTGGTCCTTTTGCAGGACGTCACGTAGAAACTCGCAGCTTATGCAAAGAGCTCTCGTCAAATTCACCCCTGGGTCAGAGGCCAGAGGTAAGTCCAACTACTAATTGCTAAAAAGTGACCGTCCAATGCTACCAGTGCACAATATGGCCGCTTGTCTTCTGTGGTGGCAACCGGACGAGAGTTTTGTATATGTCTCGCATCACATGCTAAAACGAGAATAATAACCGATGCCTCAAGGATAACTGTATGGGGATCACTCAGTACATGAGACCACTTACAAGGAGTATCTTTCACGCAAAGCAGCCTACACCGGTGTGTCGTCAGCTTGTATGGGGTTTGACATGGTAAACTGTACAATGAACTGTATTGTACACAGTCACAAACTGTACGACAAGTCTGCGGACCGAACTTCGTACTGTACTTCATAGACATCTGAACGACATCGAAAACAGCTGCGCGACTAAAGCCCGAATACTGAAAACAGCGCATCGCAAAAAAAAAAAAAAAAAATGTCGATTTACAAGGCGGTAACTGGGATTTGGACTGGGATTTAATACACCGTATTAATGTTGTGCGAAAACTGTAAAAAGTAGCCCCCAACACGACTCTCGTCTCCACGCCTGATAGAGCAGTTCTTTTGTTAGCAGTTTCAACACGTCAAGGCATCTCAGCTGTCCACTACTGGAGACGCCCTTCTCCTCCCTCTCAAACAGAACCTTCTCCTCCTCAAGTGGCAGGGAATGACAGCTGGATGTGTCCACAAAGTGCTCAACTATATTCGTAACGGATATCTGACACCTTTTATAATGTAGCCGTTACAGACATCATGATGTCCAGCACCCTGCTCCAACGTAGGACATGAAAAAAGCACTAAAAAGGTTTTCAAACAATAGATTAAAACAATAACAGACATAAACAACTTTTCGAATTGGTTCTACTCGTCCTTTGTTTCTGCAAGACACCAAAAGCTTCATTAACACTTCAATCGCAGGATATGTTTAGAGGAGACCTGGTCCGAGTTTCTCTTACACAGGGTCATAGCAAGCAATGCACTGCGCCCTCGGACACCGTGCGTCATTGTTTTTGTCCGCAACACACTCGGCGAAGCTGACCCCCCCCCCCGAGGTTCGGCGCACGATGACCCCGCGTTTGTCTCAGCTGCAGGAGAAGCTGCTCCTAGATGTAGCTATGGACCCGTTTCCTATTCTGCTGCAGGAGGACCTGGTCCTAGTTCTGCTGTAAGAGAAGCTGCTCCAGTTCGTCGGCAGATCTGTACAGGAAGGCAGCCGATTCGCGGTACCCAGCGATTAACTGTTTGATTGTCGTCACTTCCGCTGCACTCAACTGGTTTTTAGAGTTACTCTTCTTCATGCTTAGGTCGGTAGGCACTGAAAAATCACAAAACAGGTTGATTGTTGCTAAATGGGAAGTTTTGTGGTGTAAGGTGGTCTCTTTACATTTGAAGAACAATTTTATCATTCTTCCGAATCGTGTTTGATGCGACTAAAGAAAACTGCTAATAAATACAGAAAAATAGATAGAGACCTCTTGATCTGCTTAACCAGCGAACAAGTTCGTGCAGTATTGTCTTTCTTGTTTGAAAGCGATTCCACTTCACTGCCACCAGCCCAGTCTCTACATATTCTCTCTTTCTGACTGTACTGGTAATACATTTCAAATCACCGCCACAAAACAAATGTACCGATCAAAGACTATTTCACAAGCAGAATCAAAGTAAACAATACAAAATGAGACTCAACAAAATAAATGTCGAAAGTCATCCAGTCTATATCTTCCAGTCATCTAATACGTCAAGTCCCGTCATTTCAGGTAACATGACACGCCATCTGTTAGGTCTATATGAGAGTGTATGTGTGTGTGTGTGTGTGTGTGTGTGCGTGTGCGTGTGTGCGAGCGTGTGTGCATGCGTGCGTACACGCGCTTCAAGAAGGACAACCCGTTTTTCTTAAAAGGCTCACCAAAATCTCCATTGGTCACTGCAGTGCCTGATAAGGGTGGGTGCTGCAGGACGGCGGGTGCTGGATGATGGTGCGCCGGGTGCTGGTAAGCAGCAAAGCCAGGTCGGAAGAGGCCGTTGCCGTTGGCGAAAAATGGCGCGTGGAACTCTGGGGCGGCCCGAAAGGCTGCTGGAGGCGGCGGCTGATGGCGGAGGAAGTCTGTGGCGGGGGCACCTGTAGCTATGGAGCTGGGACGCTCCAGCAGCGATTGTGTCTGCGAGCCTGATGTCGGCGCCGCTTGCTGCTGCTGCTGTTGAGGTGTGGTGGCAGTGGAGGCGGTGGAGGAAGGAGGAACAGGCAGTAGGGTAGCGGCAGCCCCACCCAGCTCCCTGGCCGCGTTCATGACTGATGCCTGCAACAACACATAAAAAAACCGCATGGTCATGTGACACACCCCATGATCATGTGACGACGGACTCACAGACATCGACATGACAGACTAAAAATAAGGTAGCAGTCTACGTCACCACGAAAGGAGTACTGTGAAGAGAAGTCACTGAATTACGGGTAGGCTCACTGCCATCATGTCACGTTACTACGTTGATTTCACGTATACTGATATCGGCAAATAAATTTATGGGGTCTCGATATGACAAGAAAATAATCCAGGTCTCCCTCCACGTGACATCTAAAAATACGCCAGTGACGTCTCCGGGTGACAGCCATGTAACATAACCCAGAGAAGTCGCCACGTGACAACCATGTCAATATGCGCCAGTTTCTTTCTCAATGTTGTGGAAATTTATTTTTGACAGGAATGCGTCAGCTTCTTTTTAGGATCTTACACATTATCATGACCGTGTGGCTGTGTTTAGCTTTTAAGAGTTTCACCCACCAGATGCTTCAGATGTGAACTGGAATGTAAAGGGTTCCTCAAATATTACCACTATAGTAATAAAACTGTCATATACATGTCCTGACGATTAAAAAAGGTCTCAGACTAGGTATTCAACTGTCACATGACGACAAGATATACGACTGTCACGCACAGCAGAGAAACGTTTAACAAAACGATTAGACAAGGAGACAGAGACAGCATGAAACTTGAACCAAAAAAATCCCATGACAATGAGATGGCAGGACACTTGAAGCAAAATAAGTCAACGATGATGACATGACGCTGCACTTTTCCCCAAGCGTTCGTGTTCGTTTAAACACCCGTAATCACCCGGAATGGCCTTTACACCAACAGAATACTTTTTAATTCGCTTTCACAGATGTGAGCGTGAAGGTGTTTCCTATTTTCCGCTCTCTTGCAGATATTTAATTAAAAAGATACTGCCGTCTGTTTTGTGACCCCCGGATAGACATAAATAAATCAAGAACACATAAGCTGTAAGGTCGCACTGAGAGAGGCTGTAACACGGGTGTTCCTCACACAACCAGAGGCTGTAACACGACTGTCTATCACAGAGGCTGTGGTTTCGAGATGCAAACTGCAAACACATGTACAAGCTGTGGACCAAGCTGCATATCCAGGGTGACATACCCAACCAACAAAAAAAGCCCGCTAACCCACTCACTCCCCCTTTTATTCAAATAACGGCAAGCGGTGATCAGCGCTGGACGCAGACCACGTGGCATCAGTTGCATTGGAACGAGATTTCGCGAGGAAGTTAAAATACCCCTAACTTACTCTTTCTTCATTACTGCCGTCATCCACCCGTGAAGCCACAGACTCGCTCTTCACGTGACCTACTTTCTCAACAAGGAGATCACGACCGTGCCGTTCTCATTTTACCTGCGACAAAGCGCGCGTGTCCGCACCATTAATATTTGATGACCAGTAATGGAAAAGCAATTAGCAGCAGGATAAATATTTGAAGCTCTGTGCGATGACGGACATCTTCCTACTGTCGTACCGTGGTTTTGCGCTCGGCGATGAAGGATTTCAATTAGTCTCGCAGGAATCTGCCCGACAAACGCAGTCTTCACGCTTCATGGCGCAATGCACCAGGTATGCGCGGCGATGAACAGGTAAGAAAGGCCACCTCAATGTACTGCTGCTGGTGTCTGCTCCAAAGATGGAGCGTTGAGTGAACAGCGCTTTCGTCCGCTACCATCTATGACCTGTGAGAGGAATACAATTCCCTGAACACCTTACCCCCTTAAAGCAACTTTCCTCCCACAAACTAAATGTTTTTTTCCCCTCGAGAAATCTACCGCTTGTTAAAATAAAAACACAACAAAAACGATGAGAACCTACACTGCAGACTCTGGAAATGAAACACAGCTCTTGGGAATCAATGAGAAGAAAATGTCATGACCCAAATACACTACAAGACTGCCACGCCATCTGCCGTACAAGTGATACCTACACCAACGCCTGTCGACGACTACTGAAATAGCAGAGCCCACCCGATAACAGAGGCGATGACCATCTGATCAATGCGGCATTTAGCATGTGATGAAAGCAGCCACGCGCGTGCTGGAAGTTGCAATGAGCATCCGTCTTCAAATAATGCCTTCTGTTTGTCGATAAATAAACACCCCGATCATCTTCTTTGGAACTTCATTTAAAAAAAATACATTATAACTACGTGAATATTTAAACTAAAATATTGCCTAAACATTTCAACTCCAATATATTTTTTAAAATCCAAACATACGTATGAGACGCTTATCCCCACACCTTGCAGTAAACACCGAAAGCGCACTCCCTCGCTAACACATGCACTTTGAAGCCTTATTTTCATTTTCTATCGCAGTTGGAGGAGGTCAGGGTAAAACAATGCGGAGAAAATCTATGGACAGATTCAAAACAGAATAGAAACATCCTCGATGCGACAAAAGAAAAACAAATTCGTAAGCCAGCGGAGGTGGGTGAGGTTATCGTGCCAGCCCCATCCCTCGGACCCCGACTGCTTCTTTTTCACTTGGAAATCAAGTGTTTCAAAACACGGTTTCCAGCAAACACATGGGTGGGGTGGGGGTGGGGGTGGGGGTCGATAGCTCTGGCGGCAGACTACTTGTGCAATCGCATGCTGGTCCCTGCGGAACGCGACTGGAAGCTGGGTGTTGTGCCTGTAAATCCCTTCCAGCAAATAAATTAAGACACGCTGCAGAAAAAGCCGAGATTTCTGGCTCATGTTTTTCACCTTCATTATTTTTTTTTAAGTGAAAGCTTGCGACTGACCTTGCTCAATCGTGTATCTCACCAGAAGAAAAGAGCATGACTTCGTATGTGAAGATTCAGAGAGAGAGAGAGAGAGAGGAAGCAAAGATAGTGAATGAGAGGACAAAAGAAAGAGAGGAAGGGAAAGAGAAAAGGGGGGTAGAAAGGCAGAATGACTGAGAAAAATAACAAGGAGAAAACGAAGAATTAAGAAAAACGTTTAAAGACGCCAGGGTTTGTCGGATTGAATGAACAAAGAAACGAAGAAGAATGTAGTTGGAACAGTGAGACAACTCGACGGACACTCGACAGCCTCGCCATCAAACTACCGACATTTGGAGGAGTTGTTGTAGCCTTATTGTCACCACCTTGATCTCAGTTGTACGCCCTTTGATTACGAACAGGAAAACAAGGTTGCTGATGTTTACATGTTGCACACGGGGGGGGGGGGAGCGCCACAAACAGCGCCGAGGCCCACCTTGAAGCAAAACAGATTGTCACAATCAAGAACAAGGATGAACACTTTGATTGGGAGAGATAGAGCGAACATATAACAACATTTCCCTTACAATACAAACCAACTAAGATTCCGAAATAACTAGAGGAATATGTTCATCAATTTAGTAATACATCTCTGTCCTACAGCAACCGAGACAGCAATCAATGAAACGTTTTCCACGAGAAACACTTGTATAACAGAGGCAGCACACACACACACACACACACACACACACACACACACACACACACACACACACACACACAGCAATTCGCTGTATTTTTCAAGCCAATCTTTTGTCTGGTGAGAGACGACTACAGTTACATCCACTCTCTCTGTGACGCATCTAGCAGGCAGTGTAATTGGTGTTATCATTTCGCAAGGTAGCGGAAAATACGGACTTATTCAACCCGCCCAGTAAGATGGTGCCTGGAGCACAGCAACATAAGCCGTTGCCAGCTCTAATCGATTCGTCCTTCCTTCGTGCTTCAGTCTGCCAGTTCTAGATGTTTCCAACCACGAATTCAAAACATCTTGTTCGAGAGTGTAAAATTATAAGATCGTCTTCGTTCTCTGAATACATATTAAAAGTGTGACACGGTTAACTTTCATATCATTCAGTTCTATTTTAGTAAGGCATCAAAATAAACTTATTTATTTCTTCTCATCAAAACTGCATCTGAAAATGATAATTCATTTTTTGAACTTATTTTTAAAGGAACTTGTTCTTCAAAAGCTTCTTTTCTTACAAATTGTTGAAACTTTACAGTATTATTAATATTATTATTATTATTATTTTTTCTTGTATCATGAGTTGTAACTGTCATATCCTTGAGGATTTACACCAGCAACATAGAGCAAGCAGCATCTATCAGCCTTTCTTTTCTAAAGACTGAAAAAAATGTCTACACAGACTTGAATTTACTTCCACAAGGACGAACATGCAATTCTTATCAAGTAAACTTTATTTTTCCGTAACTAATTATTACTTTCTTCGTATTGTGTTCAATTTTGTTTTCTATTGTTCTGGTAATTACGATATAAATCACAGTATTGTCTTGTTTTCTGTTGTTCTTCATCCCCGTAGCCTGAACATTGCTATCCCTTCACATGACCAACAGGAGTGGAGACACAACAGGAGTGGAAAGTACATGGGCCGACGAGGCAGAGAGAACATTCACGTGCATCTTTCACATCACAGAAAACATTTCAGTGCACAGATCTCTCACATCAACCAATCAGTTTCATTAAATGCATGTCTCTTACATTAAAGCATATGATGTATAATCTTTGTTCAAGTATATCTCACATCAAAGAATACGTTTTGTCAGTTTAAGTTGGTTACCAGCATCTTTTACAAACAGAATATTTTTACGGTTAAAGCTAGCTTGTGACTGTTGTTGACAGGTATCAGTGTAGTGACAATGTATCGTTTGGTAGACCTTTTAGCAGTTAACAGCAAAAGTACCTAACCTGTCCTATATCTGTTAGATTGCCATGACCTAAGTACGCCTATCAGATACTGATTGTTATCTCTTGAAAGGTCTGTCTTGTAGTCATACATTCTATATGAAGGTCCCTCCCAGGTATTAGTGGCAACACGCTTTGCAACACTCATTGCACGACACCGTATGTACAGAAAATGAAACACAACAACAAAAACACATAGCAACAGCAAAAACACATAGCAACAGCAAAAACACATAGCAACAACACACGATAGGCTTGAAAAGCTATATATATATAAAGCTTTCTTACCGGCTAAAGCGGTTTAAAGTGAAAACAATTTATCAAATAAAAAAGAAGTTATTTTCACACTCAATAAGCAGCAGCGGCCAAAATTACTCGTTAGTTTTGCGGAAGCGGCTAGCATGGTGCTTAGTACTCGTGTTCATAGCCTCACTGTTATGAATTAGTCCATCAGTCGTCACCACATCCCTACAAAAATGTACCATTCCGCCTGCTGTTGTCTTCTGTACAACTGCTGAAAATGAATTACTTTCCCCCCCCCTTTACCCGATACAAATCAACATTAAAAAAAAATAAAAATAAAAAAGACCAAAAGAATTTAATTCGGTCAACTCGGATAATCACACGAGTGCATAGTGCAATCAATAGGCAGAGTCTGCTCACAAACATCAGGCCGGCCACACAGCAGACGTCAACTACCTTCTCGTCCTCACCTGGCAGCGCATGATCTGGCTCCCTGATTCTTCACCAGAGCGGAAACGAGAGCGAAAGCACCGGCGTGACCTCTTCCAACCAAGAAAAAAGATTTCGTCCACAACGACTCCGGCTTTGGCTTTTGGGAAGGGGAGGAGGTCACACGCCTCGCAAACGACAAACACCCTGACTTCCAAGAGGCACGGAACCGATCCGGGTGCTGGGTACGCTGTCAATTTCAAGGCCGCGCGCGGAGATGCGCAAAATGATGTTGCATCGTCAATTGTACATCAAGGCCCACGCGACGTAACGTTGCTCGCGAGGCACCTCCATCCGCCCGTCCGTCCACCCGCTTTACTCGGGAGGGTGGGTGGGTGGGTCTCCGCTGGTTAGTTCTAAAAGCAGCGAATCCGCTCGAATGCGCCAAATGGAAGAGCGGCCCAACGATTAAACGAGGCCACTTCTTGCAGGTTTAATTGAGGCGATGGGGAGGCTGAGTCTTCGCTTTATGAAACAGCGCGATCGATGGGAGTTGGGAAGATTAAAGGCGCTATATTGTGGAAACTGAGAACAAAAGACACCGACGCAGCTTGAGTGACGGCTTCGCCAAAGCTCATGCGGTCTGCGAGGCTGTTTGCACGCGCCGCGCCCGCTTGGTACGTCACTAAAACGCGCCAGTGACAATAGACTTTCCTTCTCTCTGTGCGCAAGCGGGCGCGCGCGCGTGTGTGTGTGTGCGTGTGTGTGTGTGTGTGTGTTTATGAACAAGCAAAGACGGGCTTAAAGATCGACGACTCAAATCGAAGTAGGCTGATCACATGACCAGGCCTACCTATGGCGTCACGCTTGTGCTAAGAAGACGAAAGGCTGCAAGACGTCTTTTGTGTGTTGTCCGTTGGGTACTGGGGGAGTGGGGGTGGGGGTGGTTAACTCGTCCTTTTCTCACCGCCCCCTTCGTCAATGCTCTCATAATTTGCTAGAAAGTACTAGTCCTTCTTTTGGGACCAGTCCGCAGAAATCTTACAATGAAATGCATGAAATGGAAATAAACCTTTAATTAAAGATTGTTTTAAAAATAAAATCAGCGTGAACAAGCACGATTAAGAGGTGCACTGGATATAAATGTGTTACGTTTGTGATTCCACATGGGAAAAACAAACTGAATTTCTAGACAATATGATCACGAAAGTCAACTCAACGCGTGTGGTTGCTGTACCATCACGTGCGCAGTGGGAGACTGGTTTGCGAAACGTTTCGTTTCTCATAGTGCCAACCACCGGAAACGTTTCTCACAGTCACCTGCCTTGGGTGCGCGCCTCTTCGTGGTGGTGTTGCGCTCATTTTCCGTAATTGGCGCGGCTGTCGCAGGCTGCAGACAAACGCGAAATGATTGCTCTTCCGGAAGTCATTACTCAGTCTCAGACCTTGGCTTTCTGCCCTGTCCGTCATGCTCTGGCAAGTGGATCTTCTGAAGAGCGCAGAGGCTAAAGTCCAGCCCACACCTCGTGACACATCCGTACTTTGATGATGAAGGCAATGGACGGGGTGAGCTGACAAAGATTCAACTCAAATTACAGCACCAGCGACTCCATCAGATCTCAACAGGTTCGCAGTGGCCATTAAAAGATCCGCCCCCCGCCCCTAAGTTTCGCCGGTCGTGCAGGTGAGTCAGGTGAAGAGGGACGTGATGCTGAACACGCCGCTGCCGCAAGATGCTGACGATACAGCAACTTCATCCTTCGGTTAAATTTATCTTGCTCTCAGTCTTCTCACGGCATTCACTCGGTGATAACTTATCCATTGGGTAGCCAAGGCTAGTGCTACACTCCTGCAAATCCTCTAATCCTGAGGTACCAACTTTTGAAACGGTTTGTTCCACACACGTTTTTTTCCAGGGAAAATAAACAAGGCTTCCTCGAGTGGTACTCACTATTCATGTACTCGTCTGATGCAACTTTTGGAGTGTATCTCTTCAGACTTAGACATTTCTCTTCACATAAGATATAACCTCTGGTGTAACCGATTCTCCTTGGGTGTATCTAGGTTTCTTGTTAATCTCTCAAGGCTGGTGAAGTCGGGTTATTCTAAGACCACCGAAAGTTCTTTTCTTCTTGTCCTGCTTTTGTGTGTAGTAGAGTATGTCTACACGACAGACACTTCGGTCACAGCTGGGTTTCTAATCTCACATCAAACATCTGACTACATGGCGATCTTCGCTTGTCATGTGATGAGAAAGCATCTCTTCCTCACCTCGACGGCCCTCACGTCTCGAGCCCCAGAGGTTTCACGTGCGTCGTGCACGTCGACAGCCCTCACGTCTCGAGCCCCTGAGGCTTCACGTGCGTCGTGCATGTCATTTGGGTGTCATTTTCAACCCCTAGAACCTCTTGTAATTTCTTCGACCCTCATCGGGTATAGTACATGCTGAGAAACAGGAAAAAACAATTTTTTGTTAAATGTCTGTGCTTTTAAAGTAATGGCCAAGTCTTGGCTGACAAAAAGCTTCAGGCTAAAAGCTCGTCCTCACGTCGGAAGTGTGTTTTTCTGTGAATAGGAGTTAACAGCACGTGACATGCCGATGGCAAGACTGCGGTAGGAGGTCACTGCTATACTGAGGCACGTGACATGAGCAACTGGTGTGACTGTACTTCTCGTAGACAACCATTTAAAATCGAACCGATCCTGTGAAAGAGAGAAAAAAAAAACAAAAACAAAACGATTTTCAGCCCTTCCGTGAATAAGCAAAATGAAAGCTCGGTGCAACTATATACCTCGGGTCTTCGATATACCACAGGCCTATCACGGGGCAGTGTTTTCATGAGCGGCGATGAATGAAAAACGTGAGTGATGTCTACAGAAGCCCCAGGAGGTAGTCGATCGTCAACGCAGCTTACTGCTATCTGACCTTTGTGTAGATGTTAAGATTTCTCAAAAAGTAGAAGATATACGGCTAACACACACATTAACTCGCGAGTTATGTACTGCGACCTTTAAGTCTGTACGCATACGTGACGAAGGAGAATGCATTGGCATGCACGCGTGCTAGCGTTTGTCTCCAAAGCTGTCTAGAGTACCACTGAACTATATCCGACAAGTGTTTAGAGTACAACTGAATTATATATGAATTTATGATTCATTTATACTCTAGACATCTTGCGTTAATTCATCCCCACAGAGAAAGCCTTCCGCACCCAAACCTGATGTTGGAAAAAAAAATAATAAAAGCGATTTTCCCGGCAACAGAAAGTGTTGACGAAGCGGAATGGATAGGTTGTGTGGCTTCTTCCTGCACTGACATCGCTTCTGCCTCAAGCCGAGCAGAACAAAAGTGTTTTCACTAGGAAGCTGACACAAAGCGTAGAGAACAAAGCACTGCCTTCTCCTCCTCCTCCTCCTCGCCTTTCTTACCAACGCCATTCTCGCGCTTTGAAGCATGCATCTCCCCCCCAAAAAAAAATAAATAAATAAAAATTCCATCCTCTCACAAGGCACTTTGATGAGCGCCACCTTTTCATCGGGAAAGGCTCGGGCTTAACTCTTGGTCTGTTTCTTTGTAACTATAATAATGCATTCTTTTCTTCAAGTCAATCACTGGCCTCTTTTTCGAAAATATCTCCAGGAGATTAAACCAGCTATAGCCAAAGGTGAGCTCGGCAACAGAACTGAACAGGCGACAGAGAGAGAGAGAGTGAGAGAGAATGTGTGACAACACAGCTATCCTCATGCTGTTACAGGTGTTTTATTCTCTTCCCTGCCCGTGGTATCTATGGCTGATCACTTGCCTTCGCTTGTTTTACTTCAGTCTAACGGAAATCGTTTTGGTTGACGGGATCAGCAGTGTCTCTAATTTGAAAGAAAATAATTCCAGGTCTTCAGCGGTGATGACTCCACGTCCCGTGAACTCTGCTCACCGCAAACCCCGAGTGCCGGGCAAGACAGCCTTTCTAAGGTGCAGGGGAGACTACTCGGTACACCGATCGTTATGTTCCCTCTCTAGAGTTCTCCTCCATCAGTGATCGTGAGAATTGCACGCGTGTAAATTTAGCTTTTATAACATATTTAGCCGTAAAATTGAAGTATACATTTCCACAATTCTGTACTTGAAAGCGCTGTTTCGCGTAGTTCTCGTGATATAGCGTGGGCCAAATAAATCTCTGCGGCAGAAAATCAAATATTTTTTGAAAGCCAGCAAGGGAATCTGTTAACTGAAATACAAGTACATTGCACAAGTGACATCCACGAGCAAGACCAGCGATAACTCGTCTTGTTGACACATCGTCTGTTTTATTAAAAAAAAATTAATTTTCAGGATGGTCTTCAAATTGAAAATACCGATCAATCTGACGGTGAAGCTAATGAATATATATATATATATATCACAATGAGCCTTACTTCTATGAAGTCAGCGATATAATTAGTGGCTTGAAATAAATTTCACCACGCTATATTGATTCAGTTAGTCTATGTAACAAACATGTCTCTTAATTGGGCTTCAGAGGGTTAAGTTGCTTTAATTTAAAAGTTTTGACAACGTTATACGCTATTCACAAATTTTGACAACTTGTTATGATAATTTCATAATCTTTAGCCGTTTACAATTATAAAAAAGAGTCTTATAGGGCTTGGTGATCTGTACAAGGCAAGAAGTATAGAGGATATGTACTCAGAACTAATTTACTGGCGAGATAATATTAGTTTATTCTCGAGAATGTTTCCAGCACGATTGCACAGGCAAGACACTTGCTTGGACTTCACACGTTTCGGGGGTCAGCCCACGCACCTGTAATTGTCGAACGCGGACATGGCACCTAACACACACACACACACACACACACACACACACACACACTCTTTCTCACTCATTTATGGCTTCCGCAATCCTCCAGACTTCTCTGTCGTTGGCTTTAACGAAGCACGCAGGCGACAATTCATTCAGGCGTGGTGGGTGCCCCAAACAGTCGACTGATGACGTTACGATCACGGGGGGGGGGGGGATAACAGTATATCTGATGACCCCTCCCCTACATTGTTCGCTCTCCATCCAAGGGAGCGGGTTACACAAGTACGTGTGGCACCCATCTTCACAGGTCTTGCCAGGTAAATGCTCTGGTCAGTTGCCATTGACGTGACTGGGCCTCAAAAATTTGAATGACGCGAAGTACGTGACTTTCTTGTGAGCGCATTTACCTTCTCAGTGTTAGCCCTACATCTGCTTTAATTAGTGTTAGCAACACGCAAATGCACTGAAACACACATAGACGCGCGCGCACACAGACATAAACACACAGAAAAATCGGCAACTGTCCGCCATATGACGTGCGAAGGCAAAGGGGCAGCATGAAACCATCAGAAATCATCACAACAGTCATTTCTACTAACCGGAAGTGGCTCCAGCCCCATACGCATGCGCTTGGCGTTCTGGCTCTCGTTTTCACACGCCGCCGCTAGGAGACCTTCTGCAGCTGCCGACGTCAGGTGTGGAGGCGTGGGACGCAGGTGCTAAAACAGACAAGTTTCAGATGCTGACACCAGAGCTTTTTAAGTTCAACAACCCCAAGTACTGTCCCTTCGTTACTTATTTATACAATGATCGTGCTCTAAATACTGAAGATATATTCTCACTCTTTTTTATCAACGTGACAACTACGTCACGCCTTATCTTCAAACCTGCACGTAGCACATACGTCAAACATACGTGACATCTACGTGAGGTTTGCTACTTCTGTCCACGTGATGCCTACCGGTTCCCAGCCGTTCTGCTCTTTAGACCGCCGCATCCGGCGACAAGACTTGAGGTATGTGCGAATCCTCTTGCGTGAGCGTTCGTGGAATTCTGGAAACTGCCGGTCGCACGCCTCCAGGATGGCCTGAATCTTGTCCTTCGGCTGCTTGGAGATGGGCACCGAGCGGTCAAGGTTCTCATCCACAAACAGCCGCACGAACATCTGAAAGACGTGAATGAATGATCGATGTTAATGAGAAAGACAGCTCATCACACTATTTCTGTACACAGAACATAAACAAGTACAGTGCAGTTCGGTAAATAAGTACACTACAGTTTAATAAACACAGGAATGTTGGAAATTAACATCAACGAGATTGACGAATAACTCCAAGAAAGTGCAAGATAAACGCCGGCATGTAAGCAGACAGAGTTTGGGTTTCTCAGTCATCCACGTGCTGGAACAACGTCCTGATTGGGATGTGCTCCACAGTTATTTATACCGTCCGCTGGATAACAGAACACGTTGATTACGTCTTATGATAATAAAAAATAAATTGACAACTAAGAAAAAGTAAGGTAACGAAGTTCTTTGCTAAGAAAGTGTAACCTGATAATGTCCTGTGACAAAACAGACTACGTTCCAAACATCACGTGAGGTGCTCACTCACGTTGAAGGCCTTCAGCCTTTCTGGGTCGTAGTTGTGTCCCGGAGGTCCCTTCTCGTCATCATCATCATTATCGTCATCATCTTCATCCTTGCTGTTGGCGACGTCATCAGCTGCACCGCCTTCGCTTGTCTTGGTAATAGCACTCTGACAGATAAAAACGAGTGGAATTTGGATTAAACTCAACCAACAATTCAACAGTTCAATACAGTGATGGTGCGAAACAAACACAGTAATGTCAAATAATACTTCCCCGCTTTCGCTGAGTTGTATTTGAAGTTACAAAAATGGGTTGGAATGCAAGCAGTCATGTAAGCTACACTCACAAACTCTGCTATCACGTGGTACGATTCCCTTATTATGTCACTTTAATGTGACGATTCCCGATTTGTAAATTAGAACTAACGGCGTCACCTGTTTCTTTTTTCTTCTGTCTTAGTATTCCCCACATCAACATGGCTTCCTCCACCCACTTCCCCGTACACAGTACTTTCCCCCCTGAGCCATTGACTGTATGATTACTTTGCCACAGCTCCCTAGCAGCTTCATCGAGCTCCTACTGTTATCAAGCATGACTCACCACCATTCCCCCGACTCCCTACTGCTTATTATCATCGTCAGATTTGTCTTTACATACTTCTACCCATGACACCCCACAGTAGTGAACACTTCTCAGGAACACTGCACTCCCACCTCACTAATTCTTGCTTTCATCGTGCATCTCTCGCATGACTGACTTCCCCCCCCCTCCGTGTGACCTACTTCACCAACTTATTCACCCTCCCCCAACCGATCCTCAGAAGCTACGCCAGTCGTCACACGTCATCTTTTCCCGCAGCTGTCCCCGAGATCCCGCGAGAAGCAATCCTGTGGCCATGGCAACGGCATGGAGGCGCGGGAGGTGATTCCCCAAGGCACCAGCTAATGGCGAAGAAGAGGTGAGTTCAGATTGGAGGGTGGGCTGTAAGGGACGTAGCCTTATCATCTCTCAGTAGGCCGTTTCTCCAGACTATGTCACCAGCCAACAAAGTCTCCGAGACTTGGGCCACGCACTGGCTTGTTGGCTGGTCAAGGCCACGAACTGGCGACCTGACGAGGCTAGTGAGGGTCATGTCGGAGGACGACCGCGGGGGGAGGGGGGGGACCGCAAATCTGTTGCAGGCGCGCGCAGGAAAAAATGTTGAATCTGATGTAGAAAATGTTCTCCACAAGAAATAAAAAATAATTGTAACTCTACTTTGTACAGGTAACGCCCACCCAACAGGTGAAGACGAATCAAATAAAAATGTGTTCTGTTAGAAGAATTCTGTAAGAAGAATAATACTAGGATCTCTTTAGCGCATTTCCCAACACGGAGGGTAGTTCAGTGCGCTGGGCAAGGTACAAGGAGCAGTAGGTAATGATGCTGAATGACAAACATACAAGTACACATGCGTAGTGAACATTGCCAGAAACGCGAAGAAAGGCAGAGAGCAGAAAGTGGAGAAAGTAACAGTCCGAGTAAAAAGAAGAATGTAAAAAAGGCAAACTACAACAGAGCGCACGGACAGCAGTGAATCTCAGTGAAATCTTTACAAATCATTTGTAAGCTTTACACCTGCATCAAATGACACTCTCAATCTGTTACATTTTTTTGTGGCAAAAACTTCTCAGCTTTGGTATCCATGTACAGTTTATGATAAACTAAAAGACATTTTGGTCAGAATGATTAGTGTCACAGGGACAGACCTGCACAGTCCAAAATAGGTCCACAGATTAATAGACACAAAACTTCACTAGCCAGGAACCACCTGCTTCATCTGGCAGTCTTACAGCAGGAAGCCGGCATCCTTCTGATCATCGTCATCAATATCATCACGCTAATTGATAACAAGGATAATAAGGGCAACAAGGCGCTGAAATTATTTTTTTAGAAACTGAAGGATGTAATTGAGCGGAGTAATGTGGTGAGAACCGGTCAAGTCTGGATAGTTGAGGTAATATACCTCTAGTAAATACCAGTCGCTTAGCAGGAATCGAACCGTTAACTCACGGAGCACCGACTAGTGTCTTAAAGTCTGCATTATCTTACATAATGAATGTTACATGACCCAAGACACTGCAATGATGCTCAAACACCAGCTATTCGATAATATTTCTGCAATTTTCGAAAACTTTATAGGCTTGGGTTTTGCAATAAAAATAATATTAAACAAAACATTTAACCCATCCATGAGATCAAAAGGGAAGGAAAGTAAGGTATAAATGTAAAAGAGTTATACAGCAATTTCTTCAGTATTCGTAGGTCCAAAGACGGAAGGTGACAACATTCTCAAACTAAACCGCATTCCAAAGCTGATTCACGGGTCTTTTTTTTTAATTGGTGTTTTACGACGAGCCAGCAACTAAGGCTATATCACGGCAAGGCAGCCAGCCCTGTAAACAGATGCCACATGCAGAGAAAGAACAGCGTGCCCGAGACGAGAACTGAACCCAGGACAGCCAACCTTCACTGTATTGGTGACAGGCGCTAACCGTTGCGCCACCAGACCGCCATTCACGAGCCTTAAAGAGGGTTTAATGAAACAAAGACATCAAGCTAATTTCTATCCAGATGACTTTCCCAGCAACAGCCAGCCAAAAAAAAAAAATCGTTTATTTCCAACTTTAGCATCGAAGTTCATGGTAGCCAGGAAGCGTCTCCCAGATCAGACAGTCTGCAGAGAGTCAAGTCGCAGTCACCAGCCTAGGTAAGTGACCAAGCTGGATCTGGGCATCTTCCACAGGGCAGGCGAGAAGGTCAAAAGGGGCTTACATACGGACAAAGGCGTGTTTCAGACAAGAGGGCGGGGAAAGGGGGCGCGGGTCTGCCTGGAGATGGAGGGGAAGAACCTGTGGACTGACTGAAGGACTCCTCTCCAATTTCGAGGCACTGGCCTCTGGGGGTGAGAGAGAGAGAGAGTGTGTGTATGTAGAGAGGGGAGGTGGGAGAAAGTAAGCCGGGTGTGGGGAGCAGCGAGTGGGCACTAAGAAGCAGACAGATGGTCACATGGTGCCCTTGAGATCGATAGCGGAGAGACAGAGATACTCCTGTAGCTCGAGCCCCATCATCACCGCGACAACTCGCCCGCCACTGCCTTCAAGGGGACGCTGCCATCTTCACGACAACTGCTGCCACGCTCGTCTCTACGTGTATTCCTGTGTCTTGCGTATACGCACGTACACACACACACACACACACACACACACACACACACACACACACACACACACACACACTGTATGTGAGCAAACGAACTTCCCCCAACAGTGAACGTTAGGCAACCAGTGCTAAATTCCCCGAATCGTCTGTAGACTTATTTTCATGTTAAGAATTACAAGAATTTCTGGATAAGCACTTCAGCACATTTTGGTTATAATGCGATTGCTGTCGCATGTTCGTACAGACTCTTTTGTTGACTTTGTGCAACCTTTCTGAGAACCTGACTGCAATAAATACAAAACAGAGACCCGCCTCTCTTGCTTATATCATAAAATATCAGGATATTACAAGTAAGTTTCGTTACAGTCGTATGCTTGGTAAAATATTAGAAACGGCACAAGGTTGAGATTTTAGAAACTAATGTCACTGTTCGAACTGCACTTGCGACTTTCATGTTTCTAGGTTTAGTGAAATCAAGTGTTCGGCGTTCTGCGAACAATGAAGAATAAAAACCACACAAATAACACCTCAAGCAGACAGGCAAAAAGACAAGGAGCTAGCAAAGCTAGATGGCTACCTAGCTAGATAGCTGGCTAGACGGACAGCTGTACATAAAGAAGAGGCTTACGATTAACGCGAGAAAATCGTTTTAGAACCGTGCGTAATTCACGTGAAGTGAAAACAGTCTTATTATAAATAATGGCGGTCATACCACGTGTTTTCTTCATGCTGGCTGTTGATTCATCGTTCTCATGTCGAGCAAACACTTCAAATTTTGTTCTGACGACACAACCTCTCGAGTGCACTTTGAGACAGTTCAACTGCTCGCATCATCTTTAGCCAAGTTAGACACTTAGACAGTCAGACACACAAGAAGAGTGTAAGCACTAAAACTAAAACTCTCAGTGGGAGGAAAAAGTAGGCTGAACAACAATTACAAGCGGTCGTTCACATCATTTTGTCACCCTAACCTTATTCTGAGGAATCACCAGACATTGCGTCTGAAAATACTGAGGCACTGAGAAGAAACTGATACACGTGGTATTTCTGCAAGTCGCATTATATATAAATATATAATTTTTTTTAGTTTGTTAATAATGCAACTTATTTTCTACTTCCTACAATGCGTTATTTTCGTCTCGCGTAGTTTTAATTTTCATCGCGAATAGACTGTATTATAAACTACTAAATGTAGGAACAGCAGCAGCGTGACAAACAATTAAATGTAGGAACAGCAGCAGTGTGACAACTTATTAAAAGTAGGGACTGCAGTAGAGTGACAACTCATTAAATGTAGGAACAGCAGCAGCGTGACAACCAATTAAATGTAGGAACAGCAGCAGCGTGACAACCAATTAAATGTAGGAACAGCAGCAGCGTGACAACTTATTAAAAGTAGGGACTGCAGCAGTGTGACAACTCACTAAATGTAGGAACAGCGGCAGTCTAGTAAACTACTGATATAGGAACAGGAGCAATCTGGTAAACTACTAAATGTAGGAACAGCAGCAGCGTGACAACCAGTTAAATGTAGGAACAGCAGCAGCGTGACAACTCACTAACTGTAGGAACAGGAGCAGTCTGGTAAACTACTAAATGTAGGAACAGCAGCAGCGTGACAACTCACTAACTGTAGGAACAGGAGCAGTCTGGTAAACTACTAAATGTAGGAACAGCAGCAGCGTGACAACTCACTAACTGTAGGAACAGGAGCAGTCTGGTAAACTACTAAATGTAGGAACAGCAGCAGCGTGACAACTCACTAACTGTAGGAACAGGAGCAGTCTGGTAAACTACTAAATGTAGGAACAGCAGCAGCGTGACAACTCACTAACTGTAGGAACAGGAGCAGTCTGGTAAACTACTAAATGTAGGAACAGCAGCAGCGTGACAACTCACTAACTGTAGGAACAGGAGCAGTCTGGTAAACTACTAAATGTAGGAACAGCAGCAGCGTGACAACTCACTAACTGTAGGAACAGGAGCAGTCTGGTAAACTACTAAATGTAGGAACAGAAGCGGTGTGACAACCAACTAAATGAAAACGCAGCAAAAAAATAAATAAATAAAATAAATAAAGGAAGCAGAAGCAGAGTGTGACAACAGTAAACAGCGAAGTAAACAAGTGTAGCCATAGCAACGGTTTTGCTGCAGTACAACGAGGCTATCATACGTCCGCAGCACACTTCACCTACATCTTCGCTCTCATTGCTCGCTCGTCGTTTCCGCTCGGGGTGACCTTTGCTCTCGACAACCTTGTCTGGCGTCGGCGACTTGTTTGGTGTCGTGGCGTTTCTAGGGGACAGGGCACAGGCTCCGTCTGGCACTTCTGGAGGTTGTGTGGTGGCTGCCATGTTGATGGGGGTACTGCTCTGCTGGTCACCAAACACAGAGTCTGCACAGAAGAAGATGCCGAAATGGGCATTAGATACTAAAGAGTACATTAGACACCACGGCGAACATTACATACTAAAGTGAACATTAAGTTCTAAAAGGAACTTTAGATATTAAGGCGAACATTAGCGACTGAAATTATGCTTCACAAGACTGCACCCGATCCCCGTAGCGTTTTGCCTGTGTTTCGCCTCACTGATTATTGTGTGCTCTGTTTTACTGCTTGATATTTTGCCTAACAGTTATTACAAGATTGGACTCCAGAATATTCACGCATATTATATGGCAACATACACAGACGTCTGTTTACGTGTTCACCGATTCAGGCATTGCTGGTTACATTTAAAAAGAAACAAATCTTCCTTTTTTCCAAAACATTAGACGGATATAGAGTAGGACGGGGACCTATGCTGAAGTAGGGTTGACATTTGCTTAAGAAGGGTGAACCTGTGGTCGAAAAGGCTGGAGTAAGGTGGACCTGTGGGGGACCTATGGTGGAGTAAGGTGTATCAATGGTGGAGTAAGGCGGAACTGTGGTGGACCTATGATGGAGTAAGGTGCATCCATGGTGGAATAAGGTGTATCTATGGTGGAGTAAGGCGGACCTGTGGGGGGCCTATGGTGGAGTAAGGTGTATCTATGGTGGAGGAAGGTGTATCTATGGTGGAATAAGGCGGACCTGTGGGGGGGGGCCTATGGTGGAGTAAGGTGTATCTATAGTGGAATAAGGCGGACCTGTGGTGGACCTATGGTGGAGTAAGGTGTATCTATAGTGGAGTAAGGCGGACCTGTGGTGGACCTATGGTGGATTAAAGGTGTATCTATGGTGGAGTAAGGCGGACCTGTGGTGGGCCGGTGTAAACATCAACAACGCACGAAGCGTGCGCCGTGTGTCCGCTGCATACTCTATTTTCTTGCGTCGTGTCTAATTAATATTCATGCCATGTTAGATGTAAATGAGGCACTCCACGCTACTTCAAGTTGGCTGTCTCCCAAGATAAATCTCTACCTCTACAGCAGATTATCTTAAAATTATTCTCTCAGTTTTCTCTGACCGACGGAAGAAAGAAAGACCAGAGTATGTGTGATTATGACAGGCATCATGTGAAGGACAGGTGTGGGGAGGTGTAATTACTGATACATCGTGCACTGAACTAATACGTGTGCGTGCGTGTGTGTGTGAGAGAGAGAGAGAGAGAGAAAGAAAAAGAGAGAGAAAGAGTGGGAGATAAAAGAAACGTGACCAAGGAGTGACCACTATGAAAGCTTGTACCATGGAGCACAAACGAAGTCTCATCATCTCTTTTTATGACTGCAAATATAAACAAGGTACAGCACAACAGTCCCTGAGTATTCATCCCTGTAAATATACACAAGACCATGCCATCACCACGGTCAGTACTTATGACATCGAGCAGCAATCACAGTCGTGTGTCTGCAGGAACCCAAGTGATTCCCAGTCCGTCGTCAGCACTAAGTTTTCATGATTAGGTTCAAATCTGTAACATCACTGGAGTACAGCAGTGTAATATCCAGGTCAGTTGATGTCTTGGAACATCAGAGTGACGAAAGGAAATTATTATTATTATTATTACTATTATTATTACATTATTATTACTACTACTACTGTATGTTTAAATGTGTTGATAAAAATAATTTCTAGATTCAGTAAAAGAAAAACTTTCGCAATCATTACTACCATAACTTATAAAAACCCGTCCTAATGACATCTACCGAAAAAAAATCACGATGCTCTATAAACGCAAAATACGCGTTTTCAACCTGTCGGGCACATCAAAAGTCCTTCTTGAAACATAACTGAACAATAATATTAGTTACAACAATATACCTGGATCTCATAATCCCCATCTGAAACAAAGGCCTGGTCGTCTGCCCCTGTGCAACACAGGGGAGATCACACACACACACACACACACACACACAAAACAAGATGGAGGAGACAAGCGTGAGACCCTCCCTGAGAGGTTGACGACGCGCCAGCCCGCTTCACCTCCGTGGTGTGGCGACAGCTGGGTGCGAACAACATCCTCCGGCCTATGAAAGGGCTCGCCGGATCCGCTCCAGTCTTTATTGCTCTCCTTTACCGGCAAAAATCGATCGCCTGGCCCTCCCAAATGCTAGCACCCCCGCAGCCCGCTGCTATCGACTGCACAGGTACACAGGAGCGAGCCATTAGAGGCAGGGCACAGGATGCGGAGGCAAACACGGTGTTGAAGGGGGGGGGGTGGTGGTGGAGTGGGGTGGTAGGGAGGATGGGGGTGAGAAGGCGAGGATGGAGACAGACTGCGGAATCTCGGGTGTTCAAACGTGATGCAAGAGAGGGCGGGGGTGGGGTGGGGTAGGGAACCCAGCGCCACCTAGAGCTTCATGTGACACACCACGGAAAGATTGGTGTCTTTGGGATAAAATATGGGTCGGCGGTCATGGTGAAAGAAAGAATGGCTGGAGAAGATGAGTGGGAGGAAGTCAGAACAATATGGCAGCGAGGTGAATAATAACAAGGGATGAATGACGACAGGGAGCTAAACTCGGTAGACGTTAGTGTGTGCGCGTGAGTAGAAGACAGCAGAATACAAATATGAACTAAGCTTTCTTACAAAAACAACAGCATCTATATCGCAAACATATAACAAAAACCTCTATACTGCAAACTTGTAATAATAGCCTCTATACCAAAGACGAGAGCTTTGGGCATCATAGGGTGAATGTAACCGCTACTTTGCATGGTTTTCGCAGATCGCATGCATGACTGGTGTCATAAACTGTAGCGATCTTGTAGGGAAACTGATCACAAACAGAACTGATGCTGGCGCGGTACCAGACCTACCTCTGGCTTTGCAACACCAATCCTCCATCGGAACGGCCTCATGAATCTTGACATCGCTACATCTGATTGTGATCGACAACTGCAGTCAAGGGGATTGTGCTCGGATTAACAATGATTTGAAAGATACAGGAGAAACCCAAGACGACATCGAACCAGGAGAAAATGTTCTTCATTTCAGTTAAATCGGTGCTATGTCGAAAGTTTCCTTTTTGCTCCGCGAATACATGGGAAAGGGGTCAGGGTGCCTGAAGACGTTGTACAAAGCAGGGTGCATGAGGACGATCACACTATACAGGTCACTAGGACAGTATACAGGTCATGAGGACACTATTCAGGGTACCTGAGGACGGTATACAGATCAGGATGCCTCAAGAGGTTATACAGGTTATGAGGGTGCAGGAGGACGCTCCAGGGTGCAGAAAGGCTGGTCGTAAAATCTGTAAGACGATAATTATTTGTTGCTGTGTGTGTATATATATATATATATGTGTGTATGTTTTGGCAAGCACCGCACGGTGAAAGGCAGTAGACATAACATCACTCTGCATAGATCTCTGTATCTGCAAGGATTCGTTCCTCTAATTTATTTATTATAAAATATTTATTTGCGACAGCTTTGTGGCTATTTATCAAAGTATATCTTGCAAGAGTGCGAATTTCCACATTTATAAGTCTCTCTCCGCCAACTATTATTTTGGAATCAATGCCTGACGCTGCAACATACAGCGGTGGCGCTTGTATGTTAGAAAATAAAAAAAATCTCAGGAGAAAATGAAGTATTTAATTACCGTTGCGACAGTTTACAACATAACTCTGATCTTGTCCACTCATCTCTTTACGCCTCTATTTCTCGGTAAAGGCAACAGAGTGGCTAACAGACTGAACTCCCTCTTCCGCTGTAACCACCAACGAGTGTGTACTGCGCATGCGCTGAATAACTGACGGAGTATCCTCATTAAAAGCTCAAACACCAGCAGTAAGACCCATCAAGTCCAGCAAGGCAGCCAAATGCTTGTTCAGCAGTTATCTGCCGTGAAGCCCCCGTCAAGCCTCTCGCGTACTCACCTGATGGCCCTATAAACCATCAGCAACAAAGTCAGCAGCGGGGCTTCTCTCCTCTCAATACAACACACACACACACACACACCGTCCGGATGTTCCCCTTCCCTCCCGCTTTTGCAGCTCGCATTGATGGGTCTGCTGCGGTGGTGGACGAGGCACCAGCTCCTGTCGATCAGTTCCGGAGCTGTGAATAAGACACATGTTGCACAGAATAATCACAGCACCTACATCAGGATTACAACCCGTAAGTTATAAAGTAAGAAATACATCAGACTGAAAAGTTCCAGCCCCTGTTCTTTCAATGAACTTCCACACAGTGAATAACGACAGCAGCCACAGGATTCGGTGTACGATGGAGTCAGCATAACCAATGTCCTCTGTTGTTGTTCACCGATCTTTCTGCATATGACAATGTACGAAGAGGCTTCTACAGTAGGTCTGAAGACCTTTCAGGACCATGCAGGTCTTGCGAAAACGCGAGTCTTTCAACCGTGACCATGTACACTCGTAAAAGAAAATTGGTTATCGAATACTTTCTTTGAATGCTACCTTTGATACGGGGACGAATAATAGCCGACCATGAAAAAAAAACAACAACAACAAAAACAAAAACGATGAAGTCTATGCCACCAGCCTCAATCTATGATAAACTGTTTCTGAATCAACGAGGAGAGAGAGGGTCACAGGGTACACTGTGGTAGGTTTAGTCATTTTATCTCATTCCTTCTCCGCTGATTATCGTTTGTACTTAAACTGTCAGGCAACACTGCGCCGCCTCCATGCCAGCAGCCGGGGGTAGGGGAGAGGGTTACTCTAATCCGAAAAAAACCAACACCAAAGACAGAGTGATCTCCTCCTCAGATGAATACGCACCTGGATTTGCCTCAAGGTCCGTAATTATCCCCAGGTGTCTTAAAGAAAAGATCGAACCTGTCAACGGCGATCCTGACAGGAGAGTTTCCTGCTCGGATATGCCAGTCGTTATCGATGTAACTGTGAAGGACACACACACACACACACACACACACACACACACACACACACACACACACACACACATTCAAAAGAAAGCCCACCCGCAACTCTGCTCACAAATAAGAACAGCTCTGCTCACACACATGCGTGAGATCACCCAAGGTCTCAGGCACTGTTGGTGAAAAACTTAATTTGACGAACAGATGTCAGTCAGTAAAGGGTAACATGCATAGATAAAAACTGCCAGGGAAGGCAAATTTGAGTTAAGCTGTGCTACTTCACCTGCATCACAGTCTGTCAAATCTGTCGATCCCTACACCCCACCCACAACCCACCCAAGCAACGATCTCACGTGTTGCTAGTGCCTTATTCCAGTCACAAACAGTCGGCGAGAAAGAGTAGTTATTGTAAACTCACATTTCTTGACTCACATTTCTTGATAGTTATTGTAAACTCACATTTCTTGATACCGAATACAACACAGGTTCGCGAACATTGGTAGTGAAGGCTATACTTCCCGACAGTAAATGTCGAATATCGACACATTTAGAACACAGGACCTTGTCTGCCTTGCACAAACCAAAATGTGTGTTTATAATGTTTCGCTGAACTCATATTGGCGACATCAGACGAAAGTGTTTGTCTGCTCCAGACTTCAGCTCGACTTAACCCTCACTATTCTGCACACAATCAGTCAACTAGGTTATGCTGCTGCCACACGATGCGACGAAGTCGAGTACAGCCGCCACTTAGCCTGAGCGACGACACCTGTCTCGAGTGTTGAGAGCTGAGATTCCATTACATTTTTTGCCGAAGAGTTTTCTCCAGGTCTTCTCGACGTCTGCGTGTGTACAGAAGATGTTACCCATGTGGAAATCACATCTTTGCTGCCGACTGTTAGACTAAGTGTCTATCATTCGCTTCATACAAATTTGTCGTACCGTCTGGTGGCGGCTTTAACCCACCCTGTAGGCAGGTTGAGCTGATAAGGTTCAGCAGGGGTTAGTGAACTGTACTCCAGGCCAACTGATTCTATGAAGTCTTTTATCCACTAAGAAGTAGACAGAAACTGGAATCACATAAAGAAAAGAGAAGCCATCTAAGCTAATATAATACCTTTTTCTAATTTGCAGATATTATTCTTATAAAGCCGATATTGTACGGATTCAAGAGGACTACCCATCCTGGCCTACAGAAAACAAACAGCTCACTGAATCAAGTTCCGCCTTCCTACTAAAGATGGGGGACAGGTTTGGGGAGCTGGTGCACGGGTGCATACCTTTACAGTTCGACCAGAGATGAAAAAATAAAATAATCGGTGTCGGCGAGGACACTAGACCCATGTTTTGTAAGTGACTGGCCTTTACAAGATATTGTGAAGATTTTTGTCCCTACAAGTGATTGTAACTGGAATTTTCAAGAAACTCTGTAGAAGTTGCCTCTATAAAGGACTGTCAGTCATTTGTTTCTAATCTCGACTTGTCTCTCTCGTGAACTGCTGGTGACTTCTACAAAAGACTGAACGACTTGCTTGTGAGTGGCTGGGCTTTACAAGAGACTTGGTTTTATAGTAGAGTGACTTGTTCCTACGAGAGAGTGTGACTTGCTTCTACAAGAGATTGTGAACTATTGATTTTTCGCCGTTTCGCGCTGCGCCTCTACCCGTGTTTGCCTCAGCACCCACCCGGTGTACCTCGACACTTGCCAGTGTTCCGCCAGCGAGGTAGTCGCAGCATGGTGTGTCATGCTGGTTTGTACGCCCTTCCACAGGTCACGAGGTTGTACACACGCATCAGACCTGACCTGTGACTTAAGCTACAATATTATTCGTCCTCTTACTTTCTCTGTTTTCCTCCCACTCTGTCATGCCGAGTGTCTCAACTAGAAAGGCCTCGCTGACGCAGTGGAAGTTGACCACTATCCCCACCATCGACCTACCCAACCCGCCCGGCCACACAGTTCTTTCCACTCCCGCATGTTCGTCACAAAGTGACTTCAGGTGACAACCAGTAAACTAGAAATGATTTCTGGTAAACTAAAACTGATTTTAGGTAACAACCAACATTAACATCAAACCTAAATAAGCTAAATAACCTTAAATATCTTGTCGACTTTACACAGAAGATGCATGGGAGAATGCTTGTGACGGTAATTGCACGGTACAGCGGTTGTAAGTAGAGTGTAGAAGACTTGCTGGGTGTACACTTCATGTGTACGGTAGATTGCTTGCTGTACGGTAAAAGGTTTGCTGACTATAATAACAATAACAACGTTAATTTATAGCGCTTTACCCACTATTAAAGGCAAGCTCAAAGCGCTTGACCACAAATATTAACACAGAATAACAATAACAAAATAAAGAGTTCATTGTGTTGATGGTTAGTATAGCTTCTCGTGTTGAGAAGAAGGTGGCGGATGCAGTCACTCCAGCTCAGCACCACTACCAAATATCCCTTTCTATCAGCAGTAGTAGTAGTGGAGGTGGTGGCGGTGGCAGCAACAACACACAGTTGTTCATTTTTGGTGGAGGTGGAATGAACACAGTGACGGTGATAAAGCAGGCGGCAGGATTGTAGACAAGAGATCAGAGGGTCAAGTCCACGCTTGTTGACTCACGTAGATCCACAAAGCACCGGGAAAAATACACACACACACCTGATAATAGTTTCTTTGTGTGTACGATGTTTTACTTGATATGAACTCCATCTGTCGTTGATTTTGTTTGATACATACCGCGGGAAAAGAAACGATTTAAATGAGCTTTTTTTAAGAAATAAAAATTACAATTATTTTGCTTTAGTTTTCAATTACTGTCCATTCATCGCTGTGTTTATAAGAAAGGATTTTGTGTAAATTTTTGTCATGAGTTTTCTGTTTGCTCAATGGGCAGCCTGCAGACTGTGACGATCCGGTTGGTAGCGCATCATACACAAGGACGGGGACCCACTTCCACTTACCTGTTGGGCTGGACAGGTAAACAGTATTCATTCCCCCATCACGAGCGAACAGCGTGTACAGGGCAAGTAACTAGATGATGCCTATGTATTGTCTATGGTTATTACCACCTCCCTTCTTTGTAGGAAAAACAAACAGGTCTGCACCTTAAAGTGAACCGGGTAAATGGAGATGTGGATTCAAACGTTAGCGATCGGCAAATTACCTGACTCGTAATCAGAAGACACACGAACAAAACCAAAAAAAAAAAAAAATTATTTTAAATTAATCGATTTTATAGAAATAAAAAACCTTGTAAGACCTCACCTACACTAAAGAAAGAGACCTGATAAATACGAAAATTCGCTCTGACAGGAGTTGGGTGAATGACGAGGGAGTTGTACCTGAACTGTGTCGTGTAGGTGTAGCACAGTAGCCAGGCAAATGGCAGCCCTGACTTCCTAAAAATGAAGTAAAATAAAAATAAAAAGCCTAACAGAGTGCAGCCAGTCTCGGTGGAACTGAAAGGTAAAGAGAGCGGATGGGGAGAGAGGCTGATCTGACGTAGCTCGCCAGGAACTGTGGCTGCAGATTCCCCGCATTCCCCACAAAGCAGGCGCGCAGGAATGGCGGCACAGGTAGAAAGGGGACAGGCTCCAGCAACGGCTGCTTTCATTCACCTTCACCGCATCATCGATTCTTGTCACCCCACCCCCCACCCCTCCTATCCCCGTCTCACACTGGCACCGCCTGGGTGGGTGGGTGGCTAAAAGCTAAAACGGAGGGGCCTTCTCCGCACACACCGGCTAGAGGTGGGCTAACAATGACACAGGCAGTTCGTTTAAACTTCTTCTCCACAACGACTTTCCACCCTGTACTTTATCGCATCCGATCGATTTTTTTCATCTTTCTGGTGCCATTCAGCTAGATATTCTCTTCCTCTCTGTCTCTGTCTCTTTGACAGCTAAGGTGCCGGGTGGGTGACTCGTCACCGACCTGATCCGGGAGGCAGGCTCAGCAAGCGGGTGTTTCAGTGGCGACAATGGCATGACACTGACAACACAAGGTTCGCTGAAAGAGAGGCAAAGGTTTGTTTCTAGTCAAAAGACCTGCCCCGACGTGCTTTTATCATGAGCAACGACAACACTGGGATGTGAGCAAGCAAATTCTTTCTCCGCTTTACGACACCGTTGGCATGTGTAGGAACAAGTTGTTATATCCACCAACGCCAAATTCGACAAGTGACGACAATAATGTTTGTCGAGGTACAACTTTCCTCAGTTACATGTATATGCAGCCAGAAGAATATTGCTAGTATCAATAGGCTACCTTCTTACAAGTTTTATGTAAAGAAACACACACGTTCTTACGTTCTTCTGCTAAATGCAGGAAAATAATACAAAGTTTATAAACAATAATTCACCTTCTGACATTCTACTGCTAACTGTAGGAAAACAGTAATGAAAGCGAGGTCATTGCAGTAAAGAACGTACATGTATCGTATTACACTGCTCCTGTGTAACAGAACATATATCTTGTGTACTATTCCGCTCCTGTGTAACTGTAATATATATATATATATATCATCTATCACCCCGCTCCTGTGAAACAGTACATATATCTTGTGTATCACTCTGCTCCTCTAAAAAAGTAAATCATATCTTCTGCATATCACCCTGCTCCTTTATAGCTGTAATCATGTTTTCTGCATTTCCCTCTTCTCCTCTACAGCAGTACATCATATCTTCTCCGTATCACCCTGTTCATTTACAGCAGTACTGAACAGTTACCCCAGCAGGATGACTCAGCTCATACAAGTGCACTGAAGCGCTCATAGCTGTACACTATTTGGTCTCGATAAACCAGACCGTTACAGTACTGTTGCAAATCGGTCTGACAACTAGGTATATTAACTATAATTTTATCATATTTCTAAAATAAGTAATCTCTACAGATGTAGCCCTAAGAACCCCATTTTACATACTATGATTAAAAGAAGTAGTAGTAGAGCATGATGCTCACGTTCTTCAAGACTGGGCAGAACGGCTTACAAATAGGTTCAGTAATGATTACAGATTGATACATCAACAGGGTGTATCTTCTTCGTAGGTAATGCTTAAGATATGACACAACCAAAAGATGGCAGAGTTAAGACGGACGAAAATAAAAGACTACTGCAGGTGATGTCACACACACACACACACACAGACTTTATCTACATGCTACTCCTTCATCCACCCTCATCACACAGAGGAAGCTGACATCACACGCCACCCCGGGGAAGTCAGCGTGTGCCGGGTTGCGACACCCAGTGACGCGTGGGCACGTGATCACAGTGCTCCTGAAGGTCATTTCTCAAGCCGTTTGCCGCTGTCCGTTATTTCATCGATTTTTACGTCTTTCCTACGTCAAGCGATCAGGCTTCAGGAATCAACCAGAACGAAAAGACTATGATAAACGCAAACAGTTCTGAACAAAGTTAAAAGTGCGTAGCGATCAAAATACTACGGCTTCCTTTGAGTCTTTTCTTTACAAAATCGTATTAAAAGATAAGACGGTAAATACATTTTAAAACAAATACTATCAGTGGCTCTTTCATCCTTACAGGAGAAAAAAACGTTGTTGATGTTTGTACTTCTATGTCAAACGCCCTGCCTAATTAAAATTATTGTACTAACAAGATCGAGGACGACGATGATGACGATGGTAGTGGTGGTGGTGGTGGTGGTGGTGGGTACGATGGTAATGTGGACAAGGAGGATGACAGCAATGATAGAGAGAATCCGTGTTTCAGTCACGTCCCATAAGCCCTGTGCATGTTCTAGATGTGAAAGACAGAACAAACAGCTGTGAAACCCGTATACTTGTAAAATATTCTGAAGGCTACATTCAGCACAATGTCAGCACATTCAGCACAATGAAGTAAAATAAATGTTACACAGGCTTGCGCCTCGCAGAAAGTTTCGCTGGTCAGCCGCCATCGGACGTGCGTGACTTTGCGACAAATGGCTCATTAAACAAGTGTCAGTCATTGACAGTCACGATGTCTGACAATATGACGGTCACTATGTCTGACAATATGACGTCAGTTTTATTCACGGTATCTGACTACATACGTTGGTCATTGTCAGTCAGCCACCAGCCGCCCCAACCTGTCAGCTCATAGAACACACCTTAATTTTCTCTCTCTGTTTTTTTTTTATCCAGAACGCTCAACGTCTGACTGAAACTCGCCACAACTGCCTACCGAATACTTATTTTGCCTTCCATCCCCGTTATTATTATTATTGGAAGTAATTCTTATATGACTTTCTTATATACTGCTGTTTACGATACTAGTACCAAATAAAAAAAAATAGCAAACAAAAAATCAGACATGTATGATCTCAGCAATAACAAGCAGTGACAAACATCAGTGTATACCAGTGACAGGCATCTGTGTGATCTCAACAACAACTGACAAACAGCAATTAGAGAGAAAATTCTTCCTTGTAAGAGGGATGGTTGTAAAAAGGAGCACACAAAATCATGATCACAGTTAAGACTGTATACAGTACAATTCTTGATTAAGCCCCCGGACTGAGCGCTGGAAGCTTGTTCAGTCAAGAGGACTTCCCCTGTTCATCCAACCACAACGATGCTTGTTGTATCAGTTATAGGAGGTGGCAAAGGTTATGGATGTCGCTAAAGCCACCGGCCCAAAGGTATTAAACTAGTAATAGGAAAAAAAAAACTAATATAGAAACAGTCTTTGTTCCTGAAAATCTGAAACTTTCCACAACACCTAAAAAATAGGTAGCATTCAAGCAGTAAGCACAGTTTCTGGTGCACAAAAAAAGATGGCGCACCTCCTTCTTCATCCTTTAGCTCAGTCTGTCTCTCCTTACACAGCTTTCCCCCCCCCCACCCTAGTCTTGCAGGTCGATGTGGGCACGGTCTCACGGTCTCACCGGTCTCACGGTCTTTGGCTGGCGGAGCGCGCGTGCCGCTCGGTCTGTGTCTTCAACAGGCTCTGCTAGTGTTCGTCACAGGTCACGTGACCCTGCTGCTACTCCATCACAGATTAATGAGACCTCACAAAGGAGTGTTTAGACCCGCATCTTCAAGCGATGGCCTTAGAGCGCCACGAACATGAGGCACATCTTATGGGCCAGCGTTTTTAAGACCATGACCCGTTAACCTGTGCTAGCAAGTACCCGCTATAAGCTTGGGGAAGGGAAGGTTTGAGGAGGGGAAGACCATGACGTCAGAGTCATCCTTGGGTGTGCCCACGGGGAAAACACAACACCCGTACACCGTACACCACCCGTGCTCTGCAGGTACCTGTCTTCTTCTCTGCCAATAAGGCTCGAGATCAAGGACACTGACAAGGACAGGAACAAATCCAACATCCAACTGCAGGGAAAGAAATCGATAAACTTTGATCTCGATGTCCTTGACCTCAAAACTAACCTATAACCTCTTGTAAGAGTTGTATCCAACAACGACAAATAAAATAAATTTTATGGCATGTTTCACGCCTTTCTTGTTTTCGCTGTCAACTGTTCCCTGAACCATTTCACATCTAGGGATAAGGAAGTTGTCGGCAAACTGTTTTTAACGATTTTTGATAGAACCTGCCACACACATAAACATGCCATTTTTTTTTAATATGTCCATTTTAAAATCTTTAGTTTGTTAGCATGCCAACTATTAGTTTCGAAACAACTATTCAAAGTCTTTAATTTCAAGAATTTTACCGTCTTTAACTTACCTGCGTTTCTGGCTTATAAAAGCAGACGAGGACACGTGCTGTGTTGCAATCTGCCACCTGTCGGGTGAGAGGAAGAAGGTACGGAGAACATAACCCCACTTGTCACACACCATCAACGTTTGAGTGTCTCCTTGTCAACAGCTTGCGCACTGCTTACTTGACGCCAATAAACAATACGCCGAGAGTGGGAAAGAAACCATTGGACGCTTGAGCCACTTCCGGTGACAAAAAAAACCAAGCGCCCTCTTGATCCTCTGGACGTCTTCAGATGAGGGACATTGCCCAACAGCGGCGTGAAGAAGAGAACCAATCAGCACAGAGCAAGAGGAGGGTGGGGGAAAGCGCTACAAACAATTTATATTACCTGTTGCTGATTCTTGTCAAATTTCTGCTTTATGGTTGAGACGGGAGTAGCGAGAGGACCCTCGTCTAGCAACTTGCTCTTGCCGCTCGTCTCATCACCTTTACCTCTGGTCACGAGGAGACAGCGTGTTACTCTCTCACCGGTGCCTTTGGACAGCGGAAAGAGCCGGCGACAGTCAGGAAGGCGACAGCAACACTCGCCGCGAGGACAGCGCCACCAGGGAGATGGGAGGGAGTGAGGGAGATGGGGGTGCGAGCGGCCTGACTCGAGTCCTCCTGGTGGGTCCGTCCCAGGGCGCGCTGTGGGCTTATCGCGAGGAGAGGACGTGGCCAGCGACAAGGGCGACAGGTTGTGTGCGCTATCGTGCTCCTGCTTCGATCTGCGCCTTTGTCCGCGAGCACCGGTGCCAGGGTCCCGCCAGCCTTCATCCCACCCCTATGTCTCCACCTCACCACCCGCCCACCTTCCCTGCCTACAAGAACCGTTCACTCCCCACCCACCCATCCACCCGCGTTTTCTCTTCTTCCTGTCTGCCAGCCTCCTTTCTGCGCCTCGCTCTCTGTCCCCCCTCCCTCCCACCTACAGGCACCCTTCTCTCCACCCCACCTTACCTTTCTCTCTCCTCCCACCCCCCACTTGCGCCCCGCCTTTCATACCTGGCACAGGTGTAGCGTTATGGGCAAAACGCGGCCAGCCACGGTCCCGTTTCCATGACAACGCGGCTCAATATTTCCCGGTCTTGCCTTCACCGTGGGATGTGCAATTAACCCCGTGGCAGACCGACCCTCTGACAAAGCGCGGAGCCGGGGGGAGCTGCACTCTCCTCACTGTCTCACCCGAGGCCTCGCGGGCTTCTTCTACCTGCCTCCGTCACACTCGGCATCTTTACCTGTGCACGGATCCTCTCCTCTCCTCCTGTCTTTACCTTCACTTTCCCGCGCGTCTTCGCTACTTTCATGGAACTGTTTTATACAAAATGACTCTCCTTCCGCAGAAACATGTCGACTTTAACTTATTTGTGTAAGTGATGACCTGATTCGTTACATCTATTTTCTTATTATATTTCTTCGCTCCTCAAACCGATCTCTTCGGTGAACTTTCTGTTAGAATTTTTTTGGGCCCTACTCAGCAGTTTGTAATGTCACATTTCCCCCGGGTCTTGAGGCAAGCCATGCTCGTTGAAATCACGAACATGTACGTACATTAACTGTTTTTCAGCATGTCTTCCCGCTGGTGTAAAGGTAAAACAAAACCATTGTTCATCAGACATTGCGAGCTGCTGACGTTCGCGGCCATTTCAAAAAACATCTTCCTCTGGCGACACTGACGCGGGTAAGGGGTACGGGGTGCCGCGTGTGGCGCTTGGCGCAGGTGCCATCTACCCGCTCCATGGTCGTGCACGTGCTTTTCTCTGCAGGTTGTGACTACATCTTCTTCATGAAGTAACAGCTTCTACCTCAAGGTCTTTTCGCGTTCAGGATTTTGCAGATGTCTACTTTCACGTTAGCATCTAGGTTCAGAAGGGTCTAAATTAATATTTAATAATTAAAAACGAGGCGTGTATTGTGATGAGAGACATTGTTGTAGGTTCGTTAGATAACATACTTTAGGTTTTTTGTTAACGGCACCGGGAGTGGCCCTCAAACGGACACTAAATAGCAGCCTCCTCTTAACATTTTCTTTAGACCAGAAAGGTCAAATGACGGCGGACAGCTAGTCATGACAGGATACAAAGACATGTAAGTGTTGTCACACAAAAATCGCAGAGAAGACACCTAGAAATCTCGTTGTCCCCAAGTCGTACCAGACAGGTCCGCAAACACACACACACACACACACACACGCACACACGCACACACACACATGCAGACATGTGGAAGTCCGCATGCAGAGAAAGACAATGCCTGCAGGGACTGTACCCAGCACTATCCTGGCGGTCAGTGGTCACCAGTTGCCTACAGCGGCTTTGAGGATCAGCGAGGTCTCGGTCACAAAGTCCAGCTCATCTGCCGGCCGCAGTGATGACCTGTCTGTGACCCCGAGGATCGCTAGGTAGTCACGTACGGCGCCTTTGTGTGGGTCAGTCTCGACCAGTACGAACACGTGTTACAAGCTATGCACTTGAAGGCGGCTTAGTATAATATACTTAGGTGATAAGTATGAGGGTGCGGTGGGTTAAATCTCGGTAGGTGGTAAGAGTTCAGCTCGTAGAGGCACCCGGTAGTGTAGTGGTTAATACACACGCTTGTCATCATTGCAGTGAGAAGCTCTGGGTTCAGATCTCGTCTCCGGTCACTCTCTGTATGTGACATCTGTCTGCAAGGCTGTGCGTCGACGGTTTTCTCTGGGTCCCCCGGTTTCCTCCCCCTCCCTCTTCTCCCATAGTGTGAAATCTCAAGATAGAAGCACTTCCCTACTAAATATGAACAAGTCCATCTCGTGGCTGCTTGACTCGAGTTGTGCAGCAGGACTGGCGACAACAACAGCCTGTACACAGAGGGACTCGCAACAGACACTTGGAAGAGGGACCGCTTATACGACTAGATGTACCTTCTAGAGGTGTGACTGTTGTGCAGTCTGAAACACCAGGAACACGGCATCTCCCATAGAGATTCACCTGAGGAAACTCGGGACTGGGTTGGGGGACCCGGTGTGAGCCTGACAAACATTATTGAGGGAGGGGACGGTGTTATGTTTACTACGTGAACCACGCTGACCGTTCACATGTTTACACACCAGCTCCCAACGCGGATCAGCGACCTTGGAAATAAAACGTTACTAGCAGTAATATATATATATATTTCACTCGCCCTTTTTCAAACTTAACAACTACAAGCGGTAAAGCCAACGAGCAAGCTGATTTGTCTTCTCTATCGTCTCAGCAATATTAATCAATAACAATAATCATCAGTCGCAAAGTTAGTGTGTGTGTGTGTGTGTGTGTGTGTGTGTGCGCGCGCGCGTGCGTGTGTGTGTGTGCGTGTGCGTGTTTGTATATAAAGAGAGTCGTGCTGACATCTAGCAAGTCGTTGTGTATCGTTCTTCTGTTTCCGTACCAGTCTGCTTGTAAAGCGCTTTCAGTCAACTGGTGATGGGGAACGGCGCAAAATAAATATTTGTATAAACATACCGTATATCTAGGAGATGCTGTACTCATTGCAAACTAAAAAGTTTTTCTTAACATAGTATATATCAGAAGATATCATAAAACCATATTGTATATTGAGAAGATTTTATAAGTACACTGTATATTGAGAAAATAAGGAAAACGAGATTTAGAGATTTCCCCTAGTCTTGTATTTTTCCACCATTCCCAGTCCTGTTGGCATTTGAGGCTTCATCAGTGCATCAATTAGTCCTGTCTGCTCCTTTTTCTTCATTCTTTGTACCTCCCTGCCTATCCCTCCCTTCCTCCTCACTCCTCCACTGTCCATCGCTCCCTCCCTCCCCCACCCGTACTCCTGACCACGTGGTCCCTGTCCCTTCAAGACTGC